>OU898276.1:137739700-139030673 GCA_918026665.1 Diabrotica balteata
TTTACTATGTTATTAAAATCTACTTATGATACTGATAAATGTCGTGAATGTTAAAATACCCCGTATATTGCCTGTCTTTATACGGGATTGGATATATTTCCGTTTTAAATTTTTCCAAGTATTTTCCCTTAAAAGAAAGTTCATAATTTTTAGCCACTTGGTTTACTTCATTAACAAGATCTCCATGGTTTCCTAAAATCTTCACATCTAAAATGTTTTCTCCACAATTTATTCTTCTTTCATCCTCCTTTTGTTCACATGTGTACACTGTCCATAATATTTCTTCACAAAATTCTGGATTCTCGTCCATCAGTGCCATTTTTTCTTCTGTTTTCTTTTTATCCTCTAATTCCCTTTGGTATTCCGAGCACCAAGTTTCTATTCCTTTCATTTCTCTGATGATACCTTCTTTTTCTTCCTGCTTCCATTCTGTTTTATCGTCGGTTGCCAACAATTCTTCTGTACCTTCTAAAACCTGTTTTTCTCTTGTCCTCATCTTATTTTCCTGCTTTCTTTTCGCACTCTTCTTCTTTTTCTTCCTTCTCTTTTTCTCTTCTGTTAGATTTTGTTATTGTACTTTCGGTTTATCCTCTACAGTCATATCGATTTCTTTGCGTTTTTCCTGTGCATTGATCCTTCCAGAATTTGTTTTCCTATCTGTTTGCTTTTCTTCTTCTATGTTGTCTGGTTCTGCTCTGATTTCCAGTTTATTTTCCGAAAAATTTATGGTGATATCTTTTTTCCTCAATTCATCAATTCCCGCTATCATATCATGATTTAAATCTTCAATCACCACACATTTCATAATATGGAATTTGTCTCCCACTCTTATCTGTACTCCCAAACCTTCGTTTACTGTCGTCAAATTTTTATTGTTTGCACCCACTAAATCAACCCTAGGAATCCTATACACAAATCTGTCCAAATTTAATTCTTTTACCAGTCTTTTATTGATTAGCGATATCTCCGATCCAGAATCAATCACAATTTTAATCGCTTTATGTTTTATAAATGCATCTAAAAATATTAGATTAGAATTAGAAATTTGTCTTTCGTTTCCTATTGCTACATGATTCATCTCCCTTCTATTTTGTTGTTGGAAGCTCTGATTATTTCTATCGTCCCTTTGTTCGTTAGTATTCCTATTCGGAGGATTTTGTGCATCTCTATTCCTGTTGTGATTTTCATATGTTCTATGTTGTGTGTCATTCCTGTTATCGTAATTTTGTTGTCTATTGTAATTATTGTAATTTCTCGGCCTATATTCGTTTGTTGATCTGGGATGTCGGTTTCTCTGGTCATAATTTGATGAATACCTTCTTTCCGGTCCATTGTATTGATCATGTTGTCTTCTATTTCTCATTTCTCTTCTTTTCGCTTCGTTTAATTGAAGGAATTGGCACAAACTATCAATATCTTGAGAGTTTCTTAAAATCACGTGATCTTCCAACGTTTCCTCAAAATGTCTGCTGATCATTTCTACCAGCTGTTCGGTAGAATATTTGTATTCTAGATATTTTGAATTGTTATATATCTGCAAAGCATATCTTTCTTCAGATATTCCCATTTTTTCGTGATATTTTCCATTCTCTAGCTCTTGGTTGATTTCTCTCTGTTTATTTTTCCCCCAGAAATAGTTGAGAAATTTATTTTCAAAATCTGTCCAATTTTAAAACTCATCTTCCTTGCTTTCATACCATAACGCTGCTCCTTCTTTCAGATGTTTTCTAATAGTTTCTTTGCAATCGTCAAAATATCTAATATGTTGTAATTTGGTTTTCAAATTTTTAACAAACGGTACTGGGTGTGTTTTTCTAATATCCCCGCCAAATTGTATTTTCGCCTCGCTTGTTCCATGGACGATAACTTCTTTTCTCTCTATTCCTCTCAGTTCAATTTCTGCCATTTGCTTTTCATTTCGCTTTAATCTCCTTTCTACTTCTTTCCTGTCCTCTAGTAACGCCATTTTAAATTTTTCTTCTAACTGTTCCAGTTTCTTTTTCTGGACAGCCTTAATATCCTTCATTTTAGTTTCTATTTCTTCTCTCTGCATCTCTAGTTTCTTCTCTGTTTCTTCTCTAACTTTTTCTAAACAGACTTTTACATCATTTTCATATTTGTCCAAACGCTTTTCCATTTTTCTATCATTTTCTTCTAATTTCTGTTCATAGTTTTCCAAACGCTGCTCTATATTCCTGTTATTTAGTTCTATTGCTTGTCTTGTTTCCCGTTGGTTTTCTTCCATTCTCTTTGCTGTTTCATTCATTGTTTGTTTTGTTTCCCTTTGGTTTTCTTCGATTTTTAGTGATGTTTCTTTTTGGTTTTCTTGTATGGCCTGTTTTGTTGATTCTTGTATTTGTTGTGTCTGTAATTGCATCATTGCTAATAATTTTTCTAACATCCCTGTTTCTTTTCTTTCCTCTATTATTGTAACATTTCCTTCATTATCCGATCCTTCGTCAAACATTGTTTCCTCTTCTCTGTTATCCTCCTTCCTTTCTTGCATTTTGCTTTGACTCCTTGTGGTCGACATGTTTTTTCTTTTCGTTACTGTTTTTGTCCCCGCCAAATGTGAAATTTTACAACACTCTATATGTTGCAGAACTCGACAATATTTCTCCCCAATTGTAATAAAGTTTCACGACAAATATCAAATATTCAATCAGTAAAATTCAAATAATTCAAAATAAATATCAAATGTACGATTGGTAAAATAAAATCAAATAATTCAATAGCAGTAAATATCAACTAACTACGATCAATCAATAAATCAAATTTATATTCCCTGGAAAAATTGTCAAAATACTTTCAAATTCAAATTCCCTCAATGTTATATGTTTTTATCTCTGGATCACCTGTACTTATTCCAGATCTCTTTCCCTTCCTTCACATGTAAAGCTGCGATATTTTCAAGCCCCACGTTTTGGAAGCCAGTTATTGTGATATTTTAAGTCTTGGTGCGCCAAGCAATGATTAGCTAATTAATTAATTGATTAATTAAAATTATTTAAATGATATGATTATGACTCTATCACAATTTTTATTCTTTTATCTCAGGGTTAAATTCGTACTTCAATATCTATGCTATTACATGTGAAAGGTAAGGTCCAAAGAATACCGGAGTAATAAAAAACACATATGATCTAACACTATATATTGAAATAAAAATAATGAAATAATTCACACTAAAAAGTTTTCAATAAACAAAATCTCATATAATAATTCTCAAAATTTTGTTCTACGTACGTGAACAATCAAAATTAATGGTACAAACAATATTAGCTGAAATCTCAAAATCCAAGTATTACTCTAAATCTCCTAATCAAAATATTTATATCCTTTCTCAATTAAGTGTGAAAAAAATTGTGTTATCAATGAAAGAAAAAACTGCAGAAAACAAAACTATCTCTCTCTGATGATGAGTGGTCCAAATCCTTGTTATTTGTAGACTATACTATTTACTCGTGGCCGCTCTCTAAGTAATCAGCAATCTTACAATAATTTATTGCAAGTATCTCGTCCTTAATGATCTCCTTCAAATGTACGAATCGTTCAAATTATGCTAGCTTCTTTTTCTCTCAATAAACTGAATCTCTCGTAGGCCTGAGTGAAAAATGATTCTTGGAATATCTTTTCTTTACGATAAACTGAATCTCTCGTTGGCCTGAACAGTGACTCTTGGAATATAAGTAGAAAAATATGACTTACAATATTTTACTGGATCAGCTTCTGTCAGATACACTAACTACACGAAAACTCACAAACTTTCACTGCTACTGCTTCCTCCCTCTGGGAAACTACCCGAGAACAACGGCCGTTCGCCTTGCACCCTTGGAAACCAACTAACTATCTTTTTTCACTCCGAAATCTAGCTAAACTTTCATTCCTACATACCTCCCACCTTTTTTAATCTCCGCCAATCAAAACTCGTCACAATTCCCCATTCTTTCATTCCGATAACAAACAAATTTTTACCTATAAAATTTCCTAAAACTTATTTACAAATAATATTTTTCTATAATTCTTAAAAACTAACAAAAACATCTTTCCAAATCTCTTCTATTGTCTATAATCACTGCGTTAATGTCTTTGGAAAACCCGGTTCAATTGTTCTTTGGATTTCACTTAAAATTATGCGGGTCACTCAAGTATAGTATAACAAAAGAAATAATTTATGCATAGTACATTTTGTTTAATACAGGTAATCCAAAAATTTTAAATACTTTCCTTCTTCGAAATGTTTGTTGGGTATTATCCTACTTATCTGAATTATTTAATGTTTTTGAATTTTGAAATATTTTAAACAAACCAATATTTTTCTCGTTTTTACATATCATAACAATATATATATATATATATATATATATATATATATATATATATATATATATATATATACAAGGTGAGTCACGCTCAACGGGACGGAGCCTACCGGGAAAACGGCTAAAGATATTAAAAATTTCTTTTGCAGGAATACGTAGGTTAGTACCGGCTACAAATTAAAATTTGTGAGATATATACAGGGTGTCCCAATTTGGCGTAATGATATAAACTTATACTTTTTTAAATGGAACAACATATATTTCACTTTAATTTTGAATTCTACTGAACAAAATAATGTTACTTTATTCAACATTCCCTATACCTATTTTTGACCGGTTTCGATTTATTTGGGTTTTTCTGAAAATGTACTATTCGCGAAATTAATTAATTACACAATATCGCATTAATTTTAGTTAACGCCTTTTTATCAGTTAATTGTCAAGTGTCCATGCTTTACATCAGAATAATTACCATTTGAAACTAATCTACAGAGTGTTCGCAATCTGAAGTGTCAATGCTGTACCATATTTTGTATAATTACTTTCTTAACTTAAATGGGACACCCTGTATTTTACTTTAATTTTGAATTTTAATTAAAAAAATAATATTACTTTATTAAACAATCCCTATACCTATCTTTGAGAATTTTCGATTTATTTGCGTTTTTTTGAAAACGCACTATGTATTCTTGAAATTAATTAATTTTTATCACTTTATTACATAAAGTTCTACTCTAACTTAAACAGAAACCCTGTATTTGAATGTTGTAACAATTATTATAATCAAACTATGATAAAATTTTATATTAATATCTAGTATCTTCAAATCTATTTGCATTATGTTACCTGGAACATTAAATGTCATTAATTACATAGCTCGTTATTATAAAGAATGCCATGAAAAAACAAAAGGTACCTAGCTGTCAAACTAATTGTCAAACTATTAACTGTATTGCTTTCAATTAAATAGAAATGGCAGATTATTCAATTGAAGACCGAGTAAATATGATTTTAATACTGGGTGAATGTGATCAAAACAGTTTGTTAGCATCAAGAGTCTATGCTGAGAGATTTCCCTTAAAACGTCATCTTCGTAAAGAAGTATTTGACAGAGTCTTAACAAGGTTTCGTGAAACTGGCAGTGTTGTTTATACTAAACGAAAATTAATAAATCCGATAACTGAAGATGAAAAATACCGAATTAGAAGTTATTCAATCAGTTATTGAAAATCCAAATACAAGTACAAGGACGATGGCCAGGGAGATTGAAGTAAGCCAAACTAGTATATGCAGAATTCTTAAAAAATATCAATATCACCCATACCATATTCAAGTGCATCAGCATTTGTATGGAACTGATTTTGAACGTAGGTTAGAATTTTGTTTATGGTTTCTAGACAAAACGGGACCAGATCAACATTTTTTTGATAAAATTTTGTTCACTGATGAATCTACTTTCCATAATAATGGACTCGTGAACCGACATAACTTTCACTATTATAATACGGAAAATCAACATGAATATAGATGTACTGATCGACAAAAACGATGGTCCCTTAATGATATGGTGGAATAATAGGAGAACCTGTGATAGGACCGTATTTTTTAATGGCCATTTAAATGGACAAAAGTTTTTAAGATTTCTACGAAGAGACTTTTGGATACTTTTGCAAAATATCCCTTTAAATATTAGAAGAACAATGTTTCTGCAGCTAGACGGTGCTCCAGCACATTACACGCGTAACGTTAGAGAATATTTAGACAGAAAATTTTCCGGAAAGTGGATAGGTAGGGGTGGTGCTGTCAATTGGCCCCCTAGATCACCTGGGTTAACATCAATGGACTTTTTTTTTGAGATATATTAAAAGCTTGGTTTATCAAACTCCACCTACAACCGCTGAAGACATGAAAACGCGTATTCGTAATGCGTTTGCAACAGTTACTCCAGAAATGCTAAGAAGAGTAAAACAAAATTTTGAACACAGAGTGAGGTTATGTATTGAAGAAAATGGACACCATTTTGAACATTTAATGTAAATTAATTTTTTTCTAGTGTGTTTTGTTTAACTTTATGTAATAAAGTGTAATTAATTAATTTCAAGAATAGTGCATTTTCAAAAAAAAACCCAAATTAATCGAAAATTATAAAGGATAGGTATAGGGATTGTTTAATAAAGTAATATTATTTTTTTGATTAGAATTCAAAATTAAAGTAAAATACAGGGTGTCCCATTTAAGTTAAGAAAGTAATTACACAAACTATTATACAGCATTGACACTTCGTATTGCGAACACTCTGTAGATTAATTTCAATTGGTAATTATTCTGATGTAAAGCATGGACACTTGAAAATTAATTGACAAAAAGGCGTTAATTATAATTGAGGCGATATTGTGTAATTAATTAATTTCGCGAATAGTACATTTTCAGAAAAACCCAAATAAATCGAAACCGGTCAAAACTAGGTATAGGGAATGTTGAATAAAGTAACATTATTTTATTCAGTAGAATTCAAAATTAAAGTGAAATATAGGTTATTCCATTTAAAAAAGTATAAGTTTATATCATTACGCCAAACTGGGACACCCTGTATATATCTCACAAATTTTAATTTGTAGCCGGTACTGACCTACGTATTCCTAAAAAAGGAATTTTTAATATCTTTAGCCATTTCCCCGGTAGGCTCCGTCCCGTTGAGCGTGACTCACCCTGTATATATATATATATATATATATATATATATATATATATATATATATATATATATATATATATATATATATATATATATATATATATATATTATAAAACAAGGATTTCAATGAGAATGTTCTGATTTTGTCTTGTCTACTGTATTACTCTAGATTAGAAATTATTTTAATGATCTACATTTTTTAAATTTACTATGTATGACATTGTTACTTCAGTATATTATTAAAAATAAACCGACATGCTTTAAATAAAAAAACTTGTGCTACCCATTTATTGGTTTAACCAGAACCCGAGCAATTTCAGAGAAATGTGAATATTATCTTACACCTAAAAACGCATTTAAATATTATTAATAGACGGCAAACGAGCACGTACGAAAAACGAAACAGCCGAAAAATGTAATTCACTTCAAAAATACCCCGAAACTAAAGCAAAGCAGCAGTAACAACATGAACAGTGAGCAGTATCCCGACTGTTATCTGGTGATGTGTTCGGAATATTATTCCGGAACAGCTGTCGTTCAGTTGTGCTTTCACACGTTCTGTTGATATTACATGCTAGTGCGGACCGAACGTTATTTTGTTTTTTCCTCACTAAAATAATGGCTTGTTTTAATTCAACAAGGATGTTTGTTGATTTTCCCGCTGAAATAATAAATCATTTTCGGGGTACTTGATGGCGTCCGGAGTAAATGAGTTCCTGCACGATATGGAATCAAACTATTAGATATATAGATCTAATAAAATACCGAAAATGGATTCAGTAAACATTTACAGGGTGTTTTAAAATTAATTTTCTTTTCGATTAAAAATAAATTTTTTTAACTTAATTTTAACAAAACATGCATTAAAATTGTTGATGGAGGAGAAATAAGAAATTACGATAGTCATGAAAAAAAGGGGTATTAGGAAATATCAAGGATTCTGTGGGAATATGTTGATAAAAAACTTATAGTCAATATCATGAAATAGCTAAAAATTTCGAAAAAATTGCACTAATGAATAACGAAGTTTTAAGGTCAATAGCATACAACATGCTGGAAAAGTTGAAAAGGTCAGTTTATTACCTTTTAGATTATTAAAACATTTTTTTATGGACTACAGATTCTTGGTAAATCGCATTTTTTGCGGTTTTACCTCCTACGAGGGAGGTTTTAGGGGGAAGCCCAGAGCTAAATGTAGTAAACTTTTAATGTAGTAAAATTAATATTCTCGGCAAAATTCAGCTTGTTCGTATGATTTTTAGGGGTCAACTCTTTGACGTCTGAACGATTCATTCTACTGCCAAAACTGTTTTCATTACCACATTAAAATTAAAAAGTGGATATCACCAGATACAAGTGAAGAATTAATTACTATTAAACTGGGAATAAGCCACAATTAAAGATAAAAATACGTTTATTGACGTTTCAATTTCCACTTCGGAAATCGGTCTCAAAATACAAACAGTAAATTAAACAAATTTTGTTTTTTGTTACATAGTGAAAAATTCTTCTAATAATTTAATTTTGTCTGACTCATTTATATTGACAATTCGTTCTTGGAGGAGAAACATTTGTTAACATCTGTTTTATTAAAAAATGATTATCCTTTATCGTTTATAAATAAGGAATTTTCAACAATCGATCAAATAGAACAGAACAACTTAGAACGAGATCCTACAGCATACGCAAGGACTAATATGAGGAAAATAACAATACCGTACATAAAAGGACTATCAGAAAAACTTAAAAGTATAGGAAATAAATTCAACATTTCAACAACATTCAAAACAACAAACACGTTGAGATCTATGTTGTCCAAAACCAAACCTAATAATGAACAAGAAAGGACAAAGAATTGCATTTATAAAATACCTTGTGAATGCGATCAGTTATATTTAGGTGAATCATCAAGGCCATTAAATATTAGAATAAGTGAACGTCAATCTTATTTTAAAAATAGAGAATTTGATAGATCTCAAATCTGTAAACACGCATGGGATAATGAACATAGGGTTCAATGGAATAATTCAAATGTAGTCCTAAAAGAAACGGATGGTAAAAAAAGAAAAATCAAAGAAACGGCTCTAATTATGCTAAATGAGGCCAATTGTGTCGCAAATTCCTCGGCAGAATGCAGTAGGATCTGGTTACCAATATTGAAAGAGGAAGTTATTAATAAGAAAATACCAGTATTAGTAAGTCAGTAACATATAGAGGATACATCATTTATGTTTTTTAAATAACGTAACATATAAAATCAGAATTTGGTGTTTATTGAAGGTAAACTAAATGCACGACCAAATACTTACAATGTCGGGATAGTATTATGAGGTTTTTTTCCTGGTTTTTCCCTCATAATTTACTATGGAATCACTAACAGGAGAATTTTACTGTCATCATGTCATGTGTTTGTCTTTTTAAAGACGAATTACATGGTATGATTTTTTTCTGACGGATATTCTCAAGTTAAAGTTGATTTCATGTAATCGAATGAACTATCTTATAAGTAAAGTCGTTCCAGGAGCGCAACTCAACAATATTGGCAATATCCTTTTAAAGTCGTCTACTTTAAAATGCATAATGTATGTCTGAATTGTCAATATAAATGAGTCAGATAAAATTAAATTATTAGAAGAATTTTTCACTATGTAACAAAAAACAAAATTTGTTTAATTTACTGTTTGTATTTTGAGAACGATTTCCGAAATGGAAATTGGAACGTCAATAAACGTATTTTTATCTTTAATTGTGGCTTATTCCCAGTTTAATAGTAATTAATTTACAATGCCACAAGAAAATAGCTTCAGAACAATATTAAGAAACCGCTGTGGGCCCAGCGTTATTCAAAATTTTAGGAAATTGGAAATTCTATACAAGAAACTGGCACACTGTCAAAATTCAATTAAATTTTTACGAAGATGTAGAGATAACAACCTAATACCAAAGGGCTTGAAGTTACGTCCAGCATATTCAAGCAGAAGGATGGAAAACATTCTACATAGAGCCAGTTTGTCTATGATCCGAGAAAGATTACAATATCATAGATCGAATTTATTTTTTGTTGAACAAGATATTGTAAGTATTGAAGATTTGCTTTTCAATGTGATATCAAATTCTGATTTTGATCAAACTATTTTTAGTTTACATATAGTATATGAAAATTCATATAGAAAACAAAGAAATATACATTTAAATAAATTTAATATTCTTTTAGAACAAAACAGTATACACACTTTAGATAACCTTAATAGAAATGATGACATATTAGCGACAGTTGTCAATCTATCAAATAGACATTTAAATGCAACGGAGAATTTAATACTGTTAAAGGGTCTAAACTTTGCTATTACTCAGCCATCCGTTCCAAAATTAAATATAATAAGCTCAGTGGAGAAAATATCTCAATGCTTACCAACCCACGAAAAGGAAGAATACAGAGTGTTATGTAAACTTGAATTGGAAAAATCTACTAAAATTGAACAAAACATAAGCAAAGAGGAACTAAAGGCTATAAGAACTTTAAAAAATGACGACTCCATAATCATTCTACCAGTAGACAAGGGGAATGCAACTGTAATAATGGATAAAATTCAATACGAAAATAAAATTAAATATCTGTTAATAAACGGACCTTATACAAAATTAACAAAAGATCCAACAAAATCTTTGGAAAACAAAATATTTAGAACTTTATTCAAGTTTAATGATGTTTTAACAAGTTATCAGAGAGGATTAATTACACCTCATTACAGTAAGACTCCTCATTTTTAAGGAGTACCGAAAATTCATAAAACGAATATACCACTTATACCCATTTGTAGTACCATAGATTCTCCTTGTAGTGAACTATCAAAATTTTTATTAAATATTTTAAAACCATTTACAAATAAAAATGACACATTCATAAAAAATACACAACATTTTTTAAATAAATTATCAAATATAGAATTTAATTCAAATCATAATTTGGTAAGTTTTGACATAAATAGTTTATTTACGAATGTGCCATTAAATAAGACTTTAAGTATAGTCAAGACAAAATTAGAGAGTGATGATTCATTGGCAACTAGAACAAGACTAAACATATCGGCTATAATGGAGTTATTAACATTATGTACTGATAATACATATTTTCAACTAAATAATGAATTCTATAAACAAAATTTTGGTCTAGCAATGGGCTCTAGTTTATCTCCATTCTTAGCCGATATGTTTATGGAAGATTTTGAAACAAATATCATTTCTAAACAAAATTTCAAACCCACAGTATGGTGGAGGTATGTAGATGATGTATTCTCAATATGGCCTCATGGATCAGAGTTGTTGGACACATTCCTAAATGATATAAAATATAAAGAAGAGACAATAACATTTACCATGGAAAAGGAATATAATAACACGCTACCTTACCTGGATGTTTTAATCTCTAAGAACGATACTGGATATGAGACTCAGGTGTATAGAAAACCAACACACACCAATAGATATTTAAATTTCAAATCAAATCACAATATTAATGTAAAAAAGGGAATAATTAAATCCTTATACGATAGAGCCAAAATTACTTGTTCTAACGAAAATTCGTTCTTGGAGGAGAAACATTTGTTAACATCTGTTTTATTAAAAAATGATTATCCTTTATCGTTTATAAATAAGGAATTTTCAACAATCGATCGAATAGAACAGAACAACTTAGAACAAGATCCTACAGCATACACAAGGAATAATATGAGGAAAATAACAATACCGTACATAAAAGGACTATCAGAAAAACTTAAAAGGATAGGAAATAAATTCAACATTTCAACAACATTCAAAACAACAAACACGTTGAGATCTATTTTGTCCAAAACCAAACTTAACAATGAACAAGAACGGAAAAATAATTGCATTTATAAAATACCTTGTGAATGCAATCAGTTTTATTTAGGTGAATCATCAAGGCCATTAAATATTAGAATAAGTGAACATCAATCTTATATTAAAAATAGAGAATTTGATAGATCTCAAATCTGTAAACACGCATGGGATAATGAACATAGGGTTCAATGGAATAATTCAAATGTAGTCCTAAAAGAAACGGATGGTAAAAAAAGAAAAATCAAAGAAGCGGCTCTAATTATGCTAAATGAGGCCAATTGTGTCGCAAATTCCTCGGCAGAATGTAGTAAGATCTGGTTACCAATATTGAAAGAGAAAGTTATTAATAAGAAAATACCAGTATTAGTAAGTCAGTAACATATAGAGGATACATCATTTATGTTTTTTAAATAACGTAACATATAAAATCAGAATTTTGATATTTGTTGAAGGTAAACTAAATTCACGAACAAATACTTACAATGTCGGGATAGTATTATGAGGTTTTTTTCCTGGTTTTTCCCTCATAATTTACTATGGAATCACGAACAGGAGAATTTTACTGTCATCATGTCATGTGTTTGTCTTTTTAAAGACCAATTACATGCTATGATTTTTTTCTGACGGATATTCTCAAGTTAAAGTTGATTTCATGTAATCGAATGAACTATCTTATAAGTAAGGTCGTTCCAGGAGCGCAACTCAACAATATTGGCAATATCATTTTAAAGTCGTCTACTTTAAAATGCATAATGTATGTCTGAATTGTCAATATAAATGAGTCAGATAAAATTAAATTATTAGAAGAATTTTTCACTATGTAACAAAAAACAAAATTTGTTTAATTTACTGTTTGTATTTTGAGAACGATTTCCGAAGTGGAAATTGAAACGTCAATAATCGTATTTTTATCTTTAATTGTGGCTTATTCCCAGTTTAATAGTAATTAATTTATAATGCCACAAGAAAATAGCTTCAGAACAATAACAAGTGAAGAAGCTAGGACATCATTAGCTACATTTCATGAACAATGTAGTTGTGGCAGTGAATTATATTTTATTTTACCGCTTAGTCAGCTTTTGTTTGTTACAAGTCAGTGCTCAATTTGGTTAATGACACTTTCACATTAAATAACGGTAACATTACATTCAGTAACAGTTCACATTAAGTAACAGTAATTTGTTCTGTTCTATTCGGTCGTTTGTTTATTTTGATTAAATTATTATTTCGGTAATTTTTATTAAATAATGATTATCGTTTATCGTTTATAAATTAGGAATTTTCAACAACCGACCGAATAGAACAGAACAACTTAGAACGAGATCCTGCAGCATAAACAAGGAATAATACGAGGAAAATAACACCATACATAAAAGGATTATCAGAAAATCTTAATAGGATAGGAAATAAATTGAATATGTCAACAACATTCAAAACAACAGACACATTGATATCTGTTTTGTCTAAAACCAAACCTAACAATGAACAAGAAAGGACAAATAATTGTATTGATAAAATACCTTGTGAATGTCAAGGTCATTAAATGTTAGAATAAGTAAACATCAATTTTATACCTATTAAAAATAGGGAATTTGATAATGGAATAATGAACACAGGGTTCAATGGAATGATTCAAATATAATGCTAAAAGAGGCAAATGTAAAAAAAAATCAAAGAAGCGGATCTAATTATGCTAAATGAGACCAATTGCGTCGCAAATTCCCCCGGCAGAATGTAGTAGGATTTGGTTAGAGAAACAACAATAACAATAACATATAAAGATTATTACAAACAGGTTAACAAGGTTAAGTTTGACGGATAACAACCAGTAGAAAATGCCGGATTTAGAAAAGGGTACAGCACCTGTGACCATCTATACATGTTACAAATCTTAATAGAAAAAAAACGAATACAATCTCCCATTATGACTGGCTTTTATAGATTATGAAAAAGCTTTTGATAGTGTAGAACTGTGGGCAATAAAAGAAGCATTAGTCAACAACCGGATCAACTCCAGGTACAGAATACGAATACATAAAATTTACTAACAAGCTGAAATGATAGTGACATTGGGTAATGGAATCGAAACAAGACCAGTAAAAATCAACCGAGGAGTAAGACAAGGAGACACAATATCTCCAAAATTATTTACAGTTGCCCTAGAAGATATCTTGAAGTCAATAGACTGGGATAATAAGAGAATCCCTATTAACGGAAGATACTCTAACCATATTAGATACGCAGATAATGTAGTACTAATAGCCGACACGTGGAATGCACTGAATACGATAATTGGGGAACTACACACAGAATCCCTAAAAAAAGGACTGAAAATTAATTTCAGCAAAACTAAACTAATGTCAAAGATGACAAACCTATGATAAAAATCGAAGGGACAGAGATATGTAGATGAATGTACATATTTGGGTCAAAATGTCAAGGCAAGCAAAGAAAATCAGACTATCGAAATAAGCAGACGTGTAAAAATGGGATGGGCAGCATTCGGAAGACTCTCAGACGTACTTAAAAATAAAAATATACCTTAAAGACTGCGAACCAACGTGTTTAATGACTGTATCCTACCAGTGCTTACATATGGAGCTCAAACCTGGAGATTCGCTAAAATAAACATGGAAAAGATAAGAAAAACTCAGAGAGCTATATACAGATGCTGGGTATCTCACTCAAAGACCATATAACCAATGAAGACATTTGTAATGGAACAAAAGTAAAAGATGCTGTAAAACAGGCAGCTAAACTAAAATGGAAATGGGCTGGACATAACGAACGTCTTACTAATGGCCGATGGAATAAAGAAATCGGGAATGAGTGGCCATATGAAGCCAAAAGACTACGAGGAAGACCGCAAATACGATGAAGCGGCGATATTAAAAGCACTGCAGGACCAAGGTGGAAACGTCTTACAAACAACATAGATGAATGGCGAGAATTGGGAGAGGCCTATATTCGGCATTCCCAATAGAGAAAAGGGCTTAAAAAACATATAGAGATACATTATTTACGTTTTTTAAGTAACAAACATATAAAATCAGAATTTGGCGTCTATTGAAGGCAAACTAAATGCACGACCAAATACTTACTATATCGGGATTGTATGTATATTTTTTCTTGGTTTTTTCCTCATAATTTACTATGGAATCACTAACAGGAGAATTTTACTGTCATCATGGCATGTGTTTTTCTTTTTAAAGACTAATTACATGCTATGATTTTTTTCTGGCGGATATTCTTAAGTTTGACAAAGATATTGAGCCAGTTGACTCCTATAAATACTTAGGCCATGAGATCAGAATAAGTTGAGACAACCAAACAATCGAGCTGAAAAGAAGAATAAACCTCGCTTGGGCTGCATTTGGAAGGATGAAGGATATTTTTAGGTCTAAGATTCCAATGTGTCTGAAAAGAAAAGTATTTAATCAATGTATTTTGCCAGTGATGACCTACGGCGCAGAAAACCTAAAGCTCACAAGAACAAAAGTGAGTAAACTACAAGTTGCGGAAAGAGCAATGGAGAGAATTATGTTAGGGATTTCTCTACATAATAGAATACCCAATGCTACTATACGCAAAAGATAAGGAGTAGCAGACGTTATTGAAAGGATAACAACACTAAAGTGGAACTGGGCAGGTCATGTAGCAAGATCAGTTGATGACCGGTGGACAAAAAGAATTTTGGAATGGAGACCCCGAATACAAGCTTGCAGAAATAGAGGTCGACCCCCAACGAGATGGACAGATGACATAAAAAGAGTGACTACAAATTGGATTCAGATGGCGCAAAATCGGACTAAGTGGAAAAGCATGCGAGAGGCCTATGTTCAGCAGTGGACGTTAGAGGCTAGTTGATGATGATGATGATGATTCTTAAGTTTAAGTTGATTTCATGTAATCGAATGAACTATCTTACAAGTAAAATCGCCGCAGAAACGCAACTCAACAATATTGGCAATATCATTTTAAAGTCGTCTACTTTAAAATGTATAATATATGTCTGAATTGTTAATATGAACGAGTCAGGTAAAATTAAGTTATTAGAAGAATTTTTTACCAAGTAACAAAAAAACAAAATTTGTTTAATTTACTATGTTTGTATTTTGAAAATAATTTGAGAAGTGGAATTTTTTTTTATATTAACATATAATACATCAACCACGCAGGGTTATTATTGGAGTAACATACACAAGAATTCATTATATTTACATTAAATAGATGTATATAAACGTAAATATTTTAAATAATTTATTACATGGTCAGTGTTTATGGTTAATGTGGTTTTGATGTCACCTGAGATTCCATATTTTCTTCTTGTTTCTTCGTGGTACTGGCAGTTAATCAGAATATGCTTCACCGTCAATGGGAGAGAACAGTTTCTGCAGGTTGGAGAAGATTCTTTGTTGATTAAGAATTTATGGGTCAGTGCAGTGTGTCCAATTCTTAGTCGGTTAATTATTACTTGGTCCCTTCTATTGGATGGATTATTCAAGATGGTCTTCACAAGGGGATAAATCTCATATAGTTTGGTTTCTCAATCTTTCCAGTAGTCTTGCCATATGTTCACACAGTGGTCTTTAATTAGGTTTTTGAGATCGGAGTATGGGTAATTTCTTGATTTGTTTGTGTATTGTGAGTTTATTCGACTTGTGTTTGCTAGGCTATCCACTTTCTCATTTCCAGTTATTCCTACATGCGACGGTACCCAGATAAATGCTACCTCTTTTCGGTTTGATTGAATTATATTTATCTCATTTTTTATAGTCCGAAATATTGGATTTGTAGGGTATATTTGTTTTACACCTAATAGTGCATTTAATGAGTCGGTGATGATGACACATTTACTCTCACTATGCGTTTTGAAGAAAATTAAGGCTTCCAAAATGGCTGTGGTCTCGTCAGTGAGGATGCAGCAGTTAGTACAACACCTCGGTTATTACATCACTTCGGAGTACAAGTGTTTAATCAAAATCGGATTTGTAGTTGATTTGGGGTATTTTGTGAGGGTTAAGTCAATAGTAAGTGGTTGGATTGTCCATGGAGGAAAATTAACAGTGACTTGTAGAGATCGATTTAGCTTATCCATGTAAAAGTTAGAGGATTTTATTCGTTCTATAAGGGGAGTACCATTTTTAGTTAGTTTTGTAGAAGCAATATTGGGATGGCAAATTTGGGAGAATACTGGATGTTGTTTCTGTGCTGATATTTTGCCTATATAGTTTAAGGATAGTTGTTGGCGTCTAATATACAGAGGGGGTCTAATATACACTCGCTAAAACTTGTAAGCTACTAATAGGGCTAGTTCTGAAAACTTTGTTTACAGCACCGTAAGATATGCAACCGCAATCTAATTTACTTCTAATAAGTGACTTGTAAAGGCTAATTAATGTTTTACAGTCGGCACCCCAAAATTTATTAGATAATATTTTAAGTATGTTTAACCAATTTTGGCATACTTGTTGAGAAGTGGAAATTAAAACGTCAATAAAACTACTTTAACCTTTAATTGTGGCTTATTTAGGAAGGTATGCTCGACAAAATGATCTCTCTGGTGTTCTAAATACATAGAGATATATTAACAATTTAAGTAAAATAATACTACAAATAAAACGATGCAGTTTAATTATTTTACTCTTAATTTAGGACCTAAGTGTGTATCAAACATTCAATATTCTTTTCAACTATTTTGATTAATTTTAATTAAATTATTAAGTTTAAGTATAAGGATAAGTACAATGTATAAGTAATATTTATACATTGTATAATACTTTATACAATGTATAAGTTAATCTACGTTCTAAGTAAAGCTATTTTTTACTTTATACACTATTTTTGTATAAGATTTCTGCTAAATTTCGGTGTTTTACCTAAACCGAAGGATTTCCTAGTCAGCTCATGAATAAAACAAGAATTTACTTTAGTAGTACATGAGATTGTACTAGAAAAACGACAAAATGTTCAAAAATGCACTTACTCTGCACATTATTATTCCAGGGAGTAAACTACAAACCGACATGCTGGCACTATCGCTGAAATATAACTGTAAAAAGGCCGCTGGCAAATATTGAAATGTATTCTTTGTATTTGTTTGGAGTTGAATATATCTATTCCAAATATCTAAAAAGGAAACGGAAAATATTTGCTTAAGTATTTATATCTAGTTTATCGGAAAATTGTAATTTTTGTTATGCAATAACTTTATTCCTTTCAATGGTTTAGAGATCTTTTTTTTTTTGTTGTAAATAAATAGATACGTATTCATATTTTGTTTTTAATTTGAACTTTCCACCATTGCTTGAAATTCCTTATGCATTTTGAAACTCTTATGCTTATCTAATTGACGTCGACTTTCGTATTTTTTTTTAATTTTAAATAACCAAAATGCGCAGTCTTTAGGAAGTAATTAAACTTTAAAGGATAAGGTTTACTCAAAATTTTTTCATTTATTTTATTTAACCCAGTTCCCGAGTATTGAAATCGACGCAATATTTATATTTTGACTTCTAATACATTTTCAGTAAGATAATAGTTATGCTAAATTTTAATTCATACTAATCATTCTTCTTCTCATGGTGCCATCTCCTTTCGAAGGTTGACGATCCAAATGGCAATTGTAGATTTGGAAAATGCTGCGCGAAAGATTTCTGCGGATGAGCAGTTGAACCATCTCCTCAGGTCTTTCAGCTATGAGTTCTGGCGTCTTCCTACTGCTCTTTTGCCCTATACTTTTCCTTCCAGTATAACTTGAAGTACTTTATATTTTTCGCCTCTTAACACATGACCCAAGTATTGCATTTTCTTCTCTTTGTTTATTCTTAGTAATTCTTTTTGTTTCGACGAAGTACCTCAACATTAGTAACTCTTTGTATCCATGGAATTCTCAACATTCGTCTGTATATATACATCTCAACAGCATCTTTTCTTTTTTCTATTTCAGAGTCCATTGTCGAACTTTCACAGCCATACAGTAAAACAGAAAAAAACGTAACATCTAATCATTCGGATTCTAAGATGCAGACTAAGGTCTGATCTTGTAAAAACTATTTTCATGCTCATGGCTGTTTTCCTTGCTTGTTCGATTCTTGATAGTATTTATTTTTTTGGATTACACTGACTATTGATATTTGCTCCCAAATATTTTATGGAATTTACCTGTTCTATCATTTGACCCTTGGCATACACATGCACGTTTATTGTTGTCTTTGAAAATACTAAAGTTTTAGTTTTGGAAACGTTTAGATGTAAACCGAACACGTCGCTGTGGTAAACTACCGCATTTATTATACCTTGTAGTCCTTGTGCGTTGCTTGCTATTAAGACAGTATCGTCGGCATATCTGATGTTGTTTATGCTAATTCCGTTATTCTTAATTCCGCCTTGCAGATAATCTAATGCTTCTCTAAATATAGACTCCGAATACAAATTAAACAGTAGCGGGGATAAGACGCCACCTTGTCTCACTCCTCGTCGGATTTGTATGTCTTTGGATTTTGTGTGCTCTATTTCATCGTTGCCGTTTGGTGCCAGTATAGTTCTGAGATAATTCGCAAGTCTTGTTTGTCAACTCCAGTTGTTCTCAGAATTTCGATCATCTTTTGATGGTTAACACAATCAAATACTACTACTAATACTAATCATACCATTCTTTATTTTTGTGCATGGTCAACTTTCATGTTTGTACTTTCAGTACTCAATAGACAATAAACAAAATACCAGTATATATTTTTTCCTATATTATTTCAATTGTATCCTTACGATGAATATTGCCTCTGTTTTAATCTATCTTACATAAATTCAATCAGATTATTGGATATCTCGGTTTGTTTACATTTAGAATATCAATTACATTTTACAATTTACAATTTAGAGCTACATTTAGGTTCATTTCTTCAGATATCACATTGTGGGGAATCATACATGACCCAAAATTAATGGTAAAAATTCTATATTCATTCTATATTATCGTTATTTTTTCTCTTTTTCCTCAAGCGGGATCGGTTTCTCTGATTAAATCTCTACATAAGTTTCTCTCTTGGATCATAACAATATAATTTTCTTTACCAACATGTCCTGTCAGTAAGATTTCCTCTAGATCTTCTTTGGACTACCTCTCAAGGAAGCAATTCTTCGTATTGACTAATTAACGTCTCGACGTTGAATATGACCAAACTATGTTAACATTTGTTTTTATCACTAGGTGAAGAATCTGCAAATAAACGCCGGAGGTAAACCTTTCCGGCAGTGCTGGGTTTCTACACTAAAACAAAGACCTCTTCAGAGTCACGTCAACCATATTGATCCTGAGTCGGACCTTCCTGTCCTCTATATGTTCGACGACATCACTGATAACTGTTCTTTTCTTTAAGTCTTGATTCCTTACTTTGTCTTTTTTTGTCACGCTGAGAATTAATCTCTATGCGCCTTTGTGCCACTCGCATTTTTAGTTCTGTTGTTTTTGTGAGCGTGAGAGTTCCTGCTTCATGTGCCATAATAGGAAGAACGCATTGGTCAAATGTCTTTCGTTTCATAGATATCGGGATGTTGCTCTTAAATATGTCTCTTAGTGAACCATACGCCGCCCAAGCAGGTGTTATTGAAATAGTGTCGGTGGATAGGTGTCGTTGAAATTCACAAGTCTGGTTGTCCTGTCCTATTCTGATTTCATAACCAAGATATATGTACTTTTCTGTCAATTCTGCCACTTGGTTTTGGATGGTTAGGTGTTCGCTGAGAACTAAATTTGTCATAAATTTGGTCTTACTGATCTTAATTTTAAGACATATTGTTGAAGATGCGTTTTCTAATTCTTATAGCATTTGTTGTGATTCACCCAGATCTTCGGTAATAAGTACTATGTCGTCGGCAAAACGACGACAAATATTTTTATTCCTACATTTTCCCACTTTAGCATTTTAAAGGCGTATTCGAGGACAGTTATAAATAATTTAGGTGAGAGAGTGTCGCCCTGTCTCACACCTCGCTTGATATGAATTTCTCTGGTGGTATCATGTAGTTTTACATGTTTGTACTAACTTTGTGAGCCGGTAATCTATTCTACTATTGTTCAAAGCAATTATAATACTGTCTAGTTCCACAGTGTCGAAGGCTTTGTGAAAGTCTACGAAGATAAGTACCAGTGGTCTGTTATATTTAAGCGATTTTTATATTAAGGTTTTTACTGTTTGTAGGTGATCGTTTGTACCGAATTTTGAGCGGAAGCCAGCTTGTTCTCGTAGCTGGTAGAAATCTAACTTTTTCTCTAGTCTTGTCGTAATTATTTGGGTAAACATTTTATAGATGTGGTTCAATAAGCTAATTGGTCTATAGTTTTTTAGGTGCGCCTTGTCTCCTTTCTTGTGTAGTAAAATTGTTACTGCATTGTTCCATGTTTTTGGTATGCAATAATCTGTTAAACAACATTTTTATTTGGTTGAGGAGGTACGTCCGCCCATCTTTATAGCTTCTATTACTATTCTATCTTCTCGTGGGGCTTTGTTGTTTTTCATCTTTTTTATTGCGTTTTGGATTTTGCTTAGTGTGATCTCTGGCATGAGCTCTGAATCCTGGTTAATAATTTTGCGTGATGCAGCGGCTTTCAAGTTCTTTTGGTCTTCTCTTTGGCTTGTGTATAGTTCTTGATAGAAGTCTTTAACTATGTGTAGTACTTCTTCTCTATTTGATGTGGAGACTCTTTCTTTGTTCTTCAGTTTGTATATTTCGAATCTTCCATTGTTTAGTCGTCTTCTCTCTGAAAGGACTTTCGAACTTTTACTCTCTGCTATAGTAGATATTTGTTTGGTATTCATTTATATTCGTTGGGTCGTTCCATATTGGGTTGGCTTTCTTCCTAATCATTTTGGATCTTTATGTTATTAAGTCTAATTTTAGTTTGGTTCTTACCATTCTATGATCGCTGTCTGTGGTAAAGGACTGTGACATCGTTGAATATATATTTTTTGTCAGTAATTATGTAGTCTCGTTTTTGGTCTTACCAAGTGGGCTTTTCCACGTCCATTTTCTGTGATCTTTTTTAGAGAAGAAAGTATTCATCTGGTATAGATTTTTTTGCAATAGAAATTCTTGTATTGTTTGCCCACGTTCATTTCTGCCTTTGGATCCAAATTTACCTAGTGCTAGTATTTTGTGTATAAAGAGACCGACTCCACCGATTGGTTCGGTTTCACTACCTATACTGTAAAATATATGCCCTGATTATAGTATTGTCAGGTCTTCTCCATGTTGTCTTACTTCACGGACCCCAGTGATATACCATTTTACTTTTGTCATCTCGATTTCCATTTTAGTGAATTTTTTTTAGAAAATAATGTTCTGGCATTGTAGGTACAGATAAAAAGTGTTTTTTGTCCCCTTCCCAGAATCCTTAAGACAGTCTGATAAATCAGTGTGAGAGTTTCGATTTCTCGATATATTTACCTGGGGTACATCCGCTTTTGTTTTAAAATCTGACATTTTGTTGGGAGAAACACCACGCTGGCAAGGCGTTTTGGTGAGTTTTTAATTCAGCCGCTCATTGTGAGTGCCGACGCTGTTTGAAGCCGCCCGCTCCGAGTCAGACGCTTCTAGCTTTGTGATCTTATAACATCTTATACAGAAGCCGGAGACCTGTTTTTGTACACAATGTAGCTTCGCCTATTTTTAAATTTTTTTTAAGTGTTTGTTTGTCCTTGTGTAGTGTAGTGTGATGTACCATTTTATGTTTATAACATTTTATTTTTGTCGGATAAGCCACAATTGACGAAATGTCCTTGAAGATGCTCTAGGGAGCGAAAGTACTTGGGCAAGATTAAATTAATTAAACTGTGCTCGATATTTGCCTTTTATTTGATTAAAGCTAATACAATATATATGTTAAAGATGGCATTTACATACTATACTTTAAATAAGAATTTTTGCAATTATTGTCTATTATTTTAAGACATTTTAATACATCAATGTAATTAGCCAATATTTCCAATTACCAATATAATTATTTACTGACATTTTTCATAACCACGTGTTTTTTTATTTGGCCTTTTTACTCACACGAAAGCAAAATATTACCCTTTAAAATTAACCATTAGTTAAGAAATAAAAAAAAAACTGTTTCATTATTTTCATTTGAATGAACTTGAGTTATAGCACTATTCAAATATCCGGATGAAATTTGGATTGTTCGAACTGAATGAGTTCACTTTGATTAACTCAACCATTATTACATAGACGGCTCTTAGGGAATATTGACCAATCCTTATCAATATTAGATTAAATCACTTCTAACAGTGTAATAGAGCCTTAATTAATCATAGAATACGATAATTAATGAGCAAATGTGAATTCGTATGGTTAGTCAAGCTTAGGTTGAGATTTTAATTAAATAGGGATAATCTAACAGCATATTATTATCATACATACCATGCGGTCTTTATATATTATTATTATATGGAATAAATTCAATTTTAGCGTTATTATGTACTATGTGAAAAAAACCTGAATCAGGTCGATTTTTATTCTTAAATTGACAATTTACAGTATGCAAATATTATCCTCCTCCAGCACCCAATTTTAAATAACAAAGGGGGTCGTGTGATACCTCGTTAGAAAGGAATGTTAGTCCTCTGTTCGGCAATATAAATTTTTTTGAGTTTATGCAATCATAACTGAGAAAATTGATTTTTTAATAAATGTTTAACTTGACCACCACAATTCACTTCTTGACAATAACCGAGGCCATTTTGGAATTCTCGTACAACATTTTGTATGATCTTAGGGGTTATTTTCTTAATTTCTTCCGTTATCCTAACTTTTAAATCAGCAATTAGCCTGGTCTGTTAAAATATACTTTAGAAATATTCAGATATTTTAGTACCTATTCTGCTAAACATTAGGAGAAAAATTTTGAAAATAATTAAATATTAGTCAAAAAGCCAAATAAACAATCGATATGGATCTAGTAGGCTACTGCCATTTAGATCTTTAAAAGTTACTAAAAGACGTTATATAACGTATAATATTTGTGTGCGTATTCAATTTAATTATGGTTCATTTGTCCGAGACTCAAAGAATAGACATTTTAATTATTATTATTTGTGGTAATAAAACAAGAACTCAAAACGAGGTTTGTGAAATGTTTAATAATAAATACCCTGGTTAGCAAGTTTCGCAGTCTACAGTTAGCAAAATTGAAAAGAAGTTTCTTTATACTGAACGTGTAAAAAATATTGAAAAACCAGGTAAAAATGTTAAATTTACTAATAAAAAAAAGTTAAATATACATCTAGAGATTGAGGAAAATCCGGATAAGACAACTCGAAAACTTGCCGCCGTCAACGACGTAAGTAAATCATAAAGAAAAATACAACCCTTACAAAGTTTAGTTGGTTCAGGAGTTAAATGAAGATTATTCTGATAGAAGGTAAGAATTCTGTGAAATAATGATGAACAGAATGAACGCAAACCCCCTCTGTGGCTCAGTGGTAAGAGCGCCTACCTTTGAACCTAGAGGTCGTGAGTTCGAATCTCACCTGGGTGGAAATTTTCGTTTATCAAAAATTAATAAATGAAAATAATTTCTATCATTGTGTGATCGGTACTCACCGGAGGGACCGCAGACGTTCGGATACAATTAGCGTCTCTTAGCAAAGACAATGACGTCCACTTTGCTAAGTATCAAGACAATTACTCTACACACACACGCACTACACTAGGTACCTGACTGTACCATGCCAATGATCATAGTTGTCGAGTCATTAACTCAATAATAAAAAAAAGAATGATCGCAGATTTGTAGTTCATAAACAAAATAATTTATTTTTTTCTGATAAAGCGACGTTTTTAAACGGAACGGTTAACAAACAGACCTGTAGATATTGGAGCAAAGAAAATCCTCACTAGGTGTGTGAGACTCAAACGCAATATCCTAAAATAGATAACGTTTGAGCTAGTATCATTAACAATAAAATTATTTGTCCTTATTTTTTTGAAGGTACAGTTGATGGTGAGGTTTATCTAGATTTTTTGATCAACTTTTAAGTGCCTACATTACGAAGATTTTTCCTGATGTGAATCATTCAAATGAGATAAATCGATCTATTTACTATCAACAAGACGGAGCTCCACCGCATTTTGCATGTATAGTTAAAAATTATTTAAACGAGGTTTTTCCCAATAGTGTCCCAGTGTTTTCTAATGTCATCCAATGCAGGTGGATTGGAAGACGTGGAACGATCGAATGGCGGGCTAGATCCCCCGATTTGAGTTTTATCGATTGCTTTTTATTGGATTATTTAAAATCTAAAGTATATTTTAATAGACCAAACAGTATTGCTGATTTAAAAGTTTTTTTTTTTTTTTTTGTGTGTGTTTTGGCTTGGACAATTGTCATTCAGCCAGTCTCAATCAAGATAAGTTTATTAATGTAGTGTGTGTGTCTGTGTTTGTGTGTGTAGAGTAATTGTCTTGATACTTAGCAAAGTCGACGTCATTGTCTTTGCTAAGAGACGCTAATTGTATCCGAACGTCTGCGGTCCCTCCGGTGAGTACCGATCACACAAAGATAGAAATTATTTTCATTTATTAATTTTTTTTTTAATAAACGAAAACTTCCTTCCAGGTGGGATTCGAACTCACGACCTTTAGGTTTAAAGGTAGGCGCTCTTACCACTGAGCCACAGAGGGGGTTGATTTAAAAGTTAGGATAACGGAAGAAATTAACAAAAAAACCCCTGAGATCGTACAAAATATTGTACGAGAATTCCAAAATTGCCTCGGTTATTGTCAAGAAGTGAATGATGGTCATTTTGAACATCTAATTTAATTGTATTTGTTTGATAATTCAGTTTTGTGGTAAAGACATTTTTAAAATTTTACATCTTTATTATTTAAATCAATTTTCTCAGTTATCTTCTTCTTCAAGTGCCGTCTCCATCAATGGAGGTTAGCGGTTATGGTGGCAAACGTTTGTCTATCTTCAGCTGCTCTTAAGAGTTCCTCAAATCCAATTTCTCAGTTATGATTGCACCAAACTTAAAAAATTTATATTGCTGAACAGAGGACTAAAATCCCTTCCTAACAAGGTGTTATACGATCCCATTTGTTATTTAAGATTTTTGAGTATGTGCTGATAATTTAAAGGCGGTGCTGGAGGAATAGGTTATTTTCATAGTGTAAATTGTCAATTTTGGAATCAAAATTAACCTGTTTCTAGTTGTTTTTTTTTACATAGTATATTGTACATTTACATAGTAATATTGTTGAAATTGTCAGCATAAGCCCCAGGATAGTATATATTTTATCTTCAAACTAAATGCAAGATATAACCTTAAGGTAATCCTGACATATGCTCCAACGACTATCCACTTGAATGAAAGAATTGAAGAATTTTATAAGGACCTAGAAACAGCGGTACATGCCACATGAGCATACACAATATTTAAAGGCGACTTTAATGCAAAAATTGGATCTAAACAAGATAATAAGTAGCAATAGATAAGCTTGGATATGGCGAAAAAATTGTACCAGGGCAAAGATTGCTAAACTTTTTACAGCAGGAAAATTTATACATGATGAACTCTTTTTTATATTAAAAGCCTTAGCGAAAATGGACATGGATAAATCCAGATGACAGTGTCAAAAAAGGAATAGATTATATCATAACTAACAGAAAAGAAATAATCAAAAACATCGAAGTACTTAACAAATTTTCAACAGAAAGCGACCACAGATTTATGCGAGCTAAGATACTATAAAATGTCAAATTAAAAAGAACAAGGATGATCCTAAAAACAAGAAAAAAGAAATGGATTCCGTAAGATAACAACGACCTGTATGAAAATACATTAACCAGATATATACAAGACTTGCAAGATGAAATAGAAGATGTAGATCAAGCAAATAATGGCATAACGAATGCTCTAAAAAAAAAACGGAAAGGGAGTGCTGCCCGACCGTTCTAACCAATAAAGAAAAACTAAGCCAAAATACCAAAGGGTTAATAGGTAAAAAAAAGACAGCTGATGGAAAAATACGGCTTCAAGAAAAAGACGTGAGAGAAAACAAAAGTTTAAAAGTTTTGAGGTGAAATACGAACAACATAATATGCAACAAAAATATGTACAAAATAAAAAACCAAGATGGAAACATTACTACTGATAGAACCAAAATTCTTGAGGTTGACGAATCTTTTTATCGCGAAATGTATGAGAGTACCGAAGAAAGGGAAGGTCAGACCCTACCCAAAATCACAAACCAGTGATTAGAATTATTGACAAAAGTAACTGCATATGAAATCAAAACGGCACTTTAAGTGACAAATAACAAATATCCTGGCGATGACAATCAAACTAGGTGAAAATAAAATTATCCTGGCTTTGGCCAAGCTTTATATCAAATGCGTCTACCAAGGAAAACCTCCATCTCATTGGAACAGTGCAGTCATTATTTTATTAAACAAGCAAGGAGACATAGCAGATCTAAAAAACTAATGTCTTATCAATTTACTTTCACACATATATAAACTTTCACACATATATATACTTTCACACAACAATTATCAAAAAAATATTAGACGATAAATTAGACTTATATCAGCCTAGAGGACAAGCTGGATTTAGATCGGGATACAGCACTAATGACTACTTACTAGTGATAAAGAACCTGATAGAAAAGTCTGCCGAATACAACACACCATTGGCTAACTACATTGGGTGTTAACTACGAGAAAGCATTCAATACCATAAGTCATCAGAAAATGTTAAAAGCATTGACAGAATGCCAAATAGACCATCGCTACACTAACATAATTAAATATATCTACAAAAATGCTACAGTTAGCTTAAGACTTTTTACATTTAAAATAATATCACAATGTGATTTACCTTTATTGTAACTTATCCTTTACATCAGCTTGGTAAACAGTAGTCTCTAAATCAATAAATTTATCTTTATTTTTAATAGTAATAGAAGATCCCTGGCATGGATCAAACTACTTAACTAGCCTAGTTGTCTCCATCCAAAACGTGTATTCTTATGTAATAGATTTCTCACGGATAAACTGGTTAGATCTACATTTTCCATAATACGCAACCACAGATTTATCTAGGCTACGATGTTCTACTGTTGCTGTTAAATTGATAAATCTTTGATTTATTGTATCAATTAGAGATAGGACTTTTAAAAATATGTCTTGTTTATCCACTTTTGTATTGCTGTAGCAATGGCTAGTCTGCATAATAAACCGTTTCTAGACATTGTGTTAGGTACAAGACATTGAGTAGCATCAGGTGATTTTTCCTCAAACATATCTGACCTAGAAAAACTCGATATATCCACTTCTTCTTCTATAAGTTACATGACCATTATCAATCATTGGATATCATTTAGGCAACCATATTCGTTATCGTGACTTTATTAACACCAGCTCTAAATAATGATGTAGTCGATTGTCGGTACCATTGTCTTAGATTTTTCAGACATGATGTTTTTCTTCTACCAGGACCACGTTTACCTTGGATCTTTCCCTGAATCACCAGATGTAAAAGTTTATATTTTTTAGGGTTATTCGTAATTTTACCGAAGTTTCTTGACGCGTTAACGAAGAGTCTTAATCCATACTGATCACAGGTGTGTTTTATTTTGTTCATTAGATTTCGAAGGTCTTTTCCGCAATAAGCCAGCACTTAGGTATTGTTTGCATAACATATCTACTACTTTTTACGGTTACACCATTTACAATACCTTCTGTTGTCTCCACTAGGGCTTCCTTAAATATTTCTTGTAAATACAAGTTAAAGAGTAAAAGCGATAGTAAACAGCCTTGTCTCACTTCTTGTTTTATATTTATTTTATCTGACAGTTCTTGTTCAACTTTTATTCTTGTCAATTGAGGCCAGAATAGATTTGTAATTATTCGTAAATCTATATTGTCCAATCCAGCTGTTTTCAATATTTCTAACATTTTTTTATTGTCGGCTCTTGTCAAGAGTTTTCAAAATCGACTGCACCGATAGATATTAGATGGACGATTAAAACTTGGATACTAAACAAGACTTCTTTCGTATCCAAACCACTCCTAAAACCAAATTGAGTATTGATAGTTTTCTCCTCTAGAATCGTGTATATTCTGCTATGTAATATTCGCAGTATACACCCAATAACCAGTACATGTCTTTGCACCATGTTTCTTTGGTATTATGGAAAATGTCGACTTGAACCAATCAGTTGCTACTATTCCAGTGTCATAAATTTTGTTAAAGAGCCACCACATAATGCTTTAATTCCATTTTCTCCCAACACCTTTTCGGTGTAGTTAAGTAGATAAGTAACACTTATTTCATTGGGCCAAGTGCTTTTCCATTTTTTACTGTTTGTATTGCCCATGTAACCTCACTTTATCTTATAGATGAACCTGTTTTAGCAATCGGTTTATAGTGTTTTACTATTTTATCTTCAAATAATTCAGAAATGTAGTTTTTTTCATTCTTTTAACTGTTCATTGATATCTCATATTCTGTATTTGTTTTTGTCTACTGAACTTTGGGATAGCTGCTTCCGTTTGATTCCGGCGATCTCTTTTAATTTATTGTGCAGATGAAATTGATCATGTTTCTTTTCATAGTTTTCAATATCATTACATTCTTTACTATGAAACTGTGTTTTCACATGTTTTATCTTCTGCCTTATTATTGTTTGGATCCTCTTGTATTCGTTTTTATCTTTATTCCTGATTTCTCTTCTGTGGTTCATGACTCTCAGTATTTATTCTATCGTCTACCCCTATTTTCCTCTTGTTTTTACTTGAGAACATAATTTTGTTTCTTAAATGGTCTTTAATATATCTTTAATTTCTGTTTAGTTTTCCTCAGTACATTTATTTTTGCTTGATCTCATTTTTGTTTATTTTTCTGATCCACTGCTTCTCTATTGGAAACTTCTATGTACTTTGATTTTCCACTTTTAGCGATGCTATTTGATTTAAATAAAGGTTCGTAATGAATCTTAAGTCATTATGGGTCATCATTACTTCTTGTCACAATTTTATGAACTCTGTATGTTTGACACAGTCGAATGCTTTCTGGTAATCAGTGAAGTACAGTCAAATGATCAGAACCGTTTGCGGTATGTAGGTTATTTATTATTCTTTCTATTTCGTCAATTTAGCTATTTTCTATTTTTTCGACAGTTTTAAATTACGAAAAGCAAAAGTTAGTGCAATATTAAGGAAATTGTACAAAACGCACTAAAATCTAGCGTATTTTTGATATAAAATAAAATATAATATATTCAACCTTCTCCTTGAGTAATCCTTTATTACCTATTACTTTCTGTCGACAGCCCCGCCAAATCTTGCAAGTAACGTCCCTGCTGACAGTGAGTGTCCACTGCGGCTTACCCAGAAGGTTTTATCTCACAGTCCAATCAAATGTTGGCTTCTGTATTCTCTACCGCATAATCTGCATGAATGTTTGTCCACATTTCATTTGCCATTCCCTGCTGGACAGTACGAACAGGAGAGAATCGGCTAACATCAACACAAGCGTTTTGTCCGATCCGCTTTTCTCTAACAAAGTATTTAGAATTTGTTATTTCGCGATGCACAATAAGAACGATGATTCACGCAATGAATAGGGATTGACAATTTGAATGTAAATGAGGATCGGAGGAATTAAATGTTTGAGCTGTCTCGGATAAACAATTTAACTGAAATTCGTTGCGAGAAAAATATAGACACAGAAAAGAATGTCTGCTTTTTAATAATCTTTATAATAAATCGAATAAGATTATGTTTAAACAGGAAAATAATCATAAATTCAAATAAATAAAAATGGATATAATGGTTGACAAACTAAATCATCTTCAGTTTCATTGTTAGACATAAGAGACTAAAATCCTAGAGAGGAAAATAATTTAAACGGAGAAGACATCCTCAGATTTATTAAGATACCATACATCTCATATCCCTGAGATGGATGTGTCTTCTAAAAAGAAAAGATCTAAACGAAGTTATAAACAAAATCAACAAACAGAGACCCGTTACAGGTAGACTTAGAGTATGTGACCCGGCATGAGATAATAATACCAAAATAATTGAGAAGACGTTACAACACAGATGAAGGTGGGGAGGGGTTCCTCTAGCACCATCCAAGTTGGCCGTATAAATACTTCGGCTGGGTTTTCGATCAGGTCTTTCGTTAAACTAATAAATTCCTATCTCTCCCACCGGACGGGTAGGATCAAAATAGGAGAACATCTTTCCACTCCATTCACTCCTCAAGCAGAAGTACCCCAAGGCTCAATACTTGCTCCAATATTATACACAGTCTACAATAGCGACATCCCCCGCCCACAGCAAGGATCAGAGTCTCTACTCCTATTTGCTGATGATACAGCCATTCTCACCTCGGGTTCCTACAGGGAAGGAGAGCGACGGTCTGTATTCGAGAAATCACAAGATTACCTTGATAGAGTCGTGAGGTGGTGCAACAAATAGAGGGTTACTTTAAACCCCTCCAAAACACAAGCAATTTTATTCAGACCTCCTTACGGACGCGGTCTCCAGGGCCGGGTGACACTTTTGGGAGAGGACCTTATTCTCAGGAACTCAGTTCTCTACTTGGGAGTTCGTTTTACGAGAACTCTTAATTGGAAGGCTGACGTCCAGGATTCCCTTGATAGGATGAGAACAAGGCTCAACCTCCTGAAAGTGTTGGCCGGTAAACTAGGAGGAACGTCCTCTAACACATTATTGCACACTTACAAGACTTTCATCAGACCGATAATCGAATACAAGGGATGCGTTTACCTCTCCCTGAGGAATCACGAACTCAACGCCATCACCGCCACCGAGCGTAGAATCCTACGCTTCTGCATGAGAAAAGATTGGCTGTATCCATCAGCCCACATTTATGCAATAACCAACATCACGCCAATTAAGGACAGAATCCCAACCCTCAGTAGGAAGTATGTCTTAAGAAACCATAGCTGGCTCGAACAACCGAGCAAAACAAACATTGAAGACACCTTGTTCACATAGAGGGCAAATACTCACCAGGCATCCCGCCAAAAAAGTTCCATTCCCTCCAGCTAAACTTCTACATAACGCTGGACCCAAACTTCCTGAGGAGTATTTTGATATTCTTGAATCTTTCTCCATCTATTATCGCAGATAAACTGCGCACAAAAAACGCTGATAAAGAGCCGTTCCTACTGTATGGCTGGTAACCCTGAAGTACCTCACACTGCATGCTAGGCAAACCCAACTTCTTCTTGTGCGTTCAATTGATTCTTATCGATAACAAAAATAAGCCACCTTCTTTTCCCTCCTTTCCTTAGTAGTTCTCTACTTCTTGGGTCGCGTTTCGTTCAATTGACGTTTTTCTCACACCCCCCACAACTCCGTCAAAAAAAAAGGAGTTCCCCATTCCTTGAGGAGGCGTAAGCCTAAACAAGGTTAAAACTCAAGGTTAGTAGTACAAGTAATTAGGTATTATTACTTCGGATAATTTCTTTGACTTTGGTATATTTCCATTAAGCGGTGGTTCATTTTGTTGGGCGTATTTAAATAAAGTACTTCTTACTCAGCAGAAATGTATTTCAATTATAAATAGTATACCTTTAAAGTGGTTAATAGATAATATAATTACTATTTATATGCTCTTTGATTGTATAAGAAATATTATCACTTACAATTATTGTTAACACGTGATCGGATGAGTCGCCATGCGGCAGTTGAAACTTAAGAGTAGTGTGTCTTCGCAGGTCGACAGTTTAACGTAAAAGATCAAAAATTATGTGAAATCTTTCGCAGAGTCAGATTTTGGCCCAGGGGATATTGCAGCAAGGGGTAGGACGTGGGAGCGCCTGTTGCCAGTTTGGATTCATTTCGAACATACTCCTCGGCCGTTGAATGTCTCATTCAATAATGAGGTAAAAAGATAAGAAAGGAATGAGATATAATGGCTAAGTTGAAACGTGAGAAGATACAGAAGACCTATGATATATGAACAAGGAAGTACGCAGGGACAAAGAATAAAGTAATAAACAACAATGAAAATTAAGAATTTTGAGGCAAGGGACATAGCTTTGTGATGGGTCTAATAAAGACTCCTTCACTGGTTCGAATCCGTACAGCTCTGACCTTTCCATCTAAGTCAGGAAATGTTTCTAATATTCAAATCATGAAATATGATTTCTAATATTCTGACCAAAGGCCACTTAAGGGGGTGCCTCATCCTCCTTTAAGAGAACAAGATCATCATATATTTTTTTTTATTTAAAACCACTTGGTCGTCCCTATAATCTGTTAAATAGTCTAAATAAAATCTCTTTCAAAAGTGCTGTTGAAGCTGAGTACAGTGTTAAAAGAGGTTTAGTCTATTTTCAGGTACGTGAGTGATTTCTTTTTCAGGAAAAGAAGTGAGTGCAGAGCCTATAAGAAAATGTCCCGCAGTCAGGCATTTTAAAATGATCGAGGTCGCTAGATAGAGGTAAATTGGTCTGGAATTTAATATGACCTCTATCTATTAGCAAAGTAGCTAATTCAGTAGCTCTTCAAAAGTCAAGTGAGCGTTGGCGACTATTCGACGAATATGAAATTTTCTAAATTTTCTAGATTTTATGATGGATTCCAAAATTCTTCCCCAATGAGGACTATGAGGAGGTATCCACTTTCATTCTATTAGATTTTCTGAGGCAAAGTTTTGAATTGAAATAGAATTCTTAGATATTTTGAGGAAAAGAGTTTACGAAGACAATTATTAGCACCAATAAAATTGGTATCATTATCGCTAAATAAAACAGAGAGGTCCCCTCTACTAGTAATAAAACGTTTTAATGCTAGAAAAAGGAGTTACTAGAGAGAGAGTATACGAGTTCAATATGGACAGCTTTTGTACTCATGCAAATAAGGAGTGCCACATAACATTTTGTGAGAGGGACCTTACGAAAGCGACATGTTTTTATTATAAGTGATCCACCATAGTTAGTCCCAACATTTTGGAAGGGGCGTGACGTCAAACATTTCGAAGAGGCCATTCAAGGACCAAAATCTTTGTCTGACGTTAAAAAGTAAGACTTGTGGTCCGACATGACCAAGTCTAGTATGTTCGTGTGAAAGCAATACAGTGACTACATGTGATTAAGAGCGAAGTAAAATAGGGTCTTCGTTTGCCATTTTGGATTTCAGAGATTTCTGAACTGAAGTGTTAGTGTTAAACAATTGTGAATAAATCTGTGAACATATGCCATTGCGTGTACTAGTCTAGAAAATTTAGAAAATATTAAAAATGTTTTATGCCAAAAAATTTTCTTCGGTAGGTTTAGTGAGAGAAGTGAGATTTTTCTCTCTTCTGGTTGCATTCATTAATTTTTTCGTTAACATAAGCGAGATTTAGATTAGGGTCTGGCAGAAATAAAGGACCTGACCCCATTAATCTAATTTTAAAATGTTTTGGGCTTGTAATCCTCGGGATGGGGAGTCGGCAGCATTTTCTGCACATTTTATGTGGCGCCAGTGAAAGGCATTTCAGTGATTTAAGCAACTTGATTGGAAACAAAAGTATTTCAGCGGGATGCTTGAGATTCTATCCACGATAGTGTTATCCTTAAATCGCTCCACAAATTGACACTAGAGAGAATGACAGTTTGTTTTCATATATTGATATGATTCTTTTGGTGAGTTTTGAGATGAGTAACATGGCACAGAGTTTAAGTCTAGGTAGGGTAGTTATCCTGATGGGGCTTACCCGGGATTTTCCTTTAACCAGTATATAGGAAGTATCAGATTAAACAGTACGAAAGTAAATGCATGCTGCATAAGCCTTTTTGCTGCTGTTAGCAAAGCCATGAATTTGTACGTGTGCGATTTTCTTGTTAATAAATAGACAGCGTGGGATTTTTAAGGATTTTATGTGAGGTATATTATTTACAAAGGTTGTCCGTTCTTTTTTCAAAGAGGGAGGCAAGATATCGTCCCAGTCCATTCGTTCGAGGAAAAGTTTCTTACTGAATAATTTTTTATGTAGAATCACATGAGTTATCAACCCTAAGGTGTCATACATTTTAGCTAGAAATCCACTAGGAAACTAAGTTTCTGTAGCTGGCTGTATACCATATATCACAAAAAATTTATTTCAAATCCTTTATAAAAGGTATATAATAAAATGCCCAAAATATCACAATTATATTACAAAACGTTTTCGGATTGTTAAATCCATCATTAGTGTAAACGAGGTATACATGCTGTGAGCCACAAAAATATATGGGTCAAAACCCCTTAAATGTTATAAATTTACAGTTTTTTTACATTATATATGGTTACAGATTAGGATGTTTAAGTTACCGCTGGAATTGGTAACATGGCGACGTATGGCCCTACATAGGTAAAATGGTCCTGAGACGAAGTGTCTTCAAGGACACTTCGTCTCTATTGTTGATAACAACTTAGTTGTTATTAACAGGTCGTAGAAGACACTTCGACTCAGGACCATTTTACCTATGTAGGGTCATACGTCGCCATGTTAACAATTCCAACGGTAACTTAAACATCCTAATTTGTAACCATATATAATGTAAAACAACTGTAAATTTAAAACATTTAAGGGGTTTTTGACCCATATATTTTGGTGGCTCATAGCATGTATACCTCGTTTAAACTGATGATGGATTTAACAATCCGAAAACGTTTTGTAATATAATTGTGATAGCCCGTTTGGGCATTTTATTATATACCTTTTATAAAGGATTTGAAATAAATATTTTAGCTAGAGTGGATAAGGTAATTCTTTTCGTAACGTGAGTATCAGTGGGGACTTTAGGTACTGAAATTGAAAGTGTCTGGAGAAATGTTCTATGAAAAGACCTAACACTTTATTAGAGGCATTTTTGATTTGGATATCATATGAAGTGGATTGCTCATTGTTACAATAATTTTCAGTGAACCTTGTGGTATTGGAAACCCATTTGTGAGTTGACATGCAAGCACTGCCTAGAAAAGTACTTAATTCGTGATATGTGGTTTTCTAGGTCAGCTTCAGTTACGTACGATTGTTGCCAGTTTGGATTAATTCCGAACAATAGAACACCATCAATTATTCAAAGAAATGTTACTACTAGGAAATATTAATAAGACTCACGCTTGATCACAACAGGTATACACAAGAACAGGTATAGTTGAGAAATAACCTTAACCTTAATATAAAATTTGTAAAGTGTCGCTATCAACAAAACATGTCTTATTGTAATATCCGACATATCCTTCAGAAAGACTCAAATAGAACTTCCCGTAAAATCTACACCCCTCTTTTAGAACTTTACCACCGCTAACAATATTTATGATTGATAAGATTATTTATATTAAAAAATATTACAGTTTAGTTTTACGATTAACTTGAATACAATTATTGTGTAATTCTTCTTCATCTTCTTTAACATTTATATGCAAAACTGCTTGTTTATTAGCGGATTGATACCTTTATGGAAGGTTTTTGTACCTTGAAAGCCTTAAAGAAGACATCAGAGAGGATGTCGAAAGCTCGGGCAGTGATAATCGACGCAGGGTTTCGACAGTGTGGAAACCACTTATGGAATAAAATTGTTTGTGTCCTTATTTTAGAAAATAATAAAAAAACGTTGAGATACCTTAACTTTTAAATTTAAATGTACGCCTTTTAGGCATAAATTTGAATGTACAGGGTGATCATTGCAAGGCTGGCATAGTGCATAATCTGTATTTTAAATGAAACACCCTATATATTTTCATGATTTTAAAAGCTCCTTAACAACCTGATTTCAACAAATTATATCATGTAGGGTCTATTATGAATAATACAAGGTGACATTTTGAAATTAGGTATTTTCTTCAAGACAATGAATTCATAGAATACCCGAGGTAATTGATTGGATTACATTAAAATAAATGCTCAACATGTTCTCCACCTTGTTGGCAATAACACAGTCTCCTATAAAACTCGTTCCGAACTTTGTTTAAAGTTTGAGATGAAATATTCCGTATTTTTGTAGTTATCCTTACTTTTTGAGGTCTTCAATGATAGTTGATTGTGTTGCGTATACTTTGTTCTTGAGATAACCCTACAAAAAAATCCAAAGGTGTAAGATCTGTTGGGATATAAGTTAGCCAACTAAGGAAGAACATCGTCTCTTAGCATGCTTAAATATTTTTCCGCTGTCAAATTATCATCTATAAATATAGGACCAATAATATGATCTCCTATAATACCTGCCCAAACATTCAACTTTGAGAATACTGAGTGTGTGTCTCAGGCATACAATGAGGATTCTCCGCTGACCAATATCTACAGTATTGTCAGTTTACCTCTCCGTTCAATGTAAATTTTGATTCATCAGAAAAAAGAAATGTGCCAAGAGCTATTTCATTTGTTAATTTTATCCCTCATTATTTTGCAGAAATTCATTCTACGATCCGGATCGAATTCTGTTAGCTCCTGCACAAATGTAAATTTATATGGATGAAAGTTTTCTTCATGGAGACACCTTCGGACAGATGTGTGACTCACATTATTTTGACGTGCAAAATGACATGAACTTGACGTTGGATTATCTGCGACACTTAACAAAATATGGACTTTCACTTCATCTTCAATGAAGTTCGATTTTCTTTTTAATGGTTTGACATATCCTTCTTCTTAACATGCCATACACCAAAGTGCGTAGGCGACTATCTCATTACTAGAATTCTGTTCTTGGCGGCGTGACACAGCTCACCTGTATTGTGTATTCCTGTCCATTCTTTAATATTCCTTAACCAGGACAATTGTTTGCGGCCGGCTCCTCTCCTACCTTCGATCTTCCCTTGTAGGATTAACTGTGGTATTTCATATTTTGCTCCTCTCAATATGTGCCCAAGGTAACCAATCTTGCGTTTTTTAATTAATTCAAAGAGTTCTCTTTCCACGCCGGCTCTATTAAGGACGTCATCGTTTCGAACTCTATCCACCCAAGGTATGCGCATCATTCTTCTCAATGACCACATTTCTGTCTTTTTGACATATCCAAGTTCTCTATATTGTGCATAAATTTTAGACACAGCACCTTATGAAATATTAGGCAACTGAGGATACCTCTGATTAAATAGTTTGCTACTTCAACTTGACTTCTACAATTCTCCCCGTAACCGATCATCATTAAAATCTCAATTCGGTGGGCTTTAGCTAAATATTTCAGTTTTATTTCGGTAAGAAATTAGTTTTTAATTAGGAATTTATTATTTTAATGTAAAATGTCAACAGCATGTCAACTGATTGATAACAATCCGCATTATTTACCGATTTAGTTTAATTAGCATACTCTCTATACAGTTTTTACCTATTCACGACAAAAAATGTTACACGGTTACTAAACAGAAATTTTTCCCAATATACAGTATACTGACACTTAGAGTAGAAGTTTATTGTCTGTATTTAGCTAATTTAAAATAATACCATAACACGTGATAAATTATTAATTTCAAAATTTCACCTTGTATTATTCATGAAAGACCCTACATGATATAGTTCATTGAAATCATGTTGTTAAAAGTATTTTAAAAACATAAAAATATACAGGATGTTTCATTAAAAATAAGGATTATGGACTATGCCAGACTTGTGTGGATCACCCTGTACATTTAAACTTATGTTTAAAAAGCGCACATTTAAATTTAAAAGTTAACGTGTCCCAGAGTTTTTGATTATTTTTTACACGTGTATTAAAACTTTTAAAGTTAAGGCTTGAAATATCTAAAAAATGTTTTAAATATTTACATAAGAGTAACAGGAGCGGTATTTTATTATTGTATACACACTTTAACACTTTTTTGTGCTTTTGTATACATGATTAAAATGGTGATAATTGAGTTTTCATTTTATTAAAGCAAACAACTCTTTTCAACAACTTTAAAACGGTTTATTTTATATTCAACGCTCTGTCAACAAATCTTCCTTCGGTTCGAGCCCTTTGGTTGATAGATCTTGTAATTAGTGTTGTGCGGGTGTTGAAATCGAATAAAAACTTGAGTAAAAAGTAAACAAAAAAGTAAAAACTCACTCTTTATTTTTAATATCTAACTTATTTTCAATAAGTAAATTGGTATTGTAAATTATCTACAGTTAACTTGGAGAAATATTCAATGAAAATGTTGTATTGTTTGACATAAATAAAATATAATCAGTACATATACTCCAGACGTCAGGGACAAAAATTCCTAAACCTCTAAATATCATACGAACAAGCTGAATTTTGTCGGAATGTTAATTTTGAGACCCCAAAATAGACGCAAAAAAGTTTGCCAGTCACTCCTACTCCCGCGCTTCCCCAAAAACCCCACTTAGGTGGGGAAAATCGGGAAACATTGATTTAACTTGTCGATAGGACCCTTTGATTAAAAGAAATCCAATTTTTACTATATATTAGAGTGGTTGATTCAGATTTTATATGAAAAATTGATTTCGCACGCCTAACATACGTTTAATGTCATCAGTCGCTTCAAGCGTTGTTTCTGGGAAAATGGTCCACTCTAAACAAAAAGCGCTTTGTTAAAAATTATCGCAGCTACATTTCTTGTTCAAAACATTTTTCTACGGCGTACAGATTCTTCGTAAATCAATATTTTCCGTTTGACCCCCTCCCTGCAAAGAAGACTTTTTGGGAGAATCCCGAGGGTAGGAGAAGCAAACTGTTTTGCATTTTTTTGGTGTTCTCAAAATTGACATTCTCAGCATAACTCAGCTTGTTTACATGCTTTTTAGAGATCAAATGACTAATAAAAAATAAATTAAATTAAAAATCATAGACGCTTAGTAAGAGAGAGTACATCGCTATTAAGCCCATTAACTCCTACAGTCACCATATGGACCTGCGCTGTAAAGGTATCGTTTAACACAATAAAATTATAATAAAATAAGCAACCAAAATTAGTTTACTGTATTTAGTTTACTACTTCGTTTAGAATTGTCTGAACCCGCGTTGATGAATACTCAATGTCTTATTAGATTTCTCAAGCGAAGAAAGTTAGAACATTGTGTTATAGTAAAAAGTGTTCGATAATGGACAACCGATTTATTTAAGTACATTTTCAATACGTGTTTTTGAGAATATGTATATATAATCCTAAACCCATTTACCCTAATGTATCGGGTGTAATGTCTTTAGTAGTTGCATGTACAATTTTTCTCCATTGCTTCTTATTCTTTGCTTGATTTCTTGCTTGTTCTTTGCTGATTCCTCGTGTCTCTAGGATTAAGGTTACATTATGATCCCATGTCTTCATTGGCCTGCCCCTTGGTCTCTTGGTTTGTCTTCTGGCTTCCCATACTTTTTTAACTGGTCTTTCTTGATTCATTTTATCCATATGTTATGTGCTTTGTAACAAGATTATAATCAAATTAATAATATCTCTTTATAGCACGCGGCTTTGGGAGTATAGCAGGGTAGTCTGCTATATCTAGGGCCTACGGTATACAAGGAAGGTAACATGGCCAGTGCTACGCTTCAACCGCCTATTATTACCCCTGGTTTTACCCAAGGTACTCATTTTATTCAGGCTGAGTCGACCTGGGGCCTATAGACATTTTTAAAATGCCTAGTTGTTCTTGCGGCGGTAGGATTCGAACTCACGACCACCGGCATGCGAGGCAAGGACACTACCGCTTGCGCTACGCGGGCCCTCGTAGATTATAATCAACAATTCAAAATTTATGTACATATGGCTATACCCATATGGAGCCAGTAGGTGGTTATGTAGTCAAAACTTATATCTTTATAATTATAGAAGACTAAAGCTAAAGGAATTTTTAGATTTGGCATATGAAGAAGATCATATAACAGGCATTTTTTGAGTCGCCGAATCAAATTTTCTTACGTATGAGGATTTAAGTGACGAAAACGAAGTTGGTTACCCAGATAACTTGAATCCTCGTCAACTTGGTTCAGGTGTGGAAGTGGTATTTACAGACTCTGAACATCTAGGAGATGTACAATCAGACATAGAAGCAAGTATGATAATGATTTGCAGATATGTTAAAAAAGTCGTGAATACAGCATTTTATCCCAGAAGAAAATATAGCTTACGATGAATCGATGATACACTAGTTTGGGCATCATGGATGCAAACAGTTTTTCAGAGGAAAGCCTGTAAGATTTAGCTATAAGATGTATTGTATGAAAACACCTAGTGGATACTTGATAAATTTTGAAGTATATGATAGAAAAAACCCGAGATCTAATAAAGAATATCAAAAATATTTTGGATAAGCTACAGCTTACATGGTACAGATGATCGAAAGAATTGAGTGACCAAAGATTTCTAAGATACAAGTTTTTTGTTGATATTTTAATTACCAGTACAAACTTGTTACAATGTATGGGTAATTTTTTTCACCTATCGAGTCGGCATACGTTCCAAAAAATGGAACTGGCCAATATTTACGTAGATACCTCATCGACGCAGCTTCCCTAAATGTTTGGACTTAAACAAAATGAAACGTTGGGCTTTGTATTTCATGTTTTAAACTGATACAAATGGGACAAATTATGTAAATGTTTTCCATATTTAATCTTGCCAAATGCCTAGTGGCCCCATGTGGGACCACCTTTTTTCCAAAAAATAAAGATTTTTTTTATTTCGATTTAAATTTAAGAAAAATAAGTTGTTTTCACATAGCGTTAAATAAAATTATTGCATATAGAACGAATTTTCTTTCCCACTTTCTATTAGAAGATTACGTCTCAGTTTACAATACGCAAGCAAGCTATCAACTAATCCAAACAACCCGGCCTACCCCTATGCTTTCTATTCACATTACCATTCTAATTACAATCAAAATCCTAATCTTTGACCATCATTTAGCAAAAGAATTAGTAACTTCACATTTCCATTTCACATACTCCTCCATAGATCCCTACCGAAAGGGCGTGTACCGAATAAATACCTGGTATATATAATATATATATATATATATATATATATATATATAATATATATATATATATATATATATATATATATATATATATATAAACATACATGTACTAATATATACATGTACTAATTTTGCTACCGTAATTTGGCACTTCCGGTTACAACTTTTTAAGTCGAAGTGATCTTAAAATCGGTAGTATATTATGTGTTCTTGTCTTTTTAATGCGCGTCGAAGAATTTATTCCTTGTACTATTTCGACGGCCTTAAAAAAGTAGTTCAAGTTACAACTCTGGAATCGGAAGTACGAGGTAAATTTCCTAGCTTTAATACCATCTCTGGTTTATAAGCTTTCAATCGACGCCACATTTGGTAGTCTATCTGTTCTAATAACAAAAAATGTAGTTATTTAGAGGTAGGTCAGATGAATGGAGAGACAGGTATAAAACCTGAAGTATATATTTGTTCTCATCTTGCTAAGGCGCGTCGAATAATATATCGCTTATACTAGTACAATGCTTTTGGTTGCAACTCTGGAACCGAAATCCGAGGTCAAATTTTCAACCTTTAATACAATTTTTGGGTTCTAAGCTTTCATCGAATCTATCTGTATTATATCCATTCTCATAACGAACAAGTTATGTTTACAGATGGACAGACAGACATTGATAATTTAAGGTTTTTACATTTTAATGTAGTAAAATGACTGAAAAAAATTTTTGCGAAAAGTATAACCAATAAGTTTTTAAGTTGGGTTCTTCTTCTTCTTCAGTGCCTTATTCGGTCCGGATGTTGGCTATCATCAAGGCTGGTGGTTTTGTTGACGGCTGTGTGAAACAGCTCCGCGGATGTCATCCCAAACCATTGTCGGAGATTTTTCAACCATGATATACGACGGCGTTCCGGTTGTCTCCTGCCAAATACTAAATACTATCCTGCATAACGAGTTGAAGAATTCTGTAAGACCTTAACTTTGGTGACATGGTCCATACAAGATATTTTTAGTATTCTCCTGTAGATCCACATCTCGAAGGCTTCAATCCGCTTTCAGTGGCTTGCGTCACTGTCTAGGAAGAAAGTCTAGTCCGTATGTTACGCTCACAGTTCCCACTCGGTCTAGTAAGGCTTGTAGATCATTTCGGCTGGTTGCTAGATACACAGTGTCATCGGCATAGCGGCTATTAATGATGTATTCACTGTTCACTGGGATTCCCATCTCTAGGTTTGTGAGGGTTTCAATAAAAATTTCCTCTGAGTATATATTGAAAAGAGTCGGCGAGAGCACACATCCTTGCCTTACTCCTCACATGATCTTCAATTGGTCGGTTAGCTAGTCTTCGATCTTTATTTGAACACGCTGATTCCAGTATAAATTCATGATGATCCGAATGTCCTTCTCATCCAATCCTACTCTTTGTAGGGCGACGACCATCAACTGGTGCTTATAACGGTCAAATACCTTGGCGTAGTCAATAAAACAATTAAAGACATCACAACTGACATCTCTAAAGTAGAACTTGTAAGGTGAAAATTACTTCACCTGTACCCATCGAATTGCGGAACCCAAATTGCATTTTATCGACATCGTCTTCGCATTTCTTGTAAATTCTGGCATGTTTGATTTTAAGAAAAATCTTAAGTGCATGACTCATAAGGCTCGGAAATCTTCGCACGTTTTCGCAGATCTTTTTTTTTTAGTAGTGTTACAAATGTTGGCAATAGACATTCCGTTGGGATATTGCCTGAATCGTATATGACGTTAAACAGTTCAGGTAACCTATTCGTGCTCACTTTACTTCTCACCTTAATGAGTTCAACGGGTATTTCGTCCGGACCTGTGGCCTTACCATTTTAGACTATTTTAAAGTTGCTTTTACCTCGCTTTCTAGTATTGACGGCCCTGCCATGCAATTTATTTCTGGAAGTTTACCTCGGTAGTACCAGAAAAGTTCTTCGATGTACATTTTCCAGGTCAACAACTTCTCCGTAACTGTGGTCGTCAGGTTCCCGTCTTTGTTTATGAGGAGGTGTTTGTTTCTCTTCTTGTATTGTCCAGTGGCTTCTTGAATCTTTCGGTGGATATTTATATTATCGTGTTTCACTTGAAGCTTTTTGATTAGTTTACATTTTTCTTGCATCTTTGTCTCCTTGGCTCTTCGTATTTCTTTTTTAATTGTTTGAATGTTTTCTTGGTATTTCTTCGCGTCCCTGCTTTTCATTACTCTCCCTTAGTCCATCATCTGCAGAATGTTATCACTCATCCATTCTTTATTTTTTACTCTTGTTTTCTTTCCCAGATGTTCTTTTTCCGCATTTAGCATGACGTCTTTGATATAACTCCATTTTTGTTCTACACATAGTTCTTGTTGTTTAGCGATTTCTAGTTTTTCTCTCATTACATCTCTTACGTTCTGACGAACTACGGGGTCTTTTAGAGGATCATAATCCAGGTTCTATTAAGGTTTACCAATAATGAGTTTCTTTATTTTGAGTTCTATCTGGCCCACTAATGGGTTGTGGTCCGGTGAGACGTCTGCTCCTGGGAAGCTCTTCGCCGAAGTCAAGCTATTCTTGAATCTTTTGTTAATGAGAATAAAGACTATCTGGTTTCTGATGATATTGTTGGCTGTATCTGCAGGTGACTTCCACGTATAAAGTCGTCTCGGGGGAAGTCTAAACCAGGTATTAGCACTGGTAAAATCTTCCCAACAAAATTGGATAAGACGGTCTCCCCTTTCGTTTTTCTCGACTAAGCCGTGTTATCCGACGATGACTTATATTCTGCTTTTGCCAACTTTGTCAATAAAATCACCAATGATGATGGTAAGCCCCGTTATTCTTGATACATTTTAGTGCTTTTTGTACAAGTGCGCAGAGTTCATTGATATCCTCTTCTGACTTTTCTGGTGTTGATGTTTCCCGCATAATATATTATTATATGCTCATCCACACAGCACTGTCACTAGCTTGGCCATCCCATCTTGCGGATTCCCATCACGATATTTAGTCTTTTCATTTTTGATGCTGTTGCCTATCTTTTTTCCTTCAAACATACTTCGAACATTCCAAGTACAGTTTTTTTGAACGTTTCACGTGCACAATTTTTCTATATTACTGTTTAAAATATTGGTAAGGATTTCGTGGGTTAACGACCTGAGAAGCCTTAAATTTTTGTGTTCTTCCTCCCCTGACCGATTTTGGTATCCGAAGTCCATGATCAATACCTTCTCCAAATTGGTTTACAATAACCATGATAAATAAACTAGGGACGATTTATGGGGTGGTTTTTCGTTGCCTTACCCATCACAGTGTCATTGTTACATTGCGCCTGTGAGTATCTATAATTAAGCCTACAGGATTTCTTTTACTTTCCCACAGCCTAAACCCATAATGACATTACTACTGTCTAATGCCATGTCCTTAGTTGATCCGCAGGTACTTATTTGGCTATGCCTTATTCCTACCTCCCTGCTTACTGCAGAAACTTTCACTATCAGCCATTGGGACGCGCCGTGTCGGTGTTGAGGACTTCCCCGCCTAGTCTGTCTTACGCAAAGTACAGAATGGCCCTACTCAATTCAAAGCCCCTCCAACCTCCACGTAAATTGAGGCCAGCGACGGCTAAGTTGGGTTACGTTTTTTAACGGTTGACTTACTTGACTTTGTGACTCGATTTTGTAGGTAATAAGGCTTCTTTTGGTTGACAAAAAATCTGAGGGTGGTGTTTTCACCTTATTAAGATGTTTTACCTTAGGTAAAATGTATCTTTATTATTTACTCGCATTAACCTTTTGTACTTGTTTTAAACGTTTTATAGTTTGGCGTCCCTTTCCTCGAGTAGCTGTAGCTTCTTTGGTAGTTGTTACCCTAGAAACAATCAGGGTCTTTTTTAACTTTAAATTGGTCGCATTGCTTCTGTATTGATCTTTTTTCAAGTTAACATGTTCCTTTTCTAACTTGGCTGCACCGTACTGATGACGATCAAATAGTCAAAAATACGTATTAAAGGTTGCCTTCCATCGATATACCTATTTTGTGTTTAGTTTTTCTGTTTTGGGAGACATACCGTTATCTTTATTATTAACTCGTATTTTCGTATTCTATACACAGCTTTAAAAAATAATGATGTTTAATTATTTATCAAAATACAAATAAAATAAGATATTTTACAACAAAAACTCAATAAAAGACTTTTAAAAGGCTGTCACAACATACATCTATTGCCAAGTACTTTAAATATACAATATGCCTATCTTTCTTCACGTCGTTTAATACAATGAAACTCTATTCGAGGATTTCCTATTCCCAAATAGCGGATTCGCCGTCAACGAAAGTATAGACAAAGCATTTTTTGCAAGAAATAATATTTCTGGAGAATACGACCGGGCAATAAATTCTGAAACAAAGAAGGTATGCATTCGGTATGCTTCTGCCCTGAAGTAATATATCTTGCTATCTTCCCCAGTTCAGTTTTACAACCCTACAATACAGAGTTAATACAGCATCGGACTTATAAAGGTCCATGTTATTGTTTCATTATTTATAATACATATACTTCATTGAATCGGTAACATAACATTGTTATTTTATATTTAATGAGCTGGAGATATTGCAAAATGTTTGCTATAATAAAATATTACAAAGATTTATAGAAAATATTCGTGGATAAAAAATCTTAAAAAACATATAAAAATCTGTAAAATACAGTTATAAAGGCAATAACTTTCCGAAAGGCATTACAATTATACTACATATTAGCGAGAGAATTTAATAATCAACGAAATATAGGACGAACGAAAGATAGATATTTCAAAATTAAGGAACAAAAGAAACGAATTAAAACCTAGAAAAAAGTTTAAACAAAATTTTACAAACATGCAATAGTATGACTTTAAAAGCAGCATACTAAAAATAAGCAAACAAGAATTAAATCAAATTGACCAGAAAGAAAAGATTGAATTACCAAAAAAAATCCTTTAGTTAATGAAATAGAAAGAAGATTAATTAAAAGTTTAGACAAAATACGTAAATATAGTAAAACTCTTCGAGAAATACTAAAGAAAATAAAAAAAATTGCTGAATTAGAAATGCTGTGAAATTGAAAGACTACAGGAATTACACGACCCTTTAACATTAATAAGAATATCAAAGAACTCACCTGAAATTACAGAAGCAGACACTGTAACAAACTAATGGGCACATAATAATAGACATGCAGCTTGAACCTAAAACTTGGAAAGAATATAGAAAAGAACACTTTCAGGACGAAAGAGTCAGGCTAACATTTACGGAAAAACCAGATGACTGGCCAGATATCACAAACAAAGATGTAACTTATCCACTGAAAAACATGAAAATCGGAAAAAGCTGTTAAATTTGCTTAACTTTTGTATTGTCTGTGGGTATGCCTGGACCCATTAGTAAAATTCATATGTTTATATATTTATTATATCGTAAATTTGAGACGTGATATTTCACGTTATCCTTAAGATAAGGTTTAAATACAATTTACCGTATTTGCGTTTCAAAATATCAGTTTGGTTTTCTTTGAAATGAAAGAAACACATCTGTTGTTTATGGGTCCACCTGTACTCAGAAGTGTTTTCAAATGTACGTGATATTTGTTTTGTTTATTTTTCTGAGAAGGGTGATTAAATTTTATGGGTTCTATTTTCGGAAGCGTTTGTCGAGTATCTTTAGTGTTGTACCAGACTTGATCGCTTCAAGTTTGGAGTTGAGAGTGATGTGTACAATCATTTGTGAAAAACAGAATAAAAGGCGCTTGCTGAAAAATAAGCTCCAGGAGAGGACTCACGGAAGAGGAATTGCGAAAAATCCGTGAAGAAGACTCAAAACATGAAGATGAATCTACCAATTTAGAAACCGTCACCAGTGATAACGAGTTAGTAGATGAAGAATTTTCTGAAGATTATGTATCATTTATCTACCTATATCAGGATGACAAAGATGAAAACGAAAATTCGGAAAATAAAATAGAATTTCCTGAACAAGAAGATTAACAATATACTGCTCACGATGGGACAGTTTGGAAAAAATATCCACCACCTAAGTCACGTGTAAGATAAGTGGTGGTTTAAGTGCTACACATATTTTCTTACTTAATTTGTGGGTTTTACTATTTGCGTTGTATATTGTTTAGATCCATCAATATATTAAATCCTGTGCCAGGTCCCAGCAGATCTGCCACTCAACGAATTACCGATGAACCTATATCTTCAACGAGATTGTTTTTCATTGATGAAATTCTCAATTTGCTCATAGTGAAAACTAACAGAGAACGTGGTCGCATATGTAATGAAAAATGTTAACTGTAAAAGAAATATCACTGGAAGAGCTAGAAGCTTTTATTTAATAGAAAGAAGTTGGAAGAAGAATTATCTTGAAAATTTGCATTTTTATTCAAGGTTTACTTCTTCTGGCTGGTGTTTATAAAGGTGCCGGAGAATCTCTGCAGAAACTTTGGAGCAATTCTGATGGTAGGCCCATTTTTAGAGCGACTATGTCTCTGAAACGATTTTGTAATATCAGCCGCTTTTTGCGATTTAATAATAAAGAGGATAGACCTATTCGACGGAGACACGACAAGTTAGCTCCAATTAAAAGTTTTTTTGATTTATTTGTAACACAACTTCCCAAAATGTTTGTTCCATATGAAAGCCTCACTGTCGACGAACAACTTGTACCATTTAGAGGTATGTGTCCCTTCAGACAGTATATTCCAACAAAACCACAATTCCAACCAGAAGCAGAAAATCAGCTTCGTGGCGTACATCAGTATAGAAATGTGATTTTACGGCTTAAAAAAGATGTTCAGAATACTGGGCGAAACATAACCACGGATAATTTCTTTACTGACTACCATTTAGCGACTAATTTATTAAAATGTAAGCTAACGCTAATTGAAATATTACGAAAGAACAAAAATTTTAGTGCAGTTAAATTTCTACCAAATAAAAGTAAAGAAGCCCTATCATCAATTTTGGGTTTCAGAAGAATATGAATTTAGTTTCACATAGTCCTCAAAGGGGTAAATATGTTATTCTTTTATCCTCGATGCATTTAGATGACCAGGTGTCATTGCAAGAACGTAAGAAACCAGACATTATTTTGGAATACAATAAAATCAAAGGAGGTCTAGGTACAACTGATAAATTAGCGTCAGCTTATTCCAGCAAAAGAGGAACTAGGAGGTAGTCACTTTTTATAATATTTTAGATTTGGCGGGAATTAACGCATATGTGTTCTATACGCATGTAAATCCTTAATATAATAGGAACAAACTACATAAAAGAAGCCTTGACACATATATAAAGAAGAATTGACACATAATATAACCGAAAAATGCCGAACTACCAGAATTGCAATAAACGTTCTACAAAAAAAATCCAAATAAGTTTACGTGCAGTAGCTGGAGCAAGTGGAAATGCAAATGAAAGTCCAAAACGTGGAAGGTGTAAAGAGTGCCGATGGGAAAAAGACAGAAAATCTCGTAAAAGATGTGAAGCATGTAAGAGGTTTATTTGTCCTGATTATTCAAATATCTTTTGTAAAAGTTGCATTAAATAAATATATAATTTTAATTGAATATAAAGTTTTATTATATTTTTTATTACAAAAAAAAAAAATGTTTTTAGTTTATTCAAATATCTTTTGTTTTTTTTTAATGGCTTTGGCTTGAAACCTTTAGCCACGTAATTACATATAAATATTAGTATTTATTCATACAGGATTGTACAAGGAGGACACTTTTCACGTCAGGGATTCATCAAAGCGGCTTTATTGTAACAAACAAGACATAAACCACGGTTAGGTAGGTGGGCAACATATATGGTAAACATACAAAGGAAATGTTCAAGCATACGATCAATTTTACACTCATACCTTTAATTTAATTTTTTACAAAAAATATTATAATTATTTTAAAGATTTTTATATTGTCTTCACTTAATAAGAAATTTACGTTTAGTGGTGTACTTAATCCCTCTTTTATCAATTCTTCTATCAGCCACGTGCTTGTATTACGATGTAGTGGGCAGTTAAATAATATGTGATTTAAATCAGCTATACTAGTTCCACACTCACATCGGTCTGTTGGGAGAACTCCTATTTTGTGTAGATGTTTCGGGAAACATCCACGATCTACTTTTAATCTTAAGACAGTTGCCACTGTGTTTTCTGCTTAGTGTAACATCTCTGTAAAATTGTTTTACATCTACTGTGGGTTGTAATTTGTATAAATTAGTGCCCCTGCTTTCACCAAACTGAATCCATTGTCTGTCCCATTTAAATTTAATATGTTGTTTGATATAGGCAAGTAGGTCACATGTGTTAAGTTCTTCTATCACCATATGTGGGTGCTGTAATGGATTTTTAGCTATAGAATCAGCAATAGTATTGCCAACAATATCTGAGTGTCCCTTGACCCATAGAAATTTAGTACCATATGGATTTGATAGTTTTAGCAACTGTTGAAAAATTTCTAATATGAATATGTTGCTATTGATTGTGAATTTAAAGTTTTGTAAGGAGTGTAATACTGACAGTGACTCACTGCATATGACAATTTTGTTCCACTGGTTTTCGAAGCACAATTCAAGGGCATTGTATATCTTTGAAAATATCTTTTGTAAAAGTTGCATTAATTAAATATATAATTTTCATTGAATATAAAGTTTTATTAAATTTTTAATTACAAAAAAAATGTTTTTAGTTTTGATACATCGGTAACATGAAACTACAAAAGATTCTACTAATTAATAAAAAAAATGGAATTTAATTCACAACAACCCCCTCTGTGGCTCAGTGGTAAGAGCGACTACCTTTGAACCTAAAGGTCCTAAATGTGTGTGCCCTTTAAGGAGGTACTTTACGTTGACACACTGTATTTGACGATATTTTTTTATAATCCAGAAAAAGCACAACACAATGAAAATATTTTTATTTTGTCCAAAGCAATTATCGGACCAAAGTGTAATTTCGTTAACATCAGAAGTATATATAACACTGTTGGCCCATTTTAAAAAAGCAGATGAAATTTCCTCATCATCCCACATCATGCACTGTGCACTTTTATCTGACGAATCGTAGAGTGTATAATTTAGTGTCCAAAAATATGATATTATGTCCACATGGTATTACAAACTCCTGAACGTTTTTTGGGGTCAACAATACTATGTCCACATGGTATCATATCCCTCTGAGAAAAATGGACATGATATTATATTTTATTACCTTATCTTCCTTATTTTTGGGAATAGAACATAGTATCATATACCACTGTATAAAGCAAAAATTCTACATTATGGACATGGTATTAAGTCAATTTCATGAAAAATGGACATAGTATCCTTTACCTCCGGGGTACAGATATTATAATACACTAAGCGGCGTCTCGGGCCCTTTGGACCACATTGTCTGGATAAGTGAGCTGTAGTACTGTACTACTTCTGTAGTCAGTACTATATATTTGACAATAAGCAATTATAACTATTTATATTATACCTAATTTATTTCTACAAGAAGTCTTCCTACAAGAAGTATTCATCTAGTACAACTCTGAACTCTTTTCGTTTTTATTTTTATGTGTTACACTTTCGTGAAGGGAACAGTTTGAAAATGAACGGTAGGATCTTTTTTTAATTTCATGGGCCATTGTCCGGTAAACAGAAAAAAGTAATTTATACCCTGTGGAGATTTCTATCGAACAAAACGCCGTTTTGGAATATCTGGGGTGATATATACTTCCAAAAACTCGAAGTTTCGTAATATAGCGTTTTGCTCTTTCACGATAAGAGATGCTTTTTTGCATGGATTGGAATATTGGCTCTAGATTTTATTGGAAAATAGGATAAACTAGCTTTAGGATATTGGTTCTGTGGATTGTTTAACAATTCAGATAAATTGAATTGGGAAATATGTTTAAAAATCGACAACAGAACTAGACTAAAGAGATGGAGGATACATATATTTAATATAATTACAGATTAAAAGCATTAACAAGAATATATTTATTACATTTATAATATATAACAAGAATATATTATTTATTATAATTATTGTAATTGTAAAGCTACATGGAAAAGATATGAATCAGATAATGATTGTCAGATAATACAGAGTTGACAGCTTAAAGCAATCTGATATTTGGCAATATTCATTAGATTTTTGGGAAAAAACTATGAAACAGGTCAATTTTTTTTCCAGTTATCTTCTAAAGATTTTCCGTCATTTGTTAATCTCCTCTTTTTGAGTATCATAAACCCTTAAATTTAAATAGGAAATATACCATGTGCGTCCATGATTTTCCTATTTATTTCATATATATATATATATATATATATATATATATATATATTATATATATATATTTATATATATACATATATATATATATATATATATATATATATATATATATAAATATATATATATATATATATATATATATATATATATATATATATAATTAGTATACTGGTAAGGTTGATTGGGTTTAGCAGCTGAATAATGAAAGCCAAAGTGTGCTCTTTTCAAAGATTTCGTTATATTTCGTTAAATTTCTTTAACATCTTCAGACGAATGCTACAATCTGTTACAAAATGGTGAAATTGTGTATTTTACATAAGATGTAGTGAACACTTACTTGTGTGAGGTTACAGGCAAAAGTGGTATTTGAAAGTTCCATGTTGAAAAACGAGTCTTCTCTTATATGCTGTTTCTTTTTCGAGGATTTTGACATCTGCAAAATTCATTCTTTGGTTATGGGTGTGAACGCGGTTGGCTAGGGTGCATCTATCTGGGTAAAGTCTACAGTCACTTTTGTGAGTGGTAACTGTAGACTTTACCCAGATAGATGCACCCTAGCCAACCACGTTCACACCCATAACCACAGAATTAATTTTGCAGATGTCAAAATCCTCGAAAAAGAAACAGCATATAAGAGAAGACTCTTTTTAGAAATGACCCACATTGCAACAACAGATAATATAATCAACACAAAATCAGATATACAACACCTTAGAGAAATTTATTCCTTTTTGCTGCAGTTGGAAACAAAAAATAATCAAGATCAACGAATTGTAATATCCTGAATAGTATAATATTGTCTTTTAAAACTGTTCTGACCATCCAATTGAAGTAGAAACTTAATCACTATTACTGCAATTGTTGCATTTTTCCAGGAAATAAAATTTTTAAGAGTAATAACAATAATTAAAATAACTTTAAAAGAAATAATCACGAAGAAATAAATAAATTCTATATGTATTTATTAATAACATAATTTAATTGTCTTAAATTAACATAACATAATTTTCAATTAAGTGTAACCTTTACACATAAACTGAACACAGCTTTAGTTCTCTGGCTGACATCTCCTAAATATGATAGCTGACATGACACATCAACCTTGAGGTACATACTAGATTTCCACCTCCTTGTGCATTAGTTGACTAGACATGTGATATGAAGTTGTGTTTTAACTGTTTTGTTTCTTAAATGTTCAACGTTTTTTAATATTTGTATTGTACTTGCACACTGGAGGAAAAAAACCAAAAATTCACTTGTATTGTTTGAGTTTTCAAGCCACCATATAACACATACAACTTATTTCTTTTTTGCTATAAAAAAATCTTCAAAAAAGTTTTTCAACATGGAACTTTCAAATACCACTTTTGCCTGTAACCTCACACAAGTAAGTGTTCACTACATCTTATGTAAAATACACAATTTCACCATTTTGTAACATATTGTAGCATTCGTCTGAAGATGTTAAAGAAATTTAACGAAATATAACGAAATCGTTGAAAAGAGCACACTTTGGCTTTCATTATTCAGCTGCTAACCCAATCAACCTTACCAGTATACTAATTAATAATTGGACAGCTGTGATCATTCTTCGTTTATATATATAAATATATATAATATATATATATATATATATATATATATATTATATATATATATATATAAAGGATTGTCAGAACAAATAGCAAATCTTCTGTCTAAACATAATATTACGGTTGCTCATAAAGGTCACAATCTTTTGAAAAGGAATTTTACTAGATTGAAAACAAAAACCCCTGTATTAAAAAGATCAACATGTTGTATATGAAATTCCCTGCTCGAATTGTGATGGAGTTTATATTGGACAAACCAGTCAACTACTTAATTCAAGAATACGTTCCCACAAATATGACAAAAAAAACTCAACCGCCCTCACAAAACATGAAAACGAAAAAAAAACATAAATTTGATTTTGAGGCAAACCAAGATCCTAAAAAGTGAACCCAACAGGAAAGAAGAGAGAGCTTCTAGAGTCTATACAAATGAAAAAAAAATAATAACGCAATAAATGATAAAAAAGATGTCAAAAATTTGAACAAAATATATTTTAACTTAATTTAAATATACATAAGTCAATCTCAGAACGCCTATGATGTTAAAATAACTAATTGTTTAAACGATAAGCTAACATCAATAAACAACACATTAGATTTAAAATACATTTTACTTTTAGTGACTTAGTGGGTATGTCCTATGTTTTAATATTATTTTAATTGTGACGTCTAATTGTTAACACCAAATCTTTACATGCTTGGTAAGTCAAAAGTTTATTTTTTTAAACCATATTATGTCTGTCATAGAATGTTTTTTTTTTAGTCAATATATATTCTTGAAAAAGGCATGGATTTCCTGCCGAAACGTCGGAAAAAATATATATAAAAATGTCTTAGTATCAAACTAAATTTCTTTTTTATGAACCTAAGCCCAAGAGAATCCACTAAAATATATATATATATATATATATATATATATATATATATATATATAATATTCAGGGATTCTACAGTATTCACTGCCTTCCCTCGCTCACCGTTTTCCATCTCTCTCTGTTGTCCCATTCTTTATCGTTTAGGCCTCTTTTACTCATGGCGTCGTCTACTTCGTTCATCCAGGATCTTCGGGGTATGTCCTCTTTTCCTCCTTACTATGGGGCTCCATTCGGTTATTCTATTTAACCCATCGGCTGTCGCTAGTTCTTCTTACATGTTCATACCACTTTAGTCTTTTTTGTTCTATATCTATTAGTATGTGTGTTTCTATTGATGTTCTTTGTTTTATTTCGTCATTACTTCTCCTATAAATTCTTGTTACTCTGCAGCATCTTCGTAGGCATTCCATCTGTGTTGCTACTATCTTACTGCTGTTTTTCTTGTTTATAATCCGATTTTCAGACCGATATGTCATAATACTTTGTACTAATGTTATATAAATCTGTATTTTTGTCTTCATATTTAGGTGTCTATCCTACCATACTGAGTTAGGTTGTCGGACTGTTGTTATACTTTGTCCTAATAATTGCGTAATTTCTTCCTTTGTTGTTGACTTTTTCGTAATTATAAACCCCAAGTATTTGAATTTATCCTTTCCTTTGATTGTTACGTTGTCATCAAGCTGTAGATCTTCTATGTCTTCTTCACTTGTAGATAGGTACTCTGTTTTCGAAAGGTTAATATCTAGGCCAGCCTTGTTATATTCTTCTTGTAGTTTTTTCATTATGTAGCTGAGGTCGTCTTAGTATTATGCAATCACTACTTGAACGCCTGCTAAGCTTAACGTATATAAGTAATTGTTCTGTACCGGTACTCCCATGCCTTCGCATTTTATTTTTCATGTAGCCAAGGCTTTCTCTAAGTATATTTTGAATAGGGTTGGAGATGTGGAACAATCCTACAGGAGCCCTTTTGTTGTGGTGAAGTCTCCTATGATTTTTGTTCCCATTTTAATGGACACTTTATTTTTTGTAGCTTTTAGAGTTTTTGTAGCTTCTATGAGTTTCATCTGTATTTCTAATTTGAACATTTCCTTCCACAGTTCTGACCTTGAGACAGAGTCATACGCCTTTCTCATGTCAAAAAATGCAAATGTATATCTCTATTTTTTCCTCTTTTTTTTCTTTCCCAACAGTTGTTCCAGTGTATATATGTGGTTTATGCATGATATTCCCGCCGTGAAGCCCGCCTGATCCTCCATTTCCCTATCTGTTATTTATATTTCATGTTGTGAGGATCTGCTTCGTCTTTGCCTGTTTTCTTTTCCAACGAATTGTGGTCTGTGTTCTGTTAACAGTTCCCTGTAATAGTACTTTCATTCTTTGTCCTGTATATTTCAGAATTTAATTTTTTCTTTTCAGTTTTATTTCATTCGTCTTAATACTTTCCATGACCCCGAAGTTCATATATCTCCTATGTATGTTCCAATATTTAAGCAGGTTCTGTCCCATTATTCATTTTTTTGTTGTGTTATTTGTACTTTTACTTCTCTATCTTTTTCTATATATTCTTTATAAACTTCATCGTTGTTTGTAGTGAGTCATTTTCTGTATAGTTGCTTTTTTCTTCAAGTATTCTTTTTGTTGGTTCATTTATGTTATAAAAAGAGGTTAGTCTTTGTAAATGGGTGTATTTATTTAAAACTCCTTAAAAGGGCTACATCAATAAAACAAACGTTTTCGGACCACACAGTCCATCATCATATTTTTTTAATTATCAAAATACTAGGGTAAAAAACCCTTTAAATTACATTTAGTTATAAAAGATTGTACATTGTGTTGTAAAATAACTGTGATGTTCAGTATTAAATTAAATTTGACTAGAGGTAACACATGGTTGATTTACTGATTTTGCTGATGGCAATTTTTTCCTTGTGGATTTCATTTTATGTTATATCTTCTATAACATTACAAACTGCTGTTCTGGCCTACACTTACGGAACACGTCTTTTTAACGAACTGTCTTTTTCTGCGGGGAGTTAACCTATATTCATTGTACTACATGCTTTCATAAATATAAGATGTAATTTACAAATTACGAGTACATTCATTTCAATCCTAAAGACATCAACCAAGATAGTCAAGATATCTACAAATTGTGTACAGACACAACAATTATTTCATAAAAGTGCTGTTTATTTGTTATATGTTCTTTTTCTCCAAGTGCTTCGAATGCTGCTTGTTTTATACTCGCCGTTATATGCTCGTATTTTCTTCGATGTTGCCGTATCTAAATTCTATTAATTTTTGGTCTAGATGTTGTTGTCTAGAAAAACAACGTCTTTTTATTTCGAATTAACTACATATATTGCTGTGAAAACGTATCAATTTATTAAAAGTATTATATCTCTTACAAACTAAACGTAATGCCCATGTTTTGCGTGTTAATAATTTTTTTTTCCGTTACGTCAAAAACTACAATGAACGCAATTTCCAAAAAGTTTAATTATTTAAACTTGTGTTGGTAGCATCTAAAAGCAATACTACATAAATATTGTTTGATTCTATTTCAAAAATCACGTTGAAATTATTTGTATATGTTTTTGGAAATGGAGAAATAGTTTTATGAGTTTAGCATATGCATTATCAGGTCCAAGAGCTTTACCATCTTTTAGTTGTTATATTGCTTTTTTCACATCATCTGATGTGATTTGTAAGTGGTCATTACCTATAATAGGATAAAGGTCGTTCGGACCTATCTTCATCAAACAGTTCTTGTGTGTATTTGGTCTATATGCAAATTTCTTGATTTTTATCTGTGATGAAATTCCCCTGTTGGTCTCGCAGTTTGCTAGCTGTGTTTTATTTTTGAAGACCAGCTGTTGTTTAAATCTTTTTATGTACATTAAACGTCTTTTTGTTTCAACAATTTTAATTTTTTACACTGTGATTGTAAATTGTAAATTGATTTGTAAATTCCTTGATATGTATTGAAATCCCCTCGTAATTATTTAAAACATTGAATACAGGAATAATTTTAATATGTTCTATTAAATAACTGTTTCTATTGTTCAAGATAAAATACCCAAAATCTTACTTACGTCGCCGAGGTCGATTATAAACTATTTTTCAGTTTGTTTATATTTTACAGACGCGTATTTCTTTAGTATTTTGTTTTGATCGAAGCCACTCAATATTCTGCGTTTCAAATAAATATTCCGGTTATATGTTTTGTTTATACTAAGTTGGAAAGCGAATGATTTTTAATAATTAGATCATTCTCGCTGAGGCTGCTGCCAGATGCAATTGATTCAGCGTGAGTCCAAATTGTTCGTCAAATTTGTAATGTTTCTTTATTTTTCGTCATATGTTATGGAAGATTAGTAGTTTTGCAGTTAATTGTGCACCTCGTGTAGTTACAGTTTTAAGTTATGATGTGATGAAAAATAAAACTACATGTTGCCATCGTGTTCATTTGTACATATTCCTGTTTTGTAAGAAGCCAAGTCGTTTAGTGTCACTTCAAGCTCACTTATTTGTACCTGGTCGTCTTTCCAGACCATTGATGCAGTTCTTTTGTTCGTGCGTAGCAGTAAATCCCCAGTATAATGCCAGTTTTACCACCAGATTTTTTGTGAAAAACCCCAGTGCAATCCAGGTAACTTTTTTTGTGTTTAAATATAAAGTAAAGATAGACATTTTTTTAATAATATTAATTTGCTTTCATAACAAAAAGAATTTTTAATAATTAATATTGTACTATCTAATCATACTTGACATAAGTTTGATTCGTTTTGTTTAAGAAGGTTAACCTCCAGGCAATAACAATTTTTTGTAAGTTTTGTAGCATTTCTCACTTGTAAACAGAGTTTGTAGACAATATGACATTATAAGTATTTCTTTTTTATTCTTTTGGTATAAATCCTTGTAACTATTTATATTGTAAATATTTTTGTATTGTCTATTTATGTAACTATTTGTGGTGAGACAACAATAAATGTTTAGTTTTTTTTCTAAACCATTTTGTTTATTTATCTTAACTAACTCTCTAACCCATTTTTTGAGTTTAATTTACAAAGATATATTTTTCATTTCTAATAATTATTTCAATAGTTACAACCAGTTGTTTTAATCGTTATAATTTGGCACTTCGAAGCGGCGTCCATTTTAATTTCTAGAGGTCTTTCTTGTGTTTTGTTTGCCCATTTATCCAGGAAACTTATGTAAGTACCCCTTTGTTTCGTTTTTTTTTTTAGTTGCCCCGATCCAACCCCCTTGCTATTTAACTTGTCTACTTATCCAGCTCTCCAAATAAACCCTGAGTGCCGTTCGCATAAATATCGTTCATTTGCTTGCCCTATATCCAAGCTCAGTAACATATGTTACATGTTATAACATATGTTATAAAATATTTCGTTACAAGCTGCTGTGAAAGAATCCGTTTGACTGTCTTTTTGTCCTCTTTAGCCTTCTCATATCGCATTTTCTCTTACTATAGTTTTTTGAAACGTTACTAAATCTAAACTTTATTATTTACTCAAATTTACTTACCAATAGTAAAATAATCTGACAAGATGTCAGCAACGGAGTAACTTTTATCTGATATGGATCCATTACAAATTCTCTCATTCACCATTATATAATCAATTTGATTCCGTATTACATTTCTTGGTTTAGAGGAAAGGGAGGATCTTACGGAAAGAACCAGGTAGACAAGACTTGGTAGTAGTTTAAAAAACGTATTGACTATTACAAATTCTTTTATCTGTACAAACAACACTAATATTTCTCCCCTTTTATTTCTGTTTTCTAAACCAAAATCGTCAACGAATTCACCGCGTTTACCTTTACCAATTTTTGCATTCAAGTCATCCATAATAATACTTGTATCTTCTAATAAGACCCTACGTGTGTGAAATTATTGAATAATATTAAGTTCTATAGGTACTCATTCACTGATAAATGGTAATTAACTGTGTATAAAAGGTACCAGCGAAGAGGCTTAAATCTGGCCCAATGTTAAATAGATATAAAAGATAGAAGTGATTTCAAAACACTTTTATGTTTGTGAGAATTTATCACAGTCATACTACGTAGCCAAATGAAAAAAAAAAATAAAAATGTTGGAAAAAAGGTTAAACATTGTTTATAAAACAATATTTAATCGAAAAAATAAATTATTTTAATCTACGTATATGAAAAATTGGCAATATTTATTCTTTTTATTTTGACAGTTTTTTCAACACACTTGCAAAATATAATACAATTGAATTCATATTTTTTACAATAACAAGCTATTGTTCAATAGCTAAATATACATTTACCGCGATATAAATATGAGAAACTTTTGCAATAGTCGATTTGTTATTTTTCGTGTATTTTCTATTGTATCTTTTAAATAATATACAATCAGTAGGTTAAATTAGTATTCTGTTACTATTTATTCACAAATACGGTTGCTTCGTACCTATTAATAAATGTATCTAATAACCAAAGTATTTACAATAAAATAGAGGTCAATATTTTGAGAAATTAATTTATACCAGAGGGTATCAGCAGTTTTTTATTTATAATTTTATTATCCAGATTTAGCCATACGGCTCAAACTCCCTCTAGGGGAAAAATTCACTCATCCCAGATACCTGCGGTATCAAAAGGATTGAGCTCTGGTGGAACTCTTTCCGTGTTATCGAGCCCTAGGTGACTTGGTATGTTGGAGTATCTCCCAAAAATTTTCGTACACATCTGGACGTAGTGAGGAGTACAGCTGTCTGCATGTCTTTATAAAGATGTTCATTTAGACCCAACTGGTTTATATTCGCTAGGAGGTTTTTAAGAATACCACCAGTAGTAGATAGAACAATAGGTACTGTCTGGATACTTTCCATTCTCCATTGTCTTTTAATTGGTATTTCTAGATCTCTATACCTGGCGATATTTTCGTTGTATTGTTAGCACGCAAATTGTTAGTGTTAGGTATCGCCACATCAATAAGTGTTGTTTCCCTGGTAAGTTTATTCACTAGTATATGATCCGGTCTGTTATGGTCCATTGGTTGGTCTGTGAGCACAGTGCGGTCCCAGTATGACTTGTACTTGTCATTTTCAAGCAGTCTCTCAGGGACATATTGATTTATAAGGAAGATGGTCGGTTTGGAGAAGTCCCAGTTTGTCAGCTAGTTCTTGATGGATAATCTTTCCTACTGAGTCTTGGGTTGGCGAGATGGTTTCTTGGGTTTGGCATTTATATTGGCATTTGTCATTTTGGACTTGAGAATCTTTAACAATATATTTTAGGTAATTTTAGTTGGAATTACCTGATCCTGAATGGCAAGTAGGAAACCCTCAATCATTCCTGATGTCAACCAATAGTTTTATGCTGTATTGTCGACATATTCTTGGCTGATCATTGAGATGTCGCCCATGCAGAAGTTTACTCATTTAGATGGGCATTTTTTTTTTATTATTGTTATTATTATTATCCAGGTTTAAGCCATATGGCTCTCACTACCTCTAAGGAGAAAATTTGCACGATAACTATGGTTATAGATACTGTACGCCAAGGCATCTGCTAAAATTTTCTTACCCATGCGTATTTTGAGAAGAGTGCCGCTTTCTACATCGTCTTATAGAGGTGTTCACTAAGACCTTGTTGTTGCATGTTCTTTAGGAGGTTCTTTGGAATGACACCAGCGGTAGAGAAAATAATAGGTATTATGTTGGTATTCTGCATTCCTCATTATCTCCTTATTTATATCTCAAGATCTCTGTACTTAACGATCTTCTCGTTGCATATAACATTCAGAATCAAGCGTGTTTATCTCGCCATTTCTCCTGTAATGAAAATATTTTGCCTACCATATTGGGATCATTATAGGAGGTTGGGGACAGAAATTATTGGGGCAGAGATAGGGCAAGCAAAATAAACGAAACTTTTGCGAACGGCACTCAGGGTTTATTTGGAGTAGTTGAGTCGTGGATAAGTGAATGGCAAGGGGGTTGGATTGGGGCACATAAAAAATGAAACAAATGGGTACTTACCTAAGTCTAATGGACAAATGGACAAAACAAAACACAAGAAAGACCTCTAGCAATTTAAAATGAACGCCGCTTCGAGGTGATAAATTATAACGATTACGACAAATAGTTGTAACTATTGAATTCATTAGTAGAAATGAAAAATATATCTTTTTACATAAAACTCAAAAAAGCGGGTTAGAGGTTTAGAGAAAAATTAAACATTTACTGTGTCTCAGCACAAACAGTTACACATACAGATAATACAAAAATAAGTACGGTATAAATAGTTACAAGTATTTATATCAAAATATCAAAGAAAACTTACATGACATCCGTGTACAAACTCTAGGATTTGAAGATACCACAAAAACTTACAAATGTTACTACATAAAGGTTAACCTTCTTTAAATTTAAAACAGAACAATTACAATGACAGCTATGGCCACGCCCTAATACATATATTTCTAGTTATTACAATTTCTAAAATTTTAATGAAAGCAATTATTAATATTAAAAAACGTCTATTTTTACTTTGAAATTTAAACACAAAAAAAGTTACCTTGATTTTACTAAACTTGTTTACTCAACATATTTTCTAAGGATGGAAACTGAACCTTTACTGTCACGCAAAAAACTCTAGACTATCTCTAGAAAAAAAACTATAGATAGACTATAGACTATAGACTATAACCAATGGTAAGAAAATGAGGGTGAAAGCTAGCACTGGAACACAAACATTGGACAACTCGTCTCCTTAAAAGACTGGAACAGGTATAACTGAACAAAGTGGCAACATGTGGTTATCTTTAAAATTTCACTCTAACTTTAACTATTATTTGAAATGCTATTATACTTTACACTGCTACACATTTTCCCATAAAAAAAGGACAAAGGACGAGGAAACAATACAAATTCGACGAAAAATTTGGACAAACGCTGGAAGCAGTTGTCTCTGACAACGCTTCAGCAAGAGTAAGTTAATTCTTAAAAATTATTCGCATAACTTGGTATTAACAAAGCAGTTACAACGGGAACGAAAACGCAAAATATCCTAAAATAGGCTTTGATCAAAGAATACCGACAAAATACGCATCTGTGAAATATAAACAAACTATAAAATGGTTTACATTAACTCCAGCGACATAAAAAAATTTAAAAACATTTTTGGGTACTTTAATTTGAACGAATAGGAATATATATATATATATATATATATATATATATATATATATATATATATATATGAATGAGGAGAAACTGAATGAGGTTGTATCATTTTATAAATGATTTTATAAAATGTTGATAAAATTTATCACAGTCTGTCATATCTGTTGAGTCACACATATTCCTATTTTAGAGTTGAGTCTAAAACCTACACAAATTTAATTATTATACACAAATTTATGACCATAACCCCCTCTGTGGCTCAGTGGTAAGAGCGCCTACCTTTAAATCTAAAGGTCGTGGGTTAGAATCTCATCTGGGTGGAAATTTTCGTTTATTAAAAATTAATAAATGAAAATAATTTCTATCCTTGTGCGATCGGTACTTACCAGAGGGACCGCAGACGTTCGGATACAATTAGCGTCTCTTAGCAAAGACAATGACGTCGACTTTGCTAAGTATCAAGACAATTACTCTACACACACACACACACACACACACACACACACACACACACACACACACACACACACACACACACACACACACACACACACACACAAACACACACACACACACACACACACACACACACACACACACACACACACACACACACACACACACACACACACACACACACACACAGACTGACTACACTAGGTACCTGACTGTACCATGCCAATGATCATAGTTGTCGAGGCATTAACCCAATAAAAAAAAAATTTATGACCATAAATTGTTGTGCGTGTTGCAGAAGATTCAGAAACCAGTACAAGTCTTGTTTCTGCGGCCACTGGTATAAGCAAATCTACGGTGTCAAGAATAATACGGACAGAAAATCTGTATCCGTATCGTTTTACTCTAGTACAGAATCTTTTACGACAGGATTTTCCAGCAAGGCTCCGATTTAGTCAGTTTATGATAGGTCGGCATTTAGACGATCCAATGTTTTATAATAAAATATTATTTACCGATGGAGCCACATTTACTAAAAGAGGTGTTTTTAACTGGCGCAATAGCTATACCTATGCGACAGAAAATTCTCATGCATTTCGAGAACATCATTTTCATCAACATAAGTTTTCCATAAATATCTGGTGTGGCATATTTGGGGAGTGTATTGCAGGACCGTTCGAATTACCAACTAGGCTTGACGGAGTAACCTATTTAAATTTTTTGAGAAAATATTTACCAACTCTTTTAGAAGACATACCTCTAAATTTGAAACGTAACTCTTGGTACATGCATGATGGTGCACCACTAGATTATAGCGTAGATGTTAAAAATTATCTAGATGAAATTTATCCTCAAAGGTGGATTGGTAGAGGTAGTGTATACTAATGGCCAGCACGCAGTCCCGAACTAAATCCCCTATACTTTCACTTGTGGGGCTACCTGAAGTCACTTATTATTAAAAAAAAACACCGTCAAGACTTATGGCAAAATATTGTAGAATGAGTTAACGTAATTAGGTCCCAACGAAACTCATTCTTTCAAATAAGACAAAACTTACACAAAAGATTTAGATTATGTAGTTTATCTAACGGTAAACATTTTGAACATTTATTGTAATTTTTTTTCGTTTCGTTTTTAATTATTCACTTTGTCAATTGTTTTATATTCACTTTATTGTTTAATTTAATTTAATTTAATTTCTGATTTTTTTTAATTTGTTACTGTATAAAAGGTTTAATAAAAACAATTATTTCAATCATATGCATTTTATTTGCAAAAATTATCTACTAGTAATACATTTAATATTCACTGGTATTTAAGACCTTTTGAATAATGTTCGAATTTACATCAGTTTTTGTAAATATTTTTCATTTTATACAAGACTCTAAAAAAATACGTTTATTTTGAAAACGGTGTACTTTTCTGATTTGAAACAATATACTTTTTTTGTGTAGAATTAAATGTTTTTTCCTAGAGTGTTTATACAGAGCGGACAAAAAATTATTGCCACATTAATGAACCAATGTTAAAGTAGATGGCGCCACCTAGTGCCAATGGTAAAACTAGTATCATTTTCATACTAAGCATACTAAATAATAGCATACCAAATGTCACTTAAATCGGTGGAATGGTTTTCAATATATCTTTAAAATAAATATGAAAAAATATTAATGAATCAGGATGTAGAACGAAAACTAGCAAAATTTTGCCTAAGCAATTTGAGCTCAAACGCTTTATTTTGATCTCAGCTATCACCCAGTAGCTAATGTCCAATTAATTATGGAACACCTTGTATATATTAGCAGTACCTAATTTTTTTTCAGTTCCCGTGTCAATGGCCATTATTTTTCGAGACACGTGAATTTAAAGAAAAAATAAGATTTTCTTAAATATAAGCACTTCACTCAACACTGTACTTGTCTAGTTTGTCATCAAATTCACATGATTATGGAGAATATAATAAATAGATACACGTATTTTCAGATAAACAAACTAATTTGAAGTTGTTTTGGATATTAACTAATAATTTTTTATGTAACGTCATTGTTATATTACAATAATACGACAATACATGTATAATTATAAATATTTTTGTACATTTGTCACTCGGTAATCTTAAAAAATACGTATATAAAGTTTTTGATAAAATTTTGCAACATCTGGCTAAAAAGCATTACTTCTTGCTCTTCCGTAAATAGGTAATTTGTCTGAAAAACATAAAAATATCTACATTCATCATCCTTTATCGGAATTACAAATAATATGAATCATCGGAACGAGCAATCCACCGAAAAAAGATAAAAGGATTTCGGACATAAATAACTAGGGAACCAATAACTCCTCTTAAAAATTGGATAATATTGCCGATATGCCTTCTTCAGCCTCCTGTATAAAAATTTATATCGAGGATATCTAGAAGTAGAAATGTATATTAGATTTTTATTTCTTACATAGGCGTAACTGTCTGCCCAAATAACAAAATAATAGACCTATTAAAATTGAATTTAAAGTTATCACAATATACTGTTTTCTAAACTTCAGAAATTGTTTTTTTTTTATTTGTTTTGGTACTGTTAGTATATGTAAATTTACAAAATTTTTAAATATCTTATATCAAATTATTAGGTACAATTATTTCTTAAAAAACTAATATTATGCTGTCGTCGGAGGAAACTGGAAGTACTGCATTCAAGCAGGGCCACCTCTTCCGAAGTGCAAATTCGCGTTAACCTTGCGCAGCGACGTCACTCGCAGCTTAGTATTCACATTGCTCTTAATTGTATACATAAGCACTTGTAATTTAGTCATTCTAAATATGGATATATTGCATATTATTTTACTGTCTTCATACATTTTAAATAAAAACGAATGTTTATAATGTTTTCTTAGTCAAATATATTTAATTTTTATGCGAATTAGAACAAATAAGGTATTAGTATAAAAATATAGCTACTTATTTAGGTACCTATATACTTCCACTTTTTATAAACTTTTAAGAAGGAACAAAATTTTTATATTATACATTATTGGTAAATATATAGTTAAGTTTAAATACTTAAAACAACCGTCACTTACACAAGTCAGATGCCAATTTTGAAAATAAATATTACGATCGCGTTAATATTCTTGCTAAATAACTATATATAAAGCAGTTTTAAAACAATTTGCGTTTAAAAATATAATACTATATACATTATGCAATAGTTTTTTTTCTATTTTTCTTTTATTAGTACGTGCTAGAATAATTTTTATTAAAATCTTTTATACGGAAGTACATACGCGATCGAAAAAATATTTTCTTAGCATCTTGAGGACAATCAATATTAACACTTGCAGATAACAGACTTGAAACATATTGTTTGCCAGTAAATATGGTATCTCCATTGAAGTTTTGAAAAATTTGCTCCAGTTTTTCCAACTGAGCCATAAATTCATTAGAAGGTTTACATAGTCCACCTTCTGTCAAATGATTGGTCCAGGTGTAAGACGTCGAACTTGGTTTAGTTAAATTTGGTAACTTGCCTTTAAGCTTGCTACAAATAAATTCTCCTAAATGTTCTAGTCCATCATATCTTAAATCATCGAGTTCTTCACAGAGGACTAGGTCATCTCCATCCGTGGGATTGGCGTCAATGATTGTTTTTTTTTAAAGCAAGCTTTTCTACCATACTACCGCTCATAGTTAATGTAGGAGTATCATCGTCTTCTACATTACAGTAATCTGAAAAAGCACCTTAATGTTTTCCCATTAAATAAGAACGCAGTCGGTATTTAAAATCTAAAGAAGTTGGATGATTGTTCAAACCACCTTTTGCTCTTATGACTCCAAAAAAATTCTCCAAGGGATCTTGGTTTAAGCGTCTCGTCAAAAGGTAGTTCATATTATAGCGTTTGCCTACATCTTCAAGCAGCAACTGCAGAGCCTTATTTGATATAAGAATACCTACAATGTTTTGTAAAATGTTATAAATGTGTTTTTACTTTGATATACTGTGTTACCTTTTTGGAATGGAAGCAATGATTTCTTGCCTTCTTGACTAATGCTACCCAGCATTAGTCAATTGAATACTTAGCCAAGAACCGAAACCTCGAGTATAAAACCCTTTTAGAAGGAAATATTATACAACAAACAGACTACCGAGTTTTTAGAGTTTTTACGTGAAGTGCACTCGGAAGCTTAGATTAAAATTGCGTTGTTCCGGTTTTAAAGTCTCCTAATACTTGACAAATTCCCAGAACCAAGCGGTCGGGATCACAATGGATATTGATTCATTTATTATTGTATCATTAGCTTTTATTACATCATGTACTTTGTAAAGGACCGCCTAGGTATCATTTAAGAATAAAATTTTGAATGTTTTCACACGTTCTTGTGAGTACACAAAAATACTCAATGCAAATTACAGGTATCGCAAGAAAAATTGTATTGTCTCTTACATATTTCTTCTCAAATTTAAGAAAAAGTAAAAATTTCTATCTGAATATAAAATTCGGTAGCGGTACATCGATAGAAAAGCGGCGAAATCAGTAGGTTTGGGAACACTGCTGCTACCTGCTACGCTGCAACTGACGTCACTCCCTGGCCGAAGATCGAGCGACCGTGCGCAATATGTTACCTCTGTAGTTTATTATACCATGGCATTCAAGTAGGATATACTGGATTAAAAGGTGTGTGTTGTTACTGCGTTTACAAACTGGTGAATTTCCAAAACTCATGAGGTAAACATGAGTGTGTCGAGTGCGACCTATTCTTATTCTTTTGATTATGCTTTATCTCCTCTATTTTGTATAAATATGTATGGTAATCGTATTGTTGGTTATATTTGGTGTAATTTGGATGTTCTTTTACTTCATTGATCTTGTCAATTTTCCAATACCGATTCCTTAAACGATAAATTTTAGGTCTTAATGTAGCTGTCTAGTGTAGTCCACTGAGATTATAAAAAGCATCAAGAAGAGAAAGCTGGAGTAATTTGTACAGATAATAAAGGGTAAATATAGATTGCTACAAAATATTATGTAAGGGAAAATAGCTGGAAAATGGAATCCAGGACGAAGAAAGACTTCCGAGATTGGTATGGTATTGATACAAGCATGCTATTTAGGGTGGCACTAAGTAAAATTAAGATAGCTATGATAGTAACCAACGTTTTAAAAGGACATGGTACAATATAAAAAATGTAGCTGTATTCTTTTGATTTTAAAATTTGAACAGTTACCTTTTTCGCTACTTGATTAGCTTTTTCATTACCAGTGACACCTACATGTGAAGGTGTGGAGATTGAGGTGCTCTAAGTTATTAGTTGATGATAGTGATTGTGTAGCTCATTGACTATTGGGTGTTGTGAGCTTAAGATTCTTAATGAGTGAATCGATGACAGCGAGTCGGTGCATATGACTATGCGTTTGCTGCTTTTTGGTATGACTTCCAAAGATTTATGTATTCCATATAATTCTGCTGTATATATTAGAGATTGTAGGAAGACGAAATGACGCTATTGTTTGGTCTATTGATAGTAACTTCGCAGCTTGAACCAAATTCAACCTTACTTATTTTAAAGGGTTTTTACCCTAATATTTTGGTGGCTCAGGCGTGTTAACTTATAAGTATAACCATTTTGCTTTTTTAACCTTAGTCAAAATTTTTAACCAAGTTTGCTTTAATTAAATGGTTTAAACTTATTTTAGGCATTTTTAACCTGATGATGGAATCATTATTCCGAAAACGTTCGTGTTAATTTAATGTAGCCCTTTAAAGGGTTTTTAAATATACCCATTTACAAACATTTTACCTCTTTTTTTTTATGTTAAATGACCAATGGAAACCCCAAAAAGAAATAAAATGCCGTACCGAACAAGCAAGACAAGCTTTTATCAAATTTAAACAGCTACTATATAACCGCAATCCTTTCCTTTAATCTCCGCTACAGGATGATTAAATGCTATGTATGGTCCTTATTGTTATACAGAATGGAAACATGGACGTTAATAGTACCTTCCATTAATAAGTTGGAGGCCTTCGAAATGTGGACGTTGCGAAGAATGTTCCGCATGCCATGGACAGATAGGGTGAGAAACGAGGAAGTCTTAAGAAAGGCAAATACTGAGAGAGAACTACCCAATTTGATCAAGGTACGAAAAATTGGATACATCGACCATATTTGGAGAGGAAAAAAATACGCAATCCCTCAACTAATCATCCAGGGAAAGATTAAAGGCAAGAGAGGAATAGGTCGCAAACAAATGTTGTGGCTACGAAACATAAAAAACTGGACAGGCATAAATAACACTGGCCATCTTTTGCATGCCGCAAAAGACAGACGTCTGGCCTTAAGATAATTTGCCAACGCACTATAGGTGCAAGGCACTATAAGAAGAAGAAATGGACAAAGTTTATTCAGATTCAGACTTTCGAAAAACCAGAGTGTTCTTAGTTTTTACAATGGGTAGTTCACAAAGACTTTTATTTGCCCCATGAAAAAGTTGACTACAATTGGCGAATTGGTTGTATTGGTACATGAGTCGAAAATCTAATCTAAGCCTGGAGAACAAACTTCTAATATATAAATGTATTTTAAAACCGGTATGGCAATATGCAGCACAAATCTGGGGTACAGCAAGTAATACCAACATACAAAAATTTCAACGATTCCAATCGAAAGTACTGCGCCAGATCTACAATGCCCCTTGGTACATTACGAACCACAGATTACACCACGATTTACAGTTATCAACAGTTAGCGAAGCAATATCTGCCGCAAACGCTGTATACAAGACCAGACTATCCTGCCATCCAAATCCGCTGGCCCCGGATTTGTACAATATTTCATACGAAAGAAGATTAAAACGGCCAGACCCTTTGGACCTCTAGTAAACATGGAGAAACAGAGCGTAGTGTCATAGTGCGGTGAAATAACAAATTTTTATTCTGGTGTTTTCTAAATCTTTTCTTGATTTTTTTTTCCATTTTTTAGTCTTGTAATACTTATATGTGTGTCAGTGATGTTTATCTGTATTAAACTTTGTTTGTTAAGTTGAAGTTTAAATTAATTGTTATATGATATATTATACTTATATTATATCTTACCTGGGTGCTTGCCACTGGGCGGCTTCCAACTATGTTATTGTACATAAATTATACATATTGCTTATTGTTTGTAATGAGACAGATTGCAATAAACATTGGACGTTAAAAAAAACAATTGGCGAAATTGTATGTAGAACAGTGGTAAGTACCTATTATTTAATTCAATTTTTTTTTAATCGAAATATTTTCTATTGATTTGTGCAATTTTCCTTCCAAATATTTATAACTGTTTTTATGACAATACTATTGTTTCACTAAATGTGAATAAATAATTTATTATTTAGAAACAGCACAGAATTTCGTCCAATCAGCTGGTACATTTTTTTTGTATTTTAATCAAAATCCTTCTCTTTTCTTCTTTGCATAAGCTTAGTGTAATACCCAAATATTTTGCAGTCAATAGAAGATAAGTTCATGGTCAATTTTTATAATACATCAATGGAATTAATGTTGGTTGCTGGAAAAGAAGGAGAAAGTCTAGCACCAGAATGGGGTACAGTTGATCCAGTTGATCTAGAAGGTAACAAAAGTTAGTGGAATTGCTTATGGTGCATGGGCACAAAGATCAAATAAGTCTGTATTTTCGGCCAATTCAGGTGTGGCTTAATTATAGGAAAAGGCTAATAAGCTATTGCGCTGAGGTGTACAAAACAAGTATTGCAAACTAAATCAGCCTGCTATTTCTTCTGGTGCTTCTGGTTACAGGTATAGTAATAATTAAAAGTAAAAAGCAAATACCAGAGTTATTGTTATATCAGGAAACTTGTTAGGAGTCAAGAAATAAAATTCATACATAAAACAAAAACAATATATTCAAGACCGCAATGGTATAGGCAGCTGAATGTACACACAAGTAATAAAAATACACCATCAATTATGAAATCGTGGTATACATATAAAAATAAGCAGTAATATGAATAATAAGTACCTTTACAAATCCTCCTCCTCCTCAGTCCTAATCACTTTTGGGATGTGGTGACACCATTAGGCCTTTACAGTTTTTTCACGAATTCCCTCCATCCTTCTCTGCCTGGGCTAGTTGTTCGGCTTCATGTAACCCTTGGTTAATCACTATTTTTCTCTAGGTCTCTTTCCTTCAACTCTACCCTCGACTATCAGTTTTTCCTTCGTACCTGTTCTTCTAGCAATGTGTCCAAAATACTGCAAATGTCTCTGTTGTATTTGTTTAAGCAATTTATCCTTTACTTTATAGTGTTCTAATATCGATACGTTAGTGCGATGATCAATCCAGGATATTATCAACATGCGGCGGTAAACCCACATTTTGTGTATACACACTTAGAAGGAAAATGCAGAGAGACTGTGAGGTATAGGTGACACCATATGAGAAGTAAGTCTTTACTCAACGAGTGCTCGCTCAGAAGTGGTCTTCCTTGTGCTAAAAGTTACTAAACTACCTACAAAAAGGTGATGGTATCTCCCACTCAAAAATGATAGATAAGCCTGTAGTGTTTCTAAGAAGATCTATAGAAGAATTTCACGAAAAATAATGTATTTCAGTTCACGAAAAATAATGTATTCAGGCAATAGTGCGAGCACACCAGAACTTTATTTACCACAATCATAATACACTCCAATTCAATTTCAGGTTATATAACAATTCAAAGAATTTCAATATAGTTTGACTGTGATCCTTCCTTATGATAATTTCTAAACATAAAACTATAACAAATGTTAAAACAATAATCCATTTTGTACTAACCAGTATCTCACTTGATTGTAAAATTCTCGTCTAACAGTAGAGAGTTATCAAGTAAAATTTTATCCTTTCGTTATTTTGACACGTAAACTCTATTTTTTACGGTATAAAGTTTTAACGGATATGTAATTTTAGAGTTATCAAATGGTGGAATTGCTGCTTCACGTTATTAGTTGGCAGCTGTCAGACAAATATCGTATTTGACAGCAAAATAATTAATTTTTTTATGTTTTCTTTCATCCAAGGTAATATTTTGTCTTATTTTGTACATTTTGCGTTTCAAATTTTTTTTCTACAGAAATATGGAAGACATTTTAGAACAAGCAATATTAGTTGAAGCAAATGACAAAGTTATCGAAGATTTAATACTAAATCATCTTGTAAACATCAACATAAAATCATATTTTAAATATTAACATACAAAATGTACATTCTGTGTTCAATTTTGATAGCTTCGAGCCTGAGCAAGCCAAACATTTTTCATATTTTCGGTTTGAAAAACAGGGCATTCCAGAGGGTTGACTCCTCGCACTTCTTTTACTAGTAATAGGTTATCAGTGCTTGTAAAACGCAGCCTTTTTTGTCTTTTTTACTACTTCTGTGTTTATAATTGATAAATATAATGAAATATAAAAAAATGTTTTATTTCTCTCGCAGATGCTTAACCAAGAAAACGGAAAACACATGTTAACTAATGAACAGAAATAAAATTACAGAACAGAGACTTTAATCTCCGAGTTCCGAGTCTTGACGAATTGATGCGATTCGCTGCTAACGTTACCGTATATCAAACCCGTTATTCGACGTACGGTAACGGAGCCCGTAAACGTTAAAATCATTTACGTTATTCACATTTCATACTGCGCATGCTCCGCTGTCAAAATAACGTTACCGTATTCTCACTCTTTCACTTGATAACTCTCTATTTAGCCAGAATACGTGACGTTATTTTTGCACACTCTTTAATGATTCGCATTTTTAACGCTTCAATATCTGTAAATTTTTGATCAGAATAGATTTTTGAGTTTAGATGCCCCCACATAAATCGTTTGAAGCTTATATCTTACGCTAAATAAAGAACTGACAATTGTCTGAATAAAACATTTTAATTAATTATTGCCATTTTCTCCTCAATTATATACATTTTTTAATCAACTATATTGTTTTTAAACAATAAATCACAAAATTAAAATTTTGGCAATTCAAATTCAAATTGTTAAATATCAGAAACATAAATATGACAAAACGCAACATGCTATACACATTCTTGTACCTCGTGTGGCCTGACTTTAAGGAGTGGCCTAAAAAATGTATTATATTTGTACAAAATTTTGGAATACATTTACTTCGTAGAACAATTTTAACATTTGTTTTTAATACATATTTTAGTCCTCTACAAATAGTTTTTTATGACTTTTGAAATAAAATAATTAGGGAAGCAGGAATTCAACAATGTAGAATTTCCCATTGAATTTCCTATGGTCCGTTTGACGATTCACCACCCTGTATACCGTTTTTAAAATTTGATATTCAATTTTCTTCACCCTAATTTTTGTAGTATTTTTTACTCGCAATACCGATGGTTTTTATTATTATAATATATGTTATAAATATCTCGAACATATGAAAATTTTTACCGAGAAAGAGCTTCGAAAAAAAAGGTAATGGTTTAAAGATAATCATCCTGTTGCTTATACCGTCGTCGCAAATGCTGGTCAACTTTGACCGATGGTATTTCACGAACCACTGCTTATAATTTTGTTTTCCTTTAAAAGAGGCGCCTCGCCAAGTCCTTTCCAACGTCGTTTTCTGAATTTAAATTAAAACATTTTTGCCCAATTGCCTCTTACAGAAAATTTAATTGTCGCTATTTTATTTCATTACGACTTTGCTCCAAAATAAATTGTTTTAAAATAATAATCAAGGAAAGTAGTAAAAAATTGATATTTTTAGTAATTTTTGTTATTAGTAATGTTTCCAAACTATTTGAGAGGGAGGATACGTCAATTATTATTACTGAAGTTATCGCACAACTTTTTCTGCAAACAATTGCCAATGTAATGCCACATCTCACATCCAAATGTAGTCGTTTTTCACAGATTCACCCTGATCTTTATATTTTCTAGAATTAAATTAAAGTGATAATATTTACCATGTGTAAAAAAGTAATTTTGGTATTTTTAAAAATATCAAAATGAAAAAGACTTTTGAAGATGTGCGTATTTATAAAATATTGATTACAGAATTATAAAATATAAACTATACACTAATATATTTCTTGCACTTTGAGCTTATATATGTGGAACATCAAATATTTTCCTTATTTTTACTTCTATCTTTGATTTCTAACATTTCATCGATGCCGTGGTGGCATATAATCAAATTTCCCTACGCTCCTGGAATGGCAATTCATGTATCCGAACGTAGACGTAAGGGTATATAACGTCTTTTTATATCTGGAAACATAAATTTCCTATATCGCGAAGAAAAACCCTTGATTGATATTTATGTTATTTCTATCTGGAAAGAGCCGAAAGCGAAAACAAAAGATGGTCTAAGGATTGCAATGGCGGGTTAAGGACATCAGAGATAAACGTTATGGTATTAGCTTCACATCCAAGGGTTTTATTGCTGGAAACATTAGCTTTTTTGCTTAAACATGCATTTTGCTTTTTGGATGTATACGTGCATGTAACAATCCCAAATGATTTACAATATGTTTCAATTTCTAGATAACACTAACTTTTTCTATTTGATTTTTGTTCATTTTTTGTAAATTATTTTTTTGTATGCTTCCTCGGTTAATGGTTGCAATGTTATTTTTGTTTAAATGCTTTATTTTGTTCTGTCTTGTTTTCTCCCAGACTTATCCTTTTTTGTAACAATAAAACACTGAAAACTTTGTTTTCAAACTTCCACAAAATTTATTTTAAACTATTATCACTACAGTTGTTTCGGCTGATTGCCTTTGTCAAGTGATCTATTTTTGGCATGCGTTTACAATTTATAGTCTCTAATGAAATATGTTGAGGAGGGGAGAACTGTTTGTCTCAAGTTGGTCATTCAGAATTATATCTGTGTTTTTTAATTTGTTGATTTCCATAGATTCTAACAAAGATAGCTTAAGGCCTTTATTTTGAATGTGAAGTATTTTAAATTTGTCATTAAAAGAATGATTATGATCTAAAAGGTGAAGTGCGTATGTCGAATCTGTTTTTCTATTATTGAAAGCCCTTTTATGTTCTGCTATTCGTTTATTGAAGTTTCTAACAGTTTGACCGATGTAAGTTTTTGGGCAGTCGCCACATTGAAGTTTGAACTATTTAAGTGTTTTTTATTTTGGCTCTTGTTATTTTTAATATATTTGCCTAGGTTGTTATTTGTTCGGAAAGCTGGTGTTATTCCTTTCTTTTTTATGTGTTTGGCTATTTTTGTTGTTATTTTGCCTGTATATGTAATCGAGCAGAAAGTACTGGGTTTTTTCTCTGGTGGTGGAAATACTAACCTTTACTTGTTACTTGCTTTACAAAGTTCAAGTCTTACTGTCATATATTCTTCGTCTTACTATGCGGTCTTCTAACGAAGATTAAAGATTACTTTTTTAAACGCTTCCCTATCTTTTGAAATGTGAAATACCTGTTAAATACTGAGGCTAGTAAAATCTCTGATATTCCTCAACCAAGATTTTTTCTTCCTTCCCAAGCCTTTTCTTCTGTCCACTCTTACTTGCTGATAACGTGCAGAAGGGAGTATTTATCGTTTCGAAGTATATGATCCAGATACGATGTTTTTTTATTTTAATTCTGTTCATAAGCTTTCCGCCATGTCCAACTCGTCTTCATTTCAGACATTTCTAGTCCAAAGGAATTTTTAGAATAAGCCACATATTACTACAGGATTTTTCACACTTAACCATAAGGTCTTTTTGTATTCATAGTGACAATTCCGGAGTTAAAGAACTATACTTGAATACAATATCTGCGATATATAATATGTAATACAGGGAAATTTGAGAAAAAAATAAGTCTACAAACAAAAAGAGTATCATGGTTGAAAATTTCAAGGGATTGGTTTAGATGCTGTTTAAAAAAACTCTTTAGAGCAGCAGTAGATAGAGTAAATAAAGTGAAGATGAAATATTCAACCTCCGATTGGGACACGGTCCTTAACCCTAGAGTACTAACCAACGTAATTTTTACGACGGAAATGTCAGTAGATACTCTATACCATTCCTGGTGCACTTTGTGGTGGGAGAAACCGGTTCCAATCAAGGTCGAGGCCGAGGTCAAGGTCAAGGTCGAGGTCAAGGTCGAGGTCGAGGTCAAGGTCGAGGTCGAGGTCAAGGTCGAGGTCGAGGTCAAGGTCGAGGTCAAGGTTGAGGTCGAGGTCAAGGTCAAGGTCGAGTTCAAGGTCGAGGTCAAGATCGATGTCAAGGTCGAGGTCAAGGTCAAGGTCGAGGGCAAGGTCAAGGTCAAGGTCAATGTCAAGGTCAAGGTCGAGGTCAAGGTCGAGGTCAAGGTCGAGGTCAAGGTCAAGGTCAAAATCGAGGTCAAGGTCGAGGTCAAGGCCGAGGTCAAGGTCGAGGTCAAGGTCAATGTCAAGGTCAGGGTCAAGGTCAAGGTCAAGGTCAAGTTTGAGGTCAAGGTCAAGGTCAAGTTAAAGGTCACGCAAAGGTAAAGTGTAAGGTAACGCAAAAAGGTAAGGTAAAGATAAGGTAAAGCGCAAGGTAACGCAAAAATCAAGTTCAAGGTCACGTGAATGACATTAAAGGTCATGTCATGATCTAGTTCCAAGTCACGGTGACAGCTAATGTTAGGAAAGGTTATTAGTATAATAAAACTCTTAATAAAAAAATAATACCTTCTTAATTATTTATTACACTGTTATACATGTTTTTTAAATTTTCAAGCGCAGACTTACACAAATGACAACTGGATTGTGCCGGTGCTGAACCTTCAAGCTCTGTTCTCCACTCAGGACGATTAAAATGCACAAAACATGGCAGACGAGTCTGAACTTCAAAATCTTGAACAGCTTTTGTGGGTAATTTATACCAAGATCGTAGTAATTCCACCGGTTCCACACATTTTCTAAAGTATGGTAGGATAAAATTTTCTAATTCTGCTTCAGTAAACTTGTACAAAGGTTTTCGCGGATGTTGAACCATTAATTTAGCTTTGTGACAACACTCCATGGCTATTAACCTGTTAATGTTCTTAAACATCAAGCAGAGCATATATTTGTTTTACGCTTCCACATTCTTTAACTACCAGTAGGTATATAAACACATACGATTTATTTAATTAGTATGATTTTAATAATATTTGAAATTATATTCTTATAGTTAACTATTTTAAATAAAATTGTGACTTATTTTCCATTTAAGATAGTTAACTATAATATGATTTTAACCAATAAAACCAATTTGCGTAATTTCTACTTAATTAATAAATAAAAAAAGATATAGAAAGATAAATTTTATTTTTAGAAACTTAAAAACTATTATTACTACTAAATATTACTAAAAACTAAAAATAAATTACTATATACATACATAAATTACTTATTTTAGTTCTTTTAAAAAATACATTATTTTTTAAAAGAACTAAAAATTTTAGTCATATCTTCCTTTATATTTTGCATTAATGTTTCCGAATTTGTTTTCTTTTTTTTATTTTCTTTGGCATCGTTCTCAATTTTCTTCTCTTCTTTTAAAATCGCTTCATGCTCCAGTTGGCAGCTTCTAAGTCTTTCTTTCAAAATACTAAAAGACTGAAACTGACCGTAAATAATTGTATATTCATCCTCTAAGCTTTTTGAAAAGTTATTTATTCTATTTACAGTCCAGTCTTCCGTTGTTGAAGCTGCTACTGGAGGCTGCAATACATCAATTGTCTTTAAAATATCATTTAGCATATCGTCTTCTAATGTGAGATCGATCTAAGACAAAAAAGTATATTAGAATAATAATTTATTTAAAAAACAGAATGTTTCCAACAATTTAAACTTTTGAATAGATTTTACAACAACATAATTTTACAAATTTGCAATTTTACTTACGAAATAATTAATTAGAAAATGGAATCGAAAGATAGAATGTTTAAAACAATTTAATATAGCGTCCGAATAATAACATATAGATTTTAAGTAAGATAAAAAGTAACTTAAAAAAATAAATCCACAATATAGAAAACAGAATGTTTAAACAATTTAGGTTTATTTTATGCGAGTTAAAAAAATAATATCTAATAATAATATATAAAAATAATAAAACACTTACAGCTTTTTTTTGGTGTTGACTCTCCAGCAGTTTTAGTTCTGGCATAACTTTATCTAATTTAGCTTTCTTTACAACGATGTTTTGATGAATTTTTAAATTTTTAGGCATTTTGTTGTTTGTAGTTGTTTTGTAGTATTCAATTTTATTCGAAGACTGATAGTGTAAATGCACCTCTCTTCCAATATATATATACACCCAACCAAAGAGAAAAATTGCAAACAAGATCTACTTATTTTTAAAAATAAAATGTACTATAAAGGACGACAAGTACCAAGGTTTAGTAACTTTTACCAAGAATAAAAAATTAAATACGAAATTGCAAACAAGAACTGCTTATTTTTAAAAATAAAATAAACTATAAAGGACGACAAGTACCAAGGTCTAGTAACAAGAATAAAAATTTAATTGAATACACTTTCAGAAAACATTGACTGCAAATAAGAATTCAAAAGAAAAGCAATCCAAAATCAATGCAACTGTTTTATTTTACAGCAATATTTACATCGAAAAGTATATATGTATATTTGAAAAGAAATTGAATTTTAAGATTCTAGTCAATGACCACTAGTCATCCTTTGTTAAAATCGCAATAGATTTGTATTCGCGTAACTGGCCTGATGCAAATAAATTTAGTTTAAAGCGTTATCTTCAAAGCATAAAACGGCGTTCTAAAAAATATATATAAATTGTAATTAAGAAAAAAAAATCAGCTTTCCATAGACACCTAATACCATATATGTCTTACATAAAATTAAATTTATTAGTGTTAGGTCAATGACTATCAGAAACACATTTTACGTTCAAGACAATCGACCGCATCAACTAAGGAATTCTTGATTTACTCAACCAGGGGACCGATATGCGATGGAAAGGTTAACTTGAAAATATAGGGTGATTTAAATCGAAAATGTATATTAATATCAAATTTAAAAAAAATGAAAAATTCTTAGACTTTCACTGATAGAAATAATAGTTTTTAAAATATACAAGGTAATTAAAATTAAATTTATATATAAATTAATCAAATTAATATCTTCCAGAGTAATGTAAATGAAAGATGTATAATTATGAAAATTTTTTAGGACTTTATTGATACAAATAATAGTTTTTAACATTTACTAGACAATAAAAGTTGAGAGTACCTCTAAGTTATTCAAATTATTATCTTACAGAGTGATTCAAATGAAAGACGTTTATATAAAACTTTTAGGAATGTAAAACAATACTTTTTAAAATATACAAGGCAATTCAATTAATGTTTTTTAGAAATTCTTCTTCTTTTATGTATATATGACTCTATCTGTTTTCAGTGAGCCTTCCGTAAGCCGTATTCGTGGTCTTTTCTTGTCAGGTCATGTTTCTGTCGCACATATCATTATTGGTCTGATGACTGTTTTGTAAATCCTGCTTTTCACATCTTTCCCAATATTTTTATTTCTCCATATTGTTTCGTTCAGACAACCTAAGACTCTGCTCTATTCACTTGTGCTTCCCCTTCCGTAGCTAAATAGTTTGGTGCTTACATAAATGTCTATTCTTATAAGCTATTAAAATATTATCTCGAATAGGGTGATTCATATTAAAAATGTGTAATTAGAAAGATAAGAAAATTTATACAAAAGCAAATAGAGGGAATCTTAGCATAAATGTTGAATGGTGGGGATTGAAAGGTCAAAGTAGTATCGTAATCAAAGTCAACATAAAGGTCAAAGGTAAATGCTAAAGTCAAGGTCAATGTAGAGGTCAATGTAAAGGTCAATATTGAGGTCAAGGTCAATATCCTTGACATGTGTTGTGAGATTTGCTATAAAAGGCTGAATCAACAGCGTTTTAGATTAAGTTGAAAGTCCTCACTGAAAGCATTACATTACGTTAAGTATCTCAGTCAGTAATATTTAAATTTAACTCGGTGTGTTATTTAACGGTAAGTTAAGTGTTTTAAGTGTTAACAGTTTAGTAATTTATGATACGCTTTCAGAAAAAATGGATTTAGAAGCACTAAATGAGTTTCTTCTTTTAGAAGGACAACGCAAACCTATTATAAAGTTAAATAAACTTCAAATAAATACTCCATACAAAATTTCTGAAGCCAAGGTGACTGCATCGAAATTCGGAGATTCTGTTGTTTTGGAACTGGATGATAAGGTTGTATTTTTACCACCTAGATCTACCGAGGTGCTTAAAAATCATATTTTGGAATTGGGAAATGGAAGGTATTCGCTAGTATTTATTGGAGAAAAGGACACAGGCAAAGGCAATCCGGCAGCTTTATTTAAATTTATAAAATCTTAAGGTGAGTGTTAGTTTAAAATGTCAGAAAGGCTTGCTAATGATGTGAACAAACTAGTTAAAAAGTTTTATGAAAAAAATTATGATTTTACTGTTGAGGAAATTGAATCATGGCTTAAACATGTTGATATTGCAATTAGTTTATGTTTTAAAGCATTAAAAACAAAAAATTTTGAAATCGGAAATATCCGCATGTGGCAAACAAAATTAAGTCATTTAACAGTTGTTTATAATAAGCTTAAAGAATTAAAAGATAATAATTATACAATTAAATGGGAAGATTTAGCCACAGTTTATCATGGAAGGATTAAAAGTGGCGTCATAGTAAATTTAAAACATAAAGATGTTTTACAGTTTTTAAATGATGCTATGTCTTTATTTAAAACCAAAATTTTGTTAATTTTATCTAGATTTAACATAATTAAGGTTAACAGTACCTTTTGTGGCAAGTTTATAAAAAAAACAGTAGATGATGAAGAAACGATAGATTTTAAATATTTTCACACACCATATGCAATCATTGATAAATCTACTAATTTAAATGAATGGTTTTATGAATACATAGTTGATTTTATTTTAAACAAATTATCAGAGTTTCAAGAACGTGATTCAGGTTGGGCATTAAGTAAAGTAATTTCTTTAGAGATTAATATTAATAAGTATGAAATTGGAAATGGATCAAGTTATATTCAATTACCTCAACAAATTATTACTAAAAAAGCTTGTGTAAACGTTAGAAATTTTGATGAAGCTTGTTTTTACTGGAGCATAGTCAGTGCATTACATCCAGCAAATCAATCCGTTAATCGGATCAGTTCGTATCCACATTATAGTCAAGTTTTAAATTTGGAAGGACTTGAAATTCCAATTAAATTTAATAAAATAGCAGTGTTTGAAAAATTAAATAATATTTCAATAAATGTTTATGGTTTGGAACTTATTGGAAAAAAATTTAATATAACTCCGTTACGTTTATCTAAAAGTAAATTACAGCAACACGTTAATTTGCTAATGATTCAAAATTTATATTTTCAAAAGTTAAACGATTATGATACTCCTGATCCCCTTGACAATGAACAAGTTAATATTACTTATCATTATTGTTGGATTAAAAATTTATCTAAATTATTAAATAGTCAACTAAATAAGGATGGTCATAAAAAAATTATATGTGATAGATGTTTAAATTATTTTACTAATCAAGAACGGCTTAACAAACATTTAATTTTATGTGAAAAAATGAATGACTACAAAATTGTAATTCCCGAAAATAAAATAATTAAATTTAAAAATTTTATTTATAAACAACGAACACCATTTATTATATATGCTGATTTTGAATCAATGCTTGAACCTCTTGATATATCTGTAGAAAGTAAAAAGTATCAAAAGCATACTGCATTTAGTTGCGGATATTTTGTAAAATGTGAATATGACAATAATATTTCATTTTTTAAAAGCTATCGTGGAGTTGATTGTATGGATTGGTTTGCAAATGAAATGTCAAACGTTGCTCAAATAATTCAATCAAAAATAAAAAATATAGTTCCCATGAAAATAAAACCTAATACAATATATGCTCAAAAATGTCATATTTGTGAAAATAATTTTAAATATACAGATATCATTGTAAGAGATCATAATCATTTTACTGGTGATTTTAGAGGTTTTGCACATGAAATTTGTAATTTGAATTTTAAAAAACTATTTGTAGTACCTGTGTGCTTTCATAATTTGTCCGGATATGACTCGCATTTCATAATAAGAGATCTTGCAAAAAGAGGCAAAATTACATTACTACCCATAAACAAAGAAAAATATATTTCCTTTACTCAACATTTACCAAATGATATTAAATTTCGTTTTATTGATTCACTTAGATTTCTAGGTGCATCTCTTGATGAATTAGTATCTACAGTAGATATTAAAGAGTTAAAGAATTTAAAGTATGAATTTAAACACCTACCTGACTCTAAATTTCAGTTACTTACACGAAAAGGTGTATTTTGTTACGATTACATTGATAAATGGGAAAAACTCGATGAAACGCAATTACCATCACCAGAACATTTTTATAACAAACTAAATGATGAAGCTTTACCTAATGACAAATATGAACATGCACTTAATGTTTGGAAACAATTCAATATACAAAATTTGGGAGAATATTCAGATTTATATTTAAAAACAGATATATTTTTATTAGCAGATGTGTTTGAAAATTTTAGAGACATAGGTCACAGAACTAGTGGCTTGGATCCAGCATGGTATTATACGATACCTGGATATTCCTTTGACTGTATGCTTTGGTACACAAAATGTGAATTAGAGCTATTAGGTGATGTAGATATGATATTATTTATAGAAAAAGGAATTCGTGGTGGTATTAGTCAATGTTGTTCAAGATATTCAGAGGCTAATAATAAATATATGAAAAACTATGACCCAACCAAACCAAATAAATATCTGTTTTATGTTGATGTTAATAATTTATACGGTTGGGCAATGTCTCAACTACTTCCAATAAGTAATTTCAAGTGGGTTAATACAAATATTGATGTAACTGATATACCTGATGATGCATTTTTTGGATATATACTTGAAGTGGATATAGAATATCCGCAAACACTACATGATTTGCATAAAGATTTTCCATTCTGTTCAGAACATCAAATACCTCCAGGTTCAAAGTTATCAAAATTAATGACAACACTATCAAATAAAAAAAATTATATTATTCACTACCGCGCTTTAAAACAAGCAATAGCGCACGGATTGGTTATTACAAAAATTCATAGAGTTTTACAATTTAAACAATCTGCATGGCTTAAACCTTATATTGATCTTAATACAGAACTTCGAACTAAAGCTAAAAGTAAGTTTGAGCAGAATCATTTTAAGCTTAAAATCAACAGTATTTACGGCAAAACTATGGAAAATATCCGGAAACATAGAATTGTGAAATTGACTAGACAGTGGCAAGGTCGATATGGTGCAAAAAATTTAATAGCCAGTCCAAAATTTCATAACAGAACAATATTTGACGCGGATTTAATGGCAATTGAAATGAAAAAAACTGAGCTTCTATTTAATAAACCTTTATATATTGGAATGTCTATTTTAGATATTTCAAAAACATGTATGTATGAATTTTACTATAATTATATATTACCAAAGTTAGGAAATAATTGCAAAATTATGTATACAGATACTGATAGTTTTATATTTGAAATTAAATGTAACGACTTGTATAAAGAAATTATATGTACTGATATTCATAGATTTGATACAAGTAACTATGCTCCTAACAATCCATATAATATACCCCTACATAATAAAAAAGTTCCAGGTTTAATGAAAGACGAAGCTAGTGGTAGAATTATAACGCATTTTGTTGGTTTAAGATCTAAAATGTATAGTTATAAATGTGAGGATAATACTGTTGTAAAAAAATCAAAAGGAGTTAAATATTGTGTTATTAACAACAAAATTACGTTTAATGATTACATAGAATGTCTTCAACAAAATTCGGAAAAATCTATTTCTCAATGTTTAATTCGTTCAGATGCTCATAATGTTTTTAGTATAGAGCAAACAAAAATTGGTTTAAGTCCTTTTGATGATAAAAGATTTTTAATGAATAATTCATTTAATACCCTTCCTTGGGGTCACTATAGTTTAAATCTGACATTTTAAACATTAATCATTTTGTAACACAATAAAAATAAATATTAATTTAACTGTTCTTGTTGTTTTTCTATTATTCCCACCTCTATCATCCTGCATAAAATGAAACTAAACTGTAAAATCAATTCAGTCATCATGTGTAGTTCAAGAATTTACTTGGGTGAGAGAAGATTTTACTTAAATAAAGCAAATCCTAATGAATATGTTGCTGTAAGTATACTTGGATCATCTTTCGAACCATGCATCAGAATATGTGGAATTACAAATGGCTCTATCATTTTTAATTATGAAGAGTGGAAACAATTTTTATTGAATAAAGAACTAATTGACGTTTATTTTAACTATTCACAAAAATCAGAGAAAATAAAATTTGAAAAGATTTGGCTGCAGTTTGAAAATATTAATAACCTGAGGATGCTAAATATATCAAGGGATATAAATACAGTTTGGTTAGGAACAAGCTCTATTTCGGAACTCTGGAAAGTATCACCGATATTAAATTGCATTTTGGATGCATATAAAAATATAAATTTCATGATCTCTTTTAAAATTTTGCAATTGGGAGTTAAAAACTGCAGTAACATTACAGATGCTGGTTTAAACGTACTTAAATATATAAAGGATACAAATCCACTAGTATACACCATAGCAGTAGAAATTATTTATAGATATCCTGAGCTACTTAAATGAAAAAAGTTACATTTAACAAGAATAATAAAATGTATATACTACACACTTGGAATTTTGCTTATCAAGACGCTAGAAAAGGAAATTGGGAACAATATGTAGTTGATAGGTATCGATTTCATCGTCGAATCAAAGAAGTGGAAAAATGTATTTCTCCAATTTTAAGTAATAATCACAGAAATAAAATGTATAAAAATTATTATTGTAATGAATAAAACATAATACATTAATATATAAGTTTTTTATTTAAAAATATATATAAATTATATAACATTATTTTTATTAATCCAAGACTGCTGTTTCAATCCAAGCCATTTTACAAGAATCTTATTTCCTTTTCGTTTCACCACTTTTTCAATTAAATAGACATCTGGATATTTAACTTTTTGTAATTCTTCTCGATAGAATGATCCTTGAATTTCTTCATGTTGTTCATCTTCTAAAACGTATGTTACAGGATGAGTTAAATTAATTTTAACAATTTTAAAAATTTCAGTAGTCCAATTAGGAGTATAGCCTTTGTTGAATGCATGACGAACCTTGCTTATACGCACATAATCTCCTTTCTGAAATTTTGATCTCCTAGAATCTACAATTTTTATATGATTAAATGCAGTAATATATTTCGCATTACGATCGTTTACCTTACTAGGTATGGCGTTAATAGTAGAGTGTTTTGTATTATTATATTTTGATATAATTTCTGGTAATATATCCAACCATTTGTAATTACCTTGCATACTAAATCGTTTCCAAAGTAACGATTTTAAAGTTCGAATTACTCGTTCGGCCATACTTGCTTTAATGCTAGTAAAAGTACTGTAATGATTAATTCCAAATTTTTTCATTAATGTTTGAAAATCTTTATTGTAAAACTCTGTGCCCTTATCAGTCTGCAAGTTTTGAGGAGTTTTTTTCATTTGAGATAATATGTCTTTCATTGCGTTTGTAATTTCTTTTCCAGTTTTAGTTTTAACAGGTGCAGCCCATACGTATTTACTAAATACGTTGATTACAACTAAAATGTAATTATAACCTTTGTTTTCTTTAGTAAATGAATTCATAATAGCTAAATCAGCTTGTATAAGATCATGCAATCCTTTAACGATTACATGTCTCCGGGGGTAATTAATTCGAGCAGGAGCATGAAGTTCATGAACAACTTGAGCTTTAGACATTTTTTTCTACAGGACACTGTAACAACAGCTCTATACAGATATTATTTGTTTTTCCTATTTTAAATTGTATCACATCACCTTTTTTAATTGTGATACCGGCTAACTCATGAAATTTATATGTTTTTGAACTTATTTCAACATCTCCATCTGCTGCATAATGTGCAACACTTTCAATTTTAGCTGTTAAAGGACTTTTAAATCCTGTTCCACCGTTATCGAGTACGTAATAGGTTTTATTTAGACTCGTTTTCTTTTCTCCTTTTAAACGAATTAGACACTTTACATGGAAGTCAAATGAATCACAAATATAAAAAGCTGACTTTAATTGTGGTAAAGGTGTTGACACAATATCATCTGATGAGTAGGTAGGTGACAATGTAAGATAATGTTGATTAAACTTGTTTAAAGGCATATTTTTAAAAATAATGCAAACAGTTACTTGACGTAACCTGTTTATATACTAAAGTAGGAGGGATATGTACTATATATATAGAAAAACTCAGATTCACGTTAGTTGTTCAATATGTATACAGAAACGATTTCTATAACAGACATAGATAGTGGTGTTAACAGTTTAAAACAGACATTTCTTAATCTTGAATGGGACGCTCAACATGAACTAGTATATGGAAGAGGATATTTTGATGACAACTATTGTATTTACCAGTCAACGAAATATAAAAAAGGGTATGAGATTTGCGATTTGTTTTTAAAAAAGCAAATTTGTCTACATGGGTTTGTATCCTTGTTAAGAAAAGTAGAACTGGATACTTATTTAAATCGCCTAAAAGATTATCTTCCATCTGTGCTATATGAAACTGATGTTAATAATACTGATTAAGAATCATCAAAATAATTGTATTACACAAAAATAAAAAATAAATTTAAATATATATTGTTTTTTATTTACGTTTTTACTAACGGACAAGATAGTGTCAATTCAACATAAATTTCATTATATGACTTGAATTGAACGAGTGGAAATGATAATACATCATTTTTCGTCAAAACATTGTTATCAACCAAATCTTCTATGATGGTTGATGAACTGTTATACTTCATTTTAAGCGGTTCTGGGAAACATTTAACATTTTTTACTTTTCCAGTTACAGACATAGTATATAAAATGTTTTTGCCATCCAATACAAAGTAATCTTTGCTAACATTTAAGTCTTTACGTCCACGAATAGTAATTACACACACACTACAATAATCGGCAGGCTGGCAAATGTAAAATTGAGATTGTAGTGGCTCTGAGACAATTTCATCAACATCACAGGTTTGAGATGTTAGGTAGTGTTGGTTGAACCTGTTAAGAGGCATTTTGGCACTGAATGATATTTAACAAAAGTTGCAATATTTATGTACTTTATGCGATAACCCCACTTTCCCGCAATTCCTCAATTATTGAAATAATTTCATTGTTGTGTCCGTTATTACCCACTGCTTGAGAAGCTACAAGCAATCGTAGTCTATCAATTAATTCATTAAAATCATCAAAATATTTGTACTCAATAGGATTTTTATTGTAGGACATCAACGTCATTTTTCCACCACTTTTGGAAGATTTCAACGTTAATTTTCCACCACGTTTGGAAGACATTCCCCGCGTAAGCACACCTGATGGTATTGAACCAGATCTAGGACGTATGGGTTCAATTAAGTTGGGTTTTACTATGTAGAGCCACTTGTCTTTTATATCATTTGAAAATGTACGAATAGGTAAAGCACTATTATTATTCCTACGGTAAGCATTAGTCCGTTGTATAATATCAACATAGTAGCTTATGTCTTGCTCAGTATATGTAACAGGTTTCTTTAAAAATAACAACTCGTAAAGTCCGAGAGTACCAGGGTAAATCACTCCTTTTATTCCAATAGTAGATCCATCAAAGTAGATCTCTGAATCTCCAATAAAAAACTTTTTTTCTTTAGGATCGTAGAATATACCCAAAATATGATCATATTTACCTGTTACGTCACGCACCATTCCCTCAATAAAATCTCTTGGAAGTGGTGCTGTAAATTGATTAAAATAATCATGCGATACTTCAGGATCGGTCTGATAAAATTGTGAAATAGTATCATCTATAAATTCATTCAATTGCGTTCTGGATTCATAAGGGGTTTCAATCAAATTAATGGGTTCTGTAGGGAGGGTGCTGGATCCTAATTGTGTGCTGCTTAATTGAGGTGGTGGTGTCAAAAAAGCTATTTTTCTAAAGGTGGATGGATCTCTCTTAATAGGACTTAAGTTTTTACTTCCAAGAAGTTCTTTTTCTGATTGTGGTGTAGTGATTTCTTGTTTAACAGATGGTTGTTTTGATTCCAATGCGGTAAGCAATTCTTTGATCGGTTTAGTGATGGGTGTATAGTTTTTTTCCAACTGTATTTGTGAACTAGTCATACCACTTTTTAAACGTTTATATTTTTGCTTCAAAGCTTGCCTACCTTTAATTAGTTGTTTAGCAAGTTGAGGATCCATTATAACTGAGGAAATATAAGTAAATAATAAAGCTTATATACTAATATACGCATCAAAGCCTTTTCTATATCGACCAGATAATAATTGACAATCTTTGTCAATGGTTAGAAAACCAAATTTATCTTTCCAACAGTGAGAACATACATTTTTAAAATCTTGAAAGGACATATCAATATTCACATGATCATCATATATATGTTTTAAATTTGTCATATCTTGTTTAAAAATTATTAAAAAATTTGCATTATCTCTAATGAGTTGTTTAGGTATTGCTGAATAGGTTTGACATAAATAAAAAACATCTGTGGATCTATGACGACCAAAGCAGTAGTAACTTTGAATAATTTTTTGATTGCATGAACCTACATCATCAAATATGATAATAGAATTATTTTTTATATCTTCCGGAGCGATAATGTCGTCTACATTACCATATTCCTCATAACCTATTTCTTTAATCGGAATAATTAAAGTTCGCAAATATGCATATTTTGGTTGATGTAAACTTTTAGAATACACATAGATATTTTCAAATCTTAAACCATTAGGATGATCAATTAAAGATAACATAGCATTGGTTTTTCCTGAACCACTAGCCCCAACAATAAGACCTCTTTTAGAATCACCTCCAAACAAACAACCATGTTTTCCCGTTTTAAATTCATCGTTATTATCATGATTTTTAATAGGTAAACGATTCTTTTGTTGAATGATCTTCATAACGTTCAAGTGATAACTGATAGTATAAATAGGTTGTAATATATATATAAGTACCATAATGGTAAAGTGTGCAAAAGTGAAAACACGTCGACAAGGAAAAGGATTAGTCAATAGTCTCATTAACAAACTTCCATTCGAAGCACATATACCTGGATACCGATTTTGTGGTCCTGGAACTCACTTGCAGCAAAGATTAGAGAGAGGGGACGAAGGAATTAATGCATTAGACGCTGCATGTAAAACACACGACATTGCGTATTCACAACATAAAAATTTAAGTGAAAGACACGAAGCAGATAAAATCTTGGAAAATAAAGCGTGGGAACGGGTAAAATCAAAAGACGCTAAGCTAGGTGAAAAGATTGCAGCTTGGTTTGTAACGACAGCAATGAAAGGTAAACGTAAATTGGGTATGGGATTTTCTAAAAAACCAAAAAAAGGAGGTGCCTTGAAAAAAAAAAAGAAACGCATTATTCGAGCTCCCAAGAAAGGTGGTTTTTTACCTTTGTTGTTACCATTGCTCGGAGCGTTAGGAGCTGTTGGGGGAGGTGCAGCTGGAATTGCCAAGGCGGTTAATGATGCCAAAGCTGACCGCGAAAAACTTGCTGAACAACAAAGGCATAATTTGGTAATGGAACAAACAGCGAAAAAAGGAGCGGGGTTTTATTTAAGACCATACAAAGGTTACGGAATAAAACGTCGCGGCAAAGGTTTCCGTTTAAAACCGTATTCAAGAAACTCCCGGTAAAGCTACCTAAACGAGCAATGACTGATGTAGATCTTGTTAAATATGCTGGTTTGTTACATATTCCTCATTTTCGTGGAGTTTTTATGCGTGATTCTGTACCTCATGTAATACGAAAACATGAATCAGGTATAGTAAACCACGATACTAAAGACGGAAATGGTACACATTGGACTGCATATGCTAAACAAAATACTTTAATTACTTATTTTGATAGTTATGGAAATTTACCTCCTCCTACTGAATTAGTACGATATTTTAAAAGTAATGGAAACGTTACTATAGCATATAACTATGATGTCATTCAAAATTTTAATTCTTTTAATTGTGGTCAAAACTGTTTAAGATTTTTATTTAATTACTATAATTAATTAGCGAGTATCATTTATACTTGAACCATCATGTCAGTCACATTCACCCTTACTGGAGAATCATCAATTCTCAGTGATGATTATAATCCTCCCATTTATCTTGATGAGAATTTCAATTATGAAATTGGTGTTGCAAATTTTGACACTTTTAACAGCATTCCAAATGTCGATATTCATAATAATGTTTTCGTGTGGGGCAAAAACAGCGAGTTTACCTTTAAAATTCCTGTAGGTGCCTACGAAGTTGATGATATTATTAAAATTATTAAAAATGAAATGATTCAAACCGCTAGCATAATTAGTATGAAGCCCGATATAAATACAAATAGAATTAGTATTAAAAGTAGTGATTGGATTAATTTTGATGTTGATAATTCTATAGGAAGTTTGCTAGGTTTCGAAAGAGTTAAACTTACACCAAATAAACTTCATCTATCCACGAATGTGGTAAATATTTTAAAAGTTAATACCATCTGTATTGATTGTAATATTGCTGTTGGATCTTTCTTAAATGGAAAGGCTGTGCATATTATTCATCAATTTTTTCCTCAAGTTCCGAATGGGTATAAAATAGTCGAGCAACCGTTAACCATCTTGTATTATCCTGTAAGCAACAAGACGATAAGCAACATAACTGTACGAGTTTTAGATCAACAAGGAAATTTAGTTAATTTTAATAAGGAAACAATTACTATTCGGCTACATCTTAGAAAAATTGAGTAAAATGGTTTTACAGTTTCATCGAAGTAATTATAACAAACATTCCTATAAAAGACGTCATCTCAATAAAACAATTAGTAGAAGGATAACATCTAAGCTGTTAACATCTCAAAATCGTAAATTTTTGAAATCACTTGGTTATCAAGTTTTAATATAATGGAAATGTTACACGTTTTGGGTCAACCTTTCAGCGATACAACCATTGAAGATTATCAGTATCACACTTATCAACCATATACATCAAATTTAAACTATAATGATGAAATTAGAATTCCAATCCAAGATCTAGACGCCTATACTTTACCATGTAACAGTTATATTTACATTGAAGGTCAAATGTTAACCGATAAAAATCAGGTTCCAACAAAATTTCAATTTATTAATAATGGTATTTCATATTTATTTAGAGAATTAAGGTATGAGTTAAACGGTGTTATAATCGATTCTGTACGAAATATTGGTTTAATTTCAACTTTGAAAAATTATTTGTCGCTTAATGAAAATCAGAGTAAACTATTACAAAATGCTGGATGGTTTCCAAAAGGAGATAAACTGGTAATTGATAACCACGGGAATTTTAACGTCTGCATACCGTTAAAAATTTGGTCCGGATTTTTCGAAGATTTTCAAAAAATTATAATAAACATGAGACAAGAATTAGTCTTGATACGAGACAAAGATGATATTGATGCTATTATTGCTACAGATGAAACAGAAAAACCAAAAATTGCAATTAATAAACTATATTGGAATGTACCTCATATTTTACCCAATATTAGCGAACAATTGCGATTAAACAAAATAGTTCGTAGTAACATAGAACTACCTATTAAATTTAGAAGTTGGGAATTGGTCGAGTATCCCACTTTAAATAATTCAACACGTCATACTTGGCCAGTAAAAACAACTACAAAGCTAGAAAGTCCTCGACACATTGTAGTAGCTTTCCATGATGGTCGAAAAGGAAAAATGCTAAAAGATATGAGTAAATTTGATCACTGCAATCTAACAAATATCCGTATGTTTCTTAATTCGGAGCGATATCCTTATCAAGATCTCAACTTAGATTTTGACACTAACCGTTTTGCAACGTTGTATGAAATGTTTGCCAATTTCCAAGAATCTTATTATCATATTCAAACTAATCAACCAATATTCAGTCCAGAAGAATTTAAAAAGAATGCCCCTATAGTACATACTGATTGTTCAAGACAAAAAGAAATAATTCAAAGTGGCTCTGTTGTTTTAAGAATAGAATTTGAAACTAGTAAGTCTGTAGGAAACAATGTTTCCGCTTATTGCTTGATATTGCATGAAAAAGAATTCTCTTATAATCCTTTAACTAAAATTGTGAGACAGCAATAAAAGGTCTGCATCATAGTCTAAATGTTAGTTGTTAAAATGAATTTGGTAATAGACGTTCAAGGGTTTAAAATAGAAAATAATAAATTTGTAGTGAAAGAACTTGCTGCTTTTAATGGAACGCAAATTTGTCATTATGTATTTAAGTCTCCGTTTCCTATTAGAATGTTGTCTTCCGATTTACACAGACAGGCAACTTGGTTAACAAAAAATCATCACTGCATTGATTGGAATTTTGGTTTTACACCTCTTTATCATTTTGCAAATATTTTAAAGGATATTACACAAAACGCTGATGCAGTTTACGTCAAAGGTTTGGAAAAGAAAAATTATTTAAAAAAATACATTGCTGTTCCTTTATACGAATTGGATGAACAACCATCATTAGAAGTTCAGAAACCTGCTTGTTTTTATCATAATTGTGAAAAATGTATTTGTGCTTTATCTAATGTATTTTGGTTGTATAATACTTTTTTAATGCAAAAATAAAAATGTATATTATATTATTTTTGTTTTATTTCTTAGTTATAAATATTGTAAAAGAAACAACTAATTAGTACTAAAATTATTTATTTAAACAAAAATTACTTAAGTGTAGTTTACTAAATGATTTAAACATTATTTGCTTGTCTTCGACTTGTTTTATTTTTTCCTTTAGTTCTTTAATTTTTTTCATAAATTCCTCCAATTCTTGTTTAAACGATATGTTGTGTAGAAATGAAAACTACAAAATAAAATATATTATTTATTTATTGTATTTACATGTATTTACAGTATCTACCCCCTCATCTTCAAAACAGGGTTTGGGTAGAACATCTTTGATTTGATGTAAGAAATCAATCAGCCCTAGATTTTTTATTTTTTTAGAAAAGCAACACATGCAAATTAAATCAGATAAATAATCTTCGCAGATTCTCACTCCCGTATGATATATTGCTGATTTTTCGTTACACTCTTCTACCGTATATCTTCTTGTTCTTATGGTAGCTCGTTCGGCTTCGTATTCAAAATCGTATGCTTTTTCATTAAATACCCATTGCAAATTTCGGACAGCTTCAGCTACGTTGAGAGACTTTGTACCATCTAAACACGGATTCATGACTAAATTCTAAAATTAATAATGTTAGCAACAATATTTATTGAAAAATATTTATTACCTTTCTGATCTCACGACGAACAAAATTTTACTAATCTACTGAAAATTATTTACTGTTTAACTTATATTACGATGAACTAAATGTTACTAAACATCACTTTTACAATCCCCAATTTATGTAGTTTACATTTTAAACACTGCGCATGCCTTAGTTGCTGCGTAGAGGTGACCTTGATTTACATAAATAAAAAGTAAGTACATTTGATGTTTAAGAATATTAACAGGTTAATAGCCATGGAGTGTTGTCACAAAGCTAAATTAATGGTTCAACATCCGCGAAAACCTTTGTACAAGTTTACTGAAGCAGAATTAGAAAATTTTACCCTACCATACTTTAGAAAATGTGTGGAACCGGTGGAATTACTACGATCTTGGTATAAATTACCCACAAAAGCTGTTCAAGATTTTGAAGTTCAGACTCGTCTGCCATGTTTTGTGCATTTTAATCGTCCTGAGTGGAGAACAGAGCTTGAAGGTTCAGCACCGGCACAATCCAGTTGTCATTTGTGTAAGTCTGCGCTTGAAAATTTAAAAAACATGTATAACAGTGTAATAAATAATTAAGAAGGTATTATTTTTTTATTAAGAGTTTTATTATACTAATAACCTTTCCTAACATTAGCTGTTTAACTTGAACTTGATTTTTGCGTTACCTTGCGCTTTGCCTTATCTTTACCTTACCTTTTTGCGTTACCTTACACTTTACCTTTGCGTGACCTTTAACTTGACCTTGACCTTGACCTCAAACTTGACCTTGACCTTGACCTTGACCCTGACATTGACATTGACCTTGACCTCGACCTTGACCTCGACCTTGACCTCGACCTTGACCTCGATTTTGACCTTGACCTTGACCTCGACCTTGACCTCGACCTTGACCTTGACCTCGACCTCGACCTTGATTGGAACCGGTTTCTCCCACCACAAAGTGCACCAGGAATGGTATAGAGTATCTACTAATGTCATTGTTGTAGAATATTGTGGAGGGTGTTCACCAGTTTTTATCTCGCCCGCTTTAAGATCCCTTTCGCAGCTGGAGATGGAAACTGAGTTGCAATTGTGATCAAAAGCTTTTTGGCCAGATGAATAGGATACCAATTCTGATAAATCAAAAAGTATATCTAAAACGAAAGATGCCGTTTTAGAAGCATATTCTGTCAAGAAAAAGAAATTCTAAAAAGAGTAATAAGTTTGAAAAACAGTTCACTTCATTGTTTTTAAGAAAAGAAAGAAATATCTCTAAAATTAACAAGAAAAAGAAATGTGTTAATAAGCAAACTTCACCAAACGAAAAAAATCTTCAGAAATTACAGCTACAGAGGAGCAAATTTGGTTGCCGTCGAGTCTAAAAGATAAAAATGGACACAGATGGTTCTCTCTACCACAGGCTACTACTAAAACTGCAAAACATAACTTCCTAATTTTTTATTCAAGGCCTCACTTACAACACCAACGAAAGACAAACTCCCTTAGATGCTTTGTATTTAATGAGTCCAAAATGATGAGTCCAAAATGATTAGTCCAAATTATCTGAAAAGAATTGTAAAATATACAGATGCTGAAACTTTTGTTAGGGCGCAAAATCGTAAAGTCAAAAAACTTGCAAACATAACGATAAATATTTATAAATTGGATGCACTCCTAGGACTACTTGTTTTCGCTACTGCCCAAAAAGACAATTATTTAGCGAGAAGGCAAATGTTTGATTACAATATTTCTGGTACAATATATAAAGCAACTAAGAATCAGGAAATATTTGAATTTATTATAGAATGTTTTGTTAATAAGAAAGGAAACAAATCTATTACAAGCCATTCGTGAAATATCGGATGATCTTGTACAGATCAACTTAATGGCTTAAAAGGCTGGATCATACCTCTAACAATCGATGGGCAGCTACTGTTTTTTGGAGAAAGATGTCCTTACTGGATGTATATCCCAAACAAGCCAGCCAAATATGAACTGAAAAGTTGCACCTATTCTTTTGAACCGAGTTCGCCGCCGTGACACGGTGGACCTAGTTCGTCTTTTGTCAATAGGCAGGTGCAGAGCAACCGATTCCTTCGAATCATGTTTTGGAACTCGGACTCGGAATATTTGGATTCGTTCGGCAACGACTGAGCGGCATAGTCGGAATCGGAACGGAATTTGGAACTCGACTGGGATTAATAACTGAATAGTGAATCGATTATAGCTTGGCCCTGCTGCTGAACTGGTTCGTTGTATGCTCTAATTCGAGATGGTAAAATTCGGTTGGTATCGGGTCACTCATAGTAGTTAGAAAATGGGCAAGGATGTTATTTGAGCAAAATTGTTTTTTTTATGATAATTAATGTGGTGTCAAATTACACTGCAATGTGTCAAAAAAATAAATAGCTATTAAAAAATAAATTATTTAATAAAAATATTGGCTAGAATGTCTAAAATTTACTAAGTCACTTGTAGGAAACAAGCAAACTTGTTTCCTACAAGTGAACTTAAAGTGGGATAATTATGTCGATTGGTTTTCCACCAAAGAAGAGAATCTTCGTCTTTATTTAAGATATCATCTTCAATATAACGCTGCACTTCATTGATAGCTTTACTGATCCCTGTCCCTACCGGTTGTTTTCTTAGATATTTTGTTTTCTAAAGAAGACCAAAGCGAATATTTGCTTCTCGTTGGTTCATTGCTAGTAGTCGATTCTTTTTCCATTTCTACCTGCGGTGGAGCCCTAATTTGTACAATGAGATCTGCTGCCATATTTGTCACTTTTTTTTTTATCTGATCTGCAGCTGCAGCGCTTTGAAATGGTAGAAGCTTGAAACGTGGATCTAAAAACGTATTGGCAGCCAGCGCAATATTAAATTCAATATTGGTGAATCGTGTTTGAAGTCCATTTTTTAATTTACCAATAACTTGGTTTGATAAATCTGATTTTAGTTCGCCAGAAGTAATCATTTAATCCATTACATTTTATTGACCTGCAGTAAATACAATTAATAATGATGCCGATATGTATTTTTCCCCACTAACTGATGAAATTACAGATTCAAAAGGGCGTAAAATGTCTACCAAATTTTTTATCACGTCCCATTCTTCTTACGTTATTGTAGGTAACAAAATGTTTAAAAGAGCAATTGTCGATTGTATTGCCTCCTCCAATTCCACAAATCCATGCACCTGCACCTGCAAAAATGAACCGAGTCTGCAGTCGGAATCGAAGTCACTGCACCTGATCCCTTAATGGAACTGACTTTGTCATCTCTATATGTGACGTACGTACCAAATATATGTTCGATGCACAATTGTATTTAGGAAAGGAAAAAAAATCAAATGGACAGCCTCTAGGAGAATATTATGTAAAACAATGAAAACTCAGGATGTGTACGGAAGAAACCGTAACATAACCATGGAAAATTGGTTTACGTCAGTACTGTTACCATCATAGTTTGTACTCTATGAAACAATAAAAGAGATATACCTCCCGAGATGATAAATCTTAAAAATCGCGAAACTGGTCATTTTTTATCTAGCTTCGACAGTGAATAGACAATTTAAAGTTTTTACTTCTCTGTAAATTTATATATTTATATGGATTTATATGTTGATGACAACATCATCCCTTTTTACGTTTTTGCTTTTAACGTTTAAGCAACAATAACCGAACAATGGTCATTATCACAATGATAATGATCAAAAACTTGAATCAAAAATTATACATAAAAAAGACATCTATAATCTAAGTCTGTTAATAGAATAAATTTATCAAAAGCAAATTATTAGAACCAATCTGCATATTGTATAAAAAAAAACTACGATCTAAATTATTAAAAAATCTACGATCTAGATTAGTTTCACAATGTCAGCGTAAAAACTACACTGCAGACAAAGTTAATAGTTTTCACCCTCCTTATCTCTCCCTAGATCAGCCTATGGTCTTCGGACTAGGGCGGATGCGGGCGGCAGCCTCTAAATAAAAGCAAAATCAAGTTGCAGACTTAGCAGACTATATTTCTTCGTCTCCGAATGCATCCCGTAAGCCAGACGGAAGTTCTGCGAAGGGTCTAAAAGGTCAATTCGCTAAGAAAAGATAACAAAAAACAAAAAGTAGGGGGATGAACTCAGCCTTGAGGTTGGACAGATATATACTGATACTTTAATAGTCTAGGAAATGTTATGTTTGCTCATTTCCGGTATATTTTCCTGTATTCCTGCAGTAAATATTTTGGTACGAAAATAATTTAAAAATTCTCTAGATTGAACTATATCCAGAGATTTTACCAAACTAAAATAACGACTTCTTTAAAACTTTAACTGCCATGCGTCATTATATGGACAGCAATTTTAAGTCTCTGCCATGTGTTTTATCAGCGTTTCAGCCATGTGCCGTGGCTGGTACACATTTACCGTGTATTTAAATAGGTATATCATTGAGTCTGGCATAGAACTATGATATTTAAAAATATCCTGGATTTTTTTTTAATTTTTAAAGGTATAAGGGATAATAAAATGAAAATTAAATATAAAACAATTTTTTTTTTATTTTTATGATAGTCTTCTCTACACTCCATTGTCATTTACTGCTCCATATATTCGCCATAGTACTTTTCTTTCGAAACATCCTAACATGTCTTCATTATTTTTTGTTAGAATCCAGGTCTCTGAACCATATGTTAGGATTGGGCGTATTATTGTTTTGTAGAGTTTTATTTTTGTATTTCTCGATATAATTGTGGATTTAAGGAGCAGATTGAGCCCAAAATAACATCTGTTGACCGTGCAAATTTTGCGGTTTATCTCTGCGGTAGTATTATTTTTAGTGTTAAGCAGAGCTCCCAGGTATACAAATTCATTCACTGCTTCGATGACATCGTTTTCCATAACGAGTGGTCGTAAGATTTTTGGTTGCATGCTTATTTTCATATACTTCGTTTTGTTGGTGTTTATAATTAAACCCATTTTTGTACCTGATTTTTTTTAATGTTACGTAAGCCTCTCGTATAGCGTGTTCTGTTCTCCCAACAATATTGATATCATCAGCATAGGCCAGGATTTCCACTGATTTATTATATATTTAACCAGTGGTTGCAATTTGTGACAGACGTATTACTTCTACATTACTTACATTATTTGTTTTAAAAGGTTTAGACAGTTCCCCCTGAATTCGTACTCTACATTCCACTTTTTCAAGAGATGGTTTTGTTAAATTTACCAACTGATTTGGTATTCCCAGCTCTTTTATTGCTTTGAACATTTCTCTTCAATTCACAAAGTCGTAGGCTGTTTTGTAGTCTATAAATATATGATAAGCATCAATATTATATTTCAGTGGTTTTCAAAATTTGTTTCAGGGTTGCAATCTGATTAATTGTTGATTTACTCCCTCTGAAACCAGCCTGCTATTTTTCTACTATCCGTTCTGCATATGGAAGCGTAATCCCTGCATTTAGAAGCATAATTCCAATATTCCAATCATTGGGGAAGAATTTCTGTGTCCATATTATTTTTATAAACTGTTCTAATGCCATAACGGTATCATGGTCACCTTATCTCTTCTGTCTTCCAGAAAGGGGTAGAGAGCTACATTGAAAAGGTTGCATGGACACATTTTCTTTGAATTTTGTATAATTAGAGCATTTACCAGTGAATTACCAGTAATCATCTGAGATGCCACTTTTTGTTACCATTTGACAGACTTTCGTAAGCAGTTTGAGTAAGCTGTCTTTTGATCTGACATGTCCACAAACGCTTTTGCGTTATTGTACTTGACAATAGCTACATGTTTTCTTTTAGGACCTTCGCTATGTGTTACCTCTGTCATATCGTCTCTATGTTTTGTAGACAGAAAAATTACGTCTCCCTTCTCATGCAATTTTGTAACTACAATATCATTTTTGTTTTGTTTAGCAACGATCTCTCTCTCTCAACGATTTTTTCAGTTTTTTCTCAACGTTTCAATAAGATAAACGGATTTAGTTTTTAAAATTTTGAACAACTGTAACTGATGTATACCAATTGTCCGTAATAAGAGTCCTACCCTGATCCAATAAAGGTAGAATCATTTCCATAACTACGCTTTTAGCAACTGGTTGTCCATTAATTTTTTGTTTACCACAATAATATTAATTGTATGCCTATAGCCTTCTAAAAAACAAATTTTAAACAGCTTTATTCCAAACTTATGACGTTTTCCTTTCAAGTGCTGTCAAAAAGGTAACTTGTTTTTAAATGATATTATAGTTAAGTTAATTCAAACAGTTGAGCCTGGAATCATACATCGATGAAAATTAGCGTTCATTTCATTAACCAGAATTTTATTAAGTCTGTCATTTTTAGAACACTCGTCATTGTTGTGCTAGATGAAACATGAGCAAGAGCAATTCGAACCGATTTCAAGACATAGATTTAGCAATATCACTTTTATATATTGAAATTTTGAGCCAGTAATCAGCTAATGACGGCTTTAAGTCTAATCCCATCTAAAGACCTATTTTTTCCAGGACAATCTTGTTTATAACATCTTCAGAGACAAACAGTTCAAAGAATAACAGTTCATTCTTACCAGCCATTTCGTTTTTCATGTTCATGAATGCCAAAGTTCAAAGGACAATCAAAAATTAGAAAATTTCCGGAAACAGATCCATAGTTTAAATCTTGTAAAGAATTTTCTTCTGGCCCAACACTATCTGCCAAAAAATCATCATCTTGAGTCAAAGAACTGTCTGAATCTTCCTCCATTACTTAAGATAACTGAACACGGGATGGCCCTAAAGAAGAATTGGGTTTTACGTCTCCTACAAAAAAATATCTATATATTAGTCCATTTTCAGATAATGCTTACTCTATCTATGCGCAAATCAAGGTTTTGAGTCGACTTAAATGATATATTTAGAATAAAAACTGTAAAAATGCAAAACAAATGTAAATTCATTTAAAGCCAATCTAATAGTAAAATAATTGGATGATACAAACTAAAACATTTTTTTAGGATTTTAGTGAACAAACCTTTTCTCAATTTTTTTTCGCTACAGGTTCATTAGCAGATTCATTCATCAACGCTGCATCTATATTATATGTAGGAAACAAATCCGAATTCGAATAATCAGAAAAATCATCACTCATGTTTATTTTTCTAAGCTCCTTTAACTTACCGGCAGCCTCTCCTGCTTCTAATTCCAACTCTAAATAATGGAGTTGTTTGGTATTGTGCGTCATATTAGCATTTTTCAATCTTGAAGTCAACGATACGCTCCCATTAACAAACTGAAACACCTTACACATGTCACTCCAGAATAACTCTCCAAAATAACCAAAAAACAAACACAAATATAATCATTAAGAAAAAAAAACTATTTTGGCCCAGATGACAGGGTAGAAAATTTACTCTGAATTTACCTGGCAGTTAAAGTGTTAATAAACTATGGTATGGGTGGTTTACTAGGACTTTTCCCCTTTAATAATTACTATTTAAATGGGCATAAGCCTCAATTAAATGATAAAATACGTTTATTGACGTTTCAATTTCCACTTCGGAAATCGTTCCAAAAATACAAACGTTAGTAAATTAAACAAATTTCGTTTATTTTTCCCTTTTATTGATTATTTTTTTTTTTTAATACTTAAGACCTACTTTTGTTTCATTTAACGTCATTGCAGTTAACTTTTAAAATGGAGAATCAATTTACTAAAATAGAAGTCATATCTATAAAATACTAGCGGAGTTAAAATTACTGTAACCCCTATAACAAATTCGGTTTAAACTTTAAAGGATGCTTATCCCTGCGAGCGGAGGCAAGGCTTACTGGTCCTACTAGTCTGAACTGGCTGGTTCGCCCTCGTGGATTTACAAGAGGGTAAAAAAATCTGGAAAAAGTGTTAAGAACTTCTAGGTCTCAGGTCCTGTAAAGAGTTAAGTCAGCTATAACCCATAAAGATTCGTTCAGGCGCGAAGGGAGACGAGAAGAGACCTTAGCAAGAAACTAAAGGGTGGACAATCTGCGTTTCTATATATTACTTGGGTTAGTATATCGATTTAGTTACCTTCGCGTATTTAGGCCCTAGCTAATGAATACGCCTTTCAGTCCTACTGGAATTCAGGTTCAGTTGCGGAGGCACTGCGCGCTTTCACGAGGTTTCGAAACTCCCGGTACCCGGCACTTATACGGTACTATTATCCCGTCGAAATACAATAGCGCGCTCACTTGATCGCCTTGTGGCGCGGAGCCTTCCCGACGGTTCCGCTCTTACTGACTCCCTGACTCACTTCGTTCGTTTTTTATGAACCTTTATTCTCATTTACCGAGGTCGAGCTTTTGCTGACTCAGTACTCATGCGGTGTTATTTTTCAACAACGGTCTCTGTTTTTAAACGTGATTTTTTTCTTTTAAACAGTTGTTGCAAACTGATATTGAACTCGTGTAATACACTTAAACTAGGTCGAGTTATCATTCGTTGTTTAATTTGAAATGTATACGTTATCTATCTCGAATTATTTGTTCTTTATTCAATTTGGGATATATAATCGTTATTTAAATAATTATTACCTTCTATAGGATAATACTCCTTATTTTTTTTCTTTATTTTCTTGCGATGTTAACATTACATCTACATAACTTATTTTGATACATTCATACTAAAACGAATTTTATATTAAAGTTATTTTATGAAAATAGCGGTTCTCTTCTACAGGTCATCATGCAGGATAGAGTCGATGGTAAAAAGGAATAGGTAGAAAAAGGAAGTCATGGCTGTTAAATATTCGAGACTAGACAAACATGACTGTGGTCATCAACCTCCGGTCATAGGGACGGCATAGGAAGAAGAAGAAGCGGTGCTTTACTATACTAATGCAATGAAATTTTTACTGCCCTCATCAGTAATGCTACTAGCCATTTTGTGATCGTGACAAACGCAAAAGCGTTGACTGAAAGATGTGCACGTTTTTTTTTTCGTTAACTTTCTAGACAAAAGATACCCAGACAGAAGAAAAATGTCTGCTTGAGACATGTTAAGAGCACAAATTTAAAAAAGTATACAGCAATTTAAAAATATTCGTTTAAATATCTCTCACATCCACCCTCTTACAAAAAACTAACTCACTAACTAACAAGAAATTGTATGGTAATATTATAAGTACCTAAGGTACAGTTGCGTTAGACCTTACAGTACCTTGTTCTTAATTTGCCTATCCTCAGTTTATAATTAAGGTAGACGTAATAAAAATTAGGGTATACTTATCTCCTAGAGTTTGCATCGTGATCTGTAAGCTATACATGATGGCCAAAGTATGACTAAAACTTATAAGATGATGATAGGTTAAGACATATTTACTCAGTGATTTGAAAAAATTGCACATATCTTTATCGATTTTGACCACTACTTCGAAGCTACAACTTTATTGAATGGAATTTGCATACCTCCCTAGCATTTTATTTGTGTTTATTCAATAAGGCGCCAGACTATCAACCCTTCTGCTTCTCGTTACTATAGGAACGATTATATTTGGTTATTGCCTTGGACCATCAGTAATTGTTAACATAAATTAACATAAATCGATATTGCCATTGCGAATGCATTAACAATACAAAGGGCACGTTTAAATGACTCACTATTTTTGTACGGAATGCAGAATTCCACGAAAGGGTAGATGACATGCAAGGCAAGAATGCACAATGGGATATAGTATGTTAATATCAGGAACTTTTATAGTCATAAAAACATCAAAAATGTATATTAAAAGGAAATATTTTAATTTTATGAAAGATCTTAAATCTACTTTTACCATAAAATTTCGCGATTTATTTAATTGATAAAAAACTTAAAATATTTTTTTTGTTTAATAAGGGCTGTATCTCTCTAAAGAAACTTATTTAATATAAATTACTATCATTTTATATTACCTAGAGTTATTTGTATAGCTTTTTAGGCGGGGATTTCCCCGAATTTTTCCCGTTTCCTTCCTTCACCTCTACGGCGCTATATTTTAGCTTTAGTGGTCAGGTGTATGATTTTATATCGACTTCCCCTTACTATATGTCCCAGATAAGACATTTTTCGATGTTTAACAGTCTTTAGCAGTTCACTATCTTTGTTGAGGCTCCTTAGTACTTCTTCATTATTTTTCCTTGCTGTCCAAGGTATCTTCAGCATTCGTCTAAAAACCCACATGTAAAATGCTTTATTTTTGTTCATGATCGATATCTTTAATGTCCACACTTCTGCACCATACAAAAGTACGGATCTAATATAACACTTAACCATTCTTCGTCTTAGTTATAAACTGAGATGAATATTGCAAAGTAATGATTTCATTTTTATAAATTAGTTTTTTCATTGGTATTCTACGTTTTATTTCTATCGGGATCGAGTTGGTCCGTTATCACAGTTTCCAAATATGTCATTTGTGAACTTGAACTCTCTCAACTTGGACTCCGTTTAACTGAAGCTTTGCATCGGGATGTGGGTCTCGACTAAACACTAAAAGTTTGGTTTTGTTTGAGTTTATTTTTATGCACTCTATTTCCTCTCCTACCTCGTGAATACAATCAAGCAAAATTTGGAGGCCTTCAATATTATCTGACAGAATTACTATATCGTCTGTATCTCTAATCACATTAAGTAGTTCCCCGTTGATTTTTATTCCATATAGTTGTCTCTCAAGTGCCTTTTTAAATAAATGGTCCGAGTAAACATTGAACAATGTTGGCAACAAAATGCAACCTTGTCTGACTCCTGATTGTATGTAGATTTCATCAGTGTAGTTTTCTCCAACGTTTACGATAGTAGTTTGATTCCAATACTAATTTTTAATGACACGAATATCCTTGTCATCTATTCCGATATTTTTCAGTATTTGCATTAATTTTACATGCTGAACTTTATCGAATGCCTTTTCAAAGTCCACGAAACATGCAAATAAATATTTTCTTTGATCAGGGCATTTTTGGAATAGGATGTTAAGCGCAAAAAGTGCCTCCCTGGTTCCCATAGCATTTCTAAAACCAAATTGGGTATCTTCGAGATCTTTTTCGCATTTGCGTCTAATTCTGTTATGAAGTATTTGTCGGAAAATTTTAAGAGTGTGGCTCATTAGGAAAATTAATCTATATTCCAAGCATTTTCTCGCATTGTGTTTTTTAGGTATTGCGACAAAGATGGATTTGAGCCAATCTGTGGGAATCACTTCGGTGTTATATATTGAATTAAAAAATCTTACTACTACTTTTATGTTATCATCCTCTATTAGTTACAGCAACTCAGTTAGTGTATCATCTGGACCACAAGCTTTTCTAATTTTAGAATTCTTTATAGCGTGTTCTACCCAGCATTTTATTATTTTGTGGGCCCTCAGTACAGTCTTGGTAGAATTCGGCAATATTATTCCTGTCATCTTCAAACAACTCTGATATATACGACTGCCAATTTTTTCTTATTTCGTGCTCATTTACAATAATTTTGTTATTATTGTCAACGAGTACAGAGGAAACTCGTTTTTTAAATATGTTACTCATATCTTTTAGTTTTTTGTGTACATTAAATAAGTCGTGTTTATTGTATATTACATCCTCCATTTCGTCATACCTTTTCCTCATCCATTTTGCTTTGGCTAATTTGATCCAATTTTTTATTCTTCTCTGCAGGTGTCTATGTAGCAATGTATACACTATATATATATATATATATATATATATATGTATATGCTATACACTAAATAAGCAATGTATGGGTAAGCTGGAGGCATTTGAGATGTGGGCGTACCGAAGAATGTTAAAAATCTCCTGAAAGGATAAAATAACTAACCAAGTTGTATTAGACAGGATGAACAAACAAAAGGAGGTCGTATTGAGTGTTAAAATGAGGAAACTAGAATACCTGGGACATATTACACGTGGGAATAAATATCAACTGTTACAACTAATTATGCAAAGAAAGATTGAAGGTAGGCGCAGCATAGGTAGGAGAAGAATGTCATGGTTGAGAAACCTCAGGGAGTGGTTTGCTTGCACTTTCATACAATTGTTCCGAGCGGCAGCCTCCAGGGTCAAAATTGCCATGATGATAGCCAACCTTCGTAGCGGAGATGGCACGTGAAGAAGAAGAAGCAGGTGTCTATATTCTCTTTCAGTAGATTTTATCAGTCGACGTTTTATTTCGTCGATTTTATCAGTCATTTATTTTTCTTGATTAAGTTTTTTTTTATAATAATTTTTTGTGGAGATATCGTTAACTTGGTTTTTAAATTCACTACATAGTTCTTCTGGATCTTTTACGTGTTCTCTGATGTTTTTTGTTTTATTGTTAAATTATTTTTTAAGTTTTTAAGTTTTTTAAGTTTTATGTTTATATCGTTAAAGCTAAGTACATTGGTCTTTGGTTTTTGTCGTTGAATTCGTTTTAACCTCATTTTAATATCTGCTACAAGTGGTTGATCGCGTTTGCTAAGTTTGGTCATAAAGCGTAACCTTGAGACTACTTATATTCTTAGATGTTACGTCTTTAGTGTCCTCCTCTATGAAGTAGAAAGGTTGAGCATTATAGAAGATGCCATAAAACGGTTAGAGACATTTAGAATGTGGTGCTACCGACGTATGTTGAGGGTCTGATATATACAGCACACAAGTAACATAACTATTCTCCAGGGGCTAAGAAAATACAAAGAAATTCTGAACACCATAAAATTTATTTACATTTGGTAAATAAAAAGTGCTCTTCTGGTACCACAATGCACCGGCTCACGCCATAGACGACGTCGTCGGAGTTCAAATTATGTGAACTGAGCTACGAACTGCTGTCCAAGCCAATGCGCCTTCTTTTTGTTTCCAAGCTTGAAAACGTCGCCAGGATCTAACTTTGCAAACCGTCTGAAAACGTATTTTTAGACAAGTTAAAGAAGTTGAAGTTGAAAAGGTTAGCTACTAAATCTCTCGCATTTTGAGCGATATCCAGCAAAACTAAAATAAAGCTTAAACATTTAAAAAGTTAAAAAGAAGTATTACTGCTATTAATATTAAAAAAAAAAGAAGTAAAATATGTCAGACAGTGATGATACTAAATCAGATCATGGTAAAAGGAAGAAAAAATATGAACCAGAAGAAATATTTGACAAAAGAAAAAAAATACACAGATCGCCGGAAAAGATAAAAACAAATAAAACAAATATCTGAAATGAAATAATGGAATTAATGAGACAACTAGTAGGTGATAACAAAAAAAAACAGGAAGCTTAAGGAAAAACATATGAAGGGAAATATTGTAGACGAAATTAAGGAGATTAGGAAAAAGAATATTGCATATAAACTACAAATTAACGGGTTAATGTAAGAAACCAAAAATCTGAAAAAGGAAATGGCGACTATAAAACAAAAAATGAAGGAAATAGAATTAACTGTGAAAGTATGCCAAAAAGAAAAGAAGAAAAACAATTTAATAATGAAAGGCTTACCAATAGATACATCACATGAAGAGCAACTAAAAATCTACACAGAAAACTTCATAAACAAAGAGTTCGGGATAATATTAAAAATAAATAGAGCAAAAGTATTAACAGTCAAAGGGAAAATTAATAACATATTAAAAACATTGAGTACTTATATATAGAATATGACATGACACTAAAAGATATATAAATACAAAGAAAACTTAGGAACATAGATCAAATGAATTCGAAAACGAAAAATGGGAAAAGGACAAAACAGGTTGTGGATTCATAATTATAGAGGACATAGGATGAAATTTTAAGCAAAACAACACACATGATAGAAAAACTACAAACAGTACAGTGCAAGCTAGTTAAAAAAACTGGTGGAGAAAGATAAGTAGACGGAACGGAAAATGCAAAAAGAACCAAATAAAGACATAAGTAACAATAAAGATGATAACACCGACAGAAAAAAACACATCTAAAAAGCAACATAATAAGAAACAAGGAGAGAACATTTTTAAAATGGCAACCTAGAGTGTAAGAGGTATAAACGGAAAAAGAATAGGAAGGAAAATTTAATTAGCAGCTATAACAGGAAAAAAAGAAAAGAAAGAGGATCTACGACTTTAGAAAACGAAAACTTACTAATATACCGTGGGGTAGCAGAGAAAAAGAGAGCTCAGGCAGGGGTAGCATTCATGGTAAAAAAGAATATCATCAAGATATATGTTAACAAGCGTATACTAGGAATTTATATAGGAATGGGTCCCAAGAAGACAATTTTAAACATAATTATATGCTGTGGACCTGATGACTTTGCAACAGAAAAGAAAAAAAAATAGTTCAGGGGCAAATGCCAAGAAGTCATAAATGATTACACAGCGAAAATAGTAATTACAAAAAATTTGGATGCTAGAGTGGAAAAAGAAACACAAAATGGAATGATGTAATAGAATCATATGGAACGGACAAAATCAAAAATTATTTAAAAGTATTTAGACAACATGTTTACCATTAATACACAAATCAGAAAAAGATACATAAGATTACAAGAGAAGTCATAATAATAAACGAACAATCAATTATTGGCTACAATATAGTGCAAAAAACAGAAAGGAGCTAGATAAGAGACGTAAGGTTGAGAAGAAGCTATGAAATAGGCAGTGGCCATTACTTACTGGAAACGACTTTTAACTGCAAAGAAATAGAAATAAAAAACTCAGAAGACAAGAAAAAGAAACAAAAGTAAATAATTAAAATACATAAACTAAGGAAATATTTAACAACTATTAGATATAGAACGGAGTTAGAGAAGGAAATGGATAAAGAAGTAAAATTGACAGAAATACTAGAAGAAGAATGGGGAAAATTTAAAAATTTTATGATACATACAGCAAAACTAGTATTTGGTACTACAAGAAATAATAGCAAAGAGAAAACAACACCATTGTGGAATAAATAGGTAAAAACTGAAATTAAAGAAAAGAAGATTTTGTCGAAAGAATATCTACAAGATAATACACAACAAAAATATAAAAGATACAAAATACAGAAAATACAAGCTAAAGAAATAGTCACAAATAAGAAAAAGAAAAGTTGGGACAAGTTTAGAGAACAAATTGAAGAAAATAGTAAAAAAACTGTAAAATTGTTTTACAGATCACTGAAAAACTTAAGAGGCAACAAATAAATAAAATTACAACTACAAATAATGTTGTTAATAAAATAACAATTACAAACAAATAATGGAAAAAAATGGAACAATATTAACCAATAAAAAAGAGATAATGGAAAGATGAAGAAAATATTTCGAACAACTGTTAAACGGAGAGCAAAAAAAAGGAATATTTAAACAACGTATAGGTGAATCAGAGAGAAACACGAGGGAAACAGAAGCCTTACAGAAAAGAAAAACTAGTCTAGGTAATAGAAAATATAAAGATTGGGAAAGCTCCTGGGAGCCATGAAGTAAGTCTAGAGATCTTAAAATATATAGGAGAAAAAGCAAAGAAAAGATTACTATACATCCTAAAATAATATTGAAGAAAAATACTACCGAGTGAATGGTCAAATGCAATAGTTGTACTAGTGCACAAGAAGGGAAACACAAGAGACTGCCAGAACAATCGAAGTATATCCCTACTATATGTAGCAGCAAAAATGTACGAAATAATAATAGTAAGAAAAATCAGGATAGACATAGAACATAAACTAGGCGACGTTCAAAGCAGATTCAGAAAAGGAGACGTCACACAAGACCATATTTCTATTCACTATGCAACAAATAATAAAAAAAGCCTAAAAGAAAAACAAAGCAGTATACGTGAGTGAGCATAGACATGAAAAAAGCATTTATTTCAATCGAAAGGAAAACTATATAGGAGAGCCTGAAGAAAAAACAAGTAAGCGAAGTCCTGAAAGAAGCAACTAAAAGTATATATGAAAACAATAAATACAATATTTCAATTAACGCAAGTAATTCGACAAGAAGGTAGTTTAAGCCCAGTACTTTTTATAAATGTAATTGATAAAAATAGAGTGAAAGAATGTAAGAAAATCTTTAGAAACTACTGTATAGAATGAAATAGAATGCAAATGATAAATGCGGAGATATGCGTATTTGCAGCTGACATAGTATTATTCGTCGAAACAGCAGAAAAACTTAGGCATAATTTGAAGAAATGGAACTTAAAAGCCAAAAAAAATACAACCTCTATGTAAATAAAGAGAAGACATAAATAATCGGATGACCAAATCAAAGTGGTGGTAGATCAATAAAAAATAAAGCAAACTAATATATACAAATACCTGGGAATAGTAATAAATAGCAGAGGCATTAAGGATGATCTAAACAACAAAGTAGAGAGTACAAGAAAACTATTTTAGACTCCAAATAGAGGATTTCTCAACAACAAGGAAATATAAAAAAAAAACGAAGGTGATCATATATAAAACAATAGGGGCCAACGCTGACATACGGAGTAGAGAACTGGATATTAAACAGAAGACACCAGAGTAGGATAAAAGCAGCAGAAATGAAATATCTCAGAAGAACGATAGGGACAGGAAGAACAGACAGCCTTAAAATGAAGAAATAAGAAGCAGACTCAAAATTAAACCGTTACTTGACACATAAAGAAAAAAAATTAGCATGGTTCGGTCATACAACATGAATGAACAATAGCAGAAAAGTGAAAAGAATGTGGAAAGGTATAGCAATAGGGAAATACAGAAGAGGCAGGCCAATAGAAAGGTGGAATAGCGACATAGCAGAGATATTACAAAATAAGGGGAAATCTTGGCAAGAGCAAGAATTAACACAAATGGCAAAAAAAAAAACACAAAAGCAAGGAGAAAATTCATCAAAAGCTAGAATCACATCTCTTGACATCTAACGGTAGAAAAGGAACGAATTTGTATATATGTATGTTTCTTTTGATATGATTCATAACCAGTCTAAGGCTTTCATCCATTTTATCATTTCTGGTTCTATTTTATCTGCCCGTTCAGCTTTCCAGTTTTTAATAATTTTTACTCTGATGACTTCTATTTCTTTATTTTTTATGTCGAATTTTTTCTCTTGATCTTGATATGTCATTGATGTGTAGACTTATGTCATATTTAAATTTAAAGTTACAGGTGTAATACTTCTTTCATACTTTTACCATTTCGTATGGTTTATGTTGTTTATTGGTATTTCCATATTTCATGCGGCACATTTCTGTTCTTTTTTGCACTATTAATACTTTAATCTTATGTTAAAACAATCTACCAATATTTTAATAACCTTTATTAAAGCTCTTCCAAATACTACCCAGGATTTTTGTTTCATATATGTTACTATCTTTTTGGCGTTTTTGCTGTGGTTAATATATAGTTATTTGTTTCTTGGATCTTTCGTTTGTATGTATCTTTTCCATGCTTCTTTTTTTATCAATTATAGCTGCTTCATCGAGGTTTATCCACCATCTAGTTGGTTCTTGATTTGATAATTATTTTCCTAATTCCTGAGAATGACTATTTTGCCGATTCGTATATTGCTTGGTTTAATTTTTTCCATTTTTCATATATTAAGCCTTCTTTTTTATTTTCTTTTACCTCTCCAGTGCTTTACTTATTTTATTTTAATAGATGTTGCTTATTTTGTTTATATTTAGTTTCCTTATATTTATCTTGCTATACTGTATATTGTCCAATTCGATATCTGGTGTTTCTATTATTTACGCTATTACTAGTGTAGGTTGTGTGTTGAGTTATGCTTTCATTTATTACATTTTCTTCGTTTATCGTTGTTCTAGCTTCTGTGAATATGTTATATAATGTATGATTTTTCTTGTTTGTCTTTCCTTAGCTATGAAGTTATATCGTTGATTTTTTTGTTGTTTTCATAATACTTGCATAATAATGTAATATAAAATTGGATCATTCTAGTTTCGCCCTATTTTTTTTATTTCTGCGTATTTTCTCATGTATCCCTGCACTCTGTTTACATCATCTTCTATATTAGCATACACACTAACATTTATGTGAAAAAGATTCAAACATTATTTACGATTTATTTTTAAAAGAGGTTTCTGGCATAATAACTACAAGATTTGAACCACCCTGGGCCTGAAAACTGTCAAAACGTTACTTAAAAAATGGCAGTTCGATGAAGACTGTCGATGTACACTTCAGGATCCGTCGAGTTTTTCTTAGTCGTTTTCTAAAAAAACTCTGCCTGGGTTAGCGTGAGGAGCGGGTGAATTGAGTAGCTCGGAAATCACCTTACTGCAGCCGGCCCAAGCCCAGATAAAACAGGAGGATTGAGCGGAGGATTAACTACCCACCTTCAGAAAAAGAAATTAGTTATAAAAACTGCAACTTTGCCTCGAAACCAAACAGATAAACACAAAAAACGACAAATGCAATGTAAAAGGACTATGAATATCGGAACTTGGAATATCCAGAGTTGGTACAGACTTGGAGCTTCCATAAATTCTGTGAATCAAATGAAAAACATAGGAATGGATATAACAGCAGTCCAAGAAATAATATGGGCAGCAACGAAAGAGAAGGATAAAGATATCAAGGATTACTTCTACGATGCCCTAGAAAGAGAGATAGATACAATGCCCAAACAAGATATGCGCATAATCTGCGGGGACTTTAATGCTAAAATAGGCAAAGAGCCTAGCCTATACCCCACATTAGGTAAACAACTCCACAATATATTTAACGACAAGGTTTTAAGACTTACAAAAACTGCAGAACCTAATAATATGCTAATAAAGTCAACTATGTTTCCACATAAAGATATCCATAAGCAGACCAGCGTCTCAAACGACCATAATACGCGCAACCAAATTGACCACATCATTGTAGATGCCCGTCATGGATACAATATTACAGACATAAAAAGCCTGCCAGGAACAGACGGAGATACAGATCATTACTTAGCCAAAGCAAAAGTCAAATCCAGAATATCTAGCCACAAATACAGTAAAACAACAACAAACCCACAATAGAACATAGACGAAATGCACAATACAGAGAAACAACAAAACTATAGAGAACAACAACTTGAACAAACCTTGAACATTAAAAGTGAATACAATGATATAGAACAGCTATGGAAAACGACTGCCGAAATAATAACAAAGACAGCAGATAAGATCTTTAGAAGCAGTAGGTAGAAGAGCGCAAAAACATGGTATAACGAAGAATGTCGGAAGCAGCTGGAAAAAAGACAAACAGTAAGGAAGACTTAAATACAACTGCAAACAGACCAAAGTAAAAAAATATGACGACTGCCGAAAAGAACCAAGAAAAATACGCACAAAGAAAAGAAACTGAACAACAAAAATATGAAGTAATGGAGAGAGACCGGCCTAACCAGGCTCCAGAGAATTCTATAAAGCAATTTTCTTTAAGAAAAGAGGACATAGAACCAATGTCATTCATACACTGAGAGACAATCAAGACCGTATGATAATCGACGGTAAAGAAGTAACTAAAGGATGGAAATAGTATTTTAGGGACCTTCTAAACATCGTACAGCAAAAACAGTAGAAAGAAGAGATCTATATCACAGCGGACATTCCTGTAAAAAATCCTTGCTTTGAAGAAACCCAAAAGGCATTAAATAAGCTGAAAAATCCCAAAGCGCCGGGTACGGCCGGGATACCAGCAGAACTTCTGAAATATAGGGGAGACGCACTACATCGCCAAATTCACCAGCTAATAACGCATATATGGTTAGAAGAAAGAATACAAGTACGATAGAAGGAAAATACAATAGTGCCCATCCACAAAAAGGGGACAAAACAAAATGCACGAATTACAGAGAAATTTCACTTCTAAACACGGCATATAAAACCCTCTCGAACATCATTCTTAGTAGACTAATCCCTTATGCTGAAAATGTCGTAGGCGAACATCAAGCCGGTTTTAGGGCAAAAAGATCAACAATAGATCAACTATTCACGCTGAGACAACTTCTCAAGAAAGGATGGGAGTATAGTAGACCCATACATAATATTTTCGTAGACTTTCGACAGGTATATGATAGCGTAGAAAGAAGCCAAGTATGGAATGCCATGGCGGAGTTCTCAATACCAATGAAACTCATTCGTATGAGCTGAAAACAATGTTAGTGAAAAAATAAAAGACAGAATCCAATCTGCAAACCGCTGTCTATTCGCAGTGGATAAGCTCATCAAATTAAAAAATCTTACAAGAAGTTCAAAGATCAAAATCTATAAATCCATTGTCAGACCTGTAATAACATACGGATGCGAAACGTGGACCATGATCAAAGCAAACAAAGAAAAGCTCAGACGCTTTGAACGAAAAATACTTAGAAACATTTTCGCACCTCACCATGACATCACCGCAAACCAGTATAAGATCAAAACCAATATTGAATTAAAAGCACTCTACAATGACCCCGATATTGTCTAAGAAATTAAATCACAGCGACTAAGATGGGCAAGCCACTTGCACATACTGCATAACGAGAGACAGTAAAACTGGTATGGGAGGAGATTCCCATAGGCAAAAGACCACTCGGACGTCCCAGAATGCGATGGAGAGATAACATCCAAGCAGATCTCCGGAAAATGAACATTCCATTTGACCCTAGGTGGGTGGAAGACTGAACAAATTGGAAAAACGTTGTGCAGTCAGCCAAGACCCACCCAGTGTTGTAGCGCTACGTGATGATGAATTTCTAAAAAAAAAAGATAAATTATGTTTAGATATGGACAGAAATGTTAAAAAAATCTTGTCATTTTTCAGAGAAATATATGAAAGGATTTTAACAAGCCACCATAATAGGGAGTAAAAACGGTTTTCAGCAACAGCTGACAATTAATATATAACATTTGTGAAAAGTTTGATGAGCATAACAAGATTTTGGGTGTATATAATTTATGTAAATTCATGGAGAACCCGTACATGAATCAATTTCGGTAGCATTATGTATGGTATATTATATTACAATACTATTGGCGTTGAAAAGGGATGGAGTCTTATTAAAAGACAAGGTTTTTTATATCTAGCCCATAAATAAAGGATCCGTGTTGTAAAGATAAAGATATCCGTGTTTTTGATAATGACACCGCTAAATAGATAGCACATTATCTAAGTTATTCCAATATTAACGGATACACTCTTTTTGTATAATGAATATCTGAAACGACAAAACACAAAACAGTTACTTATAAGATTATATACGCCTATCAACAGAAAGGCACTGAGAAAAGGAAGGCACAAGATTTATTGTTGGTATAGTAGCATTACAGAAAACTTCATGGTTTTGATATTCAAGCTCTATTCATACTAGGCATTTTAATTTGGCAATATAAAACTCAAACAAAAATCATGATCAATATATATCTATTCTCATATTTTATTAGTGGTATTTCACACTTGAAACTATGTTTTTAATACGTCCAAATTTGATCTCAGGCAAGTCACGCACAACAACGCCAAATTGGTCATTTTTTCTTTCATTTTCTTTTATTTTATTTTCCCAAACCATATAAAAAATACGGCTAGTTTAAAACACTCTATATGATCCCATTCCTTTTTTAATCGATTGACTCAACTAACTATTTCCTTATTTGCTTTTATGAGCAAAGCGACATTATTTAAAACATTTTCTTAACGGATTTTCTGAAATATACGATTATTATTTAGCAAAATTCATGTTACGCAACCGTTTAAGTACCAAAGGAATGTGCACGCATTTGCTAACCTCCTGTTGATAAATTTAATGAATTTTAAATCCAGTTCAGTGGTGATATACGATATTTCTATCACCTGACAGAATAAATTCTTGGCGATATAATAAATTATCCACCGGAGACTCGCAAGGAACTGAAATAGAGATAGGAATAGAAGGAAAAAGCCGTGACATAACTCATTTGAGATATATAACGTCAGCATGTGTGATTCCTAAATTATTCATTTCGAGAAAGAACCGGTGGCAGTAGAAGGAAATAGTGGAATTTTCTAAATGCCATGTGAGACGTTTTAGCTTGTAAACAGACATCATTCCTAATAGTCTAGGACTAAATATGGTATATGTATTTCTGCTTTGCTAAATACTTGCACCTTCAAGATTTTATCTAAAACATATAATATTTATGAGGGTTCAGGAAATTTTTACAGATTTTGTCATCGGAATGAGAATAAAATTATCCACTAGAATCTTTGAAATTTTGCAGAAACAGCTTTTAAATGGGATTAGGAAATTTTATAATTTTAAAATGTGTCTTATTTTTTAACGTTATAAAGGGTGTTTCATTAAGAATTGTCCATATAGTAGCTGGAGAAACCTTAGCACAATATACGAATACTTAACCTAAAACACCAAAAAATGTTCCTCCCTACCGAGACATACAGTGTTTTATAACAAGTATTGTAAAATCATTTTAGCCCATTATTTTAACACCTTCTAATATTTTTTGTTCAAACTTGATAAACAGTTTACCCATGTTAGGATACTTTAACTAGTTAGTAACAGAGGCGTGCTGTAGGGATAGATACTTTCTTTTTTTTTCCTCACAATCTACGCCACTGTCGTAATAATCATTTCAGCCTGTCTTTGTTTATTTTTCGTTACTTTATACGTTAATTATACTTTTGTCTCAATGCGATTACGTAGTTTTTAAGTTATTTGCGTTGAAAGGTAATGTTTAAAATACATAATACATTTTTTGGTTATTTCACATGAGTTTCTTTAATAATTTATTCAAGTTGTTGATAAATTTTGTTAATCCTTATTTAAAATTTCTATGAATCTTTAAAAGTTATTATATTTTTTTAACTTTTGGAATTATGAAATTACTTCTTTAGAAATTATCAACTTTACAAGATGTAGGGCTCATTTAAAATTAAGTAGGAAATGTCATTTTCCGCAAATCGCCAGGAAATTTTGACATTCCTGTCAAAATTTCTTGAAGAAAAAGTCAGGACTTCCTTACTGTAAGGAAATGTCATTTCCTTAATGTAAGGAAATGATATTTCCGTACAGTTGTTAGTGTTCTACATACATAAGCGTCAAGTTTGACAATTCAACCTCAATACGTTTCCATAGTAACCCAAGTAATTTTATTAGGAATTTCAAAGCACAATTTATTTGGGAATAAAATTATCAAGTTTTTTTTAAATCAATCAATATCTCTAGAATTTTAAACGATTTGCGGAAAAATAGTATGCTTACCTCGTAGGAAAAGCCACATTCCTGGACTCTGTGTTGCTAAGTCTCGGCTTGCGCCTCGACTTAGCAATCTTCACAGTCGTCCAGGAATGTTAAGCTTTTCCTACCCGGTAAACAATGTACTATTATTTGTGTTACAAATGTCAGACGGACAATTATTGTAATTGAAAAGCGTGAAATTTTCAATAATTGTAATTGAAAAGGGTTTATGCACAAGCAAATTATATAGGATGAGTGTTAGTAAGTGGGTAGTGGGTAGGAACTCCTTGGATTTCCTTGGACAGTCTATCAGGGAAAATGAATCAGTCCCTGTCCTCCACAGATTCCAGGTGGTCCCTGACCCGGGGAACTAGTACCTGTTTAGGGTCTTTTGTCCAGGGTTACTGCGAAAAAGAATAACTTCGGTACGACGAGAATGGCGGAAGTGGTGACCCCAGATTTTAGGGCTAGTATAAAGTCAATTTTGACCGATAGATCGCCAGTATAAGCGATTTTACTCATCTTGCCAACGGTCTCTGAATAGAGGGCGGATGAACATACGTGAGACAGGGCACTCATTTGTCCTTCATATGGGTAACTGTCTCTAATAGGTGGGGGAACAAAGGATGAAAACGGCATAAGAATAAGGAAGGCAATGGGAAACCACCGTATTAAAAGTCCCCAAGGGGACATTAAAATGTCCCAAGAAAGACAAGGATAGAAAAGATATTGCAAGCAACGGCCCCTAGTACGTGACAGGCCTTAAGTGGCCAAGGGATGGTAAGAATCTCCTCGAAGAAAAACAATGCTAGGAACCACCCGAAAGTGGGAAAAACCCCAAAGCTAAAACTGGGTACTTGAAACGTTAAAAGTCTTTACACCGCCGATAAACTAGACAACATATTACAAGAAATGGAACGATGCCACCTAGACATCATAGGACTTAGCGAAATCAGATGGCATAACAGTGGTAAATATACTAAAGAAAAAGCGACACTATCTTACTCAGAAAATAACCTACCCCGTAATATAACCAAGTAGATTTCTAGTTAACACGACTCTCAAACAAATCAGTAAGGAACTTCGTGGCATACTCAGATAAATCAGCACTACTACAAGTCCAAGCCCATCCTGTTGACCTTAACATTATATAAATCTATGCACCAACCTTGGACAAGCCTCACGATGAACTAAAACTATTGTACAGTGAGATTAAGAAGGTAATGAAACTGATCAAGAAGAACCAGACTCTTATAATCATGGGAGATGTCAATGCGAAGATAGGGCGAGGACGTGTTTAAGATGTCGTGGGTGACTATGGTTTGGGAGATCGAAACGAGACAGGTGATATGCTAATCCAGTTCTATCAAGAAAAACCCTAGAACACGTAGTAGGGCAACACTAGTTAACACATAAAAGTTTAAAATTGAACTGAATGTTCAAACCAGATAGCGAAACCTAAAAATTTGAGAAATCAAGCTTATGGTTTCTCTAGAATTAAGGAATTTGTATCCTATTTATATTTTTTAAGAATGGTCGAATTTTTATTGCCCTTTATTGATGATGTTTTTATCAGTAACTGGTACTACAAAAATCCGACGATAGATGCCCTCTGTCGTTTAAGAGAATGATCGGTATAAAGAGATACAAAAAACAGGGATTTAATTTCTAATAACTGGGAATTCAAAATCAGTCGTTACACGCAGATGGTCAATTTATACGAGTGGTTGTGTACAGAAGTTTTGCTGTACATATTTTTTTTGTAGTTTAAGGAAAAACTTACCTCTCTTGGTCTCCAAGCACCGCTTCCCTTAGCTGCTTTCCTCTATTATCCAACCTCAACATCTCTTTTGAACTTTACTTCACTATGGATCCAAATGAATACGATAGAGAGAAGTATGCTTTATTAGCAAATATTATCATTTTTTGGATATCCTTCTCCCTGCTGCCATCCTTAGTTATTTCTACATCCAGGGATGTTAGCTGTTTTCTAGGCCATCTTATTCTCATATTCTTATTCATTTTCTGTCTTTTTTTGAAAAAATCTGTGTTCTAAAACATGGTATATAAGTTTCCTTTGATATAAGAATTATTCCTACTTAGGGTCAATAGATTTACTCCTTTTTGTGATAGCCTTATGCCTTTTTTTTCCTGAAAGAAAAATCATATGGTGTCCAAACTTTTTACGTATGCTCCTATAGTATTATATATACAAATTATGTCGGCTTCCTAGATATTCTACTCTCTCTTTGCTCCATAGGTTTTTATTATTAAATTTGTTATTTAACTAATTACCCAAACATTTTTTTTTGTATTTTATCACACACCTTAGATGGTTCAATACCTTTATAATTTTCATATAAATATAAATAACATTTTTCAAATTTGGTTTATAAAGCAAACATTTACTGTTAACTTATATTTTATGTACCTTTTTATTCTTTTTGTATTATGTCACGTGCTTTTTTTTTGGACAAAATCTAGAGAACGTTAGTGTGAAGGTAACTAGAAATTATACATGACAGCGCAAGATATTAGTGTTTGGCAGTGTTAAAATTTACGTCAAAAATTAAACTTATACAATAAACAGCAATAAGATATATAGAAACTAATAGTTTCAGAAAATTTCAGAATAAATCATAAAGTTAAAAAGACATCTCTTGTAATCTGGCAACTGGTGGTTTGAGAATTGCCAAATCTATTTGCTAGTGTATCGAAGGACAATATTCAAAAAAGAAATTCTAATCATTAACTGCAATTAATATCGAAAGAAACAAGTATTTATTCGTTTGTGTTTTACATAAATTAAAAATTGCAGAATTCATAAAATAATATAAGAAAAATGGACTGTTTAAATTCAAAGCTTTCTCTGTGTATATTTAAGGCATACAAGATATCGCACTCTCAATTCGAGACTACAGTAATTCAAAATTTTATGAAAATGAAGTAATCATAGAATTTGATTGTAAACATGCATATCTATTCCCTGTAAAACTTTAGTAACTTTCAAATGATTAACCGGCTAAATATTACAACAACAACAGTTTAACAATTTTGCGTTTTTGTACATAAATGCTTGCAAAACTGTTGTAATTCTAATACCGGCCGAAACAATAAACACAGATTTACGAGACCAATATATTCATGTAAGTTTTATCTCCTTTGTGTGACATTATATGTTTCATAAAATGTGTGCGATGTCGTTTGACCATTTATTTATTAGATTGGATTAAAAACACATAAATTAAGACTAATTATTTACAGCCAAAAAGAATTTTTTCTTATGAAAGGAAAAACAGTTATCTTAAAACTTGTGTATTAACAATACTGACAGGTTATAAATATCTATTTTTAGAAAATTTATTCTATAAAAACTAAATCCTAAATTGTATTAAATCGTCATGTAACCTTCCGGGGCAATTGTCTTATCATATTGTCCCCCCGTAATTCCCTTTAAAACCTTTAAAACTTTTACCAAGGTAGTGAATTTCAATCCTTTTGTTAATCATTGTACTCAAGGTAGCCTGATTTGCATATTTTTATTATAGTCCTTTTGTTTTGAATTTAAATAAAAATATTGAAATTTTGACAAATAATTTTTCTATCTTATGACATCATTGTCATTACAAAGCGAAGGATTTGTGGCTATCAGAAACATGTACAGAAATAGAAATATTAAATTGTCGCTAGCGATACACACGATCCGCACACAATTTTCTTTAAGTACAACTTTACTATGATGACGAACTATGGAATTCTTTTAACCTAAAAAAATCATCACGGACTACACATAATATACGAGAAGTGCTACTTAAACCTGCCTACAAAGAACAGCCAAAAATTTAAGTGGCCAAAATAAAAGATTTGGTATTATTATGCCATTAGGGTATGATACCAAAAGCCCACCATAGTTTTTATAAAAATATTTTGGCCCAAAATGATATACGAGAAGAGGACAACAACTAACAGAAAATGTGTCTACACTTTTTCCTATTTTCTCCGTGCAAAAGTGTTGTAACTTTGAAATTCCTAATTTTTTTAGCATTAGTATTATTTTATTTAAATTTCTATTTTTCGTTCATGTAATATAGGCTAAAAAGCATGCAAAATCATAATTGAATGTTAATTTTTCTTAGAACTTGTGTCTTATTTCACCGATATCAGTACGAAAATAAACAAAATCGTCTTATCTCGAAACTTACTTATTCTGACTTACTGCAGTTTTGCACTGAGGGTGCGATATATATTGTAGCTACCTTTACAGTAACGTTCTCTAGATGATATTCTTTTTTTCTATAAGTAGGATATCACATTTTTCTTCTATTTATCTATGAGTATTAAGAATATATATTGATAAATTCATAATATATAGGAGCAAAAGGGGAAGGGAATTGTTTAGAATATAATATTGTAGTATTACAGGTATTTTAATCTTTTAACTTAGTAATAAAAAATAAAATGGTATAAACTTTGTAAAAGCCTTTTATCTCTAGTAATATCGGCACTCTGCCTGGTGTTTTTATTGTAGTGAAAATTTTTGTTTATATCAAGATAGGAAACGTTTATACAAGGGGTTATAAGTAGACCCGGCGTTTGAATGGTAGCCGCAGATAACTAAAATCTGGTTTTTCTCCTGAATAAGGATCGTCGACCGGCCCTTTATGTCTGAGCACATCTTTTGATCCTTCTGATGTATTTGCACGCGGGAGGATGAACACGCCGTGAATAGAGTTGGTATGTCTCGTATCACAATAAGAATTCAGTTCGCGTCGCAGGGACAAAACGATTTGGCTCAACCTATGCACTTTTATTGGAAGAAAATAATCTTGCGTTATATGCAGGAAAATACACTGCCCAATACAAATACAAAAGCTTAATATATCTATATATCTATATATATATATATATATATATATATATATATATATATATATATATATATATATATATATATATATATATATATATATATATAAACAATAACTTCCTATAGTAAACTATAATAAAGTTATTCGAAGCGATATAAATTGTTAAAATATTGTTTGAATGACGTTTTTGAAAAAAAGTTGTTTACTTTTATTGTCAATGAAATACATTAACATTATCATTCCAACTACATAATGTATAAAACATATTTTCAAGAATAACATAAACTATTTCTTCTGCAATTGGAAGAACTCTGTCATTTTCGACTGCTTTAAATTGTCCAGTATCATTATATCTATCATATTTTCTAAAGATGTGAAACAGTTGAATGATTCTTTATTTACGTTTTGTCTTTGGATCAAGTTTTTTACAACGTTTAAAGCACTTTCCTTCTTGTCATTAGGACTTTCTTGCGTAGATTCACCGCGATTGTCTTCTCCATCTTCATCACTTTCGTCACTGACGATAACGCGCTCTGCCGGCGGATTTATTACTTCCGCGATAATTTAACTATCCGTCGGAAGAACACAAACAATGACTTCATCATCAATGGCAACGAATTCAGTAAACTCGACAACATTGTTTAGTTGGGTTAGTTTTTGACCTTGTTGTAACCACCAAACCACTCTGCTACAGGATATTCATCTTCTTCGTTTTCTACTTCAGTCTCTATCAACCCCGTAGTACCAAGACATTTTCTGATGGTTTTCTTATATACGAGTGTCCATGCTTTGTGGATGAAATTTATGGCATCTAATAGATTAACAGGGGATTCACTACGGTTTCCACATTGTTCAGGATCCGTTTAACTAAAAGTTTTCTGTAGTGAACTTTAAGGGCCCTTATGATATCCTGATCCATTGGCTGCAGAAGACATGTACAATTTGTGGGTAAAAAAACAAGTTGAATGTTGTTTAAACCGGTAACTTTCGGATGAGCTGTACAATTGTCAATAATTAAAAGAATCTTTCAATGTCCCAAATTTCTGCTCCGCTTCAAAAGTTGTTCACTTAAAATCTCTGCTGTCATCCACGATTGTTGGCACACGCAAGTACAGTTACCCTTTCTTTTGATAACTTGCCACCTATAAAACGTTTATTTTTTAATTTGAGGGTCTTATCTGGAGTAAGTTTAAAAGAAGTGCCAGCTCTTCGGCATTGAAAACATTATCGTCCCTGCAATTGTGTCTTATTTTAGGCCATGACTTCAACCAGTTGTCGGTGACTTCCTTGGAAACACTCTTCGCTTCACCGCAACTTTTTCCAAACGTAATTTCGTGCCTGCCCTTAAAACAGCTTATTCACCCACTCGACGCTTTAAAATTCTTATCACCACCTAGCCCCTGCAAAAACTGTATTAATTTTTCTTGAAGCAGTGGTTCTTTTATTGGAACCTTCGCAAAAAAAATGAACCTGCTTCGAAAATCTTGTGTTTGTTTTTAAGCATGGTAAATAGAGTGAAACTTGAAATTCCTCTTTCACGACAACTTTTTCTTTCTTCTAACCATTCTCAACATCTTTAAGGATGTTATTTTTTTCTTCTAAAGTAAATCCTTCTCTTTTAGGAGTCATAGTGTGTAATCTATGTGACTATGTAATCTACAACACAACTTTCAAGATGGGAAAGCACAACCATTAAATAAACGATAAACATATACGACAAAAATAACTGTAAAATATAAATCTGGTGAAATTTGTTACATTTGTCATGTCTTTAAGCCTCTTTACGTGGTTTATTAGGTGCGGATGGTCAAACACCTACACTGACACTTGTGAATCATAAATTGTAAATTTCCGACAATATGATATCAGTCGGTAGATTAAACAAAAAAAATTCTGGGTGGCAGTTAAGACGGGTATTTATTTATAACCATGGCCATGCCAAAAACGTGAAAAAACACGTTTTTCAATCGTATTTTCTCTCGTTATAACCGTATTTGCCTCGCTATAGAGGGTAATAGTTCAATAGAAATTTTACGGGACCTCTAAGTACTTCTTTATAAACCTTGTAATAACCGTGTTCTTTCTAAGGAAATAAAACTAAAATGTTGAGACACAAATCTTATCGCCGAGCAAGAAAATCGCAACACCCTGTACACAGTAATATTAAGTTTGTAAAATATAAACCAGATATGAGGGATATCAAGTGTTTTTCCGAATTATTGTTGTTCGACCATTTATGCAGATAAGAATTTTGTAAACAAAATATTTGAATAAAATGCCTTGTTAAATTGAACAGATCTTCAAGACCTTTTATTAAGCAATGATTGATTAATAGGTTTTTGGTAGCAGTGGGTTTTTTGTGACAACATTCAAATTTGATTGGTAAAAAACGGCTGGAATGGGAGGGATATTTGTACGTTCTGATTGGTTAAGAAACTATAGTGAGAGGTTTAAGGGGTTGATGAGGGTCCTGCCAGGAGAAAAAATTGGTAATGTGGTTTGAAGACCCGGAGACGACACTACAGTTTAGCAGAGTTTACAAAAAGTAAATTTTGTAAATGGTTGTGTTTTGTATTTGTGGAAAGAGTTCTAACTGTGGAAACAGGCAAAAGAAGTTGAAAAAATAGATGTAAGTAAAAAACGGATGTATAGCTTATATTTGACCAAGCCGACCACTTGAGAAATCCTTGTGTCTAAACAAAAGGAGTTGATCCTGCAGTTATGAGTTTAAGTGAGGAGTTGGGCAAAGATTAATTCAGTTGTAGAATTTTTTTATCGAAAACGATAAGCAGAGGTGAGAGTTAAAAATCAGAGATGAGAGGTAAAAATAAGATGGAGTTAGACACCTATAAAAATTTTGAGTCTTTATTAAAAAAATAAATGAAAGAATAAAATAAGACGTCTTTAATTTGATGGATACATGATTTTTTATTATTCTGATTATAGTGTATGGTATATTTTTTATCTGATTGTCTAAAATTGAAATACTTGATTTTTGTTTTGAAAATATATAACGCTTACTTTATAATTTCATAGTTTTTTTTTTGTAAATTTATTTCCTATTGTTCACTCTTTTCTCAAGGGCAACTATAAAAAATATTTAAAGCCACGTTTTTTGTTAAATAGTAAAAGAGCCCTGAGATTTCGCATAAAAATATATTTAAATCCCGAAAGTAAAAATCGAAAGATTTCTTGAATTCGATTGGATGAAAACAAAATTTTGATTTTTGCTTTAATCTGTACCTTCTCTAAATTTGCAAGGCAAAATAGAGGATGCTAAAGATGTAGGAGAAATATGGTTAATCTAAAAGTTGCATCCCATTACATATATCCACTTTCAAGTAAAAAACTTTGACGAATTTGTTTCTTGTACTCATAAAGGGTTTACCGAAATAAAATAAAGGACATTTAGGATTTGATTTCATGTATAGTGCCTCTGTATATCCGCGTATATGTATTTCATCCTAGCAGGAATCATCAGAGCAACTGGTATAGAAGCTCTGACTAGAGGCAACTTTACTTCTCTTTCGATCTAGCGTATTTTCTGTAATTCTTTTTATTACTCTCATCTCTGCCGTTTCCAGTAGCATTTGTATTGTGGATGAGTCGGTTCTTGTTTCTGATTTGTATTTCATCCATTCTGACTTGAAAATCACCTTCAGAAAATTCAGAAAATGGATTACACCTTTGAGTCTTACTCTGTCAAATGCTTTCTTTAAATTAATCAGATACAAAAATTCTGGTATATTTTATACTCTAGTAATTTCTCAGTAATTTGCTTTATAACGATTATTGCATCTGTACACAACCTTCTACTACGAAGACCCTGGTTTATCTGCTAAACTTATTCTCAGATTTATTAATTCTTGTAAAATCCTAGTTGTAAGTTTTAGGGAAATATTTAGCCTTTGTAGTTTTTTGGCTGTTTTTATCCCTTTTTTGAAATTTAAAATTAATTTCGCACGTTTTCCATTCTTCCATTCCATTGCTACTCCACAATATTTCAGTAATTTATTAGGTGTCCCGTCTTTACCTGTTATTTTCTGTTCTTCAGTTTTTCAAGTATTTTGCGAACTTCCTGTATATTGATACTAAGTTCTTCGTTTGTGGTAATTTAGGGTGTTTCCATATCTAGCGTCGTTTGTGCTTTCTCTGCATAGAGCTTTTTGGGTAGTCAATCCATGTATCCTTTTCTAGGTATTTGTTTTAGTTCTATTAGTTCCTTTACCTCCGTTCTTCAACCTCCTATAAAACGCCACATATTCTTTTGCAGACCATCAAAATTATGTTTTATTTCTTTTAAAAATCATCTCTGGTAATCATTTTTTATTTTTCTTACAAGTGCATGGGATTCTTTACTAATTGTCTTGGAATTATGGTATTCCTCTTGTGTTTTGGTTGACATGTATTTCAGGTAAGATTTTTTTCTTTACGTTTCTCCTTCACTTCTTACACAACCATGGAGTTCTTCGTCTGGGGAACGATTTATTTTTATTTATATTTCTTTGACCAAGGACTTCCTTGGCCGAAGCTAAGATGTATCTATCTATACAGCCCTAAACATCCATCCTTGGATATAGGCCTACTCCTCCTTCTTCCATGCCTCTCTATCTTGGGCAATTTGCATCCATTTTGACTAGGCGTGTTTCTTCAGGTCATCTGACCATCGCATTTGGGGCCTTCCCCTTTTTGGTTTGTGATTCCATGGTCTCAAATATATAATTGTCTTATTTGTCCATCTTTCATATTTTTGCCTTAGGGTGTGTCCAGCGAACTTCCATTTAAGCTTTGCTACTTGGGTTGAGACATCTGTCACTTTTGTTTTATTTCGGATCCATTCGTTTCTTTTTCTGTCTGATAGTTTAATGTTCAGCATTTGTCTTTCCATGGATCTTTCTGTCTTTGCTATTTTTTCCATATTTTCCTTTGAAAACGTCCATGTCTGAGAGCCGTATGTGAGGACAGGGAGTATACATTGATTGAAGACACTAGTTTTTAGGTATTGGGGGTATTTTTAATTTTTTAGAATAAAAGACAGTTTTCCAAATGATGCCCAGGCTAATCTTATTCTTCTCTTTATTTCTTGAGTCTGATTTTCTTTATTTAATTTAGTGATTTGGCCTAGATATATATACTCTTTTACATGTTCTATTCTTGTTTGTGCCACTGTAATTATTAGTTCTTCTGGTTGATTAGTCATGGTTTTTGTTTTACTGTAATTCATCTTGAGTCCAATTTTTGTCGATTATCTATCTAGTTCTTCCATCATTCTTTGTAATTCTTCACTTTTTTCTGTTAATAATACAATATCAGCATATCGTAAATGAATCAGATTTTGTACGTTTATGTTAATTCCCAAGCCATCTCTGTGTAGTCGTTTGAAAACATCTGCTAGCGCTTGGTTCAATAGCTTGGGCGAGATGGTATCTCCTTGTCTTACTCCTCGGTTTATTTTAATAGGCTCCGTTTGTTTCATTAGCTTAATAATTGTTGTCGCCTTGTTGTATATATTTGTAATTAAGTCGGTAAATCGATAGTCTATTTTGCTGTTCTGTAAGGGAATTCTGTACTGCCCAGTGTTCCACACTATCAAATGCCTTCTCGAAGTCAATAAATGCCATGCGGGATATGATATTCGTTAGTTTTTTCCAATAAAATCTTCATCGTTAAAAGGTGGTCACCTATACTGAAGCTCTATCTAAATCCGGCTTGTTCTCTTGACTGGTATCCATCTAATTTAGTTGTTAATCTATTTGTTAATATTTTGGTTAATAGTTTGTACATCACATTTAGTAAAGTTATGGGTCTGTAATTCTTTAGATCATTTTTATCTCCTTTCTTAAATAGTAACAGTGTTATTGCTTCGTTCCAACCATTGGGTATTTGTTTTGTCATTAGTATTTTATTCATAAGTATGTACAAAACTTCTCTAGTTGTTTTCCCACCATGTTTTAGCATTTCTACAGTCACCTTGTCTTTTCCTGGCGATTTATTATTCTTCATCTCTTTGAGTGCTCTTCTTATCTCGTTCTGACTGATTTCTGGATGTAAGTCGGAATTAACATTTTTTTTATTTATAGTTGCTTAACGATTTCTGGGGTTGGTTTCTGTTTTGTATTGTAGAGGTTTTTATATTATTCTTGTGTTATCTGTATGATTTTTTCCATATAATTGGTCTCTGTACCTTCTTTGTTCTTTATACCATTAATTTGTATGGTTCCAAGCTGTGGTTTTAAGCACTTCATGTTTTTATTTTGTTCAATTGCTTTTTCTATTTTCTCTTCCTGTACGCTCCTTTTATATTCCTTGATATTCCTTCTGATAGCTTTGTTTACCTCTTTGTAATCTACTGTATTTCTCTTATCTTGTTCCAGTAATGTTTTTCTTTTACTCATGAGATTTTTTGTTTCCTGGGACACATAGTTTTCCTTTTTTATTCTTGTTTGTGCTACCTCTTTTCCCCCGCTTGGTAATGTATCGGTTAATAGCTGATTTATTTCATCGATATTTTTGTTTTCCAAATCTCTAGTGACCGGTATACTCCTTATTTTTTGTTTTTATTCGTCTTTTGATTGCTTAAGTTTTTCCATATCGTTTCGATACATTTTCCATTTTTTTTTGTTTAATTGCCTATTAATCCTGAGTTTGGCTCTGACAAGTCTATGAAGCTAAGATACTAGACTTAATTTATGCTCAACTCTCTTCGACTACATCACTTTCTGTGATATATGTGTTTCTAATATCTAATCAACAGATCAAACGACAATATTAGAGATAACATAATACCACTATTTAATTTAAACTGAAACCTTAAAAACGAGCCTTGTATGACTGCTACTTGGCATATAAATTAAGGAAACTAGATGTAGTTACCTAGGTGCTCAATTAAAAAACAAATGTCGGCGTTTAAAATTTTAGAGTTTTATCTCTAAGTGTGCTTTGAGTATGATTTCACTCATCGGAAAAAATCTGTGAAATGTAGTAAATCAGCATAGTTTTTGTTAGAAATATTTTCTCTTATTTCCTTCTCTTTTTTAGATTGGAAGCTACTGCATCGGTTTTAGACTTATTTAATTTACTCCAGTACTAATATAGGTAGAGATAAGGAGAAATATTCCCCGAAAAACCAACCCTTTAACAAACTGAATTGGCCCCAATTTAGGTAGGACAGAGCCCAAAATCAAGCAAGGAAAAGTAGTGCTTACCCAAGGATTGTGGGGCAGTTGCACAAGTTTACCGAAAAAATTATCATTACATTTTATTTAAGTGTGAAATTTGAAATAATTGGGAATTATTTAGGACCTCTGTTTAGGTACGTAATATTTAGTAATCTGTCGTCTGTTATCATCCACAGTTCAGTTCACAATATTTACGAACAAATAAATGCACAATTAGAGCAAAACTAACTAAATGTTAAATGCAAACGCATTAAACTGGCCAGAAGGCAAAATCTAGTTGATAGTTTGCGGCCCGTATGTGCTGCATATATTTTGTAGAAGTGACCATTTGATGAGAACGTATCAGAGTTAATGGTGAATTGTAAACAGACATGATAACTAATGCAATTGAATAGTTTGGAATTCTGTGCTATGGCAAAATATACACGACGTAATTAAGCAGTAAATCTCTTTGTTAAACGTGAAAGGAATATATTTGCCCTCGCGCAACATTTAATTATCAAATCAGGTTCGGAGTTAGCGAGTCAACTCTTTTTGGTTTTAATCCAAAAGGCAGTTTTTTGTGGCATATGTTTTGCCAACTCACTAGCAAGACAGAATTATATTGATAAATGCTGTAAGCAAATTTAGTGTACGCTTATACGGATGCAGATGCATCAGATTAGATTATAAAATTAATATTTAGTTAACGTGTGGAAATTACTTTTTACTTTTTAAATATTTTCTTCTTTTATAGCCTCTTATCCTTTAGACATTTTCTAAAATTTCACATATACTCCATTTTTTTGAAAATTCAGATATTGACGGATTCTTGTGTAAAATAACATGGGGAATACAAATCTAAATAGTTTTGGTGTCAAAAATGACCAGAACAATGTTAAAACTGAATTTGAATAGTACCCTTGGTTACAAAATCGGTCAGTTCTCAAATATGTTGGTGACAAAAACGGCCATCTTCACAAAGCACCAATCAGATGGCTTCATTCTGTCACGTGACCTCACCGCCTCAGATGAAACAGAAGTCAGCAGTGAACTGAGATATTCTGGTGTGTTGTGACTGGCGTTGTTTTATTGTTTAGTATTTTAAAGTTTTACTAATATACTAAAGAGATATTACTGTAATAAACCTGCAGAAATAACATGGAAGGAACTAATGTTAAAGAATCTCCTTTGTTGAAAGGAAGAAAGAAACTATCAAATCCTTTAAATTGGAAAAGAGCCGAACAGAAGATTTTGAGGTTAGTATTAAACCATAACCTAACATTGAATAAACTAATAGACAAACTTAAATAACATTCATTTAAAATTACTATTACTTAGGCCTAGGCCTAGTTATTAGAGTGAAAATGGAACAATTTCTAGTAGGCCTAACCTACTCACACTTCACATTATTTTTATTTTTCTTTAATTTTGATTTTGGTTTTGAATCCAATGTTTGTTTTAGGTACAGTTTAAAGGGATTACCTGATGCTCCTTCATGTGGCCACAGAGGGAAGAAAAATTGCAGTTTACTGAAGATGCAAGATATAAATAGGTTTCATAGTGCATTTTATTCTGAAAAGACAAAAGCCAGCCAAGATGCTTTAAATCTTAAGTATTGCACAGCAGAACAACCAAAAAGAACCAGACCAGGAGACGGATCAAGACATGCTAAAGGCGTAACCTACCAATATTGTATTGAAACAACAGCAGGGAATAGATTAGAGATATGTAGGAACACGTTTATTAATGTATTGAGAATCACAAAACATTGAGTTGAAGGTGTTTTTACAAGATTTAAAAAAGACGGATGTCTCATCCCCGTGGAAACTCGCAGTGCTTATAGGAAGACTAACATATATTAGAAAAAGAATTGATTCTGTAATACATTTTGTAAAGCAGTTTAAAGGCACAGAATCACATTACAGTAGTGCGAGGAGTACTCGTATTTATCTTTATTCCAGCCTGTCTATTTCTAAAATGTGGAAGATGTACGAAGAATCCGTTGTTGATGAATTTAAAGTTAAAGAGTCGTTTTTCCGACACATATTCGTAACTACGTTCAACATTAGCTTTAAAAGGCCCTCGACAGATGTGTGTTCAACCTGCCTTCAGTACAAAGAAAAAATTAAAGTTGAAAAAAATGAAGCAATATTGCAAACGCTTAAAGCAGAATACACTGTTCACACTACCCGTGCTAAAGGGTTTTTTAACCTTTTGAAAAAAGATGAACCTAATGTTGCTATAATGTCGTACGACATGCAAAAAAATATGCCTATGCCAAAGCTCCCAGATCAGAGTGTGTACTGTTCAAGACAGTTATACTGCTATAATCTGACGATAGTTTCTGGATGTTCTACTGGAACCCAAGCTTTACGCAAAGAAAATGTATTAATTTACTCTTGGACCGAATATGAAATGAAAAAGTCTTCGAATGAAATAGCCTCTGCAGTATTTGAAGAACTTGAGTGTAGATCTAAATCTGGTTACTTTGAAGGAAAAGACACCTTAAGGATGGTAGCTGATGAGTGTTCAGGCCAAAACAAGAATACTATTGTATTAACGATGTGCATTTCTTGGCTGCACAGGACTAAAACTTCAATCACTACAGTGGAGCTTGTTTCCTGTTACCGGTCACTCATACAGATTGAACGAAATAAATTCGGAACATAGGAATATAATGTATTTCGGCTCAATTCTGCTGTAGATGGTTGGCCAACAAAATATTGTCAAATAATTATATTATAAAAATCCAATACTTCAGCGGGTTGCTGGATTCTGAACTCATAAAAATTGAAAGCTACACATAAATCTACGATTTATGCTGTCAAACCAGTTATAGTCCAGGAAATGAAGCATTTCAGCTCGCAATTTTTTCGTGCTCCCTGGATTGACTTGAAATTTAACAGAAGGTAGGTAATAGCCTAAGGATCAAAATCTATATCGAACCAAAGTTTGCCAAAGCCTAGGGGGTGGTTGCCACCCCATCTCCGGGGTGAAATTTTTTTTACGTTTTAACTACAGGTTTCGATTAAAAAAGTGATTCTAAACAAAAAATGTGCTATACATTTTTTTTATAAAATGATATTTTTCAAGTTATCCGCGATTGAAAGTAATAACTTTTAGACGAAAAAATCCACGTTTTTAATCGATTTTTCGCGAATAATTCGAAAATGGTGCATTTTATCAAAAAAATTGTAGAGAACAAATTTGTAGCTTTTAAAATGACAAATACAATTCATTTTTTAAAATGTTTTTGGGATATAATAGGAACCGAAATACGGCCTCTCAAAGTTCAGCGGTTTTTTTCAAATGCCAAATTTGAAAGATTCAAAATCAAATATCGGGAAAATGGTGCATTTTTGGAAGAAAACTCACAAAACCTTTTTTAAAGAGCATAAATAGACCTATCATAAAAAAGAGTCTAGCTCAAAAATTAAGTGAGTTATGATGAAAATAAGGTCAATACCTCATTTTTTGCGAAAAAATCGAAACAACACCCTAACCTCCTCCATAAGTAAAATCGATCTTTACCCTTCTGAAATTCCCTTTGTACATGTATTGTTAATACGTCCAAAAAGTTGGACCCATTTAAAATGCTTTGTGTTAGAAAAAGTACAGCTTAAAGCTAGAAACGATTTACAATTTCATATTTTTTACCCTTCTTTTTTTAAATATGCCCGAAAATACCGAATATATGAAAAAAATACAAATTACCAAATTGTAGCTTTTTTAATGAATAAAATTATCCTCCATTTAGATTTGTTGTACAATGAATATTTGATGAGATATAGCCGTTTAAAGCATCGATTTACGATCAAGCACCATCTTTTTCGAGCCCTTTAAACTCACCCCATTTAAAAACCAAGGATTCCAAAAAGATTTAATTCACAGATCCTTGTAGCTCTTAAAAACCTCTACAAATCGTTTTTGAAAAAACACTTTATCGTTAAAAATTAAAAGAAATACGTTAAAAAAACCAGTGAATTTTTTTCCGGAAAATTCTATTAGTATAGTACAGTACATTTCGGAGCATAATAATCTACAAAACCCGTATATTAGCTAGTGGGGCGTTATACATTCGAAATTTTAAGCGTTCTTATTTTGAAATCCCATAAAACTGAATAAAACATCTGCTCATATGTCTATGGCTTGGCAATGAAAATATTAGAGCAACAGATTGGGGATGGTATTCCAAAGATGGTTTGTTATTACCCGTACGCATGAACAAACAACCTGCACTCGATGAACTTTTGAAAATTATTTTTGGGCAATGCAAAAAAGGATGCGGTGTTTCATGTGGGTGCAGAAAAGTTGGTTTATACTGTAACTCTACTTGTTCTGGGTGCTCAGGTGAAGGGTGCAATAATAGTCCACCAATAATTGAAGATGAGGATGACATAGATCACGATGAAGATGTAATTGATGACGAATAAAATTAATATTATAATTGTTTTACCTATAAATGTAAATATTTTCTACTATTTATGTAAATGTATAAGAATATATGGTGCCTTTTTATGTTGATAAATTTTTTTGTATTTAATTCTACTTTTTTCAATTTATATCTTATAAATTAGTTTATAAAAACTGCAATGTTGTAAAGGATGATTTTCAAAAGTTGAAAAGTTGCAAAATTTTGGCAAAAAATTGTTTTCACCTATAGCACTCATAACAATTGATTTTTAAGTGTTGAAAATGTATGAATTTGTATTTTAAAGTATAAAAAAATCAATATTTAACTAATCCAAACCAAATTTCACTCATCTTAAGATTTATAATATTATTTTACAATGTTTGAAAATTAGGGGTAGTTTTCATCCCTAAGAACAATCAGGGTTCATCGGCATGACATAAACTATAAAGCAGAGGGTTAGTTGAGCTTAAGTCCAAATTTTTATGCAAATCGTTCCAAGGTGAAATCATTTTCTTCGCATTACTAATTTTTTTATATTAATCTCTAATAAGGGTCGCTTTTTAAGGGTTGAAATATGATGGAACTTTATTCAAAAGCACGAAACTATCATTATTTAATTAATTCAAACCAAATTTTACCCATATTCAGGTTTAATATGTTATTTTATAATTTTTGACAATTACGGGTAGTTTTCACCCCTTAGAACAATCAGGGTTCGTCGACATGACATAAACTATAAAGCAGCGGGTGAATTGAGCTTAAATCCAAATTTTTATCCAAATCGATCCAAGGCGAAATCATTTTTTTAGAATTAGTAATTTTTTTACATTAACCTCTAACAAGGGTTGCTTTTTAAGGGTTGAAATATGATGGAACTCTATTCAAAAGTATAAAATAATCATTATTTAACTAATTCAAACCAAATCTTACCCATATTCAGGTTTAATATATTTTATAATTTTTGTCAATTAGGGGTAGTTTTCACCCCTAAAACCCTTCAGCGCACTTCGGTTCGATATAGATTTTGATCCTTGGGCTATCACCTACCTTCTGTTAAAATTTCAACTGGATACATGCAGGACGAAAAAATTGCGAGGTTTTAACTTTTTTCGAGATTCATTTCCTGAACTATTATCGTTTCCTTAGACAAACCCGTCTTACGCAAACAACATTGTTGTGAGACAGATAGTTGAACGATATTTTATACAATGTCTATACCCAGGTATGGATTTATTTTTGTCCAAGTTTTATATTGGTCCACTATTTCAAATGCAGTTCAAACAGACATGTATTAAATTGTATGTTCCGTTTTAATTTGGTTCAATCTGTATATGCCTAGTGATAGAATTTTTGGTGGCATAGAACGAAGTTTAAAGAAAAGAGACACAATTGTGCAGCTTGAAGAGTATCATTTAGAATTTAGTAGGCACGGGACAGTCAAACTTTTAGGAAAAGACTGGACCAACCAATATTGGAAGTCAGAAGCTAAAAACTGTGTTAAAGACCCAAAAAATCTTCATTTCAAAATTTCACAAGTCAAAAAGTTAATTCTGACCAAGAAACAAAAGTCAGTAACTGTCAGTGGCGTCAAGACTATAGTTTCTCAATTAGTTAAAGTTTGAGTGTCATGAGACCAGGAAAAAAGTGTGGAATATAAACCCAACTAAAATTACGTTTGGAGTCAAAGTGAATGCGTTAAAAATTAAAGACGTGCGGGTTTTATTACAAAAACATTATGGTGAAAAATGGAGTGAAATGGAAAATGTGAAATGGTATCACGAAGTGATAAACAATAATGAAATGATGCCTGAAAATCCACTTCCTGAATAATTGAACTAGTTCATTAATTTTCATAGAACTAGATTCATCTGAAACAGAATGTCACATAGTCAAATTAAATTTAATACTGAACATCACAGTTATTTTACAACACAATGTACAATCTTTTATAACTAAATGTAATTTAAAGGGTTTTTACCCTAGTATTTTGGTGGCTCCGGCATTTTGACCTAACATTTTTCGATTTTAAAACCTGATGATGGACTGTGTGGTCCGAAAACGTTTGTTTTATTGATGTAGCCCTTTTAAGGGTTTTTTAAATAAATATACCCATTTACAAAGACTAACCTCTTTATTGTTAAATATAATAACATAAATATAAATATAATCTAATTAAACATAAATATAAACACATAACCTCACAAATCATATGTCGATAAAGACCCATTACACCAAATGTGATTCTCAATTCGAGTCTGTGTTATGTGTTTCTTCTAAAACATGGCGCGCGTGCTGGAAAACTTCAAAGGCGGCATCTGAGAGTGGGCATTCTGATTGTTTATTATTCTGTGCTTATGTCAAGATACGTTGATTTTTCTTATAATCACCTTAAATCCAGATGTAGCTATAAAAATGATATCAAAACAATAATATTGTCAGTTAATGTCAAATGTATTTTGTAGTATTGTAAAGCTTTTTGCCGTATGTGGATTGTACAATGGGTCGAGGTAAAGTTATCTATCAGAAAATATGTTCAATCATTATTAGTTTGCCATGTCAATTTTAGAGTACAAAAGTACACAGTCGGTCGTCACAAAACCTAGAAATGTCAAAACTCAGTTCAGCACTAATAAATTTAAATCAGTAGAATCAAACATTGTTGTCTGTAAAAAGGATTTATGATTGCAATACACTAACATTTAAAGTAGAAGAAAAGTTCGGTCACAAAGCTCAAGACTAGTCTAATGTTCTATGGTTTACGTATTGCTTACAATAGAAACGTATTATTTCGAGCGTGTAAAGTGATGCAGTAATTTTGAACAGCGGCGTATTTCCCCATAGCTTTGCGGCGTTTAGTGGCGTTTCGAACGCAATCACTGGAACATAAATTCCAGCATCGATTAGTATAAGTAAATAAAAGCGGATTTACTGATTGAATTTTTATCTGTCGAACCAAAAATTCGAATTTAATCTCTGGCCGAAGGCCGTGAGATGCATTACAAATTTCATTTAAATATTAAACTATAGGCAAATATATTCCTTTCACGTGAACAAACAGGTTTACTGCTTAATTACGTTCGGTATATTTTGAATAAACGGTGCTGCCTGCATGTGTACAGGCAGCTCCATATTAAGGGCCACTTTGGAAATTATGAGGTTTCAAATCCACATCTGCAATGCGTATGCAGATTTCGGATGTACGCGCAAATAAATTGGTGTGAGAAGGACCATTTAAAGTCACTGTAGAAAGTTTTTGAAAGGAATTTTAGTAGTTGTTAAATTTCGAGAATTATTTTAACGATATCCAGAAATAAAAAATGTACTCAATTTTCTGATCAAATTATTAAACATATATGTATAAAGGGTAATAAAATGCACAGAACAAAAAAAGTAAAGACGTTAATAATTAAGGTCAGTAGGGTTAATGGGGGACACTTACCTCAATTTCAAATATATTAAGATATTTTGGGAACAATTAGTGTGATCAAATTTTTCGTATATTTTTTTTGTGATCGAGGAGAGATAATCCTTCAAGAAATTATGACTTTCAATATATATTTGTGTAAAGCAAGTACGCTATAATTGTTTTTAAATATTAAGTCAAATGTTCTTATTTGTCCCAATGTACGAGGTAAATGAAGACAGCATTTTCTTTCCCAGTGTAACTCACATATAAAATAAAATGGGTAAATGAAGGCAAAAGCTTGTCATTTAATGTATATAAAAAAATATTGAAATCGATAATTTCTCTTACTAGTTTATTCAGAAATTAAACGGTACATTGTCAACTAAGTGATTAACTAAATTTAAAACGAACATATTAAATAAAAACAATACTATTTGTGAGAAATCTTCGACTCTTTCCAGGCTTGTTTAATGTCCTTAATCTTCTTCTTCTTAGCCTTCTGTCGTCCATGTTTGGACATAGGCCTCTCCCAAATGCTTCCATCGGTCTCTATCCTGAGCAACATATTTCCAATGGGTTCCGGCTATTCTTTTAATGTCATCAACCCATCTCATCTGTGGTCTTCCTCTTGGTGGTTTACTTTCGTAAGGTCTCCAATGTTGTATTGTAGTATTCCAACGTTGGTCTTTCTGTCTAGCAGTGTGGCCCACGAAGCTCCATTTAAGTTTTGCAATTTTTATTGGTATGCCCTCGACTTTTGTTTTGGATCTTACCCAGTCGTTCCTCTTTTTATCTGACAGTCGTATACCTAACATTGCTCTTTTCATTGTTCTTTCTGTTGTGGCTAGTTTATTCATGTTTGCCTTGGTTAGGGTCCAGGTTTGACATTTATATGTCATGATAGGAAGGATACATTGGTTGAACACTTTGCTCCTAAAGTATTGGGGTATTTTGCTGTTCCTAAGTATCCAACTAAGTTTTCCAAATCCTGCCCATGCTAGTCTTGCTCTTCTAGTAATTTCTGCACTTTGGTTCTTTTTGTCAAGTCTTAGGATTTGGCCCAAGTAGATATATTCCTGGATTTGTTCTATATCACTGCCGTTTATAGTTATATGTCTGGGGTCTTCTGTGTTTGTCATTATTTTTGTTTTTTTCATATTCATTTTTAGGCCGACGTATTGGGAGCTGGCTGCTAGTTCCTTCAACATAATTTGCAGTTCCTCGAATGTGCTCGCTATAAACACTATGTCGTCAGCGAATCTGAGGTGGTTTGATTTGTTGCCATTAACGATAATACCATAGGTTGACCAATTTATAGTTTTGAAGACGTCTTCTATGGCTAGGTTGAGCAGCTTTGGCGATATTACGTCTCCTTGTCTCACTTTTCTCTTAATGGGGATGCTATTTGTATTTTCGTCTAGTTGTACTATCATAGTTGCATTTTCATATATATTATGTATTAGTTGCCTATATCTCGAGTCTATTCTACAATTATTAATAGCTTGTTCTATGGCCCACATCTCGATACTATCAAACGCATTTTTATAGTCGACGACGGCAAGAAATACGGGTAGTTGGTATTCATTTGCGTTCTCTATCAATGTTCTCATTGTCAGCAGATGGTCTGATGTACTACATCCTTTGCGGAAGGCAATGGTTATTAATAATTCTCATAAATAGTTTGTATACTTGACTAAGCAACGATATAGGTCTATAATTCTGTAGATCACATTTGTCCCCTTTTTTTGTGTAAGAGTATTACTAGACTCTCGTTCCAGTCTTTAGGGATCTGGCTATTATGGGGAGATCTATTAAATAGCTCTGTTAGTACAGGGATTGTTAATGTCTTGCTTGTTTTCAAGAGCTCGGCAATTATACCGTCGTGTCTTGGAGCTTTATTATTTTTTAGTTCGTTTAAAGCTCTTTCTATTTCGTATCCCTTTATATTTGGTAGTACTTCTGATCCCACGTTTTTTATTTTTCTTTTGAAGTTCTTCTTTGTTGTTTCATTAGGCTGGCCTTGAGAGCTGTACAAGGATGTGTAGAAGTCTTCGACAATATTTGTTATTTTATATTTGTCCTTCTCTACCTTATTGTTAGCGTCTTTAATTTTGATAATGTCCTTAATAGAAGGGCATAATGTTATGGGATTTTTGCCTTTTGGAAATACCTTCATTTTAATTAATTCTACCGCTACATTCTCAATCTTCAGATGCATTGGCTATCTAAAAGAACTTCCTAGTCGATTTAACAATGTCATTTTCACTTCTTTATCGAAAAAATTTCCGATACCAGACCAATGCACCATGTTTTCGAAGTGGTTACTGTAAAATAACGATTAAGTAAATCTTGGCAACTATCACCGCAGCCTGATAGTTGGGAAATATTACTAGTGGATGGCTTATTTGTTGCCATCTGGTCTTCTCGCTGCGCTTTTTCTCAGTTTAATTCAATCGTATTTTTTTGCGGAGAACTAATATCTCCTTTTAAAAAATGTCCAAGCGAATCATCGTCGGTATCATAATTCAAGCTTATATCGCTATAGCTCTGTACCATATTCTGTTGCATTTTTTTTTGTTTAAATCTTCGTTGGTATCAGATTTGCCTTCCGAAATATTTTTCTTTAACACCTTTGTTTTTGTTTTAGTTTGTGAAGTTTTATCTTCTTTTCCTGTTTTTCCTTTTGTAACTTTACTTTATCTTCTTGACGCAGTCGTTCTAGAACTTCTTCGGAAGTTAAAACTTCTCCATATTGAAGTTGCTTGAGCCGTATCTGTCTTTCTTTGACTGGTGTTGGAGTAACCGAACTTTCTACATTCGTCTTTATTTATTTACGACGAAATCAATTACATTTCGTTTAGCGGCATTATTATTTATTAATTCGCATATGGAAACGTTGAAACCAGTAGACATTTGACTAGTACCAGCATTTTCCAAACTTGTGTTTAATGTGTCCTCGGTTGTCATATATTTTTTTCATTTTTTTTTTTTAATGTTTTTTGGTTTTTTAATGGTATATTTGTACCTAGCTAACGCAACTTGATCATAATCATCTTCTGGAAATTTACTTTGGTCCACTCACAAAGACCTGTACCAACAAATCTCGGAACGATGATATCCGGAGTTAGATATTTTAGTCATAAATCTTTGAAGGCAATAGAAAAATCCATTGATAACACCAAAAATTGTCTCATTTTTGTGAGTAATATTCTGTAACAAAAATTACGCTTATTAAGAAAAAAACTCAAATAGTTGGCATTTCAATAGCGCACGTCTTCGATGCGCTTTAGATGACACGAATTAGCGGTGGGCTACTAAAATTATTTGGTTTCCTAGGGCAACTTGTAAAATTGTACTTATATGGCTTTTGTGTCCATCAAACATTAAAAGTGCTTTTTGAGTAAGCTCCACATTTGGCAGTGATCTTTTAACTTTTTTCACATGGGGTATAAACTGACCAACAAACCAATTAAAGAATACTGACTCTTCCATATATTCTTTAGATGTTGCCGAATATGTTGTCCCCGAAAAATCTAAACCACTTACAGTCCATCTTGGTAAAACTGGACTTCTTTGATACATTATACGAGGTGGTAAATAAGAACCATCAGCGCTAATGCAACGGTTGATTTATATTATATTTTCACGACCTGTGCCACGAATGCGTTGATAAAGCGCTTTATTTTTTGGCTAATATCCTAAATTTTGGAAGTAGTCGTATAAAATACTGACTCATCGTAATTGAAGAAAAGCTCGGGCATTTAATCAAATACATTTTCATTTACAATTTGTTGTAATTTGTTTTAATGGTCTGCTACAATAAGAGAATCAGAAGACAGGGTCCTTTTATTTTGCCCTTTATGGTTTCTTTAATGATAATCGAGGATGTCGATGTTTGAATCGACAGTGGAAATGTTTGAATCTTGACAATAACTTTGAACGAAAGAGAATAATTCTTCCTTATCCATGGGATATCCAAAGTCAGCTCGTTTCCAGTGAAGTTTTTCTTCCAGTTATTTGGTTAAATATAACGCTTCTTAGAACTCCATAATATTCTGTCATAGAGTTACAAGAACGGTTGTAGTTTTGACGTCGTTTACGGCAGCTTTTACGTTTTCTGCTGTGTATGTTTTCTCTGGTCTTTTTTTTTAATATATTTTCTTACCATCTTCTTCTTCTTCTTTTTCTTAGCCTTCTGTCGTCCATGTTTGGACATAGGCCTCTCCCATGTCCTTCCATCGGTCTCTATCCTGAGCAACATATTTCCAATTTGTTCCGGCTATTCTTCTAATGTCATCAACCCATCTCATCTATGGTCTTCCTCTTGGTCGTTTATTTTCGTAAGGTCTCCAATGTTGTATTGTAGTATTCCAACGTTGATCTTTCTGTCTAGCAGTGTGGCCCGCGAAGCTCCATTGAAGTTTTGCAATTTTTATTGTTATGTCCTCGACTTTTGTTTTGGATCTTACCCAGTCGTTCCTCTTTTTATCTGACAGTCGTATACCTAACATTGCTCTTTCCATTATTCTTTCTGTTGTGGCTAGTTTATTCATGTTTGCCTTGGTTAGCGTCCATGTTTGTCATCCATATGTCATGATAGGAAGGATGCATTGGTTGACACTTTGCTCCTCAAGTATTGGGGTATTTTGCGGTTCTTAAGTATCCAACTAAGTTTTCCAAATCCTGCCCATGCTAGTCTTGCTCTTCTAGTAATTTCCGCACTTTGGTTCTCATTGTCAAGTCTCAGGATTTGGCCTACGTAGATATATTCCTGGATTTGTTCTATCTCACTGCCGTTTATAGTTATATGTCTGGGGTCTTCTGTGTTTGTCATTATTTTTGTTTTTTTCATATTCATTTTTAGGCCGACGTATTGGGAGCTGGCTGCTAGTTCCCCCAACATAATTTGCAGTTCCTCGAATGTGCTTAATTACTATGTCGTCAGCGAATCTGAGGTGGTTTAACTTGTTGCCATTAATATGTTGACCAATTTGTAGTTTTGAAGACGTCTTCTAGGGCTAGGTTGAAAAACTTTGGCGATATTACGTCTCCTTGTCTCACTCCTCTCTTAATGGGGATGGGATTTGTATTTTCGTCTAGTTATACTATCATAGTTGCATTTTCATATATATTATGTATTAGTTGCCTATATCTTGAGTCTATTCTACAATTATTAATAGCTTGTTCTATGGCCCACATCTCGATATTATCAAACGCCTTTTCATAGTCGACGAAGGCAAGAAATACGGGTAGTTGGTATTCATTTGCCTTCTCTAGTTTCCAAAGTTTCCAATCTTGCTTTCAGAGTCTTTAATCTTACTTCCAATTTTGGCGTTAAAGTCTCCCATTATTATTATTTTGGATTCTTTGTTCTTGTCTATAGCTTTCTAAACGTCTTCGTAAACTTGCACGATCTTTATTTTAGTTTTTGGATTTAGTTTGAAGACCATGTATGTAACCCTGTCTGATATGCTGTCAATTATTTGAATTTTAGATTTTCTCTTCTTGTTGATTAAGAAACCTACTCCACCGTATGTGTAGCCTTCCCTGCCTTTATAATAGAGTCTGTTGCCTGAATGTAAATCCACATATCCTTTACCTCTTCTTTTAACTTCTGACAGTCCCATTATGTCCCAATTCAAGTTCCTTAATTCCTCTTCTAGTTTGTAGAGTTTTTCGTCTTTTGCCATGGAGCGGATGTTGTATGTTGCTATTTGGAGTTGGTCTTCTTTTTCAATGTCGACTTGCCACTTATTATCTTACCATATTGCAATTTATTTTAACCTGTAAGGAAAAGTATCAACTAGAAATCAAGTCTCTGTATAATAGTAATTAGGGGTAATTGAAGACGCGTCAGAAATTGCCCCAGGATTCTGTCTTCATTTACCTCTTGTACATATTATTTTGGGGTAATTGTGGACACACAAAGTAAACATCTCACAAAGGTTTGCAGTTAAATCAAGTATTAAAAAAATGTTGTACTTAATCAATTAAAGCCAACTGTGATGAGAAATATTCAATATTCTAAATATTTTTAAGGTAACAGTACTTACCGCAACAGCCGACCAAACCGATACCAAATGTTTTATAGGTTAATTTTCAGTGTCAGGTGCTTTAAACAGATTTTTATTTTGAGTTCGTAGATTGCTGGTAGATGTCACCTAAGTAGAGAAGGGAGATTCAAAGACAAATTTAACATAGCACTCCTGAGCACTAGCACTTTACTCCTGATCACCACCCTGATTGACCTTATTCCTTCTTCTTATGTGGCGTTAAGGTTTGTGCGAATGAGCGGTCAAGTCATCTCCTCAGGTCTTTCAGTCACGAGTTCTGGCGTCTTTCTACTGATCTTTTGTTTTGTACTTTACCTTCGTTTGATTTGGAGTAGGTTTTTGGATCTTTCACCTCTCACCACATGACCCAAGTATTGTTTTTCCTTCCTTTGATTATTCTAAGTAGTTGTTTTGTGTACTTACGTGCTGAATAACCTTATCATTGGTAACTTTTTGTACCCAAAAAATTTTCTAAGCATCCGTCTGTATTAAACATCTAAAAAGGCATCTATTATTTTTTCTGTTTTTGAGTCCATTGTCGAATTTTCACGGCCATATAGCAAGGCGAAAAAACGTACCATCTGGTCATTCGGACTTTCTGCTTCAGAGTATGGTCTGATCTCTTAAAAAGTGTTTTGATGTTCATGAATGTTTTCCTGGCTTGTTCGATTCTTAATAGGATATTAATTTTTGGGTTACACTGGCTATTGATATTTCGTCCCAAATATTTTCGTCCCAATAAGTTACCTCTTCTATTAATTATTTGTCCCTTGCCATGCAAATATACATTTATTGGTGTCTTTAATAATACTAGAATTTTAGTTTTGGTAACGTTTAGAAGTAAACCGAACATTTCGCTATAAAAAACGTCCGCATTTATTAAATTTTGAAGTTCTTGTGTTGTCTATACTGATTTCGTTCAACCTTCGTCTATACTGAATTTTGATTACACCTTGGATGTTCTCTGAGAAGGAATAACACTTGAAGAAAAATATAGAAAGACGGATTGATAACCTAATAATAAACATTTAAAAGCAAGCGGAAATGGCTGAAAAATAAGGGTTTATAATATGTCCTATACACAAAATGGCGATAAATAGAACATGGGATCTACAGCGCATTTATTTACTTAATGTAATCTAGTAGGGCGCAGCGGCAATAGCTGCATCATTCGCTATCTTCCATGTAAAATTTGTATATTTCAACAAATTTAAATTTTGTTTGGTAACTTTGGTACTACTTGTAATAAAAATGATATAATATAAAAAAAATCTTCTTCTTCTTTTTTATAAGCAATTCTGCTTGTTTATTGGCAGATTACTACCTCTACGGAAGGTAGTCGTTTCATACTTTGCGCGGTCGTCCGATACTTTTTCCACCAATTGAGGATTAATCTCTTGTTAGTTTGACCACACAAGTCGCCCGTGATCTCCTTATCTGTTGTGCATTTCCAAATATTCCAATTTTTTTTGTTAAGTGTCCATTCTTTTATACACTGTACGTTAAATTTTCTTCTGCTGTCTTCATTTCTTTCGATATCTCAGTGTATTTCCTGTGATTTTTCATGGTACTCTCATCTTTGCCGTTTCTAATAGCCTTTGTTTTATGGCTATGTCGACTCTAGTTTCTGATGCATATATCATTATAAGTCTTACAATGGCTTGCAATTCATGACATTATCTCTCCATTTGCGGCGTGAGCTCGTGTTTATCTTACTATATCATGTACTTTAATTTCTCTTAATGTATCCTCATTATTTACTTTATTTTAAAGATAAATTTCTCTTATGGTTCTTAATGTATTTATTAGTACAGTTCTCGCCAATCTATTTGCAAACGACATTTGTGATCTTATTTGCATCATTATCTTTTGTTGACTTTTTTCACTTTCTCTGCAGGACATCTATCATACAATACAATATATTCCGAGGTAGTTGAAATTCATGATTAGATCTATTATGCGTTTCTTGATGATCTGATCAGGCTGTTGGCTATAACTATTGACTGGGTCTTTAATACGTTAACATGTTTAACTTATGTACTGTTATGTTGAAACTGTAAAGTTGGAGCTAAAGGGCATCTTCATTTTCTGCTATGATTATTGCATCATCTGTTTAGCAGAGAATACTAAAAGCTAAGTGTCCTACTTTGTAGCCAATGTTGATTTTATTATTGCATTCTATTATTTTGTCCAATATTATTTTAAAGAGAGTTCGACAAGTCTATCTCCTTACCTAGTTCCTGCACTCACGTTTATTTCTTTGATCAGTCTATGTTCCGTTTTTACTCTTGTGGTATTGCTACTGTTAAGTTCCCTAATTATTGCTATGTTGTATTTTGTATTATTGACGTTTTTCTGCTTCATGATGTGAATTAGGTGTTTCAGTTAAACTCTGCAAAATGCTTTCGTAAGATCCACAAAGCACGCGAAAAGGGGTTTGTTGAACTCTATGGATTTCTCTACTAGTTGCCCTAATACGAAGATTGTGTCGCTTGTAGATCTATTGGTTCAAAATCCTTGTTATTCTTCTAATAATATGCTTACGATATTAATTAACTTACGGTAAACCAACGGCACAAGTTCAAAAGTAAAGTGGAGGGTAAGCAAAGCCTAAATGCAAATTTTCATGCAATTCGGTGGTGACACAGAATATTACACATAATTTATTTCAAGTTCATTTACTGGCCTCTTTCGGCTTACAAGACCATTCAGAAGTATGGTCAAATTTTAAAAAGTACCATTACTAAAGATTCGGTGTCTGACTTCATTTTTATCCAGATGGATGTGTGCTTGCATCCATCAGCGATACTCTACATCATCGAGAAATAAATAAGTTGTTATAATTGAAGCAGAGGTTCTTAGAATGATATTTGGATACAAAAGTGATGAATTGTCATGAGAATGGAGAAGGCACCGCAATGCTAAATTGGTGATTCTATGATACTCAAAACATCGTCAGACATATGAAAGCTAACCGGATAAGTAGGGCAAGTCATCTGGTGAGATCAGTGTAAGACAGAGTGCTAAAAACAGTGTTTTTGAGACAGCGGACGGTAGAAGATCATTAAGTCGTCCCAGAAAAAGATATAAGGATGGTGTTGAATCTAATTTATGTAGGATTGGGTTACAACAATGAGAAATGGAAGCGCAAGATCGCAAAAGGTATAGTGGAAGACTCATCCCGACTTGTAAAGTCAGTCAAGAAGAAAAAGAAGCCTAACTTTGGTATACAATTTTCGGATGTCTTTAAGACACATTTTTTAAGGAAAATAAAATAGTCTAAAGCACATTAAATGTCTTTTAGTTACTTTTGTAACATTTATGGGATAATTATTTATCAGTAATAAAGCACAATCAGAAAAAATCGCAAGAAGGTACCTAAACAATTTATTCCCTACAAAAATCGAGCGGAACTTTCAAGCGAGAAATATTGTATACAAAAGATGCCATTTTAGTTTCCTATGTTCCAAAAAAAAAATAGGAGCGTTCTGTTGCTTAGCACGCCAATATTCTGACCTAAATGTGTCTGATGAAAAAACAGACAAGCTACAAATTATTTTGGACTATATCAAAAACAAAAGTCCATTAGATAGTTTCAATTAAATGGTCAAACAATATTCATGCGATTATAATACAAAGCAGTGGCCTCTAATTGAATTTTTTAATTTTATGAACAGGTGGTATAGAGGCATTTATCCTTTAAATTCATCCTTTAAATACATGTGTGCCATAGATCTTGTTTCTCCCTCTTTTTTTTTAGTTTTAAATCGTTTATATCTCAAAAACAATTAAGTTTTCGAAAAACTTAGAATACCTATTTTGTTCAGACTTTTCCCAAAAGATAAAAAAAAAGAATTGTCCGGGCCAAAAAAATTTATTGCTACGATTTGTATAAAAAAAATTGTTGAAAAAAATTTGAACAACCATGGAAAAAAAAATTTCGAATGGGCGACCTGTTAAACCTTATTTTGGGCATCTGATGTTGATGAAAGTGTTTATGCAAAAAAAAATCTCATAGGAATATTTTTCAGAACTTTTTGAACTTTCTATGACTGCGTACACTCTATGCAAAGATCAATAATAGCCTTAACTATGCATTATCGTATATGAGTAGTAGATAAAACTAAGTTATATTTTGGATTCTTTATTTAATTCTTTAATTTAAATATAATTCTTTGATTTTTTAATTATTTTAATTCTTCTAACATAATTATTTATTAAATTCTTTGTGTTAATTAAACATTACTGAAAGCCTTAAGTAATGTTTAATTGTATAAAACTGTTTACGTTTAAATTTTGTACTATATTTCTTGTTTCTCGATGTAAATAGTTTCCATTCCACGCATGCATCTTTTCTACTTCCAGCTCCTCCTCTTCCTTCGGGCGTATAAATTCATGGTCATAAATTTATCGGGAGAACGAACAGAAGCTTTCACACCGACATCTATCACGATGGGGTAACTTTCTGGAAATTGTTCGAAAGTACGTAATTGTGTTGCTGGGAGCTTTGCAATTCTCAATTAACTTGTATCGTTGTATATTTCGCACCCTTCCCTTCATACAGCTCATTATTTTTATTATAATCCAGTCTGCTGTTTAAAATAACTGCAACTAATTGTTGGCAAATGCTGGAACATGTAGTTTATATATGGCTTGAGCTTTAATGCTTTTTAAATATTTAAATTTATGTTAACATATATATATATATATATATATATATATATATATTATATATATATATATATATATATATATATATATATATAGTTCAGCTCAACAGGCCTCAAAGGCCCAAGGCTTCAACGGTTTTCTATATGCCCGAGCCATCTTAATCTTTGAATTTTCGCGAGTCTTGTTATTTTTGGTTGCCCATATATTTGCATTATTTCTTCATTCGTTCTTCTTCGCCAGATGTTCCCCTCTTTTACACCTCCGTATATCCTTCTAAGAATTTTTCGTTCCCATCTATCTAATTTTACTTCCATATCTTTATTTAGTGTCCAGGTCTCGCTAGCATAGAGTACTGTAGGTCGGATAACTGTTGTATATTCGTTTTTTTGCTGTTCTGGATATTATCTTCGACCTCAGTATCTTAGTCAGGCTCCCAGCACTCTTACTACCTTTGGCCATTCTTTTTATGATTTCTTGGTTCTCTTCGTTCCTATTTGTTAGTGTCACTCCCAAGTAGTCGAATTGGCTAACAACTTCAAAGTTATATTCTTTACTTGGGCTTTGTACCTTAAAGGACTCTCCTAGATGATTTTCGTTTCCCTCATTACCATATATTTTGTTTTTTCTTCGTTTATTTCTAAACCATATTCTCTGGCTATTCTCTCTATTCTAATAAAGATTTCTCTTAATTCTGCAGGTCTCCTTGTTATTAAGGTAACATTATCTGCATATGCTACACATTGATGCCTGTGATGATATATTGTGCCTCTAGTGTAGATGTTACATTCTCGTAAAATCTTCTCTAAGATCAAATTGAAAAAATCTGTTGATAACGGATCACCTTGTCGCAGACCTCTATTGGTGATAAAACTATCCGAAACCCGTCCTTCTAACATGACTTTACTTTTAGTATCATTGAGAATGCATTTAGTCAGTCTTACTATTTTTGGTGTAAATTCAAAATATTCTAGTGCTTCATATACTTTATTTCTTTTTATAGTATCATATGCCATTCTAAAATCAATAAACAGCATGTGTACTGTTAGGTTGAATTCATATGAGCTAGCTAAAATTTGTTTCATTGTAAAAATTTGGTCAGTTACCGATCTGTTTGGTCTGAAACCTGCTTGATATTCACCTAGACAATTTTCAACTTTTGTTTTAATTTTATTTCTAATTAATATGGCCAAAATCTTATACACTGTATCTTGTAGAGCTATTCCCCTGTAATTTTTACATTCTGTAACGTCTCCTTTTTTATGCACTGGACATAAGACTGCTTCTTTCCACTGATTGGGTATTTTTTCTTTGATCCACACTTCGCATATTAACTCAGCGATTTCTTCTTGTACCATTTTGCCACCTTCTTTTAAAAACTCAGCAATGATACCATTTTCACCAGGTGCTTTGTTGTTTTTTAAGTTTTTTATGATCCCTATAATTTCTTCCTTGGTAGGTACTTCTTCATTTACATCTGTGTCCCTTACTTCTTCATGTTGTAGTTGCGTTTGTTCTCTTTCATCTTGGTCGTCCGTACATAATAATATGTTCTCAAAATAACTGGCCCACCTTCTTAATTTTTCATCTGTTCCACCTAACAGATTCCCCTCTTCATCTTTATAATATCTTGATGTGGTTTTGTACTGGGTTCGGTCTCGTTTTATTTCTTGGTAGAAATTCCTGACTTGTTTATGTAAAAAATCTTCTTCAATACGAACTAGTTTCTGCTCTAAATTTGAACGCTTCTTCCTTCTACAGATCTTCTTTGCTTCCCGTCTTTTTTCAGCATAAGCTTTTTTCTTCTCTTCATTATTTCTTATTATGCTATTTAATCTAGCTTTATTTCTGTCACTAATGGCTTTCTTACAATCCTCATCATACCAATCCGTTTGTTTACATTGTCTGTTTCTTGATAATACTGAGTCGGCTGCTTCTTGAATTTTTTCTTCTAGTTGTACCCATCTGCTTTCTATATCATTTACTGTTGTCTGGCTTTTCAGTTTCTCTTCAATTTGCTGCCTGAATTTTTTCCTAACTTCTCCCTCCTGAAGTAGTGCACCGTTATATATTTTTATTCTTTTACAACTAGCGTTATTAATGTTATGTTAACATAGAAGAAGAAAAAATAATAGGAAATAAACAAAAATTTTAAATTTGTTTAAATTTTTATAATAATAAACGCTATATGTTCATTAATAATGAAGATACTGTGAGGTGTCCTTTTATTAGTTGCCTTGTTTGTTTTTTCTATCTAAATTTATTCGTTATAGCTGCCCATTTCATTTGATATGTGACATGTTAGGATTTAGTCAGTTGCTGATTTTGTAATCAGCCTGAAGCCTTCTGCAAGTTAATAAATAAAAATGTCAATTTGTCTTATGGTAAATCAATTTTTATCCAAGTGCCGTATGATATTCCGTATGTCGCTATACGTTCAATAATAACGAAGACAACGTAGTGCTCTTTTGGTAGTCTCTTTGTTTGTTTTTTCTATCCATATATATTTGTTATATCCTGCCCTTTTATTTGCTATGCCGCATATAAGGATTTGATAAGTTGTTCATTTTGTACTCAGCTAGGAGCCTTATTAAAGTCAGTAAATCAAAATTTGTATTTTAGTTAAACTATTTTTGTCCATAGTGCCTTATGACATTTCGTATGTAGCTACACTTTCATGTTTCACTTCATTTGTATAAATGAAAATAAATAATAAAATAAAGCGTTTTCATGAAGAACATTTGTTCGGAACACACTGTATCTGTAATCGAACGAAGGTGAAATTTTGGCATAAATTGGTAAAACTTATTTGACAGTTGCGGTGTTGACACTTTTTATACTTTATTATTTTGAATTTTAAAGTGAATACCTATTGTTTTATATTTTTACCTATTTAATAAAATCTTTTCTTTTTAGAACAAAATTAGTGTGTTTTATTTCAAAAAGGTCACGTAAGAATTTAAATAGTCGTTAAAGAGATGGTAATACTTTTGCAATAATTGTGTGATCTATTTGATTTAAAATGGAGTCAGGATATTTTTATGCTTTGGCAACTATGTCAACTTCGATCTCTGACGTAGATAATGAAGTACATCGGTATGTAAATTAGATGAAGTATATACGTTCGTTAATAATAAAAAACACTGTGTGGTGCCCTTTTCTTGTTCGTTTTGTTTGTTTCTTATATAGTTTGCTTGTATCTTAATATAATTGTAATATCCTTCCCTTTCATTTAACGTATCACACGCTCCAATCGGACCAATAACAAAGGAGATATGATGTAAAGCCCTCTTAGCAATGCAGGAATGTGTTTTTTCTGTCTAGCTTAGAAACATATTCGCTACCCTCTATCATTTCTAACTCTGTATTATACGTCACGGTCTGACGAACTATTCTACTCCCACCACAAAACGCTCAAATAATTTGCAGAATGAATATTTTCTTATGAGATTTTACATGGAAAATGAAGGAGAAACGGTATAGCAGCGTATACAGGTAAAGCGTTTACTTAATTTTATTTAATTTTACTTAATTTTATTTTACGTAATTGTTTACCATGATTTAATTTTATTTAATTATATTTACCTTTATTTACTTTTATTTAATTTTATTTAGTTTTTATTTAGTTTGGTAAAACGTTGACGTTTGTTATTTTATTTTTATAGTATGTGTAGGTTTATCTTACCCAGTAACTTATAATAAATATATATTATAAGCCATTGATCTTACTTTACAATTACAGTAGCCTCAATTTTTAGAAATTTTCGAAAAAAATACTTAATTCAGAGTTCTTTGTTCAGATAGCGTTAGGATTTTATATCTAAACTCACATAAAGCTTTAAATTATTCTGCATTCAATTCTGTCTTAAAAATATTACTAAAATTAATTACTAATTAAATTAATATGTAGTTCATATTTCTTTCCTAGATGGCGTCGTTAAATTACTGGACAAATAGTGTGACCTGTCATCATAGCCTGTTATATAGATAAATTTCTACTTTGTTATTAATTGCTGCACCAATGGGTTTATTTTATTTAGGTGGTCAGTTTGTTTGGAAAGGCAAAATTAATCATTCTAAAAAGTATTTAAAAATGATTACGACTTATGCTCTTTCTGGGAAATTGTAAATTGAAACAACTCATCACTACTCCAATACTCAATCAGTTGTGGTAATTTTACCAGACCCATGTATAAAATGGTACCTAAAAATGACCTTTTTCTTGATGAGTGGTCGACAACCCATTGGTGAAGCCGTAATAACGGTTCAACATTATCAGTAGAAGCGAGAAACTTGGTGGCATAAAGATTTATATATTTAGCAATAAGAGATATTATTTTATTATCGACCATAGCTTTATAAAACTCACTGGCCGTTGCATCACATAGCAACGAAGCAACTAATGGTTGTATTCCTGAAGTCTTAGTAAACTCCATGACGATGCTTTTAAAATCGAACCCCACATTACAATATTTCTGCTATTTATCTTCTCTTGAAAATTATTTTTAATAATAATTTTATTGTTGTCTGTATTTTGTGTTTCGTCAATGTTATTTTGGATGTTTGTAATTACTTGAATAATATGTTCGATATCTCTCAACTCTTCCTGTGTTATAAATATACTGGTTTGTAGACTTAGGGTATATACGAGGGTATACCATGGATCAGCATCAAAGTCATCATAAGGATTCGTCAATATCTCTTGCAAAATTACCAGCCAGTCGTTAAATCTCAGCTACAGTTCAATATTTTTTTAATTTGAACACCTGAAATAAACAATTTGTTAATACAAATAAATTTTATTGTTTTAGCCTTATCTTTATAAGGGCAACAAATGTGCGTTTATTATTAATGTAATATACGTACATATAAGTTTATTATTACAACCCAAACACACAATAAAACACAAATACTTGTATATCTCTTTGCAAACTAAACAGAAGTGAGAACTGTGAGGTTACTGTAGAATTTATGTATATTGTGACGGTTAACATTTTTAATAATCTATGTGGTAGCATAAACGGCCCACAGGGTAAAAATGCTAAATTATGTCAGGCAGAGAACGTGTTGAATAATTTAGAGAAATCCCATCTCTCTCAATAGTCCCCATAATTTCTTGTTGCTTATGATTGGTAACTCTTCGTTTTCTCTAATTAATGTTTGGATTTTGTCCAATGTTGGAAATTCTTTGTTAAAAAAAATGAGTGGACGCTACGTCTTATCGTGTTTTTATGTATTTCTTCAATTTCCAAGGGTTTACTCCCTCCACTCTTATTAAGAGATGAAGCAGTTCCTCCTTTTCTTTGTTTTAGGAATCTATAAATTGTTGCTTCTCCAACCCCTGTCATATTTGAACACATGTTAACGATTTCACGAACATTACTTAAAGGGCGTTGATGTACAAGTGCATCGTGTACATTTAATTTTATATTTTTCTCTCTTAGACTGAAGGCACCTTTAAAACTACACTTAACCGGGATAAAACCTGTTGTCGACGTCATTTTAAAAGCAAATAACAAAACATCGACACCAAAAACGTAGGTAGGTAAGACATGAACAATGTACATCTACAAACTAAATGGAAGATGCAAACAATTTCTATTTTATATTATTGGCATAAGCTGTAATGTGGCATAAAAACTACTTAAACTATCATTAGTGAAGCCTTATCAGTAATTCCAGGTAATCGTTTGAAGAAGGTATTCTTTTTGTGTCAGGCGACAACTTGTATAGAAAACAATAATCACCTTTAAATTACTGGTTACATTAATTTATTTCGTAAAACATTGAATTCTCTCGTTAATCACCCGTGTATAATTAACAATAATCGTGTGGCATATATACCGACGTTTTTTACGCACAAAAAAGGTACAGTGAGATTAGTGGACACTTATTTTACAGAAGATTTTTTAAAAGATAATGAATTGTTGACGGTATCTTAAAATATTCATTTTTTTATTTGTTTCAAAACAAGTATAGGGTGACGCCTATGGTTTTTTGACCTGTTGAGGATTTGCATACATAATGTGCTATCAATATAATGGAAAAGGACTATAGTAAAATTGAAGTATATATTGAATGTTTATATAACATTTTACTACAAATTACAACAAATAAATTTACAACACATTGGCCCAACTTAGAATAAAGCAGCATTAAAAAATAATAGTAAAAAGTGTGTTGCATATACTAATAATAGAGATATTGAACATGTTACGAGTCAATGTGCAATTATAACTAAATAAGTAAATAATAAAAAGCTATTCTTGAAAGTGCCTGCCCAAATTCAAGCATAGCATTTGTCTCTATCTACCATTTTGACAAGAGCGGGAACGTGGCTACAGGCTACTTTTTTTATTCAAAAAATGTTCCTACAATTAAAGATTTAATTATTTATAGAACGAGATGATCAGGCTTTAGTTATATAACAATAACTTAAAAACTATTACAATACAAAGAACTACCAACACAGTTACTATTATAATATACTATCTAGAATTGAAATTAACCACAATTTCAGTTGAAAATACTTTTAAAAATTGTTCTCAAAATACAATCTAAGTGAAAATCGAAACGTCAATATAAGCGTATTTTCAACTTTCAATTCAACAATTGTGGTTAATTCCCATTAAAGATAGTCAATAGTACTAAATTCTAACAAAAATAGCTTTGGAATAGTTATTATATTTGCAAATGTATTATAAATGTATTACAACAACGTTAACTAAACTAGAAAAACATTACCCCGCTCTTCTGAACATAAACCTCCCTCAGTCGTTTTTAGTACTGCTGATCTTGTACCGTATGAATCTAGTTTATTTTGACTCTCTTATAGTTTATTTTTATGAACGAGAGAGTAATAAGCATAATTTTAACTGGTACCTCCGACCACTCCATGGGCGTGCTCAAGATTAATTGAAAAATTACTTTGAATAATTGTAAAAAATAAATGAATTATTTCAGTGTTATAAAGTGTTATGTGTATGTAAACAAAAGTGACCTCTTATATCACACACTATATTAGAACTGACTGGCCTACATTAAAAAGAGTTTTAAAAAATTCACATTTTTTTTAATTTTTAAAAATTACAAAAGAGAAAAAGAGTTTTTAAAACCGTCTAAGGTATGTTAAATAGATGAATAAAAATATTAATATAAAACTTACAGCTACTTGTTACAAATCCAAATCAGATTCAGAAGATGAACTTTCAGAACCAAGATTTATAATAACTGGCTCGATCATTTTATCAGTAATATTGTCCAGCTTCCACATTTTTCTCCTCTTTTTAATAGTGTGATTTACTGATTTTTCCCAGTTTTCAGGTTTTACATTATTTACGGCCTCCAAAAACAACTGTTTAACATCATGAATTTTAAAAGTGGTATTTTTTCTTGAAACTTCACTCTTTATCTGTGCCCATACCAGTTCAATCGGGTTTTATTCACAATGATATGGTGGGGATCTAAGTACTGTCATTCCACGATTTTTGGTAATGTCATCAATTTCGTATTTTTCAAATTTTTCTTTATGAAGGGCACACAACGAATAAAGTTCCTTTCTTGTAGATCCGGGATGGTACGTAATATTTTTTGAACTCAGCCAATTCTACAAGTCTTTTTTTAACCACTTGGTTGTGGGCAGTCCTTCTATAAGTCTGGAGTGATAATTTTCATTATCCATTACTATTACACAGTTCTTAGGAAGAAGATCTATCATTTGTTCGAACCATTCTTGAAAGACATCAGCGTTCATGTCTTCATGGTAGTCACCGGTACGAATTGATTCAAAAGTTAATAAACCACCTTCAACAAAACCGTCTGAACTGCCAATGTGTACTATTATCAGCCTGCGTCCCTTTCCTGATGGTGGGTTTAAACCAGTAGATAAGTTATTTACAAAAGCGTGCCTTTGACTTGTAACAGTTTCATCCTGCCAAAATTTATTTGGTGTATGACCCTCGTTGATCCATGTTTTATTACTCTCTCATACATAAAAATACACTATAATGTCACCGTACAATCGTGGTGGAGGTCTACCCTTAAGTATATTTGCATCAAACCTAGGATGCCATTCCACCATGTCGAGCCAAATTCATATTCATATAGGCTATTCTTTCTACAGCATCATTATTCCTGTCATGGTTGGTTCTTACAATTACATTTGGTACTCTATTCCTTAATGTTAACCCCAACATCGATTACTCCATGTTTCACTGAGTTAACTACTTTGATTTTTTCCACAGATTTTTAGTGAAAGTACGTACTCGAAGTACTTTCAGACTCCTTCCTCTTCAGGCATATCGGCATATTGGTTTTAAATGTCGTATTTCTCTCCTTGTTAAAAGTTGCTAATTTTGCTCATATTTTAATTTCGCGGTTTGGTTATCTCGACCTATCCTAAAGTCGTGACGTAAATATTTATATAGTGTTACATAGTGTTCGATTTCTACGTCGCGTCGTTTACGGGTATTTGCCGCTTAAAAAGAACTTTGTTATATACTGTGTTTTTGTAAGGTTAATTTGTAAAACTACTTCTTTTAACACAGTCTAATGTATTTAAAAAACCGTTGGGCTTCTTTTAGATTGTCTGATATCAAAACAATATCATTAATGAAGCGTAACTGGTTTACTCTTTTACCATCGACATAAATTATGCTGATATTAGTAGCAATAGTAACAGTTTTGGATATACATTGTCAACTTTCACTCCACGTTTCATTTTTAATGTTGACATATCATTGTGAAGTTACAACGAGAATTTAGAAAAAAGTATTCGATATTATTATTCTATTCGAAGGTCTAATAACCTTCTGGTGCATGCGACTTTTTTCTAATAAAAAAATAAGAAAAATTCCCATTTGTGGACAAACTAAAAAAGGAAATCATTATGAGAGAAAGAAGAACTATATTTTAAGTGCTGAGATGGCGTCGTCAAAATGGAATTGGAAAAATTGTAAAATCGACAAAAGAAAAACCACTAACACGTAGACAATTAAATGGTTGTATGATAGTTAAGAATTACTATACCATACACTATAATGACAGAATTACGAAAAATCCATTCTTCTACAAAAGTAAGAAGAAAAAACAATATTTATGTTTAGTTCAGTATTAACAAATGTTTATCATAACGTAACTTTTCAACGTATTCAACGTCTGGCCTACTAAAATGATATAACTAAATATTAGAAGTACCTCGTACCGTAGATTCCATTTATACTGCCTAAAGGTTTTCCTTCCACTGGATGTTTACTATATTGATTTTTTTGCTGGCTTACGTTTATCTTGTTTCGTTTGGTAAATTACTTCAACACGTTCCCTCTTAGCATGTTAGAGAGGAAGATGAAAGTCTTGGTTGTAGGCCGTGTAATTTATCTTTAATATTGTATATCAAGCATGAGCGAACGGCAATATATTGTGTGCTCGAGAAATTGTATAAGATGTTATATAATTTGAGTATACAATAGATACTTGTATAAGATTGATAAAGTCGATTGTGTCGTGGTAAAAATTTATCCGCGGATTAGTAAGAACTACTATCATAAATAGATGATAAAATTGGCCAAAACGAATTCAAGTTTACTTAATAAAAATACAAATTAAAAATATAAAAGAACACTGTGAAAAATTATTAAATACCCCTAATAAACAAGTCTTTAACTTTTTTGGAAAACGCTCAAGTATTAATAGGTAAATTTAGTTTTCAGTTTCCCATAGAATCCATTTGTTTTTTTTTATTATAGGCTATAATGGTATAAATGTCATATGTTTGTTATTTTTCTTTAAATAAGTTTTTTATTTAAATTTCTTTGATTTCATTCACTTAGTACCTTTCTTCTCTTTTGTTTTACTATTTTTGTTCTAAAAATAGTTCAAGGAGATGCGTTCAACTCATTCTACCAACTAAACATTCTGTCTAATCTTATATATATATATATATATATATATAATCGTTTTGGGTATATTTCAGGTTTTATCGGTCTCGAATTAAAACAATTGTATTTCGCCAACTGATTGTTGGCTTCATCAGAAATGCACTACAATATTAAAACAAAGAGAGAAGCAACATTACGAACAAATTACATAAATATTTATTTCTTCTTCTTCTTTTTCTTAGCCTTCTGTCGTCCATGTCGTCCAGGAGATAGGCCTCTCCCAACTCCTTCCAGCGGTCTCTATACTGAGCAACATATTTCCAATTTGTTCCGGCTATTCTGGCTAGTCCGAGGTAGAACTGCTCCCACAAAAAGAAATGGCAAACATTTGTTTAACATTGTTCTGAAGCTATTTTCTTGTGGCATTGTAAATTAATTACTATTTATAACTGGGAATAAGCCACAATTAAAGATAAAAAAATACGTTTATTGACGTTTCAATTTCCAATTCGGAAATCGTTCTCAAAATACAAATAGTATATATATATATATATATATATATATATATATATATATATATATATATATATATATACACTGTTTGTATTTTGAGAACGATTTCCGAATTGGAAATTGAAACGTCAATAAACGTATTTTTTATCTTTAATTGTGGCTTATTCCCAGTTATAAATAGTAATTAATTTGTTTGACACTTTCACAATTAGACTGACAATTTTCAAAATAAGCTAATAAAATATCAAAAAGTTTATAGAGGACTAGACCAGTTTCTTTACATTTCTATATATAAAAAATAAGGTAGCAGGTATATTGTAAATTAATATTGACTTAAATGAATTGCAGAATATTCCTGTAGATGCTGCTTAGTTGACTCGTATCTATAATTTATTACATTTTTTATTTTAGTAATATAACACATTTCCCAAAATAGCCTGTTTTATAATTAGTTGTTGTTTGTAGGATTTTAACTTGGTATAGTCAAATTTATCATCTGTATTGATGGAGTGTTCGACTTCAGATGTTACTTGTGTAATTTTCGTTCTGATGCGCTGCTTCAACTCTTCTACATTATTCGGTCGAGTTTCGTGTGAGGGAGGCCCATCATTTTGGTACCACAAATCATTTCTATTTTCAAATAGCTGAATCCGGTGTGCAACAGATAATCCTGATGAAATTCTAGATAACAAGAAGCAGTTAAGTTTTCCTCAAAAAATATGGTCCTACAACTTTCAACTTGTCAGAATATTGTGTCCTATTCTCTTTCATTCAATGTGGATTTCACTTGCGCAGTATCGATATGTTTGGCGATTTACGTGACCGTTCAACATAAAAGATGCTTCATAAAAAAATACCTTTTGTATGAACCGTTGATCTATGTTAGATTTTTAAATAACGGTTTCGCAGAATTCGATTCTTCTATGAAAGTCATCTTCTAATAGCTCCTGAACCAGATGTACTTTATATGGATGCCGCTTCTCCTTTTTCAGCACTCTTACAACAGTTGATTGGTAGCCATTATTATCTAGTGCGGCCTGCCTAGAACTGGTATGTGGATTTTCCTGAAACGCCAGTATAACGTCCAGTTTCTTGGCTTCATATATTGATTTTCTACCACTTCTGGGAAGATCTTTAACATGGCCCGTTTTTCTAATTTTTTTTTCAATTTTACTTACCGTTAATGGAGTAATTGGTTTGTGATTGGGGTATTTAGCATTAAATGAATTACGAACTTCTGCTTGAGTCCTTACTGTATCTTCAGAACCAATCATGATTAAAATCTTGATTCGTTTTGTTTTTGTTAGTTTCATATTTGTAAACGCTGTTATTAATGTCGGCAAAAAACTCAAAGAGACACAGATCATTGACAATGACAATATTATTATAGATTTAAATATTTTTTAAAAATAACTTGGAATTCTTACTTTAATATAGAATTTCAGATTATAATGTAGCATTCTTTGTTATCAATGTATTTTATTTTGTCACCAACAAAAAACACTATTTTGTTTTATTCCCAGTGGCGTTCCTTAGTGTATTTTAGTTCAGTGAATGAATGCTTATTGTAATTCTATGTTACTTAACAAAAATCACATTTTTTGTGAACCCTGTAGAAATAAATATTAAAGTTATTATATCGTTGCAAAGACGATAAGGAGACCTTTTAAATGAGCTATCGCATGACCTCGGTTTGTATTTAAAAAAATTGTTGATTACGTCATTGCGCCGACACTGATGACGTAATGTCGTAATATATATATATATATATATATATATATATATAATATATATATATATATATATATATATATATATGAACGTTTTGTCTCTAAAAATTTGTTGTCTAATCTTTATATAAGATTAAAACCTTGATTTCCTACTGCCTTCTTTTATACATGATGAAAACGGAAAATAATCCAGTCTATGTTTTTAGCCATCTTCTAATTTCCACACACAAGCAGAGTTACTGAAAAATGCCATAGGAATCATGTAGGAAACTAAAAGTCAAACAGGATTTAGAAGATTTGTTAATTTTTTCTCCTTGAGGTTTGGTTTTTGTTCATTGAGATTTTATATTTCTATATTTCAACCAGAATTGGGTTGGTTTAAGAGTTCTTCCAGTTCCATTCATACTAGACGCCCAGAATTGCACCTCAAAAATTTTGTTTTTGTTTGTACATTATCTGTTCATGTGTAACATTTACATATTAAAACTTTTATTAAGTAACATCATCTTCAAGGCTTAAAATTTTTCTTTGATAATAAAAACTATTTATAATGGGAACAATATAAAATAAAAAATTTTCAATTAAGAAAAATCTAAAATTATAATATTACCCTAAAATGGGATTTAATTTCAATCTGTTATACCAATGAATCCTAACGAAATAAAAAATCATAAAGAACTACTTTGACTTGTCAGCGCAATGCGTTCTGTTAAAACAGAACCTCACATTTAAAAACTTTCCAACAATCAAAAATTTAAATATTGCCGACAAATCAAAGAATTAATTCCTTTTAAATGTTGTTTACATTGGGTTTTTCGACTAACCTTGGGTACACCTTTACGTTTCAAGTTCAAAGCTACCATACATTTCCAACGACAATAATTTTTTTCACATAGCAAACAAATAAAACCACTATGTTGTTGCCCACTAAAGTTTTTTTTAACATACTAACTCTACAATTCTAAGTTACGGTAAGATCTCCAATGTTTTTTTAAATAGATAATATTGGTAGCTAATCATAATTTCTTCTCTTTTAGCCCTGAAGAAGCCAAATTCAGCCCTGAAGAAGCCAATCCTCTTTGGCGAAAACGTTTAGCTAAATAATTGATACTCATTATAGTCTTTCTTGCAGATTTTCCCAAGATTTAAGAGTTTTACTGTATTTATATATATATATATATATAAATATATATATATAATATATATATATACATATATATATTAGTATATATATATATATATATATATATATATATATATTATATATATATATATATATATATATATATATATATATATATATATATATACATATATATATATATATATATATATATATATATATATATATATTTAAATTTTAGAAATTCGAATTATCCATTATGTTGTCCTCGTTAAAAATTAATAATAATAATAATAATGTGTTGTAAATGGGTGATTTGAAATTAATGGCTTCTACTCGAAACTTCCTAGCTATTCTTTTGGTATTGTTCACCTAAACGGATATGAAAAATCTTCAGCGAAACATACGAACATGCCTTGCAAAAGCACGAAAACATTCTCGTAGTACATTTAAAAAACTATATTACCACGATATTTAGGAAATATCTTCTTATGGATATGTAAGTAAGCAAGTGCAAAAACAGATTGCTTCTTTATTTACGAGGCTTATTTTCAGATACCGACTGAAATATCTACGCATAAACCACCTTTCTAAGGAGCAAAAAATGCACGCCTGGATAAGTAAATCTCTATATGGGCCACATTCCAATTAAGTCAGATCTATTTCGACAATACGGCATCAACTATTGGTTGACATTAGAAAAGATGTTCCCTGAAATAAAAGAATCCTTGCTCACTATTTAGGATCATGTTATTTTAATCAAAAATTACCTGAAGTATATCGTTAAAAACCACCAAGTCCAAAACGAAAAATGCCTATATAGATGTATAGCCTAAGAAACTATTCAACATCTTACCGGTGGTTGTCAGTAAGAAAGAATTTCCATTAAGAAATTGCTATCAAACTGGGACTTCTTCAAACCAATCATCTCCCATATCATCAAAACGTTCCTGAGAGTATGCTTGAGAATTACAACTACAAACTATACTAGGTCAACACTGTGCTTAATACTGGCACATAATAGACCAGATCTCATTACAAACAGCACTAATTTGTGTGGCGATACCTAAAAACAATAATCTGCGTGTTAGACGTAACAAGAAATATCGCCAAATACAGAGATCTGGAAATTAAAATACGAAGACAACGAAGAATGGAAGGTACCCTGCAGTAACGAATCACATAGGGCTCGATAAGACGAAAAAAAATCTCACTAGAGGTCAAGGCTGTTGATACTGTAGGTATCTAAGATGAGTGAGTTTTCCCGTTAGAAGGGAGCCAGCCTTACAGCCAAATTTGAAAAATAATAATTTTAATAAATCTAGCTCCCTATTATAAATTTCTAGATCTTCGTCTGTCCCCTCTTATACATTGTTTGTTATCATGTATTGTTATCATGTATTGTTGAAAACTAGTAGTTCCCATAATCTGTGATAATAAATTATTTAGCTCACCTGAATGTGTAAAATTTATAAAATTTATGAATTACAAAAGTGTTTTATACAAAAAACTTGTTTAAAATTCAATTATTTTTAATGTTAATGTTAATTTTCTCTATATTTGGGACTGTACTTATAATTTAGGTACAAAACCATTATCTTAACTGAAAGAACATAATCTAGCAACCTGGTTAATTTCATGAATCATTTATTATTTTCACATTGTCTTTCCGCCAGATAACTTCTATATTACCTTATTCCATCCAATTTGCAAAAATTGAAATTACAAGTCATGGTATAAAAGGGAAACCGACTTATTGTACGGCACAAATCCTAAAAAATTAGCGTGACAAATGAGGCTAGTTTGCAGCAATGAGAATCAGTTTTCTACTGTGTGTAACAAATCGGTTACGTAGGGCAAATTAAATAAATTATTTTTTCAATTTTGCGAATCATATCACAGTGTGAAAAGCAGATGGGTATCTGATGATAATTATGGGTAATAAAAGATATTTATAATACGGCATTATGATAAGTAGCTATTTCACGTAAAACAACTTCAACCATAAACTTAAATTTAAATAGGAAAGAAAATACGTAGGTAATTGAAATTATTCTTTTCCAACTTTAATGTTATCTTCAGCTTATTTGCTGTTACTCTAAATAGTTGGTTTGGCAGGAGAAAGGATTCTTAAGTTTTCCAGAGATAAAGTTCATCTCTTTTCTTATAAGTTTATCTTATATTTTATATGCTTCAGCTAGTTTTCCAGTTTCACAAGTTTCTCGTTTACCGTTTCTCATTTCCCGTTTCTCGTCCTCCATCAACGTTCTGGTATTATATGTTGGTATAAACTATATTCTTTGCGTTGTCGTTTGTTAAGACAGCCTGGTCTCGACTCCAAGGACTCTTAGCACCCCTTCCTCTACATGCGAGATTGCTGCCACAGCCTGGTTACAAGGGACTGCCGGAAACTGAGGGACCTTTTTTGAGAGCAATTTAATGTTCTTATCTTACGTTAATTCCTGGCCAATTTTAATCCTGGTAATTTTTCCACCACGCCAACCGTATATATATATATATATATATATATATATATATATATATATATATATATATATATATATGTATATATATATATATATATATATATATATATATATATATATATATATATGTATATATATATATATATATATATATATATATATATATATATATATATATAGCGGTTAGTACAATGAAACCTAGAGCTAAGATTAATACTATTACAAAAATTAATATTAAACTCACCAGTCTTCCGGGTTGAACCGCGTCGATATCCATTGGACCGAGCTTTCGACATCCTCTCTGATGTCTTCCTCAGGGCTTCCGAGGTCTCAGTCTCCCGAGCCTCCAGACACTACTACACTTGTCACTGTTCACTTTACTGTCACTACACAGTAGTGACAGATAAAAATCAAGAAATTTGCATATGGACCAAGTGTCGTCCTCGGAATTAGTTAGCATAGGAATAAATGATACGGTGATTGCAACTTGGTGCACTTCCTATAGTTACTAATATGCTATGATCTACCATTGCGCAATATTGCACAATATTGCGATGTTAGTCCGAAACGCTCCTTTTTGGGCATTGTCTTGAAAAAGATAATGCCTGAAGGTTTATTTACTTGAGGATAAATAAAACATTTTAAAACTTGTGGATAAATAAAACACTTAAAACTAAACAAAGGCTTCCCTGGCATACTCTAAAAATAAAAACCTTTAAAAATATTTCATATTGTCCGTTAACTTAGTTTTAGCTATATTTAAATGATTAATGTCAATTTAGAGGTTAAAAAAATATATTATTCGTTATTAGCTAATACATGAATTCTTACCTTAATAAATTGACCACGAAGGTAAGGGTTAGTTGTTATAACAACTGTTTGTTCAAAAATATGTATATTTAAAGTATGAAAAGGATTGATTATTTAAATCAAACGAAAATAATTTATAAAAATATTACAAACTATGTCAAAACAAAATTTCCAATTGTCAATTGTCAGTAGACGAATATGGACTTAATAACTATGGAGTAATAGTTTTAGTTTTTGTGAGTAGGAAAGAGACGTAGCATAAAAAATATATCGTGAATAATGTCATGCATGTGCAAAGATCCGGCGGACCGACTATATATATATATATATATATATATATATATATATATATATATATATATATATATATATATATATATATATATATTATATATATATATATGATATATATATATATATATATATATATATATATAATATGATTTGAATATATTGGGTATTATAGTCAATACTGGCCTTTAAATAAAACTCTTTAAGGTTTGTTGAGCTTTCTAGTTTATTTAACTCTTTTTCAAAACATACTAAAAATTAAATTAAAAAACTACATTAGAACAATGGAGTTGTTGTATCTTTAACAGGCTTACCCTTGTTATCCTTGTGATCATTGTATTATAAAAATTAGCAAAATTACCTAATATTTGACATTATTAATTTGATTTTCATTTTCTTTCTGTCAAAACTTATTACTATGGTTTCCATTTCTCTTCTATATTTTACATTTATTTTGGGTTAGTTTGACAGAGGAAGTGATTATGTTTATGCAAACCTTCATTGCAAATTTTGATATAATATGGAAATATATATATATATATATATATATATATATATATATATATATATATATATATATATATATATATATATATATATATATTTATTATTTCTTTTATTATATATATATCCTTGTATTATTTCTCCTTTGACCGATATCCTCGTTGATCAAAAGAATTTTTCTTTTGAAACTTACTACATTGAGTAATTGTTTGACGGTCGTACTCCTTTATATATATATATACATGCATGTGTGTGTATCTGTATAAAAGTGAAAAGGCTTAAAAGATGCTTTAAAAGGTAACTAAACTATAAATAAAATAATAATAAGTACGTTTGAATCAAATGGTAAATAATAACCCATGCATAAATAATATTCAAGTGAAACCAGTATGGTTATATGCAAAATTATTGACCAGTACTTGGAATATTCATACATAAGCCGAGATCACATGCTATTAAAATTAATAGTATTTATTGGAACATCCTGTAATTAAAGGTAGAACAACTGTGGCTTAATTATAGCTGAATGCTAATTACTTACTGTAACGACATATTAAAATAAATTATACAGGATGATTTCTAATGGGTAATACACTGAATATTTGAATATAAATTGAATTATTAAGAACATTTTCTTAAAAAATAAAAGTTTAAAAACGTTTAATTCTACGGAGATAAATTTACATCCCCACCAACGTTACAACAAAACACAAACAATGGGAACAGTGGGTCATTTTTTACAATTTTTTTTTTGAATTATTAGGGTTGACACGTCTCTTCACTATGCATTTTTTTTACTTAAATTGGTTTCTATTGTTTTTCTTCAGTTTTGGAAAAACATTCTATGTTGGTGTTTACGTTTTTTTTTGTATTTAAGGCCTAAGAGTGATGGCGAACCTTTTAAGCTCGGTGTGTCAAAATTGTAAAAATCGAAACTTGATTGTCGTGGCATGGCAAAAAATATTTTTTAAACGAACTAATTAAAACGTTATGAACTAAGGAGCACTAGTTTTCTGTACACGGCTGCTAATCCCCAAAATTCCCTGTTTCCTTCCCTTTAAGATTAACAGAATTAAAATTACAGTTTTTGAAATCATAAACATAGCCTTCATAAAAAACCGACTCGTTAAAATAGACAATTGAGATAAATAATTCATATGGTTTATGCCTGAATGATTCACAAAACAATGGATCGACTGGCTTACACACATTTGGATCAGGTATATGTGAAAAAATGAGATCCAGGAATGTTCCATGCCTTTTTGGTAGGTATATTATTGCACTGATGGAGATTTTAAAAATGCAAAATATCTACATACTGTTTTCGCATGAAAGCCATCAGGAAGTAAGGTAGATAAATAAACCCCGTTTTGATCATTAGCCCATTGAGCATTTCTCAGCTTGTAATTGCCAGCCAAGATCACAGAACTATGTAGATGTTGACTTATCAGTTCCTCAAGAAAGGGGCAGTGATATTCATATGCTTCAGCCAATGAAATAGGTGGTATATAGGTTCCTCCTATTATAAGCTAATCATCATTCAATCTACAAAAAGTTGTTAAACTTTAAAATTATCCTATGTTAAACAAGTTTGACTTACATATTAGTTTAGAGGATAGGTTTTTCTTGATTCTAATGTACACTCCTTTACCCACAATGTCCAATCCATGCTGATAGCGGTCCTTTCTATAAACATTATAGCTTAATAGATCAGTCTCACTAACCAGAAACTTTTCAGATAGCCACGATTCAATCAAAATAACAATATCATGATCATTTAGTAGCAAAGAGTCCCTTAACTGAGAAAGTCTAGTTCGAAGTCCGCCAACATTATGAAAGTAACATTTTAGGTTACTTCTTAGTTTTTTGGCAGGTTAACTGTTGTTCGATGAATTGATGTGTCGGCTAAGGACTGGATTTCGGTAGTATCAACGTTTCTATGGTAGTTAAATACAAAGTTGCTGAAAAGGACATCTTGGGGCCAAAAATCACTACTATTCACTATTGTCTCGTACTCAGTAGGAATTCCAAATCTAAATGAGGTAAATTCTTCATTAGATTTCAACAGTTTAACATAAATGCCTTTTCATTACCAATATTGGCAGCTTTCTTTATGTTATCTTTTACAACGGACTCACTAACAGAGTTTTGCACGCTACCTAGGTAAAACCATGAGCGTTTAATATGATTTGCTTTGGGCACACCTTTTAATTGGTCTGAGCAGGCGTCAGTTCCGCAAACTAGTGCATATGAAGATTTTCTGAGAGCATTATGATGGGTAGCTTCGCTGGCCCTGGGATTACTCAAGAGAGACTGCGTAGCACTCGGCACAGCAGAACTTATGATTGATGCAGTAGAAGGTATGTCACTCTGATTTTGAGTGGGTTCATTATCAATTTTACTCGTCAGCATGGTTTGTCTATTCAGCACAGTCTTTTGTTGGACTTTTTGTTTAGCCATGTTCAAACCATCCACCTTCGATGAAACTTGATCCGAGTAATTTATAAGTGCTACTGATGTTACTATCATAAACATCATCAGTCATGTCACCTGAGGCTTTGGGGCGACCAGGTGCTCCTATGTTTTGCGACTTTTTTTGCACTTGTAAGCCTGTGCAAATACGGCATAAAAATCTCGAGCATAAGTCACAGGGATAGCCAAAAATGCCTGTTTTGCTGAATTTGTCGGTATGACAGTCTTTGTTGCACTTAAAACATAACTTTGAAATAACTTTTGCAAATAAATGAAGTACACTTAACCTATATATATATTCTTTATTTAAATATGCCTCTAAAACCAGAGTAATATCAAAATTAACAATTTTGCAAGTTGATACGCTCTAACTGGACACAATGAAACAGCATATATAATATTGTGCACTTTATAACAAGGAGGTAATAGAGATCATTTTGTAGATTGTATAAAGTAATATTGGCTATGCATGGTTACAACAGCAAATTTGCTAAGATGTAAATTGGGACTAAAGGGTCAAATAATAGAACAAGTAATGAAGTTTAAATATCTAGGCATCATATTATCTAGTTAAGAAAATTTTGAAACTGAAGTGGAAGATCAAGTAAATCGAGTAAACAGAGCCGCAGACTGAATGAAACAGTATGGAAAAATAAAAATATCGGGAAAGAAATGAAAGGCAGAGTTTACAAATCAGTCACCAGACCAATATTGACATACTCGGCAAAAACACGACCTGATACAAAGAGAACAAAAAGGATGTTAGAAACAGCAGAGATGAAAACACTTTTGCCAAGACAGTATGGGACACAGCTAGAGGTACATATAAACGATGTAGATGAAAGGTGGAAAACATCAAGAACTAGGTAAGAAATAAAAGATTAGAATGGAACGATCATATAAGCTAAATGACAACAAAGAGAATAGTAAAGACGGCAAGAGACGGTTCCCTAATAGGAAGGCGATCAGTAGGAAGACCACAAAAACGATGGAACGACAACTTACTGGAGGCACATTGAAAAACAGACAGAGCCATGTCTACATAAAATGAAAAAGAAGAAGAAGACGAATATTGGCTATTTCGCCCGTCTGCTCTTTAACTTAATAACTGTAAAGAACTGAAAAAACAAAAATACTGTTACAGGGCATTCTATAACCTTCCTGTACGTGCTGATCATGCGCAGCAAAGAAATATAAAGAAACAAGAACTAGCAGAACTACCTGTATTATCTATAAGTTTCTTAGCGGTATACCAACATACAATGTTGTTTCCCTGATAATAAAACAGGCGTAAAAAATATTCAGATTAGTTCCCAATGCTAAAACGGTAATAATATCTGCCTCCTAATGTCTGTAAATTTCTACTGTTTTTGATGTATAATCAAATTATTTGTCGGTTTAATAGTATTACAAAGATTTTCTGGATTCCTTATGTTTGTTTGCATTCGTACTTTTTGTAACTAATATTTTCTATTATATTTTATTACCTTAGGTATCAACTGTAGAATTACCCTCTATATCAGCGGTCGGGGAACTTTTTTAATCATTACCCCAAAACATTTTTATGTAAGTTGATATTACCTAAAGCAAAAAACAAAAAAGCAAAAAAAAGCCTCTTTTTAGCATCATTCATATTATAGCCCCCATGATAATTTTGAACAGCAAACAATAACTAAAACATAAAATAAACATCATTTATTCAATTTCTATGATACCTAGAAATACATAACATAATAATAGATAACAATAATAAGATATAAAAAATTAAAACCCATTGCGGTACTGTAACAAATTATAATAATAATAATGGTTGTACTACCGAAATTAGAATTAAAAAAATTATAAAAAAAAATAATTGAAAACATTCTTCCTTCACGTTTTGGAAAAATGATGTTGTTTCATGTTCAATACAATTGCTTCAAAATTGGGACTTTTTGATGTAAGAGGGATTTGAATACAGTCTTCGGCGTTTAATCGATTTCTGTTCTTCGTTTTTATGTTCACTAGAGTGGAAAAGCCTTGTTCGCACAAATATGTTGTTCCAAATGGCAGCAATTTTTTAACCGCCTCTTCATGTGCAATCTTGAAAGCCTTTGCAGCTTTTGATATCCAAAAAGACGACAGATTTGGTTTACTCTAAAATTGAATACGTGCTTCAGTATTAGATCGAAGTTCAAGAATTGCTTCTGCCAAACCTGAAGGTTATTCTGGTATCATATCAATTTCACATTTAAAAGGATCTACAATCCAACTGACAGTACGTATATCAAGATCTGGAAAGTAATCTGAAATCCGCTTTCTGAGTTTGATAAGATGTCTTACAATTGTATCCTTGATGTCAGCAAAAGTAATGTTTTCGCAATCTTCCAAAAACAAAGCTAATCTTGAAAAAGAAGTTTTGTTCTGTTCTACTTTCTGACTCCAATATTGCAGCTTTAATCCAAACGCTGACACTATTTCTCTCGCTGAAATGATATTAATATTCTTTCCTTGCAATTCTTTGTTTAATATATTTATACTCTTAAAAATGTCAGCTAAATATGCGAGATATGCAACCCAGGAAGAGTTTTTAAACTTATCTGCGAGAATATTTTTTTGATCAACCATAAAAATTTCCACTTCAGTTTTGAGAGTCCATACTCAATTTAGTACATTTCCGCGAGAGAGCCACCTTACTTCTGTATTATAAAGTAGGTCCGTATATTCGGCTTCACCGTCCTGACATAATTCACGAAATAGCCGCGTGTTTAGTGCATGTCCTTTGATAAAATTTATAATCTTGATGACATCATGCATGACGGCTTCCAGTGTAGGTTCTAAATATTTGACCATAAGGGCCTGGCGATGGATCATACAGTGAATAACTTCAATATTTGGGTTATTTTTTTTACGAAAGCCGAAAAAACCATTAATATGGCCCAGCATAGCTGGAGCTCTATCCAAAGATACAGAAATACAGTTTTCCCATTTTAAACTTTGCGCATTGAAGTATTCATTTACTTTATTGTAGACATCAATTCCACGAGATCTTAACTCGGGAGGAGAACAAAACAGCAATTCCTCTTCAAAATTATCTGCACCTTTGTAGCGAACATACACCATTAGCTGTGAATTGTTACTAAAATAAGTTGTCTCATCAAGCTGAATAGCAAAATATTTAGCCTGTATTAATGAGAAAATAACTTTTCTTCACATTTTCTGCTAATACAGAAATTCGTTCTTTCACAATTCTTGCAGACAAGGGCACTGAATTCAGTTTGTTCGCTTCTTTTCGACCACACATAATCTCTGTCATTTTTACAGCAGCTGGTTTAACCAAATCTTCACCAATAGTGTATGGTTTCTTATTTCGAGCAATCAACCAGGCTACTTCAAAGCTAGCCCTTGATGCTGAACGCTGATCAAATGTACCAAACAAGTTGCTATTCAAATATTTGTCTTTTAACAGATATTTCTAAATTTGCAAAGTATTCTCGCGGTTTGGAAGACAGGTGTGAATGCAAATTATCTAAATGTTTCTTCAGTTGACTTTTTTTGAAAGATTCTGAAGTCAATACCTTCATACATACAACACACTGTGGTTTCATTGTACCATTGTCTTCTATTTGCGTAAAACCCTAATTAAGGAATTCGTCTTAATATTTTCTTTTTCTATTTGCTGCCATCTGAAGGAGACAGAAAATAATAGTTGTAAAATACTTAAATTAAATTTTCAAATAATCTTTCACAAATAATACAAAAAAATTTCGGTGCATGCAAAACAGGTTTTTAAAAAATCATATTAAAATATATACTTTTTACTCACAAGTTTCGTTTTTACCCCCAAAAATTTCATTTTTACCCCATTAGGGGTAATTTACCCCGGTTCCCCGACCGCTGCTCTATATAAACGTAGCTAGTGTGCAATTTACGAATGGAATACAATTGCTGTGGAGGACTTATTTCAGGCTTGAATAATATTTTGCATATATTATACTAGATGTAAAACGCGTCTGGTGTCAGCGTAGATGCCTGCAGGATAAACGAACAGACCTAAATTATAACTCTCTAAAGGGATTTTTCACAAAAGATGTTAAAACAATTTAAAATAAATCTGCACAAAAGTTTTGTTTTTTGGAGTGCGTACCAATCACAAAAAAAAATGCAAAACAATTTAACTAGAGATTGAAGGTTTATATGTAGAAAGAAACATTGTATCTCCTTTTTACTTTTTAAATTCAATAAAAAATAATACTTAGACGGCACTTACAAAAATTGGATATTGTAGAGAAAAGAGAATAAAATTAGTTAAGCTATACTATGGAAATACTTCTTTTCAACATTATTCAGACTTCACGTCGAACCTTTGTCGTTAACAGACGTGTTTAATAGCTAACCTAATTGCACCTAGTTTTTTGCAATATTATTTATATTCAGTTGATAAAATTGCAATAAAGTGTAGTGTTAATATAAAAATAAATTTGAACTACTTGGAAAAAAACCTGTAAGTAGTATTTATTATATTATAATTAAAGATACTTATATCAAAACAAGTTCCTGCTACCGGATTTATCAACTACACAACTTTTGGTACCTCATTACCGATTCTGTTGTGACAAACAGGACCGTCTGAAGAATAGAGGTACCAAAATATGAATAATATTTCTAAAAATGGATGAAGATTCTGTTGGTTCTGTTTCTTCTCCTAACAACAATCAACCATGTTCATATTTTAAGGCTGTTACTTCATTTAAATATCCAACCAAAAACCAAGCCATTGTCCTATCTGCTATCAATGGAATAAAAATAAATGAATACGTGATAGCAATAGCAACAACAAATAACAGAATTTGTATTTATCTCTCCAATTCTCCTGTTATCAGGAGAATTATTAAAAAATCTACCAAGAAAAGCCATAGTTAAGCTGACACACCTAATAAATGCTGCTTTTAGATTGAGATATGTTCCCAGACTCTGGAAAGTAGCCGAAGTAATTATGATCGCCAAACCAGGTAAATCTCCTAATGAAGTGACATCCTATCGACCAATATCCCTCCTTCCGGTGATGTCAAAACTATTTGAAAAACTTCTATTAAAAAGATTAAAACCAATTATAGAAAGAAAAAATCTTATACCAAATCATCAATTTGGTTTCAGAAATCAACATTCCACTATAGATCAAGTTCACAGAATAACGAATATAATAGAAAAAACATTAGAAGAAAATAAAGTCTGCTCTACAATCTTCTTGGATGTAGCACAGGCATTTGATAAAGTCTGGCATGACGGTTTAAACTATAAACTAAGAACGTTCATGCCTAAACAGTATTCAGAAATCTTGGAATCATACATTGCGAATAGATATTTCAGAGTAAAACAAGAAGACGTGTACACCGACTTAAGGGAGATCAAAGCTGGCGTGCCACAAGGAAGTGTCTTAGGTCCGGTCCTGTACCTATTGTATACGTGTGACATTCCAGAGCTAGAACAAAATACTATTGCCACCTTCGCGGATGATACAGCCATACTAGCGATAGGAGACACTAGTGAAGAAGCGACTGATAAATTGCAATTATCAGTAAATAAAATACATAACTGGACCAGAAAATGGCGAATAAAATTAAATGAGACTAAATCTGCACACATTAACTTTACAAATAAAAAAATAGAAAATTTCCCAGTTACAATAAATGATGCCCGAATTCCTTATGCAACATCAGCAAAATACTTGGGCATCACCCTAGACGCGAAGCTGCGCTGGAAAGTCCATGTCAAAAAGAAAAGAGGGGAGCTTGATATTAGATATAAGAAATTGTATTGGCTGATTGGAAAAAATTCAACATTGTCAATTCATAATAAATTATCCATCTACAAGCAAGTACTGAGGCCAGTATGGGTATATGGGTGCCAACTCTGGGGCTGTACCAAAGCTAGTAATCTACTTACTATCCAGAGATTTTAAAATAAAGTACTGAGAAACATTGTTGATGCTCCTTGGTATATCCGTAACAGCAACCTCCACCAGGACCTGGGTATGGAAACTGTGATCGAAATAATCAAGAGAACAGCAGCAAGTCACGAGCAGAGGCTGCATAGTCATGTGAATGTCGAGGCAATCCAGCTTCTTGACAACACTGAACTAAAGAGAAGACTCATAAGGACAAAACCATTTGAGCTAGTGTAAATTTGTAACAGTTTAGTGTAAAAAGCAGAGTATAGTGCTGTGAAGTTATTGCATGTTAGTTATTAGTGCATTAGTTAATAGATAAAATAAGAGTAAGCCATAGGGTAAGCCCTTAGATTTAAGTATTTGCTGTTATTATGTTAGGTCAGAAAATAACTGATAATTGGTCATTTGTGACCAGATAGCAGTATACAAACACCGCGTAGGTGTTAATAAAAAAAAAAAAAATCTCTCCAATACCGAAGCCGTCAATACATTGCTGAAGACACATACATCAATATCCATTAATGATTCAGAAGTTGAAGTAAGACGTCTAATTACTCCTGCTACAAGACTGGTCATCTCCAATGTCTGTCCCACCATACCAAACTTAGTACTTGAATAATTATTTATAACTGGGAATAAGCCACAATTAAAGATAAAAATACGTTTATTGACGTTTCAATTTCCAATTCGGAAATCGTTCTCAAAATACAAACATTAAATTAAACAAATTTTGTTTTTTGTTACATAGTGAAAAAATTCTTCTAATTATTTAATTTTATCTGACTCATTTATATTGACAATTCAGACATACATTATGGCATTTTAAAGTAGACGACTTTAAAATGATATTGCCAATATTGTTGAGTTGCGCTCCTGGATCGACTTTACTTATAAGATAGTTCATTCGATTACATGAAATCAACTTTAACTTGAGAATATCCGTCAGAAAAAATCATAGCATCTAATTCGTCTTTAAAAAGACAAACACATGACATGATGACAGTAAAATTCTCCTGTTAGTGATTCCATAGTAAATTATGAGGGAAAAACCAGGAAAAAAACCTCATAATACTATCCCGACATTGTAAGTATTTGTTCGTGAATTTAGTTTACCTTCAACAAACATCAAAAATTCTGATTTTATATGTTACGTAATTTAAAAACATAAATGATGTATCCTCTATATGTTACTGACTTACTAATACTGGTATTTTCTTATTAATAACTTCCTCTTTTAATATTGGTAACCAGATCCTACTACATTCTGCCGAGGAATTTGCGACACAATTGGCCTCATTTAGCATAATTAGAGCCGCTTCTTTGATTTTTCTTTTTTTACCATCCGTTTCTTTTAGGACTATATTTGAATTATTCCATTGAACCCTATGTTCATTATCCCATGCGTGTTTACATATTTGAGATCTATCAAATTCTCTATTTTTAATATAAGATTGATGTTCACTTATTCTAACATTTAATGGCCTTGATGATTCACCTAAATAAAACTGATCGCATTCACAAGGTATTTTATAAATGCAATTCTTTGTCCTTTCTTGTTCATTGTTAGGTTTGGTTTTGGACAAAATAGATCTCAACGTGTTTGTTGTTTTGAATGTTGTTGAATATTGAATTTTGAACATAGGGTTCAATGGAATAATTCAAATATAGTCCTAAAAGAAACGGATGGTAAAAAAAGAAAAATCAAAGAAGCGGCTCTAATTATGCTAAATGAGGCCAATTGTGTCGCAAATTCCTCGGCAGAATGTAGTAGGATCTGGTTACCAATATTAAAAGAGGAAGTTATTAATAAGAAAATACCAGTATTAGTAAGTCAGTAACATATAGAGGATACATCATTTATGTTTTTAAATTACGTAACATATAAAATCAGAATTTTTGATGTTTGTTGAAGGTAAACTAAATTCACGAACAAATACTTACAATGTCGGGATAGTATTATGAGGTTTTTTCCTGGTTTTTCCCTCATAATTTACTATGGAATCACTAACAGGAGAATTTTACTGTCATCATGTCATGTGTTTGTCTTTTTAAAGACGAATTAGATGCTATGATTTTTTCTGACGGATATTCTCAAGTTAAAGTTGATTTCATGTAATCGAATGAACTATCTTATAAGTAAAGTCGTCCCAGGAGCGCAACTCAACAATATTGGCAATATCATTTTAAAGTCGTCTACTTTAAAATGCCATAATGTATGTCTGAATTGTCAATATAAATGAGTCAGATAAAATTAAATAATTAGAAGAATTTTTTCACTATGTAACAAAAAACAAAATTTGTTTAATTTAATGTTTGTATTTTGAGAACGATTTCCGAATTGGAAATTGAAACGTCAATAAACGTATTTTTATCTTTAATTGTGGCTTATTCCCAGTTATAAATAATAATTAATTTACAATGCCACAAGAAAATAGCTTCAGAACAATATTAGTACTTGAAGTTAAGCTGAAAAAATTAGGACTTAATACTGTATCCCAGATGACTTTTCTGCGAGTTGGAATGCCGGACACTGCCTATAACCACGTTTTAAGCTTTCAAAGACAAATTTTTATCACTCCTATTGAAAATATCACTATCCCAGATTTCATTACAATATCCTTCGACAACACCAACTATCGAATTTATCTATCCACTGACTTAAATTGCCCTAAGTGTATGTCAAAAGGTCATCGCGAAACAGACTGCCCTGTTCTATCACAATTGACATCAACTGAAACACCCATTGAATCTCAATCTACAATATCACTCCCGTCTACACCTCAAAATCTTACAACAGAAGCAGGAAATTCTATTAATAATACCACTAACTTTCAAATAACAGCAGAAGATATTCACCACGAAACGACTAAAAATAACAATCCTATTACTTTGAACACTGATGCCTCCCATCAAAAAACAAAGAGACAAATATCTACTGACTCTCCTGAGATACATGAAACGCCACCCGATCCAACAATTTTTACCAAACCCAAAAATACAGTTAAGCGGCCAAAATCATCACAATCTGATATCCTCGAGTCACTTGAATCTATTAAAGGTAAAATCGAATCTAAATATCCGACATATCCTCTTAAATTTACAGTTCTTTGTGACGCGATATGTAACGCATTAAACTCAATATCCTACCCCCATAGTAGAAAATTACACAACCGTTATGGGTTCTTTTAAAGAGATACTGCTATTCGCCCACGACCATATTCCTGATCGCAAAATAAAAAAAAAACTTCGAAAAAAGATACAATCCTCAGTTACCGATTCATCCTCGGATATTGAAAGCGATAACTCCCTTTCCCACGTTGTAAAATAAAATGGATAATACATTTATATTACAGTGGAATCTTAATGATTATTTTAATAATTTAGAATCCCTTAATCTACTTATAAACGATATTTCTCCTCTTATAATTTGTTAACAGGAAACCCACCTTAAAACTAATAACTTTAATATAAAAAATTACTCCCATTTCCTTAAAAATCGAGACGCAACATATGCTAGTGGAGGTGTTGGTATTTTTGTAAAAAATCACATTCAGACCAAAGAAATTAAGCTACATACTAATCTAGAAGCTGTAGCTGTATCAGTGTCATGCAATATCAACTGCAGACCTATTAACATATGTAACATTTACCTCCCTCATCCAAATGAATATGTACTTGAAGAATTACATTGCTTAATCGATGATATTCCTGCTCCCAAACTAATACTTGGTGACTTGAATTGTCATAATATCACATGGGGTAGTATAAAAACAGACAAATGTGGTAGACTTCTTCAGAAATTAATAGACAATCAAAATCTAATTTTAATGAATACTGGTAAATCTACTCATTTCAGCTCCCACAATAGTACTTTTTCTGCCATCGATATTTCATTGTGTGATCACACATTAGCTACAAGTTTTTCTTAGAATAGTCTTGACTATCTATATAATAGCGATCATTTTCCTGTAACAATTGAAACCATTTTGCATGATCAACCAAATATTCCTGTTTACCAAAAATGGAAATTAAATTCAGCAAACTGGGACTTATATAGAGATCTAATAAATAATTATCTTACGAACTTTATTCTAAAAGATAGCATAGATTCATCTCTTCATCATTTCAATGATACTATAGTAAAATGCGCTAATATTGCAGTGAGAAAAACAAAACCTTGTAAACGAAAACCAGTACCATGGTGGAGTGAAGAAATAGCCTTAGCTATGAAATCTAGCAAACATGCTTTCAATGTTTTAAAAAGACATAAAACAACAGAAAATGTTATCAATTTTAAAAAACTTGGAGCAAAAACTATCTAAATATCTTATTAAGAAAAGTAAAAAAGAAACATGGTCAAATTATGTCTCTACCATAAATTCATCAACACCTATGACTACAATCTGGAATAAAGTACGTACATTAAAAGGTGAACAAAACTCAACTCATATTAACACTCTTTATTATAAAAACAAATTAATATCTTCTAAACAAGAAATTAGTAATATTATGTCAGATGTATATAAGAATAATTCAAGCAATGCAAACTTTAATCCCGCATTTTTAGATTTCAAAAATAAACGAGAAATGACAGATATATCTATAATAGATAGTGATAATCCACTAAATTTTCCCATCACATATCAAGAATTTGAAGAAGCTCTAGATAAATCAAAAAACACTTCATCGGGTCCTGATAATATACCAATCATATTTATCAAAAACTTGCCGTACATAGAAAAATTAATTCTCTTGGACATTTTCAATCACATTTACCTTAATAAAAAATTTCCTTCAATCTGGTCTGAATCAACAATTATTCCCATATTAAAACCTTTCAAATCAAAAACTGATCCCCTTTCCTATCGACCAATTTCTCTTACAAATAATACATGCAAACTACTCGAAAAAATTTTAAATAACAGATTAATATGGTTTCTTGAAAAAAAAAAACAATTATTAAGCCATATCCAAAGCGGTTTCAGAAAAGGCAGATCAACTCATGATGCCTTAGTAGCTATTGGCAATATTATATGTGAGTCCTTTAGAAATAACCAGATAGTAATTTCCATATTTTTTGATATAAATAAAGCATTTGATACTGCATGGAGATACAATATTTTACAAACCATGTCCAATTAGGGTATCCAGGGAAATTTTCTTGCCTTTGTAAAACATTTTATGAATAATAGGATATGTCAAGTACGTGTAAATGGAATTACCTCAAAAACAGAATTTCTTGAAAACGGTATTCCACAGGGCCCAACCTTAAGCCCCACTTTATTTTTAATAGCAAATAATAATATCGCTCAAGAGATAAAGCTACCATTAAAAGCAGGTCTGTATGCAGATGACTTAGTTGTATATACTAGTAGCTGCAATATTACACTAGCCTCAAACATTTTGCAATCATTTCTGCATAAACTAGGGTCCCAAAAGACTGGTTTTACATTCTCAGGTGATAAATCTCGTTTCATCGTATTCAATAAAAGAAAAACTGATTGCAAAACAACCCTTACTCTAAATGGTATTAACCTAAAACAAGTAGAGAGCATTGACTTTCTTGGCCTGAGACTGGACAGTCAGTTAACATGGGCAGAACATATTAAAAACCTAGTCGTATCCTGCCAATCTAAAATAAATCTCCTTAAAATGCTATCAAACCGATATTGGGGAGCGGACACCATAAAATTGCTGCATATATACCAATCATTAATCCGAAGTAAACTGGATTATGGTGCAATATGCTATTCAACTGCGAGTAATTATATACTTAAAAAACTAGACATTATACAAAACACATGTTTAAGACTAATTCTGGGTGCTTACAGAACTAGTCCTGTTTCAAGTTTTCAGGTTATCCTAAATGAATCTCCCCTATCAATACGAAGACAACACATTTCTTTAAATTATGCTGCGAGATTGTCTTGCAATCCTAATAACACAAACTATCCACTTCTTTATAAAATATATCCACCTACTTATTGCCATCAACAAATTAAATATCCACCCCTTAAAGAACGTCTAACGAGATATGGTTTTGTCAAGGAGCAGCTGACACATTCTTACCCTACACAACGAACTATACCTCCCTGGACTATTAATTTTCCCACTATTGATCTATCCCTTACGGCCTATCCAAAGAGTGCCACAAATCCCATAATCAATAACAAACTATATCAAGAATGGATATTAGAATACACTGGCAATAACAAGATTTTTACCGATGCGTCAAGAATTGAAAAGGGACACGCAGCGGCCTTTATTCTAGGAAAGTCTGAATATGCAGTTCGCATCCCTCAATTCTGCAGCATTTTCACGGGAGAAGCAATCGCCATTTTAAAGGCTTTAGACATGTGTAAGAGTCATGCAAGCTCAGATTTTCTTATCATTACTGACTCTTTATCTGTTCTACAGAGCTTAAGGCAAATATATCCAGTACATGCTATCCTGTAACAAATACAATTAGCACTTTATCACCTACAAAACAGACACATGAACGTTACATTTCTCTGGGTACCATCACATACAGGTATCGCAGGAAATGAAAAAGTAGATGAATTAGCAAAGAAAGCTGCTACTGACGAGCAAACTGAAATTATGATTACAATTCCATTCAGTGATATATAGCTCAATATTTAACAGCACTGTGTAAAAAATTGGCAACAAATGTGAAATTCTAATAAGGCTAGCCTTAAAAACGTGAAAACTCAGATTGGCACTAAACTACAATTTCCAGAAAACAGAAGGCAACAAGTGATTATAAACCGACTAAGAATTGGACATACAGCGTTAACTCACCAGCATCTCATAACAAAAGAACTACCACCTGAATGTTCCTATTGTGAATGTCCAATAACTGTTCAACATGTATTGATTGAATGTCCTCTTTATTCCTACGAAAGAGCCATCAACAACGTACCAGAAGAAGCAAAGAAACTTAAAGATATTTTAAACAGTAATGTATCTAATACAATCAAATTCCTTAAGGACATAAGTTATATTATATGTATCATTTTGTAATTTGTAATTTATTATGTGTAATTTAATACGCAATTTGTAATTAGTAAATTTTTATTTGTAATAACAACTGTAAAATCTGTAAAACCCGCTAATAACCTTTAATGGTTGATGCGGAAATTCTAAATATGAAAAAAATAAAAAAAAACATTATTCAGATCGAAGCTTCTAGAAGAAAATATAAATTAACACTGTACAAGTCGATTGTTCGCCTAATTATTACATATGGCAGTCAAACATGGACTCTGAACCAGCGAAAAATTAATTAGCTTCTAGTATTTGAAAGAAAGGTTCTCAGAATAATATTTGGTCCTCAAAGAGACGAATTCACAGGGGATTGGAGAAGACGCCGCAATACTGAATTGGTTACTCTACATGGAACTGAAAACATATTTAGACATATAAAGGCCAACCGAATAAGATGGACAGGTCACATGGTACGATCAGAGGATGACCGAGTATTAAAGACAGTGTTTTTTGAAAGACCAGATGGTAGAAGATCAGTAGGCCGACCGAGAAAAAGATGGAAGGATGATGTTGATGCCGATTTATCTAGAATTGGGGTGCAACAATCGGAAATACAAGCTCAAGATCGTAGAGGTTGGAGGGCGATAGTACGAAGACTCACCCCGAGTTTTAGAGCCAGTAACGATGATGATGATGATGATGGAAATAATCAGTGTGCTAAGACTACGGCAAGTATCTTTAATACTAACCAAACATAAAAAAAGTAAGTCACCAATACGATAAACCTTAAACTAATAAGTTTAAGGTTAAAGGTGACGTTAACAACACAGCACGAAGTAGACCGTCGGCTATGAAATAAAGTAATTGAGGTGGCGGTATTTACAAATAGATAATCGACAGCCTATTTGACAAATATCTCGTGCATCTAGTGTATTAGTACCTACTGTTGTATCGAATTACAAAATCCCGTATATTTCACCCTTATAAAATAGGATTATTTCATTAATTAAACGAAGATGATACTGATCATCGGATTCAATTTTGTGAAGAACTTGGTAAAATCATAAATAACAGCCAACTTCGATTGTACAATATATGTTTTTCTGACGAGTGTACTTTTGTGTTAAACAGTAAAGTTAATAGACATAATTCTCGTCATTGGAGTAACAGTAATCCTCATTTACTCATGGAGACATATACACAAACACCTCAAAAATTAAATGTATGAGGTGGCATTTTAGGGAGTTACGGTATTACACCATTATTTCACCTTCAAACAAGACTGGGCACCCCCACATTATATTATACGCCTATGACAACATTTGAATCAACGTTTTTCAGGGCGTTCGACTGGCAGAAGATGTCCAATAGAGTGGCCGACCAGATCACCGGATCTTTTCTTTTTGGATTTTTTGTGGGGATACCTAAAATCAAAAATATACGCGACTTCGCTTGCAGATCTGTAAGGAAAATATTTTGCCTACCACATGTGGTATTAATACAAGGGGTAGAAAATTGGGGACTAAAACTAAGGGGGTGGAGATATGGCAAGCAAAATAATCGCTACTTGTGCGAACGGCACTCAGGATTTGTTAGGAGAGCTGGGGTCGTGAATAAGTAAATGGCCAAAGGGTTCGGATTGGGGCAACTACAAAAAATAAAATAAAGGGGTCATTAATCTCTTGGAACAAACAAAATAAAAATAAACCGGAAACACTTCTAGTAATTTATTATAGGGCGCCACTTTGAGGTGCCTAATTATAACTATTACAACAACTAGTTGTAATAGGAAAATAATTATTAAAAAATCAAGACATATCTGGGCGACATTTTTGTAACGATAACTTGGGATACTATTCGTAAAGAAAAAAAGGATTAGTTTAAAAAAATAGATAAAACGTTAAGAAACAAAATTTAACATTTATTTTTGTGTTATACCATAAACAGTTACACAAATACAGACAGCACAAAAAAAGCTATATTAGTTACAGAGATTCTGTAACTAAGCTAATCCAAAATAATATAGAAAACTTACATGTGTTCTACACATGTAGACTTGACTTTAAATTTTAGACACAGAAACAGTTACCTGAACCTCACTAAATTTACTCTGCATGTCTGGGGTCGGGAACTGGAATCATGCTGGAACTATACTGGGGGCATATCCGGGATGACGATCAGGGATAAGAAGATGAGGGCGAAAGCCAGCACCGGCTGAAACACAACCTTTGAAAACTCGTCTCCTTCAAAGACTGGAACAGGTACAGCACAATAGCAATATGTGGCCATCTTCAAAAACTAATGTAAATCTGCTCAATACCAAGCATCCAACTGCTATTGTCGCTTCATGCTACATTTCCATAACAAGAAAAGGAAAACGAAAAGATTTCGAATTTGAAAATAAATTCGGACTCCAACACAACTCAACACACCTTGATCAGCGGCCGGCTTTACCGAGAGTAACGAAATTATTCTCAGAAATTGATCGCATAACTTAAAATAACAAAACACAGACAGGAATTAAATCGCAAAAGATTCTATTTCTACAACGTACAGAAATTATAAGGCGACTTCGAATAAAACATTAAAAGAAGATATCGAGAAAGTCCACATCTTTAAAATAATAAACAACTCTAAAATGGTTTATATTACTTGGCCGACGTTGAAAAGAACAAAATATTATTTGAGTTTTTATACGTACGTTAGGACACTGAAATGCATTAAAAATACTCTTAGATTTTCAACCATATATGAGGGGATTTCAATATATTACGTATACGAGGGGATTTCAATATATTTTAAAGAATCAATGAATTGCAAATGCTACAGATCTTGCAGAGTTTTGATAAAGAATTGTGACAGAATGCCGATTATTGACACTGGAGATATTTGCAAATATACGAAGAGGCTTAGAAAATAGACTGTATTATTGTATTAATGTCAGGAGGTCATTTAGAACATTAAATTGGTTAATTTGATTGAATTTTATGATTTTTGTATTGAATTGAATAATTTGATTGAATTTTATGTAGTTTTAAATAATGTGCCACTTGACCACACTTGCTATTTAGTCAAACTGGGGGTTGGTGCAGAGTAGTATGGGGTTATATTTGAAGGCATAAATTTTGCATAAAATTCGTCCTCCTTTCAATATAAATTTACGTCTTTTCTATTTAATTTTTAAAAAATTCCTGGTCTCTGAGTTTCTGAGGGGGTCAAATTTTCGTTGGAACTCACTGTTTAATTAGTTAATGTACAATACTTTTCCACTACAATACGTACATTATATTTAGTTTCCTAAATTATTTTATGTCATATCTATACCATCTTTTTTTAAATTCATTTTCTGTCTTATGGTAACTGTATTTGTAAATATTCCGTTATCTCCTTTTTGTCTCCCTTTTTCCGTATTTGTAATTATAATTGTATGTAAACTTACCAGATCTTTACATATTTAAACTTCATGAAATATATGTTATATTAAGCGAATCTTTTATTTTAAATTTTTTTATTAAATCAATTATCAAATCTTATTTATTTTGAGTTTTTTCTTGATTTATTATTAATCCCATGATCTTTACTTCCCATTACCATTTTTATGACGTGTCTTAATTTCATTTGTATTTCTTTTGCTCACAGTGCTAACATTTTTACAGAAAAGCTTCTAGACTAACGTTCTATTAGTCATTTCTCTATAGTAATATGCTGAGACAAGCGTCACGGAACTAGCGCCATGAGAAGGCTTCACGGGTAGCGTGACGAAATTAAGTAATGTGAGTATGTATGTATGAGATAGAAAATATGACGATGAAGTCGAGAAGTTGTATGATCAGATCCAAGACATCTTACAGAAACCTAATAAACATATATTATATATAAATTTTATATATTATAGGCGACTTCTATGCAAAAATTGGGGAAGGTCGACGAGGTCATACTGTAGGTACTTATGGTTTAGGACAACCTAACGATCGAGAACAGAGATTGTATGAATTCTGTAAAGAAAACGATATAACCATTGCAAACACCTGGTATAAACTACCCAAGCGACGACTATACACTTGAAAAGCCCTATTTGATGATGGCAATAACCCTGAGTCTTCAAGAAATCAAATAGACTATATACTTGTAAATGAGCGTTTCCGAAATGCCGTCAAAAAAGTCACTACATATCCTGGGGCAGATATTGGATCTGATCATCAACCACTGGTAGCAGATATTAAACTAAGGTTAAAACGAATTCAGCGACAAAAACCAAAAACAAATCTACTTAACTTTGACGATATAAAGATAAAACATAACATTAAAAAAGAATTTAACAATAGAATATAAAACATCGGGGAACAACTAAAAGATCCAGAAGAACTATGGAGTGAATTTAAAAACCAAGTTAACGAAATCTCCACAAACAATGATTATAGAAAAAACTTAATCAAGAAAAATAACTGGATGACAAAAGACATCTTGAAATTAATGGAACAACGTCGACTGATAAAATCTAATGTATCAGCATATAGACACCTGCAGAGAAGAATAAAAAAGGAGATTAAATTAGCCAAAGAAAAATGGATAAGAGAAAGGTGCGACGAAATGGAGGATATAATATCTAAACACGACTTATTTAATGTGCACAAAAAATTGAAAGAAATGAGTAATATATTTAAAAAACGAGTTACCTCTGTACTTTTTGACACTAATAACAAAATTATTGTAAATGATCAAGAAATAAGAAAAGAATGGCAGCTGTATATATCAGAGTTGTTTGAAGATGACAGAAATAATATTGCCGAATTCTACCAAAACTGTACTGATGGCTAAAATGATGCTAAAATTAAAAAAGCTTCTGGTTCAGATGACACACCAACTGAGTTGCTGAAACTAATAGATGATGATAACATAACAGTAGTAGTAAGACTTTTTAATTTAATATATAACACCGGAGTGATTCCCGCAGATTGGCTAAAATTCATCTTTATCGCAATAACAGAATGTGAAAAAATGCTCAGAATATCGATTAATTAGCCTAATGAGCCACACTCTTAAAATTTTTCTCAGAATACTTTACAACAGAATTAGACGCAAATGCGAAGAAGATCTCGAAGATACCCAATTTGGTTTTAGAAATGCTATGGGAACCAGGGAGGCACTTTTTGCGCTGCACATTCTATTACAAAAATGCCGTGACCAAAGAAAATATGTATTTGCATGTTTCGTGGACTTCTAAAAGGCATTCGATAAAGTACAGCATGTAAACTTAATGCAAATACTGAAAAATATCGGAATAGATGACAAGGATATTCGTGTCATTAAAAATTTGTACTGGAATCAAACTGCTATCGTAAAAATTGGAGATAACTACACCGATGAAATCCTCATACAACGAGGAGTCAGACAAGGTTGCATTTTGTCGCCAACATTGTTCAATGTTTACTCGGACCAGCTATTTTAAAAGGCACTTGAGAGACAACCATGTGGAATAAAAATTAAGGGGGAACTACTTAATGTGATTAGATATGCAGAAGATACAGTCTTAAAATTTTGCTTGATCGTATTCACGGGGTAGGAGAGGAAATGGGCATTAAAATAAACTGAAGCAAAACCAAATTTTTAGTGTTTAGTCGTGACCCACATCCAAATGATAAGCTTCAATTGAACGGAGTCCAAATTGAGAAAGTTCACAACATGACATATTTGGGAACTGTGATAACGGACCAAATATATCCAGACATAGAAATAAAACGTAAAATAGCAATGACTAACACTACTTTTATGAAAATAAAGTCATTTCTTTGCAATAACCATCTCAGTTTAGAACTAAGGCAAAGAATGGTTAAGTGTTATGTTTGGTCTGTACTTTTGTATAGTGCAGAAGTGTGGACGCTAAAAGTATCGATCATAGACGAATGGGTTCATAGACGAATGCTGAAGATACCTTGGATAGCAACAAAAACTAATGAGGAAATACTAAGGAGCGTCAACAAAGACAGAGAACTGCTAAAGACTGTTAAACATCGAAATATGTCTTATCTGGGACATATAGTAAGGGGATATAAGTCGATATAAAATTTTACAACTGATCCTTAAAGGCAAAATAGAGGACCTGTATAGGTGTAGGAAGAAAACAAGTTTCTTGGTTAAAAAACATTCGTGAATGGACTCAGATACCAAATGCAGGACAATTATTCCATTGCAGAAGATCGAGAAGCCTTCGCAATGGTGATCGCCAACGTCGGATAGTTCTGATATGGCACGCGAAAAAGAAGAAGAAGAAAATTATGTATGTAAATAAGTATGTTTAAATTAAAAACTACAAGAAAAAAATATCTAACAAAATACAGACATTAAATGAGAAATTACAATTAAAATTACAAGACTATCTGTCAATAAAATATTTAATTCGTAACGATTGTCAAAATTTTAAAGTCATAAATATCATCCAACTAATAACAATATTAAATGATCGATTTTAATTTTTATGACAACTCTGTTACTGTTACAAATAAATTTACTATCAAAGGATCCTCCTCCTTTTAAGTGCCTTGTCTATTGAGGTTGGCGATCAATATGGCAAATTTCTCTCTGTTCTGGGCTTGATGGATTAAGTCATTTCCTGTTGTGTGAGTCCAATCTCTGATGTTTCGGAGCCAGGATTTCTTCTTTCTTCCTATACCCCTTTTACCCTCGATTTTGCCTTTTAATATTACCTGGAGCTGCTCAAATTCCCTATGGCGCATTATGTGTCCTATATATGACGTATTTCTAATTTTGATTGTATTAACCAAATGAGGTCGTGTGTTCATTATTTTCAGTACCTCTTCATTTGTAGTTTTGCTGGTTCAGCTTATTCTTAGCATTCGACGGTACATCCACATTTCGAATGAATTCAGTTTGTTGACGTCATACTGTTTTAATGTCCAGGTCTCACAGCCATATAGTAGTAGCGACCACACATAACACTTTAGTGTTCTTAACCTCATTGTGATTGATAGCTTGGGGTTACAGAGCATTTTACGCATGTTCATGAAGCCAGATCTTGCTATTTCAATACGTCTTCAAATTTCTTTTGAGTGGTCTAGCTGACTGTTTAGCTCTCTGCCCAGGTATATGAAGCTTTGGGAGCTCTGAAGGGTGATACCATTGATTTGTATGTTGGGTGTAATTTGTTCATGGGGGTTCTTGTGGAATACCATGATTTTGGTTTAGGAAAGATTAATATCCAAAACTAGTCTGTGACTTTCTTCTGATAGTATGTTCATCAATATTTTTAGTTGGTCTTCTCTTTCTGCTAATACTACGGTGTCATCGGCATATCTTACATTGTTAATGATGATTCCATGAACTCTTCAAGAGAAGCTCTGATGATATTTTCGGCATAGACATTAAATAGAAGAGGGGACAGAATGCACCCTTGACTCACTCCTCGTTCTATGTTTACATAATTGGTATTTCCGTTGTCTGTTCGAACACATCCTGTGTGGTTCCAGTATGTATTGCTTATTATAGCTATGTCGTGTCTGTCCAGCCCTACATCTTTTAGCACCTCAATCAATTTTTCGTGTCTAATGCGGTCGAAGGCCTTTCTATAATCGACAAAGCACACATACAGCTGTTTTTGAACCTCGAGATACCTTTATGCCATTAGTGCCAATCTCATTATTGCTTCTCTGGTGCCTGTACCTTTCCTAAAATCATATTAAGAACGAGTAAGGTATTCTTCACACTTATTGTGAATGCGGTTATAAATTACTCGCATAAAAATCTTAGCAGCATGACTCATTAGGGATATAGTTCGATGGTCTTCACATTTCCTTGCTTCAAAGGGTATTTATTTATATTTTATTATTAATTTAATATTTCGTGTGAATTTGACAAATCTGACTGAAACACCATCGTATGCTTTGTTCATAAGTTGACAGGTAGCGTTAAAAGCAAAAATAATAATTTATTGAATCGTTTTAATATAATATAGTTTGTTTAAAATATAAATATTAAATAAAGTATAAAATTATTTTATTTAATTTTAAAAATAGAAAAAACGTAGTATAAAGCTTCCCGCTTTTAAGTCTATTTAGTTCCTATTTTATATGTATATTTTATATTTATGGGTTTTCTCAATAATTGGTTTAACCGTGTGAATGCAATTTATTGTTGACTTACCCGTGGCGAATCTACATTGATATTACCCCTTATAGTTATAAACTCTACTAGAACATACAGATACTTAAAAAGAAAAAAGAAAAACTGATGTCAGTCGCTCCTTAATTAAGTCGTTTGGATTATCATAAAAACTAAACTTGTTTGCCCACGCCACTGCTTAATCCGTAAAACAGGAAGCTTCATCTTTAGTACCTGCCGCCTGCCTATTAACTTTACGAGGACGACAGGGGATCAAATTAAAATGTGATTAAGTCAAAAATTTAAGTGAATTCTAATGTCGGACATTCCACAAATGACAAAAGACCAGAAGGACCCATTTTTTGTTTCTCTTAATGATGTGACTTTATCATTTAAATGTTGGAGATCACTTTGATTATTGGAGATATTCGTTAAACGGTCTCTACACTTCAGATATGCCTTTGCGAGCAAAGCTTCTAATAGGGTGGTCCTTAATTCGAGTTTTTTGCTTTCGGAAATAACAGAAAAGGGTAACAATTTTTTGGACACATAAATTTGTCAAATAATAAGAAATTTGTAGAGTAACCAATTAGTGTCTTTGAAAACAACGGCAAATTTTTGTCAAAATAACAAGTAAAAACATAACATTAAAATTATATTTACTAATAAATGTATGCCAGGTATACAAGACATCACTAAATAAATAGCGGACTAACTCGATGTTACCTAGCGTGCTACATATGGAACACAAAATTTAGATCCTGTAAAAATATATTTCACTTTATCTCAAGCGATTCGATATTTGCAACTCATAGTAAAAAAATACTGTATTTTGCTCAATTATTAATGTAATCTTAACTTCTTCAAGAGTTACAATCTCTATTTTTATCTCACAATAGAAGACTATTTGGAAAGAGAGGCCCAGGAAGAAGAAGAACATCTTGGTTAAAGAACCTCAGAATCTGGTTTAAAACAACATTTATGCAGCTGTTCCAAGCTGATGCAGATAAGATGAAGATTGCCATCATGATGCCCAACATTCGTAACGGATAGGCACATCAAATATCTAAAAAAAAATCCTAGAATAATAAGGGCATAATCGTAAATAAATAATTTCTATATTTCCAATAACTAACTTTTTCTCACCAAAATGTTCATTGTGTATGAACATTTCTTTGTCGTTTTTCCATTACTGAGGATCGTGATTTTTTCCAATATTCCTAACAATTTTTCTCCATTGGTCCCTATCTTCAGCTACTCTGAGAGCTTCTCAGAATGAGTTTCCAGCTGAATTCTTAATTTGATCGGACCATTTAGTTTGTAGTCGTCCTCTTGATCTTGTGTAGCATTCTCCTTCAGTAAAAAAAGTTTTACCACATCTCAAAGGCATCAATTTTTCGGCGAAGAGTCCAAATCTCTGCCCCGTATAGAAATATTGAGAATGCAATGGCATTCACCAGTCTCCTCTTAATATTTTGAGAGATAGATATGTCTCAGAAGGAGTAAAAACATATACCTACCTTGGTACTAACGTCAATGAACATTTTGACCATTCCCTAGAAATAAAATCTAACATATAGAACGCAAGATATGCATTTAAAAAAATGGCTAAGATATTCAAATACCACAATTTATGGGTACCCATAAAATCATGTTACTACCATGTTATACTTTTTCAATTGGAAGATTCGAACTTAGTTTTGAGGTTCGAATCGGTTTGTAAATGCCCCTTTGTCCGCTTCTTGTCGATCGACGATGATAGATATAATAAAAGTTTGAAGTTTTGGAGTAAAAGCATTGATTTATTGACAGCTACTGGTAATTACACAATATGATGTTGGTTAGGTAACCACTTATGATTGACTGTGCTCAAATGAGCTTAAATCCCCAATTTATAATCTCACAAATAATTCATACCTTAGCACAGAGGTTATTGCTTCATTCATACCATATACCAACAAACTTTGAATTATTTGCTTACATTGCAATTTAACCTACGCCTTAATTGCGACACTTAGGAATTTCAATTAGAAAATAGAAAATATATTATTCGGCAATTTATTTAGTTGTAGGTAAATGAACTAATTATTAAAATATACGATTTGGTTTTACAATGCCACTTATACACGGTGAAACTATAAAAGATTAAGAAGTTAAGAATAATGTGAGATTCCAAATTAAGGGGTTAATTTGTGATTGAACACAATAATATTAAACGAGTTGAATCGTGGACTTTCACAGACACCACCTGTGGCTAAATAAATTTAAAACAACCTATCTTTAAATTGAAATTCTTATTACAATAATTAAATTATATTAACAAAATTTGGTACCTTTCTGTCCCTGAATACCGAAATGATATTGTTTTCCAAAATAAAGATGTTAATCACCACTCAATGTCTTCGTTTTCAGCCTTTGGTTATCCTTCTTTTTATGAAATCACTTTGCCAATTAGACCACAATGTTTCAATTATCAGCTTCCACCATTTCTAAATATATTTCTTCCTAATAACATTTATAAATCGGTTAAATATTCTTCTTTCTTTATTGCTTTCTTGTTTATTCTTCTTTCTAAATTTTTTTCTTGCAATCTCCAATCACCATATAAATATTATAATTTTTAAGTTCTTCTAATCTCAAATCACCATATAGATAATATAATTTTTAATCTCTTCTAATCTCCAATCACCATATAGATAATATAATTTTTAATCTCCAACTAATACTCTCTTTATACTATTTTTTAATCTCCACTTAATACACTTTCCAATACTACAATACTATAAAACTTTACTACTTAATACTAAATACCGACTATTGACCACTGACCACTGAATACTGCCCCCTTATCCTCCAAATCACAGCGTATTTACATCATTTCAATGTTCACGAATATTCTCGAAACAAAATATGTTCGAATTCTTCTATTTCATAGATATTTCAATGTTCGCGAATATTCTCCTACGAAAAGAAGTTAAATTATTTTTATTGACGTCTTATTTTAAACTTCTAGATAATTCTTTACTTTTCTATCTGAGTTTTATGCAAATTTAGACTTTTCAGATCAAAATGTAAGCTTGTATATAAATTAAGCATCTTAAATTAATAAATTACACTATTTTAATCCATAATTATTATTTCAAATGTCCACTTTCTGTTTCATTCGCAAAAGTTCCAACAACCAAACTTACTTCAGGGGATCTTTGGTTGCCTAAATAGATGGCATAAACATATATTTTTATAATATCATAATTATTAAAATAACCAAATACATTGCAAGGATTTAAATAGTATTTTTACATTTTTTTTTTAATTGATACCTCATTGCAATAAGATTTTCATATCACTTATTTTATACGCGTATTATTTTAACAATAACTAACGTAAATCAATACTTCATACAACTTCTTTGTTCAATGTAAAACCTGCTAAACTTACTTTTGTATTCATCGCCTAGTGCTATTTTTTTTTTATACAACTAGAAACTGGTTTCTTAGATAACAGCATAGGTATTCATAAAAGCCAAGTCAAGAGAACATTCATACACCAAGTTTATATCTAAAAGTTTATGTGACACCATGAAGATTGAAAGTTATTATTTGTTGAATCGTAATTAACATTTCATACGACATTCTATTGATTTTATGCACTGATAAATTGAGCGGTTGATGCTTGCAGTCAGATCTTAAGAAAATCAATTAATAAATGTAAAAGCATTGATATTGAAATGCTTCAGACTTGTCTCGTGTTTTAATTGGAATTAGATTGATGTTTTAGATAGTCAGTTGTGATATTAGTTTGATCTGTTAATTGTATTGACAGGTTTAACTTATAATCATAAAAATAACACTGGTAATTTTAATTACTGAATGCATATTAACAGGTTCAATATGTTGGTTGATTGCAATTTGCAAAACAAAGCAGGTGGCATGTAAATTCTTAACAATTAACACATAAAAGATATACTTGAAATAAAAAATTTTATTTCAACAGTTTCTTTTATAAAAGGTATACTATTAAAAAAAAGGCTAACGCAGCAGTTTAAAATTCTAAAACGAATCTGCGGCTTAAACTAGAATATGCTGGTGTCTTATCGGCCTAAGGTGGAGCAGTACGGCAAAAGATAAGGGCTTGCGGCTCGGTGTTACTCCTCCATAGAGGAAGGGCGTGGCGCCTAAATACCAGTGTATATATGTATATAATATTAAAAATCCCATGGGGCTACATCACAGGATGTTTTCGGATTAACTATTCCATCATCAGAGCTATCTGAAAGTACATGTTTAAAGCCACCAAATATCTGAGTAAAAACCCTTTAAATGTAGTTTGAATAACTTTAAGTTACAACTTTGATCTTTAAAAACTATGATATTTAAGTTACAAAAGGAATTGATCACATGGCAACGTAACACTCCGCTGAGGTTACCAGTTCTAGGCGAAGTGTTTGCGAAAACTTGTTAATAGCAACTGATGATCAGTTGATATCAACAAGTCCTCGCAAGTCCTTTTATCAACAGTTTCTATTGTAAAAACAAATATGACAACTTTAATTTGCATAAAAAAATAAAGCACTAGCAGCAGTGCAGGAGAAAAAATATAACAAAAAATTGCCAGACATAGAGGAAAACATTAAAGAACTAGAAGTGCCTAAGAACAACAACAACAAAAATAAGGACGACACTGCAAAAATAAAAGTTTTAAATAAAAGAGAATTGAAAAAGTAAGTGTCAATTTAAAAAAAAAATAAAAAATTTCCTTGTAGCGGATATTTACGTAATATTAACCCTAACAATCAGATGATGTGAGAATTGAAAAAAATTGGGTTGGAAAATAAAGAACATAGACAATAGATGATAGCGCTTAAAAAAGAAAATATAACGTTAAAGCAAGAATTGAAAGACACAAAAAAATAAATTTTCCAAGGTTGAAAACAAAGTAGAACGAATTGAAAAAGAGATGAAAAGAAATAACATAAGGATTTTGTGCAAGAGCACCTGGAAGAAGATGTCGAAATAGACTCTGCAATGAAAACTGCAATGAAACTAAGAAACAATACATGTCTAGTACAAATAAAGTATTATGGCGAAAAAACAAGGTAATGAAAGAAAAAGCCAACACTTTTTTGGGATTTCTTACTGGAGAAAAGATCTACATCAATAGTGATATTACCAAAAAGAATAGATATATGAGGCAAGAAATTGTACATGAAAGCGAGGAATTAAGAGTACAAAAGGGGTACAAAAAACTAACTGCGATAGCATACAATTGGAATGGGCCGAAAATGGTACTTGCAAAAGAAAAAATTCTAAAACCCAAAAAAAGGCATATAGGAGTGGAAAAAGATAGAAAGGACCCATTATGCCGAAGGACTCTAACGATGAACACTAAAATGAGTTTAAACATAGATAGCGAAACAAAAAATTAAAATACGTACCTAAATACTATTTTACTATGAGTTTACTATGAGGGAGCAATAATGAACCTGATAAAAAAACTTAAGAAGTATAAAATGTAAGGATGTAAGGGATGTAAGGGACTGTGATGCGCAATATATAGCCTCTCCTGTCAAAATGTCAACCTCACCTGCCCGTGTGATGATCTTGATTCTGATCATCCGGTGCATCCTGCTTTACAACAAACGAGGCTCTGGCATCCGAGCGATTGTCGGTATAAGCAATCCCCCACTTACTGACCAACGGCTTCGGGCGGACGAGTTGGTAAGTGGCAGGGCACTCTTTTGTCCTGGAATTGAGAAATTGATTCCGAAGGCGGAAGAACTATAAAACTACAAATTAGTCAACGGCATAAGGATGCAGAAAGCAAAGGAGGACTACTGCATTAAAGGCCTTGTGGCACTCCTAGTTTTAACTATCATGGCTGTAAATAATTTAAGTCAAAACATTAATGATCATGGATCTCGGAATCCAAGATCCCGCAAGAGAGGACAATCTCAAGACTGCAGGGCCTCTCAGGTCGTTACTATGCAAAATCCTTGCAAAATAGCCACATGGAACGTCAGAAGCATGTTTGAGTCAGGTAAAATATATAATGCCATAAGAAAAATGAAAAGAATGCAAATCAGCATCCTCGGAATAAGCGAAATGCGATGGCCGGGATCAGGAGTATGTGACGTAGATGGATATCAAGTGTACCATGCCGGAAATACAGATGCCAATCACTATAATGGAGTTGCAATCGTAGTAGCAAAACACTTGGCTCAATCAGTTTTAACTTATATTCCCATATCTGACAGAGTAATGCTGATAAAATTTAGTTCAAAGCTGTTCATTACCAACGTAATTCAGGTCTATGCCCCAACATCATCAAGTGATGAAGATAAATTAGAAGCATTCTACAAAGATCTTACTGATGCTCTAGATCTTGTCAAAGCAGCAGAAAATACCATAGTCCTCGGAGATTTTAACGCTAAAGTCGGCAAAGGACTCTGTTTGAACATTGTGGGGGAATATGGCTTGGGAAACAGAAACGAACGTGGAAATCGACTTGTCCAGTTCTGTCAAGAACACGATTTCATTATATCCAATACCCATTTTAAACTACCACCGAGAAGACTCTACACTTGGAAGTCAAATGCAGAATCAGAGGACAAAATTATTAGGAATCAAATCGACTTCATTCTAATAAAAAATCGATTTAGAAACTGCATCAAATCAATTAAAACTTATCCAGGTGCTGACATTGGGTCCGATCACAATCCCATAGTAGCTGTAATCCAATTAAAATTAAAAAAGGTGATCAAAAAGAAGTCTCGCAAAAAGATTGATACAGCCCAACTACAAGACGAGAAAGTTAAGGAATTAGTTCAAAGACAACTGAACGAAAATTTAATTTGGGAAAATATTGGTGAAAACGTCGATGAGGGCTTAAATAAAATCGTAACGACAGTAAAAGAAATCTGTATGAGAAATTTACAAGGCAGGTCAAAGCCAAAAAGTAGGCTTGGATGACAGATGATATACTGGATTTGATGGAACAACGGCGACTAGCAAAAAACCAACGAAACACTTTACAATAGCATAAAAAAAGAAATTCGACGTAAAATACGAGAAGCAAAGAGTCAACATCTAGCCAAATAGTGTCATGACATTGAAGAACTCGAAAAAAGATACGACACGTTTAACATGTATAAAAAAGTAAAAGAAGCGGCTGGTATCTTTAATAAGAAATAAAATAAATTGCTACAGGATGAAAATGGTAAAGTAATATTCGAAGTAGAGGACAAACTTAAAGAATGGGAAAATTACGTCACGAACCTATTCGAAGACGATAGGAGTAGTTCACCTCCCGATATTACTAACTGCGACGGACCCCTAATACCACGCTGTGAGGTTATAAAGGCCATACAATCATCAAAAGATGGCAGAGCGACTGGTCCTGATGAAATTCCAACTGAAATATATAAGCTTATAAAGGATAGCAATGTTTTAGAGGCTATAACTTCGTTTTTCAATACCACTTATACCAGCGGACAACTACCTAATGGTTGGTCTAACTCACTGTTTATAGCTCTACCTAAGAAGACAACAGCAAAAACCTGTGCTGATTATAGAACCATCAGTTTGTTAAACCACTTATTGAAAATTTTTCTGAAGGTAATACATGGTCGTATCTACAATAAATGTGAGGAATACCTGGATGACACTCAGTTTGGTTTCCGTAACGGATTTGGAACGAGAGAGGCACTGTTTGGAATGAACGTACTTGCTCAAAGATGTCGTGATATATCTGTAGACCTATACTGTTGTTTTATTGACTTTCAAAAGGCATTTGATCGTGTTAAGCACTCTATATTGATCGAAGCTCTAAAAGACATTGGCTTGGACGGCAGAGATGTTCGAATAATTGCAAATTTATATTGGAATCAAACAACATCAGTTTTAGTAGATGGTGTGGAATCACAAGCTCTCAATATTAAAAGAGGAGTACGACAGGGATGCCTCTTGTCACCCCTGCTTTTTAACGTTTACTCCGAAAGAATTTTCAGAGAAGCACTTTCTGAAAAACAAGAAGGAATACTTGTGAACGGCGACGTCATCAATAATTTGCCATATGCGGACGATACAGTACTCCTAGCTTCTAGTCAAGAAGATCTGCAAACACTACTTGATAGTGTCGTTGAGAGTTGTAGGGAGGCAGGTCTGGATCTTAACATAAGGAAAACCAAAATACTTGTAATAAGTAAACAACACAATATAAAACCGTCTATATATGTAAATAATACCAAACTTGAGCAAGTTGATAAAATCGTCTACCTTGGACAGCAATTAAATTGTAATGCAGAAAATCACGGCGAAATTAGATCCAAAATAGAGCAGGCTAGAGCTGCTTTTAGAAGGATGTCCAAGGTGTTATGTAACAGAGACCTAAAATTAGCATTAAGGATCCGCCTACTTCGCTGCTACGTGTTCTCGGTCTTACTTTATGCTGTCGAGTCCTGGACTGTAAATAAAATCGATCTAAATCGCCTTGAGGCTTTCGAAATGTGGTGCTATAGAAGAATTTTAAAAGTTTCCTGGGTGGAGAAGATTCGTAACTCCACAATACTTGAACGTCTCAGCAAGACTACTGAGATCATAAAAAGCATCAAGCAGAGAAAGCTGGAATATTTCGGACATGTAATGAGAGGTCCCAAATATAGATTGCTACAAAATATCATGCAAGAAAAAATAGCAGGCAAACGCAGTCCAGGACGAAGAAGAACCACATGGTTGAAGAACTTGCGAGATTGGTATGGTGTAGATACAAGCATGCTATTTAGGGTGGCAGTGAATAAAATTAAAATAGCTATGATGGTAACCAACGTTCTGAAAGGACATGGTACATGAAGAAGAAGAAGTATAAAATATATACCATAGCAATACAATAAACGTATTTGACTGGAAAAAACATCAAAAATATTACTCTATACACGTTTTATGCGAGTGAAGGCAATAATAGTAAGTTTAAGGTAGTCTTCCTGATATATGAAGACATAGAGCAGGTAAAACACAAGCAGACAGAATGTGTGCAATTGGAATTAAAGAAAAGGAGTGCGCAGTTTGGGAAAAAGAATATAATGTAAAGAACATAAAAAATTTCCGGGATCAAATGAAACTAACCAAATAGACCACATATTAATACAAGAATCTTCAATTTAATAACAAAAATGTGAAAATGTTCAAAGGGGTAGACGTAGACTCTGATTATTTTTTGTCAAAAATTATTAAGGGAGATGCAATAATTAAAAATCAGAGACGGAAAAGAAATGCAACCTAAATTTAATTTCTAAGAACTGCGAATATTTGAGGTAGTGCAGGCTTATCAAAAGGATATACAAGAAAGCTATGCAAAACAATATAGTGATACTCTGAGTAACTTACAATAAAAGTGCTTGAAAACGACAAACACTATAAAGGAATCAACGTCGAATAAGGTACCAGGGATAAGGAAGTTTATAAAAACCACTGGTTTGATAAAGAATGTAGAGCAGAGTTAAAAATGGCGCTAAATGGCAGAGTGACTACTGAAGAGAATCGTCATGTTCCTGAAACTCAAACAGTGTTAAATACTATAGTTAAATAATAACAAATATTACAAGAAAGGAGATTGAATAAATAATAAAATATTATGAAAAATTAAAAAAACCTAGGGGAGAGCGGCATTGTGGCAGAGAACTTAAAATAAGAAGGCGAATCTTTCGTGAGTTAATAGTAGGAGTTTGGGATGCCGAACAAATGTTCCAAGACTGCAACGAGTCCTTTATAATGGCTATACACAAAAAGGAAGATAGAAATAAATGCACTAACTATAGAAGAATGTCATTGTTGGAGGTAATATACAAAGTGTTCGCCATAATAATCAAAAAACGACTACAAATATATGTGCAGACGAAGATCCAAAACTGATCAAATTTTTATGTTAAAACAAATCCTGATCATCGCTATGAATACAACATTTCAGTATAAGTACTTTTCATTTTAAGATTTTAAGGCCACCTACATACAGAAAGTACAGAAAAAATAGTAAGATTGATAAAAATGACAATAAGAAAAACCATTGGTACTTTAAAATGCAAGTTTTAGAAAAAATCGCCAAGGAGACCAATCTATCCTATTCAATATATTTCTAGAAAAAATTAAGGATTAGTGGGATAAATAAGTCCGGTACGCTTTCTATAAAGAGCAATAATGAATAATGGACTAAAGGGACTAAAAGTTAATACTAATAAATTTATTAGTGTCACTCTTGTCATAGTGTCATATTAACATCGTCACCATACAAGGCTGAACTAGAGGCCAAAGAACACAAGCGCCAAGAGAAACAAGAAGGTAAACACAAAAAGACCTTTTTAACAAAAATAAACAATCTGCGACTTTCAGTAATAATCTATTAAAAAAAAAAGAAAGACTAGAGAATCAGTACTGCTACTGCCCAAGAAAATGAAACAAAACAATGGTTTGTCTATCCAAAATAAGCGAAAAATTAAAAAGTGTCAGGCAGAAGATACTGATACGTCCTCTAATAAAGACGAGGAGGAAGAAGACGAAGAAGCTTTAATTTTTTACAACAAGATGTACAAAAACTCTTTCGATCGGGAAGGTTAGATTCGGTGCGGCAAAAGTTTGATCAAGCTTTGAAGATGATGATGACACTTTTATATGCGATTTTTATTTATAGTTTGATTTTTATTATTTAATACTGTTCATACTGCCATACTAAACCTACTTTATAATAATGTTCAATACTTCATTACATGTTTAATTAAAAAATATCCTAATATTTTCACGTACCCCATTTTACCCACCCTTTCTTGAAAAACGAGATTTTTGCACATTTTCAAAAATGTATATTTCTGTCCTTATGTAATTTTTGTTAATTACTTACCATCTGTTTTTTGGTACCTAAAGACACTCCCAGTTGGGCAACTCTCCCCTACATGGAAAACTCGACAAAAAAACGAATATACATCAAGTGGAACAGTTGAAAATCGGAAAAAAGGAAAACCTAAATGGTTGTCAACGGAACTAGAAGAGAAAGTTCTCAAGAAAACACAAGCATATCACATATGGCTTCAATCCAAAGATCCTCAAGACAGAGAAATATACGCCAAATGGAATAGAAAAGTTAAAAAAAGAAGTGGATAGGGCGAAAAATGTAAACTGGGAGGCTAAGTGTGATGAACTGGACAGATTTATGGGTGGAACAAAAGTGGCACAAGCTTGGAAAACATTAAAGCAGTTTGGGAAAAATGAGAAAAATGAAGACAACATTCCTCTCATAAAGTTAAATGAATGGGAAGAATACTATACGAAACTGCTGAAAGACGATAGAGTAGAGTACAGATGGGACAAGATAAGGGAATTAATAGATAACAGAGACGAAAGACAGGAAATCCCCATAATAACATTATCTGAATTGACGGAAACCTTAAAAGAGGTTAAAAACGGAAAAGCTGCGGGGCCTGGATACATTCTCATAGAGCTGGTTAAATATGGGCCGACTGCACTTTTAGAATTAATAGTAGACCTTTTTAATAAATGTATGTGTGGAGACCAGGAAATTCCTTTAGATTGGAATAAATCTTATATAAGCTCCATATATAAGAGAGGGAATAAAAGAGTCTGTTTCAATTATAGAGATATTAGTGTGACGAGCTCTGTGGGCCGGTTGTACGGCAGAATATTAAAGAAGAGGGTTGAAAGACAGATACAAGATATTGAAGAACAAAGCGGCTTTCGTACCGGGAGATTCTGCCTTGATAATATATTTATCCCACGACAAATAATTGAAAAACGTGTCGAAAGAAGTAGAGAAACCCTTTTGGTATTTATAGACCTTGAGAAAGCATATGATAGTGTCCCGTTAACGAAAATGTTTGAGATCCTCGAAAGGTCTCTATATAAATTGTACGAAAATGCAGTTAGTTGTGTAAAAATTTGAACCAGAACTTTAAATGAATTTAAAGTCACTAAAGAACTAAAGCAAGGATGCTGTTTGTCACCGACACTCTTTAAAATATACGTCCAAGAAGCATTGAGGAATTGGAAAAATAAATATAGATTTATGGTCATCGAAGTGGGACAAGAAACTCTGTATACTTTGTTGTTTGCAGATGATCAGGTGATGGTTGCAACCGATGAGGAAGAAATAAATGATATGAATCGAAAATTATTTGAGAAATATGCTAAATGGGGGCTTACTGTAAACATAAGCAAAACAGAATATTTAAAAATTGGAGGAAATACCACAGATCTGAGGCTTGAAAACGCAGTCATAAAAGGTTGCAATCAGTATAAATATCTAGGAAGCACCATATCAGCAGATTGCAGAGTTAAGATAGGTGTACAAAACCGAATAACCCAAGGAAAAAATGCATCCGAATACTGAATTCATTACTGTGGTCTAATGAAATAAATTTGCATACCAAACTTCGTGTATACAGAGCAATTGTAGAACCGATTACAACATATGGTACCGAATGTTGACGATGACAAAGCATGAACGAGATAAAGTAGACGTTTATGGTAGGAAATGGATTATTTTAGAAGGTCATGTCGAGTGTCGAGAATGAAAAGAATTAGGAATGAAGAAATACGAAACAGTACAGGAATTAGAAAAACTCTTTCAGATAGAATACAAGGAAGGCAATTACAATGGTATGGTCACGTGATGAGAATGGAGGAGGAGTGGTGGCCAAACAAAGCCTTAATGTATGTACCGCCAGAAAGAAGGAAAAGGGGAAGACCACTAAATTCCTGGAGAAGAGAAATTACAAAAAGAATGCAATCTAGAGGCTTAGAAGAGGGAGATTGGAGAGATAGGAAAAGATGGAGGCTGAAATGCGGGAAGCGGCAATCGCCGTAGGACCCCCATTATAATATATGATGATGATGACATTAAGTGCTTCTTTAAATTAGAAGTTGAGGATGAATTAGTTGTAGAACTCAAGGAGGTGGATGAATATTATGTTATGTGGAAGTACATTTATTGACCAAACAAGTAAGCCACAAATGTATATTTGCCTTCAATGGTTTGTTCACTAAATGTGTTTCCTATTATCAGATAATTTGCCATTTGGCAAAATTCTAGCATTTTAATCTCATTTATACAGGATGTTTTAAAAAGGTATGTCATAAATTAAATTACGTATTCCAAGGACAAAAATAAATTGATTGAATCCAACTTAACTTAATACAAAAGTGTACACAAAAAAGTTACAGCCCTGTGAAATTACAAAATAAAAATTGTTTTTTGCATTATCTCCTTAACTATTTGACATTTTGTAATAAAAATGGACGCGTTACTTTCTTGTTCTGAAAGCATTTTTCATAAAAAAGAAACAACAAAATCTAAGCGCACAGAAAAATTTTAAGAGGGGTATGCTGCCCTAAATTCTCCCAAACTTTTGAGTATGTTGAAATCAAATGAATTTTGTGGCATCATTAGTTTAACATTGTTTTTAAAAAAGTTTTGCCTTTTATCACTCTTTTCAAAAAAACAGTTTTTATTGAGTTACGGCCCTTTTCATTACCCTTTAAAAAATTACATGCAACTAAATAAATGGCTTAAATGAATTAACAAGGACAAAAAATGTCTATAACCTCTATAAATTTATAATATTACAATAAATGTTCAAAATGACCCCTGTAACTAAGTAACCCAATTATAAGTAGGACAATTTTCAATTAAAGGTGACTATTTTCTACAAATTGAACTAAATGGTAGCGGCAACCATGAAAAATTTCATTAGTAAATTCTTACCGGGGTCATTTTTATTGTGTATACTTCGCCCATGTAAATATGTAAATTTGTAACCCATGTAAGATGAATTTGCCCCCGTAACAATATAAATTGGTGCGATTCATGAGTGTCGAGCGAGACAAGTTCATAGAATAGTTTGGAACATCGGTAAAATCATCAATATTTTGCTGGTCTATATATATTTACGTTTTTAGAAAGAATGTTAATTAGAGAAATATGATATCTTAGTTTATTGAAGTTTATGAAATATGATATCTTCCAGATTTTACACATATGTACATAGGCGTAGTCTATTAAGGAATATATTTATTAAATATACTTTATTATTAACTTTAAAATAGTTTTTAGGTAAGTAAAGTAAATTTGAGGCCAGTTTATTCTTTATATAGTATTAAACTCTTACCGGCCGCTCAATATACAAAGAGACATTTGACAATTAATTTATTAGATTGGATTAAAAACACAAATTAGGAATAAATTACAACCAAAAAGATTTTTTTTCTCATTTTTAAGGAAAACTGTACAATTTTTAATAAAGAAACATATTGTATCTTAAACGTAAATTAAATTTTAAGGTAAACATTTTTGAAATATGGGGTGTAGATGCATTCTACACTTTTAACATAAAAAAAATAGTATTACTTTTGTACATCCTACATTTTTGCATTATCGTCTCTTTTTATAATGTGGCCAATATTGTCGAATCTGGTTTCATCTGGTAAAGCAAATTTAGATTGACGCCCATGTACTGACACTGATGTAGCGGTTTCTTTACTTTATAAATTAAAATTATAAATCTATGTCGGCTCATGGTTTCTCTTATAATATGCACTTCTTTATCCTCATCCTTTGACCAATGCATATCAACTTGAAGCAGAGTGTAAACCAGATAATATACATATGCTAATAATTTTTTTAAATCTATGTTATTCATTTTAAAATTGTGACGGTTATTCTCAATTACTTTTTTATCAAAAAGAGTGAAAAACTTCAATATATGACTTGCCTACATGGTTGGCTTTTATATTGTTTAAATATCAATCAGACTGATGTTGAATTACTACTGAGCACGAAAGAATATCCGTTATTACAACTTGAGATACATTTGGATTTACTATTTTTGCCTGGTTTTTCCCTTGGACGTTTTATCTGTGGTTCAGAGGAATATCATAATCAGAATCGTTAGAATTTCCAATCACTTGTATTTCATATGTACCTGCAATATCCGATTTTATTGATTCTTCACAAATCACATTATCATCAGTCTCTTCAAGGAATACATTAATATACCAGCAAACGAATGGGAAAGATACCTGACGGAACTGTTTAAAGCAAAGGAAATAATAATCAACACAATAACGTAACTGAACTAAGAGACGAAATAGAAATCAGTTTTCACGAAGTAGAAATAGTCATAAATTGACTCAAAAATAGAAAGTCACCAGGACCAGACGGAGTAACCAACTAGCTTCTAAAATACGGATGAAAAAGTTTAACCCTAGAGATGACAAAACTTATACAAAAACTAATATTGCACTGCAAGATACCAGACGCATAGAGGAACAGCATAATGATACCAATGGTCAAGAAAGGAGATAAAGAAGACCCCGACAATTATAGAGGTATAAATCTACTGAACACCGCACTTAAGCTTACCACAAAAGTCCTAACCAACAAAAATCAATAAACTAACAACTTTATCAGATGAACAACAAGGATTCAGATCCGGATGATCCTGCGTAGACGCCGTATTTGTACTAAGACAAATCACAGAAAAGGCCATCATATCTATGTTTTATAGACCTGACAAAGGCTTCCGATCGCATCCAAGTCGAAGACGTCTTACACCTACTGTATAAAAGGAACATACCAATCAATATTATACAAACCATCGAAAGCATCTACTTCCATAATCGAATACAGGCAAAGATAAATGGAAAACTAACACAGTGTATAACAGTACAAAGCGGAGTCAGACAGGGTGACTCGTTAAGCCAACTTCTCTTTAATATATTAATGGACGAAATAATACAAGCAATACGACGCCGCATTAATCGCCGAGACAGAAGACGACCTCTAAAGATTAACACATATCTTCAATACAACAGCTAAGAAATACAATATGATAATATCAGCGGAAAAATCCAAATGTATGACATTTAAATACCCACTACGGTGTAAAATCGAAATTGATGGGAAAATAATAAAACCGGAAGCAAGGATATCTGGGAATAGATATAACTAGTTACGGAGATGTTGAAGAAGAAGTACGACAGCAAAGCTTAAAAGCAAGTAAAGCGGCGGGTTCTCTTAATGACACAATCTGGAAGAACAAACACCTAAGACAAGACACAAAATCAAGAGTCTATAAAGCAGAAATTAGACCTATATTACCATACACGGCTGAGACAAGACCTGACACATCTAAAACGAGACGACTGCTAGAAACAACAGAGATCAAAATACTCCGACGAATATCAAGAAGAAGTTTGTTGGATAGGGAGAGAAGCAAAAACATAAGAAGAGCATGCAATATAGAAGACATAAATGGATGGGTGACAAAACGAAAACAAAAGTGAAACAAACACATCAGTAAAATTGCGGAGGATAGAATAGTACGAATAGCACGAGATAAGTCACCAAATGGACGAAGAAGTATTGGCAGACCAAGAAAAAGATGGTGCGACAATTTAGGAAGCTAATATTGAAGAAGAAACATGCTTTAAAGCCTACAAACTAGAATGAAGAAGAAGAAGAAGATCAATGTCTTCTACATCAGAAACTTTCTAATCTAATCTCGGCGGCAAATAAACCACATTAAGTGGCATTTTCACAATCTAAGTCTTTTTCTAACAAAGCTATTAACTCTTTAATAGTTAGTGCCATCTTCATTTCATATTTCGAGAATTTACTGAAATAAACAAATGCACTGCTATATAAACGCATTCATATGATAATAGTTTACCTTACTTCATTTTAATTTATATGAACTTCATAATATATTTTCATATTTATATAAACAAATAAACACAAGCAAACTTTCAAATTAAGTTAAAAAAAAAACAAATATAACGTTTACAGCACATAGTAATTCTATAAATAGAGAATAATGTGCAATGATGTGTAATTAAAATTGCAGATTGTTTTTAGTCTAATGAAAAAAAAAAAAAAATATTTTCCAAAGTTTTCTGTTTTTTGAAGTTCTGTATTAGATACTCTCTAATAAGAATAAAATTTTATTTTATTTTGTTAGACAACTATAAGATACCTGTTAAAAGAGACATGATAATTTAATAATTAAATCGGTCTTAGATTTAATTTTTATGTAATTACTTATGTGTTTAAATAAATAATTAAAATTTTTTTTGGTACGCCTCTGTAAAATTGATAATTTCAATACGATTTCGTTGAAAAGTTATCGTTAAGGGCTTCGTTAAGTACGATGTTGCCAAGTAATCACCTTCAATTAAAAATTGTTTTAGTATTCTTATTCTACATTGTATTTCATATTTGGATTTTTCATCCAAGTCGTAATCCTAATATGTCTGTTATGGATAACAAAGCATTGTAATTATTTCGCCATTATCTATTTTTAATCCTTTCTTAGTTATCAAACTTCTCTTGCAAACTTATAGAGCAGAAAATCGAAGTCGTCACAACAAGAGTTTTGATAGGAGCTCAACAAAATACTTTAATAACTTTATACAAAGTATTTATAATCTCGGAGCTTGGAAGTTATCTTTCTGAAACTTTCTTACACTTACAAACAATTCCGGACTAGACGTCAATTTAAGGGGAATTTATATCGGTTTCTTAAGTCCAAAACTTTTCTTTTCGGGGATGCGGACAAGGTGGTGCAGAAAGAGAGGGCGTGTGGGTTAAGCTTTCCCTGGGGGTAGTAGACACGGCAAGTTTGTGGTTTTAATAACAAAGTATATTACCGTTTAGCTAATGAAAAAGTCTATGGCCATAAATATGCAGCAAGATGGTTTTAAAGTTATATATTTTATAAATAATACGAAGCATTTCTTTAATATTTATTCAGATTATAATCAAATGTCAACAGTAAAAGTTAAACTAATCTTTAGCTTAATCTAAATCCGAAAATTCACGAGAGGTTTGCCTATAGTCAGAACTATAGGGGAGTTCTTTGCTATATTGTGGATATAAAATATTTACCTGTATACTTAACCATATACTAGAATCCCTACATATCCATATACAACATGAGTTGACAGACCTTATTCAAATAGCATAAGGATTAAAACAGTGTAGTGAAACCAGTCGAGACTACATCTACGGAACTTAAACAACATGCTAAATGAATACCTAGGTCTAACAATAAATACAAAAAAGACAAAGAAATTCTGGTACAAAGCCGATCAGAGAGAGCAAAACGACCCTACATGACAGTTGACAACTTAAAAAAAATTAGATAACTTTATCTATTATATCTAAAAACATATATGAAAATGCCACTATGCAGATAAAGCTTAAGATGCAGATAAACTTAAAAAAAATTAGATAACTTTATCTATTATATCTAAAAACATATATGAAAATGCCACTATGCAGATAAAGCTGGATGAAAGCACAAAAACTAATCCCATAAGACTACAACGGGGAGTAAGACAAGGAGACACAATCTCTCCCAATTTATTTATCCTTGTTCTAAAAGGCATTTTTAAGAAACTAGAATGGAACAACAAGGGTATTAATGTCGACGGCTCATACTTAAACGACTTGAGATTCGCAGATGACACAGTTATAATAGCCGATAATTTCCAAGAACTAAATAATATGTTACAACATTAAATGCAGTTTCAGGAGCGGTAGGCTTAAAATGAACTACAGCAAAACAAAAATACTGAGCCGAAACCAGACAAATAAAACAATACAAAATCATGCCATAGAAAATGTTGAACATTATGTATATCTAGGTCATGTTATTAAACTAGGAAAACATAATCAAGATGCTGAAATTGTAACGACTATTTTGCTTACCTCAGGGTAAGAACATAGGGGAGAAGATTGAGCAAACACAATAATCGCAACTAGTGCATACGGCACTCAGTTGATTTTTGGAGAGCTGGGTCGTGGATAAGTTGAAGATATGGGGCTTGGATTGGGGCAACTACAAAAAAAGAAATAAAGGGGTACTTATACAAATCTCTAGGGACAAACAGAATGAAAATAAACCGGAAACACCTCAAGAAATTTAATATAGGGCGCCACTTGAGGTGCCTAATTATACCTATTACAACCACTAGTTGTAACTAGGGAAATAATTATAGAACATAAAAAATATAGAAAAAAATATCTTTTTCAAATAAAACTCAAAATAGATCAGAGAAACAAATTAAACGTTTATTTTTATCTCAAACAAACAGTCACCAAAAATACAGATTTCACAAGAACATATTATACAACATAATCCAAATTAATAAAAACTTACATGTTCTTCGTTTACATAAGAGATTGTTACAAAAATTTTAAATGGTTTGTAGGTTATAATATGGCCAATTTAGATTAACAAAATTTTATGGATATCCTTTTTATGAAAAATATTATTGAATTTAATCTTACATATGGAATATCTTTTATATAAAATAATCAAATTAAAATTGTCTTATAACAACAATGAATTAAATCAAAATGTCATATGTCAACTTAACAACTTGAGACAGATTAAAGTATGACATTTTTATCTACGGCAACATAATATAAAATTTTAATTATTACAAATTCTTCTATATTAATGAAAGAAATTATTAATAATGTTCATACAACTTGGAAAAATTAATATAATAAAAGTTACCGTAATGTTTTTTATAATCACTTAACTTTGAAACTCGTTACATCTCTGAGAGAGCTTACTTGAACAGAACTCTCAAACTGGAAAATATAAAAACATTATAACCATTTACATTCTTCGGGACGAAACGATCGAACATACTCATGATCAGGAATCAAGCTGACAACCGGGACATCTTACAAAACATTTCGCAAAAGTTTCCGGTGACTACCATACCATAAGTAAATAATAGAACATATGACTACTCTGTCAAATCAAAACAGCAATTAAAGCCTGCGAGTGTCTCTACTTTTACTGGTATTAAAACATTTTCAAAAATAACGATTAAATCGACTTTTTCGGTTCAAATCGATACGCCGTGTTCGACCAATCTAGCTTGACTGACGTCCCGCGTTTATTATCTCAACTTGAACCCGAATCACCCCTTTTTCCCCGCAGTTAGTCCGTCATCCAAAAACAAACAAAAAAATCGGACCCTCGTTCTAAACGACCAAAACAACTTCAAAATATTTCAGCTTATTGCGTTTTTAACGACGAAAGACAAATACAACCTCTTTATTCTAATCCCTTTATGCGACAAAAAAAAATGTTAAAATAGATATAACATAATACAAATTAAAAATAGCATGTAGTTTTTTGACGACCCCAAAAACCGGTGTCTTTACCTGACTTTGTAACACAGAGATGAAAACATATATATTGTTGCCTTATCTCGTCGAAAAAAACTTGAAATTTTTACAACATACATTTAAATTCGTCGAAATATTAAAAAAAACGTCCTATATTAACGATCGTTTTCTCGGTAAAAACAACCAGAAGTGTAATACAGAAATCTAAAATATAAAACGCTACAAAATTAAAAGAAGAACACAACTGGCATGAGGCTCTTTCGGCAAACTAGCGTATATCTTGAAAAACATCTCCATTCCTGTAAACTTAAAGAAAAAGTTATATTACACATGCATACTATCAGTTTGTACCTACGGCTTGGAGACAGTAGCCCTTACCAAAAATCTGCTAAAAAATTAGAAACAACGCAAAGAGCAATGGAACGAATCATGCTTGGAACATCACTAAGAGACAAGACTAGCAACACCAAGATTAGACGTAGAACGAAGATAAGTGATATTGTGGAAAAAATTACAAAAATGAAATGGCGCTGGAAAGGTCACGTAGCCCGATATAATGACAACAGATGAACACGGAGAATTCTAGAATGGAGACCAAGGACGACAACAAGAAGCATGAGAAGACCTCAAAAAAGATGAGTAGATGACATAAGAGCAGTAGCAAGCAAACAGTTGATTAGATTGTAGCAAGATAGAGAAAGATGGAAGCAATTGGGAGAGACCTACATTCAGGAGTGGATGAAAAATGGTTGACAAAGAAGAAGAGATTATATCTATCACAATTGCTAGTCATTATCGTCCACCGGTTGGTGCTTTACTTCTATGTACGTGAACTATAATTTTAGTAATTTTTTTACATAGGCTTGTCTGTATTTTAATTAAAGCATTTCCTTTAAAAGCAATTAAGTCAAAACATCACAAACCTTGTACTACCAAAGGTATCCACGTATCAGCCAAGAATATGCGTTCACTACTGTACATCAAGAAATTTATAATCAACGTTTTTTTCACTGAATTTATCTCCAAGTAAAAAGGAATCTATCTAAAGCAGCTAAAAAAATGTACTATCAATATTATCTAGGAAGCTCTAAAAATGTTGCAAGAGACACTTAGTCTAGTTAGCTACATATTATTTTAGGTACATGTTTTTCCAGGAAAAATTACTCTACCAAAAATTCAACCTTTGATGTATATTTACCGATCCCGTCTACTGAGTTAGAAAAGAAATCTATATTATATTCGGCAAAAAGTTATACAACCATTTCCCTTTGCACTTTAAATCAACAACTTCTTTCCTTAAGTTCCGGAAATTGACAAAAACCTGTCTATTTGAAAGATCACGTTATTCAGTAGATGAGTTTCCTAACGAATATCACACAGTACGTTTAGGTACAAGCAACTAAAGTATTTATATATATATATATATATATATATATATATATATATATATATATATATATAATATATATATATATATATATAACGAATACAATTTCCCATTATGTCTGGCTTTTATAGATTATGAAAAAGCTTTTGATAGCGTAGAACTGTGGGCGATAGAAGAAGCATTAGTCAACAACCGGATCGACTCCAGGTACAGAATACTAATACATAATATTTACGAATAAGCTAAAATGATGGTGTCGTTGGGTAATTAAATCGAACGAAGACCAGTAAAAATCAACCGAGGAGTAAGACAATAAGACACAATATCTCCAAAATTATTTACAGCTGCCCTAGAAGATATCTTCAAGTCAATACACTAATAAAATAAGGGAATCCCTATTAACGGAAAAGACTTCAACCATCTTAAAAACGCAGATGATTTAGTACTAATAGCCAACACGCGAACTGCTCTGAACACGATGATTGAGGAGCTACATACAGAGTTCCTTAAAAAAAGGACTGAAAATGAATTTCAGCAAAACTAAACCAATGTCAAACAAAGATGACAAACCTAGGTTAGATCTTTGTAAATGGGCATATTAAAAAACCCTTAAAAACTACATCAAATTACACGAACGTTTTCGGAATAATAATAATTCAGGTTTAAAATGCAAGTTAACATGCCTGAGCCACCAAAATATCAGGGTAAAAACCCTTTAAAATACATATGGTTACAAAAGATTGTACATAATGTTGTTATTGATATTTGATGGTTAATATTAAATTAAATTTAACTTTAGGTAACATACACTTATTACGTCTTATTTAAGTTCCAGTGTCCGGAGAGTAAACCTCTTCAAACGGACTTCAGCTGGTAACTGAACTCTTTTTTTATATGATAAAATGTCAAGGAAAGTAAAGAAAATCAGACTACCGAAATATTCATCTTAAAAATAAAAATATACCTCAAAGACTGCGAACCAAAGTGTTTAATTCCTGTATCTTACCTGTACTTACATATGGAGCTCAAACCTGGACATTCATTAAAATAAACATTAAGAAGATCAGAAAAACTTAGAGAGCTATGGAACGACAGATGCTGGGTGTATCTTACTCAAAGATCATAAAACGAATGAAGACATTCGTAATGGAACAAAAGTAAAAGATGCTGTCGAACAGGCAGCTAAACTGAAGCAGAAATGGGCTGGACATAACAAACGTCTTAAGAATATCCGACGGAATAAAGAAATTGGGAATTGGCGGCCATGTGAAGCCAAAAACTAAGAGGAAGACCGTAAATGCTCTGGAGTGACAATATTAAAAGAGCTGCAGGACCAATGTGGAAACGTCTGACAAACAACAGAGACGAATGGCGATAATTATTAGAGGCCTATATTCGGCAATCCGAATAGAGAGAAGGGCAAAAAAATGCAGCAACTTAAACTTATTCGTAAACTAGTTCGTAAGGTTTTATTATGGAATTTGCAGTTAAGTTAAATTTTGCAATGGATTGTATATTTTATCATCTTTTAGTTTGTGATATTGACGGTTTATGTAAAATTTATGTTATTTAGTAAATTTCAATTTTTATTGTTATTTACTTGACTTTTTGTAAGCTTTATCCAAAGAATTGAACAATTTTTAGTGACAGTGAAACACATTTTTATTCTATTCTAAAATTACGTGTTGATGAACATTTATTCTGAAAACTGTCTTCATTTATGACAATCAAACGTAAGGATTTGTATTAACGTCTAATGTCAATATACTTAAAAGATATACTCAGTCTTAAAACCTCAGAATTATCGCTATTGCCCCTAGTGTATGCCTTGTATCGCTAATAACATCACATTGTGTGTCTTTATCATAAAACCAAACTATAAAGGAGAAGATTATTGTTCCAAACTCGGCGTATTCTGACTCAGAACTTAGCGCACTAGAAAAACAGTGGAAACCACAGCAAAATACCATATATTACCGATAATGATGATGTCAGAGTTTTAAAAAAGGTATAATGTTTTGAAAATTATTTTAGAAAAAACTCTTGCTTTCTCCTAATGAAGTGATTGTTAAGTATTCATCGGAAATGTCTCTCTATATCCTGCTTCTTAAAGTATATCTGATTTGTTACTTTGATCTCTTTATTTAAAAAAATCCTGACTATAAAAAATGTTACGACGCCACTGGCTCCAGATTGCTATTCTGACTACGCAAAAACTTTTTCAATATAATATTGAATATGACGCTATAGCATCCACAAGAAATAATAAAGTATTTGACTTTCCATGAAGACTACGAAATTAGCCATTTTGTAAAAAAGTTTTTAGGAGTAGCAAGAATGGCTTAGTTTAATACCGTTTTGAGCTGGAAATATCTTTACTAGATAGAAGTTTTGTAGATAAAATGTTTGCTAAGTAGTTTCTAAAGATTATTAATATTAATTTCAATGAGAAAGTTTTTGAAAACTTAATAACATGTTTCTTACTATTTTGTGTTGAGTCGAGTTTCATGTTGACAATATATTTTCACATTGTCTCAGAAATATTGTATCATCTACTGGAAAAGAATTATTAATTTTGAAAAACTATCATCAATCAGCGAGTTATCAATATAATAGAAAATATGCTTTATTATCACTAAAAACGGTACAATTCTATAGACAAAGGTTAAAAAAGTCAGAAAATAACAATATTACAAAACAAAAGAGAAACTAAACAATCCACTGCAAAATTTAAATAAATTGAAAATTGTAAAAAAAAAATTTACTAACTAATAAGTTGAAGTTTATACCCAAATACAGACAAAAATAATTCAGTTATTTGTACATAAAGGTACTGTAATTTTTTAGTTCTTCATTAAAAAAGTCTTCTACTGACTAGTGACTAATATGGTCTTTCAGATATATAGGCTTGTGTCAGTTGTAAACAAAGATGCTTGTATATTTTGTGCAGAATATAATATAGATTTCTTTACTCACCAGTGGACTGGATCGGCAAATAAACATCAAAGATTGAATTTCTTCAATAGAGTAGTCATGGATAGGTCTCGCTGGTAAAATATATAGGTGTTTAGAAATTAAGAAAAAAGGTTTCTAAAATTTTTAAAGAGAGAACCGTTAAAACACCGTGAGTTTTGAAATAGCTTCTACAATGTGTACAAAAAGAAAAATATGTTAATAAATTAATTGATGGATTCGACCGTTACCTGATGAAAATTTATTTTATGTAACAATAAAACACTAAAAACTTTGTTTTCAAACTTCCACAAAATTTATTTTAAAACTCTTATTACTACAGCTGTTTCGACTGATTGCTTTTCTCATGTGATCTATTTCAGGCAAGCGTTTACACTTTATAGTCTCTAATGAAATAGGTTGGGGAGGGGAGAACTGTTTGTCACAAGTTGGTCATTTAGAATTATATCTGTGTTTTTAATTTGTTTATTTCCATATATTCTAACAAGGATAGCTTAAGACTTTTATTTTGAATGTGAAGAATTTTAAATTCGTCATTTAAAAAATGATTGTGATCTAGAAGGTGAAGTGCGTATGTAGAATCTGTTTTTCTATTATTGAAAGCCCTTTTATGTTCTGGTGGAAATACTAATCAGACTTAAAAACAAACATGACTTCTCCATATTTCATAAACCTACCCATACTGACACGACTATACACAATTCATCATCTCATCCAACACAGCATAAACTGGCAGCCTATTATAGCAGTATACAAATAGCAGTAAACAACGGATACAACGAACAAACAATTAATAAAATGTTAAATCAAGAAATACAAAAGAAAGCCCTGAAATTAGTATTTCCGCCACCAGAGAAAATACTCAGTACCTCCGCTCGATTACATATACAGGTAAAATATCAACAAAAATAGCCAAACACATAAAAAAGAAAGGACTAACACCAGCTTTCCGAACAAATAACAACCTAGACAAATATATTAAAAACAACAAGAGCCAAAATAAAAAACACTTACACAGTGGTGTGTACAAACAAATGTGGCAACTGCCCAACAACTTACATCGGTCAAACTGGTAGAAACTATAATAAACGAATAGCAGAACATAAAAGGGCTTTCAATAATAAAATAACAGATTCTACATACGCACTTTACTTTCTAGATCACAATCATTCTTTTAATGACAAATTTAAAATTCTTTACATTCAAAATAAAGGTCTTAAGCTATCCTTGTTAGAATAAATGTAAATTATCAAATTAAAAAACACAGATATAATTCTAAATGGCCAACTTAAGACAAACAGTTCTTCCCTTCTTAACCTATTTCATTAGAGACTAGAAAGTGTAAACGCATGTCAAAAATAGATCACAAAGTTTTCAGTGTTTTATTGTTACAAAAATATGTTATTTTGGAAGATTTTGAATCAATGTTCCTTAAAACAGATCTTTTTTTTTCGTCTTTATAGAGGGTGGGTCTGGAACCTTGAAAAGACATCTCAGTCCAGGACGCCTCCTTAACCTTAGTGCAGGATTCGTTCTTCGTACTCCCGGCAATAGTTCCCAAAATACTTTAAAATGTCCTCTAGTCGCCCAGTCTACGCAGAAACCCTACCTGCTAAACCAGACCCTCCTCTGTCATCCAGCGATCCGGAAGCGGAATGACTGCTGTAAGGCCGGCATCACTTCCGAAGCACTACCTTTATTCATTTACAGATATCCATACTCTATTCATCAGCAAGGAGACTCCCTGTCTTCTTCCAGGTAGCGCGTAGAAGACACTTCTAGTTCGGCATCATTCCCAGACGGTCATTTCCTCCTTCCCCCCAGTCTGACTCACGTATCTTAACTTAACCAGTGTGACCCACTGTTCTAGCTTCACCATTCAGCATCATTCACTCTTACCTTTGACGTTGGTTCAGCTGTCTTTCTTCCTCTTCCTTTTTCTTGATCACTGCACGATTATAGCTGTTTATATTATTCCAACCTAATTTATTTTCAATCATTTTCTCAATCATTTCTCTCACTGTAACAAAATTCACACCTGTCTCTCTCTATCCATTCTGTTCCTTTCCACTATCCATGTGCTGCAATCTAACATCGTATGTGTCACAGTGTCCGAGTATCCACAGTATAGGCATTCATCTGTATCAGCCTTTCCGATCCTATAGAGGTAGGCATTAAAACATCCGTGTCGTGTGAGCACCTGCATCAGGAAATAATCCAGTCGCCTGTGGCCACAGTCCACCCAAGCTCTTATGTTCGGGATCAGCATTTTCGTCCACTACGCCACATCCTCCGTGTTGTTTCATTCTTCTTTCCATCTTTCAACTGACCTTTCCCTTACCTGTCTTCTCTTAGCCACAGTAAGGTTTGGGCCTCTTCTCTCATAAAGCTTTTTTCTTTCCACTGCCAAAACATAAAAAACAGATTCAATTCCTCAAAACAGATCCTAGTTTATAGCAGGCTGAAGCTAGTTTTTTAATTAATAAATCATTATGAAGGGAACATTTCTAGAGAATCCAAGAAATTTTATAGAATTAACGATACTTATCTGGCTGTTGTTGAAAAGCAAGGGTTCAAGAGCCTTGTTAAGTTATCCGTTAAAAGACAGTAAATTAGAGTCTGATCAGGTTTTTACTGTAAGTAGATCAGAAGTTATGATTTCATGCAGAGTTGCAATATTAAAGTTGCTCCAGGTGATACTGATATGATGTAATTAGCAAAAAGAAAAATTGTTCCATCGATTTTTAAATGTGATGTAATTTAAAAGGATAAGGAAAAGCAGAGGTCCCAATACTGAACCTTGCGGTACTTCACATACAATGCTTTTGTGACTACATTCAGTATCATTTGCTCTAACCAGATATTTCCTATTCACCAAGTAAGATTGTAACCAATTCATAGTAATACATCGAATTCCATAGAAATTCGGTTATTTTATCAAAACTCGTGATTCATAAAATCAAAAGCTTTTTAGTGCTGATTTTGTGATAAAATGTTGTTTTCAACTAGAAAGGATATAAGTTGAGCTTTTATATTTTGTTAGCCTTCTCTCGATCATTTGAAAATTTTAATTACTTAGACAAAAATTCTATAAATGCTTGATAAGCATTTGGAACTAGTTTATCTTGCCATACAATTTTTTTTACAAAGTGCCCTTCCTTTATCCATGTTTCATCTAAATAAAAAATATTTTAGTCTTCTTTCCTTAATTTTCGAATTTCACTTAAATATTGCCACCTCCAACACATAGTTTCTTCTTCTTTCAATGTAAAATTAATGTACAATTTTTACATGTGCTGTTTTTCTGCCTTGGTCTTATCTTAAAATAAAATTATGTTAAAACATGTTAATATTAGTAAAACCCAACAAATCGTAAGAAATAAAGAAATCGACATGTAAATGATTTCGCTAGTGACAGAGGCAAGTCCTTTAAAGCTTTTAAAGGATCTAAAAACAGCCGTATTCGCATTTGAATGCTTTTTTGAGTGTGGTTTTTTCTAATAAATTTAAATATATTGTACAAATCTGGAATTAATTAAAGTACTTGTCACTTGACACCAAATAAAGGATTTAGTATATAATATATATATATATATATATATATATAATATATATATATATATATATATATATATATATATATATATATATATATATATATATATTTAAAAATTTGTTATAACCACTGGTTTAAATTTAATCCAAAGTACGTTATTACAAAGTGCAATATTTGAAGTCAATTAAATAAATTCTTTAATTTAAAAGAAACCTATGTTGTTTGTTACATTCTGACCTGATTTTTTGAGTTTTATTTTATTATGCATTTAAAAAACCAAGTTATGTACCAATCTGTCGACTTGAGATAATGAGTAGAGTAGAGTGGACCATTGGCTGTCAAGTATCTAGCAATAATCCAAAACAGGTGCATATTCGTGAAGTACAGTATACATTTCTGATAAACTAATAAGACTGGTAAGGGTTAAAATGTGTAAAGTTGTTTTTAAGGTAGAAATACACGGCGAATAGTTGCAAGAGTTGGAAACACATATCGGACTGCGACAGGAAGATGCGCTGGCATGCCTCATTCTCTACATAGTTCTGGAAAAGGTGGTTAGAGACGCCAAAAAGACAACAGACTAAATATTTTAATAAATTATCACAATTTGTGGCCTATACAGATAATCTAGATCTAATTGGTCATACAACAGATAAGCTAGAAAAAATGTGCACCACTTTCGCAAATGAAACAAAAACTATGAGCCTATGAGGCTCATATTTTGGAAAAATAAACGAGGAGAAAATGATGGTGTCAACACCCAACAACACAGTTAAAAAAATTGGTCACCAAATTAATAACCTTGAAGTGGTGCATACGTTCACATACATAGACTTTCTGATGATCAATGACAAGACTATATCAAAAGGAATTAAAAGAAAAACAATTCTAGCAAACATGTTTAAATTTGGGCTGCGTTGACTAATGAAAAGTAGAAACTTAAACCAGAAAACAAAAATAACAATATATAATACCTATAAAATCGAAAACATGAACCATCTATAAAATAAATGAAAACCACTTTTCATTTATTAAACTGAATAGAGGTGAAGTTTTTGCAATGGAGAACGCTAAGGGTGTGCGTATTTACAAATGGTTAGATAAAAGACCGGTTATAACGCTCAGTACTTTACCTGAAGATATGGATGAATTGATCACTACAGAAAGGACGAACAGAAAGGGTGAATATATTAAAAAACCACAATTTATAATAGATTACAAAAATGCCAAAAAGGTGTAGATATATCTGACCAAATATCTTCATATTACACTTGCCTGAGGAAAACGATTAAGAGGCATAAGAATGCCTGTCTTTAAAATCATTTTAGGAACCGCTGTTGTAAATTCGCGGGTAATTTATCAGAAGAATATAAAAAAAATGATATTTTACAATTTAGAGAACTTTTAATACAAGCACTGCGTATTTAGGAAGACAAAGAAGAAGAAATAGAGGACGAACAAGACGTACCGGTACCGAGAAGAAACGCAAAATCGACACATATAAATAAAAAAACTTGAAGGTTGTGCTAGAAAAAATAGAAAACGGTGTACCTCCTGTTATGAAAAATTAAAATCAGAAAGGGGATCGAAGGAAGCAAGAGCCAAAGCTAAGAGAGTAATGACCTACTGCGATGATTGTCACCTTAAACCGCCAATGTGTTTAGAATGTATTAACGAAAAACATTCATAAATTCTTACTTTTAAGATCAACACTTTTTTTTTACTTTTAATAAGTTCTATTAGTTTTAATTTTTTGTTCAACCCCCTCTGTGGCTCAGAGGTAAGAGCGCCTACCTTTAAACCTAAAGGTCGTGGGTTCGAATCCCATCTTGTTGGAGAAATTTTCGTTTATTAAAAAATTAATGAATGAAAATAATTTCTATCCTTGTGCGATCGGTACTCACCGGAGGGACCGGAGGGACGTACGAATACAATTAGCGTCTCATAGCAAAGACAATGACGTCGACTTTGCTAAGTATCAAGACAATTACTCTACACTCATACACACACTACAGTAGGTACCTGACTGTACAATGCCAATGACCATTAGTTGTCGAGGCATTAGCACAATAAAATAAAAAAAATTGTTGTTTTCAAAGCGTAAATAAGTTAGGTTTATTTTTTGTTCTTCTAAGTTTGTATAATATGTTAGGTTTTAGTTGTTTTTTATGTCCTGTATCAAAATATACTTGCCTAAATAAAATAAAATTGCAAATATTCCTAAACTCAATTATTTTGGTAGTTTCTTCAAACTAATGCGATAATAAAATACAAAAATGATCCGACTTAGAACTCAATGTACCACAGGCCATGTACCACCTTTACATACAGTCGTATCTTGTTTTCTACGGTTTCTATACAGCCGTAGCGTTTTTAAATACGATTAAATATAAAATGCACTGTGTACCATATGTGGTACATGACGGCTGTTAAGATGAGCCGGCATGTACCACATGTGGTACACGATGGCATGAACGTTTTAAAACTCTTTAATATTAGACCTATTATATAGTCTATATACCGGTTCTGATACCAAAAAAATCGTCAAATCCAAATATGCATGGGCTCCTACCACGTAAGTTTTTGCAAATTTGAATTACTTATTTATTCACCTGACGAAATTGAAAAAGAACTTTTTCAAGATTGAGATTTTTTGTCTTTACGTAAATTTGACTTATCCACTTATTCATGGATGTTACAGATATTATCTCTGTCTTCAACAAATAATATTTATGTACGCTTTTTTATTTTACCTTGTTGTGGAATATTTTTGATCTTATATTTCTATTGAGACGCTCGTATTCATGCAAATATATCGTCTCTTGGGCTGTCTTCTTTCGTTCAGTATATTAAGAACTCTTCTCTTATTTATTTAAAAGTTAGTTTCCGCTATCAAATTTATATCTTTTATTTCATATGTCCTTCTCTTCTTCCTATGCCGTCCCCATTAACGGAGGTTGGCGACCACATTTTTAAAAGCTTCTCTGTCTTTTGCAACGTGGAATAATTCGTCTACAGTCATGTTTGTCCAGTCTCGAATATTTCGCAGCCATGATTTCCTTTTTCTACCTATTCCCTTTTTGCCATCGACTCTACCCTGCATGATGACCTGCAGAAGACTATATTTATTATTTCTTAGTATGTGTCCAAGGTATGCAGTCTTGCGTACTTTTATCGTTCTCAACAATTTTTTGACTCGACCCATTCTTCTCAGCACTTCCTCATTGGTGACCCTGGCAGTCCATGGGATTCTCAACATTCTCCGGTATATCCAAAGTTCAAAGGCTTCAATCTTTTTAACTATTTGCGCTTTTAGTGTCCATGTTTCTACCTCGTACAATAATTGCGACCAGACGTAACATTCAACAAACCTCAGTCTCAGCGCAATATTCAGATTTTTGTCACAGAACAATTGTTTGAATTTTAAGAATGCTGCCCTTGCCATTTCTATTCGTATCTGGATCTCTTGGTCTGGATCTAATTCTGTGTTGATGTAAGCTCCCAGATATTTATATTTTGTCACTCTCTCTATTTGCTGTCCACCAAGAGTTAGTTGTTCATTATTTATTGGACTCCTTGATACTATCATAAATTTGGTCTTATCTGTGTTGATGTCAAGTCCCATTTGAATGCATTCACTATTTATTGCATCTAGTAAAGTTTGTAGATCTTCTATACTCTCAGCCATAATTACCGTGTCATCTGCAAATCTCATGGTGTTTATGATTTCTCCACCAATTCTTATTCCCTCTTTTCTTTCCCATAAGGCTTTTCTGAATATGACCTGTGAGTACACGTTGAAAAGCGTCGGAGACAAGACGCATCCTTGCCTAACCCCTCTCGCAATCGGTATATTATTTGTTTCTATATCGTTCACCTTTACTACTGCTTTCTGGTTCCAGTATATAGCCTTAATAAACTCAATGTCTTTTTTGTCTAAATTGATGTTTTTTAATTCATCTATTAACTTCATATGCTGCACTCGGTCAAAGGCCTTCCTAAAGTCTATGAAGCATACATATGCACTCTTGTTATATTCCCGACATTTCTGCAAGAGTACCGTCAACGCAAATATTCATATGTCCAAAGAATATAAAATTGCTCAATAATATTTGCTTTAAAAATTTCGTAATATTTTTTATTTTTATTTTTCCTCAAACTTCACAAATACTAATACGACAGACCAAGTGTTTTATCTTGTCAAAAACCTTAAGACATTCGAAATATGTAAAAGTTTTTAGAAACAATATTTTAATAAAATTATGAGTAACTAAACACCTATTTGAAATGTCTGAGTTCGGAAAGTCTCGTCTGAAGTCCGAGAAAAAAGTAGAGAAGTTGTTTTGAAAGTATGCGATAAAGCGTTTCCCTGACTGTGGCTCTTGGCTTGGAAGCTTCTCCGGATGGAACCCTAATTTGAAACTCAAATGTGGGATTAATGGTAAGGGAAGGACGTGACTTCGGAAAAAAGTTCCAGGAAAATTTAGTTTCGTGACATTTTCTCCTTCCCCTTTCGTATTTTGTCAAGGTAGTTACGTTCTTTGAATACATATTTTTATTCTCCCGTTTCCGACACGGGTTGGTTTATTCTTTAAGAAAACTCTCCCCAGAAAAGGCGGAAAAACTGTCTAGTAAAATATGCGAAGAGGTTCAGACTTTAAAATAGTATTAGGCTTTATTGTTATTTTAAAAAAGATTTGTTAGAATTGCCAAAGTACTTCAAATATTTTCTACCTATGCATAAAATCAGTATTTTAATACCATATATGCCTTAGCATAGAATACATCATCCAATAAGAAGCGAAAGCTTTGTCGGTATCTGTGATGTTTGTAGGACAGAAATTTCGGAGAGACAGTGACAGTTAAACTACTTAGTACACTAAGAAAAGTAATGAGGAAGTTCAAAACTGTAGCGTAGTAAAATTATAGTTACACTGAGGTAAACGAAGTAATCGTTAAAACTAATGTTTTTTAAGTAGATCTGTTTTGTATGAATTGTATTTTTTTCTGTAAAATTTCATACAACCCGTATATTAATTCTGTACTGGCAAATAAAAAGGTCTCAAGTAAAAAATATCAATTTGTTTTTTTTTAACAAAAAAATTAACGTGCTAAAAGTATTTTACCGCTTAAAGCGATTGAATTTGAGAGTTAATTTCAAAATAATAGAGATTAAAATCAGTCGATTTGTATTACTTTTATTGATATATCTAGGTAATAAAATATGTATATGTATATACAAAATATGTGAACAGTTTTATTTTTTTTTTACTATTATATTATATTTTTTTTATATTGTTATATATATATTTTTAAGGTATTAAAATATCTATAACAGTATTATTGTTTTTTTACTATTACACAACAAACACGAAACAATACTTCTCAAAACGTAAACAAACTTTGGTTTTTATAGGTTGAGAGATAAACTATTTAGAACATGGCGGATCTCACAGAAATTTGGATTGCGAAAAAGCTCTTCGTTTCTCTTTTTGTTGGGTGATGTATTCAGTGGCCTTATATCTACGTTATATTTGCTGTAACTCGGGGGTCGGCAACCGTTTGAGTCGGAAGAGCCAAAAATTACAGTTTACACAATTTCAAAGTTTGTAAGGAGCCACAATTTTTTTTGTCAACAATAAATAGTACTCGCATAAATAAAGTTCTTTGATAAAAAAAAATTAAGATATTTATTCATATGTAGGTGTAGTGTTTTTCACATATATATTTTCATACATTTCATTTATTGAAGTAAAAAATTAAAACAACTAAATATTCACTTATAACACTAACTTGCACTTCAATAACAAACCGTTGAGCAAATAATATCAATGGGAGCGTTGGCCTTGCATGGTTTTAGAAGGTTTGGATAAATTGGCTTCTTAGTTTACTTTTAACTATATTTATACAAGAGAACGCTTGCTCCCAAGAATATGTCGATCCGAAGATAGTTAGTACTCCAAATGCCAATTTCTTCACCTCACTGTAGCAATCTGGAAAACTATTTCATGTGTCGAATATAAGTCCCTCAATTCGCGGCATTTTTTTCAACAGCTGTCCACTTTTTTTGCGTTACGTACATACATTTGTGGACTTCTAACTCTTCCAACTTGCTTTTCAATTCTGTAAATTTTCCACTCCATAAAGCTTTACTTTTTAAATCGATCAATTGCATTTCTAAAGATCCAGTATGAATTCTAAATGGCTCAACGTGAATTTCGTTACTATTTGTGTTGAGAAGATTTACTATGAATGATAAAGTAAATTTGTTGGTTTTGAATTGTTCAAATCTGCCAGAAAATTCATCTTTATTTTTTTTGTAACTGTGCTGAAGTAATTCGTGTCAACAGGTTGCACTGGTTTTATCGCGATATTGCTTTAGAAATTGAAAATGAAGTAATCTACCGCTCTAAATAACTCCTGTTAACTTAATTTTTCTTCAAAACAAACCAATTCTTCCATCAAAATATAGGCTGGGTTTCCCTTTCCTTGCAGTTTTAGATTCAGCTTATTTAATTTCGCTGATAATTTTTATCTAAATTTTTGCAACCATTTGTCGTTCCCTATCGTCTGCAAATAATACATTTCTAAAAAAATCAGGATCTTCTCCAACTTTATCTAAAGTTCATAAACAAAAATTTAAACGGTTGCCATAATCTTGTTCTGTCAAATGCTGGTGAAGTTGAATGTGATACGGATGAAAGTGGTTGGTCTTATTCTACATACACTAATACGTTTGACTAATTTCTAATTAACCCGAAATTTTTCTTGTACTAATATTTGGGTTTTCCGTAACAGAAAGCAGGACATTAATTTCGTTAACGTTGTCACCAATAACTGGTTTATTTTTAAAATGAAACTGGAACAAAACCATAACGTGGAGATTTCCAGGAGTGGCTAGTATACCTGTTGAATACAAAGCACGTGGTGTTCGTGTGTATCAAGGTATAAAAAATGCTTATTTAAAGCTTAAAACTTTATTTTAAAGAAGATCTTTTCGGAATTAAATCATTCCATCATCAGTTTACTAAAAGAGAGAGTAAAAAACCAATATTAAAAAACACGTATGTAAGTTGAAATTTAAATATATAAAAAGAACACGTTGGTTATTTACTACTTACATAAAAAGTTGTTAAAAACATTGTTTGGTCGCAGAAAAACACTAGAAGGACATAAGTAATAAAAAAATCCACGAGGATTTATATTGGAAGTGAATTGAAAAAAATTATTATTCAAACATAAACAATCAAAGTTAGGCTAGAATCGACGTGTGAGGTTGTCCGATTCTGATTACTGGATTACCGCAAAGCCGAGATAATAAACCAAAAAAGAAGATGTATTGGTGACTTTTCTAGTGACTTTCTTGGGTGTGAATATGTCTTTTTAGTTTACTCCTTCTGGTTAAAAAACAAACCATAGTAGGAAAATAATATATATTCTACTACCACAGAATACATCACCCAACATTGTTGGATGATGTTTTCTGTGCTACTATTTAACTACAGTTTTTATTAACGTATTTAACGTCAAAATTTAAACATAATAGTTTTTCATTATCAAAATTATATTTTATGTGAACTAAAAAACGCAGTTAATACTCGCAATAATTATGAATCTAGCTGTATAATTCCCAGTTTTCCACCACTTCTACAAATAACTAGTAATTATCATAAAATATTGTGTTAAACTCACTAATTTTGTCTTGATCTCTGGTGTCGATTTACACATTGTGCTCATAGCATTTTGTCTATTAAAAATAGTATAGGTATGCGAAATATAAATAATAAGAACAAACAGCACAATAGGAATCATATCTTGTGGTATTTGTTCCTCAGGATAAGTTTAAAAACATCTTAAAGTTCTTCGTAAAACTAATATAGAGCCATTAAGAATAAACGTAATTTGTGTAAACCATGATTTTCCATATTTCTACAGCTTGGTAATAGTTTAGTTAACAATTTTTGTTGAATAACGTGATATTTATATCTCCTTCATTTTTCATTAGACACATTTTATCCAATAAGAGTTTCTTAGATAAAATGTAAAATTTTTGAGGTATTCTGGAAAAATTGATTAAATATAGAAGAAAAACTGAAATTTTTAATTACGGATAAATCTAAAAGTATGCTTTTTTACAAAAAAGTCCATAGAACTTATTTTAAATTTATTTAAAAAAAAAAGTGTTTTCTATTGTGTGCTATCACAATAAATGTAAAATATATATAATGCTATGAATTCAATGAGCTAGTTCGAACATATTTCTAAGAACTAGTTATTTTATGTTGTGTTCATATATATATATATATATATATATATATATATATATATATATATAAAAATTTATATATATATATATATATATATATATATATATATATATATATATATATATATATATATATATTCGGTTATATACGCTTTCCCAACTCCCAGGTTCCAGCTCTGTGGTGGTCTTCCTCTTCTCTGGGGGTTGCCACATCATCTTTTTTTTTAGGCAATCTTTCGTTCCCCATTCGGCTCACATGCCCATACCATATGAGCTGTTTTTTCTCAATATTCTCAACTATAGTGCCCTCTATACCCATTTGTTGTTTTATCACTTCATTCCGTATTCTGTCGACTCTTGATATTCTTATCGATCTTCTGATGGCATCCATTTCCGTGGCTTCGACCTTTTTCTTATATTCCTCGGTTATTCTCCATGTCTCAGCTCCATAAAGTAGGCTAGTTTTAACCATTGTCTCATAGATGTTCCATTTTCTTTTATTTGATATTTCTTTACTCCATAGAACTCCGTTCAAACATGCTATAGCTCTTCGTACTTGTACAATTTGATGTTCTATTTCTCGTTCGTCTTTTCCACTACGGTCGAAGATGATGCCCAAGTATTTATATTCGTCACGTGGATTTATTTTTTGATTGTCATCGATATCGAGTTGTTCGGCTTCAGCTCCAATTGAGAGGTATTTTGTCTTTTCTAAATTGATATTTAATCCCCATTTCTGGTATTCTTTAATTGGTTTTCTAAGCATGTATTTCATGTCTTCTTTGTCATTTGAGATCACCACCTGATCATCTGCAAACTGTAAAGTATATATGTAATCCTGATCGTTCAATTGTATACCCATTCCTTTGACTTTACTTTTCCATTGGTTTAGAGCTGCAGGGATATAAATCTTAAATAGAGCCGGAGAGATACAACATCCTTCTCTGAGACCCTTAGTAACGGCAAATTTTTCAGCTAAGAGGTTTCCGAATTTCATTTGGGAGTTTGAACCATAATATAGATCTTTGAGAGCACTAACCAATGTTTGATATGTTTGATGTGCCCAGGACTTCCCATAGTTTATTTAGCGGGACTGTGTCATATGCCTTCTCAAGATCTACAAAAGTCATATGTAACTCTCTAGTTGTCACAATTTTTTTTTCTATAATTTGCTTAAGACAGAAGATGTTATCTGTACATGAACGACCTGCTCTAAATCCTCCTTGTTCTTCGTCTTCAGACGATTGATAATCTTCCTCTATCAGGTCCCGTAGATTCGACCGTATAGTCGACTCATTGTACTTGTGACCGATATCCCTCTATAGTTTTTACAATTTCTCCTGTCTCCTTGTTTATATTTTGGCGTCATATACAGATTAAACGAATTTAAAACGGGTCATACAATTTAATATATGTCTGTTTGAACTGCATTTGAAATAGTGGACCAATATAAAACTTGGACAAAAATAAATCCATACCCGGTGTTAGACATTGATTGTTTGATTTGACTTGAATTGAACAACGCCTCTGTCCGATTATGTCGAACGACACCGCTGTACCTTGAGTGGCCGGCTTTAGGGAAGCGATAGGTGGTTTGACCACCTATGAATGAGTTCTTAAATTAGTTCAGAATCCAGCAGCTCGCTGAAGTATTGAATTTTTATAATATAATTATTTGACAACCTTTTGTTGGCCAACCACCTACAGCAGAATTGAGCCGAAATACATAATATTTCGTATGTTCCGAATTTATTTCGTTCAATCTGTATACTGTTTTCCATTCATCTGGTGTTGGATGTCCATTAATATATTTGCTTAAGACAGAAGATGTTATCTGTACATGAACGACCTGCTCTAAATCCTCCTTGTTCTTCGTCTTCAGACGATTGATAATCTTCCTCTATCAGGTCCCGTAGATTCGACCGTATAGTCGACTCATTGTACTTGTGACCGATATCCCTCTATAGTTTTTACAATTTCTCCTGTCTCCTTGTTTATATTTTGGCGTCATATACAGATTAAACGAATTTAAAACGGGTCATACAATTTAATATATGTCTGTTTGAACTGCATTTGAAATAGTGGACCAATATAAAACTTGGACAAAAATAAATCCATACCCGGTGTTAGACATTGATTGTTTGATTTGACATGATCGAGAACCGAACAAATACCGCAGTATGGTGTGTGGGCGCCCCAGATATACCAACAAATTGAACAACGCCTCTGTCCGATTATGTCGAACGACACCGCTGTACCTTGAGTGGCCGGCTTTAGGAAGCGATAGGTGGTTTGACCACCTATGAATGAGTTCTTAAATTAGTTCAGAATCCAGCAGCCCGCTGAAGTATTGAATTTTTATAATATAATTATTTGACAACCTTTTGTTGGCCAACCACCTACAGCAGAATTGAGCCGAAATACATAATATTTCGTATGTTCCGAATTTATTTCGTTCAATCTGTATACTGTTTTCCATTCATCTGGTGTTGGATGTCCATTAATATATTCGTTAAATATCACCGTAATCATTCTATGTAATTTCTGAGCCATTCTTTATTAATTCCGTAGTTACTCCCTCTGGTCCACTTGCTTTCCCATTCTTCATCCCTGCTATAGCTTTTTGAACTACGTTGATATCTATGGTAATATACTCTCCCAGAATTTCGATTCTTGATGAATTTATATCTTCTTTAAATTCGTCTCTGTTCTTTAAATTTTATGGTTCAAACATAACTTAATCTATACTCAAAAAATGAATCGCCAAACTGTTTATATGGGCATGACTATTCAATATTTGTCCATTCAATATTTTTGGTGTAGCTCTAGTAGGTAGATAATATTATCTTTTTTTTTCTTTTCTTCAATTTTGTAGGAACCAAGAAATACATAAGAAAGCTTGAAAAAAAAGGATAAATAAAGTAATGAGTCGTAAAAATCTAAGAAAAGGGTCAATCATGGGACAATAGAAACAAGTGAAACTTAGGCATTGAATTACATCGGATGTCAGATGAATGGATTGCATATACTATCACGTAGAATCTAGAGAACTTTTTCATAATTTTCCATATGTTTCAATCTTGTACCTCTTGCATCAAATTCCTATAGCAACGTTTTAGATGGTCAGTCCAACGAGTTGTTGGACGACCTCTGCTTGGGTAGGCATCATCTCTTGGTCTCCATTCCAGTATCCGCTTTGTCCATCTGTTAGCTGTCATTCGAACTACGTGACCTGCCTAGTACCACTTCAGTGTTACTATTCTCTCTAGAGCATAAATCACTCCTGATCTTCGTTGTCGCTGGAGGTTTGGGATCTTGTCTCGTATTAAAACAATCAGCATAGCACGCTCCACCGCCGTTTGAGCCACACGGATCTTTTTCACTATTTTCCGGGCTTGGGAACGGCTGTAGGCATTAACGCGGCTTCTGAGCTACTCAATCCACCCAGTCCTCGCGATCATAACCCCCAGTAGTCTGGGCGGGATCTGTTTTGGATTGGACATTTTCCGAAGGAAGCTATTTTTTGCTGGAATCCCTTCAGGATGTGCCCAATATCGATAATCACGATATGCGCCAGTCGCAAACCTTGTGCTAAATTTTTTATTTAACAAAATCTAAAAACAATTGAAAATTTCTCATTTTTTGCTCCTATTTTCGTTTATAATTCGGAAAATATTGATCATAGAGAAAAAATTATAAGAAGTTAAAAGTTTTGTTATTCAATTTTACACAATATTTCGTTAGCTAGAAATTAAAAATTTAATGTTTATTGTTTAAAAAATAGCAATAATTGGAAAAAAGTTCAAAAAATGAAGTTAATCCTTTAAATGTTTTCGACTTTCTAAACTTCACTTACAAGCTCCTTATTCCGCCTAGAAATACTTTTAAATATGCTTAAAACGTGTGCTAAATTTTGTTGAGAACGGTCGGATAGGTTTTGCATAATAATTTTGCAATCTAGCCTACTGCAAAAAAAAATAGCAAATTTTTAAATTTATAGTAGGACCTAAATAAGGCCCTCAGATAGTTGCAAATTTTTTTACATATAAAAGAAGGCTCAAACTTTCAAACGCTTTTTGTAAAATTCAAATCGGTTGACTAGGAGAGCCTAAAATTTTTTTTTCTACTCTCTTACTAGTAAATTGTATATTACCTACTATTTGGATGCTAAGTAAATACATCATAATACATACTGACACGTAATGACTAGCACGTAATAAAAAAAATTACGCTTCAGTTTTATAAAAATGTGTAATATCACATAAGCCTCGTAAGTCAGTTGGTCGAGTTACCATGGAAACGAATTAACCGACGTTATTTTGACCGATTAAAATTAATAATCTGTCAGTGTAAATATAGTGGTAATTTAATTTTTATTTTTATAAACGAAAATAATGGTAGAAAAAGTATAGTACACAACTTAAGTTAAGCTCATTACATGCTTGTAAAATTACTGCGCTCGCCGCTACGCGGCTCGCGCGTAACTTTTTTACTCGCATGTAATAAGCTTCTTACAACTCTCGTTATGTAATATACTAATTAAAGTTTCAAACATTTTTTAGGCTTATAAACAAATTGAATAACTTTACGAGCTTTAAATATATCAATTTCAAAATTTATACACTTAAAGAATATTAAAATACGCTTCTTTGAAGAAAAAAGATACATTCGGCTTACTGGTTGCCGAGATATTGAAGGTCAAAGTTGGCATACATTTGCTGTGTAACCATAAGTGATAGAGGGCTCGTTTTCAAACAAATACCCTTGTCTTGTCAAGTACTTTTTATATGAAAAGTTTTACGTAAAGCGCTTCGTGGCAATATCTACAAAAAAACAAATAAAAAACCGTTTTCGCGTAAAATGTCTCTCGGAATGCATGAGTGGTGGTGGTGGGGAACATTCACTCTAAATCATAGCGCGCGCTAAAAATTGCATTATCCCGGCTTCTTGTTAACCAATTTTGCTCTTTTTTTTAATCGATGTCTCGGACGACAAGAATTTTAAATATCATATTTTCAAATACCATTTTTAATTGCAAATTGGGAAATTTGCAATAAACAATTTCGCAATTTATACATTGAAGTAAATTGTTACTTTTAGTAAACAATATACACAAAAAAAATTTTCGTTCGCCTTTATTTTCACAATTAAAATAATTCATTAACAATTTATAAATACATATTTGTTTACTAAAAGTAACAATTTACTTCAATGTATAAATTGCCAGCTCAAAAAAAAATACATGAAGAAAAAATGAACTTACTTGTTTAAAGCACAATTTTTTATTTCAAATATCCCAATTTGCAATTAAAAATGGTATTTGAAAATATGATATTTGAAATCCTTGTCGTGCGAGACATCGAATAAAAAAAGACCAAAATTGGTTAACAAGAAGCCAATTTTTAGCGCGCGCTATGATTTTGAACTCGCCGATTCACATTTCGAGTGAATGTCCCCCACCACCACCTCTTCATGGATTCCGAGCGACATTTTACGCGAAAACGGTTTTTTATTTGTCTTTTTTATGGATGTTGCCATGAAGCGCATTACGTAACTTTTCATATAAAAAGTACTTGACAAGAAGAGGGTATTTGTTTAAAAATGAGCCATCTATCACTTATGGTTACACGGCAAATGTATGCCAACTTTTACCTTTAATATCTCGGCAACGAGTAAGCCGAATGTATCTTTTTTTAAAAAGAAGCGTAATATGTTTAAAGCTCGTAAAGTTATTCAATTTGTTTATAAGCCCAAAAAATGTTATATATATACTAAAATATATACAATAAACACCAAATTTTTTATTCGTAGCTAACGAAATATTGTGTAAAATTGAATAACGAAATTTTTAACTTCGTATAATTTTTTCTCTAGGATCAATATTTTCCGAATTATAAACGAAAATAGGAGCAAAAAAATGAGAAATTTTCAATTGTTTTCAGATTTTGTGGAATAAAAAATTTAGCACAAGGTTTGCTACTGGCGCATATCGTGATTATCGATATTGGGCACATCCTGAAGGGATTCCAGCAAAAAAATAGCTTCCTATGGAAAATGTCTATTATGGTCTGAATTTCTACAGATCTCGCCTAGTCTACAGACAGAGCTAACATTTTTATATAAGTTTTTTTATTATCAACGAAACAAACGATCACCTATTGGTAATTGGTCGGTATACACCACACATGTACCATAGTATTTATAAAAAATTTTTCTGAGACTAAATCAATCGTAATTTTAAAATCAAACCAAAAATCATAAAGTTTTATGGCCTGTAAATTTTGTCATAAACGGCATAGCATTATTGTTTTAAGGCGTGTATACGTGTAACTTGATAGTTTATAAATAAATATCATTTAGAGTTGGACCCAACATAAAAATCAAAGGCCCAAAACAAACTATTTAGACACTCGAAATATTCAATAAAACAAATTTTGTGACATTTACGATACTCGAATAATATATGTCCTTTGGTATACGGGGTAATTCCCAAATTATTATATGTATTTAAAACTTTACATATAAGATATTGGATAGGCGTTTAAGGAAATGCAACTGCAAAATAAAAGTCTTGCAACACTAATCCAAGGTTAAGTAAATAATTCATGTGTTATGTATGTTTTAAAACTGCGTCCTATAGAGGAAGGATTTTTTTGTCACCGAACTTTTTTAAGTTATTTCTAGAAGTTCGATAAATTTTGTTGTTGCTCTTTGGGTATACTCTGGAGAACTGTGTTAGCGTAACCTTGTAAGGAAACCACTAATTTCATATTTCTTCTATATATTTCTAGCCAAGTTTATCACCAGTATCATATTTTTTTATATGTCTTTTTATTTGTCGAACTCTTTTGTTATAACCAAGAGGTATATACATTCAACAAAAAGATGCTCCAACAGATGTAGGTAGTGACCATATTCTAGTATTATATACAATACGAATCATTATTAAATACTTTTGACCAAAAAAAGGAGCGCCAACACAACCAAAAATCAGACTAAGGACTTCTAAAAGGACTAAATACAGAATATACAGGATTCTTATACAGAAAATTGCTAAATACAGAGAAGATTGCTGGAAATGAAATATTAGAAAACAATAACATCGAGGAAAGTAGGAAAAAACTCACAAATAACATAATTGCCGCAGTAACATAATCACTTGGAGAGAGGAAACTAACGAACACTAACATATCAAAAACCAAATCCCCATAATTTAAAAAGAAAGTGAAGAAAAGAAGAAAGACTTTTGCAATACATAATATAACAAACAGGCATATAACCAATATAAACAAATCAAAAATGGGTAAAATACTTTAGTCAAATAAAGAAAAAGAGGACACTGGTAGAGCTTCTTGAAACATAAAAAATATGAATAATGATAGAGTAAAAAGAGGACAAAGAAAAGAGATGAATATTCTAATTAAAACGAAGCACATAATCTAATAACAAGGAAACATGGGCAGACTACTTTCGATCCCTGTTTGCTAAAGGTGACGATTATAAATCACCAACACCAGAAGTAATAACAAACAAACAAATAAATATAAAGGAGGAAGAGATAAAGAAAGCATTAAGGAATTTAAAAAATAGAAGATCACCAGGAGAGTACAGAATACCAAATGAAATCCTAAAGTACGGAGGACCAGATCTGACCACACAACTAGCAAAAATAATCCAAAAAGTAATAGAATAAAATAGAATGCGACAAGAAAGGAGTTTAAACATCCTAATACCCCTCTTCAAAAAGAGAGACAAATCGGATCCAGAAAATTACGAGGAACTAATTTATTAAACACCAACACTCAAATTAACAACCAAAAGTGATCAAATAAACTAAAAGAAATTGTAATAATTATATTTACATAATAATAGCAGAAAAACAACAAGGTTTTAGGTCGGGAAGATCATGCACCGCCGCTATATTGATAATGAAGCAAATATATATATATATATATATATATATATAATATATATATATATATATATATATATATATATGTGTGTGTGGATATTTGTGGACCTTAAAAAGACATTAGATAAGATCAAATAAAAGAGCTGTATCAATTTGTTATACGCAAGGTAGATACCTCTAGCAATAAATAAAACAATAGACAATATCTACCAAAACAACACAATAAAAGAAATAATAGAAGAGGAACTAATTGACCCGAATAAAGCTGGTAATGGGATAAGACAGGAAGATTTCCTGAGTCGTCTCTTGTTCAACTTGATCATGGATGAAATAATACTTTCTCAAAATAATGATAACTTACAATATAACGTCTTCTAGATATATTTCTATTCATGAGGGTATGGTGGTATTTAAAGATCATTCAACAATGATACCATATAGGATGGTAAAGCTTATCAAATAGGGCTTCAATGTTTGGGCAATTGCTTGAAGTGATACTAGCTATATTGTAGACTTTCAAGTGTATCAAAGCAAATTTGAATATCCAGAGCAGTTAGAGTTGGGGAAAAAATTTATTCTAGCCTTTCAAAACCTCTAAAAGAACAGAGATATTGCTTGTATTTTAATAATTTCTTCCACTCTTTTACACTTTTAAAAAAATTATTAGATAACAAACTTCTTGCATGTTAAACATTAAGATTGAATAAAAAATACATTACCACACGACAAGTTGACTGCACATAAAATTGTATCGTTCGGACAATTAGACTTCGCTTCTGATGTAGAGGTTTCTGCATAAATAAAAAGATAGAAATGGAAAACCTGTTGTCCTCTACGGTAATGCACGTTCCATCGGATATGACAACAGTGAAAAGATCATATAGAATAAGAGAAAAGGAAGATATGATCTGTCCAAGAGCAACTCATGACAACTATCAGCATGCGGGATGGGTTGATTTGTTTTATCAGATTCATTACACATATATTTCTGAATATTTTTAGAAAACAGCAATCGTGAATTTGTATATATTGTATACAAACAAATACAAAAGCGAAAACCACACATCTAAATCTATTACCCATTTACAGTTTAGGAGCTACTTCACAGTTTACATCAAACTTTTGGCATAGTATCTGGAGGCAGAAATAATTCTCGTTATGGACAGGCACAGTAAAGAATTCAATTCTTTTGTTAAATATAGCTACCCTCCTCCTCCTCAGTGCTAATCCCTTTTGGGATGTGGTGACACCATCAGGCCTTCACAGTTTTTTTAGGATTTCCCTCCACGTAGCTGCCTACTTACCAATAATTTCTTCTTATCGGAGGTGTGCATTCTGCAGCACTAAAGAAAAATAGAAAAGTAATTTGCCAAGCTTATAAAGTTGCTCTTTGTAAAAATTACTTCGAGTTATTTCATACAAATATGTAACATTTAAATATTTTTGAAGAGATAGCAAAGTAGGGGGTGAATGGGTTGTGTTATAGATGTAACACCTTTTATCGGAAAGACCACATAGAGCGTCACAGACGGAAGATGGTTTTTGATAACTGGTCCTCATAAGACACCTAACTCTCACTTATTGCTTATTGCTGTGAAAAATTAACCGAGTGATTGCCGGTATAAGCAATCCCCCCACTTACTGGCCAACGGCTCTGAGCGGATCACCTCATAAGTGGAATGGCACCTTTTTATCTTAAGATTGGTAAATCGGTCTTGAAGGCGTTGCATTCTTTTGTACGTACTGAGGATGATCTGAGCAAGATCGAAAACGTTATGCATCTCTAATTTTTGGATGACACTTTTAACAAGTTTTAGTAAAAAAGTTTTTATACCAGTATACATATTTTGGTTTTGTTTACTTCTGTATTAGTTTTTTAATTGTGGTATACAGCTAACTACTGGGTTTTTCCCATTAAATTTTTAATAAATACTATTTACCCTAAATAGAATGTAAATTAATCGGAACTACAAAGATCCATCAAAGGCTCGATTGTCACTTATATGTAGAGGCTCTCTAGCTACTTAACAACACGAACCAAACTAGATGACGCAGGAGAATTAAACGAGTTGGTGCAGTAAAGTGTTATCACAAAAGCAGAGCATTGTGCGGTATTGTACAAGTTAATATCAGTGTAAATAGGCAATACCTAATAGGATCTAAACAAATACTGTTAAGTAAGCGCTGAAAATAGCACAATAAAAAATCGAAGTCCAAAAGCCTTAGCAAAAAAACAATTAAGTGTAAATGAGAAAGAAGTAGGGGTATATTTTTTTCTGCAAAGCGATCAAATCGAGTTTTCTTCTGATAAGTGACAGGATTAACATAAAAAACAATGTATATAAATATATTAGCATTTATAAATATGTGATACGATGTCAACGACGTTTACAACGTTTGTCTAAACCGCCCAATTAAAATTCGTAATTTATCACCCTGTATGTATGCTTGTTCTGAAATATCAATTTTCAAAACGAATTGTTATTTAGTGCCTTCATAAAAATGCAGACCTGTCAAAGCAATAAATAAACACAAAGGCAATTAACAGAAACCAACAAACTAGCCATCCGCCATATCTACAGGTGCTCAACAGTAATGGTTATCTTTATTTTATTTTGGTAATGAATTTTGAAATTGAATTTTTTGGGGGCGACCAGCGCACCGCATTGTTTGTTTTTTCAAAAGCCTCCGGGGTGTTCCTTTGTGTGTGTTGTAAATGACCCGTTGACCTTCTATCTGCCGACAGATATTGTTTTAACATAATATATTATACGTTTTGTGTTTTTTCTGATGGGAAGCAAATGATCGCATTATACAGTTTTAACATATTTCACGTTTTTCTAATAAAAAAATGTGTTGCATTTTTTATTATATGTAAAAAAAAAGGTATATCGATGGAACTCAATTCATTTTGTGAGACATACCATTACTTGTATTGTTACTTTTCACTCGCATTATCCTTTTCCATTATATATATATATATATATATATATATATATATATATATATATATATATATATATATGTTCGGAAAGATTTCCGCGGTTAGTACAATTAAACTTAGAGCTAAGATTAATTAATACTATTATAAAAATTAATATTAAACTCATCAGTCTTCCGGGTTGAACCGCGTCGATATCCATTGGGCCGAGCATTCGACATCCCTTCTGATGTCTTCTTCAGGGCTTCCGGGGTCTTGATCTCCAGAGTCCCTAGTCTTATCACTAGTCACTTCACTACTCCAGAAGTCCTTTCGTTCTTGTGTACATACTGGACACTCGATAACTATATTTTTCACTCATCACAAAGAGTTGCACTTAGTACACATCGGAGTAGCCTATGTGTTAAAGATATGTTTATTACTATTATTATTACTATTTAGATATTAACCTCGCGAAAACAAAGTACCTATCTACAAGTGAAGAAAACATAGAAGATCTACATATTGATGACAACGTAACAATCAAAGGAAAGGATAAATTTAAATACTTGGGGCTTATAATCACAAAAAAGGCAACAACAGGAAAGAAATTACGCAAAGATTAGGACAAACAAGAACAGCAATCTGACAAATTAACTCAATATGGTGGAATAGACACCTAAATATGAAGACAAAAACACAAATTTATAAAACATTAGTGCGAAGTATTATGACATATGGGGCTGACAATTTGATTAAAAAAAAGAAAAACAGCAGTGAGATAGTAGCAACAGAGATAAAATGTCTGCGAAGATGCTGCAGAGTAACTAGAATGTATAGGAGAAGTAATGACGAAATGAAGCAAAGAACATCAATAGAAACAGACATACTAACATATATAGAATAAAAAGACTCAAGTGGTATGGACATGTAAGAAAAACTAGCGATAGCAGGTGGATAAAGAGAATAACCGAATGGAGCGCCATAGGAAGATGGAAAAAAGGACGACCCTGAAGATCCTGGAGGAACGCAGTATGCGACACCATTAGTAAGAGAGAGCTAAACGATGGAGAATGGGACAACAGGGAGAGATGTAAACGGTTAAGCGAGGAAAGGCAGTGAATACTGTAGATTCCCTGAATAGATAAATATATAAGATAAGTGTAGTGCCTATTTAACCTTGGTATTTTTTGAGTTAGGTGGCAGTGTGATCCCAAGAAGTCTGACATGCTCTGTAGAGTTGGCCTTTGCTGCTTACTTTGTGATCAGGTCAAGATATTTCATTTATGATACCAACATTTTGATCGGTTATTGCATTGCTTGTCTGGGAGCCTACTTATTCGTTTCTACATAGTCCCATATGGAAAAGTACCAAGATGAAGGAAACGTCTTTTTATTGAGCTGTAGAAAGGATAATTCTACTATGATCTTGAGAAGTATAGCGTGAGTTGTATATAACTATTTTATTCCAAGTAATATTCTCATTGAATCGGTGATAATAACGAAGTTACCTTCATGGATTAAACTACATATTTTTATGGCCCAGTAAAATTCCGTAAGTTCTCCAGTATATATACATACAACAATTTGTTGGAATTTGTATGGTGGAATTAATTGTTTTGCAGGTATAAGGTGCAGCCTGTTTTTCGTCACATTTGAAAGCATCAGTGAAGGTTTGATTGATATGTTGGATGGGACTGTTGGATATTTGGATATTTAATTTTCAAATACCGCTGGATAAGAAAAGAACGTTTGGAATTTTTGGGGATCTCTATTAGAGACTTATCTATTTTTGAAGGTTTAATAATCCAGGGAGAGAAATTAGACGAGTAAGGATAGTAAGACTGAAGTGGTATAAACTAAGACCAGTACGTTTTATTCGCTCAGGAAATGGTAACTTATTTATTTCAACATTTCTGTAATGATCGAATGATACACTTGTTCTGCAAAATAATTTTAAGTAGGCTACGTTATTTATTTGTTTGCTGAAGCCAACTGCCTTCGTTGGCTTAACAGAAGTTGTAAGCTACTTACTGGACTGGTTCTTGTGATACCTATAACTAATCTCAAGCATGTATTTTAAATATAGTCAGGTTTTTTTAAATATGTTCTATTAGAAGTATCGTAACATAAACAGCAGTAGTCTAATTTACTTCGTAATAATGATCTTTATAGAGTAAGTAAGGTTATTTAATCAGCTCCCCAAGAGGTCTTTGACAGCATTTTTAGTAGGATAATTCGGGATTGGCAAGAACTTTCTTCTTCATGTGCCTTGTCCGTTCCGAACGTTGGCAATCAACATGGCTATTCTGACTTTGATTACGGCAGATCTGAATAGTTCAGCAGATGACAATCCGAACCATTGCCGCAAGTTTTATAGCCACGAGTGTCTTCTCCTCTCTGGACCCCTTCTGCTTTGCAGATTAGTAATGTCGCTCTTCCATTTTAAGTTATGTTCAACAGAAAGTGCTAAGAAATTGATTTCTTCTATCTGTTTTATGATAACCTTGTTTAATGTTATTTGAAAATTAGAATCATTTTTTCTTTTGATAAAAATTAAATACGTGTCTTTTCAGTCAGTCACCTGTCAGTTATATCAGCAGAAAAAAGACTGCTTAGAAGCAATCTCGTGATTAAAGAAGATTTTATTGATTTATTGATTTTATTGAAGAATATGATTAAAATTTTATTTCGTGTTTGATCATTTTATATATAGTTTAAAATTGTCTTATTTATTCTCTTTCATTTAAGTAATTTTTAATAATAAGCTCTGGGTGTTTCGAGTGAAATAAATTTACCAGAAAATTCATTTCTGAAACTTTTTATTTCATGTAAAGAAAGTGCAAAGGGCTTCTGTTTTTAATTTTACTTTAATTTTATTAAAAATAGTTTTATTGTCATCTTCAGTTTTATGTTTCTTTTTTTAGTTTTTAAGTACTGGGAGGGGGTAGGTCATTTTGAATGATTTTAGGAAAGGTAGAAATTTGTCTTTTATTATCATGAGGAACTTCAGTGATTTTTTTATTACTTTAAATTACTGAAGAAGTGTCTTAACATATTTTTGGATAAGATAAAATATGTGACTCTTTGTTTGCTTGTTAAGAAGTGGTTTGCTTCTTGGTACGTATGTGCAGCGTTAACGTACCTTTTAAGCCCATTGCTTGATGGATAATTTCCATCGTTTTCTGTTCTTAGCTATCAGCTTCCAATCTTTGATTCCCATCTCTCTGACATCTTCCATCATTATTAATGGACATCCTTTAAACTCTGTAACCTCACACAACGATCTCGGAGTGATAATTAATAGTGACTTAAATTGGTCTGATCACATAGTGTCGGTGTGTAAACGTGCTAACTCGAAACTGTTTTTGATTCGTAAGTGTTTTGCACGCATATCTCTAACCTCTTTTAGTAAACTTTACTCAATATACGTTAGACCTATTCTTGAGTTTGCCGGACCAGTGTGGAATCCAGATCTTAGTCGCGATAAAATTCTACTTGAAAACGTTCAGCGTAAAGCCACAAGACTGGCATATGGCCGTGTAAGACCTAACTATGAAGATAGACTATTCATGGCTCATCTTACGACATTCGAGCAGCGACGTCTTCGAGGTGACCTAATTATGTCCTTCCGTATTTTAAAACATAATTTTGGGAACCTAAACAACATATTTACTTTAAATGAAGACGATAGATTAAGAGGCCATCAATACAAATTAAAGAGGGAACAAACTACTGCAAGGTCCAGGGCGAACTTCTTGCCAAACAGAATCTTTAATATATGGAACAATTTGGAACAAAACACCATATCGGCAGCTAGTGTTAACATCTTTAAAAATAAACTTGACAGCACTTTATTTTTTTTATAGGATAGGATATTTTTTCTCGGACAGCATTATTTATTTATTTATTGTGTCACAATTCAATTTTCGTTAATTGTTTAACTACTTAACTTTATAATTAGTATTAGTTTTATAAGGATCTATTTTATTTTTGTTTATTTTTGCTTTTTGGGCATAATAGGAGCTCGCTCCTCTGCCCTTATTTGTTATATAATAATAATAATAATAATAATAATAATTATATCTCTCCATTTCTTTCTTGGTCTTCCTCTCTTTTTTTGCCCTCAGGTACTCTCCTAATAATATTCTTGACTAGTCTATTGCCTTGCATGTTTATTCCTTTTTTGTCCGTGATTTCCATGTACTTTGATTTATTAATATTAACTTTTAGTTGTAGAGCTTCCTTTAATTAGTCTGTTTGCTATACTTGCCAGTTCTTTTCCATTTCTTGCAATGAGAACAACATCATCAGCGTATGCTAAGCATTGGTGCTTCTTGTATAAAATAGTGCTGGACCTATTTATCCCACTAATCCTTATTTGGCTCTTGTTATTTTTAATATATTTGCTTAGGTTGTTATTTGTTCGGAAAGCTGGTGTTATTCCTTTCTTTTTTATGTGTTTGGCTATTTTTGTTGTTATTTTGCCTGTATATGTAATCGAGCAGAAGGTTTTTTCTCTGGTGGTGGAAATACTTTTTTCTACTTTGTTTTTAACCTGGGCTAATTTGTTTTTTATTTCTTTTAATTTTATTTTACATTTATATATTAATATTTCTTCTAATTATTGCTTTGTCTTTATATGCTCTTTTTTCAGCGCAATCATTTCTTCTCTATGTTCCTTATTTTCATTTCTCATTTCTTTTAGTTCCCCCATCATCTTCTTGAACATACTCATAACGTCGTCCTCATTCTCTGAATCTTCTTCCCTTGGTTTTCTTTTGCTTGGGATCATGGCAGTTTTTTTACTTGCAGGAAAGCTGAAGTTGTCCCTCTATCTTTTCTCTTCGTGCCTTCTGACGCGTTATCATCATTGTCCGTGTGCATCATATCTGTTTCTAAGGATAGCGAAACGAACTAGATCCGCTTCAACCGCTCAAAAATCCAGTTCCTATCAGTCCTCAGTTAGCAGAATTATTTTAAACTTTGGTAACCTCGTGAAACTAACGGACAAAGTTCCACCAGTATGACTGTTTCGAATTGTAAATAACCTTACTTACTCTTATCACTTCAAACATTAGTTTTTACTGAAATCAAGTTTTTTTTTCAGAAATTTCTCACTGCGGTATTATGAAGCTTTTTAAATTCACATATATAAATAAACCGTAAATTATTTTTCGCTACTAATCGCGATATTTTTGATTTTATTAGGAGAAAAATAAATTTACTTTTATCTGCTTAGTACACCGTTGCCATCCTGCTTTGGTCCTTGTTAGCTGATGTTAATTTGTGAAGACGAATGGTGTTGGCGTCCGTATTCATTAATGTTTTCGTACATTCTTGGTATTCCTTTTGTGTTTGTTCTTTTAGCTGCTTATATACATTAATTTTCTCGGTAGTTTGATCATATGTGGTAGAGTAGTGTATATTTACGTGACGCTTAGGACAGTCAGAATATTGGTGTCCGATTATCTTGTATCTATAGCAGTTTAAAATGTATGAAAATGTACAGTTAATATGTATTGTCAAATGAGATTAGAAATAAGTCAAAAATTAATGCATTTTCCAAAGGACTTATGAACATTTGCCTTCTAAAGCTAAGCACATGGCTGTATTCCGGGTCTTGCATTCCTACTCGTAGAAACATCATATTAGAGGCGGGTTTTATACCCTTAGTTTTTAAATGGTCTTTAATTACGCTATTAGATATAGTAGGGTATACATTAAAGTAAAGGTTACTAGTTTCTTTACTTCAATCTGGTTACCATCAATATTTGTATATTTGTAGGAGCTAAGAAATTGATCGCCTACAGATTTAGACGAGACTTAGAAGCTTGCAATTTTGGATGTCCAAAAAACAATTTTGGGCTGTACTATTATCCAACCAATCCATTGTAATATTATCCAACAGCTTTTACATATTCGAAAACTTTTTTCCTGGTATGGTTGAAAGTGTGATGCCTTCGTCTTTTGACAAATGTTTAAAGTTGCTTAATGCTTAAGAGTAATACATATATATATATATATATATATATATATATATATAATATATATATATATATATATATATATATATATATATATATTACTAAAATTTTACATACATTGAAACAGGGGATCTGAAGCTGGCCGCTTGACAAAATTGCAAGGACACTGGTTTGACAACTGATAATATGTATAGTATTAGATATATGTTTATATGCATATATCTATCGACGCATGCTTTAATATACACAACTCACATAACTGACACTACAAACCACTAGCGCGGTAATGGTCTTTTACTTTATCTTAGATGCCTCGCGATTTTAACAGTAGGCAACTCTAAATTCACGATACATTCCATCTGCACAAGAAATTGAAAGAGGTCGCTGGAAACAAATGGAAACAAGTATCCTAAAGTTTAGAAGACAGAAACGGACACAGAATATTAGACATCAATGAAAAGTTAAAAGAATGGGAAAACTACATTTCTGAGTTATTTGAAGATGAGAGAGTAGAACACTATACACCGATTGCTATATCAGGTCCATCTATAACAGAAAGTGAGGTAAGACGTTCAATACAAACGGCAAAAAATGGAAAAGCACTTGGCCCCGATGAAGTAAGTGCTGAAATACTAAAGTTTTTGGGAGAAAATGGAATTAAAGCTCTGTGTAATCTCTTTAACAGAATTTATGACACTGGGATATTACCAACTGATTGGTTAAAGTCGACATTTGTCACAATACCTAAGAAACATCGTCCAAAGACATGCGGTGATTATCGGATGAGTCTGATCAGTCACGTTTTGAAAATCTTTCTGCGAGTAATACACACGCTGAGAATTTACACGCTGTTCGAGGACAGAATTAGCAATACTCAATTTGGGTTTAGGAGTGGCTTGGGTACAAGAGAAGCCTTGTTTAGTATACAGGTGCTAGTACAGAGATGCAGAGATATAAATCAAAATGTGTATATTTGTGCAATCGATTTTGAAAAAGCTTTTGACAAAGTCCGACATAACAAAATGCTAAAAATATTGGAAACAGCTGGATTGAACGATAAAGATCTACGAATAATTACAAATCTATACTGGCATCAAGTGGCAAGAATAAAGGTTGAACAAGAACTGTCGGATGAAATAAATATAAAAAGAGGAGTGAGACAAGGTTGTATATTGTCGCCTTTACTTTTTAACTTATATTCGGAGGAAATATTTAAGGAAGCCTTAATGGAGACAACCGAAGGTATTATTGTGAATGGAGTAACCGTCAACAATATTAGATATGCCGACGATACCTTAGTCCTTGCCAATTGCGGAGAAGACCTTCAAAATCTAATGAACAAAATAAAACAGACTTGTGATCAGTATGGATTAAAACTCAACGTTAAGAAAACTAAATATATGATAGTTAGCAAACAAAATTATATACATGATGACAGTATAAAAGTCGGAGATGCCACACTGGACAGAGTAGAGAAACTCGTGTATCTCGGCAGTAATATCAATGAGAGCTGGGATCCAACTGCAGAAATTAAAAGCCGAATAGAACAAGCCCGAGCTGCCTTTGTAAAAATGAGAAACGTACTTTGCAGTCACGATCTTAGCATTGACCTTAGAGTTCGTATGATATCTTGCTACATCTTTCCTGTCCTGCTGTATGGAGTAGAAGCGTGGACCCTAACTGATGCCATGTTTAAGCGCTTGACAGCCTTTGAGATGTGGGTATACAGACAACTACTGAAAATAAGCTGGGTCGACAGAGTTAGAAATGAGGAGGTCCTTAGACGGCTGAACCAAACAACACAACTGGTCAATATAATAAAGAAACGCAAGCTGGAATACTTCGGTCATATTATGAGACACCCTGAAAAATATGATCTTTTACATCTGATCATTCAGGGAAAGATCCAAGGTAATCGTGGTCCTGGTAGAAGAAGAACATCATGGCTGAAAAATCTAAGGCAATGGTATGGAAAATCAACTACATCGTTATTTAGAGCTGCTGTCAATAAAGTCACGATAGCGAATATGGTAGCCAACATGATATCCAACGATCGATAACGGTCATGGAACTAGAAGAAGAACAGTAACTGCAGTAAGATCTTAGACCATTACAGTAGATGTTTTTAAAGTTCGTCTTCATTTTTATCAAAGCTGTTGTTGCTTAATATTTCGACAAAACATATTATTTTTTTTTTTGTCGATCCAGACATTCTCTACTATTATTTTAATGCAGAACATAACTACATAGGTTTACTTGTTTTCATGCTTCTCCTTGAGTAAAATTTCTTATCTAAAACGTCACATTTTTTATAGAATCGAGATTGTATAATTTTGGGAAGTATTTTAAAAGCCTGGCTTACAAGCCATTACTTTGTATTTATTACATGATTTAGTATTTCTACATACTTGTATATATTTTCTAGCTTTTTTGTATAAGTATATTAAATTAAAAATTACAAATATAAGCATATAATATAGAAGGTAAAAAGAAATTTATTAATTAGTTTTATTATTATCGTATTTATTACGAAAAACATTTAACCTGAACGAGGATGTATAAGCCGTCCCCATTTTTCTCGAGTTAAATTAACCGCATCATTGCCCTAAGAAATTGACAGTTCCGAAGATGTTATCCAGACCACAACTAATAAATACTTTTGTCTTTGGTAGATAAAATAATGAACACAATGAAAGCGGGAGATTCGAACGTCTTCAGTTCTCTTTCTCGGTCCTTCTGATTCTATCGGATGCATTTCTCTCATTAGATAACGTACGAGGGAAAAAGCAAAATTTTACGCTACGCCTTTTTTTCGATATCACTGCGCTTTTCTTGAGGTACATAATAAATAATACGATACATAAAGGCTGTTTTAGCAGATAAAGCACACTGCGATTTAAAATGTGCGTATCACTTACTTTTCTACACTGCTTACGCCATACCATCTTTACTCAGAAGCGCCGGCCGATGGGTAGTTTAATGACAACAAATGCATTATTCTTCATTTAAATTAGTTTTAACACGAACTAACTGACCGTACGTTTATGACACTTGACGTCACGAAGGCGATAACCATAAAACTAAGACCAATGATGAGTATTAGATTTTAGTATTTTTTAGCAATTTTCTTCAAAGTTGGAACACGCTTTTCTCGATTATTACTGGACACAGAAAGATAAAAAAAAAATCAACGATTATAGAAAAAAACTCTTTTAAGTGAGTAAAAAGGTGAGGTGAGGTGAGGGTGTAAAAAGCTCGGGTATTATAGAACGTTAAACCGTATAATCCAATTTTTTAACAGAAGTTTCAAAAAATAAAAAAAGTAAAATCATCATTTTAAAAGCAACATAATGTAGAATAACGTGCCCAAATTTCGAGACATTTTGTTGGTCAATAACAGAGAAAACAATGTCCCTAGGTTTTGGTGCACCGATAAAACAACGTATGAAGAAATGAGTAACAGCACAATCCAAAATTGCTTTCTTCACGCCTTTTAAGTTTTTGATTGATCACAGATTGGATTTCAAATGATTGAAATAAAAAATACTTAAGCGTTAGATTTGGCGTATTCTGATTGTGAAACTATAAGCACTAAATGCTACATTAACAAAGTTTATTCTTTGAAATATAATAATAATAAAATATAAGAACCCGGACACTGTCGAACAAAAAACGCTTATTAATACAATGTTGCAAAGAATAGACATACATTGTTGTGAATAATAAACTATAGACATAAATGTATTTTATTAAAATTGCAGATCGCTTGGGTAACTATAGACTTACGAAACACGTCAATTTGTAAAAAAAAACAACTCTTCCTCAACCAACCGCCGTTCGTCAGTAAGACGAGTTACATCCGCCAAACTGCACAGACATCCAGACGTGTGAGTTATGTAAGTTTCCAGTAACCTATACTATATGTTGCCAAAATTACATTGCTGCTATATCGTTTATATATTGTTTGGCTTTTTTAACGATATATCTATATACAAAAGTATTCTATTGCTTTGCGACACTAGTCTTTCCTGACGTACCATATTCTAACATACATTTGTTATAATTTCATCCGTAGACAAGCGGTTTATGTGATATTTAAATACCCAAAGTACGTATCATATTTAGTTTCAATAAAAATGCTTTTTACGTTAATTCGTATCTCTGTCACGCGTATTTTAATTTGTAGATGTAGAGGATTTAGTAGGTTTAAATGTATATATAATCTTCTGTATGTATGTTATTTTTTTTATTGTATTGTTAAATAAAGTCTTATGTAGTCGTTTTGCATATTATTGTATATGTAATATAAATACTCAAGGTAAAAGGGAGTAACCAGTTACGTCCAGACTAAACAAAAATATGCTCTTTTCTTTCTGGTGGCCTCTATGTTATACAGAAGTTATCGTATGTGCAGAAAGTAGCACTGAGTTCCTCTTAAACCTGTAATAAAAATATTGAATTTTTAAATTAAAATATTATGCAAAATATAGGAACTCTCTATCGCAAACTAAAAATTATGAATGGCAAGTGCTTTTCTAAAGATGTTGCAATAAAAAAATAAGGGCGCGGTTTCTTATCTGAACAATATTTCTGAAAGGATAATTTCTAAAATCTTCTCGTCGGTCTTGTGTAGCGTTTACGCTACTGATTAATCAAGTGTCCAATTTAAAATCGTGGTCACTAAACCCCTCAAGAAATTTCTTTTGACCCGCCAGCGTTCGATTTTACATCGACCTTTCTCTACTCACGCGCTGGAGTGGCTTTGAAAGTGGGGACCGATGGATTTTGCAAAGGTGCCGGCAGTTATGGTCAAAACTCAGACGTGATAATACGCCAGTCAATCCAAGTGACGGAATTGGAACAAATAAAAATAATCTAGGAAGAATAAAATAATATTCAATTAAGTAATAATAATATCTCAGTAAATGTATAAAAATAATTAATTTAAAAAAAAAGCAAAATGATTTAAGAGTTCCAATTAAAAAAAGGAAGATTTTTTTTGGCGTGTCACGTTCTCCAGTAAGTATATTATTTCATACTTATTACCTCTTTATCATCCACTAAAATTCATGGCAGTCATTGCAGTGTAGTATTTCCTAGAGATTTATTTTTAAGTTCCGAAATAATTTAAATATAAAATTTCCTTGATTTACTTGCCAAGAACAGAAGGTCATTTTTTTTTATATAGTCAAACTTAAATTCTGTTTTAGTCCACGTCGTTATCATTAAGTTTTTTGGTTCAATTTTTATTTAACTTTTTTGGTGAAATATAATAGGTCCTACAATTATTGGACAGCCTTCTATATTTTTGCGCATGTTCATTGCCTGTCATGCCATGGAAATAACTTCATGAATTTTGACATGATGTTGACCTAACCTAATGTTTAATGTTGTGCTTTGGTAAAGTTGAATCCATGCTGCTACAGCTATTGAATCACATTTATTAAACTAATTAATCCTTTTAGATTCCGTCACTTAAATATTCAATATAAAATATATATATACACTTCAAAGTATGGTTAGCAGGTTGCTTATGTGAATCCGTGGATTTTGCAGTAACCCCAAAATATGGGACTTGTCACCATGATGAACTAGTTTTGATGTGCCCAGCTGAGTTTGGAGGGACCTATTGTTATTAAAGATAAGTTGTTGTGACCATTTGCTATTGTATATTTAATTCACTGTGAGCTATTCATATGCATATGAGTGGTTAATATTTTTGATAATTTAATTAATATAAAATATTCGGGGAGGAAAAAGGACATTTTTATAGGTTATTAGGTTAACTAAAGAATTTAGTGAGTCTGACCATAACTCATTTTCTTGGATTTCATGTTATAATACAATACATACTTTGATGTAATAATATTAAAATATTTTGGGGAGGGAAATAAATTTTATGTGGACTTTAAAATAAATAGATAAGGAGTATTGAAAACTCACTTTTAAGATAATTGTAACAGAGTTATCACTGTTGATACCTGTACAATACGTTGATTAGTTTATCAGTTTAGTAGAACTATTTAAATTTAGATTACCAACCTTAGTGTTAAGACTTCGGCTACCCTAACGGACTATTCTTGTTAATACTAATATTTACATTTTATTTGGCCAGTGGTAGTGACTATTTGCTTGTGGAGGGGCTATTAGGTCCCATTTTATCTTTATACCCACTACCACTGTATATTTAGCTTTGCATTATATGTAAATTGGTTATACACATGTATCTATATACATTCTTTTTATAAATATATTTGTTGTTACTATTTTGAGTTTTATTTCAGTTCTACTAACCAGTATATAACATAGCAAAATAAGATTATTATTTAGTTTTTTTTTGTATTTCAGGTTACTATCTCCAGATTTATTTGTTACTTCAAAATCTCAACTATCGTTGAGTTGGCGCCCTTCTTTTCTCTTCTTAGTGTTCTCTTTCTATAAATTTATTCCCAGTGACCTTCTTTAGTTATATCACGTTTGACATTGTCAGGTCTCATTTCGTTTCTTGTCTCATTAGCTCATTATCCTTGTTATCTGTTGTATCTTTAAAGCCGCAATCCAGTGCATCGAAGCTAGCCCGAACACTCACTTGAGATTTAGTGTCTCTTTGGCCGTTTAACTTTGTTCCTCTGAGCTTAGCCATATTTTTAATATTTTCCTTCCTTCTCTTTCAGTTCTTCTGAACTTTGTCAATTCACATAATTTTATTCGTTTCAATTGGCGCCCAACGTGGGGCGCACTACTGAGATTTGTGTTAGTTTCTGTAAAAGAATGGTTACATTCTTTGTCATTCCGTCAGTTAAGAATTCAGTCATCCTAGGTATGGATTTTCTGAAAACTTTTAATAGTGAGTTAAATTTTACTGAATTTTCCTTATCTGTGTCTTCATTTAATATCTCTTGTGTCAATGCTGTTAAAGATATGAGTCGACTTAATGTTCAGGAATTAGAGCAGTTATATAGTGTTATCAAATCATTCTCTTCTATATCTTCGAAAAATAAGTTGGGTAGAACTCATCTCATCGAACATCACATTGATGTGGGTTCGTCCAAGCCTTTCAGGCAATATCAATATCCCTTGCCTCAAGCCTGGCATGAAAGCCTAGTAAAGGAAGTAGATGAAATGCTTAAGTTAGGTATTATTGAGCCCAGTACTTCTTCTTTTTGTAGCCCTCTGTGGCTGACAAAAAAAGAAAGATGGGACTTTTCGTGTCTGTTTTGACGGACGTAAACTTAACAGTATAACCATGAACAGAGATGCTTATCCTATACCTCGTATAGATATCATCCTGAGTAAGTTACAGAATGCTAAATTCATTTCATCTATCGACTTGAAGAAAGCATTTTTACAGATTCCACTCAGCGAAGAGAGTAAAAAGCTCACTGCCTTTGCGGTAAATGGAAAAGGATTGTATCAATTCACTACAATGCCTTTTGGTCTTGTGTCTGCTCCGCAGACGATGTGTCGGTTGATGGATTTGGTAATTGGTCCTGCTTTAGATCCATTTTGTCAATATTATCTTGATGACATTCTTGTCATTACTCCTGATTTTGAAACTCATATCTCTGTATTGCAGCAGTTGTTTCAGCGTTTAAAAGACGCAAATTTGACTATTAACTTAGATAAAAGTAGCTTTTGTCGTGAGTCTATTAAGTTTTTAGGATATGTTGTAGATTCTCAGGGTCTTCGTACTGATCCCGATAAGGTATCAGCTATTCGTGATTTTCCTGTGCCTAAAAATACCACTCAGGTCCGTCGATTGTTAGGAATGGTGGGTTATTATAAAAAATTTGTTAAGTCTTATTCGACCTTGTTGTCTCCTATCACAGATTTACTTCAAAATCGGAAAAAGGGACAAAATATTGTGTGGACTCCTGAGGCTAATGAAGCTTTCATTAAAATCAAGGAGGCTCTCACAAATTCTCCTGTTATGGTAGCCCCAGATTTTACTAAGCCTTTCTATTTGATGACTGATTGTTCAAACACAGCATCTGGTGGGGTACTCTATCAAATTGTTGATGGAGAAGAACACCCTATAGCCTACACCAGCAAGAAGTTAAATAAGGCCCAGAAAAACTATACTACAACTGAAAAAGAGTTGTTGGCTATAATTACAGGTATTGAACATTTTAGATATTTTCTTGAAGGTCGTTCTTTCACAGTCATAACTGACCATAGTAGTTTGGTGTGGTTACAAAGCATGAAGAACCCATCTCCTCGTTTGGCTAGGTGGATTTTAAAATTGGCACAATACGATTATAAAATTGTTCATCGTAAAGCTTCAGGTGTAGTAGTCGCTGATGCACTCTCCAGAACTTTTGATATTAATTTGTTAGATTTATCTTCCTTGCAACCAGATGACTGGTATCGAAAAATGTTGTATGATGTACAGAATGTACCAGGTAAATTTCCTGATTTTAAAGTTGAACATGGTGTTTTGTATAAACATGTCTTAAGTTCCATGGATGCACTTACTGGAATGTCGGATTGGAAGATAGTCGTTCCAACTCCTAATCGAGCAGAGGTTTTGGCCACTTTTCATGACCATCCTACTGCAGCTCATTTTGGTTTCTACAAAACCTTCCGTCGTATATCGGAACTCTATTACTGGCCGAAGATGCGTCAAACTGTACGTAGCTATATCGCTAAATGCAAAATCTGTGCTACATGCAAACCGACAAATCTTCCCCAACCAGGTTTAATGGGTAATTATCGACGGATTGATTTTCCATTTCAACTTATATCCTTAGATCTCATTGGTCCTTATCCTAGGTCTTATAAAGGTTCTCAGTATGCCTTAGTAGTTGTTGATTATTTCACTAAATTTCCTTTGGTTCATACTATGTCTAAGGCAACTACTTCATCCATTATCAAATATCTTGAGAATGAGGTTTTCTTAATTTATGGTGTTCCCCAGATCGTGTCTTGCGATAATGGACCACAGTTCACGGCTAAGGCTTTCCGCGATCTCATGGCTAAATACAATGTCCAAAAGATCTGGTACAATGCGAACTATCATCCACAAGTCAACCATACCGAAAGAGTGAACAAATCAATCGTGACCGCTTTAAGATCTTATTCTTTTCCTGATCAGAGAGCTTGGGATACTCATATCCACTCTATAGTACAAGCGATCAGGACTTCTTCTCACGAAATAACCAAATGTCCTCCATCTTATTTGATGTTTGGTCGTCATGTCCCTCTTTCTGGTGATTATTTTGGTAAGATTTCCGAGAATGCCAATAACTTTCCTACAATATCAGATAAGTTACATCGCCTAGACGATATTCAGCATCTTCCTGATATTTATGTAGATGTTCGCAAACGGTTGAAGGCATCTTATGCTAGAAATAAATGCCAGTATGACCTGAGAAAGCGAGCCTTATCTTTCAGAGTTGGAGACTCCGTTTTAAAGAGGAACTTTGTCAAATCTGATAAAGTTAACTTTCAATCGGCCAAGTTATGTCAGAAGTACATACCTTGCACAGTTATTAAGGTGATTTCTCCTTTGATTTATGAGTTGAAGGAAACTTCCACTGGCAGGAAACTAGGAAGGTTTCATGTCAAAGACTTACTGGAAGATAAGACAGTAGGTCCACATAACTTGTCAGATAATTTTGATTCTTCATCTTCAGATGAAGATTAACTGGTCCCTTATCACTTCTGTATCAGTTTGGTTGCTTAAGATCTGTTTATCTATTTTGTTTACCTAGCAAAATAATTAGATGTTGTGCTATTTTGCCTTCTATTTTTTTTTTATCTTATCTTAATGTTAGTTATTATCTTAGTTTATGGATTTGTTAATTTTGTTGTTTGTTTTCTCTTAAAAGTCCAACTGCATATCATAGGAGTACAGGATGGATATATGGGAATTTCCCCATCTTGAGTTCTGAGTTGAATAGATATTTACAGGGATAATTCGGAAAACAGTACAAATATTTTCTTAAATAGTATTGTATGGTTTTGTGGACCATGGCCATAAAGCTTATGCATTCATATTTACTTACTGGGTCGGTGTTTTAGCGTGGGTTCAGGATTGATCACCCTGGATGTGTGCCCTCACTTGACTCAGAAATAATATCAATACATATTAGTTGTTCTTTGAGTGTCTCTTAGGTTGAAATTAGAATGTGTCATTTAGAATTGGATCGTTCCGATATTCAGCAGTGAGTAAGTCTGTTTAACTTGGAGGTAATCTCCTATGCTATTATCTTCGAAAGTACTTGAGTTTTAACATATCTTATTATATACAAGTTGGTTTACCTGTCTCTCTACTAGTCATATGGATTGGTAGATGTGAGTTACCTTTATCTGCACCTAAATTGAGTTTATCTGTACCTTGACTGAGTTTATCTCGTATCTTTACCTTGAGCGTATCTTTATCTTTACCTTAATTGAGTTTATCTCGTACCTTTACCTTAATTGGTTTATCTCATATCTTTACCTTAAATTAGTTACCTTTACCTGGATAAGTTTATTTCTTATCTATATCTTATGAATATATATCTTATCTTTATCCTGATTATAGAGTCCTAAAAATCTGTCCTTTACTGTTCTTGTCGTGAGTAAAGAATTGGACCACGTCAATAGTACAGTTTGGGTATTACAGTTAGGATCTCTTTTATCTTTCCTTCTACCAAGTGTATAGTTGGTAGAAGTGAGTTTTGTGCATATCCTCTACCATGAGTAGATCTGGACTTGCAATTATCTTTTACCTTTAGTGCATATCCTTTACTATGAGTTGGGATTGCAGTTATCTTACTTACCTTTTTTTAGCATACCCTATACCATGAGTATAGTGGGCTTGCTAGTATCTAGGCTTACTTGTGCCTTTACCGATTGTGTGTTTTCCTACCGCTGCTAAAGCAAGTAGGTGTATTGAATTATCTTTTACCTTGAATTTTCAATATGATGTTGATATCCCGAACCATATATATGTTTAGGTTTGTAGTTTCAACTAGTCCTGAATAATTAGGCCCTCATTGAACTCTATGGTGACGAATAGAATCTGGTCGCTCTAGTGTCAACGCTGGGTAAAGTTCATAGGACTTTGTTTGAATTTCGTTGTTATGAATGGTTCTTGGGAATATTTTGTTAGGGGTTGTTAATACACACTTATAATGTAGTTTTAACGATAGTTGTTTTTACTAATACTTGAGAATGTAGATAAGTAGTGTTAAAAGTTAACTTAATCTGTAAGGTTATAGAATTAAACTTAAAATGTATACCTTTTTCCTTAACCTTTGGTTTTTATTAAATTAAAATACACTATCTCATTAAAAAGGAAAAAAAAAAATGTATGACTTCGTCTCAGATTCTTCGTTCCATTTTTTTTTATTTCGTCCTTGATGTTGTTCCAATTCCTGAGCAAATGGTTGACTGTTGAGGAAAATGTTTAATTTTAACGTATCAACGTTCATTGTTGACCCAGCGCTAGATCGTTCTGCCACAAAGAAGAAGAAGAAAAAAAAAAAAAAAAAAAAAGTTCCTTTTTTTTTTTGCTGGAGATGAGGGAGAATGTAGCGTTTACGCTACTGATTAATCAAGTGTCCAATTTAAAATCGTGGTCACTAAACCCCTCAAGAAATTTCTTTTGACCCGCCAGCGTTCGATTTTACATCGACCTTTCTCTACTCACGCGCTGGAGTGGCTTTGAAAGTGGGGACCGATGGATTTTGCAAAGGTGCCGGCAGTTATGGTCAAAACTCAGACGTGATAATACGCCAGTCAATCCAAGTGACGGAATTGGAACAAATAAAAATAATCTAGGAAGAATAAAATAATATTCAATTAAGTAATAATAATATCTCAGTAAATGTATAAAAATAATTAATTTAAAAAAAAAGCAAAATGATTTAAGAGTTCCAATTAAAAAAAGGAAGATTTTTTTTGGCGTGTCACGTTCTCCAGTAAGTATATTATTTCATACTTATTACCTCTTTATCATCCACTAAAATTCATGGCAGTCATTGCAGTGTAGTATTTCCTAGAGATTTATTTTTAAGTTCCGAAATAATTTAAATATAAAATTTCCTTGATTTACTTGCCAAGAACAGAAGGTCATTTTTTTTTATATAGTCAAACTTAAATTCTGTTTTAGTCCACGTCGTTATCATTAAGTTTTTTGGTTCAATTTTTATTTAACTTTTTTGGTGAAATATAATAGGTCCTACAATTATTGGACAGCCTTCTATATTTTTGCGCATGTTCATTGCCTGTCATGCCATGGAAATAACTTCATGAATTTTGACATGATGTTGACCTAACCTAATGTTTAATGTTGTGCTTTGGTAAAGTTGAATCCATGCTGCTACAGCTATTGAATCACATTTATTAAACTAATTAATCCTTTTAGATTCCGTCACTTAAATATTCAATATAAAATATATATATACACTTCAAAGTATGGTTAGCAGGTTGCTTATGTGAATCCGTGGATTTTGCAGTAACCCCAAAATATGGGACTTGTCACCATGATGAACTAGTTTTGATGTGCCCAGCTGAGTTTGGAGGGACCTATTGTTATTAAAGATAAGTTGTTGTGACCATTTGCTATTGTATATTTAATTCACTGTGAGCTATTCATATGCATATGAGTGGTTAATATTTTTGATAATTTAATTAATATAAAATATTCGGGGAGGAAAAAGGACATTTTTATAGGTTATTAGGTTAACTAAAGAATTTAGTGAGTCTGACCATAACTCATTTTCTTGGATTTCATGTTATAATACAATACATACTTTGATGTAATAATATTAAAATATTTTGGGGAGGGAAATAAATTTTATGTGGACTTTAAAATAAATAGATAAGGAGTATTGAAAACTCACTTTTAAGATAATTGTAACAGAGTTATCACTGTTGATACCTGTACAATACGTTGATTAGTTTATCAGTTTAGTAGAACTATTTAAATTTAGATTACTAACCTTAGTGTTAAGACTTCGGCTACCCTAACGGACTATTCTTGTTAATACTAATATTTACATTTTATTTGGCCAGTGGTAGTGACTATTTGCTTGTGGAGGGGCTATTAGGTCCCATTTTATCTTTATACCCACTACCACTGTATATTTAGCTTTGCATTATATGTAAATTGGTTATACACATGTATCTATATACATTCTTTTTATAAATATATTTGTTGTTACTATTTTGAGTTTTATTTCAGTTCTACTAACCAGTATATAACATAGCAAAATAAGATTATTATTTAGTTTTTTTTTTGTATTTCAGGTTACTATCTCCAGATTTATTTGTTACTTCAAAATCTCAACTATCGTTGAGTTGGCGCCCTTCTTTTCTCTTCTTAGTGTTCTCTTTCTATAAATTTATTCCCAGTGACCTTCTTTAGTTATATCACGTTTGACATTGTCAGGTCTCATTTCGTTTCTTGTCTCATTAGCTCATTATCCTTGTTATCTGTTGTATCTTTAAAGCCGCAATCCAGTGCATCGAAGCTAGCCCGAACACTCACTTGAGATTTAGTGTCTCTTTGGCCGTTTAACTTTGTTCCTCTGAGCTTAGCCATATTTTTAATATTTTCCTTCCTTCTCTTTCAGTTCTTCTGAACTTTGTCAATTCACATAATTTTATTCGTTTCACTTGAAAGCAACACAGAAAAAAATAATTTTACATGGAGTGTAAATAATGGTTTATGTGTTAATAAAATGTATGCTACAGATCAAGATATAATACCTTAAAAGCTGATTGGAAAACTAAATAATTACTATGAGAAAATATCACATAACGTGTAAATACCAACAGATATATCATACAAAATATGTCTTAATGTTATAAACAGTTATATACTATATACTTAAAGAGTTCCAATAGTCTAGCATTAAGGCTCTTTAAGCTCCTTTTTGGTTGCTTTTGTGACATTTATATAGGAGGGTTATTTGTTAGTAATGTATTGAAATTCATAAACAAGGTCAAATTATGATTAACTGTCTAAAGCACTCTCTAAGAGCTGTAGAAACTAGATCATTTTTTGTGCATAATGAAGAAATTTACAAGCACAAAATTGATCTGTGAGTTTTAAGCTATCTTCGACTGTGAAGAAGCTTTGCAGCATTTGCCCAATATCTATACATAAGTACAAAATAAAATTATATTTTAAAATTTCCATTTTAAAATTATTATAATAAACTTTTCGAAGACACCTCGTAGGGAGCATGGACTTCACATCCTGACACCTCTAGATAAGTAGGTTCGATAACGACTTCAAACTAGATGGTGATCGGGTTTCAAATAATGATTTATTCAGTTCATGATATAACCATGGTCTTTAATTTGATACCATGATGAGAGTGTGTTCCGTTTTTTTTTATTTTGTAGGTCAAAAAACGGTTTTGGCGACTTTGACCCTCTAAATGATTATCTAACAGTAATACTAAGAGATAAAAGTTTAATTAATATGTAGACAATTTATAATTAAAACGTAAAAAATTGCTTCGTATAGTCCGTTTCGTGAGATGGAGTTGCAGGGCTATTTAAAATCTTTTGTAATAATTTTAGTATAAACATTTGGTGTGTTGTACTTCGCTGTGTGAAACTAGCCTGATATTCTCCTATTATCTCTGTTTCGTAGATTTTAATTTTACTTCTTATAATTTTTTATAATACCTTATATTCTACTTCTAACGGTGAGCTTTATCTGTAATTTTCAGACAGTTTTATTACCTTCCTTGTAAATTAGGCAGATGAGTGATGTGTTCTCATCTCTTCATCCAATATCCATTCTCTACGGTCTACTGATAACTTTTTGTATTCCATTCTTGCCATCTTCATTTATCTGTTGTGGTACAGATTCAAATTTTTTTATGCAGATGGGACCAGAATGTACTAAAACAAAAATAAAAAATAGTTGACTAAGAGAAACCCAAAACCTATCACAACTACCTCCAACAAACATATTTAAGATAATTCGGATGATTTCCCAGTCCCCATATCTTCCAGACAGAAACAAATAAAAAAAACATAAAACCGTAATCTTACAGAAAACACCACCAACAGCTCCGCGGAGACCCTTCCCTCCCAAACCATTGTTGGAGTTTTTTTTAACCACGAGATACAACGGCATCTCGGTCCTCCCCTGCCAAATACTTTACCCTGCATAGCGAGTTGAAGAATTCGATATTTTTTTTCGTTCCACATTACGTGCCCGAGGTACTCAACCTTACGTTGCTTTACTCAATTAGGCACTTTTTTTTCTATTGTCATGCGCTGTAGAACTTCAACGTTGGTGACATGGTCCACACACGATATTTTTAATATCCTCCTACCGATCCACATCTCGAAAACTTCAATCAGGTTTTCGGTGGCTTGCGTCAGTGTCCAGGCTTCAATCCCATATATTAATACTGGAAGAATATAGCAGCTACTATCCTGCAAAAAAAAACAAAAAAAGCAATGTATTAACTACAGGTAAATAACACTCCTAAACACCACCTACAAAATCCTTGCAAACATCCTGCTAGAAAGAACCAAAACATACACAGAAGAAATCGTTGGAGATTATCAATGTGGATTTAGACCGGGCCGCTCTACATTTGACCAGATATTTACAATAAAACAGATAATGGAAAAATGCTGGGAGTTTGATCGTAAGCTTCATAAGATGTTCATAGATTGTAAACAAGCATTTGATAGAGTATGTAGGGACAGACTGTGGACAGCGATGTAGGAACTTGGCTTTCCAAAAAAACTAGTCCGGTTGATACGGATGTGTATGGAACGGTTACGATGTAAGGTGAGAGTTGGACAACAATACTCGGAGACATTTGAAATAAACAATGGACTAAAACAGGGGGATGCACTTTCACCACAACTCTTCAACTTAGCTCTGGAGCACATAATCAGAAGTGCAAGAATCGAAAAACCGAATACAGTATTTCATCGAGAAGGACCAAACTTACTACTGGCATTTGCAGACGATATAGATCTAATAGGAAGGTTTGAGAAGGAAGCAGAGAAGATGGGGCTCCAAATCAACGAAAACAAGACGAAATTTATGTATATGAGCCGCAATATCCAAAGCAGAGACAATAACGGATCACAAGAAATAAACAACAGGATTCAGGCCGGCAACAGATGTATTTTTGCCCTCCAAAATCTTATAAAATCAAAACAACTAACACGACGTACGAAGATACAGGTCTATAAAACAATCATACGACCCGTTGTGATGTATGGAAGCGAAACGTGGACGATAACAAAGGCAAATGAAGAGAGACTATGTGTTTGGGAAAGAAAAATTCTAAGGAAGATCTTTGGTCCGGTGCTTGATGAAGCATCAGGACAATATAGGATAACAACTAATAAAGAGCTCGAAGAACTTTACCCAGACGCCAACATCATAAAAGAAATAAAGTCCAGAAGACTCCAATTGGCAGGACACCTCAGAAAACATTCCGGCCACGTGGACGCCCTCGTCTCCGGTGGCGAGATAATATAGCAGGAGACCTAAGCACTATGGGCGTGGAGAATTGGATGGAGGTTGCTCAAGACAGAAAACAGTGGAGGCATGTTGTCGAGTCGGCTAAAACCCACGAAGGGTTGTAATGCCACGGAGTAAGTAAGTAAGTATCCGCATCTTGGTTACCAAATTAAAACACTGCAGCGCAGGATGGATCTTAACTTGATAAATGTAGATCGTACCATTTCAATTCTGGATATAATCTATTAAACGTAGTCCCATTGTGAGTTGAGGGTAGTTCCGAGGTAAGTGAATCTGTCGACTCTCTGGATCTCTTCGCTAACTGCCATTAGTGTCCCGGGATCTAAATTTGCACGGCTGCCAACCATGAATTTAGTTTTCTTAATATTCAGGTCTAGACCGTATGTTACGCTCACAGTTCTCACTCGACCTAGTAAGGCTTGTAGATCAAATAGGCTGGTTGCTATTAACACAGTGTTGTCGGCGTAGGGGATATTATTGATATATTCACCGTTCACTCGGATTCGCATCTCTAGGTTTGTGAGGGCATCAGTAAAACTTTCTTCGGAATATATATTGAAAAGAGTCGGTGAGAGAACACAACCTTGCCTTACTCCTAGCATGATCTTCACTTGGTCGGTCAGCTGGTCTTCGACCTTCACTTGAGCTCGCTGGCTCCAGTATAAATTCGTAATGATCTGAATGTCCTTCTCATCCAATCCTTGCATCCAAATGCCTTGCTATAGTCAATAAAACAAATATAGACATCACAACTGACATCGCCGCATCTCTGAAGTAGGACTTGTAAGGTGAAAAGTGTATCCACGCGTACCCATGGAATTGTGGAATCCAAATTACAGTTCACTGACATTTTCTTCGCATTTCTTGTAAATACTGGCATGTTGAATTTTAAGAAAAATATTAAGTGCATGAATTATAAGGCTGATAGTTCGGAAATTTTCTTACATTTTCGCAGATCGTTTTTTTTTGGTAGTGTTACAAATTTTGACAATAGTCATTCCTCTGGGATATTACCTGAATCGTATATGGCGTTAAACAGTTCAGTTGACTCCTTTGTGCTCACATATTTCATCTGGATATGTGGCCTTACCATTCTTAGACTATTTTAAAGCTGCTTTCAACTCGCTTTCTATTATTGATGGCCCTGTCATGCAATTTGTTTCTGGAAGGTTACCTCAGTAGTCCCAGAAAAGTTCTTTTCGATGTATATTTTCGAGTCCACCAACTTCTCCTTAACTGTCGTCGCCAAGCCAGCCTTTGTTTATAAGGAGGTGTGCGTTTTTCCTCTTGTATTGACTAGTGGCTTTTCGAATCTTTTGATAAATGTTTATATGATCGTGTTTCACTTGGAGCTCTTCGCTTAGTTACATTTTTCTTGCATCCAAGTCTCCTTGGCTCTTCGTATTTTTTTAAATTGTTTGGTTGATTTCTTGCTATTTCTTCGCGTCCCTGTTTTTCATTAATATCCTTTGGTCCATTATTTGCAGAATGTCATCAGTCATCTATTCTTTATTTTTTACTCTTGTTTTCTTTCCCAGATGTTCTTTTCCCGCATTTAGCATGCCATCTTTGATATAACTTCATTTTTGTTTTACACTCTGTTCTTGTTGGTAAGCGGTTTCTATTAGATGTCTAAATAAAAATTATCGATAAAGCTCCATGTGCTCCTTATTACAAAGAAAGTCTACTCATGCACAGATACCTTGAGTTGATATGTGCTGAAGAAGAGTCCTTTAAGACGAAAAAAAAAACTTAATTACAAAAAAACAGGACAGAAAGTTTGAAAGGTTTCTCCCAGAAAGAGAGACTGAGAAACTCCATACATCCAAGTATTTATAATGTATATTACGAAGTTCATCGTACCAGTTTTATGTTGGCGGATGAAAAGTCCATGTCAATATAAGAAATACCTCAAGAGCAATAAACATCCAAACGTTTAGTGGGACAAAGCCGATTATAAAAATACCAAATACTAAACTTAGATACTGTATATTTCGTAGATTTGATTTGTGTAGGGAATTTGTGTTAGTGAGGAATACGGCCTGAGCCTCAACTTCAAGAAGACAAAGTGGATGCTGATAAGCAAAAAGCAACAACCTGCTCGACAATTACGGATAAGTAACATATTAATTGACCATGTAGAATCTTATGTGTACCTTGGCACCAACGTAAATGCAAAATGGGAACAGACCATAGAAATTAAGGCGAGAATAGAACGAGCTAGAGCAGCATTTAGCAATATGAAAAAGCTCCTCATAAGCAAGGATTTGTCTCTTCCCCTAAAACTACGTATAGTTAAATGCTACATTTTTCCGATCTTGCTGTATGGCGTGGAGGCCTGGACGCTGACGGAGACGCTAACGAGAAAACTAGAAGCATTCGAAATGTGGGTGTACCGACGCATTCTTCGTATATCCTGGACCGAACATGTCACCAACATAGAGGTACTCCAAAGAATCGGAAAGGAGAAAGAAATCGTGAATACAATTAAACAAAGAAAGCTTGAATATCTAGGCCACATATTGAGACACGATAAGTACCGTCTGCTACAATTGATTGTCCAGGGAAAAATAGACAGTAAGCGAGGGCCAGGCAGGAGAAGACACTCGTGGCTCCAAAATCTGCGGAAGTGGTTTCGGGCTCACATCGGTCGAACTATTCAGAAGCGCCGCAAACAAGATCAAAATTGCCATGTTAATAGCCAACGTTCGCAACGGACAGGGCACTTGAAGAAGAAGAAGATTTGTGTGGTGATGATAAATCGTTAAGCTACACTAAGAGGGAAGCTTTTTATCTAGAACATAGGATTTGATTGTATAATTTATTGGAAAAATTTGGTAAAATGTTTCAAGAAGATGAAGAAGAAGGATAATTGGATATTTTTTACATTAAAATTATTAGTCTGCAACTTCATATTATCTTAATTTTCTATTTTGGCATAATATTTATAACTTTTTGTACTACGTCGTACTTCGTAAGAGAATTACTAGGATTAGCATGTATTGTCTTGCTAATTATGATAGTTATTGGCTTTAACAAGAAAAACACATAGTTTACAGCTAATACTAAAACGTTATATTAAATATTTTGTTAAGTTTCTCCTCAAATTAATTTGTTAAAATCAATTACGAAACAAGTCATTATAAACTTTATCCTCATTCTGATATTTTAACGACATTTTTATCCTTCTTCACCTACCTCGTAAAAGCTGTTGCCATGTTGCAAACTTTTCGCCTCTAGGGATCAACTTTACGATTTGACAACGTACAATTTCACATTCGCCGACTTGGTGGTAATTTCTTCTTCTTTTCCTCCTATATGTGTAGATCTAAGGTAGCTTGAAATTGAGTTTTATGTTATTCAACAAAAAGGATTTTATGCTTAAAACTTTCATAACTTTTCGTCATATTTTTACCAAATAACTATGAGACCGTTGCTTTTTATATTTCCTGAGTCCAATGTCGACTTTATACTTGTGTTGCTTAATGGGTATTTGTTTTTTATTTAAAGATAGGAGTGTATTTATGGCTATTTCAAAGAGTTTTAAAATCAATATTGGCCAAAGTAAACAGCTAGCAAAACTATTATCTTAAAAATATCTCTGGTATAAATTAATATCAATCAAAATTATTAAAGATAGATAAAAATAACAAACCTGCAAACCATCAACATAAATGTATTTAAAACTCACTACACAAAAAAACTACAAGAGTCTAAACCTGAATATCTCCAACAAACAACCAGAAGATACAAAATCCATGGATCAGAAGTAAACATCGGAGACGATCTAATTATACGGCCAAACTTATAAAACCAATGAAAAATAACTGCTGTCCTTTGAAAACACCAAAGCTTATGAATATGCTGACAGACCTTTTTAGTAGATACCTAAAACGAGATAACATACTTGAAAGCTGAAAACAAGGATGGATTACACCAATTGAAAGGATTGGTCTTTTAATTAATCCAAAACCTTTTTAAACAATCCCTAAATAAATAAACACATCAAAAATGTCTAACGAAAACAAAGCGTTTTTCTTATATTCTACCCTCTTTAATGAAAGAGTAGAGGTTACACAAAGAACGGTATTAGGCTCAGGCTTCAGTCTGGTAGGGGTCTCTTGGTTGGTGCTCTTATTACAGCTCAAATATAAAGAATCAGTTAGAGAAGTACTGAAGATAAAGGGACGAGAAGTTAGAAGATAAAGAGAATAATAGTTAGAAAATCAAGAGAAGAGAAGTTAGAATATAAAGAGAATGGAAATAACTCGGCACAACCCTACTTTTAGAGGAACAGGGAAACCTTAAGACATATAGAATAAGATAACACGAAAGGTAAGTTACAGTTAAGATAATATACTCGAAAATAAAGTAAACCGTGAGAGAAAAGTATTTATATACATAATAAAAAAATAAAAGGCAAATAGTTCATCAATAAAGTTATATTGAGGTATAGTTAAGTAAATGCACTATAACAATTTTTACTGAAAAGTTAGCACGAGATAAGGTATTGCACAATTTATTATTGAGTACAACAAAAAATATCTTTCTAAAAAATAGTTTTGAATAATGTAGTATTCTCAAAGATAGGAAAAAAATAAGGAATGTTATAGTTGTATCTACGTCAATATTCGTCAAATAAGTGATTTTTATGACATAGAATACGTAAACATTTACGTAATTATTTTTGATCTTGATTAACTCAATTAAATGCATAAAATTTATCACAAATATAACCTACATATAAAACAAATTGTTCGTAATTTATACGTATTTATTATACCGTAGTTTTATATTGATAATAATTAGTTCGGTTGGAGTTAATCATAAATAAGTAAAGTCACTGAACTGAAGTCGTAAATCAACTTCTAACGATTTAGGTAAAAATGGCGGCACTCACAATTGAATAATCTGCATTGTACTTAGCCGACTGCCAGTAGGCACAGGAAATGACGTCTTTCATAGAACGGTCTCAATAATAAAAACACTTGACGCGTTGCCCTCTCAACATGTACATTGAGACTGCTCAAGCGGCATGGATAAGTCAGGTACGGTAACGAACTATAGTGTTTCAATCCGCAATCTCTTAAGTTAATGTAGGCAGAAAGAAAAGGACGAAAGAGAAGCAGCAGAACAAGAAGAGCACAAAGTAGTCATACAGTTAGTAGTAAATAGTAGAGACGAATAGTAGAGATGAACAGTAACCAGAACTGACTTCGTATTCTAGAATTGGAAGACGTATGTTTGACAAAAGAGAAAATAATTAATATTGCCGCTTGCTACAGGAACCAACTCGGAAATGAATTCGAATTCTAATCTTAGAAAAGCTAAGGATAAAAAAAAGTGTGGGAGTATTGACCGAAGAGTGCTACGCAAAAAAGATACTTAAATGACAAGGCTAGTATGGTCGCATTTGTGAACTAACCGCTTTCTCTTGACGAGAAAGATTTTTTCTTTTCTTCTAACAAAATATATAGACATAGGTGGCGTGAAAGTAATCTTCTAAAGGGAATAATTTAAATAAATTTTAAACATGCTTCAATATATACATCATATTCATAATGCCCGATTATTCACCAACGCATTTCTCTAGAGTAATATGCTTTCTCTATGATGAAATAATTAAATAAAAGTTAAAACCTGCACTAATCAAATGGACATTTTTGACATAAAAGTCAATATAAAACAAAAATTTAACAAAAAATTTGTTCAATAATCTGTGTTTGCTTCAGCTGTTTGGTATGCTTAATCTTTTAGGGATAACGTGACATGATGTAACGTCGGACTAGCAGTCCTAAAATCCAGAAAAGGTCCAAAAAACAAATATTTTCGTTAAAACTGTCTGATAACTTGTTGATTCTTTAAATATATAATTAAAATAGACAAAAAAAACCTTTGCTCACAAATTTATTATAACTTGTATTTAAACTCATTGAAAGTAAAAGAAAACATATAACTTTTTCACATTTTGAGTACTATAAAACACAAGAACCCAAATTAAGCAAAAACAAAAAACTATTACTAAAAAATTAAACAAAGACTAAGTAAAAAACAAATGTTTGAGATGCGCAAAGTAGATACATGAATAAACGGAAATAAGTCAATCTTCGATGTTGTCTTCGGAAATACGATCCTGTAGGCAGTCGGAGCAAATGCATTTTGCGTATTCTAAGCATACATTTTTTTGGCATTTTGGACACATTGATATGCTTGGCCTATTTTTTGTCTACTACATTAGAAACAATGACCTCTATAATTAGGTTGTGAATTTGGGACTGGTACAATTTCTTCTTCAATACGGTAATTTTTTTTTTCTTGACCTAATTAATCTAGGTATACGTGTTATGTCTTGTGGACATGTCTAGGAATATCTTGTGTTTTTATACTTGTATGCGGACTCACGTTCCGCAATTCAATATAGTAGTAGAACTAAATGCACTAGACAACTTTCATAACTGTACTGAATAAAGTATATCCTCGTTTGAAGCTAGCGAGCAAGCCACGACCAAAATCATAGTCTAGTATAAACTGTGCAAATGAGGACCAATCTGTATCTGAAGTATATCCCATACATATTCGATGATATTAAGATCTGGCGCTTATGCTAACTACAGTAAAAGTGGAATATCCTTATTATGACAATAATCTTTCACAGTTGCTGAACTATATCCATATATGCAGGTTCCAAAATACGATCAATCTATCGATATGGATTTAAAATGTATTCCACAAAAACGGGAACAGCTTGATGATAGAAGATTGTTCCAGTTCACATCATAAATACTCTGCACATACCAGTCTTTCTTGTCGACTAGGTCCTTTCAAAATCCTTTTTTTTTTTAATTAGGATAGATACAAAACCTGCAGACCTTTTTCTCTGGTGGCACATGACTAACTTAGAACAAAAAGAAATGAAGACATAAAAGCCGTATCAATCATAGACCTTCTTCTATAGTTGTACATTCTGCCTTGAAATTACAAATAAACATACAAATCAACGAAACACAAATTTTCAACATCGACAAATATAGCGCAATGACCAAATCAATTGTTTGGGACGAATGCACAATGGTGCATAAGAATTTACTGAAGGCACGGAACAGAACGTTGAAAGATCTTCGTGACAATCTAGTATTTTTGGTGGGGCTATGATTCTGGTGATTTTCATTAGATTCCTCCAGTTATTCCCCTATCAACTGTGGCTGATAAACTAAACGCATACCTAAAATCATCAAATTTGTGGCGGTACGTAAAAAACACTGCAATTAACAACTAACATGCATGTATTTTTGCAACAAGATGAAACTGTACTCAGTTTCAAGTTCAAGTTCAATAAACAAGATGATGAGACTCAAAAGAGAATTTATTCAGCGGGTTGTTCCAGCTATAGCGCAACAATTCAATAACCAAAATTGGCTGGGTGAACGAACAATATTGGCGGCGAAAAATGAAGATGTCGCATTGAGATCATTTATATTTATTTTCCGGGATAGTTGGTTTCCTTCAGGTCAGATGACATAGTTTTAAACCAGGATGATGTCAACTATCCCACAAAATTTTTAAATTCACTGAAAATGCCTTAACTAGCATTTCACAATTTGAATATTTGAAATTGCTTAATTGTTCTAATTTTTTTTAGTTTATTTTTTTAGTAATTTACTTTTCAATGACACTTAATAGTACACTTAAAACGCCGTCTACACTCTCGATCAAAGTTATTCGGACAAAGTGAAGTGAATATGCGAACTAATTAAAACCATTATTTTTTGACAAGTGTTTAACTAAAAAAACAATAATTACTCTATATACTTACAGTTAAACCAAAATTAAAATTGGAACCAAAAAATTAAGGGTTAAATCATGGTAATTGTATTTCTACTTAATACTCTAGTTCTACTAGTTCTACTCTACTATCGGAACAACATGCTTCTATATGTTCCATACATAGCCAGTTTTTGCACAATTGGCAAAAATACCGATTTTTCTTTTTTTTACAATACTTACACTATCCCTGTTTTCCTGGGGTTGGATCATTCCTCGTCGTTTGCTCAATTCCAGATAATTTTGCCGTGATAAAAGTAACCGTGATATTCTCGGTATACGCATATTTAGCGTATTAAATATTTTTCATATTTCTCTGGAATAGCGCAATTCCTAAAGACTTCAGAAACAGTCGACGAGAAGATCGAAATTCTGCATTCGTATTGTTGGATCTGTATACAATAAATGCATTTATAGCTGCAATATTAGCCATATCACAAAACAAAAAGGGTCTTTTGGGATACTTTTACAGATAGCGATTAAAGGGATTTATACCAAATTTCACCAAATTATGCTAAAGCGGCCACTATACTCCTAGCGAAGTTGATCGAAGTTTAGCGAGTACGAGAGTGTAGACAGGTACTTCATGCTACTTAGCTTCGCCTCGTTCTACTTACGTTCTGTGTCGGTTTTTCGCGTCAGGGTCAAAGGGCCCGAAGTTCGAATACGAAGTGCATTACTCGACTTCACGAGTGTGTAGAGAGTCACCTCGCATCGATTAACTTCACTTCGACACTTTGTCCAGATAACTTCGATCGAGAGTGTAGACGGCGTTTTTAAGTGTACTATTAAGTGTCATTGAAAGGTACACCAAGTCTAGGAAAAAATACAAAAAAAACTAATTGAAAAAATTAAGCAATTTCAAATATTTAAATTGTGAGGTGCTAGTTAAGACATTTTCAGTGAATTTAAAAATTTCGTGGGATAGATGACGTCATCCTGGTTTAAACCCATGTTATCTAACCTGAAGGAAACCAACTATCCCGGAAAAAAAAATCTTAATGATCTCAATGCGACATATCCATTTTTCGCCGCCAATATTTTTCGTTCATCCAATTTTGGTTATTAACTGTTGCGCTATAGCTGGAACAACCCGCTGAATAAGCTTCTCTTTTGAATCTATGATGTGACGAAAATCTATGGGTAATCTGATGAATCCGGTCGAGATGTCCACTGTGAACTTTACCATTTCCAATGTCCAACAACTGCTTCGAAAACACAATTACAGTTTTATCTTGTTGCAAAAATACTTGCATATTAGTTGCTAATTGCAGTGTCTTTACGTACCGCCACAAATTTGATGATTTTAGGTATGGGTTTAGTTTATCAGCCACAGTTTATAGGTGAATAACTTTAGGAATCTAATGAAAATCACCAGAATCATAGCCCCACCAAAAATAGTTGATTGTTACGAAGATCTTTCAACGTTCTGTTTAGTGTCTCCAGTAAACTCCTATGCACCATTGTGCATTCGTCCCAAACAATTGATCTGGCCATTGCGCTATTTTTGACGATGTTGAAAATTGGTGTTTCGTTGATTTGTATGTTTATTGATAATTTCAAGGCTGAATGTGCCACTATAGAAGAAGGTCTATGATTTATACGGCTTTTATATTTTTGTTCTGAGTTAACATTTACTCTTGTTTTTCGTGAAAACCACAACACCTTTTTATGGATCTAAACCCTTAGTTCTCTTATTTTCTAAATTTGGAAATCTCACTTTTCGCGGTTATTATTTATCATCAGTGAAGAATGGTGTATGGCTCATACACTGAGGATACTGCAGAGGTAGAGGATACTAGATACTGCAGTTAATACTCATGCAAGGAAAAATAGCAGGCAAACGCAGTCCAGGACGAAGAAGAACCTCATGGTTGAAGAACTTGCGAGATTGGTATGGTGTAGATACAAGCGTGCTATTTAGGGTGGCAGTGAATAAAATTAAAATAGCTATGATGGTAACCAACGTTCTGAAAGGACATGGTACATGAAGAAGAAGAGTTAATACTCAACGGAGAGATTAAGAGAAAAATACTAATTAGTAGGAAAAAACATTCATGGCTCCGAAACCTCCGTCATTGGACTGGCTTATCAGCAGATAAATTACTGTTACATGATGCGCAATGTCGAGAACAATATCGGCAAATATACATGGAAGCCACCCACGTCTAATTTGATCACGGTATTCAAAGAAAAAGCTGATAGATAATTAAATTCTAAATCTTGTTTGTCCTTTTGTTCTTTGTCTTTAATGTATATTTCTACATAAATGTCTTGTAATAATTTTAAATATAATCTGTCCTTTATGGGTATAATTACTATTTCTCCATAGTTTTTGACTTCTTTACATCGCTGTGCATAATCAATAACTAAATAAAATCTTTAAATCGGCCCTGTATACTTGATTAAAAGACATATTTTTCAAATCTTAAATGCACATATTTTTATTCGAACCTAACCCTGTATACTTTATGGGACTATCCGCTTTGATATTTACAATTCAGGAAGTTTTTGCATCATATAGGAATGTCGGTGAAATGTCTCATAAGGGATTAAATTAAATAAGGTGTACGGTATAGAAGGTTGGAGAGAGAACGGTGAAAGGTTTGCCTTCCCAGGTTTATTTAGGTAAATTGTGCAAATACGATAACTTAATGTTGAAACTCAACGCTGACGAAGATAACAATGAGAGGGAAAACAATAAAATTAATTTTGCCGATGTTGTTTTACGACCACCTATTCCGGACAGTAAAAAATTGGCCAGTGCGGGAGTTTAACATACCTGTAGATTTAAAAACATGTGTTTTGTACAAGGTATATAGAGTAATCCTTACAAATAATTATTACGTAAGTTTATCTATAATAAAATTAAAATTATTCTTCTAATCAATTTGTTAAATCTTCATCATGATGATCACTTTGAAAAGGGAGACAAATCGGATCCAAAGAACTACAGAGAAATTAATCTATTAAACAAATACTAAAAGTAATAATCAAAGTGATAACAAATAATCTATCTATCGATACAGCCAATTTTGGACATAAAATTCCTTTCACGTCTCGCCTTCCTTCTTCCACGTCTCTCTATTGTAGGCAGTTTGTATCCACTTCGGGTCTGCGTGTTTCTTCAAGTCATCTGACCATCTCATTTGTGGCCTTTCTCTTTTTCGTTTGTAACTATATGGTCTCCAGTGTATAATCATCTTATTCCAACTGTCTTTTTTCTATTTTATGGTATGTCCAGCAAACTTTACTTAAGTTTTGCTATCTGCGTTGATACATCGGCCACTTTTGTTTTGTTGCAGATCCAAGTATTTCTTTTCTTGTCTAATAGCCTGATGTTTAGTATTTGCCTTTCCATAGCTCTTTGGGTCTTTCGTAACAAATAAACTGATTAAAATTATAACAGTAGCAGAAGAACCACAAGGTTTAAAGTGGGAAAAATCATGACTGCACACTATATTTATAATGAGACAAGAGCAAGAAAAGTCACTAGAATACAAAATATGGTTTATTTATATTTCGTGTACCTTTCGAACGCATTTGGCAGGGTCAAACAAAGGACGTTATATACTTATTGTACCAAAGAGAAATACCTGTAGGAATCGTCAAAACCATCGAGCTATTACTTTTTGCTTTTGGGAAAATGTATGGATTCTTTATTAAGTATGGATATTAACGTGATTTTCCCCGTTTATGATCCTGAATCCTCTTCAGGTGTGTTGTAGAATGTGTATATGTAGCACAGTATTAAAGCAGTACAGCAAAGCTTCACTGTGACAAGTTGACAAACGCCAATGACACTTGACAATGACTTGTAAACACTTGTTCACAAGTGTTGTCATTGGCGTTTTTTAGCGAAGCTTCTTTGAGGCTGTTGAGATGGAGCCAATATTGTCGAAACAGAGGTGAGAGATTCTGACTGTATTTAATGTTCTTTCCAGATTGTGTGATTGTGTGTTTTAGGTCGAAGTGTGACAGAGAGTATGTCTCTAGTTACTATTGTTCTTGGAAGCCGTTTTTGCGCCTAGGTCCAACTTCAGAACTAGTGTATTACTGCACTATTATTATGTTATTGGACGTTTACGTAAATGGCTAGGTCTCTTCAGCTTTCGAGAGACAGCTCTGTTACAAATAAGCCTGTGTGTGCCATCAAAAATATCTACCAGAACAATACAAAAAAAGGAACGTAGAAGAAGAACTAACTGACATAATTGAAGCTGGCAATTGGCTAAGACAGGGAAATTTCCTGGTTTCTCTACTGTTCAACCCAATTATGGATGGAATAATAAAAAAAGTAAGAACGAAAAAGGATATTAAATGAGAGAAAAACAACAAACAAAATAATCTGCCATGCAAACGACGCAATACTAATCTCTCAAAGTGAAGATGATCTATAACGTGTATAACATTTTAACTTATATTTTTTTTTGTAATGACTGAATATTTAAATAAACTTTGCAAATACTCTGTTTTTGTCCTATTAAGTTTTAAATCTTTTTCTTCAAGGGCTTAATTCAACTGTGTCAGTTTTGTTTTTGTTTTAAATCGTTTTCACAGTTTCCTACTAACACTACCTCTCCATCATACATGAAGTACCATAAACTGTTATACTATAGTTTCACTATTATCGGATCCAACACTAATTAGAATAAATAAGGAGTAAGCAATAAACCTTGGTGCAATCCTATTTCCACATGAAATTAATCAATCTTTCCCACGCAAGCACCATCACTAGTAGTTACTCCTTCATACATGTATATTACAATCTTTACATATTCACCGTGAACCACACATATAATAACGAATTGATTACGGCTGTTGCCGCTTTTTTGTATCCAATTTCCATCTTTTTCTGTCATATGCAGTTGCCTCTTGTAAGTCTCTTACCGCCATTGCTTTATCAATATCATTGCGCCAATTTTTCCGTGGTCGTCCTCTCTTTCTTCTTTCAGAAGGGATCCATTCCAGTACTCTTCTAGGCCATCTATACTCTGGCATTCTTTTAACTATCCGAACCAGATTAATTATTTTCTTTCTATGTGATCATTGACATTTCGCTCCATTTTCATTTCGTTTCTTATTTGTTCGTTTCTGACTCTCTCCAGTTTCGATCTACCGTAGCTTCGTCTCAGATAATCCATTTCTGTGTTTTTTGGTTTTTTGTCAAATGATTTTTTTGCCAGAGAAGAGAGCTTACGGGTCACTACTCTGCTCTTGTTTATTCTTTCCCTGATTTCATCTGCGCTATTTCCCTTCATGTTGAAAATGACCCCCAAATATTTGCAGGAATGCACGCCTTTGATTTTGTTGTCTTCCAAGACTAAGTCACATGTTTCATCTGTTCCTAATGAGAGATATTCACATTTTGTTATATTCATGTTTAGACCTGTCACCCCATATTCTTCTTGCAGTTTATCTTTAATATCATTTTCTATCAGGTTTCGTAGTACTTTTGAGTATAGTCGGCCTATAGTAGCAATCACTGCGATCCCTCTATAGTTTTTAGGATCCGTCTTTGTGCCTTTCTTGTGTATTGGAGAGATATACGATTGTTCACAAGGAATCTACGTTCCTGTAGTTGGCTGTATACCATGTATTAAAAAATTTAATTAAAAATCCTTTGCAAAAGGTATATATTTAAGGCCCAAACGGGCTAAGTTAAAAAGACATAACGTTTTCGGAATCCATGTTCCATCATCAGTGTCCTAGAAAATAGTTAATCACTTAATTAAAAAGAACATAGGTTAAAATTTTGACTAAGGTTAATGAAAAATGTGGTTAATACTTACTAGGAGTACATGAATGTAGCCACCAAGATTAAATATATGGGTAAAAACCCGTTAACAGATGTTTAATTACATTTAGTTTTAAAAATACGTTGTAATAATTTAAGATGATAGAGTTACTGATGGATTAGGTAACATGGCGACATATGACTCCACGTTGAAGTTGCTAGTCCTGAGACGGTATGTCTTCGAGGACTGTATGAGTGCAACTGATTGGCAATGACATTTGATGACAATATTGTTAAGTTATGACGGAAATTATCACAGAGCAGTCAATGTAACTGTATGTTTCTACTTAAGACAAAAGCCAACGTTATTTAAAATTGTAAAAATTAAGTAAACTAATATAACAGTATCAACCATCAATGTTGTAGTTTTAAATTTATGTAAATAAGATGATATAAGGGAGAAAAATTGTATGGTTGTAGTTAGGCAACCAACTATGCATGTATGTAGCAATGTAATATAGAAAAAATTTTATTATATGGCCCTTTATGTTTCTTAAACAATTGGTACCCAGAAAATATAAACTAGACACATATGGAAGGTTGAATTTTAGAAATTATAATGTTAATGGTTGGATCTAAATGTATTTATTTAGAATTGGAAGTGTTTTTGAATGAATTAAAATAAAACTGTTTTAGTAAATGTTCACGTGTTGTTTAACTTTTAACTCAAATATAGAGGCTCTGTATGTCAAAAGCAACATTTGGTACCTGGTAAATGTGAAAATTTTGAGTTATAAGTTCATGAACATAAATATCTGACAAGGTGGTAACAGACTAAAAGGTGTGGAAGTTTTATTGTATTAGCTATTATATGTAATGAACGAAAGATTTTTTGATGGTTGATTGTTTGATGGGACATGATTATGTAGTATGTTGATAGTATAATAATCTACTTATAACTTAAGAAAGATCCTATCTGTCATAAGGCAACAACTAGGTACAAAAGAATAAAAAGGATAAGTTATAAGTTAAATTTGTTGTTAGGTATAAGTTGTCTTAAATTATGATGATGGTATGGTTGGCTCTGTTGAGCCAGCGCCATTAAGTGAAACGAAAAAGTTTTTGTAGTGTCATCTTTGCAGATGATTAAGTTGTGTAATTTGATTTTATTCATAATCGATATGAGGATCTTGAGGTGTTCGTTCAACTATTGTATGAAATAAACAAAATTTGATGGTTGGAATATGGTTTTGTAATATGTTTATCGTATAGAACTCAAATTATAACTTAAAAAATCCCTATCTGTCATAAGACAACACTAGGTACATGAAAAAATTAGATGGATAAGTTATAAGTTGAATGTGTCTGAGTTGTGTACTGGCCTTAACTTGAAATTGAAAAAATTAATAGATGGCTATGTTCAAATTGAGTAGGAAAGAAATTTATGGTTGTTTTGAATGAATGGTGGGATACGGAACAACTACAGAAAGCTGAGATCACCAGAGGTCCGCTACCAAACCCTAAGGGAGTTGTGTGAAAATGTAAAAAGTGAACTGAAGTGTTTGTTAGAAAGGGATGCTGAATAGTTTAGAATTTTTGGGGGGCTAACAAGAAGCATGGACAGTAATAGATATAGAGGGTTGGACTTGAAGTTTGGTTTAATGAAGAGAAGAGGGGAGAGATGGAGAGTATGTTATGTTGAAGTAAAAGTTTTGGAATGGACTGAAATTTGATGATAAATGTGGATTTTAGTTGAGGGGTAAATTAGGGGTGAAAATTATGAGAATAGTTGGCGATGAAGAGGGAGGAAGTCTCGATTGAAGGATACATGACGATTGACACAATTTGGGCTTTTTTGTTTTTCGTTTAAAATTTCAAGGTCTTCATATAAATCTAATTTAAGGAAGTTTTTTGGGGGATGTTGTGGATAAGTGAAACGTCTTCTGGGATATTGAGGATGTGGTTATGTTCTTTGAGATGTTGGGAGAAGGTGGAAGTATTTTCTCTTTTTATGTGTTCTAGAGAACGTGAGGATAATGATCTGCATGTCCTACCTATGTAGGAAGCATTGCAATCTGAACATTTTAATCTATATAGTCCACTCCGATCCATATAATTGATGGGATCTTTGGAATTAGAAATGTGTTGACCCAAATTGTAGGGTACTTTAAATGAGACATGGATGTTTTCAACCGAACGTTGGATGAGATTTCGAATATCTCCAGAAAGACTTTCATGATAATATGGGAGTGAAACATAATTGGGCTTGGTAACGAGGTCTCTGGGGAAAGCAGTCTTAAGGCGTTTTTTGCGGATGAGTTTATTGATAATGTTATGGTCATATCCATTGTTGACTGCTATTTGCTTAAGTATGTTTAGTTCTTTTTTGTAATTTAAGTCTGAGAGTAGAATGGTTTCTAGGCGATGGATGTAACTATGAAAAGCTGCGTATTTATGCGACATGGGGTGGTTGGATGAGAATGGAATTATGTGGTCAGTCTGTATTTAATCTGGTAATGGTGAGATCTAGAAAATTAATAGACATGGAAGATTCTATTTCCATGGTGAACTTGATGTTGGGGTGAATTTGGTTGATTTTGGAAAGCAAAAGTTTAGCTGAATTGGAATTACCTAAAATGAAGACTAAACATTCGTCAACATAGCGAAACCAGTGGAGTATTTCAGGGTTTTTCATGATATGTGTGGATTCTAAATGATCCATAAATATATCAGCTAATAGAGGAGAGAGACAGCTACCCATGGCTAAGTAATCAGGTTGTCTGTAGTATTTGTTGTTAAAGACAAAGAAATCTTGATCTAAACAAAGCTGTAATAGTTGGATAATGGAGTTGGTGGTAGATAAGGTGATGGAGTTGGCTATGAGAAGAGAATGAACCAGATTAATTGTTTCTTGTTTAGGGACAGACGTGAATAGATTGCTAACATCAAATGAAAGCATAGTAATATTGGGGTGAAGGTTAATGTGTTGTAAATTATTGACTAGATGACTGGTATTTTTGACTGAAAATCGAGGGGTGAAGTTCGTCATATTGTTGATAAGATTCAATATAAATTTTAATAGGATGGAAACTGGAGTGTTAATGAAGCTGACAACTGGACGAATGGGAATGCCCTCTTTGTGTATCTTAGGTAAACCGTACAGTCTAGGTATTAAAAAATTGCTTGGTATTTTATAATATGGTACAAAATGTTCTGAGAAGAAGTCTATGAAATGTTTAATATTGTCTTTTAATTTATTTATGAACTTTTTTGAGGGGTCTGTTGCAAGTAGAGTGAAGTTATTGTTATTGAGGAAGGTTGAGACTTTATTGTTGTATGATGTTTGATCTAAGATCACTAGGCAGTTACCTTTATCAGCTTTACTGAAGATTAAGTTATGGGATTTGATTTTATTCTTAATGGATTTGAGAGTTTTGAGATGATCATTGCGTTTGTTTTGAGAAAGATTGTGAAAATTAGGTGTTGAGTGAAGGTTTTGAATGTTGGAAGGAAAATTAAAAGATGAGGGTGTGTTGATATTAAGTATAGTAGAAGAATTGGAAGAATTTTTGTTTTTGAATTTGTTTATGGTATTGAAGAACGAGTTTCTGATAGAGGTTTTTTGATTTAAAGGGACTGAAAGGTTTTGGATGGAAGAGACTCTAAAGGTCTTTTTCGGAGACCATGCGAGGAATGGAGTATTTGAGACCTAGATCTAGTAACTGAAGTTCGTTATTGTCAAAGGTAACTGACGAGAGATTTTTTAATCTTGGATGAAAACTGAAATTAGAGAATTTACTGTTGTTGTTACTGTTACTATTTTTTGATTTAGATTTATTTTTAATGAGATTATTTAATTTAGATTTAAGTTTATTGAATTTGGTGGAAGTTACATTGTCCAATCTGTCCTGAACATCAGTCAAAAAATTATTTAAATTGTCATAGCCCATCAAATCAAGTAAAGAGTCATATGTTATGACAACTTATGTAACATATGACTCTTTATGACGCTTCCTTTTTTTTGTACTGAGAAGTCATCATTTACGGCATGTACCCCCAGAATTGTTATTTGTGTTCCTCTTAGGAGAATCGTCACTTTAATAAAACGTCTGTTGTATGCTTCCCACGATTTAATATATTTTTCGAATTTCTTGTGTACAACTACTGATATCCCTGCTCTTGCTCTTTGATCCTCTTCCACTCCTGAGAACAAATGTACATAGTCTTTTAATTTTTTGTTTTCATTTTCTTTTTTCTTGGTCTTAGAGAGAATGGCTATATCTAATTTTCGATTTACGAATTCCTGTATAGTTTCTTGTTGCTTGTTCCGAATTCCCTGTATATTCCAGATTCCGTAATTCATGGTCCATTTTCGTTGCTGTTTTCGTCTGCTGTAATTTCCGTCCGGTAACCGAGGCTCATTGGGTTTTTTAGAACTGTAGAATTTTCGCAAGTTTAAGGAGGTCAATGGTCTTACGACTTAACCCCCATCCTTGGAGGATTTTCTGTTCGGGTTCCCCTAGCCGATATATTCCAGTTTTTAGGTGTCAGAGATTCGCCCTTTACCCTCTCTCGCCTGCTACATAACACACTCCCATGGTACGCCATGCACCCAGTGGTTACGCGACATGGTATGTCTTCGTGGACATGAGAGTAGAATTTACTGGCAGGGCTGAGTTTTATTCCTAAAACCTCCAACTCATTCGTTGGAAAACAGTGGACATGTCTTAAGGTTTTGTTACGACAAAAGCTATCCTATTAGCTGGCCGCTCCCTTTCGGGTTCCTGTCTTTATGGTATGGTAAGGCAGAATAAGTATCACTCGGTGCTTACAACTTTATTGATTTAATTACTATTTACCTGGGAATAAGCCACAATTAAAGTTAAAAATAGGTTTATTGACGTTTCAATTTCCACTTCGGAAATCGTTTTCAAAATACACAAAGGTTTTTTATCTTAGATCTGAATATATTTCAGATAATTTTGTGTTATAGAATCTGATGATAATGAAACACATACACAAAATAAGGTGGATAAGACCAGGAAATCTGGAGGAAAATCAAATAGACGATGTACTTATTAAAAACACACAAAATATAAAAAACAACAGTACAGCAGAAAAAGTGGTTGGTAAAATGCAAAATAAAAGAAGAAAGAATTAGTTTGACAATAAGTGCAAATTAGCTGTGGAAGAAAAGAATAAAACAAGATTGAAATGGTTAATCACAAGCAAAGACAAGGAACAAGAAAAATACAAAGATCAAAGCAAAGACAAGAAATTATTAAAATCGAAAAAAACCAAGAAGTAGAAGAAATTATGAACGAGATAGAAACAGAAAATAAAAGGCACAACTCAAAACCATTGTATCAATACTTAATACTAGGTTACCGAAAACGGACAGCTAATACAGCTATAGAAGCAGAAAAATGTCAGAAAACAGGCAGAAGTATTTATAAGAAATATATCAAGAAACGGATAGAGAAGAAGAAGAAAAAAACAATAACGAACACAGAACAAGATGAAACAGAAGAATTGACCTATACAGAAGTGAAAGAGAAAATATGCAAACTTAAATACGGAAAAACAGCGAGAGAAGACGAAATATGTGGGCTGGTCATGTAGTGAGATTGGTGTCCTAAGAATTCCTACAAAGAGACCTAGATAGTAAAATGCCGGGCGCAAAACCGGCAAAAAGGTGGGAGGATGAAGTGGCAGCAGACGCTCAAAATTTGCTAGACGTGAGAATCTGGAGAAGATTGGCAAGGGTCCGGCAAGAAGGCATAGTTTGGATTAGGCTCGATTTGGGCTAGCTGGAGAGAGAGGGTTTTATGTACGGTGAAATATAAAAAAAAATTAAAATATTTAAATAAACTTTGTAAATTGATAAATATAAAAAACAGTAAAATGACAAAATAATGAATAAATAATAAAATAACATTATTTAATTTTAAAAATATTATTTACCCCCTCTGTGGCTCGGTGGTAAGAGCGCCTACCGTTGAACGTAAAGGTCGTGAGTTCGAATCTCACCTGAGTGGAGAAATTTTCGTTTATTAAAAATTATTAAATGAAAATAATTTCTATCCTTGTCCAGCAGTACTCACCGGAGGGACCGCAGACGTTCGGATACAATTAGCGTCTCTTAGCAAAGACAATGACGTCGACTTTGCTAAGTGTCAAGACAATTACTCTACACCTACAGACACACTACACTAGGTACCTGACTGTAAAAATTCACTGTACCATGCCAATGACCATTAGTTGTCGACGCATGAAACTCAATAAAAAAAATTATTTAAAATAAAAAAAAACAAAAAACATTAAATGAACCTTCTAGCTAGTCTGCAGTACCGTCTACTCGTACTGTAAATATTTTTTAATGGTAATATTTAAAGTGCTGTGGATTAGGTTAGGTAATAAAAATGTGAATGACATGTATATCAAACGTGTAATGAAGTTCTATCAAAAGTGTAATTATAATGTCCTTTACAGTAGAACTTTTAACTTTAATGTATGTAGAATGTAGCAGGAAAATATTGAAAGTTGTCGAAAGTATGCTCCTATTTTATTACAAGTGCAGCTTATCACAATAATTTAATTAAGTGTTCTTTCCCTACATTCATACTTTCAATTAAGGATATTTGCGCAAACTGCAAAGACAGCAGTTTTAAATGAAATTTTGTTTCATGACAAGAAAGGGAGCAAATTGTGCACTAAGTTGAAAGAAGCTAATCGAATTTCCTGGATCAACATGAAAATCTCTTGTCGGGGCACGAAGTGGTACAAGTAAATTGGTGATTTGATAATTTAAATTAATATTATAGGATAAAATATTAGAGTATGTTACTTATGCGATTAAATCTTAGTACATATTGCATCGGATTTAAAACATATAATATGTTGTTAGGCTGCGAGATGTCTGCAAATGTTTCATATAAATCATATTTGACATTGTCCATGATTCTTTCTCCAAGGTAAGCTTGGATATTGTGTTGAGTTTCTTTATGTTGTTAAACATAGAAAATTTCAAATGTAAGTTTGAGGTTAATGGGTACGTCAACAAACAAAATTATCGAATTTGAGACGATATCAACCCAGGTGAGATTCAATAGCATCTAATAGATATCGAAGAAGTCACTCTTCGGTATAGTGTTATATAAATCACAATTGATTCGTTCGTTTAAATTCAATTACTAAGTATTGAACGACCGAATATCACTAGTTCATAACGATCGAATCGTATGGTGACAAGAATCCATTGATTGACCGCCGACGGCGCCGATTGAGATCAAACCAAAACGAAATCGAACATCCAATACTCTCATTACTTTCGGTCCTCGGTTCTCGGTCGTTCCTTACATTCCTTATCGCGACGAGAACCGGTATATAGATTGAACGAATTTAAAACGGATCATACAATTTAATATATGTCTGTTTGAACTGCATTTGAAATAGTGGACCAATATAAAACTTACACAAAAATAAATCCATACTTGGGTATAGACATTATATAAAATATCGTTCAACTATCTGTCTGGCAACAATGTTGTTTGCGCAACGGAAGCTATAATAGTTCAGGAAATAAAGCTCGAAAAACGTTAAAACTTCGCAATTTTTTCGTCCTACATGGATTGAGTTGAAATTTTAACAGAAGGCAGGTGATAGCCCAAGGATCAAAATATATATCGAACCGAAGTGCGCTGAATGGTTTTAGGGGTAAAAACTAGCCCTAATTTTCAAAAATTATAAAATAACATATTAAACCTGAATATGGGTAAGATTTGGTTTGAATTAGTTAAATAATGATTATTTTATACTTTTGAATAGAGTTCCATCATATTTCAACCCTTAATAAGCAACCCTTGTTAGAGATAAATGTAAAAAATTACTAATTGTAAAAAAATGATTTCGGCTTGGATCGATTTGGATAAAAATTTGGATTTAAGCTCAATTCACCCACTGCTTTATAGTTTATGTCATGTCGATGAACCCTAATTATTCTTGGGGGTGAAAACTACCACTAATTGTCAAAAATTATAAAATAACATATTAAACCTGCATATGGGTAAAATTTGGCTTGAATTAATTAAATAATGATAGTTTCGTGCTTTTGAATAAAGTTCCATCATATTTCAACCCTTAAAAAGCGACCCTTAAAATGATTTCGCCTTGGAACGATTTGCATAAAAATTTGAAATTAAGCTCAACTAACCCTCTGCTTTATAGTTTATATCATGCCGATGAACTACCCCTAATTTTCAAAAATTGTAAAATAACATTACAAATCTTAAGATGAGTGAAATTTGGTTTTCATTAGTTAAATAGTGATTTTTTTATACTTTAAAATACAATTTCATACATTTTCAACCCTTAAAAATCAATTGTTATGAGTGCTATAGGTGAAAACAATTTTTTGCCAAAATTTTGCAACTTTTCAACTTTTGAAAATCACCCTTTACAACATTGCAGTTTTTATAAACTAATTTAGTAGATATAAATTGAAAAAAGTAGATTTAAATACAAAAAAAAATTACCAACATAAAAAGGCACCATATATTCTTATACATTTACATATATAGTTGAAAATATTTACATTTATAGGTAAAACAATTATAATAATAATTTTATTCGTCATCAATTACATCTTCATCGTGATCTATGTCATCCTCATCTTCTTCAATTATTGGTGGACTATTATTGCACCCTTCACCTGAGCACCCAGAATAAGTAGAGTTACAGTATAAACCAACTTTTCTGCACCCACATGAAACGCCGCATCCTTTTTTGCATTGGCAAAAAATAATTTTTAAAAGTTCGTCGGGTGCAGATTGTTTGTTCATGCGTACGGGTAATAACAAACCATCTTTGGAATACCATCCCCAATCTGTTGCTCTGATATTTTCATTGCCAAGCCATAGACATATGAGCAGATGTTTTATTCTGTTGTATGGGATTTCAAAATAAGAACGCTTAAAATTTTGAATGTATAACGCCCCTCTACCTAATATACCGGTTTTGTAGATTATTATACTCCGAAATGTACTGTACTATACTAATGGAATTTTCCGGAAAAAAAAATAAATTGGTTTTTTTAACGTATTTCCTTCATTTTTATAGAGTGTTTCTTCAAAGACGATTTTGTAGAGGTTTTTAAGAGCTACAAGAATCTGTGAATTAAATCTTTTTGGAACCATTGGTTTTTAAATGGGGTGAGTTTAAAGGGCTCGAAAAAGTTGGTGCTTAATCGTGAATTGATGTTTTAAACGGCTATATCTCACCAAATATTCATTGTACAACAAATCTAAATAAGGGAAAATTTTAGTCATTAAAAAAGCTACAATTTAGTACCTTTTTATTTTTTTCATATATTCCGTATTTTCGGGATATTTAAAAAAAGAAGGGTAAAAAATATGAAATTGTAAATCGTTTCTCGCTTTATGCTGTACTTTTTTTAAAACTAAGCATTTTAAATGGGTCAAACTTCTTGGACGTATTAACAGTACATGTACAAAGAGAATTGCAGAAGGGTGAAGATCCATTTTAATTATGGGGGTTGTTAGGGGGTTGTTTTCATCGATTTTTTCGTAAAAAAATGAGGTATTGACCTTATTTTCATCATAACTTAATTTTTGAGCTAGAGTCTTTTTTTATGATAGGCCTATTTATGCTCTTTAAAAAAGGTTCTGTGAGTTTTCTTCCAAAAATGCATCATTTTCCCAATATTGGCTTTGAATCTTTCAAATTTGGCATTTGAAGAAAACCGCTGAACATTGATAGGCTGTATTTCGGTTCCTGGTATCTCGCAAAAACATTTTATAAAATGAATTGTTTTTGTCTTTTTAAAAGCTACAAATTTGTTCTCTACAATTTTCTCTTACAATTACAACGTTGTAACGATAAGACTACCAAAGAGAATTGAAATAATATTATAAAAATATACCTCAATCAACCATGGGAGCTTATCGTCTATGCTTCGTCTAGCTCAGTATCTCAAGTGTGAATTCGTCTTGTCTTAGACTAGACTTAGACTATGAATTAAACCATGAACCCTTAACTAATAGCAAATAAAACAATTATTTAACTAGACATATTTATTAAAAAAATATATCTAGGTAGCAAAAGGTAACCCTACCAATACTTTACAGAAAATAAAATTGTATCCCAGTTAGATAGTTAGGTCCTCCTAAGCTGCAGTTATTCCATATTATACTTGTGTGTTTCCAATTGGTCCCAATTAGGTGACTAGATCCTCCTGACAACTGCAGTTATTCCATAAATTCTCAAATAAAGCCAATTAAACCAATAATACACCCAATTAAGTCTTGAATACGGCCAATAAACCCAAAAGAATTCGGCAGACCATAAAATGAAGCTTATATTAATTTTTGCTTTCTTTTATAAATATTAAAAACAGTCAAAAAATTCCCACTACGTTTATTGACAAAAAGTATGAAGAGAGATTAAAATGAAGTTTGCACAGATGACATAGAACGTATGCCTATAATGGAATTAGCTCTTCTGTCAACATAAAACAGAATATTTAGTCTACCGAACGGAAAGAGAAAGGGCGAATATTTATTCTACAGAACAGAAAGAGAGAGAAAAGAAAGAAAGAGGGCGCCAACTACTTTTTAAAGATTAAAACACGAAACTGGAGGTAAGAGATTAAAATAAATTAAATATTTAAATATACATTAATAAAGATGTGACGTTTATAAAGTTACAATGTCAAATGTGAAGCAATATGTTATATTATATGATAATATGTGATCATTTTCAGTAACGAAATCAATAATAAAGTCACCTTAGCTTTCAAAGAGCTATTTGTACATTTTCAGTATAGTGCCATAATACAATTATCTCTCTCTTTCATTGAAAATTCATGAACTACTGTCTGTATTAAAAAAAAAAGGAAAAATCTATTTAGTCAAGCGGACGAAATTCTCAGAGAACACTTGTTTAATAAATCAAAGTTTACAGCCCATTAAATATTTAATGGTCTAATTTCCATACGCAATGATTGCATAACAGTTAAATTACACAAAATATAGTACTCTTTGATTGCCTGTTGGCAATTTATTTAAGTTTTCAAAAAAAACCTTGATAATAATTTTGAAAGTGTGAAAAAATAAACAGAGAGAGAAATAGAGCGTTCGAAGTAGAAAAACAATTAAATGCGGTTTAAGTTTAATTAATATTGTTCTCAAGCTATTTTCTTGTGGCATTTTAAAGTAATTACTATTTAAATAGGTATAAGCCACAATTAAATGTTAAAATAAGTTTATTGACATTGTTCTGAAGCTATTTTCTTGTGGCATTGTAAATTAATTACTATTTATAACTGGGAATAAGCCACATTAAAGATAAAAATACATTTATTGACGTTCCAATTTCCAATTCGGAAATCGTTCTCAAAATACAAATAGTAAATTAAACAAATTTTGTTTTTTGTTTAACAAAAAACAAAATTTGTTTAATTTACTATTTATATTTTGAGAACGATTTCCGAATTGGAAATTGAAACGTCAATAAATGTATTTTTATCTTTAATGTGGCTTATTCCCAGTTATAAATAGTAATTAAGTTTATTGACGTTTCAATTTTCATTTCGAAAATCGTTCTGAAAATACAAACATTAGTATATTAAAAAAAATGTGTTTTTTTGTTACTTGGTGAAAAATTCTTCTAATAATTAAATTTAATCTGACTCTATTTTATATTGAAAATTCAGACATACATTATATATTTTAAAGTAGACGACTTTAAAATGATATTGTCAATATTGTTGTGTTGCTTTCCTTGGATGACTTTACTTGTAAAATAGTTCATTCGATTATATAAAATCAACTTGAGAATATAAGTCAGAAAAAATCCTAACATGTAATTCGTCTTTGTGTCATGATGACAGTAAAATTCTCCTTTTAGAGATTCCGTAGTAAATTATGAGGGAAAATAATGAAAAAAACTTCATAATACTATCCGTACATGGTAAGTATTTGGTCGTGCATTTAGTTTACTTTCAATAAACACCAAATTCTGATTTTATATGGGTAACAAGATCCTGCTACTTTCTGCCGAGAAATTTGCAATACAATTGGTCTCATTTAGCATAATTAGAGCCGTTTCTTTGATGTTTTTGTTTTACCATCCGTTTCTGTTAGGACCATATTTAAATCATTCCATTGAATTTGTTTTTTTTTAAATAATACTGTCCCGACATTCTCATGTTATAATACTGTCTCATAATACTGTCTCGACATGAGAATGTCGAGACAGTATTGTGAAGTTTTTTTCCTGGTTTCTCCCTCATAATTTACTATGGAATCACTAATAGAAGAATTTTACTGTCATTATGGCATGTGTTTGTCTTTTTACATGCTATGTTTTTTACATGTTAAGACGAATTACATACTATGTTTTTTTCTGACGGTTACTCTCAAGCTAAAGTTGATTTCATGTAATCGAGTGAACTAACTTATAAGTAAAGTCGTCGCAGGAACGCAACTCAACAATATTAACAATATCATTTTAAAGTCGACTACTTCTTCTTCTTCTCCTTCCTACCTTATAAATAGGCTTAATGCCTGTTTTACTTCGGTTTTTAGCCTCATTTAACGTTGTCTGACCATCTTTTCCTCGGTCGTCCTAATGATCTTCTTCCATTTGGCGATTTGTCTCTTCCTATTATGCTATACTCTTGCTATATGCTAAGTCGTCTACTTTAAAATGTATTAGACGAATTTTTCACTAAGTAACAAAAAAAATTGTTTAATGTACTAATGTTAGTATTTTGAGAACGATTTCCACAGTGGAAATTGAAACGTCAATAAACTTATTTTAACCTTTAATTGTGGCTTATTTTCATTTAAATAGTAATTATTTTAATTAATTACATTACTTATTTTAAATGAGTAAAGTGTTAACATTTCAATGTTTTTTTTTATAATGTGTGACAAATAAATCATAACAAATATTAAGCTTTAATTATTGAATAAATATTAAAGAATCTACAACAAAGACACAACTTTAATCAATAAAGTTTCTTAAAAAAGGCACCAAACTTTTGCAACAAAATACCTAAAGTAATTTTTCATAATGACCACCACCTTGTTAAAGACAAAATCTTGCATTTTGTAATATGTCTATGCCTTTCTAAACTTGTCTGTTTTATTTTTCATTTCTCTTGAATTTCTTCAAAAAGTTCTATCGTAAGTATTTCATTATTATAAAGTTTGGATTTTAAATATTCCCAAGCGTTAGCGTTAGATCAAGCATGATCGTGAAGGCCAGACATGAAGACCGTCTTTACCAATCCGTCTATTGGGAAAATTGTCGGAGATAAAAACAAAAACTATGCGCTTGTAATGTGGTGAAGCAACATCATGTTTAGAGTATATTCCACCTGTATTAATACTGTCATTATCTAGCAGTATTGGTAAAATATTTTCTCAAAACGGTAAAGATTATTAAACTTTTTTGGGTCAGAGTACTAACAAAAATGTGGACTTTTGATTTTTTTTGATAAAAATATGCCACTATCTACTAAGATAGTGGGGGTACCTAAAAGATTTTTTTTCCATAAACGTTAAAAAACAAAAAAAACCTGTCAGAGCTTTTGACCCTGAAAATAAATAAGATATGAGATAATAGACCGTTTTCACACTTTATCAACACATTGTGAATGTGAGAGGTGGCATTCTGATTTTTGCAGAAAATGTCTGATAACTTTAATAATACTGCATAAAATGTCTGATAAATATGTATGAACTTATCGCTACTCCCAAATACGTCGAAAATATTAATAAAAAAATTAAGATATTTAAAATGCCCTTGCTTATATCTTTAAAACGCTGCGCCGCGCCGCGCCGCAATATAAAATACGATTGTTTAAAAATGTTGCGTTCTGCACATACGATGACCTCAATATAACAATTATTGAGATCATCCTGAAGGGGCGAGAAGATATTTTGTTCAATCTAGAACTCGCTGGTTTCCCCCTTTCGAATTGGGTATATATATTCAACTAAAGAAAAGAAATCAAAGCCAGTGGACTGTATAAAACTCTATTTTAAAAAGGTGTAAAATTAAACATAAATATACATAACCAAATATACCATTATAATTAAAGAAGAATATACAAACTTAACTATCAGTTACTATGAAACACGAACAGACACACCGAAAGATAACCATAAACCGACCAAAACAAAAATTACGTCGATTCTATTAAAACCACTGCCAAAGCAAAAGACAAAACCTACCATAGCCGCAAACATACTATACATAAAAGATAAAAAAACAAATTAATCATATTACAAAAAAAATACATAAAAATATGGATTTATATGTCATTGGTATAAAAAAAAAGTAATAATGCGTTAGCATACAAATAATTATTACAATTATTAATATAAAGCACAAAAGCAATAAAATCGGTGTTAAAGTACAAAAAATTTACAATACAATAAATAAATCGCGAAACAAATGCAAAATATCCAATTGACAAATGAGATAATGTTCCAAAAAAGTATCAAATAAATATACCAAGTGCACGTACTTTATATATGCAGCAAATCGTATATAAATGGTGTATTGTTCCTTACCCCATGAAACAGATAGCCCCAACGCTATCGCAAAATTATGTCTTCAGCGACACTTTAACTACCCAAGTTTTGTAATGCACATTAGCATCTTTCTTGGCCGATGCGGAATCAGGTACCTTTCGTCTTCAACATACACATCTGCATCGGTTGAGAGATGTATTTCGACTCTGGTTTGTAACAAACGCAAACCCTTATTTTAACTTTAAAAACACATGTGACATGTGGAAATCGTCCTTTATTATCTCGCAGATGGCCGTCTTGGAATGTTTAGCTCTTATCTATTTTTGGCCCTTAAACACTGCTGTGCAATTGTATATGCAAAATCGAAACTATTAAAAAAGAACGATTTCCGAAGTGGAAATTGAAACGTCAATAAACGTATTTTTATCTTTAATTGTGGCTTATTCCCTGTTTAGTAGTTATTAAAAATTCTACAAATGTTTATTTACAGTTGCGAAACTGCAACAAAAAATATTTTAATTTATTACAATTGCTGCAAAATAGCAATAAATATAAAAAAGGGGAAAACAAGCCTGTTCTTATTCAACATTTTTTAACCACTTAGATTACAATTATGATCTTGGCAATTTGCCTAGAACATCTATATAATAAAACAGTCTGCCAAATTTCATTAAAATCAATTTACTAAATTCCGCAAAATAATTTTGCAATCTAAATTTAAAAAAAAAATTGTTTTTTTTGAAATCTTGCAAAACACAGACTAAACAATATTGACAATTTTCAATTTTTCGCATATAAAAGAGCACTTCACCTATCTAAAGGCTTCTATAGAATTGAAATTGGATCATTTGGGCGGCATCAGCATTTTTTTTTAATTCTAAACAATGTTTTGGCTTGTCTACAATTAGAATATCTCGGTAACTATTAGATCAAATTAATTTCAGAAAACTGCGTCGGAAAAGACCCGGAAAGACGCTTCTGTTAAAAAGAAAGTTATTTACGATTAATGGCTCCTGAGATACAACCGGTCAGAGTTAACACGTTGCGTACGGCGTGAGACAATACGTGTCTCACACTCGATGTGATCCTTGGACGGCGTGGCACAAATGGTATACCACATGGTATACTTTCACTTAAACGGCGTGTATTACAACACGTTTCATGCGACTGTGCTATTTAAGCAGGAATACAAAAAGAGCCGTCCTAGTGAGAGGCTGATATACGCCGGACGTTTGTTTTGATTTTATGAACCTATTTTGGGTAAGGTGAATAAAAAAATGTAAATAGTAAAAATTCTGTTTTAGTGGAAAGCTATAGTAAGCATATGAAACATCGGAATATTAGTAAATTATAACAAAACATGTAAAATTACAAAAAAAAATATTATTTCTTGTTCATCTTATGTTCTTGAAAAAAACAAGGAATACAATAATTCTTTTTACACCCATTGGATTGCCAAACTTATCGGGAACAAGTATTCGCTGCAGTGTTCCTGTCATTTGATTCTTTTAAGGCCTTATAACACACAACACACAGGTTTCGTTTATGGTGTACCAAAACGTGTTCTAGTTGTTCTACATCATCTGCTTTTTCGTTCTCCATGTGTTCCACACGATGTTTACCGAATAATAACCTTGCAGCTAACAGCTTCCTGTATTTCGTTATTTGAATTGTTTTCTGTGTTACCTCCTTAGTTAATAGAAATGAATTTACTAATGTACATCCAAAAATCAGTTCAACTGCTAATTTTCGGTACCACTTATTACCTCGTCTAAGGCAATGAGAGTAAGACTTGAGTTGATCTAATAAATCAATGTAGCTCTTGCACCTGTTGTAACTAACGACAGTAGTTGGTTTCTTTATTTCACCGCATCTGTTCTTTATTTTAGTGGTGTTTGCTTGATGTTTTGTCGTAAGCATCATAACGTCACGTTTGTCTTTCCACTTTAGCATTACTATACCAGTAGAACTTTCTTCAGCAACAATTTAATTTTTTTTAATTTAGTATTAACTACTTTGAGAGAATTAGGTTTACGATTAGCTCTTACAGTCTCAACTAGGGGTATTTCTTTCTAATAACTTGGTTGCAAGACTCACACTTGCTTAATAGTTGATAGTAGATTATCCATCAAATGCAACACAACTCCTGCGGAAGCACTACCATCATCAGTCTTATCATTACCAGAATACACTTTAAAATTGTATGTGTACCCACCTATAGTACATAATTTGTACAGTTTTAGGCCAAACTTGTGCCGTTTGTTCATTATATATTGCCTAAATTTTAGGCGTCCTCTAAACGGCACAAGTGTTTCATCTATGCATACTTCTTCACATGGCACCATTACTGCTTGAAACTATTTAATTAGCTTCTCAAGAAGTGGAGTAATTTTTCTTAGCCGATCATTTACTACAGATCGGTCATTATTGTCGCTAAAGCGCCACATCTTTAATAGCTCTTCAAAACGATCTCCTGACATTATAATTTTTATCGAATTTGTATACAAAATGTCGTTACTCCAGTATGCTTTTATTCGAGGATATTTGATTAATCCAATCCACATAATAATGCCAAAAAATATTTCCATTTCAGAAGTATTTGTGCGAACCCACTTCTTTTCGTGTTTCCTCTTATTTGACGGTCTATTATAATTTTGTAAAACCTGCTGTGCATATAAGTTGATTTGTTTAACTATATAATTTATTATGTCGTCAGTAAGAAAGATCTTGAAACAATCATATGCTTCTTGATCTATATAATTCTCGTAATACGAAGATTTTAATCCGTCGTTTTCTACACTGTAATCGAATATTTTCAGCGATGTTCCATCAACTTCCTTCCACTGAAATTTCTCGCTATGACACACTTCTTCAGTAATTGTGGTCGTATCAATTACTTGTTATATAGTTACATCAATAATATTTGTTTGTTGTTCAACAGTCCTTGTTCCGTGGATTGAAATAGTTTCATGTGAACCAGATTCCAAATCCATCTACAAAAAGTTTACCTGTTTATTGTTGACAAAATAAAAATAAAGTTTAATAACTTACGGTTGCAGAAACCAAATTAGAAGTACCTTCGCCAGATTTTTCATCATTTTTCTTGACACGCTTTTTGAGAACTGGCTACTCGCACTATCAGAAGAATACTCATTGGAAGATTCAGGTTCATATCCTTGTGACAAATAAATATAGCAAATTCGCTTTTATTGTCCTCATCACAAATAATCTCATCCCAAATGGCTTGCAGATGGCTCTGTTCTTTTTTATAATCTCCCATATTGCAATAAGTGGCACGATAACAACATTCCGTCAGCAGCAACTAATAACAACTAAGACTACTTCTAATTAGACACAGAATATAAACGATATGCAAATTCAGTTACCCCACTACTGTTTCAAGAACCATGAATATGCATTTGGCGCGAAATATAGCGTGTGGTACGCATAACAAACCACGCCGGCTGGAATAAACAAATTAAGCCTTGGCCAGCGTGAAACAAACGTTGTGCCACAAAGTATATTCTAAAAAAACTTATGATATATCAAAAATCAAACAAGAAAAATTAGTGTGGCATGTTAATTCATTTTTATCTAAATGAATCTAGATACATTAAAAAACGCCGGCTGGGGGTATATTTTTTTTTGTACAGTCGTACGCAACGTATTAACCGGTTTTGTGACAAAGTTATAAACAATACGATTTTAATTTGTTTGGCATGTGATTTAGATTTGGCATATATTATATAAATATGTTGATTATAGTATATGGTTAAGTATACTGGTAAATATTTTATATCCACAATATAGCAATGATCTTCCCTATAGTTCCGACAGAGAAGTTTATCGTTCTTTTTTTGGACTTAAACCTATTGACCCCAAACTCCTTGGGGGTTTTTTCTTAGTGTGCATTTATACCGTTGCTCCGACCATTGCTCTGAGCATGGGATAGTATCATATTTGTAATGTACTGGGAACACCACTGTCGCCAAATGTACAACTACTGGGGCTCCGCTGTCACGAAATGTAATGTACTCGATATGAACCTTAAAGGATGCGTAAAAACCAATTTTAGAGTCTACAAATGTATTGAATATACTATGTGGTTTACAATTAAGTTAACAAGCTGTCAGATACAATTAATAATAACTCTTTCGGCGCGAAGGGAAACGAGAAGAGATCTTAGCAAGAAAGTAAAGGGGTGACAATCTGTAATACTATAATTTACTCGGGTTAGTATATAGAATTTTGTTACCTTGTTATACGGAACTATACCCCATCGGAATATAACAATCGCGCGTAATCCGCACCTGGTGCCGACTCTCATATTAACAACCCTGCCCGAAGACTTCTTCTTCTTCTAGTTCCTATCCGTTTAGGATGTTGGAAATCATATTGGCAATCATAACCTTGCTCGCTGCGGCTCGAAACAGCTCCGTTGAGGTTTTCTTAAACCATGTTCTTAAATTCCGCAGCCATGATATTCTCCTTTTACCGGGTCCTCGCTTACCTTTGACTTAACCTTGCAATATAGACTGTAGCAGGGAGTAACGGTGCTGATTTCTCATAACGTGTCCCAGATATTGCAATTTTAAGCGTTTGATCGTAAACACAATCTCTGGTTCCTTCTTCATTTTTCCTAGAACTTCTTTGTTCGTGATCCTTGCTGTCCATGATATTCTCAGCATTCTTCTATAAAGCCACATCTCAAATGCTTCAAGTTTTTTAATAGTGGCGTCTGTAAGCGTCCATGCCTCCGCCCCGTACAACAACACAGAGAAAACATAGCATCCCAAATGTCTCATTTTTGTATCAAGGGATATGTTGTGACTTTTGAAGATGGCGCTCATTTTGTTAAAGACCGTTCTTGCCTTTCCTATGCGGCACTTTATTTCCTGTAAATTACTCCACTGTTCGTTAATAATAGTTCCCAGGTAACTATACTGTTTTACTCGCTCTATCTGCGTCTCATTACTGTATATATGATCGCGTATATACTGATCGCGTACTGGACGCTATCTCGTCCAACCTGAAGCCGGCGATCACTGCCTGAGCGGACAGTCACGGTGCCCAGCTATCACTGACTGCCTCGACTCCTCTGTTCTTCTTGTTTTTATTGATCTCGTATTTTCAATGCCGGTTATAGTGCCAAGGTCGTGTTTTTGCTGAGTTGTAAGTCCTATGCTTCATTTAAGTCACGAGCGGTGTTATTTTTACAACAATAGTTTCTGTTTGACGTGCTTTTTCTACGTTTAAACAATTATCAAACAATGCACTAACTAGGTCAATTTCTTTGTGTAATTTAAAATGTATACTTTACTGTATTAATTATCCCTTATTTGATTTGGAATATATAATAATCATTAAAATGATTACTATTCTCCCCTATGCTAGAAACCTTATTTTAATTCTTTACTTTCTTGCTATGTTTACATTACATATTATCGATTTTAGGTAAAATAATTGCATTATTGTAAATGCGAGCGTTCACTGTCAGTGCTTTAACGTTTTTTCTGACTTTTTCTTTCTAAGTCATCGCACAGTTGACAGACAGACAGACAGAGAACGATACGATCTCAATATTATATTGCGCAAGAAGGGTACTCTTCTTCTTCTTCCTATGCCGTCCCCATTAACGGAGGTTGGCGACCACATTTTTAAAAGCTTCTCTGTCTTTTGCAACGTGGAATAATTCGTCTACAGTCATGTTTGTCCAGTCTCGAATATTTCGCAGCCATGACTTCCTCTTTCTACCTATTCCCTTTTTGCCATCGACTCTACCCTGCATGATGACCTGCAGAAGACTATATTTATTATTTCTTAGTATGTGTCCAAGGTATGCAGTCTTGCGTACTTTTATCGGTACTACTATCAGTACTAAGGGTACTCTATTGCACTAATATTTGAATTGTATTGTATGTGACCTCGTTAAGAAAAGATAAATAAAGAAATTGGCATAAAAAGGGAATTAAATTAGTTAAAGAACAAATGATAAACTATGATCGCCCACACAAGTGGTTGTTAGTCTATAATAGTCTATATTAGTCTGTAATAAACACCGGATTATGGATACTCTGCTTATTTTTTAAAGAAGATCTAAATGAACAGTTATACCGTAATTTATGCTCTAATATGAATTTCGGTTTGTCCATATAACCAAAGTAATTTTAACTTGTGAATATTGTAAGTGGAGTATTGGTCCAATGTATTTCTTTGCCCGTTCGTAATGTGTTTTCTTAGATCTACATATTTTTTGATCTATTATTGTACACTTCGCTGAATATTCACAGATAATTGAAAAGTTGCCTTTTGCTTTTCGTTTTTTAACCTTAAAGGGCATATAAAATAAGACAGTTTTATTGCAATTTCCTCAGCATTTCCTGATATTTAATTTCATGCAATCGGTGTTATCACAAAAACAAGCACTGTAAAGAAATAAATTTTAAACTGGGTAGTAGAAATAATTCATCATTTAAATAAACTTCAATTTGTACATGCAGATTTTTATATCTAAAGCATGCCTAAAATGTACATTAAATCAAGATCCATTTGAAATATTAAGTACGTTTCAGGAATTACTTTCCTTTTTACTTTGTTCTGTTTATCATTAAAGAGTAATTACATTTTTGTCCAAGAAATACATTATACTTATTTATAAAAGCAATCCTGATTCATTGCATTCTAAAATTAACCTTGTAGCAAATCAAGTTTACGGACTTCATTATTTTAATATGAATTTTATGACGAGCCACTATATCACTTTCAGAACGTATGTAGTTTAATAAATTAGAAAAAGTTTTTGACGACAAAGCATTTGTTTTCTGGACTATTCATTAGCCTCTAACGATTTAAATAGCTCTCCGCAATCAATCTTTAATTATTTTATTTAACTTTGTTCTGTTTTTCATTTTAGTACTGCCATAATTTAGAACAACTGTAAAAACGTCTATAGAATAATATTGTAATGACAAAAAACTAATTAAAAACAAAATCGTACAGCTGCAATTTAAAAAAATTGCGAAATATTAATTCTTATGGGAAGACTCTAGTGGTCCTTAAGTAATTGTACAAAAAGAAACCACAGATTCTACACTTTAAAAATATTACGATTTCAGCCAAATTGCTTTAATAAAATGTTGATATTAAGAAAGATACAGGGTGTTAAAGTGGATATTTAATATTTTAATTTTCGCTATAACTTTCATGTTTGTAAACTAACAACAGCTAACAGCAGATTAGTAGTGTTACTAATATTAATATTAATAAGCTCCACCTGAAATAACTGCCTGCATAAACCTACATAAATGTAGAAAACGGTCTGCCTCCAACTGCAATTATAGTCATCATCATCATCAGTAGCTCGATAACCCTTTCTGAATCCTGGCTTGTTCTAGGATTTTCCGCCATTCTGTTCTGTTCTTTGTTTTGTTTTTCCAGTTGGTAATCTTAAGTGTTTTCAGATCTTGTTCCACTTGTTCCATGTATCTAAGTTTGGGTCTTCTTTTGACCTTCTCCCTACTGATGTTTGCCTTATTATATGTTTTGGCATTTCAGTCTCCAACATCCGTTTAACATGGGCCATCCAGCGCAGACGTCCGATCTTTATGGATGTTTAGATCTCGGGTTCATTGTATGCTGTGTATAGTTCAAAGTTATGTCTTCTGCGCCATATGTCATTTTCCTTTACTTCCTTATATATGTGTCTAAGGATTTTTCGTTCATATGTACCTAATAGGTTCTCATCGCTTTTCGACAGTGGCCACGTCTCTGATCCATATACAAGGACCGGTTTTATCAGGGTCTTGTATATTTTGCATTTGGTTTTTCTTGTGATGTTGTTAGATCTTAGATGTTTAATTAGTCCATTATATGTTTTATTAGCAATATGTATTCTTCTCTTAACTTTTTCACTGATATTGTTATCTGCGGTAACTAATGAACCTAGATATGTAAAACTTATCCCACTTTCGATGTTATAGTCTCGTATTATCAGACTCTGTAGATTTCTTTGGCCTGTCGATTTGCTGGCCTTCATGTATTTGGTTTTTATTTCGTTAATGTTTAGGCCCTTGTTTTGTGCCGCTCTTTCTATTGCATTAAATGCTTCTATCATCTCTCTTTCGCTTTTAGCTATGATATCCACATCATATTACAGCAATTTTAGTGCTTTAGATCAAACCATCCAATACGTAGTGGAGACATGTGAGTTCAGGGCATACCAAGGGGACCCAACAAACTTCTTCACAACTACACATTCAAGCCTTGGATGGATAGCTCATACTTTACCTGGAGGTATAAGCTTTCATTTATTTATATTGTCTTGTATTTTATTATTCGTTCGTTTTTATATAAGCTTATGCTCGTATTTTAAAGTATGTACTTACGTTTTACAACTGCCGTTGTATTTATTATATGTATTAGGCCATGCGCTATATAAATAAATTACTTTACTGAAAGCTTTTTTAAACTATGGTATACCGTCAACCACCGGCATTTTCCTCTTTTATAAATTTATATCAAGCTTTCTTTAAACTAAGATGGTTATATAAATTATGGCAATATGTATTACATTTTTACACACTTGTTAAAAAGTGCGGGTAAATTAAAACAAAAGCCCCGAAGCTATAGACTGCTTGCTGTCCCGATTTGCGTTGGTAAATTGGCTCTCATTTAAATTTAAATTCTCAAACGACACTAAAACTTATGAGTATCATGCAACACGATCATAACTCTAGGTGCAGTGGGTGGAAGTTCATAATTCTTAGTTAATGCACAAATTTATTAAGATATCCCTTTGATGTTGAGTTTCTGATTATTTTCACGTGATAACCACTTTCTTTGTGCACAGTTTATGACTGGTAGGTTTATTAAAAATCGTGTTTTAATCAAATGTTAGATCCTTACTTTACTTATTTTATTATAAGGTTTTCTGAGTCTGTTACACCACTGGCGCATAAGCGTTGATCTTTGGTTTCAGAAATGGCGTCTTAAAAAATTTAAAAAGTTATACTAATTTTTGTAGAAGAGACAGAGGAGAGTGAGGCATAGTGGGATAACGGGACAAAGCGGTGTTTTTTTGTTTTGTAGAAATGTCTATACATCTGACAGCGTACATCAAGTAACTGTCTGTGCCCTTCAAAAGCATCAGTTGGTTATTATTCGATTTACGTTTATGGCGTTTTGAAAACTAAGAAGAAAAATATGGGCTTTGATATTATTAACACTCGCTTTCTTATTGCTTTTAAATAGAAACAAAACAAATTATAACATTGCACTTTTTGTTTTTCGAAACTGCCGGCTAAGTGTTCATTAATCACCTATAAAGCAGATGATATTTTAAGGTAAGCTATAATTTTACAGCATAATATACTATAACATTTTTTATGGCAATAAGGCCATTATGACAAAAGGCTAATAAGTGGAAAAGGATGCAAGGGGCAAAGTGGGGTTTAGTTTACTTGATACCCCACTTTGCCACCATTTCCTTGTACTTGGACTTGTAACCATTGAACGACTTACCATAAACGGTAGGTGCCAACGTGTACCCATTAGAAACGGTGGGCGCCATTCTGAAAATATAACTACCTCCGAAAGTTGGAAGTTAATGTAGAACAATCCATCCATCCCCACAACAAGAATAGAAATAACAGATACGGAAATGAGAACGGCAATAAAAACAATCAAAAATAACAAAGCACCGGGATCTGGAGGCATCTCACCTGAACTTATGAAATACGGCTGAAAAAGTTACGCTGGATTATACAATGGATATTCCAAAAAGCCATAAATGGAGAACAGCTCCCAAAGTAATGGACGGGGGCATATATGGCATCTACATTCAAGAAGGGAGACAGAAAACGACGCCAAAACTGCAAAGAAATAAGCGTAATATCATCAATAGAAAGATTATATAAAGATACTGCGAGAAAAGATAAAGCAAGCGATAAAAGGCAAAATCGGGAAGTATGAGGCAGGCTTCACGACAGGAAGATCATGCATAGACCATATATACACACTGGAACGACTGTTGGAAAAGAAAACAGCAAAAAAAGAGATATATATTTGGTATTTGTGGACATGAGAAAGGCATATGATTCTGTACCAAGGTTAGAACTATGGGAGGCCATGTACAAATAAGAAATAGACGGAACTCATAGAAGCTACAAAAGTTCTGTATAAAGAAAATAAAGTGTCCCTTAAAATAGAAACAAGAATCATAGGAGACTTCACCATAACAAAAGAGCTCCCGCAGGGTTGTTCCACATCTCCTATCCTATTCAAAATATATCTAGAGAAAGCCTTGACTACATGGAAAAGAAAATGCGAAGGCATGGGGGTACCGGTACGGAACGAATACCTATATACGTTAAGCGTTGCAGACGATCAAATAGTGATTGCACAAGACTAAAACGATATCACCTACATGATGAAGAAACTACAAGAAGAATATACCAAGGCTGGCCTAGATAATAACCTCGCGAAAACAGAGTACCTATCTACAAGTGAGGAAGACATAGAAGATTTGCAGATTGATGACAATGTAACAATCAAAGGAAAGGATAAATTAAATACTTAGGTGTTTATAATCCCGAAAAAGCCAACAACATAGGAAGAAATTACGCAAAGATTAGGACCAACAAGAACAGCAATCCGACACCTTAACTCAGTATGGTGGGATAGACACGTAAATATGAAGATAAAACACAGATTTATAAAACATTAGTGCGAAATATTATGATATATGGGGCTGAAAATTAGATTGTAAACAAGAAAAACAGCAGTAAGATAGTAGCAAAAGAGATGGAATGCATGCGAAGATACTGCAGAGTAACAAGAATGGATAGGAGAAGTAATGACGAAATAAAGCAAAGAACATTAATAGAAACACACATACTAACATATATAGAACAAAAAAGACTAAAGTGGTATGGACATGTAAGAAGAACTAGCGACAGCAGATGGATAAAGAGAATAACCGAATAAATCCTTATAGGACGAAAGAAAAGAGCAAAATCCCGCAGATTATGGAGAAACGAAGTAGACGACGCCATGAGTAAGAGAGGCCAAAACTATGGAGAATGGGCCAACAGAGAGAGGTGGAAACGGTTGAGCGAGGGAAGGCAGTGACTACTGTAGAATCCCAAAATATATATATATATATATATATATATATATATATATATATATATATATATATATATATATATATATATATATATATATATATAATATATATATATATATATATATATATATATATAACAAACAAGAAACCCTTTACCGGCGGCAGACATCCTAGCCAGTAATAAAGAGAAATACCAAAAGAAATTAGCACGGAAACTAGTAGCACATACCTTTAAGCACAAGAATATAGATGAACTAGCTGGGAAAATAACTAAAGACACAAACAGTCACTAAGAAACTTTGTTGCAGAATAAGAAAACAAAAGGAAGCTAAACTAAAACCCGAAACTCTAGAACAGATAGAGAAAAGAAGAAGAACAAACAGAGATAACCCGGACTATAAAGCGCTCAACAGAAGCGTTAAGAAAAATATTCGAAAAGACCTTAGAGCTTATAGAACAAACCAGATTCTTGAAACCATAGAAAACAATAAGAACATAAAAGTACTAAAAACATGTAAATCCACTAGCAGGAATAAAATCATAAAGATAAAAGACGACCGTGGAACCTTGTGCTCGCATAAGGAAGAGAAGGATAGAGAAATCCGAAAATTTTATGAGAAGCTGTATACTTCTACTATTCCGAACCCCGGTATACCAACAAAACATATCTTACATGTGGGCTCAGAGGACTTCCCTAAAATAATAACATCAGAAATTAGAGCCGCCCTAAAACAAATGAAAAATAAGAAAACGCCAGGAGAAGATAAAATTACTTCAGAGATGCTAAAAATGGGAGGCACTGCATTAGAAGAGACAATAAGAGCATTACTGAATAAATGCCTATTGGAAGGACAAATACCGAAGGCATGGATGCCTTCGGTATTTGTCTTTCGATATACGAAATGCGGAAGTCATTCTACTCCATAAAAAAGGGGACGCCGCAAATATAGAAAACTACCGACCAATAAGCTTATTGTCACACCCTTACAAACTAGTAGCCCGAATAATAACAAATAGATTGACAGCTAAACTAGAAGCATACCAACCAGTGGAGCAAGCAGGCTTTCGTAAGGGATTTAGCACTATCGATCACTTGTAAACAATTAGGACAATTATTGAAAAAACAATAGAGTACAACATACCACTACATCTGGCATTTGTCGATTATTACAAAGCATTCGACAGTATCGAGAAATGGGCTTTCTTAACAGCATTGGACGACGCCAGACTAGATTCAAGATATGCTGCCCTCCTTAAGAATATATACGATGATGCTACTTTTCACGTAAAAATAGATGATGATCTGGAAACTGTGAAAATAGACCTTGGCAAAGGTGTGAGACAGGGCGACACTATCTCACCCAAGTTATTTACTTTGGCATTAGAAAATGTTTTCAAAAAACTAAATTGAGCCGAAAAGGGATTAAAAATAGATGGAGTATATCTTAACCATTTGCGTTTTGCAGACGACGTAGTACTAATAAGCACAGATATCCATGAACTAAAATCAATGCTACAAGGTTTAAATCACAAATCGAATCAGATAGGATTAAAAATGAATCTTGACAAAACAAAGATATTAAGCAGCAGCCTAGAAAACATCACGATAGATAACGTCAATATAGAAAATGTAGAACAATATATATATCTAGGACATGCAATTAAAAACGAAAAGGAAAATCAAACCCTAGAAATTAAAAGAAGGACTCAATTGTCATGGGCTGATTTTGGTAAGTTGAGCTTCATTTTAAAAGACAGAAAAATCCCAATTCACTTAAAACGAAAAACCTATGACACTTCTATACTACCAGTTGCAGCTTATGGATTAGAAACTATAGCAATAACAAGAAAAATGGCAGAATAATTAAGAGTAACTCAACGGGCCATGGAGAGGGCCATGTTAAATATAAGCCTCAGAGACAAAATTCCTAACACCGAAATACGTCGAAGAACTAAAGTAACCGACATCATGGGAAAAATAGCGACATTGAGATGGCAATGGGTAGCACATGTAGCAAGACAAGACACAAACAGATGGTCTCATAAAGTGACATTCTGGAGACCTCGAGAAACAAAAAAAGCGTGGGAAGACCTAAAAAGTGATCGATAGACGATATAACTGCTGTAGCTGGAAAGCAGTGGATGATAATTGCAAAAGATAGGGAAGCGTGGAAGCAATTGGAGGAGGCCTATGTCCAACATTGGATAAATGAAGGCTGAAGAAGAAGAAGAAGATATCTATATATATATATATATATATATATATATATATATATATATATATATATATATATATATATAATAAATAAAATCAAAAGAAATTGAAATAAAATATTTATTTAAAAAAAATAACAAAAATGTATCGTTTAAACGTTACAACTTTATATAGAAATATGAAACCAGTATTTTATCAATTACTGAATTAATTTTTTTTAAGTCTTCGCCGATTTGACCCCCAACAATTTTGAAGATATTTATTTTTTTTGTATTAGTTTACTTGCTTTAAATAAAGATAAACTTCTATTCTGTAGCTGAAGGATACATAATGTTTTTGAATGTGTAAGTGATTCGGAAGAATCGTCAGCTAATTCCATTATCACTGGCAAGAATTGTGCAAAATTTTCTGCATAAAATATTGAAGCCGCTAACCACGTTCCCAATGTAGTAACAATAGGTTTTGATAAAAGAGGAAGATTCGGCAATTTTCTCTATAAAACTGAGTTCTGATCGGTGCCTTAGGAAATATTTTTTTTCATATTTAAAATTAAATTAATAACAAGAGTAAATTTATTACTGATTTCTACTACGACCCTATTTAAAACGTGTGATAATCAAGTTGTATGTACTAAGCGAGGTTAAAAATTTTCCAATTGTTTTCTGCTTTAACTTTGTAGGGTGCAGCATCCGAAAGAAAGAGCAAATTGTTTGTTTGGAACAGGAAAAACAAATTTTGCTAAACTGTCTTGCAAGAATCTTGAAACCGTTAATTTCCGTTAAAAAAACCATTGGTTTTATCCAACTGCTTGAAAGCAATTAAATGCGATTTAAAAGCTTGCTGATTTTTAATAAATGTGCGATGTACCGGTTACAAGAATAAATTGTTTCGTCCACATATACATAAAAATAATTTTGTGCTAAATCTAATTTTATATTACTTAGTACCACAGAATATACAGAATCGACCTCGTTTCTTCTTAAGTTTCTTTCACTTGGAATATTCCATTGCAGTATTTTCCACGACATATGCGCCAATTTTAGTTTGATAATTTGGATAAAGGTGTATTTGAGCTTAACAATGCTTCAAACAAATCATGGTTAAATATCTCTTGCTCACTTGATTTCAGATTAGTTGATTATATCTAGTAAACACCTAGATATCAAATCTAGCTTTTCCTCTCCTGATTCTGTATTTTTTCCGTGTGTAAAGCAGTTTTGTTGTGCTGTAGTGATTTGAAATTGTTTTAATATGGTATCTGCAAAAAACCTACACTTTGGAGAAGAGTGATAGAGTAGTAGGTTCCTCGATGGCGGCCTGTCAAACGTGCGAAGTCGGGAACTTATTCCTACCTGTCCTCTACTGAACGTATCACCTGTTCGACCGTAGTTGGGATTACGTACGGGTGGTCGTGTAAAGGAAGGAGCTTGTGTATCTGGTGTCGGACTTGTAGGGGCATTGGTTACACTAACGGTCATAAAAGGCCAGGAGGACCTGGGTCACGCTCTCCACATTTTACGGCGAGAGGTGACACGAACGCGCTTTATGTCCCGCTTGGCTATCTGTCCAAAAAGATCAAGACCGATGAGAAAACAGTTACTAGACATTAATATTAAAGGTTCATTTATAAATTCTTTCCCTTAAGTTTACTATACTGCGAAGGTTACGCTATAAGTTACGCTATTTTTTAATAAGATGAAATTTTTATAAAGGGGTAAATATACGATTGCACGATTAATCCTTTGTGTGCATTTCTTTTTTAATTGCATTATTGTCAGTCTTGAGTAAGAACTTAAGAAGATATCCATTGAATTCTGGCAGTCACCGGTGGGAGAAACCTTTTTTAGACATATAATATCACGGAGCCAGACACGCTGGCATTTTCCAGCCGGATACGATACTTGGCCAGAAATCCATATATTAACCGTTATCTTAAAAGATAAATAACTATATTATATTAAGGAAAACTTACGTGAAGAAGAGCAAAGAAATGTTGGAGGAGAAGTTGGACTGTTGGGAGAGGGCTATTAAAGAGGGAAGACTTCAGGTTAGTAGGCCGAAAACAGAGTATATCTGATTGGCACGAAGAGGAATGGTTGGGGACATAGAATTGCTTGGAGAAAAACTAGAAATAGAAGGAAAATTGAAATACCTTGACTCCTACCTAATGATAAATGCGACACTATATCGAGAAATTTCCCACAGGATGCAGGCTGTTTGATTTAAATGAAAGCGAATGAACAAGGTTCTTTGTGATCGAAAAATCGGGGAAGAGCTGAAAAGAAAGATATACAAGAGTATGGTGAGACCTGCGTTGGTGTACGCCAGTGAAATGTGGCCTATAAAGAAGATTTAAAAAATATATGAAATGTAAATGTTACAGCGGATGTTGGGTAAGACTAAAAAGGACTGTGCGGCAGAGGACTTAAAAGAAAAAGGTTTAGGTGAAGAAGACCCGATGCACAGAAATAAGCGGCGACGAAGAGTTAAGAACAGCGAAAACTGAAAAGGGACAAGCTGAGGAAGAAGAAGTAGTTTAAGGAAAACGTACAACTAACTATCAATCAGTTCGTAATTCATTTATTAGTTTTTAAGAAAAAAACTTCCAAAAATCAATAATTAAAATCACTTTTAAATACTATTTGCTTCAAACAAATATGAAAATTTGTATCTAATTATAATTATATTGTATTAAAATATTTTAACCAATCTCAACTTGTTTTTCTTGTTTTTAAATAGACAAATTTATATCCTGATCTCTAATTCTCTCCCCCTACATAATTTTAGTCCTTTATCTGATATCAAAATTTCGATCTCTGCAAACAGCTTTTCGTAAAATATATTAAACGCTATTATTTTCAATTTTAGAAATCCACTTTCGATCGTTGAACAGATCGAAGTGGAAGATATGGTTTAAAAAGGCACTAAGACAAGGAGATTGGGCTGTTACTTTAGTGGGGAGGAATATTGAACTAGTTTTTAAGTATTGAATTAATACTATTATTTTATTGAATGTTTTTTTAATAATTTGATAAAAGCTCTTTTTCCTTATCGCTGACAATGCAATGCAAGTTGGTATTTACTGAGCACCGTCTCTTTATTTCTGTTATGCGATACTTTATAAGAAAAGAACGTTATTAATTGGCAAATGTTAATAACAATTTAAAATATTCTGAAGCCATTTTATTAAAAAAATCCACAAGGAAAACAATTCCTGTAGCTGGCTATCACAAAAAAGAGGTTAGTCTTCCTAAATGGGTATATTTATTTAAAAACCCTTAAAAGGGCTACATCAAAAAAACGTAGTTACCAGCTGTTCTCCGTGTGAAGAGGTCTACTCTCCGGCTCTGGAACTCACTTCAGCCATGTATGTTACCTGAAGTCATATTTAATTTAATACTGAACATCACAGTTTTTTTACAACATGTTGTATAATCTTTTACAACATATGTAATTTAAAGGGTTTTTACCCAGGTATTTTGGTGGCTCAGGCATTATAACCTAGCAATTTTAAAATTTAAACCTGATGATGGACTGTTTAGTCTGAAAACGTTTTTTTTTTATGTAGCCCTTTTAAGGGTTTTTAAATAAATATACCCATTTACGAAGACTAACCTCTTCTTTTTTTTATTTTATTAAAACTTAAAACAATAACATAAAAGAAATGAGATCAACCGATGATATTGAGAAAACATGGAAATTATTTTGTGAAAATATGACCAAGGTGCTAGAAGAACGTAGTGTGACAAATAGAATCAAGAGACAACAATGGATCACGGAAAAAATACTCGACCTCACGGAATAAAGAAAACAATAAAAGGACAAGGCAGATGAATACAGAAGAAAACAAGGAGACATAAAACAAAAAATACGAGCAGCTACAGAAAAGCGGATGGAGGATAAATGTTAAGAAATGGAAGAATAAGCAACATGATTGCTTAGAAAATTTTAATGATATAATACTTTTGTTATGACTAAAAAAAAGAACTTTTTGTTTTAGTTATAACAAAAGAACTTTTAAATGCAAGCTCAGAAGTGGCAACCGCTAACACAAAAATAAAATCCAAAATAAGTGTAGAATCACAAAACATGCTTAAACAAAGAAAAGATCTTCTAAGACAAAACAAAAGAGACACTGCAGAATTTAAGGAACTTATCAAGTAATAAGAAAACAGATAAAAGAGGACATTAAAAAACATCAAGAAGACCGTATAGAACAAATCATAGGAAAGAAAACTAGAAAACAAATCATAGCTAGGAAAGAAAACCATAATAACCAATAAAAATAAACAAGAACAACTAAAAAAAAGTAAATTTGATATTGCAAACTCAATCAAAAAGTTGTACGCCGATCCGTACCGTTCCAGAAACGATCCTCCGAACTCCTCAAAGCAAAACTTAAAAGGGCAGATAACAAATGTCAACTCAGAAGTGATGCCCAAAATAAGCCACGAAGAAATAAATAAAGCAGTAAAAGAAATAAAAAGGAATAAAGCTCCTGAAAGCAATGGAACCGTAGCAGAAATGCTGAAGGAAGGCGGAGAAGAAGCCATCATATATCTAAAAATACTATTTAATAACTATCTATTCCTAAGCAACATACCCGAACAATGGAATACTGGTAAAACAATACTAATACACAAAAAGGGAGACACCACAGACCTAAAAAATTATCGACCAATTTCACTTCTTTCACAACCTTACAAAACCTTTACAAAGATTATTACAAACAGGTTAATAATTACATTTGACGGATATCAACCAGTACAAAAGCCGGATTAAGAAAAGGGTACAGCACCTGTGACCATCTATATATTTTAAAAATCCTAATAGAAAAGACGAATAAAATCTCCCATTATGTCTGGCTTTTATAGATTATGAAAAAGTTCTTGACAGCGTAGAACTGTGGGCAATAGAAGAAGCATTAGTCAACAATCGGATCGACTTCAGGTACAGAATATTAATAGATATTATTTACATCTAGCTGAAATGATAGTGACGTTGGGCAATGGAATCGAAACAAGAACAGTAAAAATCAACCAAGGAGTACGACAAGGAGACACAATATCTCCAGAATTATTTACAGCTGCCCTAGAATGTATCTTTAAGTCAATAGACTGGGAAAATAAGGGAATCCGTATTAACGGAAGCTACTTGAACCATCTTAGATACGCAAATGATGTAGTACTAATAGCCTACACGTGGAATGCACTGAATACGATGATTGAGGAGCTACACACAGTATCACAAAAAAAGAACTGAAAATAAATGCAGCAAAACTAAACTAATGTCAAAGACCGGTGACACACCTATGATAAACATCGAAGGGACAGAGATAGAACACGTAAATAAATATACATATCTTTGTCAAAATGTCAAGGTAAGCAAAGAAAATCAGACTACTGAAATAAGCGGACTTGAAAAAATAGGATGGGCAGCATTCAGAAAACTCTCATACGCATTTAAAAATAAAAATATACCTCAAAGACTGCGAACTAAAGTGTTTAATTCCTGTATTCTACCTGTTCTTACATATGAAGCTCAAACCTGGACATTCACTTAAATAAACATGGAAAAGATCAGAAAAACTCAGAGAGCTATGGAACGACAGATGCTGAATATCTCACTCAAAGACCATAAAACCAATGAAGACATTCATAATAAAACAAATATGAAACCAAAAGACCACCAGGAAGACCGCAAATGCGATGGAGCGACGATATTAAAAAAAAACTGCAGGGTTAATGTGGAAACGTCTTACAAACAGCAGAGATGAATGGCGAGAATTAGAAGAGGTCTATATTCGTCAATCCGAATAGAGAAAAGGGCTTAAAAAATAAAATGAATAAAAAATGATACGTTTAATATATACAAAACAATTCGTGATTTTACTGGCCTGTATGATAAGAAAGTCACTAATACTCTAGTAGATAATGCAGCAAAAGTTATCATTAATAAATGAGAAATACTTGAAATATGAAATAACTATATAACTGAATTGCTCCAAGATGATAGGCCAAACAAACAAAACAATGTATATCAAGAAGGACCTAAAATTTTAAAATATAAAGTTCTTCACGCTATAAAATCAACAAAAACCAAGAAAGCAACTGGACCAGATAACATCCTAGCTGAAGTTTTAAAAATTGAGCAAGAGAACCAGGTTAATATGATATTATATGTAAAATATGTAAAATACCTGAGGAATGGCTTAAATTTATTTTTATATTTTTAATATCGAAAACATAGCAGGCAAAACGATGCAGCGGTACAGATTAAATAGTCTGATGAGACTTCTTCTTCTTAGGGTGCCTGTCCGTTCCGAACGTTGGCGATCATTCTGGCTATGATGATTTTATTGGTTGCTATACAAAATAGCTGTCTTGAGGTCTTTTTATACCGTGCTCTCAGGTTAGCAAACCAGGATATTCTTCTTCGTCCTGGGGTTCTTTTTCCTTCAATTTTACCCTGCAAAATGCATTGGAGTAGCTCGTATCTGCCTTGTTTTCTCATTAGATGTTCCAAGTACTCCAGCTTACGGCTCTTCACAATCTTGACCAAATCCGCGGTTGTGTTCATCCTCCGCAGTGCTTCTTCAATGGTGACTTTGTCTGTCCATGGTATCTTCAGGATTCTTCTGTATAACCATAATTCAAACGCCTGAAGTTTTGATCGAGTTTCCGCCTTTAGTGTCCACGTTTCTACTCCATACAAAAGCACTGAGTACACGTAACATTTAAGGAGCCTTATTTTTGTTTTCAGGTTGAGTTCATGGCTTTTAAACACAGAGCTCATAGTCAAGAATGCACTTTTGTCCGATGCGACATTTAATCTCTTGGGTATTGTCCCACGACTCATTGATTATAGTTCCCAAGTAATTGTATTGTGAGACACGTTCAATTCTCATTTGGTTCACATACAGATTTGCCCCAGTTATGTTTTGCTTGCTGATGATCATTAGCTTGGTTTTGCTGGTGTTTATATCCAGTCGATATGTTCTACTTGTTTCTGTTATTCTGTTTATTAAGTTTTGCAGCCCTTCTATGGTATTATAAATCACTATTGTATCATCTGCATACCGCAGGTTGATCTTGAGCTTGATTGAGCTTGATCCATTTATTGAGATTCCTTCATCAATATCTTTTAGGGCCTCTTCAAAAATGTGCTCTGAGTACAGATTGAATATCAGTGGTGAAATTATCTACACCTGTCTCACTCCCCTTAAGATTTTGACCTCATCTGTATATTCTCCATCTACTCGAAGTACTGCTGATTGATTCCAATACAGATTAGCTATAATTTTTAAGTCTCTTCCAACAATCCCTGCCCTCTTCAGCACTTCCATCATTTGTTCATGCCTGACTCTATCGAAAGCCTTCTTGTAGTCAATCAGGCATGCAAAAACATTACAGCTGACATCTCTACATTTCTGAAACAAGATCTGCACGCTAAATAATGCTTCTCTCGTACCAACGGCGTTCACAAATCCAAACTGATTGCGCGCAATTTGTTCCTCGCATTTCCAATAAATTCTTTTGTGAATGATCTTTAAAAACCGCTTCAGCAGATGGCTCATTAGGCTTATTGTCCTATAATCTTCACAAAGATTTGCTCCTGGTTTTTTGGGCAATGGTACGAACTCCAATTTGAGCCACTCTACTGGTATTTTTCCTTCCTTGTATATTTCATTAAATATATCAGTTATTATTTTTATTTGTTCTGTATCTAATAACTTCAGCAGTTCTGCAGGAATTTCATCAAGTCCCGGTGTCTTTCTATCCTTCGTTTGTCTGACAGCTGTCGTTATTTCTTCTGGTAGGATTTCGGGACCAGAATTTTCTTCGACGATGGGCTCTTGTAGTGTTCTAAGGTCATGAAAATGTTTCCGCAAGTATTCTTCCCATACTTTTTTTATCTTCTTTAGTTATGGCAAGATTGCCTTCATTATCTGTTATTTTTCCGCTGTTGCGTTTTCGAAACTTTCCAGTTATTTCCTTTACCTTTCGATAAACATTGAAGTTATCATATCGACTCTGATACTCTTCTATTTCTTGACATTGTTCTGTTTTTAGTTTCTCTTTGGCTTCTCTTATTTTTCTTCTGACGAAGGTATGTATTCTTTTATATTCTTGGAGATTTTCTTTTTTTTTCCTCTGATCTATAAGCTATTTCATCGGTCATCCACGATTTGCATTTCTCTATGTCTTTCTTCAGGTGTTGTTCTTTTATTTCTCTCACTGTTTTTTGTATGATGGTCAGACTTTCCTCTATAGTTTCTGCATTTTTGCATGTTAGTACCCTTTTATTGAGATCTGTGATGAGACACACATTGAAAATATTTCTTCGCTTTATTTATAAAAGAATAAGAAGTCACTACAAAGGAGACTTAGATAAAACACAGTTTGGATTTAGAAATGAGCTGGGTATATCCGTAAAGCACTTGTTTGCTTAAAAATACAAAAACTGCAGCGACCAAGATATTTATATGGCTTTCATGAATTATAACAAGGCTTTCGAGAGGGTACAGCATAGAATGTTTTTGAAAATATAAAGAACAAAAATCACTAATGTTCGAGATACTAATCATAGAAAATCTATATTAAAAAAAAAGCAGTCGTGCTAGTCGAACAATGAATGTTACATTTAAAGAGTCCTAAGACATACACTCGCGAAAAAATACAGTTCTAAATTTAAAGAAAATGTGTAATTCAAAAAAGATATTGAACAAGCAAACAAGAACTACTTCCACCTAGCCGTGGGTTAATCATTATTCAAGTAATAATAAATATAATTTGCCTAATTAATAAAAAAGTAAACAAAATAAAACTATTAATGTATAGTCGAAAGTTTTTTCTATCCGTGTGGTAATTGGGAGATAATTGGAAGTAGTTAAGCCTAATAATGTTGTTCCGGCATTAAATGTGTTATCCAGTGGTCATGTAAATGCGTTCTATTTTCCCGGTAACACTACAAAATACTGCAAAAACCCAGAAATGTGCTCACAATTTACTGTAAAATAAAATTAATTAATTAACTGTTTATACAAATATATTTATATAAAAGCAATTAAACAAAAAATAATAATAAAAAACATTATAAAATAAATAACATTATATATATATATATATATATATATATATATATATATATATATATATATATATGTATTCGCTGATTAAGTTAGAAAACGGAGCTTTGAGGATTATTGGGATACGCAGCGGTGAAATAAGTATACTCTTTTAACTGAGTTTCAGGCTTTAGAAAATGTTTATTTTCATCATCAGGAAAAACTAAAATAAAGTGCTAATGCTACTAAAATATCTTCGAAAAAAAATTTTTAATTAAAAGATCTAAAAGTTGTTTTTTTACTTACGTTATTGAGATTAGAATTTCTTGGTTGTTAAACTAACATGTGACAATATTACGCACCACTTATAAAATGAGTTAAAAACTAAAAAATACATGGTATGATGTAAAAAAATTTTTTTAATTGACAAATTATACAAACTGACACATAAGAAAAAGACAAAATTTATAAATAGTTTTAAATTCCAACTGTGAATTGTTATTAAGGGAAAATGTCATTTGGCCTAACCATGGCCTTCATTGTTGTATTTCGTGGTTTCATCTCTTATCATTCAGTCGGGCATTGTGTCCTGCGAAGCTCCATTTTAATTTGGCAGCATGTTCTCCTGCGTCTTGTACTTTAGTTTTGCTTCTAATTTATTTGTTTGTTTTTTTGTCTATAAATCTCACCCCGAGCGTTTATCTTTCCATCGCTCTTTGTGCTTTTACTACATGATACAAATACAAACAGATAAGATACCGCGCATGCGGGCGTGGCTTATGCATGACTTTTGTGACGTCAATTTGTGCTAAATTTCGCCATATTGTGTTTTGACGTTTATGTACATTTACGGTTCATAGTAAATATTTAATAAAATAATATTTTAAAAGTGTTACAAGGCTTTAAATTTTTCCCGATATGAGGTGTGCAGTGTATGGTTGTGCCGTTACAATATGTGCAAGAGTTTTGTACCCGGTACAGCATTTTATAGCTTTCCAAAAGACAAGGAAATGCAAGCTGTTTGGAAACATTGGTGTAAACGCCAGGATAATTTTAATGTTAAATTTGCTCGTGTTTGCTCTAAGCACTTTGTTGAAAGTGATTGAAGTGATGAATCGGTCATTCAGGTTGGCAAAATATAAAACAGAAGTCAACTACTTTATAAGTTTATAGAAGACGTTTCGCCTTATACTTCTAAATCTTCATCAGTTCATCATCAACTCAATATGTGGTATTAAAGATGTTATTATATATGTACTTAAGTTTACTCATTATTTAGAACTAACTTAAAAAAAAACAGAAACAAAGGACACAAAAATTTTGCAAAAAATAATATTCGCAGAAACGAAGATTTAACAAAATTTTAAACTTACATTTGGCTTCATTTAGAGATGGTTCTCCAATGGAGACAAACAAAACACTGGTGAGTTTTGGTTTTTGTATCAATTTGTATTTTCATTGTAACTTTCTTGTAAATATTGTGTATGAGCATTCTGTATCGGGAGTCTATCCTGCAGTTGTTCATAGCTCTCTCTATTGCCCAAAGTTTTATGGAGTCGAATGCCTTTTCATAATCAACGAAGCCAATATATAAGTTCAAGTGATATTCATTGGCTTTCTCTATTAGAGTTCTGACTGTAAGAAGATGATCCGCTGTACTGTAACCGTTTCGGAATCCTGCATGCTCTGCCAATTGATAGCTATCAAGCTTCGACGTTAACCTGTTAGTTATTACTCTCATAAACAATTTGTACATTTGGGACAGAAGGGAGATTGGACTATAGTTCTTGAGATCTGCCCTATCTCCCTTTTTGAAGAGAAGTATTGTCAAACTTTCATTCCAATCATCTGGGACTTCTCCTCTGTGAAGACATTCGTTGAAAAGGTTTTTCATTTCTTCGAGAATTATTTCATTTCCCTCCTTTAACATTTCTACAAGTATTCCATCTGGACCCGGAGCCTTCTTCTTCTTTAGTTGTACCATAGCTTGTTTTATTTCGAAGGATTCTATGTTAGGGAGTATTTCTGAGTTGACATTCGTTATCTTTCTCTTAAGGTCTTCCTTTGCAGTGTTATCTGGGTTCTTGGTTGAGAAATTAATATCACGGTAAAATGTCTGAGGACAGTAACTTTTAGGATTTCGTTCTTTTCTCTTTTTTTTTTCATATTTATCCTTCAATGATATTATTATAGGCTTTCCTGTTTGGTCTTAAGCATTTCAGGCCTCGGTTCTTTTCTATTATTTTTTCTATCTTGTTTTCATTATAGATCCTTAAATCTTTCTTTACTCTCTTCTTTATTTGTTTGTTTAATTCTTTGAAACCATTGGTGTTTCGCTCTTCTTCGCTTAGACATCTGCGTCTCTTTTCCACTAACCGTTTTGTTTCTTCACTTATTCGGTCTTCTTTATTTTTCGTTTTTTTTTGCAACAGTCAGTCCTGCTTTCAAGAGCTTTCGTTGCATTTCTTTATTAATTGTGATTATGTCAGAATATTCTTATTAATAATGTTCTAAAATTTTTTTTCTTAAGAAAAGTAATCGATCTCGTTTTTTGTCTTTTTATTGGGAGATGTCCACGTCCATTTTCGGTTTGCTGTTTTCTTGAAGTGTGTGGTCATGGCATATAAATTTTGTTGTTTTTAGAAGTTATATAATTTTTCTTCTCTTTCATTTCGTGTGCCATAACCATGCATTCCTATTTTGGTTTCAGTAATTTCTTCTTTTTTACCCAATTTTGCGTTGAAATCTACAATAATGATGGTATATTTTGTATCATTTTCTTCTAATGCAGTTATCAAATCTTCGTAGAACATTTCAACTGCTTCTTCCTGATGTGTTTGTTGTGGAAGCATACACTTGTATAACCTTGATCTTGGTTTTATTATCTAGGTCTATTATAATGTAAGCTACTTTATCAGAAACGCTTTTATATGTAGAAATGTATGGTGTGCGATACTTTTTGACAAGAAATCCTACTCCACCATATGTTTCGTCTATTTTCCCTGTATAGTATAAACGATTTCTAGACTTTAAATGGATGCATTGTTCGCCTCTTATTTTCACTTCTAATAGTCCTACAATGTCTCACTTTATCTTAGATAGTTCTTCTTCTAATTCGTAGACCTTTTCATCTTTAGCCATAGATTGGATGTTGTAAGTGGCTAGTAGTAACTCTTTTTGTTTGTTCGTATGTATCTATTTTGGCGCATTTTGTTGAGCTTTTGCACCTCCCGCCCCCCCCCCCCAATGTGGGATTCTGAGTTACTAGCTCTAGCCACCTGGCTTATCATCCCATTTTGTTTTAAGTTTAACATGTGTTTTGAGGGGTATAATGGCATTAAAACACCACGCTTGTCGGACGGGTTGGTGAGTGTTCGCAGTATAGCAGCCGATTAAATCAGTGTTTGATTTTCGCCTGCACTTTGTGGTACTGCACCTTTCAGGAATTACATTCCTTGGATACAGGCCACTAATGCCACAGCTGCTGATCTGTGTCATGTCCTCCGTTGATCTGCGGTTACTTATTTGGTTAAGCCTTATTTATACCTGTCCTCCATATCTACAGGAACTTTCCCTATCAGCCATTGGGACGCGCCGTGTCGGGGTTGACTACTTCCCCGCCCAGTCTGTCTTGCACAAAGTGCTGAAGGATCCCTACTCAGTTCAGCGTTCCTCCTCTACACAAGCTAAGACCGGCACGGAAAGTGTTTATACCTAAAATATTTAGTTTAATTACTCTTTAACGAGACGTTTAAATGTTTACATAGGTAAAATGGTAAGTACTGTAGCTGACAAATTACCAGCAGTCTTAATAATTGGTGAATGTAGAAACAATTTTCATGCAGCGGATCGTCTTTTTAATTATGGGTACCCCGATCACCCTATTTCGAGGACTTATTTGAGGGAACTTCTTCAAAAGTTTGAAGAAACAGATAGTGTTCAAGATGCTAAACGATCTGGAAAACTAACAATTAGTGATAGAAAAAAAAATGATATAATTGTAGATATGCTAGTAAACAGTACTACTTCTACAGCCCAAGTTGCATCTATCTGTGGAATCAGTCAAAGGACAGTACACCAAATGTTGACTAAAAACAAATTCCATCTATATAAAATGTGCAACAACTTTCAAATGATGGGACCGATCGAAGATTAGTATTATGAGAAAATATATCTAATCAAAATAATCAAGAGCCAGATTACCATAAACACCATTTGTTTTAGTAAGGAAAGTATTTTCTTCCTCAATTTAAGTGTTAAAGCATTAAAACCCACACAATATAAGGTATTAGAGTGATACGAATCCTCACGTATTTCGTAAAAAACCTACTCAATTTTAAGAAAAAGTAAATGTTTGCGCAGGTATTTTGGGACTGTTTGTCTGTACCTGTTTTTCTCAATGCTAACTTAACCGATGCAATTGAGCTGTAATTTATTGAAATTCTGGAAGATTATACAGACGAATTCGGTAACTTGCAAATAGTATTTCAACAAGATGGCGCTCCTGCACACTATTACCACAGATTAACCACAAACAATTTTTTTTATACTATGCTATTATGGTACAGTAAAACGTTACGTAAATGAAGAATATGGTATTAGATGGACACAAGGTCTAACAGAATGGTCAGCTTAAGCCTCACACTGAACCTCACACCATTAGATGTTTTTGCTGTATAAGGTACTTAAAATTTAAGGTTTACGATACAGCACCCGACAGTATTGACATTTTGTAACAACGAGTTCTTGAAGAATGTAGAACAATTTCTCAGAAGAAATTCCAAAAGTGGATGGGGCACATTTTGAACACTGAATATAAGAATTTTAATTAAATAAAAGTCAGATATCGAGAACAGTTTTTATTAAATCTTGTTTAGAGTGCTAGTACTTTTCAAATACTTTTGCTCCTAGAGCATCTACAGGGTCACTTCGTCAAAATTAGGCTATCCAACAATATATTGAGAATGCCATAGACATTAAATTATACATTAACACAACACGACACAAGGACAAACAGTTTAACATTATTAAAATAGACGAAGCCACATATCGGGTAGCATCAGGACAGAGATGCTACCTTCTCTCAGGTATATACTGCAGCTCTGCAATGCCATCTTACATCTTTCACTAATTTTGCGAGGAACCACTTACAAGTCCAGATACAAGTTAGTACTTTTAAGACACTACGAGAGGTAAGACTCTACGAGAGCTTGTGTATTTTTTAACCAACATTTATAGACTGTCTTTTGCAACGACCATTTTTTCGACTGTCTTTTAAAGTTGTGGTTTTAGTCATTTGGGGTAAGTCCAAATACGCCCAAATTGATTTTTTTTTTTTTTTAAATTGTGTGGGTCCATTTCAAATAGGTAAAACGAAATAAGAATAAGACTAACAATCAATTTATTTTACAACTAACGACCGGTTTTGCATACTATAATTTGCTATGCATCTTTAGGTCAACGGTACATCGTAAACTAAATGCTAAATGATGTATTAGGGTACTGTATTGTACAGAATATACAGCAATTATGCCAATATTATATGTGTGATAATATTATGTGTGTGTGTAAATATAAATATTGTTATAATAATTATTAAATAAATATGATCTCTAAATCTCTGATCACAGCGTGGCATTAATAAAAATAAGTTTTTAGGTAAAGGTTTTTATTAATAAAATATTAAAGGAAATAAGGTAATATCGGTACATATACAGTAAAAAAATAAAGTTAAAATATTTTCAGCTTTATTGTAAGAAAGAAAGTATCTGCCACGCAAAATCAAACAAGTAAAAAAACAGAGGCCTAAAACTAGAAAAAGATACTTACCCGTGTATACGGCCAAGACACTAACCAATTTGTGTGACTATAAATTCATTAAGAATGATTGTAGCGTTAAGATTGAAAAGGGCGAATAAAAATTCGTATTGGCTTATATAGAGTGGAACGGCTACTAAAAATATTTATAATTTAATGAGGTCGCTTTGGAATAATACAGTACAGGGGGCAAATACGATTGAAATGTTACACTTTCACGTTTGATTTAATTAAAGTGGTTATACTTATTTTAGAGTAGCACTGATAATGGAACAGTTGTCCTGCAAACGTTCTATGATTCAGCCCGACAGGGTTTTTATTATTATATCTTTTATAAAGGAATTTTTTTAATAAAATGTTTCTTATCTTCAAGCCTATTGTAACATCTTTACTACAAAGCATCTGTTTTAATTTAATTATTGCATTTTTTACTTCTTATATTTTGTCCTAAGTGAATTTATTACGTTTATTAAATACAGCCCGAGACTTTTATGCATTTAAACTTTTATCTTTTGTTTACTATGTATTCTGAAACTTTTTGAGATTGCTCTGTTTACGTGATTACCGTAATATATTTCTTTTTGTTTAAGAAAATAAGCCGTTTTTTATTTGTTGAAGATCTTTCGGATAATAATATACTGTTGATGGGTCGTCTAATTACGTTTTTATCACACTATCATTGATTATTTCAATGCTCACTGGATTATTTCTTCTAATTTGTCTCATAAAAGTACTTTTATGAGACGGAATACACTTTCAATAGTTACTGCCAAACTACATAAATCAGTAGAAAACTACTATAAAAGCTACTATTATAGCTGCTATTATAACTACTATTACAGCTATTTAAATCATATCGTTTCTGTTATAAGTTGACAGCTAATCTTACAGCAATATGTATTTTAATATGATTTTTCCAACTTAGCTGTTCATGTTCAATATTTGTGTAATCTACTTATTGTTTTTATTAGTCAATACTATAAAACTTTTACTGCTAAACATCATCATTATTAATTTGCCCTGATTGGTCTATTATCCTTTAGATATTTCTATAAATTTCTGTTGTGGGTCTCCGCTATCCAATTGCATAGCGGAGTTCTGCTAAAGATAGGTCTCTCTAAATCTCTATTTGATTTTTTGTCCCACTGTCTGATGTTTATTTAGCTTATCAAAGAAAAGTATGACGTTCTTCCATATGTTTTTACTTTTGTGTAAATGCTAATCTTATCTATTTATTGTTTCTTACTTAAAACATTTATTGGCAAACTGCAATAAAAATGGATGTAAACTGAATTCGATAAATTACGCAATCTTATTTTATTATTGGATATAAGATGCCTTTCTATCCCTATTATTAAGAAAATATTTTTATTCTCTAAACCAGCGGCTTATATTATTATTAGGCTGAAGCTGCAAACATTGTTTGTTTGCAATATAAATATTAAGTTCAAGTTCCCATTGGAATCATTATATTATAATCTTATGAAATAAACGGTTTAAAAATGCGTTTGTGATAGTTTTTATCGTTGGTCGAATTGTGAATACGAGCTCATTCATTCTCTAACAAACCGCCACACTAACAAAGTGGCACTAAGACAGAAATAAAGCAATCATTTGAAGTAACTTGTCAAACGTCAAATGACGTCTCCCTCGAGTTTCCAAATAAGCAATCGAGCGTTCGTTGTCTACACCTCGCAGTCATTTAGATCCAATCTGCCTTATTGCGTATATAAAATATCGTCCAGTTTCGGTGCGGAAACGACTTCAGGGCACGTAACAACGTTTTGTGTATCGGGTGGGATCTGAAAGTGCAGATTTCACACGATAATTTTGACAAATTAAGTTTACCAAATTAGTCTAATGGCTTAATTGAAAGCGAAAAAATGTGAATAGAACATGAAATCTGTCGGATTGTATCAATAAACGTTGGTTGTTTAATAAGATCTAATGTCTGTTTACATACTATTTCCCATTTTTGGTAATACACATCTGGAAAAAATTGACTAATTTATTACTGTAAATAATATTACACTAAATTAAAACAGATACATACAGTGTGTAAAAGCCAAATGGAATAAATTTATTATTTAGGTTACTGTACATATTTATAAAAAATCCCGAAACACGTCAAATTTAAATTATAACTTGACATTCTTTAACGTAAAAATGCAACCCCTACCTTCAACCCCCTTAGAATGACAGGTACAACTACCCAACTTTTAAAATAGGACGTATAGGCTTGTGATATATCGTTTGAAAGGTATTTTCATTATCCATTCAAAAATGTTGTCGCTTTTAAGTTTATTAAGATTAATTAAGATAAAATAAATTAAAATCATGTGGTTACCGAAATTCGCTAAAATATAATCAAAAACTAAAATGTAATGCAAAACGTAATAAAATGTAGAACACGATAAAGAACTATGAATGTTAATGAAGTAGATGTTCAAAATGTTCACCGCGAACGTCTTGACAACATCCTAATCTCAAATAAAACTGTCTTCTAACATTATTTAATATAACATAACATTTAAGTCATTTAAATCAGAAGGTTTAGTTTTGTACACATGGCTCTTCACATATCCCCATAAAAAGAAATCTAATAATGTAAGATCAAATGATCGCGCTGGCCATTCAATCGATCCTCGCCTCCCTATCCACCGATTGGGAAATATTGTATCGAGGTACTGCCGGACATTAAGTTGGTAATGTGGTGGTGCTCCATCCTGTTGAAACCATATCGTATTCGCTGGAAGTTTGCCAACGTTAGAATGACATCATTTTGAAGTAGTGCCAAATAATTGTTGCCATTCAAGTTGCCCTCAATGAAAAAGGGACCAATGATAATGTTTCCTAGAATTCCTGCCCAAACATAACCTTTTGAGGGTATTGAGTGTATTTTCCTGAAACTCAAGCAACACATCTAATTTGAGTTCATCACTTAGTGAACTGCTTTTTCTGGCAGCTGCTGGACATTGGCAGCTGCTTTTCTTTATCTGCCTTACATGACCAAACTCTCGAAGCTGCTTCTCTATTTTACTTATTGTTCCCTGGGATATAGGCCGTAAATTAGGACATTTCTCATGAAATAGGCGAGTTACTTCCTGTTGTGTTCGGGTGTTATCTCCGTAACCAATCATTTGTAAAACTGTTATTTTATGCATTTCCGTTAATCTAACAATTTTTCAGAAAATTGAATTGAACGAACTTTTTACTTAAATTAAAATACTGACAACTTAAATAAAACAATTTACTAATGCGTGTTAAAATAACGTTGCCACGGAAATTCTTTAAAATTTTTTAATGGTTACCATCTAAAAACCACACTGCTATGGTTTTTGTTCACTTTCTCATTATCAAGACCTAAACGGGAAATATGTTTTGAGTATATTTTAGCGAATTTCGGTAACCACATGATTTTAATTTATTGTATCTTAAATAATCTTAATAAACTTGAAAGTGGCAACATTTTTAAATGGAGAATGAAAAGACCTTTCAAACGATATATCACAAGCCTATACTTCCTATTTTAAAAATTGGAGGTTGTACCTGTCATTCTAAGGGGGTTGAAGGTAGGGGTTGCATTTTCACGTTAGAGAATGTCAAGTTATAATTTAAATTTGACGTGTTTCGGGATTTTTTATAAATATGTACAGTAACCCAAATAATGAATTTATTCCATTTGGCTTTTACACACTGTATATTTTACACAATGAAAAACACAGTATTAAGCGGGAAGTAGCAATTCCACATTATGCTTATTGGTCAACAAAACACCCTAACATTAAAATAAATGGAGTTTACACCCTGTAGTAAAGGTAATAAATATTACAAATGAATATTAATTGCATTTTGCAAATTATGAATTAAAGAAGTTGACACGTGCCTTGAGATATGCCTTCAGTTGCATATGTTACAGTGGTATAAAGATCATCAATAAGGAATTTTAAAATACGTATTTAAAGTTACTGTAAATATTGGCACCCTTACCCAAAAAACTATTTATATTGTTTACCGTCTCCTAACGCAGTTGTATTTGTAACTTCAAAACATTTTAAAGGACCCAGACACTTTTCTTATGTAAAAGTGGTTTCAGTTAAATTGGCTGAAACTTTGCAGAGAGGTAGATTGGGAGCAAAAATGGTAAGATATATAATACGGAGTTAATAAGAGATATAAACTCGTTGTGACTACATAAAATGTAGCTTTAAATACAAACACCTGGAAAACAAAAATAGTGACGAATTTGGTACTTAATCAGAACATCAGTATTGGTGAGCGAGAAGTAAATCTCGTAGATAAATATAAATACCTAAGATATGAAATTAGGATCCTTGTTCTTCTTTATAAGCAATTCTGCTTATTCGTTGGCGGATTAATACCTCTATGGAAGGTTGTCACTCCATCTTTTGCGCAGTCGTCCGATACTTCTGCCGATTGGTGACATTTCTTTTGCTATTTTGAGGACCCAGGTCTCCAATGGAGAGTGGATGAAATTAAAATTAGCAGGAATAATCAAACCTGAGAACTGAAGGGAAGAATCGGACTTGGGTACGCAGCATATGTAAAACTGAGAGAGACTTTTAAAGATGAGCTGTCCATATGCCTGAAGAGAATAGTATTTGATCAATGCGTCCTCCCAATGTTGATGTACAGATCAGAAACACTTACTTTAACAAAAGCCTCCGCTACTAAACTGAGAATCACACAGAGAAGAATGGTGCGATCCATGTTAGGAATATATTTGTGAGAGATGGGCACAAATAAAATAAAGATAGGCAGGAGACATAGCTAGAATGAACGGATGATCGATAGTAAAAGAAGTTATTGGAATGGTGACCAAGGGTCACACGTTATTGGTAGCAGACCCATCTAGCTAGAACAAGACCCAGCTAGATATCCACACATAGCTAGAATGAACGGATGAGTGATAGTCAAAGAAGTTATTGGAAGGGTGACCAAGGTTTGCAAGTTATTAGTAGGAGAGCGATCTCCTACATGATTTAGGAGGACAAAATAAAAACTGGATGAGAGTGGTGCGGGGTTGAAAACACGAAGAAGAGGTCTATGTTCAGTAGTGGACTTTAAAGCTGGATAGATTGTTTCTAAAAATAAATATTGATAACCTGAGCTAAACTCTCACAATGCCTACTACAATCTTCGAAAGCTCGTTATTCAACACTGTCTTATTAAAATGCAGTTTATTGTTAGTTAACAAATCTTTACTTTCAGTTTTGGTTGGAGATATCTTTGGTGCTTTCTCTAATAACATGCTATGCCATTATAGATTATAATCATTAGGAAAGGTTCTAACAAACTTTTTAATAGTTGATTTTCAAACCACGATAAAAAAATTGTTTGATCGTTTCCCCATGGTAGTCCATTGCATCAGATTTAGACGAAAATTATTACTACCAGCAGAAGAATAATGTACCTAAAAAAATTCATTTCAACATCTTTATGTTTTTAGTATAATTATATATATTAGGTACCGTTTTGCATCACTTTTAATAGATTTTACACTTCTTTTATTCTCATTTCTTATTGTCATTACAAGTTTCGTCTATAAAAAGAAACTTGTATAGTTTATATTTTTGATATAATCTCAAAAATTCTGCTCTCTTCACAACAATTTGAGACTGTTCCATCAATCCTCGCCTCATATATTATTATGAATTGTAAATGAACACTCTTATGATGTTTTTTAAACTATAATTAGCCTTAGGTTTAATTTTGCAAAACAAATAAATTTCTATTAATTAGTTTTTTTAATCTAACGACTATTTTTTATCGTTAATTTTTCTACGTGGCTTCAAAGTAATATATATATATATACTATTGTCTTTGAGGGAGAAATGACCATTTCTCATAATAAATTATCAAACACTTTTTAAAAATTACTTTCAAATTCCCTTATTTTTATACTTTATACATCTAGCGCGATTTAAATCCTCGTCCATGTCGGTAACGTCCTGATAAAAATTGCTTTACTTGATCCCCTAATGATAATTTGGTGGTTTCGCATGAGAAAAACCGCCTAATGGGGTGACCAACCACCGAAAGAAGGTGCATAAGTCCAAAGTTAGTGTTCTCTGGGGTGTAGTAAAGGAAAAATGACGTCATGACCGGTCCCAGAGATCAGGGATTCATCTCGGGGGATAATGTCACGCCAGATGGCTAGAAAGAAGGGCAGGAAGGGACGCCTCCTCGTCAATCTATAACATTAGTTCGCAAGGTCGGTAACTGCACCCATAAAATAGATATTTTATCCAACAAATCTAACAAATTCTATCTTACATAAATACTACTAATCTTAAAATAAAATCGATTAGAAAAATAGAGTCATAAATGATTCATATAAGTATTCTTCTACAGCCAATAGTAATTTAGTTTCTTTAAATGAATTTAAATCGAGTCATTAATGTTAGTATTATAAATCTAATATTAATACAGTGTACAAACTACAAACGCGTTCCACTAGCAGCCAATATACGAGTAGTTATGAAAGATTTTAAAGAAATAATAATGGATAATCACATATTTTTAATAAATTACCATTTAAGAAATTCATTATAATGTATATCTGGTGCAGATATATTTTTTATATAATAATATAGATTGTCATTAGATATTAAACGAAGAATAAACATGTTAGAAACAATAATTGTTTGTAAATCAGACAAAAACGGTGAATAGTAATTATAGAAATGCAGTTGAATAGTCATGAAGAAAGCAGGGGAAAACAATTCCATTCATAGTGCTTAGAGTTGCCAGGAGGTCTGTCAAAATGGATCACTAAATAATAATTTGCCATTACTACCTCAAAATGTACCGATTATTATTCGACAACAAATGTGGTTTTTACACGACGGCTCGGCGCTCTAGTTCATCACACTGCTCCTATTCACCATCATCTAAATAATAACTTTCCTGAGAGGTAGATAGGCAGAGGAGGAATAACTTTTTGGCCACCGCGATCATGTTTAAAATTGATTTTTTCATATGGGGCTATATAAAAGACCTTGTATACCAGAAGTTTCCAACAACGCCAGATGATATGAAAAATAGTATAAGAAAAGCTTTTAATAAAATTAAATTACAAATGTTAAGAAATGTGGCTCGGGCATTTGAATATCGGTTACAAACTTGTATAGACGTTGAAGGTGGACATTTTGAAAACTTACTTCAGACGTATTTCCTTAATATCACAATAATTTTTACATTTATTACATATTATTATGGTTTATATTTTTTGTTAGCTACTATTGAATAAAAATAATTTTGTTATATTATTAAAAAAATACAGGGTGATCCATGTAAAAAAAATTGAAAAAATCGTAATTTCGTTTTGTAGTTTACCCTGTATACAATGTTTTTTAATGATTTGAATTAAATTTAATATTAAAACTACAATATATTTCATTATATAAAATAAATTATTGTCTATGTATTACTCTTCTTTATATACATGATGTTAATTTCATAGGGATTTCGAAATAAAAATGATCTAAACTTAACCTCTAACTCTAAACCTAACTTTAACAATTAACCCTAGTATGTACTGACGTACGTAAATGTTACGTACTAATTTTAATCTGATAGCTACTGAAAGAAAACTAAACCCTGCAATGTATAGCCGCGTGTGATATGCTATCATCACTTCATGGTCAATAAAACAAATGAATACTCGCTTTGATTTTAGTTTGTGTTAGGCTTTGAAAACAGTAGTTATAAAACTCTTTACGTAATAGATACGTTTGGTTAGTATCCGCGTAAAAAGTTTTGTACGCAATTGTGACGTGTTGTTATTATTAACGAATAAATAAGATGTCTGCAAAATCAAATGTTAATCTAAAGCGTCCTCTTACTGAGGAAGAATTGGAGCAAATTATAAATAAAAGTGACTTCAGTGATTTAAGTGATACGGAAGATAATGTAGAAGAGCTAGAAAATCCACTTGACAGCGACGATAGTATTGAAGATAGAGACTATGATCCTACACAAGACGAAGAAAATGTCTTCACAAAACCAGCTAACACCTGGGCAGATACACCAGCAGAAACTCACAAAGAAACAAGAAATACATGCTCTCGTAAAAGAATTAAAATTACGCAGTAGCCGTCATCAGAATCAACATATATTGATAACCGTATTGAACAAAAATCGTCTGTTATAATATGAGATAAACAGTCTTTAGTAGGTAAAAACGGTTATAAGTGGAATAATTTACCAATAAATGATGGAGGTCGTAAAGTCGCATCCAGAAATATTGTTTATATCCATTCAGGTCCAACCAACTTAGCTAAAGATACTATAGAACCTATAGATGTTTTTAATTTATTTTTTACAGATCAGATTCTGGACGAAGTTTTGCTACGTACAAAAGAAAAAATTGCAGAGTTACGAGAGTAACTAAAACCAGACAAAAAAAGCTACTGTTTTAGAAACTACATTGCCTGAACTGAAAGCACTGTCAGGTTTGTTATTTTTATCTGCGGCTTTAAAAAATAATCACCTCTCAGCTGGCGTTTTGTTTGATAGCACTTATTGTGGCCGTAGATATAAAGTAATGATCAAGTAAAGATAGGTTTAACTTTTTGATCAATTCTTTACGATTTGATAACTTCTTAACAAGAGAAGAACGCAAAAAAGAAAGTAGTTTTGCTAGAGTATCTAAAATTTGGAACTTGTTTATTGAAAACTGTGTCAAAAATTATAAAGCTAGTTCATATGTGACAATCGATTAACAACTCTAAGGATTTCGTTACAGGTATCCGTTTCGCACGTATATGCCAAATAGACCTAGTAAATAAGGCATAAAAATGCTTATGGTTATCGATGTGGCTACGAAATATGTAATAAATACAACACCGTATCTGGGTAAATCTACTGTAACCTACGGCATTCCTTTAGCAGAACATTTTGTCACAAGCCTGACGAAACCTTTACATGGAAGTAGACGTAATGTGACAATGCACAACTGCTTTTCCAGCATCCCTCTTGCGAATAAATGATTATCTTCCTCTTACAATTTGACAATGGTCTTAATACTCGGGAAAAATAAAGGATAAATACTTCCTGAATTGCTCGATAACAAAACTTGGAAGTGCGGTTTAAGTATGTTTGTGTACGATAAAAACATGACTTTATTATCTTATAAACCTAAGCAAAATACGACAGTTTTTCTACTTCCAACTATGTATTTTTCTGGAAACATTAATCATGAAACAACAAACCCCGAAATAATCCATACATTTGCTGTAATAGGAAGACTAGAAGGTGGCCGCTATGCATATTTTACAATATGATAAATATTTTAGGAGTAAACAATTTTGCAATCTACCATCACAATGCAACTAAAAACAAAGAGGAGCCATTATCAAGACTAAATTTTATGCTGAAACTTCATAAACAATTAACGAAACCGTGGCAACAAACAAGACTCCAAACAGTACCAACTTTATCAAGAAGTCTCAGAGAGAGTCTTTCTATGCTTTTGAATTTAACGCATTTTGTTGAAGACCGCCAAGATCTCAAAGGGAAAGGAAAACGGACTTACTGTAGTTTATGCTCTACAGCAAAGAAACGAATGACAACTGCCAAATGTTACAAGTGTGGGAGTGCCTTGTATGGAGAGCATCAAATAAAAATGTGTATTTAGAATAGTTTAGCAACTATTTAGAATAGCTCGAGACAGAGACAGTTTCGCCATGTTAATAGCCAACGTCAAGGGGACTTGATAGGGCACGTTAAGAAGAAGAAGGAATGTGTACATCAATAGAAGGTTATTATTTTTATATTTGCAATGTTTATTATATGCACAGGTGTATCGTGTACATTATTACAAGATTCTGTTCTGTGTCAAACGTATCTATTTTATGTTGTTTATGCTTGGATTATTAATATTTAAATGTTTTTTATTTGTATTATTCTTAAATAAACTTCTCTTGAAACTAAACCATTTTGTTTTAATTAAATATAAAATAAAAAGAAAATATTCTTCTTTAAGTGCCGTCTCCCAATCGGAGATTGGATATCATCATCACTATCTTTACCTTACCTACTGCTGCTCTGAAGAGTTCTATAGAACTGCATTTAAAGCAGTCCCTTAAATTCTTCAACCATGACACTCTCCTTCTTCCTATACTCCTTCCTCCTTTTATCTTTCCCTGTATTATCAGCCTTAGCAGTTCCTATCGCTGTTTCCTCATTACGTGTCCCAGATATTGAAACTTTCTTATTTTTATTGTGTTTATTATTGCGCATTCTTTGCCATTTCTCGCAATACTTCCGTGCTAGTTTTCTTTTGTGCCAATGCTATTCTAAGACTTCTCCTGTAACACCACATTTCAAAGGACTGTAACTTATTTATGTATGCTTGCTTCAATATCCAGCTTTCAAGTCCATATTGCAGTATCGAAAACACGTAGCATCTCAGTTCTCTCACTTTCAGACTCTCAGTCTAATCTAAGATCTTTGTTGCAGATAATTGTTTTCATTTTTACAAACCAGCGGCGGCCGGCCAGGTGAAGTAGGTGAAGGTGAGGTTCACCAAAAAAATATAATTAAATTGAGACAAATAAAAAATAAAAACAACAATATTATATCTAAATTCTGAAATTAATTATTTATTCTCTTTTAATTAATCGAAAAATTAAAAAAGATAACTAGCTTTATTAGCGGTAGGTACTTGACGGTCAAGTCGTAACCTGTGTCACTAGCTGTGCACAATTCAGAAATAGGTGAATATCATTTTTGAAATGCGGAATTCATCTGCACAAGCGTTCACGGTTGCCATGGCAAGGTGACATCAGCCTGTCGTTAGTGATAGCTGAGAAAACTCGGAAGTGCAGATCTATTGAAGAATAAACTATCCGTCTTCACCCACTAGTTTATTGTGTATGTAGTATTCCTATTTTTGGGAAATTTCTCTCAGTGACAATATTTTGAAATTTAGTCTATTATATACATATTTTTTAGATAGTATAGTTTATGTAGTGTACTTATTAGTTTAGTTTAGTCACAGTATTAAGTTTATTTGTTTTGTGCACTTTATTATAAGCACATCGACTTAATCTTGTTTTGCAACAGAGCTTTAAGAACATATAAAAATGTCGAATTTTTGTTGCAACTATTACCGGAATCCCATCGTTTTTTCATAGTTCAGCAAAACGATCGTACGCTCTTGCATCTACATCGGCTAGACGTATGCCAACAATTACAGAGATAAGATGGTCGTCTAATTCAAAATTAATCAGTGTAATTATTGAAGACTGGGAAATATTAAAAAAGCTTTTTGATAATATAATGAATTCTGAAGAGTCAGACCGCAAATCAGTTCAGCTGGCTAAAGGGTTTTTAAGAGATTTAAATGATTTTGAGTTCACATTTTTATCAACAGTTTTTAGCGACATTTTTCATATAACAGATATTTTATATGATGTTCTTCAAAAAAACTCCCTAGATTTTAATTTTTGCTTAAACCAGATAAGGAGAACTCGTCAATTAATAAGTGATAAAAGAAATGAAGAATTTTTTACTTCTATTTTTGGAAAAACAAGCACAATGACGGTCATTAATACTCCCAAACGTTTGCCAATCAAGAATGCAATTACTACTCAATACAGGGCAATATTATTTTAAATATATGATCATATTTTATTGGAAATGGATATACGTTTTCAGGATTATGATAAATTAAAATTCGTAAGTTTAGCAGATACAACAAAATTTGTGTCATACTGTTTGACCTTCCCGACTTTTTCGAAGTCCGATGCTTTTCAAAATTTATTTGGGTTTTATGGCACACAATTTACTAAACATCAAAGACTTAAAAATGAGCTCTGTCTTCTTTATGCCGACGAAAATTACAAAAATGTGAATTTGCAAGAATTGGTTATAAAGTTACAACCAATTAAAGACATTGTTGCAGAAGCCTGTAATTTGTTTTGTTTAATTCTGACAATTCCATCGGCAATCGTTTCCATAGAAAGAAGTTTTTCGTGCTTAAAAAGGTTAAAAACTTTTACAAGCAACACTATCACGAGATAGACTATCCAGTTTGACTGTTATCGCACTTCATAAAGAACTGTTGAATGAACTTATGCAGAAGCATCTTTTTTACGGGGATATTATTAATAGATTTGCCTCCTTAAAAGACCGAAGGATCGACTTGATTTATAAAAACTAGATAAGTCAGTTCTATTAGTCTATCTAATACTGCTTTTTTTAAGTTTAAGTATCTCTTTACCCTCAATTCTAGTATCATCACCATCATCATTCCGCAACCTCTTGCATCCAATTTTGGATATAGGTTTCCTCCATATTCTTCCATTGTTCTCTATCTTGTGCCATCTGTATCGAATTTTCCGCAGTTTTTCTCAAGTCATCTATCCATCTTTTTGGTGGTCTACCTCGGTGTCTTTTATCTTCTCTAGGTCTCCATTTGGCTTGTGCAATTTTTTCTATGACATATGTTACTTTAGTCCTTTCTCTCTTTCTCTTTATCTCTCTCTGTCATCCCGTGAGAGGTTGTTGGACCTCCATCGGGCGCCTCCCCAGGTGGCGGATAGGGAAATGCCTCCTAGATATAGGTGGTACAGGAGAAATGAAATTCTCGGGGTGGACCAAAACCAGTAAACACTGCAGTGTCTGATCTAGAGTGATCGGCTGCAATCACCGTCTGACCTAGAGTGGGCGGCTGAATCGAAACTCAACGAACCCGTTTTACCAGGTGTGGTGGTTTAATCGCCAAAAAACCCTTAATGAAGTGTCGAAGGTTCAGAACTAAAATACTCCAGGCAAGCAGAACAAATCGTATCTAGTATAAGTGCCGCCACTTTTTTAGGCCACAAGCCGCCGCTGTTTGTTACAAACGCAATTCTTGCTATTTCTATTCTAGCTCTTAATATGGTTGTTTGATCATTATTGTCTAAAATCCAGGTTCTTAGGTATTTGTATTTATCAACCCTTTTTATCGGTACATTTCCCAAATGTCTGTTTGTTGGTATATTTATTTTCTTTGTTATTATCATGTATTTGGTCTTTTTATATTCATTTTTAGTCCATATTTTTTACAGAAACTGTTTGTTTTGTTTAGCAGTAATTTAAGTTGTTCAGCAGAGCTTGCCATAATCACGGTGTCTGCATATCTTGTGTTGTTAATAGATCTTCCGTTAATTATTATTCCTTCACTTTGAGGTAGCTTTTTTAAAAATGGCTTCACTATATACATTAAAAAGTAACACAGACATAATACATCCCTGCCGAACTTCTCTCCTGATTTCAATTTCGGGGCTGGGTTCGTTATTTATTACGATTTGTGCTCTTTGATTCCAGTAGAGGTTTGTTATTATTCGTAAGTCCCTATGGTCTATGTTTTTTGTCTTTAGAATTTGGACTAATTTTTCATGTCTTACTTTGTCAAATGCTTTTCCAAAATTAACGTAAGAAACATGCACATCAACATTCATATCCATGCATCTTTGAGCTAACGCATTAAAAGCAAATAACGGTTCTCTGGTTCCTAGTCTGTTTCTGAACCCAAACTGACTATAATCTATTCCTTCTTCTAATTTTTTATTTATACGACCATGTATTATTTTCAGGAATAATTTGAGAATGTAACTTATTAGTGATATTGATCTGTATTCACTGCAATATTTAGCGTTTGTATTTTTAGGGACAGCACAAAAGGTGGAGAGTAACCATTGTTTCGGATGGAGTAACCATGTGTCCTGTTTTGTATATTGAGTTAAATAAGTCTACTATAATGTCTAAGGTTTCATTATTCATGCGTTTTAATATTCTCTAGGGATTTGGTCTAGACCTAATGCTTTACCATTTTTGCTGTTTTTTAATGCCATATTAATTTCCTCTTTTAATATCTTTAAAACCATAATCCTCTTCTACTTATATCTCCATCTGTTCTGTTCTATTGTCTTTGAACAGTTCATTGGTGTATTGTGTCCATGTCTTTAATTTGTCGTTAGTATTCAACACAAGTTTCCCATTTGCATCTTTCAGTATGCCCGCGTTTCTTGTTCTATTGTTGTGAGTTAATTCTTTAATTTTTTTATGTGTGTTAAAACTATCATGTCTTTTCTGATATTCTCTTATTTCTACGCATCGTTCTTTATACCATTGTTCTTTCGCTTTCTGAATTCTGTATTTTATTTGTTTATCTACTTTTTTGTACATGTGATTATCTTTGTTCTTATATTGACGTCTTTCTTCCATTAAATCTAAAATTTCGTCCGTCATCCATTGCTTCTTTTTATACCTGGTTGGTATAAGAATTTCTTTTTGACTTTTATCTATGTCTGTCTTTATAAATAACCATTTGTTTCTCCGTCTCAGTATTTTGCTCTTTAATGCCGGGTCCAGACCAAACAGACAAAACAAAAACATTCATGTTTCGCGTAAAGTGGCGACAAATCGAAAACATTTGTTGAGACATTTCTGAACAATTTTGTTTTGTTTGCAAATTTGAAAACTTTTTCAGGTCCCGTCTCAGGTCGGTAAAGATCAAAAAGTCTGTGTTTTGTCTGTGTATTTGACGACAAGTTGTCAGCGCAGTGTGGACGCGTGCGCGTGCCAAAACGAGTTAAGCAGTACACTCAAAAATTGAGGAGTCTACCCACACCCTATGCCCAGTTCACAGTAGAACATCTAATTCACAATCTTTTATATGACGCTGAAACGGGCATGTATAATGAACCCAAGAAGCTACCACTATTCCAGGTACAACGGGAAATGAAAGAATTTATTCAGTTTCCCACAGGATTTTCTGGTTCTTCGTGCTCAAATCCACTTAGTCTCAACACAAATGTTCACTCAAGTCCATCCAACTCCAACCCACAACATTTGTATTCAAATCCACCCAGCACTGACACACAACATTCATACTCAAATCTTCCCAGCATTGACACACGTTCATACTCAACTCCTCTTAGCATTGATACACATTTATACTCAAATCCACCCAGCATTGAACATTTATACTCAAATCTACCCAACACGCAACATTCATACTCAAATCCATCTAGCGCTGACCCACAAAATTCTTACTAAAATCCACCAAACACCAACGCACAACCTTTATTTTCACATCCACCTAGTATTGACACAGAGCTTTCTCAGTATTCAGATGTAAAAACAAGTAGACTCGTCATTATTTTGTATGTAGTATGTACCTATCGTCAATTTCTTTTGTATTAAACATTTAACCAATAAATATGGAGTTTATTTTAAGGGATATTAACAGAAAAATAGTAATGAAAAAAGTTTAACACACCTGTACATAACCACTAAGACTGTTAATTAAAGCTTTACATACTTCAGGTATTATTACAGATGTTGATTGCTTTGATACATTAGGCTGTGGTAGGAATCACCTGTTGCTAAAAATCTTAAAGTGATTGATAACTTTTCTGTCACACTTATAGCATTTCTAAAGTTAGTATGTCTTTTTGCAACTGCAGGACCAACAAAGCATATCGGATTCTCAAAATCTTCGATGGACATTCTTAAAAAATTTTTGAAGCTTGATCGAATTTCACCACTTAGTCCAATAACATCTGGGCGCAGCTGAACCAACAATTTTTCTATCGAACAACTTTCTCGCATTTTTAGGTTTAGTCTAATCCAAAAACGTTGGGTTTTCTTTTAGTAACCTGGGATGATCATTAGAGCAAAAAAACAACTTGCGGCTAGCAATACATCTTCAGTTTTATTTTTTTCTTGATTAAAACGCCACATGGTTAACCAACACTAATCACAACAACAACGTCACCAACTGAATTTTGTTTTTATATTTTGTTGTTCTGGTGTGGACAGTTTGTCTCAATTTTGTTTTGTCTTTTGACAACAGATTTTGTCGCTGGTTTATCGTGTTTTTGTTTCAGAATTGTGTTTTCGTTTTGTCTGCTTGGTCTGGATCCGGCATTACATTCATTAATCCGTTGCTCTTGGTTGCATTTCTATTTTGATAAATGCATCCATTAGTATAGAGTATAACTTTTTACTTTCATTTGTATTTTCCTCTTTTAATACTGGTATTACTTCGTCCAATACAAAATTTAACCACAATTGTGTCGAATTCTTCGGCATTAAGATCTCCTTCGGATTTATTCCACAAATAGCATGTTCCCTGTAGAGTTTTTAAGTTAAATAAACAAAAATTGTGAACGCAGAGTTTGGTCCTATAATATAGACTGGAAATATGAGAACGTGATGCAAACAGCACTCCCTGTAAGTCCATTATAAATACATATTTTTGTAGTATCTTAATATCCTTTTTCTTAAATTATATATAACAAAACAATTTCTTCTTGGTGCAGATTCATTTTTTTTTTGTCTCTGTAACGTTGAGTTGGTACTATTTAAAAGAACATCTAATTTTACAACCTCTACCCTTCTTCTTTTTCGTTTTACTGGCCCTAACTTTTCAGATTCATTGTCAGAATCAGAATTTTCTGAATAGTTGACCAGGCCGTATCCTTCATAAGGTGCATCACTGAAATTGGATTCGGGTCTTTCAGTAGGTTTACTACTGCCTGGTTTATTTATTGTATCAAAATCATTTTTTGAGCTACATGTGGCAGTAGTATTATGTGTTTCTATTTCATTTTCAATAACACTTTTGTTATTATAATTCACTTCATGTATTGCATGAAAGTCGTTTTCTGAGCTACATACCTTACAAAATGTATTTAAAATGGCAACAATTAAAGGAGTTAGGCGGTTTGCGTTGTGCAAATTGAACTTCAAACTAAGAAAACAGACAGAAATTATTTATTTTTAACAGATGGCACAATAATCTAAATTTCATTAAAAAGTAGAGTTTAAACCACTTTACAGTTTAAGCCATCGATATATAATATATATGTATACAAACGAAGCGTATATATAAAAACGTGTGTTTTCAATATATAATAAATATTGTCGTTAGAAATGAAATACCTCCAATGTGCAAATTTCTATTAATTCAGATTTTAAACGATTCTGAATCGCTATGAATAGCTTTACAGCCTAGAAAAATATCCAATGTGCCTACCGATTCCTAACTTCCCTAATGTCTAAAAATGCATTACTCCAATGTAACATATTATTAATTGTTGGACTGAAATAAATCCAATGTGCTTAAAAAACACATCGGAGCTATGATCTATTATAATATCTGCACATTGGAGGTATTTCATACTTTCATCTGTCAAATTCCTATCCTCAAATTTTCTCAAATAAGCTATTTACCAGTGCAAAATTCTATCCAAACTTTTGCTCCTATTGAAAATGAAATTTATAATGAAAAATCCAAAAACAGGTATGTAAACAAATTCACTACCACGGTTAGATATCTTTCATTTCATTATTGCTTAAATTAAGTAGGTAATAATTATTTTTCTTATTTCAGTTTGCCTGAAGCTACTATATTGGAACAGGAAAAAGGCAAAATTTGTGTTTTGGCGATGTAAAACATATTACCAGACGGAATGGCATGTCAGTAAAGGAGCGATGTAACCATATTATAACGCCAAAATGTTTAAAAGAGCACTCATTTAAATGTTCTTTAATTACGCAGGACGATAGACTACGAATTTTTTAAAAATGTTGGACATTGACGTCGTGGGAACATAGAAGCACTTATGTTAAAAATTCAGACAAACGGTCCAAAAAGAGGAGTGCTCGTGTTTTTTTTTTGTTTTTAAAGACGGAAGTTACCTTAAGGTATGCTGAGTTATGTTTTTGAACACATTAAATTTAGGAGAAGACACAATGAAATGATAGGTCTCAAGGGAGCCAGCCACTCATGAAATTTATACTTCTGGTGAAAGTCTACAAGATTCCAACATTCAACGAAATTACTCCAAGAAAAATAAGACAAATTTGCAAAGAAAAGAATGTTATGGAATGGTTGCAAGATATTCCTAAAGTTCCTTCACACTATTGTAGAGCCTCTACTAGCAGAATTTATGTTGACAACAGTATCATAACAACAAATTACATGTACAGACTATATAAAGGATGGTGCAATGATAGAAAGCAGTCAGTTGCTCATATCAAGTTGTTTAAACTTGTTTTAAAAGCGGAGAAAATACATAAGCAAAGGAAAGATCAATGTGATACGTGTGTTACACATAAAATGACGACAATAAGTATTGCAGATTATGATGCACATGTCAAAGCATAAAGAAGGAAGACGGGCAAAAAAATTATTAAAAAGTAGCGCACATTTTGAAAAATTGGTTCTTACAGTTGATATTCAAAGTTTCTTAACGTGTCCAAAAGTATTAGCTTCCCAATCGTATTATAAGCTTAAACTTCAAGTACACAACTTCACCATTTATTCTCCAAATGATGAAGATATCCAGTTGTACGTTTGGCATGAAGCAAATGGTGGAGTCAGTAGCAATGAATGTACATCTTGTCTTATAGATTATATAAATAATATTCCTGCTAACTATCAAACTCTTGTATTCATCTCAGATGTATGCAACTACCAAAATCGAAAAAGAACTCTGGCTATTGCTTTAAGTGATTCAGCAAGAGCAAAATCCCTTACAATACAGCAGTTATATCTTGAAAAAGGCCATACTGTGATGGAAGCAGATTCAGTTCATTTAACTTTGGAACATTACTTTCAGACTATAATTAATTCACCGATGGATTACATTGCTAGAATGTGTCTTGCTCGGCCAAAACATCCTTATAATAATAAAAACGTAGATTTTACGTTCTTTAAAAAGTACGCTATTGACAGTAACTTTCGTTCAATAAGACCTGGAAAAAAATGCCAAAGATCCGCAAGTTGTAGATATAAGACAATTAAAATATAGTCCCAATGGAGAGGTATACTACACCACTGATTACTCAGATAACTGGAAGCTACTACCACACAAAAGAGAAAGTTAAGACCTGTCGGTTTATGAAAACTCGCTCTTCAAGACACCTCCTGAAATATCAGAAGACAAGTTCAAACATCTGCACAACCTCAAATCAGGTATTGAAAAAGATCATCATCACTTTTACGATACTCTTCCTAAAATCAACAAAAATTAATACTTTCGGTGGTGTTCGTAAAAATATCATACACTGATACTACATGTCGAAGTTTGTTTATTTAAAATAAAGATAATACAAATCACTCTACTGTTTATATGACTCTTTTTCCCCTAATAACACATTCAACGTGTATAATACTATGACATGCCATACACAATATTTGAAATTCCTGCTATGTACCGGTTTAATTATTTATAATTTCTCCAATGTGCGAGTTTGTAGTATTTTTTTTATTAGTTTAATGTTTTGCACTGATTTAAGGAATCAATTTCACCTTAATATTAATATCAATCTTAGTTTTGCCAAAAAAATCAATTACTAATAGCGTTATTTAACTGTTTTTTGTGTCTCCTGTAAAATTGGGATATTTTTACATTGGAGATATTTCATTCCTAACGATGATATATAAAATAAATATATCTTTTGTTTAGCGGTAAAGAGCTACGATAAATATGTTTGTTTAAAATCATGAATATCAAACCATATAAATATTATGAGAACGGTCCCCTAAGGTATTAGCTGATTATGTTAAGTTCATCGAGTGCAATTTATACGTTTCCAACTAACTAGATATAACTCCTTACGTGAGGAAACTTCCAATCCGGTGTTTTGCAGCGTATCGAGAGCCGAATTGTTGAACTGTTCCAAGTTTAACCCGTCTGGATGTGCACATCGCACACTAAACTTATTTAATGTTGCCGGATGTTGACGGCAGCTTGCAACGAATATAGAAGTCAAATAAAGTTTTTCTACAATTGTCAAGAATCTTAACAGAAACTAATGCAAGTCACATTGTTGTCGATGGGGACATTAGGTTCTTATTGTTTAATTTGATCACGAACAAAGAGTAGATGAAGAAAGTATAGTAACTGAGCATTCAACTTTTGCAAACATTGCAAGTGAATGTTTTAATGATACTTATTCAAGAGGGTTATAAACTGTCTCATACAGGAAACAATAAGTACTCGTAAGCTATAAATAAGTAGAACTACAGTGAGTAATCATGTAATTAAAGTCTCTGGTGCAAGAAGGGGATAAGTAACAATATGTAAATTTTACAGGAGAAGCAAAAAAGTTTTATTTGTTAATTTAAAATTAAGTTTAGTTTAGTTCATGAAGTAGGGCCGAACTAATCAGCAGGTATAAATGATTTTGCCGTCATTCTACAGCCAAACAACAATGCTATTAGGGAAAAAAATTTGATGCAATTATAGGATAAGTTTATGCCTTTTTTGTACTGTAGTTTACAGCAGGCACAAAAAGGGGATAAGTTACATTAAAACCCATTTTCAGAATAAATACTTTATTATTAAATGTGAACTACTTAATAATAAAAATGAATATAAAATAAAGCAACGCAAATTTTAACAGAAAGTCTATTTCTTATACAAATAGGTATCCATTATAAACGTTTTAATAAAATAAAATAAATTAATCAGACTCATTATCGACAGAGCTATGTGTATCTGCGACAACTAAATCAACTTCTATATCTTCTAATGTATCTTTGTGTGATTTAAGAGATTGATAAAAATACATTTCCTGCTTTCCGACATATTCATTAGCTAACAACATAACATTTTAATATTTTGCATGCTTAATACGCAAAGCATTTTCATAACATTTTGGCATTAAAGTTAAATTTGTTTTCAAGTTATTTTTAAGCATGGTAAAATCTGTAAAGATATTGTCAAATATTTTGCACGAGAGATTAAAGCCTTATACTGAAATGTTTCTTGGAGAATATCAGGCAGGATTCAGGCGTGGACGTTCAACCATTAACCAGATCTTTACACTACGACAGATTCTCGAAAAAGCGCAAGAGTTTAACATAGATATGTATCATAATATTGTCGATTTTACAAGTCTTTACAACGCTATGAATGAGTTAGGAATTCCAAAAAAACTTATATGTTTGATAAAAGTGACAATGGCGAAGATGTTATCAGCAGTAAAAATTCAAAACGACTCGTCAACCCCATTTCAAATACATAGGGGGTTAAGGCAGTGAGATGCGCTGGCGTGTCAGATTTTTAATGTCGCCTTAGAAAAAGTTGTATGAGACGCTAATTTAGATAGTAGGGGAACAATATTTAATAGATTATTCCAAATTCTAGCATATGCAGATGACGTGGACATTATAACAAGAATTAGGGCGAGAACTGCAGAAATCCTAACCAAGCTAGTAGCATCAGCAGAACGAATGGGGTTACATATAAATCAAAATAAAACCAAATTCATGGCGACTAACACAAACACAAGGGCTGGAAATGTTGACACAAATTTAATCATCAATGACCAAAACTTCGAAACAGTCAAAGAGTTCATATGTCTAGGGACATCGGTTAACCCCAATAATAACGGCTGTATAGAACACTGATAGTCCCCGTTCTCACATATGGATTAGAAGCATTGACGCTAACGAAAACAGATGAATCCGCTCTATCCATTTTTGAAAGAAAGGTGCTACGCAAGATATTCGGAGCGGTCTGTGAGAACGGAATATGGAGGCGTAGATATAACTTTGAACTGCAGAATATCTACAAGCATACGTTTGGTGGTAAAGATATTACCACTATAATTAAGCGAAACCGCCTGCAGTGGGCAGGACATGTAGCCCGGGCACCTGAATCGAACATGATAAAAAAGATTCTAACAGCGCAACCCGTGGGAATGAGAAGCCGGGGTAGACCAAAGCTAAGGTGGTTGGATGGGGTAGCACAAGATGCGGAGAAGCTCGGAGTCGGCAACTGGAAAATGCAAGCAAGGGATAAAACAGAATGGCGTAGAAAGCTTGAGAAGGTCGAGGCCCTCTACGAGCTGTAGCACCAAGATGATGATGATGATGATGAAAATCTGTAAAGAAAGGGGCACTAGCAGTCGGACTAACTTCAACGCCATTTAAGTTTTTTGTATATTTAAATACACGATATGCAGAAATAGTAAACTTTCCTTTACAGACAGATTTCGGCTGCAGAAGAAAATAATCTTTTAAACTTTCGACATAGTTATAGATTATGTCCTGAGTTACAGGAACAACAAAAAACTTTTTGATGATGATTTAACTATATTCATATACTCCTGTGGTAAGAAAATCCTCTCAATGCATTTCTTCTTTTTTTCAATTATTCCGAAGTAGCGATCGCAGGGAAGGAAGCTATGTCCCGGCTCAGGAAATTGATGAAGGATGGTATTAATTTTTCCCTCCTGACAGAATGCCAGGAGGGAAAAATTGCTAAACAAATATAATGTTTTAACATTTGGATTTAAAATATTTTTTAAATGGTAATGTAAAAGGCTTAACACATTATTTGATCCTTTTTTTTATTTTAACATATAATTCACATCAACCACGCAGGGTTATTAGTGGAGTAACATACACAAGAATTCATTTTATTTACATTAAATATATGTATATAAACGTAAATCTTTTAAAGAATTTATTACATTGTCAGTGTTTATGGTTAAAGTGGTTTTGATGTCATCTAAGATTCCATATTTTCTTCTTGTTTCTTCGTGGTACTGGCAGTCAATCAGAATATGCTTCACCGTCAATGGGAGAGAACAGTTTCTGCAGGTTGGGGATCTTTGTTGATTAAGAATTTATGGGTCATTGCAGTGTGTCCAATTCTTAATCGGTTAATTTTTACTTGGTCCCTTCTATTGGATGGATTATTCAAGATTGTCTTCACAAGGGGATAAATCTCATATAGTTTGGTTCCTGAATCTTTCCAGTAGTCTTGCCATATGTTCATACAATGGTCTTTAATTAGGTTTTTGAGAAAGGAGTATGGGTAATTTCTTGATTTGATTGTGTATTGTGAGTTTATTCGACTTGTGTTTGCTAGGCTATCCACTTTCTCATTTCCAGCTATTCCTACATGCGACGGTACCCATACCGATAAATTCTAACTCTTTTCGATTTGATTGAATTATATTTATCTCATTTTTTATAGCCAGAAATATTGGATTTGTAGGGTGTATTTGTTTTACACCTACTACAGCATTTAATGAGTTGGTGATGATGATTCGGTGATGGTTTTGAAGAAAATTAAGGCTTCCAAAGTGGCTGTGGTCTCGCCTGTGAGGATGCAGCAGTTTGTAGGTAGTTGATTTGGAGTACATTTGATCCTTGTTTAGCAATACTTTCATCATACATAAAGAAATGTCCAGTCATGTTTTTCGCAGAAGGTATACAGAAGTTATGTACCCATACTGCCTCAAATAAAAGGCATCTCCTGAAGGTACTTTCAAGAGGGGCATGTTTTGTTGGAAATCGAAGCACAAAACTTCAATTTCATCATTTTCTTGTGCTTCTTTTGACTTCTCTCTCAGCTCTTTGTAGAACACTTCAGATTTTCGAAGATGTACATTCTTTTGTAATTCGAATGATTTCTTTTCTTCTTCTGAAGCAGGACTCTGTATGTTATTGTTTAAAATATTACATTTTTGCAAGTGTCTGTGCAGCACCAAAACTAATATTAAAGTTCTCACGAAAGTATTGCCCGTAAAAATCATACGATATTTTTGGTTTGTATGGAAGATGGTCTTAATGGTTTTTGGTTAATTTATGCATATCAGGTTCATACTTTTTCAAATATAAATAATTCATAATGGAAAAACTTAAATCACTAGACAATGTTGACGTGACTGTTGATGTGATCGCGTACGTGCCCTCTTAAATATTCGGGAATTAAATAAGGCCTACTTGAATGATGACCTCTTTTATCCTGAACAGGTGTAAAGTTTTTAGACAGGTGGGTTGCGATGCGTTCCAGATGTTTTTTTTTTTCTATACCATAAAGTAGGCACAATGCCATTTTGCAAACATTTAACTCAAAAGCACCGTTTCATAACTGAAAAACAAAAATTTACCTTAAAAACTTCCAAAATACTCAACACAAAAACGTCAGAGCCATCGAGTTAGAATCTAAACTCGATGGTCAGAGCATTTTTAAAAGTTTGTAGATACCTCTGCTTCTTTTTCCTAACCATGGTCTCCATCTCCATTGTTGTATTTTGTGGTTCCATATTCTATCCTTTAGTCGGGCATTGTGTCCTGCGAAGCTTCATTTCAATTTGGCAGCATGTTCTCCTGCATCTGTTACTTTGGATTTGCTTCTAATCCATTCTAGTCCATCGCTCTTTGTGCTTTTACTATTTTATCCATATTAGACTTACCATACTAGGTCTACCAAACAGATAATAGTAGATTTTTTCACTTCATAAATTATAGCATAAACCTCTTTGTCAATTTGAGCATATTTTTGTTGTACCTTGCTAGACATTTGTAATGCAAATTGAATAAAACGTTCACTTTCATCAGGGTATATGTGAGAAAGTACGGCACCCGCTGCATATGGACTGGCATCTGTAGCTTAAGCTGAAAGTAAAGTTAGGTCAAAATAAACAAGAACCCTTTCTGAGATTATCTCTTCTTTTGCCCTGTCAAATGCTTTTTGGCAATCTCTATTCCATATAAACGTTACACCATCTTTAATGAGATTATATATTGGATATAAGATTAATAATAAAATTATTTTTTTTTTTTTGAAAATCGCCCATAATAGTTCAATACAACAACAATAGCTCTAACTTCCCTTTTATTAGTTGGTGCTCTTGAATGAGTCATTACATCCACTTTATCTTTAGTTTTATGTATGCCTGTGTTATCGATTGCTTAGCTACAATAATTAATTAGTTAAAAACTAACATTCTTCAAAATTTACAAGTATATTATATTTTTGTAGTGCGCTCAGGACTAGTTCCAACCTCTGAAGTTGTTTATTGTCATCTAGCCTCATAATCTTAATGTCATCCAGGAATATTGATATCTCCTGTATGTTCTTAAGTAAGTTTTTAATTTCACTTTGCAAAATTTCCTGAGCACTGGCTAACCCATACATTAACCGTATAATTTGAAAAAGTTCTTCTGGGATGCTAAGTATCCAAAATTGACTAAGCACTGAATAACACGATATTTGGAAAACAAGAAATAGAAAGAAAAGTCAAGCTCAAGGTGGATACTGCAGTAAGAATACCATTACTGTTGTATGCAAGCGAAACATGGGTCAGTAACGCCAAAAAGGGACGGCATGCTAAACGCAGCAAAAATAAAACAACTAAGAAAAATAGCTTGTGTCACAAAAATGAATCATATCAGAAATAATTACATAAGTAGCGAATTGAAGCAGGAATCGATAGGATCTAAAATTAAAAGAAGAAAATTAATTTGGTTTAGACACATTATTAGGATGGAACAGAGCAGTATAGTAAAAAGGGTAATGAAATCCAGTAGGTACAGGAAGAGAAGGAAGGGAAGATCAAGGATGGGATGGTTGGAATAATTAGTGAAAATAGACAGAGAAAAAGGAAAATCATTTCAACAAAATAAAAGAACTAGCTAGGGACCGGAAGGAATGGAAGAGATGAGTACAAGAAATATAAAAATATCACTTTGACCCTCAAACTGAGCGTTAAGGAGTTCCCGAGAAAGAAGAAGATGTCACAATATTTACATGTATCTTATTTCAAGACTCAAGATCAAAAGTTTTAAAGATCAATTTTTAAATTTAGATTACAATGTTTGAATATGGCACAATATAATAGAAAAAATATCTAACAAAATTTTCTTGAAAACTTCTTCGTCTTGTATTTTATACTAAAAGAAAGAAAGTTTTTTTGGAATTGCTGTCGGTCTTAGCTCTTTTTCGACCACTAGATTAGTTTACAATAATGTATTTCAAACGATAGGTTGACTAATCATAATAATGCAGTTGGTGAAAATCATCAAATAACTGCATTTTCTATTAAGTTTTAAGGAATGGGATCCAGCTTTTGAACAGAAGATAATATTACACACACGATCGTAATAAGTACCATGGCTATTAGCATTTTTATATAGAGTCTATTTTTTGCAAATAATATTTTTTTAAATATACTTTTCTCCTGCGTCTCGTAAGGTTTGCTCAGTTACATATACTTTTCTTTTTCTCAATTTATTAACCATTTCAGGCACTTTTACATAAAACTACGTCGATTGGAATGCCATTGTTAAGTACACAGATCGTTTTTTCTTTTTATAACAATTGTAAAAATGTATAACTACGACATCTAACCAGTCACGCATAAAACTACATAGACCGTCAGATGTTCAACGGCACATAGATTATTGTTCTATGTATGTAAACCTAACATACTGTGAAAATGCAACATAAATCGTTTTTCCCGTGCACGCTTCAATTGCAGAGTTAGTTTAGTTAGGTCACTAACTACGACATCTAACCAGTCACGCATAAAACTACATAGACCGTCAGATGTTCAACGGCACATAGATTATTGTTCTATGTATGTAAACCCAACATACTGTTAAAATGCAACATAAATCGTTTTTCCCGTGCACGCTTCAATTGCAGAGTTAGTTTGGTGTAATTAAATTAAAATCTTCGGTTATTTTAATAATATAATTTTAGTTCGATACCGACCACATGGTAACTTTTTGTTAAGTTGAGTTTTCGAGTGATCAGGCAAAAAATTATCTTATAATTTTTTGTCTAATTTTTTTCATTGGTCAAAGGTCATTAGGCCTTTATTTTGAATGTGAAGAATTTTTAATTCGTCATTAATAGAGTGATCTAGAATGTAAAGTGCGTATGTAGAATCTGTTTTTCTTTAATTAAAAGTCCTTTTATGTTCTGCTATTCGTTTATTAAAGTTTCTACCAGTTTGACCGATGTAAGTTTTTGGGCATCTCACCACATTTAAGTTTGTACACTACACTGTGAAAGTGTTTTTTTTTATTTTGGCTTTTGTTGTTTTTGATATATTTGCCTAGGTTGTTATTTGTTCGGAAAGCTGGTGTTCTTCCTTTTTTTTTATGTGTTTGGTTATTTTTGTTGATATTTTGCCTGTATATGTAATCGATCAGAAGGTACTGGGTTTTCTTTGGTATTGAAAATACTAATTTCAGGGCTTTCATGATTGGTTTTTGATTTTTTTTATAGCCCTTTTTCTATCCGAATTGTCGAATAAAGGGCTCTCCCATTTCTCGCCATTCATCCCTGTTGTGTGCTAGGCGTTTCCACATTGGTTCTGCGACCCTTTTGATATCGTCGCTTCAGCGCATTTGAGGTCTTCTTCTTGGTCCCTTCGCATCGTACGGTCGCCAGTTTCCGACTTCTTTGTTCCATTTACCATCTTCGAGACGTTCGTTGTGTCCAGCCCATTTTAATTTTAATTTAGCTGCTTGTTTCGCGGCGTCCTTTATTTTTGTTTTGTTCCGGATTGCTTCGTTCGTTTGCCGATCTATTAGTGAGATACCAGGCATCTGTCGTTCCATGGCTCACTGAGTTTTCGAATATTGTCCATGTTCTTTTTGTGAATGTCCAGGTTTGAGCTCCGTAAGTGAGAACACTTTGGTTCGAAGGTTTTGGGGTATCTTTTTGTCTTTCAGTATGTATAAGAGTTTTTTAAATGCATCCCATCACATTCTTACTCGTCTGCTTATTTCGGTAGTTTGGTTTTTTTTTTGTTTACCTTGATATTCTGACCCAGATATATGTATTCTTCTACATGTTCCACTTTTGGTGTCTCCCTGTCTTACTCCTCGGTTGATTTTTATTGGCCTCGTTTTCATTCCGTTATCCATGGTGACGACCATTTCAGCGTGTTGATATATATTATGTATTAATATCCTATATCTAGAATCTATTCTGCTATTGACCAGTGCTTCCTCAATAGCCCATAATTCTATGCTGTCAAAAGCTTTCCCGTAGTCTATAAATGCTAAACAGATTGGTAAATTGTATTCGTTAATTTTTTCTATTAGGACCTTTAGTTTGTGAAGATGGTCACATGTACTGAACCCTTTTCTAAATCCGGCTTGCTCTTCTGGTTGATATACATCGAACTTTGTTGTCAATCTATTTGTAATTATTTTTGTGAATGTTTTATAAAGTTGTGATAGTAGTGATATTGGACGATAATTTTTCAGAACTGTATTGTCCCCTTTTTTGGGTATTAATATTGTGTTAGCAGTATTCCATTCCTTTGGTATGTTTCCTTCCAATAGGCATTTATTAAAAATTATTTTTAGGTACCTGATTTTTTGATATACCATTTTATTAATTGTTTGTTCTTTGTATTTGTTGTTTACTGCTATTTGCTTGATGATGTTTAATTCTGTCTCAAAGTTGTATTTTGACATCGGAATTTACGTTTGTTTACATCGGAATTTACCAGTTTACTTTGTGTTGGATGGGATGATGAATTGTGTATAGTCGTGTCAGTATGGGTAGGTTTTAGGAAAAAAAAAGAGTTCTTGTTCATTTTTAAGTCTGATAATTTTTAAATCTAAAAAATGTATTGATTGATTTTGTTCTGTTTCTATTGTAAATTGAATATGACTATGAAGTGAATTACTATACGATAAAAATTTATCGAGTTGCCTGTTAGTTCCTGTGAAACATACCAGTACGTCGCCTAGAATAGATCACTTGAGAAAGGCAATCAGCCGAAACAGCTGTAGTGATAAGAAGTTAAAATAAATTTTGTGAAAGTTTGAAAACAAAGTTTTCAGTGTTTTATTGTTACATAAAATGAATTTCCGTTAAGTTACGGTCAAATCCATCAATTATTTTTATTTTTGTTATATCCACTAATAACCGTACGTAGTTTACGTGGTTTTGTGTTTAAATAAAAAAAAACTATTAGATTTATAAGCTTATAATGAAAATTTAATCTTTGTTTGCATTGTCTTCTTTTGCTGCTGACTTTTAATAATAATACGCCAACAACAACTCTATACATACAGCTAATAGTAAAAAAAAAAGATCAGACGCCTTGGGGCTCGCAGGTGACTCTTTCGAAGGGATAGTGGACGGAGTATATCAAGTTTAGTGTTTATATTATATTATGCTAAATTAGAAATAATTAATAAACAAACTAAACTAAAACTGTGACTAAGAAAACTAAAACGCTAAATTAAGAATAAACTAAACTAAATAAATAATACCTAAAAATACTTCACAACAGCACTAATAAGACAATAGTCTCGATATCAAAGCAACAAACAAAAATAAATAAATAAAGGATGTTGTCTCTGGGGGAGGACTATTATTACTGAAAATCATAAGGTTTTATGTTTTATGCGGAGTAGGTACCGTCCTATCATGTGACGAGCTATGACGAGCAGCATGACAATGCTTATGGCAAAATCATATGACAACTCAAACAGTGTACAATTTTTTTAAAGGTATATTGTTTTATTTTTATGACATAACATATAGTTTATATATAATATATATATATATATATATATATATATATATCTATATATATATATATATATATATACTTCTAGCGGTTAATGTAGGCTCCGTACTAAAACGGTATTATACTAACTCCAGGAGAATATACGCCGTGTATATTATTATCTGAGTAGCGCTTTATGTAGACTCCGACCAACACGTCGGATCAAGTGGACTCCGTAACTGGATAAAACATTTTTGGGATCCGTATACAGCTTTTAGCGTACACAACTAAGCTCCTGCGATGTTGCCAGTAGTTGTATTAGTCGTAGATTTTCAAATTTTAGAGCAGGTACATTTTAGAACTTAAAATTTATTTAAATATCCACCAGGTTAGTCATCGAGGAATTCCAAGAATATTTGGCTATTGTTTTTAAATATATTATAATATAAATTGTTAATATAATTTTATTTTATTTTTATGTTTAATAAGCACTTTGGATAATTTAAATTACTTGCTCTAATTATTTTCAAACTTTAGTATCCATTATAAACTTATTAATGCTAATATATAGCATTATTTTATAGCATTCTAATATTTTAGCTATGGATTAAATCCGAATAGCTTTTTGATATTACTTTACTTTCTCGGAGACATTATATTGTAACACAAGGATCTTATTAAATTACCAAAACCTTCCTTTCATATTTTATTCACTTATAAGGGGCAGCACTAACATCAGTAAGATAATAAGGCGTGCCTATAGTTCTGGGCAGCTTAATAGAAAACTTGAATGTAGCAATTTTATTGGTTTCGGGACTGCTAACTGGATTGGGGAAGCAGGATATCAGCATTAAGTTAATGCATATAGGAATTGTTGCTTGACGGTTGAAATATCAAATACCAGAAGGTACGACGGTACCAGTCTGAGAAAGCAAAGCAAAACAACTTAACTATTATTAGACAATATCATATTTCCTAATAAACTAATATTCACTTTATAACGAGACAAAAAGATATCGAAACAGTATGTACATACCAACGGGTTTCCTATGTCGGCATCCAGCAAAATTGTTGTAATATTGATACGGGAAACAAAACCTTGAGAGAGAAATTGGCCCCAAGAAACTCTGCCTTAATAAACAGTCGAATAAAATACAGATTCTCGATTTAAATAGTCAAAAAATTAAAGAACAATTTATTAAAATAGAAACAGCGCCAATTTACGATGTAATCCATTAACGGCCCAAGGTACAAAGCAGCTCCTAGTTATGCTGATGATTACATCTATAAATATGTAAACGACATACTGAACAAAGTCCAGAGAGCATGAAAAAAGTTTCAAGTAAAATCAACGAAGTGAAAACCAAATACCAGCGCATAAACATAAGAGACCGTCAGTAAATCTAGATACTACGTTAAAGTCAACAATTTCAATTTCGAAAGTATGGAAGACATTAAATATCTTGGTACATTAAATGGTAATACTACTACTGAAGGAGTTTATAGCATAATACAAGCTTTAGACATATTTTTATGTATGGATGCGAATCATTACAATGACTAAAACAAATAAAAAAAGACTTCAAATATTGATAGATAATTGATAGGGAATAAGCACATCTATAGATAAGAATGAACAGATCATACAAGGTGGATAGCAAGGATTTCGGATTGGAGCCCAATAGGAAGGAGAAAAAGAGGTAGACCCCGAAGATCATGGAGGGATGAAGTGGACGAGGCCATGGAAAAACGAGACCTTAGAGATGGAGAATGGCAGAACAGAGAGGACTGGAAACGTTGGCTGAAAGAAGAAAGGCGGCGACAGCTGTAAAAATCCTTATATAGATAGATAAATCATCATCATCATCAACTAGCCTCTAACGTCCACTGCTGAACATAGGCCTCTCGCATGCTCTTCCACTTAGTCCGATTTTGCGCCATCTGAATCCAATTTGTAGTCACTCTTTTTATGTCATCTGTCCATCTCGTTGGGGGACGACCTCTATTTCTGTATGCTTGTATTCGGGGTCTCCATTCCAAAATTCGTTTTGTCCACCGGTCATCAACTGATCTTGCTACATGACCTGCCCAGTTCCACTTTAGTGTTGTTATCCTTTCAATAACGTCTGCTACTCCTGATCTTTTGCGTATAGTAGCATTGGGTATTCTATCACGTAGAGAAATCCCTAACATAATTCTCTCCATTGCTCTTTCCGCAACTTGTAGTTTACTCACTGTTGTTCTTGTGAGCGTTAGGGTTTCTGCGCCGTAGGTCATCACTGGCAAAATACATTGATTAAATACTTTTCTTTTCAGACACATTGGAATCTTAGACCTAAAAATATCCTTCATCCTTCCAAATGCAGCCCAAGCGAGGTTTATTCTTCTTTTCAGCTCGATTGTTTGGTTGTCTCGACTTATTCTGATCTCATGGCCTAAGTATTTATAGGAGTCAACTGGCTCAATATCTTTGTCTTCTACTGAGATGTTTTTGTTGTGGACTAAATTTGTTATAAATTGTGTTTTTGAAAAATTTATTTTAAGACCAACTCTTTTTGTGGCAGTATGGAGTTCTTGGAGCATTATCTGTGCCTGATCAAAGCTGTCTGCAATAAGAACGATATCATCTGCAAATTTAAGGTTATTTAAAAATTTTCCGTCTACATTGATGCCCTTTTCGTTCCAATCTATTGTTTTACAAGCGTATTCTAGCAAAGTTGTAAATAATTTAGGAGACATGTTGTCTCCTTGCCGAACGCCTCTTTCAATACGAAAAGTCCCAGTATCTTCATTAAGTCTTACACAGGCTGTAGCATGTTGATAGATGTATCTGATGAGAGATATGTATCGGTGATCTATTCTACATTGTGTTAGAGCTTGGAGGATTTCACTTTGATTGACCGTATCAAATGCTTTTTCAAAGTCGACAAAGATAAGTATCAGGGGTCTATTATATTCAATGGTTTTTTCAATCAACGACTTAATGGTTTGCAAATAATCATTTGTTCCGTATCCAGCTCTAAATCCTGCTTGCTCGCAAGGTTGATAGAAGTCTAGTTTTGATGTCAACCTATTAGTTATTATCTTCATAAACAACTTATAAACGTAAGATAACAAGCTAATAGGTCTATAGTTCTTTAGCTCTGTTACATCTCCCTTTTTGTGCATGACTACTATAACAGCTTTATTCCACTGAGATGGTGTAACCTCGTTTGAAAGGCATAAGTTATATAATTGCGTCAATGCTTTCAATACTGTCTTTCCTCCTGCTTTAACTGCCTCAATAACGATTTGATTATCACCAGCTGCTTTATTGTTTTTCATTCTATTTAATGACTTTAAAACTTCTTCGGTTGTTATTTCTGGGATATCCTCTGAACCCACATTCTGGACTTTTCTCAACTTGGTGCCGTCTTTCTTCCCCCTTTCTCTATATAATTCTGTGTAAAATTCTTCAACTACCTTAATTATCTTATCTTTATCTGTTACCACTTTTCCATTTCGATCTGCGAGCTTAACAATGTTCTTCTTACCTAGAGCTTGACATCTCTTCAGCACCTTTAAACTTTTATTTTTCTCGACAACCGTTGTAATCTTTTTTGTGTTATATTGTCGTACGTCCTTTCTCACTGCTTTATTAATATCTTTATTAAGTTGTTGTAGTACGCGTGCATTCGTATCGTTTTTGTTCTTAAGTTCTCTTCGTGCCTCCATAAGTCTTTTTGTTTCTTGACTGAGCTTTTCCTCCTTATCTCTCCTAGAATTTGTATTGCGCTTTTTCTCTGCGTTCTTAATAGCTTTTATTAAGTTATCATTTAAGGTTTCGATATCCATAACTTCTATATTTGTTGTCTCTAGACATCTCAGAATTTCCTCTTCGAAGGACGTGGTGTTTTCCATTGGATTCCATTGTATTGGGTGTGTTTTTGTTATCATTTTGTATCTTTGTTTTTGGAGATTTAGCACGATCTTCGCTCTTACCATTCTATGATCACTTCCCACTGAACAGCTATTAAGAACTGTTACATCATGGATCATGTCTTTGTTGTTGGTTAGTTGGATAGATAAATAGATAAGAATGAATAACATATCTTAGATAAATAAGCGAAACAAAAGAAACTGTGTATAAACTTGAAATTTCAGAAATAATAATTAAATGAATTAATGTAAATCGTAGGAAAAGAAATAAGAGGAGCCACGACACAGTGAAAAACTAGAAATCTTATGGAAAAATACAATAAACTATTACATTTGCTCTTTAGCACCGTGAGAAGATCAAAATACAAATCTGCATACATAATTATATTAAAGAAAAGTTAATAAAAACTTCTGTTCGTCAGCAGCCAGAGAAATTACACATTATAATATATTGAATAATGCTTTTAGCTTAAAAAAAAACGGTGTTATAGTCAATAACAAGAAAACCAAATAAAAGTTCATTAACAGACAAAATTTATTCTTTTAACCAAAATGTTTACACCAAGTTTTAATGTATTTAAATATCCGGTAGCTCAAACTACTTGTATGCTATAATAGTATTCAGTAATCCATCTCAATATGTCTGACTTTATTTTTTTTTTAATTTTTTGGATAGAATGAAAGAAATATGCCACAATATTTATTATGTACTACATATTTTATTTGACGCTTCAATGTTCAAATAGGAGTTCGTTGTTAAAAATGTACAATATTATTTTTACAAGGTATTACGTATAAGATGTTATTTATGTTTTTACTTTATCTAGTTGGTCATAATAATCAATTAGTTCGCGGTTGTTTCGCACTCTGTATTGATTTGTAATATTATCGATAACAGGTTTATATATTTCTCTAATAATTCTTCTTTCTGCGATGCTCAATCGGCTCTTATTTTGTTTTTTCGTCGTCCATGTTTCATGTTTTAATTCTCCCCGTATAATTAGCCCATTAACAGAGAGTCATTCCATCCAATAAGAGTGGAGGCTGCTCAGTCATCAAAGACAATAATTCCATCCAGTAAGGATGAAGACTGCTTAGTCATCAAAGACTGTCGTTCTATCCAGTAGGGGTGAAGGCTGCCTAGTCGTCGAAGAGACAAGTGCTATCTGCCAAACAAGAGAGTCGTGTCTTGGTTAAGGGGTAGCTGCCCTTTGCGCTATCGCCGATTCTTTTGTGGTTGCTGTATGTCAAGGGGTAAGGTCAGCCTACATATCTGTTGCTAAAATTACTTCGCTGCTGTAACGAGTACCATTTACTGGTATATGAATTTTGTTACGAATTTATCTTATGTGCTAAATAAACTCTAATAAATCTTTTACCGCGAATTAAAAAACATGTTTTAACCTTTCCGTTTATTATGTTTGTTTTATTATTTATATCTCTATAGGTATAATTTAGAATATAATATTATTTGTCTTATATACAAAATCATACGATTTGCGTTACATTGATATTTATGTGGCAATTAGCTATAGAGTCATTAGTCTTTCCTGTCATATCATATTTTCCTTAATCAACAAACCATAATCAAGCGGTTTAATTTGTGTAATACAATATCCCAATTCGTCTCATAATATTTAGTTTTCAAAACAGCTGTTACGCTAATAATTCGTTCACCTTTGTTAAAGCACTTTGGGTTATGATTACTTTTTCTTGGCTACGCAATTTTAGTTTTTAAATTACAGTATTTATTGATATGTTATTGATAGGTTATGCAAGTGTTGAGGAATAGTTTGGGATTGATATATGAGGTTGTGAAATATTAGGTATTGTTGATAACTGGGTAGTTGTTATATTTTTATCTGTGTATGTAGTTTGAGAACTTGGGAATAATGTTAAGGGTGATATTTGAGATGGAGTTAATATTGGTATAATTAATTAAGTAGATATAGTCGAGGATTGTAAGGAAAAGGACTTCGCTGAAGATGCTGATGTGATCAGGACGTCATGTGTGGAAGAGTATTAACTACTGTATTTATAGTAGTAATTGGCACTGTTGTTGTAAAGTTCTGATTTGGATTTGTACAGAATGACCAATTTGCCACAAAATGGTCAGATTTTTTACAATAGTAACACATCTGTTTTCTAAAGATAAGAAAATACGATTAGATGTTTGATCGTGGTTTCTGACAATTGAGGGAGGAATTAATGTAGCTTTCAAAGGAAAGATAAATGTATGTCTTGGAAAGCTCAATATATATCTATATACTGGGTTTGTTGTACCTCTTCGTAAAAAATTAATTGGAGGTAATAAATTGAGGCCTAATTTTTTAAGTTCATATTCTATGAAAGTGTGATAAATACTAGGAAAAACATTAGAGATCAGTAATCTTTCATTTGGTGTAATTAAGCGTCGAGCATAAATTATTTGATGATTGATAGTTATTCTTTCGTTGTCAGCCTTCATGACAGTTTTTTCTAATTCTTCACTAGCTAGGTAAATACAAATACGGTGATTTGAAATTCATGATGAAAAAATGTATATATCTTGGTTCTATAATTTTTCACAGTGCAAGTAGATATTGGAATTTTGGAATTGAATTGATTAACGCTACAGAATATGAAGAAGTTTTATATGATGTCAATAACGTTTGGGGCCTCGACGCCACTGGACTATTAACATCATCCATTTTCGTTGTTTAATGACATCAGGTTATATAAATAATATGAACTTGTTTTGAAGTAAGTATCTAATTAGATTAAAATTCCTTACCGATTTTCTCCATTGTTATTCTCCATTGTTATTTACAGTATCACAACAATTTATTACACTTTTAATATTAACTGGATATAAATAAAAGCACAAAAACTAGGTGCGATTAGACTGGTAATTAAATAAATCTAGCTTCGACGAAGGTTCAAATCGTTGTCTCTTATTATTTTCTTTTCAAATATTCGGAGTTCTTCCTCACTTGCTTTAGTCATTTGCTATTACTCGTATCCATGTATTAAAATAGGTTTGAAATTAGTAGCAATATTATTTCTCCGAGAAAGTGAAGAATATCTATCTGCTATCCAGATTTAATCCATAGAATAAATATTGGAATGCTATAAAATAATGCTATTAGCACCAAAAAAATTTGCTGATAATCAGTAAAAAACTAAATAAATGTCCTTTAACATGCAAAAAAAGATGATATAGAGTAGAGCATAATGTTACAATAAACCCATATCATTTTAAAACATTGCAGTATTTAGTATATCGTAAATAACGTTCTCACATAAGAAATAAAAATGAATATTTAGGTAGCTAACTGATGTATATATTATAACCCTTATAACACTTTTAAATCCAGAAGTCTAATAGGAATCTATAAAATCAGGATATATAAGAAGATAATTAAATCAGTGCTACTGTGTGGATATGTGACGAGAACACTGTCAAAACAATGTAAGTAAAACTCAAGTAGTAATTAGATCAGGATTGCTAGAAATGTCATCGGAAGTATTTTCCAACTTATATAGGTCCGAGTACTAACCAATACCAAACGGAACTAATGCCAAGGTCAAACACATATACAAAGGTAGCAACGTCGTACAAGAAACTAAATCTCAACGCCAAAGTTGCGCCAAGCTTGCGCTGGCTATATCCAAAGGCTCTCTAATAACTGCATTGTCAAGCTAAATTGGGAGGATCGAGAAAAAAAATGCCCTTAGGACGTCCACGAATGAAGGAGGGAAGTAACATATGGTCAGATTTAGGAATAATGAGACTACCTACATCTTATCAACACATCCCTGTTCAATCACATGCTATCCTACCTACAATCAACAACTTATTTGTTAGGGATTATCAAATCAATTACAAGTAATCAAATGAACTAGACTTGAAAAAGTTATCCCAGGAAAGGCACTTCAGAAATAGGGAAATAAATTTTTACAACGTCATTTACGTGGCTGAGTTTTCAATACTAATGAGGAGACAAAAAAAGAAAAGGTAATAGAACATTGTTGCGTTCTGACTATATGATGACGATGACCTTTATATAACATATAGGAAGAAAGAGAGACGAATGTCTATGTTCAATCTAGAACTCGCTGGTTTTTCTCCATTTCGAATTGGGTTTGTATATGTATTACTATATAAAATAAACGGAAGAGAACTATAATTATGAAATTTTATCTAAAATGTAAAATCAATAAACAAATTATATATACAAAAAGATTATATAAATCCCTAATATTCACACATTAAAATATGCCCGATAGAAGTATGTCTTCTAAAAATACAAAAAAGTAGTTATTCATAACTCAGGTGGCTTAACAAAAGGTAAACGAATGAGCATAAAAGCACAGCTGTTTTTAAAACTTAATATTATTAGACAAATTGTGGATATCCATTACCGCTTGTCTATAAAATGAATCAGAAGACTATGCTAAAATATGATACGGCAGGAAAAACGGCAATGTAAAGCAAATATGATGATTTTGTCACAGCATAAGAATATTGCCTCGTACTGTTATATAGCAATTTGTTGTCACAAGTTTATAGTTTTTCGAAAAATGAACTCAGATTTAAATATTTAAACGTCAAATAAAATATAAAAACCTATTTAACCTTATTCCCAGCATTATTCTTAAACACTGACATAACGTCACAAGAAAATAATTTTAAAAAATCATTGCGAAATTCAAAATTTATATTTTTACCGGTATCTCAGAAAATAATAATATTTGTATAAAGTACAGTCATATTTTGAGATAAAATCTTCAATTCAGAGCAAAAAACTGAGCACACAAATATTTATTATTTTATGTACTATGTTGTAAAATAAGTATACTCAAAACAAATAAATATTATCTACCAAGTGCTCTACTCCAGTTTAATATCTTCTTCTTCTTTCTTCTTTATAAATAGGCTTAGTGCCTGTTTTACTTCGGTTTTGAGCCTCAATTGACGTTGTCTGACCATCTTTTCCTCGGTCGTCCCAATGATCTCCTTCCATTTGGCGATTTGTCTCTTGCTATTCGTACTATTCTATTTTCTGTCATTCTTTCGAAGTGTTGATTCCATTCCGCTTTTTTCTTTTGGTCCACGCGTTTATTTCCTCTAAATCACATCTCGCTCGTATTTCTTCTTTTCTTACTCGTTCTCTTAGAGTTTAGTTTGTTATTTTTCGTAAGACTTTCATTTCTGTTGTTTCTAGCAGTCTTTGTGTTTTCGCCGTATCTGCTCTTGATTCCGCTATGTACGTCATTATCGGTCTTATTGTTGATTTTTATATCCTCAGTTTAATATCAGTTTAATATCAATGCATAAAATATTATAAAAATTTCGTCATAGTTGTAAATTTATATTAGATAAAACCAAATGTAGAGCATATAGTGAAATCTGAATATCTTAGAATAACTATAACGAACGAGAACATTATTGATAAGAAAAAGCCAGGCCCATCGCTAAGAAAGTGAGAAAGCAATTGGCAAAAGCAAAGGGTACTTTGTACTAAAGTAGCCGTACTCTAAAGCATAAGCATGTCATTTTCTACTCTTTTAGTAAGTGATGGATCCGACCGTTACTTGATAAAAATTCATTTTATCTAACAATAAAAGATGTATGCGTTTACACGTTATAGTTTGTAACTGAATAAGTTAAGGACGGGAGAATTGTTTGTCTCAAGTTGGCCATTTAGAATTATGTCTTTATTTTTTAATTTGCTAATTTCCATAGATTCTACTTTTCATAGAATCTAAAGGTAGCTTCAGGGCTTTATTATAAATATACTTTTTTAGGAATGAAAATACGTAAATAGAACCTGGAATATGCATGTAACGTAACCTTTGATCTCTGAGATAAACCCAACTCCTGAACAATGGCGCCGATATATGTAGTTAAAATTTTGTACACCTATTTTAACCGTTTATTTCCTTATTATCCATATATGAGTTGTAACCGATATTACAAACTCATTTATTTTTCACAAAGAGACGGTATATTAACTACATTTATTACTATACAAATCTGATCGAAATATTGTCTAAAAGTAACAGTATGTAAAATTAAAATTTTTAATGAAAAGTAAAAGATTAGCCATATTTTATAGGGTTTAAAGATCGGCCAAATCGGCCTTTTTAATGCCAACTATCCTAATTATGTATATAAACATTAGAGAAGGGAATATCCAGAGATAAAGATAGGTACTTTACTTTACTTAACTTTATCAGACATATGCGGTTAACACAAATGTGACGTATTTCTAGTGCAGGAAACACATTGAGGGCCAAACATAGGTAAACAAGAAAAGAAAAACTTAAAATGAGAGGGGACAAAACCAGTCAGCTAAGGGAATCTTTCAACGGTGTTGAGCTTGGATCTGCTATTTACGTAGATACCTAATGAACAATATTACGGCTCCTGACTAAAGATCTGAGCACAAAACTAATTCTAAAATTTGGATCAAAAATACAACAATGGCTTGTATTGTCCGGGTATGCCTACACAACAGAAGATTTTTCGTATCATTCAATGGTAAAAATAACAGATTGAAAAATGCAGAAGAACGGTCTCCTTTGAAATAGCGTAATGATACCTACACTGTATAATATTTACACAACCCATACCAGTAAATACTAGGACTTTTATTATGTAGACGATACATCGATATTGTTGCACAACCAAAAACTTTTGTTGCTGAAATATAGAAAAATCTAAATCATACTTTAAACACAATAAAAATAGACTATGAATCAATTTCGTTAGTATTATAGTTGTTTTTACAAATTTTCATAAACTTTTCATCAACTATAATACTAACGAAATTTTGATAGTAGAGGGCCAGCAGATCGAAAGAGTAAAAAAGTACACTTACCTAGGAACACTTATAACAGAAAATAATGACTACACGGCAGAAATCAAAGCCAGAATCGAAAAAGCACGTTCTAATTTTATAAAAATGAAAAAGGTCCTATGTGGCAAAGATCTAACATTAGCTCTTAAAGTACGCCTAACAAATTGTTACGTATACAGTGTACTATATTATGGAGTGGAATCATGGACATTAAATCTAGATACCATGAGACGACTTAACGCCTTTGAGATGTGGACCTATAGAAGAATTATGAGGGTTTCCTGGGTAGATAGAGTTACAAACAATGAAATACTGAGAAGAATAGGCAAAGAGAAGGAAATTGACCTTACAATTAAAGAAAGAAAGCTACAGTATCTCGGACATGTGATGCGGGGCGAGAAGTATGGCATCCTGCGATTCATAATGCAAGGAAAAATAGATGGCAGAAGAAGCATCGGAAGAAGACGAATTTCATGGCTGAAGAACCTGAGAGAATGGTTTGGATGCAGCTCAAAACAACTATTTAGAGCTACTGCCTCAAAAATTAAGATAGCTATGATGATTGCCAACCTCCGTAGCGGAGATGGCACCTGAAGAAGAAGAAGATGAATCAATTTTAAGCCAAACCTCAGAAAAAGTCAGATGTCCTGCTTTAGTGTCCCTAACAGAATTGCTTTTAAAAATCTAAACACCCAATAGTGTCATGAAATTTTTAAACTCTGGACTTGCTATAAATACCTTGAAGATAGTTTGTATCACACTTTGTCATTCATAGAACATTGTTTAAAACTAAAAGGCAAACTGAGGACCAGAAAAATAATCTCTGCAAACTTGTCAGCTAAAAATGAGAAGCATCCTTTCATCCTTAAAACGTAGACGCTTGCACTCTATGCTTCTGCTACCGAATATACCTTGCAAGTATGGATGACACCAACACATATTTAACACGTAGATTTAGCTATAAATTAGACAGCCAAATTCAGCAAATATTAAGACACACACACATCCATACATAAGCTCTACAATATCGTAGCTATCAATTCACCTAATATCCGAAGATAAGTAGCTAGACTGCTAGAGAATAAAAGATACAGAGTCTAGAATCGCAACATCCACTCAACGAATACCAGCTGAATTTATGACTAAAATCGAGAAAAAACTGACCAAAGATTATTGCAAATTTGACACTAACTCCACGTTTATTGATTACATATTACCCCTAAATAGCAGATAAAACATTTAGAAGTATGTAATATTGGTGAACTGGTACATTCTTCTTATATAAATTAAGCATTCTTCCCTCTTTTGTGCACTACTACCAATTTTTACATAAAAATATCTATTTTTGCACTTAAATATTTATTTTAAGATAACCTATCCAAAATTATATGTAGTACACAGATAAAACCAGAAATAAAATAATAAAGAAGCTGTATACAAGATATCGTAAAACAATGGATTAACTAAAAGTTCTTATTAATCGTATTCCTAAATAAAACGTATAAAGACATATTCATGTTAACAAAATACATTAGGAAATATTCGCATATGAAAAAACACGTCCAACTTGGTAATGAAATCCTTTTGTATTTATAAAGCTATTTTTAGAATAGCAGGTACCTACCAAAAACAGGTATTTGGTATTATACATATCTATTACATATTGTCAATATGATCGCCAACATTCATAACGGATAGGCACATCAAGAAGAAGAAGAAGATTACATATTGTAATGCGTATGAAAAGGAGTCCGTATGAACCGTTTAAAATATATAAAATATATATATCAAGAACGCTGGCCTAAGTGCATAGTTGCCAAACTATCAGAGCTTACTTAAACCGATATTCCTATGGTTCCAATATACAGTGAAAAAGATCTGAACGACCCCTATAATATATACACGTGAACTAAGCGAAATACATTTATGATACAGGGGTACTTATGAGCTCCAAAATTTTATTAAGAATTATGAAACTATACATCTTAACGAATCGACAGAGCCAATATTATGGAATGGACAAGTGAGCTCCGTATATCGGTGTCCACTTGACCACGGAGCTCACTTGAACCTGAATTTTAACATGGGCGGAGTTCACTTTATGCCGTAAATATATATATATATATATATATATATATATATATATATATATATATATATATATATATACTTCTAGCGGTTAATGTAGGCTCCGTCCTAAAACGGTATTATACTAACTCCAGTAGAATATACACCGTGTATATTATTATCTAAGTAGCGCATTATGTAAACTCCGACCAACATGTAGGATCAAGTGGACTCCGTAACTGGATAAAATATTTTTGGGATCCGTATATAGTTTTTAGCGTACACAACTAAGCCCCTGCGATGTTGTCAATAATTGTATTAGTCGTAGATTTTCAAATTTTATAGCAGGTACATTTTGGGAACTTAAAATTTATTTAAATATCCACCAGTTTAGTTATCGAGGAATTTCAGGAATATTTGGCTAATGATAATTTTAAAAATTGTTAACATTATAATAATTTTATTTTATTTTTATGTATAATAAGCACGGTGATAATTTATATTACTTGCTCTAATTATTTTCAAACTTAAGTAAGTATCTATTATAAACTTATTAATGCTAATAAAGCATTATTCTATAGCATTTTAATATTTTAGCTATTGATTAAATTGGAATAGCGGTTTGATATCCCTTTACTTTCTTAAAAAAGTTATATTCTAACACACAAGATCTTATTAAATTGCCAAAACTTTCCTTTCATATTCCATTCACTTATAAGGGGCAGCACTAACATCAGTACGATGCTACGCATACAATGCGTAGCTATAATCCTGGGCTGGCTAATAGAAAGCATGAGTGTAGCAGTTTTATTGGTTTCGGAACTGCTACCTGGGTTGGGGAAGCAGGATATCAGCATTAAGTTAATGCATATAGAAATTGTTGCTTGACCGGCGAAATATCAAATATCAGAGAGCACAGCGGTAGCAGTCTGAGAAAGCGAAGCAAAACAACTTTATTATTATTAGACAATATCATATTTCCTAATAAAAAAATATTGACTTTACAACGAGACAAATTTTCTACTGTTGGACATCGAAACATGCAAATACATAGCAACGGGTTTACTACGTCGGTATCCCGAAAAATTGTAGTAATAATGCTACGGGAAACAAAAAACTTAAGATGGAAATGGGCGCCAAAAAAATCTGTGTTAATAAACAGTAGAATAAAATATAGATTCTCAATTCAAATAGTCAAAAAATTAAAGAACAGCTTAATAAGATAGAAATAGCACCTATTTACGATGAAATCCAATAACGGCGCAAAGTACAAAACAGCTCCTAGTTATGCTGATGGTTAGATCTAGAGCATAAATTTAACAATAGAACCATATAATTTTAAAAGATTGGAGCAATTTAGATATCGCTGATAACGTTGTCGCATAAAAGATAAAAGGGAAAATGCATGTAGCAAACCATAGACATAATATAATACAAATAGACTGACAGCTGCCATACAGTCGCGTTTCCGCAATACGACAGAGAAAACTGAAGAAAAGCAATCCCTGCATATTTTTCTAATGGGACGGGGTTATTGAACGGGTTATTGACCACGTGACCTTCTCATTGGTCATAGGTCACGCGTTCGATAAACCTGACAAATTAGAAAGAGATGCAGGGACTTTCGTCAGTTTTCTCTGTTGCACTGGGGGAACGGATCTGTATTGCAACAGTTAGTCTATTTGTATTGTATGTCTATGTATCAAACTGATATCACTATTAAATCTACAAAAAGAAAAAATTGCAATATAAACAAAATTTGTTTAACACGCGTCTAGAAAAGAACTAAAAAAAAAAGAATTTGGAGATAGAAACGTCAACTACATGTGTAGTATAAAAATCAAATTTATTCTTTTAACCAAAATGTTCACACGAAGTTTGATTGTATTAAAATATTCGGTAGCTTCAACTACCTGTACTCTATAGTATCCAGTAATCTATCTCAATATGTCCAACTTTGTTTTTTTTTTTAATTTTTTGGATAGAATACAAGAAATATGACACAATATTTATTAATACATATTTTATTGGGTGTTTCGATGTTCAAATATGAGTTCGTTCTCAAAAATGTACAATATTATTTTTACAAGGTATTGCGTAGATACGTACAAGATGTTATTTATGTTTTTACTTTATCTGGCTTGTTATATTATAATCAATTAGTTCTCGGTTATTTCGCACTCTGTATTAATTTGTAATATTATCCCTAACATGTTCATATATTTCTCTACTAATATTCTTCTTTCTGCGACGTTCAATCGGCTGTTATTTTGTTTTTACGTCGTCCATGTTTCATGTACATATGTATGTTATTATAGGTCTTACGACTGCATGGTAAATTCTTAATTTTGGTATTGCATGGTATATTTTTGGATTTAATTTTTTGCTTAAAAAGGAGCGATTGCCATTATATATTCTGTTGTTAATGTCGTTTGTAATGTTTTTATTAACAGTGATTTTAGCTCACACATATTTAGACCGATGAACCATTTTAAAGTTGTACTGGTCTATTAAAATAGTATGTCTTATCATGTTTCTCTTCTTATGATAGCCCTATATTTTTTTATTCTCGTTTATATATAAAGACCCATATTTTCCGCTTTTTCGTATTGAATTTGTAAAGTTTTTGTTGTTACTTTTGCAACTACATATGTATATATATAAGCATTATTTAAATATTATTAAACTTTTTGTTAGTTTTGATTCTCCTCGTATAATTAGCCCAGTAACAGAGAGTCATTTCATCCAATAAGGGTCGAGGCTGTTCGGTCATTTAAGGCAATCATTCCATCCAGTAGGGATGAAGGCTGCTCAGTTATCAAAGACAGTCGTTCTATCCAGTAGATATGGTGGCTGCTCAGTTATCGAAAAAATGAGTTCCTTTGCGCTATATCTAATTCTTTTGTGGTTTCTGTGTGCCAAAAGGGTAAGGTACAATCTACATATTTGTTGCAAAAATTACTTTGCTGGTATATTGAGTACCGTTTAAATAATAATATGAATTTTGTTACGAATTTGTCTTATATGCTGTAATAAATCTTTTTCCGCGAATTGGAAAACATGTTTTAACCTTTATTTGAAACATTTATCGTTAACGTTTAGTTGACCATTTTACGTTTATCTAAATAAGTATTTATTATATTGTGTAATACCTCACTGTAGTTTCATTTTATTATTGTATCTATATGGGTATATATAATATTATTTTGTATATTTATAAATATCCAAAATCATCCTATTTGCGTTACATTGATATTTATGTGGTAATTAGCTAAGTCATTAGTCTTTCCAGCCGTATCATATTTTCCACGATTTTTTTTTGTAGACAAGCGGTCTACTTTGTGTAAAATAATAACCCCGATTCGATTCATAATATTTAGGTTTCAAAACAGCTCGCTAATTCGTTCATCTTTTTTAAAGCACTTTTTAGTATCAATCCAACAATAATTAAAAATTAATTCTTTAATACCTAAAATTACTATTACTAAAATACTATAAATACTTTACTAATCTGATTCGAAATATCGTGAAAAAGTAATATGTAAAATTTAAATTTTTAATAAAAAGTAAAAGATTAGGCATTGCTTATGGGGTTCAAAGATCGAGCCTGTACGAAGATTGAAGTACTAATAAGACCACCACAATCGGGCATACTCCGGGTAATGATTAATTAATTAATCGCCCAATTCTTCAGTCACCCCTCTAACATGATTTTGTCAAATTGGTGCTTTTTAGGACCAACTATTCTAATAACAACAGTTAAGGGTATATCTAGAGATAAAGAAACTTAACTTTACTTAAACTTATCAGACATATGCGCTGAACACGAATCTGACATATTTCTAGTGCAGGAAACACATATAGGGTCTAACCTAGGGTACTTGGTATAAAGCTGATCACTAAAAACCACATTATAGATATAGACATGCTATTTCTATCGGAAACGAAGCAAAGAAAAACTCAAAGTAAGAAAGAACAAAACCAGTCAGCTGAGAGAACCTTTAAACGATGTTGAGCTTGGATTCGCCATATACATAAAAATACTAGAAAGGCTTATCCAGATGATGAACAACTGCATTCAAATTATGAAGATACATAAAGTGTAGAGACAAGCCAAAGTTTGTACCTTGCTTAATCCTGGCAAAAACTGCAACGACCACAAAAACTATCGGCCAATATCTTTATTTTGTCAGCTATTCAAAATACTTTTGCACAAGATTGTAAGTACGATTTTACCGATGTTAGAAGAAAAATTCAAGTTAAAATACGAAAGTGGCTATAGATAAGGAAGATCATGTACATGACAAATACTAAATCTTACCCAATACAGCAAAGACAAGCACGAAAAATATTGTGTATCGGGGGTGGTATTTTTAAATCTAAATGCCACTTACAATACCTCAAATTACAGGATAGTTCTCCAAAAACTATATGATATTCCCTTAGATAACAAACGCACTTATATTATCTGCGTATGCCTACATAACAGAATATTGTTCGTATCACTTAATGGTAAGAATAGCAGATGAAGAACGGTCTCGCTTGTTTACACAAACGATCAACCCATACCGGTCTTCTATTATATAGACGATACACCTATTATTTCATAACAAAAATAAACTATTAATCAATTTTCAGCCAAAACCGCTGAAAAACTTCTGAGTGTTCTTTCAATTTCCCTAACATAGACGCTTTCACAAAACTGAACATCCAATAATGTCATAAAATCGTTGAACTGTAGACTTCCTATAAATTCCTTGAAAATAGTTTGTATCACACGTGGCCATTCACAGATGATTGTTTAAAACTAAAGGGTAAATTGAGGACCAGCATTAATATCCTCCGCAAGATTATCAGCTAAAAAGGGGAAGCACATCCTTCCACCCTTAAAACGTAGATGATTGCACCCTATGCAATACTAATTGGTTTGCACTCTAATACATAGTTGACACGTAGGCTTAGTTATAAGTTAGTCAGCAAAATCATCAGCTGATATTTGTTACATTAAGACTTGCATCCATACATAAGCTCTACCATTCGTAGCTACAAATTTCACCTAATATTCGAAGATAAGTACCTAGAGAACGAAAGAAACCAAGTCTAGATTCGCAAGATTCACTTTTAGAATACCAGCCCATTTGTACGATGACTCAAATCAAAGAAAAACTGGTCAGAGCAACACATTTGCAAGATATATCAGAAAAAAAACAAGTAAATATTAAGATAGTAATTTGTTTTAACGTAATTTACCAGCATTAAATATGGCGTACGAAGAAATATTCGGAAGTAAAAGTAAACATAAGTAAATAAATAATAGCGATCTTTAATATTACAGTACGTGACAACAAGGGCAAGGAACTGATAACAGAATTAATAAAACACATGCAGACATTTGCGCCATTCAAATGAGGTAAAAAGGTTACAGGTCACAGAATACCCTAAAATAAATAAAAAATAAATAAATACAAGATTTAGCAACGAACTAGCACCAGGTATGAAGTAAATCTGTAAAAGTATACAACATAAAAACGGAGAACCCTTAAAAATGTCTACGCATAAAATGAATACACAATAAAATAATACCATATTTCAGTAACCTAGATCTACAAAAGTATACTTTTATCATGCGGACACAAATCAGTGATATACTACATTTTGACAAACAAAAATTTTTATTACAAAGATGTATTAAACTGGAAAAATTAGTTGTGGAAAAAAATTAAAACAAACCATGAAAATTGGATGATTCGAAGGAAATCTATCAGACAATGGCAACTGAGATGTCATCTAGAACGCATTGAGACATGGTCTGAGAGCCAGCAACAACTTTTATCGGGAGTCTTACGCTGCTATGTAGGGTACCTGTTATATACTTTAACATCACATCTTTTGAACCACTTACCCAGAATTTTGGTGCTTGACTCATGTATACCTGGTAATAATTCACTGATGTTGGACTGGATTTTCGGTCAGAAAACGTTATGTGATGTAGCTCGAAAGGGTCTTTTTTATATACCTTTTATAAAGGATTTTTAAGTTAAACTTTTGTGATTCATGGTATACAGTTAACTAATTTCATTTTCCTTGTGGATTACATTATATTTGCATAAAAAATTAAATTGTCTTCTTTCATACAAAAATCGACAGTTTTTAGCTTTAGGTGTATTTGAATCACACCTGCAGTAAAAGATCTACCCTAAAAACATTTATTTTACGTACAATTAGCACATTGCCTCTGGAAATGACCTATAGTGCATGAGTCCGATCTGCCTTAGTCGTTGCGATTTATTTTCCTGGACAATATTGTTATAAGAGCTTTCTTCATTTAGCATGTGTTCTCAGTATATACGGATTTGCAGCGATAACTTAATAAGGACTTTAAATGTTTTTTAATATTGTTCTGAATCTATTTTCTTGTGGCATTTTGAAGCATTTACTACTTAAATGGGAATAAGCCACAATTAAAGGTTAAAGTACGTTTATTGACGTTTCAATTTCCACTTCGGAAATCGTTCTCAAAATACAAACATTAGTAAATTAAACAAATTTTGTTTTTTTTTCGTTACTTGGTGAAAAAATTCTTCTAATAATTTAATTTTATTTGACTCATTTATATTGACAAGTCAGACATACATTATACATTTTAAAGTAGATGACTTTAAATGATATTGCCAATATTGTTGAGTTGCGTTCCTGGGACGACTTTACTTGTAAGATTCATTAGGTAATATATATTCGATTGCATGAAATTAATTTTAACTTGAGAATATCCGTCAGACAAAATCATAGCATGTAATTCGTCTTTACAAAGCAAACACATGCCATGATGACATTAAAATTCTCCTGTTAGTGATTCCACAGTAAATTATGAGGCAAAACCCAGGAAAAAAACTTCATAATACTATCCCGAATGGATAGATCTCAAATATGTAAACACTCATGGGATAATGAACATACCGTTCAAAGCAATGATTCAAATATAGTCCTGAAAGCAACAGATGGTAGAAAGAGAAAAATCAAAGGAGCGGCTTTAATTCATTAAATAAATTTTTAAATAACAAACATATAAAAGCAGAATGTGGTGTTTATTGAAAGTAAACTAAATGCACGATGAAATACTTACCATCTAGGGATAGTACTATGAGGTTTTTTCCTGGTTTTTTCCCCCATAATTTACTATGGAATCACTAACAGAAGAGTTTTACTGTCATCATGGCATGTGTTTACCTTTTTAAAGACGAATTACATGCTATGATTTTTTCTGACGGATATTCTCAAGTTAAAACTGATTTCATTTAATCGAATGAACTATCTTAAAAGTAAAGTCGTCCCAGGAACGCAACTCAACATTATTGGCAATATCATTTTAAAGTCGTCTAGTTTAAAATGTATAATGTATTCCTGAATTATCAATATAAATTGGTCTTTTAGAAGAATTTTTTTCACCAAGTAACACAAAAACTAAATTTGTCTAATTTAGGTACTAATGTTTGTATTTTGAGAACGATTTCCGAAATGGAAATTGAAATGTCAATAAACGTAGTTTAACTTTTAATTGTGACTTATTCCCATTTAAATAGTAAATACTTTAATGTTTTATCTAGATTTATTGAATCGTTCTCTTCTATTTGTTCTACATATGTATATATCGTCCGTATATGCTAGGAGCTGTTTTATACCTTGGGATATCTTAAATAGGTATTCGTATTTTCTATTTAAGTACGCTGTGCTTTAATTTTTTGACTATTTGAATCGAGAATCTTGTTCCATCTCTGTTTTTTTACAGTGACCTTTATATGACATATAAAGCCATCAGAAAACCTAAACTCAAATTATTTACAAATTCTAAAATACCTTTCTCTAAGTTTTCACCAGTATCAGAAAATATAGGTAGAAATCTCAAAAATTCTTCTTTTATACCACTTAGAAGAACATAATGAAGAATGACGGTAAGCTGATCTATGTGAGATATATCTGGTGTGAATCAATAACTAAAGAGTAAAATTTGGCTGTCTTTACTTCGTTCACTCTAAGGAGTTTTAAATATTTCGATATAATAGAAATAAATTCATCACGTATTGTAGGGATAAATAGTTTATTGTATCAATGTTTCAGTTCAAACGAACTCGATAAATATTATAAATCACCTATATAATTACCATTATTTTTACAAAAAATACTTCATTTGTACCACGAAACGGCAACATGTAAGAAATAAATTCGATTGTCCCTACTACACGTTAAAGTATGTACTTCCCTCCAATATATTTTTTCTCATTTACTATTTTTAAATACGTGCATAGTAAATAGGGATGGCAACGATATATCCATACATTAAATAATATACATCGCCCACACAGAATTAATACAGCATATTGGCACGTATGTAATATATACTCCAGAATATATTACATACTATAAATTACTAAATCTAAGTATTCCTTGTCAAGGTCAGTCTCTACTTCAAATTATGTCGTATGATTTTGTTTATTATTTTATACGTATTAGGGCACAGTGATATTGATGTATAATGTTTTTAGACGTCTAGGTTGCCTAGGACTTAGTTCGCCCCTCAACGGTAGAATGAAAGTAGTAGAAAAGATTTAAAAAAATAAAAGCATAAATATTATCTTTTTCTACTTTTTTGATAAAGAAGATTTTGTATACTTATTTTAACACTGTAACTTTAAATAATTGATGGATTCGACCGTTACTTGATGGAAATTCATTTTATATAACAATAAAACAATGAAAACTTTATTTTTAAAACTTCCACAAAATTTAATTTAAACTCTTATCACTACAGCAGTTTCGGCTGATTGCTTTTCTCAAGTGATCTATTTCTGGCATGCGTTTACACTTTATAGTCTTTAATAAAATAGGTTGAGGAGGGGAAAACTGTTTGTCTCAAGTTGGTTATTCAGAATTATATCTGTGTTTTTTTAAATTTGTTGATTTCCATAGATTCTAACAAATATAGCTTAAGGCCTTTATTTTGAATGTGAAGAATGTTAAATTCGTCATTAAAATAATGATTAGGATCTACATACGCACTTCACCTTCTAGATCATAATTATTCTTTTAATACCGAATTTTACATTCTTCACATTCAAAATAACGGTCTTAAGCTATCTTTGTTAGAATCTATGGAAATCAACAAATTAAAAAACACAGCTATAATTCTAAATGACTAACTTGAGACAAACAGTTCTGTCCTCCTCAACCTATTTCATTAAGTACAATAAAGTGTAAACGCATGCCAAAAATAGATCACTTGAGAAAGGCAATCAGCCGAAACAGCTGTAGTGATAAGAGTTTAAAATAAATTTTGTGGAAGTTTTCAGTGTTTTACTGTAACTTTAACTTTTGTATACTGTTTGTTATTAATATAAATGAGTAGTGACCGATATTAAAAACTTATATCCGAAAAGTAATAGTAAATATGTAAAATTTAAATTTTTAATGAAAAATTAAAGTTAACCCATTACTTATGAGGTCAAAAAAAGCAGCCTTCACGAAGACTGAAGTACTAATCTAATGAGACCACCGCAATCGGTCATACCCTGAGTAATGATTAGTTAAGTAATCATCTAATTCTTTAATCACCCGTTCAATATGATTTTGTCAAATCGGTCCCTTTGAGGACCAACTATTCTCATTAATTCTATAAATATTGAGGGCAGATCTAAAGATAAAGAAACTTTACTTTACTTAAACTTGTTAGATACACCTAGGAGTTTAATACAAATGTGACGTATTTCTAGTGCAGATAAAACCACATGATAAATAGGGAAATGCTATCTTTGCTGGCAATGAAAGCAAAGAAAAACTCAAAGTGAGAGAGATAAAAACCAGTCAGCTGAGGGAACCTTTCAACAATGTTGAGTTTGGATCCACCATTTATGTATATATAACGAAAAATAATATGACTCCAAACATTGAGGATCTGAGCACAAACTTAATTACGAAATTTGGAAGAAAAACACTATAATTGCTTCTCCGGATGATAAACAGCAAGCTGTATTCAAACTATGCAGATAACCAAAGTGTACAGACAAGCCTAAGTTGTTGCCTTGCTTAAATTTGCCAAAATCTCCAATTAACACAAAAACTGTCGGCAATATCTTTATTTTGTCAGCTATTCAAAATACTTACAAATGGTCCTTTATATAATATTACCGTTAATAGAGGAAGAACTCAAATTGAAATGTTAAGACGCCAATATCATGTACGTCACAAATACTATATCTTACCCAATACAGCGCAGACAGCTACGTAAGATATCATAGAGATATTATAAAGATAAATAGAAGATAAAATATTCAGAAGTATGTAATATTGGTAAACCGGTATATTCTTCTTATATAAATTAAGCATTCTTCCCTCTTTTGTGCACTACTACCAATTTTTACATAAAAATATCTATTTTTGCACTTAAATATTTATTTTAAGATAACCCATTCAGAATTGTAGTACACAGATAAAACCAGAAATAAAATAATAAAGAAGCTATATACAAGATATCGTAAAACAATGGATTAACTAAAAGTTCTTATTAATCGTATTCTTAAATAAAACTTAAAAAGACATACTCATGTTAACAAAATACATTAGTAAATTTTCGCATATGAAAAAATACATCCACCTTGGTAATGAAATCCTTTTGTATTTATAAAGCTATTTTTAGAATAGCACGTAGCTACCAAAAACAGGTATTTGGTATTATACATATCTATTACATATTGTCATGATGATCGCCAACATTCGTAACGGATAGGCACATCAAGAAGAAGAAGAAGATTACAAATTGTAAGGCGTATGAATGTTAACATAAATAAGGAGTTCGTATGAACCGTTTAAAATATATAAAATGTATATATCAAGAACGCTGGCTTAATTGCATAGTTGCCAAACTATCAGAGCTTACTTAAACCGATATACTTATGGTTCCAATATACAGTGAAAAAGATCTGAACGACCCCTATAATATATACACGTGAACTAGGCGAAATACATTTATGATACAGGTGTACTTATGAGCTCCAAAATTTTTTTAAGAATTATGAAACTATACATCTTAACGAATCGACAGAGCCAATATTATGGAATGGACAAGTGGGCTCCGTATATCGGTGTCCACTTGACCACGGAGCTCATTTGAACCTGAATTTTAACATGGGAGGAGTTCACTTTATGCCGTAAATATATATATATATATATATATATATATATATATATATATATATATATATATCTATATATATACATATATATATATATATATATATATATAATATATATATATATATATATATAATATATATATATATATATATATATATCGGTTTCAAAACGTCTTGCGTCGTTGTCCGATGCCTAATTTCCACGAATTTCTATCATTTCATTGTTCTTCGGTCAAGTCTCGGGAGCTCATTGCCTTTGTTATTCCCTCCTTCCATGTTCTTTTTGGTCTTCCTCGTTTCTTACGATTTAGTGGTATCCATTTCATGGCGATTTTTGGTAGTCTTGTTTCTGGCATTCTTTGAACATGGCCATACCATATAAGTTTTTCATTTGTATGTCTGTTGCCAGTGATCCATCTACCCCATCCGATTCCCTATTTTATCGTTTCTAATTCTGTCTGCCCTGGATATTCGAAGTGATCGTCTAAATACATCCAGTTGTGTTGCTTCGAGATTTCTTTTATTGCTTTCTGTTAGTCTCCATGTCTCTGTACCATAGGTTAAGCTGGTTTTTATGAGAGATTCATATATATATTGTATATATATTGTATATATATTGTATATATATATATATATATATATATATATATATTGTATATATATATATATATATATATATATATATATATATATATATATATTGTATTTTTATCTTTTTTGTCCAATATTTTTGAGCTCCAAATAACTCCGTAAAGGCATCCAATTGTTCTACGGTCCTGGGATATTCGTTTTCTAATTTCTTTATTGTCTGTGCCTGTGGTGTCGAAATCAATTCCTAGGTAGGTATATTCAGTGCAGAATGCAATTTCGGTTGTGTCCACCTGAATGTTGAATAGTTCTGCGTCCTTTAGGAGATATTTTGTTTTTTCTGTATTGAGTTCTAAACCCCAATTTTTATATTATTCCTGTAGTTTTCTGGCCATATATGTCAGGTCTTCTTTATCGTTGGCTATAAGGACTTGATCGTCTGCAAACTGTAGGGTATATAGGTAAGTTTTTCCCAGGTCAATGCCCATTCCTCTGCACTTTCTCTTCCACTGATACAGTGCTTTCGCCACGTAGATTTTAAACAACGTGGGGGATATGCAACACCCCTGCCGGAGTCCTTTGTTTCCAGGAAATTTTTTTCCAATTTTTATTCCCGACGTTGATCCTTCATAAAGCTGTTTAAGGGCGTTAATTACTGTGTGGTTAATGTTTGTTTCCTGCAAAACTTTCCATAGCTTTTTAGCGGGTACAGTATCATAGGCCTTCTGAAGGTCTATAAACATAAGGTGGGTTTCTTGGTTGGTACTTGATCTTTTTTTTATTATTTGCTTCGAACAAATACATTATCGGTGCAGCTCCTTCCCGCTCTAAAGCCAGATTGTTCTTCTTCTTCTTGTTCCTTATATTCTTGTTCGATAATGTCTCGAAGTATCCTTCCATATAGGCGACTTAAGGTACTGGTTACTGATATACCTTGATAGTTTAAGCAGTCCAGTTTACTTCCCATATATAATTTATTCCTGGATGTATTTTGTTCAAGGGTGATCCATTAACCATAAATATTCTTTTTGTGTCTTAAGATCGAGTACTTAGTTAAAAATCTATAGGTATTCACAGGTTAATAAATGAATACCTATCACCGATAAAGAATTTTTATTGGTTGGGGATTTCTTTTTGAACACTCTGAAAGAAAGAAGCAATTTCCCCTAGAACATACTGCCCTTAGAGATTAAGAATTCTCAATAAATTTAATTTTTATTATCCTGAGTGTCGAGTTTGAGTAAAGCTTTGAGTACTATCCGAATTTGTACGGTTAAAGTTTGTTTTTAACGTAGCAGAGGGATTAGCCAAACTACCTCTCAGAAGAGCTAGCCAGGGTAGGGATCTCCATGATTGTCTTTGTGGTGGTAAAGAGGAGATACTTTATCTAAGGTTCAGCTCCTCCCTATCCTGTCAGTCGTGAATTTTAAAATGATATATCCTACGTGGTTAAAAAGTTTGCAAAAGGTTTAAATATTAAAGAGTTAAAACTTAAAAATACTAAAGAATAGAACAACAAACCCAGATAATAGAGAGCATTTAAGCACTCTCTCCTAATCATCAAGATATTCGTAATCTGTTTACATACAGTATATTTTTCCTTATAAATTTATTATTTTATTAAATCGTTCTGTGACATAAATAAAAAGGGTTTTCGACATGATCAAGATTTGGTAAATATTTGATATAGATAGTTAATATTCATATTATTTACATAATGCCAAAAATCAGCATTTCAAATAAAAACTTTAGTAATTAAATCGTAAAAATCCTTCATCTCGTTTCTGTCTCCATTTGAAAGTTGCTTTTAAAATTCACAAACTTTTTTCTCGAAATTGAAATTCAAAAGTGAAGCAGATCTCCAGCATTTGAATATTCACTTAAAAATATCACTCGAAAAGTAATATTAAAGCTTTGGACTGGGTAATATCGAATGAGAGTTAAAGGTCCGCCGTCTAGTCCGTCTACTCGTTGGCTCAACAGCATTGATGCTAGACTAGCTTTTAGATTTTTAGGTTCAAAGAGAGCTCATAAATACGACCAGATTTGCCTTGAACGTCTTCCTATTAGATCGACCCCCGACCTTACTAAACGATGAACTTTGACATCTAGAGATCGCAGATATTCCAAGTCAGCGACGAACTGAACTATTCTGCTAGCACTCGATCCCGCTTCTCTCTAATCTTTGGCTGTTGGAAATTATTGCGGTGATAGTGGTGAGCAGTGCCGTTACATACTTTTTGTCTAATAGACAAAATCAAATAAATCTATATCTTTCTTCGCATTAAAACGGTATTTTATGTTCTAAATTGATATTGGGGAAGTAGAGTTTTAAAGAGAAAAAATCATAACGTATTATAATATTGTTACAATATGTTGAAGATTTTCTAGTAAGATCTGAAACAACAGAACCATTTTTACCAGGATTAGGTTTTTGGCAAACTAATCCTAATATAAGGTTTATATTCTTGTACTAGCATAAAATTTCTAATAAAAATACATGTACATAATTAGTTGTCACTCCACGGTCAGCGACCGGATAAATATGACAGTTATTATAGGTGTGTTCGTCAAATGTTTACTTATTTTGAAATATATTAGTAGTGTGATGCAACTGGAATTAAAAAATAAAACTTGTGTTCCCAATTAGTTTTCCGCATTTTATTTTTTTAAAGTGGTTTATTCGAAAGTAAATATTGCTTGTTGGAATTTTAATTACACGGGAAATATCAATAATAATCTTCACCATCATCATCATCAATCATCCCTGAGTTGTCCATTGTTGAACATAGGCCTCCTCAAGACTTTTCCATCTGCTTCTGTTCTGCGCCTCTGCTATCCAATTGGTCACGATTATTTTCAGATCTTCGGTTCAACGCGTTGGGGGTCTTCCTCGGCTTCGCTTGTCAGCCCGTGGTCTCCACTCAAGAAATTTTTTTGTCCAACTGTCGTCTTTTATTCTTGCAACATGTCCTGCCCATCTCCATTTTTGCTTATATATTTCTTAAGCTTATTCCAAGCATTGATCTCTCCATCGTTCGTTGTGTCCTTCTCAATTTTTCGGCTGATTTTTTTGTGAGAGTTAAGGTTTCTGCTCCGTATGTGAGGACTGGTAGGACGCACTGGTTAAAAGCTTTTCTTTTTAAATGGATCGGTATATTTGTTTTAAATACGTCTCTCATTTTTCCGAATGCAGCCCAACCCAGACTTATTCTTCTGAGTAGCTCGCGATAACCTTGTTAACTATGTTTGGTTATCTCGCGTTAAACCTTATTTCGTGACCCAAATACACATATTTTTCCACAAGTTCTATGAGCGACTTTTCGACTTTTCGTCATCATTTTTGTTTTTCCATAGTTTATTTTTAAACCGACTTTCTGGGTTACTTGCTGTAGTTGTTGTAGCATAACTCTGGCTTCTCCCAAGTTGTCTGTTATGAGAACAATATCATCGGCATATCTGAGATGATTGAATATCTTTCCATCGATGCTAATACACTTTGATTCCCATTCTAGCCGTTTAAATGCGTACTCCATAACTGTTATAAATAGTTTTGGCGACAAGGTATATCCCTGCCGCACCCCTCTGCCAATTTTTATCTTCTCAGTCATGCAACGGAAGTTAACGGTTGTTGTCGCATTTTCGTATATATTTGGAATAATAATCTTCGAAATATTCGAAAAATCAAAATAATAATCTTACAGATTAGGATTTTTTTTTCTTCTTCTTCTTCTTCTTTTTCTTCTTCTGTCGTGCAAGTAGTTTCGTTTAAAACCTGTTCTTTCTTCAATATTAGCCTCCTAAATTATTTAAATTATCGCACTATCTTTTTCATGGTCTGCCAATATTTCTTCGTCCATTTGGTGACTTATCTTGTGCAAGTCATACTATCCTATCCTCTGCCATTCTACAAATGTGTTCGTTCCTTTCATGTGTCCGTTTTGTCACCCATCTATTTATGTTTTCTATATTGGATGTTCTTCTTATGTGTTTGCTACTCTGCCTATCCAACAGTATTTTTATCCATATTCCATATTGTTTCTAGTAGTCGTATCGTTTTAGATGTGTCAGGTCTTGTCTCCGCCATATATATGTTAATATAGGTCTAATCGCTGCTTTATCGATTTTTGTGTCTTGTCTTAGGTGTTTGTTTTTCCAGATTGTGTTATGAAGAGATTCCGCCGCTTTACTTACTTAAGCTTTGTTGTCTTTGTTGTCGTACTTCTTCTTCATCATCTCCGTAACTGTTATATCTATTTCTAGATATCTAAAACTTGCTTTCTGCATCTGTATCGGCATTCCTGCATCTTTCTACAACCTACATCGTAGTACGTATTTAGATGTTGTCATACATTTGGTTTTTTCTGCTGATATTATCATATTGTATTTCTTGGCTGTTGTATTGAAGGTGTCTGTTAATTGTAGGAGCTCGGGGATTAATGTGGCGTCGTCTGCATAACATAATATTTGGCTTTCTTTGTTCTCCATTTTGTAACCATGACCTTTACGTACTGCTTGTATTATTTAATTAACTATTATATTAAAAAAAAGTAGGCTTAACTAATCACCCTCTCTGACTCCGCTCTGTACCGGTATACACTGTGTTAGTTTTTCATTTATTTTTGCCTGTATTAGATTATGGAAGTTCAATGGTCTGTATAATATTGATTGATATGTTTCTTTTATACAGTAGTTGTAACACGTCTTCGACTTAAATGCGATCGAAAGCCTTTGTCAGGTCTATAAAACATAGATATACTGGTTTATTGTACTCCATAGTCTTTTCTGTTATTTGTCTTAGTGCAAGTACGGCGTCTATGCCGGATCTAAATCCTTGTTGTTCATTTGATAAAGTTGTTAGTTTATTGATTTTTTTCGACGAGTTTGGAGAAAATTAAAAACAACATTAAAGAAGCAGCAACAGAATCTCTAGGAAAACGCAAAGTCATACTGAACAAAAGAAACAACAACAATACATCATGATTCAAAAATCTGCAATCGGCAAGCAGAAAGTCCATGAATGGATAAGAATGTTTTAAAACATAATTGCACATTACAAAATTCTCCATCAGGGCCGCTACTAACACGATAGGAATAAGAAGAAAGATTAGGTGTCCCTGTATCCGCTCCGCTCGAATTGGACGACGCATAACTGGGAGAACGGCTATCAGACTGCCTAAATACCGATTCTGATCGTCGTAGTTAGCAAGTTCATTGAACTAAGTCAGAATGCATCGCCTTTTGGCTTCATTAACCTTACTAAAATAAAGAAAACGGTGGCACTTGCAATCTTTCTCTACCTCATGAGTGGTGACTCTCAAGTTTCATAACGTCACGAAAACGGTCTGTTTTTTTTTCTTGTTTTAGCCGAAGTCCCCACATCTACATCACTATAATCGCTACCACTACTTTCTATTTTAATCAGTGTGTACTCAGTACTACACTATTGTTCAAATAGAATCAACTGATAAACTAGAACACATCAACGAAGTCGCTAAGTTAAAAAAGAGAATCACAGAAATACTGCATTCGACCCGACCTGTAAGACAGAGAGGGGGCGCCTTCGGATCCTGACAGTTATTCCCTCGCAGCACGCGGAATATGATGATGGTCCTTCCTAAGTACACCGTTTCATTTAACATTTGTAATACAAGAACGGTAAATGTGTTTCCCTTGTACTCCGTACCATCCGAAAGTAATATGTATTCATCGCTAGAAAACTTCGTTACCTCAATTTCGACCAAACGTGGACTATGGATGTTTTTCACCCTGATTCCTCACATGCAAGAATTATTCGAAAATACATCAAGAAGACTGTCTGAAATAAGTACTTTCTACGGCCCAGCAATAACAAACAAAGAGGTTAAAATGACTATGAAGTGCATTATTTTAAAGCTACTAGAGGCACGCCAAATCGCAGGTTTTATTAAGCTATTCAACAACATAATACGGTATTGGTTACCTACTAAAAGACTAACCACCATCAATATTTATCCTAGTTCCCAAAAAGCCAACGCTAGAAAAAATAAGGAACATAGATTAATTAATTTAATGAGCCAGTAATCCTTACATTCAATCGCGGATGTACCTACACTAAACTAGAACTACACCTAGAAGAAATAAAGTTCAATTTGGGTCCAGAGCAGGTCTCTCAACGAGATACGCACTTTTCAGTTTGAAATTTCTAATACAGAGAGCCAGGGATCTCAACTTCAATGTGTTTGCATGTTCTTTAGATTTTATGAAGGCATTTGACAAAGTACCACATCGATATTTTAAACGCTTCAGCAATCGATGGTAAGGATAGTAGATTAATCTTATTTTATCTAACAAAAAGCACCAGTGCAATTCGAAAATAGTATGTCCGAGATCAGTTAGAAAAGAAGTTCGACAGAGATGCACTTTTGATATACAGAGATGACACGAACACACTTTTGGTGAAGCCCTGGACAAATCAGAAGGTGGTATTACAGTAAATGCCCAATTTGCGCATAGTCTGCAAATAATGGTGGATATTGTTGTAGAAATATGTTACAAATACAGCCTAAAACTAAAATGTAGGAAGACCAAAATATTGACCATTAGTAAGAACACCCTTATAGTAAGAAAAGAATAAAAGAACCAAGTAATAAACCCTCAAAATACAATAAGACGTTCGAAATTGTTGAGAAAACATACTACCTGGGTCGCAATATTAAACTATTTTTAAGTATTAATACCAGCATAGAAATTTTTAAATATTACGTCTTTAGTGCCCTCCTCCAAGGAGTAGAAAGCTAGAGTCTCACAGAAGATGACATAAAACAGAGTTATTTGAAATGTGGAGTAGAAAACATACCAAATATGCTAAAGGTTTAATTTATTTACTCAATACAAATAACAGAACTATTCTAGAGAGGCTAAGAAAAGGAAGGGAAATTTTTAATATCGTAAAGAATAAAGGAAGGGAAATTTTTGACATCGTAAAAAATAGAAAACTAGCTTTCTTCGGCCACACTATTCATAATAATAAATACCAACGTCGGCAGTTAATTCTACAAACCAATATTGAGAAAAGAGAGGCTCTAGACGCAGACAAATATCCTGACTGGTCAATCTTAGAAAATGAACTACTCTAAGGTCAACTGATTTAGTTAGAGTTGCAGTGAATACAATACGATGGAACAATGTGGTCACCAATATGATAAAAAGATTATATTAGTTTGGTAAATTAAAATTTGTATACATTTATGAAAAATACCTTAAAAATAAAAATACATATGAAACAAAGTATTATCCAGATTATCCATAAATTAAAAGCACGTTACAAAACAAAATAAAATAGATTACTATTTAACTGGGAATAAGCCGCAATTAAAGGTAAAAATACGTTTATTGACATTTCAATTTCCACTACGGAAATCGTTCTCAAAATACAAACAGTAAATTAAACAAATTTTGTTTTTTGTTACTTAGTGAAAAATTCTTCTAATAATTTAATCTGATTCATGTATATTGACAATTCAGACATATATTATGCATTTAAAAGTAGACGACTTTAAAATGATATTGCCAATATTGTTGAGTTGCGCTCCTGGAACGACTTTACTTATAAAATAGTTCATTCGATTACATGAAATCAACTTTAACTTAAAAATATCCGTCAGAAACAAATCATATCATGTAATTCGTCTTTGAAAAGACAAACACATGACATGATGACAGTAAAAATTCTCCTGTTAGTGATTCTATAGTAAATTGTGAGGGAAAAAGCAGGAACAAAACCTCATAATACTATCCAGACATGGTAAGTATTTGGTCGTGCATTTAGTTTACCTTCAATAAACACCAAACTCTGATTCTATATGTTTTGTTATTTAAAAAACATAAATGATGTATCCTCTATATGTTACTGACTTACTAATACTGGTATTTTCTTATTAATTTCCTCTTTTAATATTGGTATCCAAATCCTACTACATTCTGCCGAGGAATTTGCGACACAATTGGTCTCATTTAACATAATTAGAGCCGCTTCTTTGATTTTTTTACCATCCGTTTCTTTTAGGACTATATTTGAATTATGCCATTTAACCCTATGTTCATTATCCCATGCGTGTTTACATTTTTGAGATCTATCAAATTCTCGATTTTTAATATAAGATTGATGTTCACTTATTCTAATATTTAATGACCTTGATGTTTCACCTAAATAAAACTGATCGCATTCACAAGGTATTTTATAAATGCAATTCTTTGTCCTTTCTGGTTCATTGTTAGGTTTGGTTTTGGACAAAATAGATCCCAACGTGTTTGTCGTTTTTTGTCCAAAACCAAACCAAACAATGAACAAGAAAGGACAAAGAATTGCATTTATAAAATACCTTGTGAATGCGATCAGTTTTATTTAAGTGAAACATCAAGGCCAATAAATGTTAGAATAAGTGAACATCAATTTTATATTAAAAATAGAGAATTAATTGATAGATCTCAAATATGTAAACACACATGGGATAATAAACATAGGGTTCAATGGCATAATTCAAATATAGTCCCAAAAAAGGATGGTAATAAAAGAAAAATCAAAGCGGCTCTAATTATGCTAAATGAGACCAATTGTGTTCCAAATTCCTCGGCAGAATGTAGTAGGATCTGGATACCAATATTAAAAGAGGAAGTTATTAATAAGAAAATACCAGTATTAGTAAGTCAGTAACATATAGAGGATACATCATTTATGTTTTTTAAATAACGAAACATATAAAATCAGAGTTTGGTGTTTATTGAAGGTAAATTGAATGCACGACCAAATACTTACCATGTCGGGATAGTATTGTAAGGTTTTTTTCCTGGTTTTTCTTTCATAATTTACTATGGAATCACTAACTGGAAAATTTTTACTATCATCATGTCATGTGTTTGTCTTTTTAAAGGCGAATTGCATTTCAATTTGATTGATTTCAATTGAATTGATTTTTTTCTGACGGATATTATCAAGTTAAAGTTGATTTCATGTAATCGAATGACCTATCTTATAAGTGAAGTCGTCCCAGGAGCGCAACTCAACAATATTGGCAATATCATTTTAAAGTCGTCTACTTTAAAATGCATAATGTATGTCTGAATTGTCAATATAAATGAGTCAGATAAAATTAAATTATTAGAAGAATTTTTCACTAAGTAACAAAAAACAAAATTTGTTTAATTTACTGTTTGTATTTTGAGAACGATTTCCGAAGTGGAAATTGAAACGTCAGTAAACGTATTTTTACCTTTAATTGTGGCTTATTCGCAGTTAAATAGTAATTAATTTAAAAATGCCACAAGAAAATAGTTTCAGAATAATAATAAAATAAAATAGAATTGGACTATTTCCAGTGTAATAGTGCCAGAGAAAACAAAGGTAACTAAATAAATGTTTCAGGTTTCTAGTTATTTCCAATTTGTTTCACTGCTTATTCTGCCACAGCTATTTAATTCAAATACATTAAAGATCCTCTTAGCCAGTGCAATCATGCAAAGAAATATTTAGCGCATGTAAAAATACGTGATTATATTTAGCCGGTCATTTAAGTGGTAAAAATGAAATTTCTCAAAACCCCGTGGGTGGTCCAAAAAGCGACGACCAACGCCAACGTCGACAGCGCGTCGCGATGTCGGTTATTAAAAGCAATATGTGGTTTTCAGATCCTAATCATTTGTTTCCTGTGCTTTTATATGTCACCCAAAAAGACTGATGTGAGTTAATTTAGGTTTTACATACGAATAAGTTACATAACATCCAATAAAATAAGATTTTTTAAGACTTATACTTGAGAAATTATCAGTTTACATAATTACTTACTCTTAAAATAGATCGTGATTAATTGTTTTAAAACAATACTGGGATAACATGTATCCACTTAAGAATTTTTTATTTAGAGTATAAGGAAAACATTTTTACAAATTACAATTAAAAACTGTCGAATATAAAATGGACATCAAAATATACATTTTTCGGAGCAATTGAGGAGTGATATTTTTAATATAGGGTAGCGAATTATGCTTCATTACTGATTAATTTACCTAACTATAACAATAATTTGAGAATAAATTTGATATATTACATCTTATATGCTTAAAATATCAATAAACATTAAACATTAAACTAGCTTTAAATATCAATAGTATTTTTTTTAATCTAAAGGGAGTACTCCTAAACGCACTCATAGGAATATTCTCTATAACATCCTTGTTACTCTTATGTGACAACTCTTATATTGGGCAAACTTTACAAGATCTCCAACCTAAACTGACACATTATGTATGCAAATCCCTAAACTGTTGCTACGGGTGACTCGATGAAAAATAGATATTTGTCAACAAGTTTACAGAAGTATATAGGAAAACAATTTTAAATTGAGTATGACCACCAGGTATAAAGGTTGAAGCAGAATAGAATACAATAATTTTGAGGGTTACTAATCCATAAATAAAGTTGCCAGTGTCGGAGTGATGGAGATTAACAGGTACTAATGAATTTGCAACCAATCTAAAATGTTTATTTTATTGGATATATATAAAATAATTTGTGGCCGTAACAGGGGCCGATTTGTAAAAAAAATGAATATTATTTTAATGAAATTCCATTTCAGATTCACTGCTTTCTTCAGAATCTAAGGAATCTTCAACTCCAATGTTAATTATTACCCGTTCCAGCATTCCATCAGTCATATTATCCAAATTCCACATTTTATTTTCTTCCTCGTGAGCATGACTAACAGCATTTTTCCAATTTTCTGGAGTTACTTTTAATAAGGAATGTTCTAATAATTGTTGTAAGTCTTCTAATTTAAAAGTTTTGTTGTTGCGTCCGACTTCACCCTTTACTTGAGACCATATATTTTCTATCGGACTCAGATCACAGTGGTATGGGGGTAAACGTAAAATAATTACATCACGGTTTAATGCCATTTCATCAATTATACATTGTTTATAAGCTGCTTTATGTTTCCTTACAATAGGTAATAATTCCTTTTTTTTTGTCGAATTCTCCTTGTACTCAATTGCGTGTTTATCTAACCAGTCGATTATCTCTCCTTTTTTTCCATGCCGTTGTTGGCAATTTTTCTGCTAGTCTTGAATGGTAACTAGCATTATCCATGACTATGACAGAATTTTTTGGAATTAAATCCAACATTTGCTCAAAATATTCTTTAAAAACGTCAGCAGTCATTTCCTCGTGGTAATGTTTGGTTGATTTTGAGGCAAACCTTAATAATCCACCATTGACAAAACCGTACTCGTTTCCAATATAGGTTATTATGACTCTGCGTCCTTTTCCAATGGGAATATTGTTTATTCCAGTAGATATACCTTTGATGAATGCCTGGCGGGAACTTTCCACATTTGTATCAACCCATAGATATGGTACAGTATGACCATAGTGTATGACTGAGTTTAGCCAAGTCTCGTCCAAATAAAAAATTGTTTTCCCTTCTTCTCGGTACTTTTTAATAGTTCTTAGATAATCTCGTCTCCAACATACAATGTAATCTTTTTCAATTAAAACGGATTTTGTTCTATTCTTTTGCCAACGAAATCTCATCTCTCCCAATAGTCCCCATAATTTATTGTTGCTTATGATTGGTAACTCTTCATTTTCTCTAATAAATGTTTGGATTTTGTCCAATGTTGTTCAATATTTCTTCAATTTCCAAGGGTTTACTCCCTCCACTCTTCTTGGGAGATGAAAAAGTTCCTCCTTTTCTCTCTTTTAGGAGTCTATAAATTGTTGCTTCTCCAACCCCTGTCATATTTGAACACATGTCGTGAACGATTTCACGAACATTACTTAAAGGACGTTGATGTACAAGTGCATCGTGTACATTTAATAATATATTTTTCTCTCTTTGACTGAAGGCACCTTTAAAACTACACTTAACCGGGATAACACCTGTTGTCGACTTCATTTTTAAATGCAAATAAAAAGATATCGACACCAAAAACGTAGGTACGTAAGAAATGAACAATGTACATCTACAAACTAAATGGAAGATGCAAACAATTTCTAATTTATATTATTGGCATAAGCTCTAATGTGGCATAAAAACTACTTAAACTATCATTAGTGAAGCCTTATCAGTAATTCCAGGTAATCGTTCAAAGAAGGTATTCTTTTTGTGTCAGGCGATATGATGTATATGATGTATAGAAAACAATAATTACCTTTAAATTACTGTTTACATTAATTTATTTCGTGAAACATTGAATTCTCTCGTTAATCACCCGTGTATAATTAACAATAATCGTGTGGCATATATACCGACGTTTTTTACACACAAAAAAGGTATAGTGAGATTAGTGGACACTTATTTTACAGAAGATTTTTTAAAAGATAATAAATTGTTGACGGCATCTTAAAATATTAATTTTGGGTGACGCCTATGGTTTTTTGACCTGTTGAGGATTTGCATACATAATGTGCTATCAATATGATGGAAAAGGACTATATTCAATTGTTTAACATTTCCATACATCAGGACACTCTATGGATTGTAATAACACGTGTAATGTTATACATAGACAGCGAAATATATGCAACACAACTACGACAAGCGGAAAGAAGGAAAATATATGCTATTAAAATGTTCTATTGGAAAATAATGTATCTGAACTGTAAATGAAAGAAGTCCGTGGACCGACCACAGGACAAATAATTCTATTCTAAATTAGTTAAAAGTCAGCACATGACTACTTAACAAAATTCAGCTCTAACAATTAAAAAACTTTGGACTTATTATGAGATCAGACACAGAAATCGTATAAAACATTATTATCCCAGGAAAAGTAGAAGGCCGAAGATCACAGGGAAGATCCCCAAAAGGATCGATCGACCAAATTACAGGAATATGCAAAAGTCCCATGCATGGATTAAAATAAATGACCAGAGACAGGGATCTTTGGAGACGGACAATACACAGCATCACGGTGACCAATACTCTCCCTCCTGGAGGTCAGAATTAAAGAGGGAGAGAGAGAAAGAATGTGAGTAAGTATGCAAACTAATGCATAATAAAAATAATGAAAAATAAAACAAAATATTAAATATAAATTTTTACGTTTAAAACATATTTCTTTTTCATACAAAAACAAATGAAATTTGGGACCCTCAAATAGATGCAAAAAAGTTTATCACTTTTATCTTCGGACTTCCCCCTAAAACGCCCGTCGCAGGGGATAAAAACGTAAAAAAAATCGATTTAATGAGACTCTGTACAAAGTAAAAAAAATGTTTCAAATAAAAAATGTAGTTGAAATAGTTTTAAACGAAAATGTTTATAAGCATTTTTTTGTGTAAAATGAACTTAGAAACAACGCTCGAAGTGACCGTCGATTTTGCATGTCAGTTACGCGTGAGAAATCATTGTTTAAAAAAATTGATATCAGCTGGGCGATAAAATTTCGATATCTTTTGATCCAAATGTCCTATCGACAAAAATCAAGATAAATTGTTTTAGGTTAGGAGTGCAGTATGGTAACGCAGAATTTTATGTTTTACATTACAAACCATCCCACGTCACAGTAAATGCAAATGCAAGAAGCCTTTGGGTATAGTTTTTTGCAGAAGTTTTGTTTTTCTGACAAACTTACTAGGATGATTGAAAAAAAGTTTTAAATGTTTTAAATCATCTGTTGTGTGAAAGTTTAATTCCAGCGTTTTTAAGCATATTTCAAATGCCTCACGTTTGTTGCCAATACTCAAAAATAAAATTTCAATGTATAGGTTTTAAATATTAGGCACTAGTAATCGAAACTTCATAGTGGTATTGATCTCGTGAGAATCATAAAAAATGGCAAATATCGCGCCACGTTTACTTATTTAACACCTGTATAAAATCTGAGTTTATTTGCGGCAAAATACAAAAACTTCATATGAAAGCTGAACTATTTACCTTTAAAACGCATCTTGATGTTTGTCGATAGGTCACTTGAATCAAAAAATATCGAGTTTTTACCGTCGAACTGATACAAATTTTATTGAACATTGATTTCACACGCGTAAGGCGCTGGTTTCTCTGAACACGCGTTAGCGGCAACGGACAACGGCTGCCGTTAACGTTTGAATGCTATGCCTTTGCATAGCATAACTTTGAAGCATTGCAGCGGGTGGACGTTATGACGGACGAAAGCAAAATGAAAAAAGAATAAGATGAAATACATACAAATAATGTAATAATTAATTTAACTATAATTTTTAATTATAACAGATATACAACGTGAGACTGCCAAGTGACCCTTCCAGATGGCGAACACAAGCAATCTTTTATTTTGATCAGTATTTTGGAAAAGAGGCAGCAAGTGAATAATCAGTTGTTTGAAAAAATTTTTAACGCAGGCAGAAACTGTACCAGAAAAATCTGCTATTCATAAATTTTTCGAGTCCATGGCTGATACTGTTTCAAACTTTACACCACATATTATTGCTGAAACTAGGTTACAAGTTTGTAAAATAGTAACAGAGATGGAACTGAAAATTCATAACGAACAGTGGCTATTTTTGTGATAGTCGAAAATATTGTATGAATTTTTCATTATCACATTTAAGATGCGAATGAATTAAGTTACTAAATGTTCTTTCACTCTCTCTATTTTTAAATATATTGTGAGTCCGTCTTCTTTTCTTTAAATTTCTAATTATTAGGTCAACATCTTCCTCTTCTTTAAGTAACATCAACATTTTTTTCATTATCATTTTCATTATTCATAAAGTTCTTTGTATTTTTAATCTAACCTAATAATCGGCGTCTATACCTATTGATATCTACCAGCAAACTGTCTAATTCTAGAGAAACCATTAAACCGTTACTGACGACGTGTGGACGTTAGCCACAACGTCTAAACGTTGACGGCCGCGGCTTACGTCTGTTCAGGGAAACCAGCGCCTAACTGACATGCAAAATCGACCGTCACTTGTGGCGTTGTTTCTAAGAGAACGGTTCATTCTACACAAAATATGCTTATAAACTTTTTTTGTTTAAAATTATCTCGGCTGCATTTTTTACTTGAAACATTTTTTTCTACGATGAACAGGTTCTTGGTAAATATTGGTTTTAGGGGGAATCCCGAGGGTAAAACTGGTAAACTTACTTGCATCTTTTTAAGGTTCCCAAGATTAATATTCTCGGCAAAATTCAGCTTGTTCGTATGATTTTTAGAGGTTCAGTGGCCATTTTCGTCTCTGAAGACTGGAATATTAGCTTTCGTCCATGATTACGTTTAGCTTGTGGGCTGGTAGTATTATTATGGACTCATCTTTTTTTAGGACTTTGATAGCTTTGAGTTTCTTTTTACTAACATTTGCTTTTGTCTTTGTGTTTTTCTTCAGTTCCCTTTTGCATAGTACTCATTTAGACATTTAGACCTTTTGAGAGCATCAGGTTCTCTGTTGCGTTCAACTGTCCCTTTGATAGATTGACAACTTTGTGTTGTTAGTATTGTGTCTTAGTAGGTTATTGTATTTGTTTTTACTTGTGCTTTCTTAATTTTTTTTGAATTTAATCTTTAATTAACCTGTGATAACCAATAATTGTGACTTAATCTCATAAACAACAGAATATTTAGCCTAACCATAGCACAAGAAAGTAGTTCCAGAACCTTGCTAATATTTTACATTTTTATTTATTTATTTTTTTGTAAAGGTTAGGCAAGATTTGTTTCCTTTTCTTTGTTTATTTATATTTAATAAATATGATTAGTTAATATTATCTTTTATTTTTCCATGCCAAATTTGTCCGTCTACAATTTGCATTAAGATAAGAGGTATCTTCACCAGAGAAAGACATAAACGAAGTCCTAACAATAAAACTGGCATTCTAAGTGTCTTTTTATAGTTACACGACTGAGATGTGAAGCAAAGCGAAATGTGGGATGACTAAGAATATCGTGGCGTGAGAACTTGAGAAAATGGTTAGAATGCAGCTATTTAAAGCTTCAGTCAACAAGGTCCGCATACCCATGATGATTTCAAACTTTCGATAGAAGATAGAGCTTAAAGAAGTAGAAGACTGAGGTATCATTTTATTGTTAAACAATTTGTACAATGATCTAGGTGGTAAATTTATTGTTACACATTGGTTGCTATTTTGATACACATTGGCGAGGAAGGTAACTTGTCTTATTGTAAAGGACCCGGACACTTCTCTTATGTAAAAGTGGTTTCAGTTAAATTTACTAAAACTCTGCATAGAGATAGCTTTGATTATCCTGATTCAAAGTTATTATTGCGCCAAGATTCAGAAATCAATTGTTTTTAAGTTGTAGAGGTTCAAAGTGATAGTATAAGTGGCGTACTCACTTCAGGTAGTGATTATGCTGTTGCAGTTTCGCAACTGGGTCTAAACACTTATAAATTATTGACAAACTTTTTGATTAGTTTTGATTCCCTTCGTATATTTAAACAAGATTGCGTGTACAAAAATACAGCGGTTTTAAAAATTAAACATTACAAGACGAGCCATCTGCGAAATAAGACAGACGTGTATTTGAGATAAGAGACGACTTCCATATACCAAATCAGACAAACGAGTTTTATCTCCCAAACGAGGGAGATATGTTTGGGTTAAGAGTACCTTGCCCACTTCGCTGCGGTCTTGTGAGAAGAGACAGTCGTTAAATGCAGTAGGAGTGGAGGCTGGTCCATTATCGATATTTTTGTAATTGCTGTATGTCTTTGAAGACGTCTTTTCGATAACCGTTGGTGCTATAATTTCATTGTAGTAAATTACAACTTATATACACCATTACATTGATGCTGATACACGCGTACGTTTACTGTGTAGAACCGTTACAATATAATTCAATTATTTGGCAAGTTGAAATTGTTTGTACTGAACTATATTTCACATTATTTCGTTATATACGATAAACACATATTTTATGTTTGATTGAACATCATTACTTTTATCGTAGATTTGTAATTGTATCGTAAATTTACTTCTTCTTTTTCAAGTTTTGCTCCTAGCGGAGATTGGAAATCATTTTGGCAATTATAATTTTCTTGGTTCCGCGCCTGAATAGTTCAATTGAACTGCATCCAAACCAATCACGAAGATTGCGTATTAACGAGATTTTACGTCTTCCTCCGCTTCTTCTACCTTTAATTTTACCCTGCATTATATTCCTTAGTATTCGTATTTTTTACCTCTCATAATGTGCCCCAAGTATTCCAATTTTCTGATTTTTATGGAATTTAAAACTTCGCATTATTTTCCTAGTTGTTCGAGAACTTGTTCGTTTGTTGTGCGATCCATCCATGATATTTTTAAAATACTTCGGTAACACTACATTTCGAATGCTTCTAGGTTTTTAATGTTGGATTTTTTAAGTCTCTAAGCTTCAACCCCATACAAAAAGATAGAGAAAATATAAAATCGAAGCATTCTTATCTGGAGCGATATATTGATATCGCGATAACAAAACAGTTTTCTCATTCTATTAAATGTTGACCGTGCAATTTCAATGCGGCATCTTACTTCTTTTGTCTGATCAGTATCTTTGTGATCCATTCTCCAAAGTATTTGTACGAAGATATTTGTTCAACTTCTATATTATCTAGTACTAGCTTAACTTTAATGTTTTGTGCTTTTGTAAATACCACGAAATGGGTTTTCTTTAAATTTATTTTTAGTCCATAATCGTTACAATTTTAGTTGTTTAGCAAAGTATTGCAGTTTTTCTAATGTTCCTGCCAGGAGAACGGTGTCGTCTGCATATATTATGATATTAAGTGGCTCACCGTTTATTATAAGGCCCTCACTGACCTCGGCAAGCTCTAATTTTTTGATGGCTTCACTGTATAAATTAAATAACAAGGGTAATAAAATACAACCTTGGGAAACCCCACGGCGAATCTGGATATTATCGGTTAGTTTATTTTCAACTTTCACTTTTGCAGTTTGGTTCCAATAGAGGTTACATATTATGATTCTAATGTCACTACTGTCTATGTTTTTATTTAATAAAATTTCTTTAAGCCGATTATGCTGCACTTTGTCAAAAATCTATTGCATTGACTTTTTTGGAAAGCAGTATGAATGTTGATTGAAGCTATTCTTTAGGTATTATACCTGTTTTATATATGATATTAAATAGATCCAAAAGAAGATCAATAGATTCAGTATTCACAATTTTGAGTAATTCGATAGAAACTTCATCAGGCCCGGGAGATTTATCACCTTTAGCTTGTTTCATTGTATATTCAATTTCTTCTCGTATAATGTCAGGCCCAGTTTCATCCTTAAATTCTTTTGGTGCTTCTGATTTCTCTTTGTCTTCAAAAAGTTGTGCTATATATTGTGTCCATCGCTGCATTTTTTGGTTTATAATATCTCTTATGAGTGCACCACTTTCATCTCTTAGTTGCCTAGTTTGAAATTTACTAGATTGTAATAATTTCACTATGTTTTTGTATATCTTCTTCTTCTTCAAGTGACCTGTCCGTTGCGAACGTTGGCTATTAACATGGCAATTCTGATCTTGTTTGCGGCGCTTCTGAATAGTTCGACCGATGTGAAATCGAACCACTTCCGTAGATTTTGGAGCCACGAGGGTCTTCTCCTGCCTTCTCGCTTACTGTCTTTTTTTTCCTGGACAATCAATTGCAGCAAACGGTACTTATCTGTCTCAATATGTGTCTCAATATGTGGCCTAGATACTCAAGCTTTCTTTGTTTAATTGTATTCGCGATTTCTTTCTCCTTTCCGATTCTTTGGAGTACCTCTATGTTGGTGACATGTTCGGTCCAGGATATACGAAGAATGCGTCGGTACACTCACATTTCGAATGCTTTTAGTTTTCTCATGAGCGTCTCCGTCAGCGTCCAGGCCTCCACACCATACAGTAAGATAGAAAAAATGTAGCAATTAACTAGACGTAGTTTTAGGGGAAGAGACAAATCCTGGCTATGAGGAGCTTTTTCATATTGCTAAATGCTGCTTTAGCTCGTTCTATTCTGGCCTTAATTTCTGTGGCCTGTTCCCATCTTGCATTTACGTTGGTGCCAAGATACACATAAGATTCTACATGGTCAATTAGTATGTTACTTATTCGTAATTGTCGAGCAGGTTGTTGCTTTTTGCTTATCAGCATCTATGTCTTCTTGAAGTTGAGGCTCAGGCTGTTTTTGTATATATATATATATATATAATATATATATATATATATATATACATATATATATATATATATATATATATATATATATATATATATATACAAATAACACTGTTTATTAGGGTTGCAGTCAGAATATTGGCCGGGATGTTAAAAAAACACTCTTTTGACTTTTTGTCGAGCTTTCGGAATGGTTTTATTCCTTTTTCAAGATACTGTAATAAGACAAAAGTGTAAATATTTAAAAAATATCACAATTCTTCAGTGTAACTTACTAGTCGTTGAGATTATTTATATAAGCATTTACACTCAACATTTATAACACACATTAAAACATTAAAATATACAATTATGGACAGAATACATTATAAAATTTTTAAAATTTATTGTAAAAATAGTAGGTAAAACTTGGTTGATAGCATGTTTTACTTGTGTATATTAACTCATGCAGAGAATGGAAAGTAAACACTGTAATTAATATGTAATTAGGTGTAATTGATGTTATCTTTCTTTTAAAGAAGTACAGGAGGCCCTTCTTAGGTGAACTATGCCTCCTATACTTCTTTAAAAGAAAGATAACATCAATTACACCTAATTACATATTAATTACAGTGTTTACTTTCCATTCTCTGCATGAGTTAATATATACAAGTAAAACATGCTATCAACCAAGTTTTACCTACTATTTTTACAATAAATTTTAAAAATTTTATAATGTGTTCTGTCCATAATTGTATATTTTATTGTTTTAATGTGTGTTATAAATGTTGAGTGTAAATGCTTATATAAATAATCTCAACGACTAGTAAGTTACACTGAAGAATTGTGATATTTTTTAAATATTTACATTTTTGTCTTATTACAGTGTCTTGAAAAAGGAATAAAACCATTCCGAAAGCTAGACAAAAAAGTCAAAAGAGTGTTTTTTTAACATCCCGGCCAATATTCTGACTGCAACCCTAATAAACTGTGTTATTTGTTTATATCGACAGTCAATAATATCCAGTATTTCTTATATATATATATATATAATATATATATATATATATATATATATATATATATATATATATATAGTTCTTAATAGTAAATTTCACATTTAGAATAAAGTTCTACACCAAACTGGCTTATACCATCTCTAGCTGATCCTTGTTTTGACGCTTTCCCGAAAGTTACCCTATAAAAGAATTATATATATATATATATAATATATATATATATATATATATATATATATATATATATATATATATATATACATATATATATATATATATATATATATATATATATATATATATATATATATATTGTAATGAGAACACAAATACAATAAATTAACATAGAAATATATACAACCAGATATACAACGTTAATTAATAAATTTATTTAAATAGTAATTAAAGACATAATTTATAAGTTATCTACTAGATAATATTATTAAAAAATAATTATATGAGGGTATTTTTAAAAATTTAGCATAAGAATTAAGTTTAAGAAGTTTTTTTTTATTTTATTTAATATTAGATATGTTTAAGTCAGGCATGTGCATATGCAACCAAACATACACTGTGTTCTTTGACGTTTAGATGGAAAAGTGGGGTTATTTATTTTTGTAATGTTAATTTAGAATATAATTGTGGATGTAAAGTAGTAAAAATATATTTAATATAAATGTTTAAGTTACATATAATAGTGTAATTCTGGTCTGAAGAGCTTAAAGTCAAGTAAATTGTACATAGAAACTCTAGAAATGTCAATGGGACGTATAATACATCACAGACAAAAAAACATTCCATTTATTCCAGAATGTTCAGATAGAAAAAATAGAATGATTCGAACATTATTTATTGCTAGATTATTCTGGAACCAAGGAAAGATATATATACCATGTAATTTGGAGCGGGAGCAGTCAATTAGTTAGTTAGTTACCGATTATGATTAGTTACAGTTGATTAATCAGTTAGTAAAGTAAGTCAGTAAAGTTATAATTGAAGAATTTAGTTACAAGAAGATTATTAATTAAGTTAAGTGAGTTAGTTAGAAGAAATTAAATCAGTTACAAGATTATTATTGAGGAGTTAGTTATAACAATTCAAGGATTATTAAGTCAGTTACATGTGATTATTAACTACAAAGAAGAATTAACAAGAATTTAAGAGGTTATGAAGAGATTATTAGCTACAAGAAGGGATTGATTAAGTTAAATGAATTATTAAGTCTAATACAGTTGAGACTAATTATTACTACAGTAATATAGTGATAGTATGGAGTTAATTCATTGACGTAAGCATTCAATAATACAACCACAAGATCCAGTATATTTGAAAGTACATTATATGGAAATTACAAGGATATAAATTTATATATTTATATGGTGAGTGGAGATAATTAAGAAGAAACATATTAAAATTGTTGGATATCCAAGGCTGAGTAAGAAAATATCGAGTGGTGATAATAACTTTAATTTTGGAAAAACTTTAGGCGTTCAGTGAAAGAAAGGTACCAAATTTTGTTAATAATTTAATAATTGTAAGAATTTCAAATTTTAGATAGATTGTTTTAAATTGATATTGCTTATATTAGATAGATAGGTTTGTTAAAGATAATTTAAAAAAGTACTTACAACCTAATTCTTTGAGAACCGCGATCAAAACCCTATACTTACATATATCATTCAAATTTACTCATACCTCATACAGAAACAACACATCATATATATATATATATATATATATATATATATATATATATATACCGGGTGGTGAAACGCCAAACGGTCCATAGGAAATTCAATGGAAAATTCTAAATTGTTAAATTCCTGCTTCCCTAATTATTTTACATCAAAATTCATAGGAAACTATTTGTAAAGAACTAAAATATGTATTAAAAACAAATGTTAAAATTGTTCTACGAATTAAATGTATCTCAAAATTTTGTAAAAATATAATACATTTTTTAGGTCACCCCTTAAAGTCGGGCCACACAAGGTACAAGAATGTGTATGACGTGTTGCGTTTGGTCATATTTATGTTTTTACTATTTGACATTATTTGAATTGTCAATATTTTTAATTTGTGATTAAATCATACACAAATACTAAAATGCATAAGTTTTCACAAATACTACTACTAGTGAACAGTAACTAGTACTTTGTAAACAATAAATTATACTGTTTACAAAGCAATAAAATTGATGAAATGTAATCAGTTCACGAAAAATCGCAATAAGGCAATAGTGTGAGCACTGCCAGATCTTTATTTAACACAAGATATCATAATACACTCCATTTCAATTCCAGGTTATACAACAATCAAATAATTTCTATATAGTTTTACTGTGATTCTTCCTAATAATAATTTATATAATTTATGATAATTTCAACATAAAACTATAACAAATGTTCAAACAATAAGCCATTTTGTACTAAGCAGTATCCCACTCGATTGTAAAATTCTCGTCTAACATTAGCCAGAATGCGTGACGTTATTTTTGCACACTCTTCAATAATTCGCCTTTTTAAAGTTTCAATATCTGTAAATTTTTGGTCAGAATAGATTTTTGATTTTAAATGCCCCCAGATAAAATAATCGTTTGGAGCTAGATCTCCCGATCTCGGAGGCCACTTAATATTACAGTCAGGTCCAATCAAACAATTATTAAAGCTGTTTTTAAGGAATTCCTTAACCTCCCAGTTATTATGCGCATGGCAGCCATCCATTTGAAACCAAATTTTTTCTTCATCTGGAACCAATTCTGCAAGTCTATGTAAAATTTCTTCTTGTAGCAAGTCTAAAAACTTTTTTGAATTTAAATTTTCCTCATAGAAAAATGGTCCAATAATATTGTGTCTAAATATTCCTAACCAGACATTTATTTTTCGACGATATTGGGTATGGCTTTCAATAATATTCTCAGGCTTTTTTGTCGATCAAATCCTATAATTTTGAACATTTGGTTCATTATTTAATGTAAATGTACAAGCCGTAGAGTTATGAATATTTAACTGATCTGCAATGGTCCGAGAACTTATTCTAGGATTTTCTACAACTGCTGTTAATACATTTATTTCATTTTGATTTTCTAAATTTTTTGGTACTTCAGCAATATTGTTTGTACAGGTACAATTAGAAATCACGGTCCCAGTATTTTCAAACTTTTCTAAAATCCTTAGAATTGTTGAGTGACTTGGAATTGGTCTATTGGGATATCTTACGCTAAATAAAGAACTGACAATTCGCGCACTATTGCCAGAATAAAACATTTTTATTATTGCTACTTTCTCCTCGACTGAATACATTTTTTAATAAACTATGTTGTTTTTTAAACAATAAATCACTAAATTAAAATTTTGGCAATTCAAATAATGTCAAATATTAGAAACATAAATACGACCAAACGCAACATCTCATACACATTCTTGTACCTTGTGTGGTCTGACTTTAAGGGGTGGGCCTAAAAAATGTTTTATATTTTTACAAAATTTTGGGATACATTTAATTCGTAGAACGATTTTAACATTTGTTTTTAATACATATTTTAGTTCTTTACAAATAGTTTCCTATGAATTTTGTTGTAAAATAATTAGGGAAGCAGGAATTCAACAACTTAGAATTTCCCATTGAATTTCCTATGGACCGTTTGACGATTCACCACCCTGTATATATATATATATATATATATATATATATATATATATATATATATATATATATATATATATAATATTTATACTCGTATATTTTATGTCTGATTGCATTTTGTGTGCCTTTTATCAACAAGGTTTGTTCATTTTACCTCGGTTTCGTATCATATAGATTTTGTAGCTCTTTATAATTTTACCATATTTGAACGTATGATTATTTGTCTTTGGCTGTTATTTGATTCTAAATAGGGTTTATATAGTCTACTCGTGTATTTTTTTTTCTATGGGGGTATACATACCCAAAGCGAAAGGAAGAAACCAGCGGGTCTAGATGGAATGTAGATATTCTTCTTCCTTTCTGATGACCTCAATTATTATACAGAGTTCATGGTATGTGTAGAACGCAACATATGCATGAAAAGGGCCCTGTGACAATCTCTGATAGATCTGTGTCTCTGTGGCGCTTGCTAAACCCTGTTGAGAAAATTTTGGTTTAGATTTCATTAAGTCACTTATTGTTTTATTAGTAAACAGGTTATAATATCCGAAAGGGGCATAATAAACAAATATTTTATCACTTCCTTTATTTTTATTTTATTGATCTGTATTGTGGTTTATATAACAATATACGTTGTTCTAGTTTGGTTGGTAACAAAACGTGTTTTTTTACTTTAACAAGAATGAGCTGCTTTTTCACTGTTATTGAATTTAAGATAATTTTTCTTAATTAATTATATTTTTAATATTAAAAATCTGTAATGATATTAAACAATATGATTAATTTCAAAAAGTAAGTGAATATTTCTTTCGTGTTTTAATAATTCATCAAGCATCTTACCATTCCACGCCGTAATAATCATGTATAAATAAATAACTATTCAACACGAACTCGCAAATTACGAGTGAAATCTCACGAGCTTTTAAATCATTATTCTTTCCCAGCAAAAGTTTCGATACAATATACCAACACACGGCTAGCATTTTATGTACAGGTACTCAAAACTTTTCGTACTTCCGTAATGGTATAATCAAAAGTTTTTATTGTTTTATTGCCAGTTCTAACAAAAAATTTTCCGTTAACACAAATTCCAAAGGAAATTAGTATTTAATAAAAAAGACTATAAAAGTCGGTAAAATGTGAAAATAATGTGTAAATTTGTTCATCAATACTTAAACTAAAATTAGTAAATTAACATTACCTGTAAACAGATAATTAATTTTTTTGATAATTTTTTTCATTAAAGGTTTTATTGAAAATACACAAACCGATAAAACAATCATATAACACAGCACGTAGGTATAGATTATTTATTTTAGTTATATTGAACAAAAATAAATAAACTAATTTTCGCTTTTAAAAACGAAAATATGCCTTATGTGGGGTTAAAGCCGGAGATACACATGTTACTATAATACTTATACTACTTATAGCACAATGGCATACAAATACCTAGTCAGCACCAGCTACTGTCCCCAAACTGGCAAGTGTGTACGTTAACTGGCATACTAATTCCTGGCATTCTAGATAATCGCAAAGAATTTGATTTTTCTTGCTGTAGCATGCAGTGAGATGCAAGGCGCATGCAAGGCATGTGTGAACAGAGCGAGATGCGCCGAAAAAAGATACGAAAACATATTTGATCTGTATCAAGTATGTGGAAAGAAATAGACGAGGATTTTAAATGTGATTGTGTAGCAAAATAGAAATGTTGGTTGAAGAAATGGTTGTCTAAAGGAACAAGAGAAATTTGATGGTTGGTTAACAAACGAAGCAAAACGCGAGGCCGTGATTCGCAAACCGTGCTCGTCGTTCCGAATGAGGTCGGAATCGGGCTGCGTACACAAGAATTATGGGGTTAACCAACGAGAAAAGTTCTTGAATCCGTTTTAGTCCCAAAAAATACGAACATTTATATGAATGATGAAAACCAGAACACAAAACACGAAATAGACGAGGATAATAAATGTGTTTGGAAAGCAAATTAGAAATGTTGGTATTTGAAGAAGTGATTGTCTAAAGAAACAAGATAAATTTGACGGTTGGTTAACAAACGAAGCAAAACGCGAGGCCTTGTTTCGCAAACCGTATTGGTCGTTCCGAATGAGGTGGGAATCAGGCTGCGTACACAAAAGTTATGGGGATTAGCCAACGAAAAAGTTCTTGAATTCCTTTAGTCACAAAAAATACAAACATTTATATGACTGATAAGAACCTAAACACAAGACACATTTAACACCTTGATTAGTTACCTTAGGGTGCTTTGTAGCACTAACGAAACCACAGTTAACGAGGATTTTATCAAAATATTGAAATAAGACAGCGACAATCGAAAACGAGTAGAAGAAGACAATAAATTCAATCGAAACAAGTTTGTGAGATTTATGAAAATCTACCCTCCCTACAAATAATAATGAAGGCGTGTGGTTTTGATACTTCAATGCATTTTATAGGCCTCCTTGAATCTAGAGAATGCCGAGTATGGCGTGAAAAGTTGGATTTGTTGAGCATTGTACTGTACCGTTTTTAAATAAAACGAGCGGTTCGAATTTATATAAATATATTTATTTATAACTTTACAGTTCGATACTATCTTATCAACTAAGCTCACTCCTAAGATCGTTACATATATATACCAAAGTTACTATTTTCTAGAAAGTTCCCACCTCTAGGCGTATACGTGACCATTTGTTCTCTTGCCTTCGAGGGATCTCTTCATCGATGGTTCTCGATGCCGAGATGCTTCGAGATGCAACCGTTAGACGGGCCGCACTGAATGCATGTTCGTAACACTGCTCCCCTCTTAGATCTGAGCGTCCCGATCAGCAACTCTATATGTAGGCCCAGGATGGCGGAATCTACAGGACTCTCCAGCTCTGCATGAACCCCTCAAAAAGAAATAACAGTTTACTGTCTTTGAAGGACACGTTCTCTTCGGATTAGTGCAACACACAGTAATTCTTACGCCGGTTTCTCGGAAGATTACTTCAATCATGCTTCTGACAATCTTCCAATCCAGATTATCTAGTGCATGGCCTATCTTGGGTAATGCCAAATTCTTAATGTCGTAATTGCAGACGATTTTCTTCAAATTAAGCATAAGGTACAAGACGATTTATGTGAACTACTTTTGGTTTACCTTTCGGCAACTTCCTAATTCGGTATATTACGTCATTTATTCTCTTTTTAATTTCATACGGACCCTCCCATTGTCTTTGCAGTTTAGGAGACAAGCCACGACGACGTTGGGGATTATAAAGCCAAACAAGGTCACCTACTTCATAGCTTTCATTCTTGCATCGAGAATCGTATTGATCTTTCATTCTGTCACTGGCTAACTGGATGTGTTGTCGGCAAGTTCATGGATGTTGTTCATTCTTAACTTAAGGCGGTCGACATAATCTTCGCTTGCAACATGTTCTTCGGAAGGTCTGCAGCCAAACTCTAGGTCGCAGGGCAAACGAACTTCACGACCTAACATCAGGCAGGTTGGAGTCTGACACGTAGTTTCATTCACGGCCGAGCGGTAGGCCATTAGGAATAAATGAATGTGCTGGTCCCAATCTCTTTGATGTTCTGATACAACTTTGGACAGGTGTTTACCCATCGTTCGGTTCATTCTCTCGACCATTCCATCTGATTGAGGATGAAGGGGTGTCGTTCTGGTCTTATTGACGCCAATCAATTTACAAACGTTTTGGAAAAGGTTTGACTCGACGTTTCGCCCTTGGTCGGAGTGGATCTCCAAGGGAACACCAAATCGGCTAAAGAATTCTTTAACCAGTACCTCTGCAACGGTAGCAGCTTCTTGATTTGGTAGCGCATAGGCCTCAGTCCATTTCGTAAAATAATCCATGGCTACCAGGATATATTCATTTCCATCATTTGTCTCTGGAAGTGGACCTGCAATATCGATTGCTACTCGTTCCATAGGACTACCAACATTGTACTGTTTTATGGGTGCCCTCTTTTTACCAACTGGACCATTACTGGTTGCACACAGTTCACATTTCCGGCACCATCTTCTTACATCATCTTTACAGTTCACCCAATAGAATCGTTCTCGAACCTTTTGCAGAGTCTTCGTAATACCAAAGTGTCCACCTGATGCACCGTCATGCAACTGACGTAATACTTCTGACACTTTACTTTTCGGTACAATCAACTGAAACTTAGTTTCTGTACCATGATCGTTCTCAAAGGTCCTATAAAGGAGATCATCTTTTAGCACTAGGCAATTCCATTGGCTCCAGTAACACTTGACTTCAGGACTACATGCACTAATGTCTTGCCAAGAAGGCCTTTCACTTCGATGCATCCAATCCAATACTCTCTTTATACATGGATCATCTGCTTGAGCGTCTTGTAGCTGTTGTAGATGGGCATCTCCGTAACGTTTGTCTAGTCGAGTAAATAAGGTCTGGTAACATTTTTCTTGACCCTAAGGAATCGATCTTAGGATATCTGCAGCATCACCTCGTAAAGCAGCAGTCAAGGAAACAGCCTTTTCTTGTTCTGTCCAATGATTGGCTGTCGCAATAGCTTCAAATTGTCTAAGGTATATGGACCAAGAGGACTTTCCATCAAATGGTGGCAATTTCAATCTCATATGATGTGTCATTTCGTCTCTGGGTGATTCTTCTTTCACTACCGGTTCTAAGGCTACCGTACTAATTGGTGGTAGCATTTTCGTGTTAGTTATCATGGTCTCTAATTGTTTGATCTTCTCTTCTACGTTGTTTACATTTTTCTGCATCTGATCGAATGTTTTAGAGACTTCTTCAAATTTCTCATTACTCTTTTTAGAAGTTTCTTCCATCATTTGAGAAACATTTTCAAATTTCTCGTCGAATCTTCTAGACACATTTTCGAGTTTCTCGTCGTTTTGTTTACCTACTTCTTTAATAATTTGAGACGTTTCATCCAATCTTTTGGAAACGTTCTCAAATTTACTATCATTTTGTTTCGAAGATTCTTCAATCATTTGTGAGACATTTTCAAATTTCTCATTTATTTTTGTTAAAATTGTTTCTTCTGATGATTGAAACTGGAATGTCTCTGGGTCATTTCCATTCTTGTTAAGAACATTCTTCAGTCGCTCCTGGAGGATCTTCTTGGACCCGCTGCAGTCTTCATCGCGTTCTTCTAATTGCTCACGCAACTGTTTTACCGAGAGTTGTACTAGCAGCATCTTTGTACAGGCACACACGTACTTTTATAAATGTTCTTTCGTACAAAGGTCACTACCGAACTACGCGGATGTTCCCGATGAACAATACTTTTCAAAAGTTTTAAAGTCTTTTTCAAAAGTCACTGCTGGATTTATGTTGAAACTCCGCACCGGACACCAACTGTACCGTTTTTAAATAAAACGAGCGGTTCGAATTTATATAAATATATTTATTTATAACTTTACAGTTCGATACTATCTTATCAACTAAACTCACTCCTAAGATCGTTACATATATATACCAAAGTTACTATTTTCTAGAAAGTTCCCACCTCTAGGCGTATACGTGACCATTTGTTCTCTTGCCTTCGAGGGATCTATTTATCGATGGTTCTCGATGCCGAGATGCTTCGAGATGCAACCGTTAGACGGGCCGCACTGAATGCATGTTCGTAACAGTACGATACGAGCACGAACGAGAAGACTATGCAAGAATAAATTAACAAATCAACAGGAAGAGAATATCTAGATTTAAAGAAGCGAAGGGTTTTGAACAAAATCAATTGCAAACAAGTGAGCATATCGATAAAAATGTAAGTAATGAAGAAACTCAAATTAAATGTGTTTAAATTAAGAAGCAAAACGTACAGAATGAGTTGAAAAGTATGATACAAGTAGAACAAAAAAAATTCACGAAAATCAGCACAAAAACAATGTAAAAAAATGTAAAACAATAAATCATAAATGTAATATATATGTGTATAATTAATGTATGTATTATATGTATGTGTTATATATATCAAAATATATATAAAAGTATTTTATCTACTGAAATTATGATTTATAAAAAAAGAAATAATTTTAAAAATTGCTATGTTAATATGATCCAATTTGATTATGTAAATAAAGTTTAAAAATAATGTTCAAAGAAGCGACTTAGATTTAAATTGAAAAGAAACAAAAAAAAACAATTAAATAAAATGAATTAATTGAAACACAATGAAATTAATTGAATCAAAGTTATAAGTATTTATAATCCAGCTCGAAGTGGCCAAATGTTTAGGATTAAACTTAAGAGGTCGTTGGTTAAATCATATTGGATACATAATTATAAAGAAAAATGTAATGTTTGTTTGTACATAAAACGCTAGCGTCGACGAGGTTATAGCACTAGATCGGTCAATGGTGCATTTCGTTCACTGTCTTACGAAGAAGTGCCTGTCTTGAGAATCTTGAGATCGTTACCAGGGCAAAACTACCCTCTGATCGTTGGTGGTCAACAGTTCGTATGCAAGTGCCATAAATAAACCCTATTGTCTGACGATTTTGAATGGCGATAGTTTAAAGTTAATTGCTACAGTAATACGAAACCTTACACTTGTTTCAATCTTTGTGACACAGAATACAAAGGGAAAAGCCAAATTCTGCGTACTTTGACCTAATAAATGAGATAGCCAGTAAAAATTTTACGAAATAAAAGGAAATAATATATTTTAAAAAGGTCTTTAGAATACAGCACTAAACTAGATCACATTACAGTACCGTAACAGATATGTAAAAAATATGAAAAGAATTCGTACATACTTTCCCAAACACTAAGCATAGTTGTTATCGGGTTGTAAGTTTACAAAATTTATATGAGGCGTAGAGGAACTTTGTTTTGGTCTAAGAGTCGCATATTGTTTTTTCTGCAATTATTTGTAGACAGAGCAACATTTTTAATTTGCAAGATGGTAATTCTGGCAGTTAGACAACAACCTATGTATTTATCGCATCTTGGTGTATGGTAGCAGTATTTCTTTGGTGAAACTAACAGGTGAAATAAAAAATTAATTCTCTACAAATATAACGTACGCCATTGGATGACTGCAGGGTGATTCAGATTTATTTTTGTTTCATTAACCTCTTGTTTTTAATAAATTTCATATGCCTTATACAAAAATATATTGTGTTAATTTGCACTAGATTTATTTTAATTATTTTTTAAATATTAACAACAGATAAATTTTAGATATTTGATAATTCAACCAAATTAAAACCAATAAAACAATGTTGTATCCTAATAATGAAAAATGAATTTTACTGATTTTTAATGTTTTAAGGTAGGTATAAAATATGTTCTTCTCCATCAAGAAAAAGCTAATTCGCATGCAGAGAAAAACCTGTAGATGCGTGGTACTTTTTTTGTTAAAAAATCCTTTATGAGAGGTATATTTATTTAAAAAAAAACTTTCGGACTAAATTACAGAATATTTTTGGAACATCTTCAGTGCTGCTGCTATACGGGATTAAAGCCACTAAATCTATGGGTAAAAACCCCTTACATGTTATTTTATTGGTTTTAAATTACAAGATTGCTGGTAATTTTGAAAGATGTTAAAATTTTAAGTAGATTTACTTCACGGCAACGTAAACTCAAAACGAGGATTATTAGTCTGAAGTTGTAGTGCTTGTGAACAGATGCTGAATACTGTGGATATATAATACAAAGTGCAAACATATATCATTCTGAAACGGTATCTGTATGCACTTTGGACTAGGCAAGTGCTGTATTCTAAATATCATTAGAAGAAAGGTTCAGTCCGAAGGTTTCGATATGAAAGACGGCCAAAACATCGAGGCAATGTGTGTATGTGTGATTAAAAATATGACTGCGAATTGTCAGATCTATTCTTATAAATGATATATACAAATATTTCGGAGTAAAGCAAGCGGTCAGAATTAATCATAAACAAATAAAAACCGAACTAACTCCTAAGTTTGTGCGAAGAGTAAGACAGTTAAATCGGTCATATCTTAATAGTAAAAATCTATTGTGGTTCTATTGTGGTTCTATAAGTGGTCAAAAACGGATAAAAAAGTCTTCAGCGGAAAGTAAGAAAACTTCTCCTAAACGCACAAAAACACCACCCACGCAGTGTGGTAGAAATAACAACATTACCGCTGTATCAACGAGGAAGAGAACTTATGGACATAGGTAAGCAACTGAATAAATAGGTTGCTATTTTAAAAACCTGTTTTTAGACGCAGGCTGAGACATATACTTTACATCGAGCAAATTTACGCAGTAGATGCGACAACACCCCTTAAACTAAGGGAGCAAGAAATGCGGATAAACCACCTGATTAGAGAAGAAAAAATGTCAATGAGATCAGCCAAGAATATGTCTACAATACAGCGTAGAACTATTGGCTGACATCGAGAAAGATGTTTTTTTTAGACAAAAGGTTTCCTACTCGCCTTTTAGGATCAGAATATTCCAACTAAAAATTACCTGAAATATATTGTCAAAGACTCTCAGGTCCAAAACAACAAATGCCGATATATATGTCAAAGCCAGGAAACCATCCAACATCTTACGAGGGGCTGCCAAGGGGCTGTTCCGACAAATGTCGGAACTAATTACAAAGAACGCCAGGTTTCAGTAGGAAAGATTCTTCACCAAGACCTGGCTAGAAACGTGGAACTTCTTCAAAACATGTCCCTGGCAGAATGCTTGAAAACGACAACTATAAACTTTACTGGGACAGAACTGTCCTTACAGAATAACCAGTGGCACATAATAGACCGGATCTCATATTAGCTAATAAACTTATTAGGCAAACAACACTAATTAATATGGCGATACCTAACAATAACAACTTGCGTGTTAAATAGAACGAAAAAATCGCCAAGTACAGAGATCTGGAAATACAAATAAAGAAACAATGGAGAATGGAAAGTACTCAGATGATACGTATTACTCTCTCTACTACTGGAGCTATTCCTAAGAGCCTCTTAGAGTACAAAAAAACAGCTGGGTCTTAAGGAACATATCTAAAAGGCCATGTAAAAAGCAGTACTGATGACAGTGTGAATGACAAGGATAAGATAATAAGGATTCCTTACAAAGGAGGAAGTAACTGCTGAGTAATCAAATATTATTTCAATAATTAAGTTCAGCGGCAGCGTTCAGTCGGAATCAGATGAGCCAGCAGGAGTTTCCAATCCCCCGATACAGGAAAAAAGGTATTTACCATAGTTTTGGTAACAGAAAATATAGCTTTTGCAAACATGGAGAATTTTTTATTATTAATATATTATCGTTTTGATGTAAGTAGTAAAAAATTTTTTTTCTATTTTAGAAGAAAATAGAAGTGTACAAAATTGAAAGTGCACCAAGAGAAAGAAACTCTTTGATCAAGGACTGGAATATGTATCGATAAGAAATAAAACAGTCCCAGCAAAGTTTGTCAAGGAAATGAAAGGCTATTTACATAAGTGCCTTTTTAAATGTAGTCAAATAATAACAAATAAAGAATGCCAAGAAATTTTCAAAGAGTTTTATAAGTTGTTTGCTACAAAAAAAAATTTATTGTCAATTCAGCAATTTCTTATACAAATCTAAATTTAACATTTACAATCTGACAGCTTACTTATTTGTTTCCAAGGATGTGTATTGTGCTCTTTGGACCGAGAAAATGATGGGAAGATCTGCTAATAATATCGCTAGTGCGCTTTACAAAACATACGAAAGGGTGTTAGCTAATAATCCCAATAACAACTGATCCTGTATTCAGATAGCTGTTCTCCCCATAATAGGAATTCAGTGATTTCTTACGCTCTAGGGTATTTTACACAAGAACATCAAAATTTAAAAAATATTACGATGAAATTGTCTACCCCTGGTCATTCATATGTACAAGAAATCGATAGTTTTCACACAGTTGCATTAACCGTGTACTTTCGAAAACAGTATTATTCTCCAATTTCATTGATTCGACTTCTTGTTAAGGTAAACAGAAGACAACCTTATTACAAATGCAAGAAAATGATTTTAAAAATATCCAGGAAAGTGCAAAATAAAAAGTGGTTTTGTTTATAATGCACTGTTTCATATTTATATCTATGTTTTTTATAATTTCTAATTTTTTTCAATTCTCCGGTAAACAATTGTATAATTTGGGTACTATGTAACCAACATATCTCTGGAGTATTGGATTTATGGGAGTATGTATGGATGGGAGATTTATATCAGTATGGATTTATTACAGTTAGGTAAAATTGCATTATTCCTTGAATACCTAGTTACGTACTACTAGAATAATTTACGTACAGTTAAAAATTGACTTTCATTGTATAACAGCTTGCTAGAATATCTTAAATTTTTCCCATAAATAATTCTCATTAGCCACTTCTAAATAATGTTTATAGAATGTAAGTAATTATTCCGTATTCCACCCCATCCTTAAAGGCCATAGATAAGTTGAGATTGTATAATAAAGAATTCGTAAATGAGGTAAAAAATGTTGGTAGGAGCTTCTGATATTAACTGTATATTACATCTAATAGTACTGGAAAGATATAAAAATGTCATTCTTAGTCGAAGGGCAAGATTAAGGTGTCTTTTCTGATAATTTTTGAGTTTTACAGACATTTCTTGGACTTAACTTGGTGTTTCATTTATACGGTTAGATTTTAGGTTATTTATAAAAAGATGCTCTAGTTTCCAGTCCTACTCTAGTATATACTTTACCATGGATGAACTTGTCGAGGCATTGAGTTCACTCAAGACTCGTAGGTCTTCCGGACTGTATCAGATACCACCTGAGGTGATGAAGCGTCGAGGACGAGAGAAACCTGCGTGGCTTCTGGAACACATGAATGCTCTGCTGGAAGCACAAACTTTTCCTGAGTCTTGAAGGACATCGAGGTCAATAATGCTTCAATACGCTGTAATGGAACAAGGTAATGAAGGCAATGGAGAAGAGAGAGTGGCCTGGTTACCTGACGAATGTAATGGCGGAGTATCTGTTTGACAGAAGGATTACGGTAGAAAAGAGCAGGATCGTGGACGTAACGGCCGGGGTACCCCAGAGATCTGTCTTGGACCCGACGCTATGGAACATTGCATATGACAGGGTTATGCACTGTAAATATGAAGAGGGTACAATCCCCTTCGCGGAAGACCTCGTTGTACTGGTAGTGGTCCGGGATGAACCAGATCTCAAATACCGGTTTCGAAACGCAGGCCGCGTCGTAAAGAAATGGATGACGCAGCACGGACTGAAACTTGCGGCAGAAAAACCGAAGCCATCATTCTGAAGGGGACAAGGAGCATTCAAAGTATTTAACACCTAAGAAACAAAAAAAAGACCTAGGGCTAACATTGCACCAGAATGGAAAAGGGGGGAGCATGTGCGGGAGGCGGTCCGGAAGGCTGCGAATAGTGCAGCTGCGTTGGGAAGGGTAATGCCCAACAGTGGAGGACCCAAATCTGAAAGGAGGAGGGTCTACACGGTCTTGTACAGTCGATCGTCCTCTACGCGGCACCAGTCTGGAGCGAGGCGGTAGAGATAACGACCTATCACTGGATGTGTCACGTTGCATGTTTTGGCGGTGGAAAGAAAAGAGCTCTATGAAAGATGCAGGTGCTCACAGGACACGGGTGTTTTAGGGCCTACCTCTCTAGGATGGGAAAGGCTGACACAGATGAATGCCTATACTGTGGATACTTGGATACTGTGGCACATACGATATTAGATTGCAGCAGATGGATAGTGGAAAGGAACAGAATAGAGAGAAAGAGAGAGAGAGAGACAGGTGTGAATTTTGTTACAGTGAGAGAAATGATTTATATAATGAATGAAAATAAATCATGTTGGACTAGCATACACAGCTATATGCGAGCAGTGATCAGAAAAAAGGAGGAGAAAAAAAGACAGCTAGACCAACGGCAAAGACGTAAAAGTGAAAGATGCTGAAGGATGAAGCTAGAAAAGTGGGTCAGACTGTATGAGTTAAAATGCGTGATTCAGACTGTGGGGAAGAAGGAAATGCCCGTCTGGGAATAATGCCGAAGTGGGAGCGATGAGGGTGTAGCGTTTACGCTACTGATTAACCCCTCACGAAAATTTTTGTGTTCCGCCAGCGATCGATTTTTAAATGGACATTTTTCCCCACACGCGCAGTAGTCGCTTAAAAAGGAAGATTGGTCGAGTTTGTATGAGAACGATCAGTTTTGGTCAGAACTCAATGCAGCCACGTCAACCGGTGAAATTTTTTCACCTTCAAAGTGACGGAATTGAAGCCAGGAAGATAATTTGGGGAAGAATAAAATAGAAATATTAATAATAATAATTAATTTTTTAAAATCAAGATTTTCTAATTTATAAGAGTTCCATATAAAAAGGAAGAGTTTTTTTTGGCGTGCTGCGGCTTCATGTAAGTAAATAATTTCATACGTTTAGTATTTCTTTAGAGATTTATTTTTGAGTTCCGAAATAATTTAAATATAAAATTTCCTTGATTTACTTGCAAAGAACAGAAGGTCATTTTTTATATAGTTAAACTTAAATTCTGTTTTAGTCCATGTCGTTATCATTAAGTTTTTTTTGGTTCCCTTTTTATCTCACCTTTTTTGGTGGAATATACAAGGTTTCTACAGCCTTCTGTGTTCTGCGCGTGTTCATTTCATGGCGCAAGCCTGTCACGTCTACGAAATGAACTTCGGAAATTTTGACATGTTGACTTAACCTGTTTTGATGTTTTGTTTTGGTGCAGTCAATCCATGCTGCTACACCTATTGAATTGCATTTATTAAATTACATAACCTTTTTAGATTCCGTCACTTCACTCGAGAGTATTCTCTTGAGAATATTCCCTCAAGAATACTAGTAACAAAATTTCTTGAATAGTTAACAACTCGGTTATGGAGTTACCGATTTCTCGGAGCAGATAGACCAGTGCCTGGTTTCACTACATTAGACTCACCTGGGTTTGTCCTTACAGCAACAAATTAATTTAGCCGTGCCAAGAGGAGTTTTTCCTATAGACTTATAGTGCTGTAAAGATAAGTTATTTGACTGTGTAATTTTTTTTGTTACTGTCTATTTGTTAACTTTTCATATGCATATGATCAAGTGACTACATTTTGATAAAATATAATTTTGATATTATTGGGAGAGGGAAAATACCTTTCATGCTTTATGAGGTTTTTATTTTAAAATAGGATATACAGAGTCTGACCAAACTCACTGGTTGATTTAAATATTTTTTTTTAATAGAATTCACTTTTGATATAATATTTTTTTTTTAATTAATTGGGGAGGGAAATAAATTTTATGTGGTTTTTTTTTAAATCTGATATAATCAGTATGGAACAACTCACTTGTAATATAGTATGATTGTAATAGATTTATCAAGGTTGATACCTTTACAATATTATAATTAGTATCTCATTTTAGTTGAATTATTTAAATTTAAATTACTAACCTTTATTGTTAAGACCTTGGCTACCATACGGAGTATTCTTGGTGTTACTCATATTTTATACTTTATTTGGCCAGTGGTAGTGATGATTCGCTTGTTGAGGGGCTATTAGGTCCTATTGTATCTTTACACTACCCACTACCACTGTTATTTAGCTTTCCATTATATGTAAATTGTTCATACATGTATATCTATATACACGTTTTATAAATATATTTATTGTTACTATTTTGAGTTTTATTTCAGTTCTACTAACCAGTATATAATATAGCAAGACAAGATTAATATTTAGTATTTTTGGATTTCAGGTTATTATCTCTAGTATCATTTGTTTCCGGTCATTTGTTACTTCAAAATCTCAACTATCGTTGAGTTGGCGCCCTTCTTTTTCTCTTCTTATTGTTCTCTTTCTATAAATTTATTCCCAGTGACCTTCTTTAGTTGTATCACATTTGATATTACCAGGTCTTATTTCGTTTCTTGTCTCAGTAGCTCAGTATCCTTGCTATCTGTTTATATCTTTAAAGCCACAATCCAGTGCATTGAAGCTAGCCCGAACACTCACTTGAGATTTAGTGTCTCTTTGGCCATTTAAATTTGTTCCTCTGAGCTTAGCCATATCTTTAGTATTTTCATCACCACTCTTCCAGTTCTTCTGGAATTTGGAAGCCTTACACTTCCAAAAACCCAATACTCCCGGAGTATTGAGGTTTTAATTGGCGTTGCTAACGTTCTTCGTGCTAACTGAAATGAGATCTCCTTGGTAATAAGTACCTCGGGAACTATCGCCGGGAGTACGAAGAACGAATCCTGCACTAAGGTTACTCAGGCGGAGTCCTGGACTGAGATGTATTTTAAAGTTTACAGACCCCCCTCCTCTATAAAGACGAAAAAAAGTCCTACTCTAGTACCGTCATTGTGTCTGTAATTTTGATTGCTAAATATGATATATTTAGTTTCCTTAGCATTGAGTTTTATGGAGAGGGAGATTATGAAGCCATGGGAGGAAACGCTTCATATAAATATTAAACGATCTCCTTTATTCCTTGTATCGGTTATCTGTGTTCTATAAAGTTGTCAATTTATAAATTACGAATAGTAATCAATATTTTTAAAATATTTGTTATCCGAATTTCTTTGAACTTCTAGTGATAAGTTAAATACACTATTGCAAAGTAACTTGAATAGTAATAAAATTGAAAACGAAACCTTTCATTAAAATATTTAGCAATTGTCGTAAACTATATCATCAGAGGAAATTTAGTATTCCTTTTTACTAAGTTATTCTTAAGAAAAAACCAGGAATAAACTCAAAAGTCATATATTTGGCATAACTTTTTTATTAATTAAATTGCCTGGGAAATTGGCGTATAATTTCACTACGTCAAATTAAAGACCAACAGTCCTCGGTCCAAATAGTGTCGCCACTCTCTAATTAAAGTGTCTCTCCACCAAGTAAGTCAGTTACTCTTTCTCGAAAGAGAAAATGAGTTACATTCAATATTCAGAAGGTGCATGGCAGGCGAAGAAGAACTTTTACGGCCCTAAAATGAACAAAATGCAAATTTATAGAGGCGTAATTAATTGACATTTCAGTAATAATTGAGGGTGAATAAAGAATGTGACATCGAAGACGTGATGGGAATAGGAATGCTCAAAAATGCATTTGAGGTGTTAGAATACGGGAATGTTGATGGTTCGTCACTTCGTTGTGGATTCGAAATTGGGTAGGGGATAAAAATGAATAGCATTTTTGGGGAATATAAATTTTATCGGGTGTTAAAAAAGACGATAGCAATTTTCTTGCAATTTTTCGTCTCAGTGAAACTGGATATTGAAAGCTTTAAAAAAGAGCATCGACCTTATTATCTCAGTTTTTTCCATAAAATCTAGACGTTTTTACAAAGAAAGAAATAAAATTTTAACAGACTTACGCAATATTATGCTAATAACACGTTGCTCTTAATTTGATTTTAAAAATTTAAGGTAAACGTCGAGAATTTTTCTTTCCTACATGGCATAAAATATATCCCAGTAAACAGATTACAGCATCGCTAACTTTATTTTATATATAAGTATAATGGTAGTAGAAGATAATTGTGAAGTTGATGTGCAGATGTCTTGATTAAAATAAATTTGGTTCCATATACTTGATCCCTTTTAATTTGGTTAAGACATTGATCATAAAGAACAATCATTAAGAATTTCTGACCTGGAAGTTAACCAGTTAAGTTAAATACCCTTGCTTAAAAATTTCAAGAGTCAGTTGGTGAAGTTCCTGAGTAGGAGTTACATCAGAGGTTCCGTAAGTCAGATTATATTACATCAATAAAAGGCTCCTTTTTCCTATTATAGTACTTTTGTCGATAGTACTCTCACCATGATGGTGCTATCATAAAAGTGAGGTGTTTACATGTATAAAAAATTATCATGATAGTAATCAATAACAGGATAGCCAATACAGTGCTGAGGTATGGGGAGAAGATGGATAGAAAGGAGAAGTATACTTGGTGCTTCTCCAACAAAATGTTTAATACGTTAGCAGATAAGGTAGGTACATTTTAAACTGATATACTCAATAATTGTAAAATTTTTTTTGTTAAAAATATGTTTTAGCATGCTTAGCACAGAATACTAATACCGTTATGCGAATGGCTCTATCAGCAAAGCTGAAACTTTAAAAAGCTTGCCGATATTTTGCTACTGGCGACTCAGTAAGATCTTGGCAGTACCTTTACCGAATGCCGTAGTGTAGGATAAGCCAATTTCTACCAGATGTCTTTGTAGAAGACTATATTGTGGTATGTAATGATAAATAAAACAAAATAATTTTAATGTCTTTAATTACAGAAATTACAGAAAGCATTATTAAGAGATGCTTAATAAAAGCAACAGAATATTTTTAAACATTTTACCTGTGCTTCTATGTATATTCTTATTATTATTTAGTCGGAATCGGCACTATCAGCTTCCGTCTAATTCGAAAAATAATTTACGAGATGTGACTTTGGTTTCTGCACTCGCTGGCAGTGGTTATTAATCGCTGGTTATCAGCATGTAGTGTTGTTGCTTCTTTTAATGGAAGAAGCTTTGGTTTTTTAAAAGCATGTTGACCAAATAATTAAATTCATCGTGGGAACAGACGGTTTTTGGAATGCCATTATTTCAAAGCTTTTACAGCCTCATCTAAAGAATCATTCCCCTCTTTGCTCTATTACTTGTAGACCTTTTGCGATTTATCTGAATTATTTTAACTGAATGAACGAAAGGGGTTTCTTAATTATACCCAGGCTCTTGCGCCAATTCTTCATCAGATGTGGGCTGTACATTTGGCTTGTTACACACAGACGGCAGTCGGCAGTCGACAGACTTTGTTTGTGTCATTTTCACTGGATTGGTGGTGGAACAGGTTTCTTGAGACACATATTTTTGGATCGATTCTGATGTTGCATTCTCCTCACTTTCTGATGAAAATTGAAAATTTTATATAAATAAAATTGATTAATGTTTCGTATTTTAAGTACGATTTCCGAATTAAAAATCTAAACATCAAAATAAGCTTATTTTAAAGTCACATTGTGCCTTATTCCCAATATGAAATAATAAACTGCATACAATAACGCCACATTAAAAAATCTTCATACACAATAATTATTTGGCAACGTCTGTCTCTCTGGTCAAAACACCGAGTAACAAGCAGTAGAGATGGGTCGTGGTAGTTTTATCATTAAGAGCGTAGGCGCAAAATTTCAGGCCAATGTTTTTTAAATGCATTCATTTTATTCGAATCCTGAGAAAACTAATAAATATTTTAAAAAAATTTAAACGCAGAATAAAACAATACATTATTACCGAGGGCTGAAAGTCCCTGAAAAATTCTATAATGTTTATTTTAATAAGTTACAGGGGTGAAAAAAAAAGAGAAAATTTAGTCTGTTTTTTAATTTCAAATATATCATTCAAAAAACTTTTTGTTTATTCTAAGGGACTTTCGGCCCTCGGTAATAATTTAGTCTTTTATTCTGTATTTAAATTTTTCAAAAACATTTGTTAGTTCTCTCAGGATTCCAAAAAAAAAGAATGCATTTAAAAATTTAAATTTTCTTAAACAAGTAACTATGATTGGTTAAACGTACTTTCAAGTAAGAGAGTACCTACATAAATAAACATAATGGCTATTATCGTTTATGTGTATATTTATTGAAGTGAAAGAAACTAATGATATATTCATTATAACTTAAAAAATAAACTAAATAATACAAATAGTAAATCGTACTTACATTTTACATTACACGTTATTATTAAATCGCGAATCGTCTAAATTGACATTAAAAAACATAAGATTTTCTACTTTACTTCTTGTTAACCGTGTTCTTTTTTTATTTAAAATTAAACCAGATTTTGAACATGTGTTCACATTTACAATACTTTATGAATATAGTGGTTAGGTTAGGATATACATGACGATGGTTTTTCCACCATTGTAATGGACTCTCGATACAGGTGTACGTGTAGATAGGTCATCTCCAATTAATTGATCAAAAATACACCATGGACTTAAGTCATCTTTATCGATTTCTTTTTCTTGTACTGGTTGATTTTCAATAGTGCAATCTTCTTGTTCGTTAATTATAGAAGTAACCAGAGTCTTAACTTTTTCTTTTGTTTTTTAAGCTTCAAATTTTATCAGAAAAACCCTGCACTTTAAATCATGAATCCATAAATGTACATAATGACAATGTGCCACTCTGTTCTATCCCTCTAATCTTTTTGCTAAACCCGATATTAGTAATTGTACTACGTCGGATACTATGGATGTAAGGTTACCGTTTGCTAAAATTTTATTGCGAGATTCTTGCAGGCAGCGTACCATAACAATCACTGAACTACCCTTCAAGTATTTTTGGCCACTCATTGTACTTGTTATTTCTTTAAACGGCCGTAAAATGTGGGAAAGTTGAGAACAAATAATCCAGTGTTCTTTATTTAGATTTGGACTAAGTCTAAGTCTGTATTATTTAATACCAATGTGGAACGGATTGCCTCTTCTAACTCGGTCATTCTTTTTAACATGTAATAGGTGAAGTTCTACCTAGTTTCCACGTCTTGGATTGGCCGTTTGGGAACTTTGTTATGTTGTAATTAATACTTTAAAAGCCTTTCTGAAGATAAGGTACTTTTTTTGAAATGTGTTTTTTGCCGAATTGTCGAAAAAAGGACTTTATATTTTATCTATTTGTACACGACAGCATTTAAGTGCGTCTTCCACCAATAAATTTAACGTATGAGCAAAACAACTTAAATGTTTTCATTCCAAAATATATTTAATAGCTTTGACCATATTTGAGGTATTATCAGTTACTGCAAAATTTACTTTTCGTTTTAGACCACACTGATTAACAATTTCACTAATTTCAGAAGCGATGTTTTCTGAATTATGAAAACGGATGAAACGAGTCTTTGCATAAGTTTAATAAATCTTGAAAATCAAGCAGTACAAGAAAAAGAAACCGATAAAGATGACTTTAGTCCATGGTGTATTTTTGATGAACAAATTGGACAGGACTAAACATACACCTGTATCGACAGATATAAAAGAAGTCGACATGTATTTGTCTGATGATATATTACCCACAAAAAATTTCGAACGGAGATTGGAACTGTCCATTACCGTGGTGGAAAAACCATCGCCATGTATATCCTAACTTAACCACTACACTCATAAAATATTGTAGTATTGTAACAAAATCTTTTCCTTGTTAACACATGTTTAAAATCTGGTTTAATTTTAAATAAAAGAAGAACATGGTTAACAAGAAAAATGAAAAAAACCTATGTTTTTAAATGTCAATTTAGACGATTCGCGATTTAATAATGTGTAATGTAAATGTAAGTACTATTTGTATTGTTTAATTTATTTTTCAAGTTATAATAAATATATCCTTCGTTAGTTTCTTTCACTTCAATACTTATACACATAAACGATAATAGCCAATATGTTTGTGTACTCGCTAATTATAATACTGGTAAACAATCAACTAGTTACAGTTTACGAAAAACGGTTCCGATAAAAATTTAAAAAACTAGAGGACCCACCTCTAGTTTCTTAGCTATAATAGGATCGGAACCTAGAGAATATGTAAAATATCTCTGATCGGAACTAATCGTCACACTAATGGTCAATCGGTGTTAAAAAGATTTATGGAGGGGAGACCAAGGGGAAATATGATTGTTATCTTTGTCTATTCGCTGAAAATATGATTTTATATCTGCGTTAGATATCCTGTTAAATTTTACCATACCGACCATAAACTTTTACCTACACTGTATATAATTGTTTCAAAGAACTTGTTTCTATTTTTCAGGTACTCCTAAGGGGGTAATGAGTAGAATGAAGTGATAAATGGATTAAAATTGCTAAACAAACGTTTAACATTGTACTGTTGGTACTGGTGGATCATAACTATAATTTTACATTTATTTATATTGGGAGTTACGGCATCAGTTCAGATTGTAGCATATTTGCCAAGTTCTCTCTTCAAAAAGCAATTGATGAAAATTGAACCAACATGACTGATCTGTTATATTAGGAGATGAAGCATTTCCACTCAAGCCATATTTAATGAAGCCATATTTTATTCAATATTCTTCGACGAAACCGTTTAAATGTTGCCCAGAAAGTATTCAATTAGAGACATTGTAGGCAAGACGTGTGGTAGAAAATGCATTTGGATTCATGTCAGCCCGTTTTCGTGTAGGTATTCAGATCCCCAATATCACTTGCCACTCGCATAGTAGTAAAAGCAATAAAATCTACTTGTATTTTATACAATTGAATATGAAAAGTGGAAAAAAATTTACCAAATTAGATTTTGACTCATTTTCTTCCACATTATGTCTTAAAAAACTCTCAGCTAGAGCAAACCAGACAAGTTTTGGTTTGTACACATTCCAGTTCCCATAGACTTCTTTACTTATAGCATCTTGAATATTGTATACAGTATGCTTCTAATTTACTGTCTTAGTTCTTTGAAAGTACGAAGTCCTGATGAGGACAGCCACTTTTTTCAACATGGTCTCTGTTCGCTCTGTTTTTAAAATCAGGCGAGGTTATTTCCCATAAAAATGAAAACTTTTCATATTCTTCCAAAAAATTTATTGTATTAAATTTTTGGCGGCTCATTCTACTATCCTTTGCACTTTTTACAATTATTTTTAATACTGAAATACTTCGCAAACGTCGCAAACTGGAATACCGGGGCCATGTAATGCGCAATGAACAACGATATGACTTACTTCGTACCATACTTCAAAGTAAAGGTAAAGTGCATGGAAAAAGAGGTCCAGGACGAAGAAGAATATCCTGGCTGCATAACCTGCGAAAATGGTTTAACTTAACCACTACCGGACTTTCCAGGGCAGCAGTCAACAAAGTCAGAATAGCCATGTTACCGATCGTTAGATATTGTGTTAGCTACCAAATTCGTCATCGTGACTTTATTGTCAGCAGCTCTAAATAATGATGTACTGTTGATTTTCCGTTCCATAATCTTGATTTTTCAGCCGCGATGTTCTTCTTTTACCAGGACAACGTCAGCAGATCTAAATATTGATGTAGTCGATTTTCCGTACCATTATCTTGATTTTTCAGCTATGATATTCTTCTTCTACCAGAACAACGTTTACCTAGCATCTTTCCCTGAATGATGTTGGTATTTTTAAGGGTATCTCATAATATGACCGAAGTATTCCAGCTTGTGTCTCTTTATTACATTGACCAGTTATGTTGTTTGGTTCAGAAATCCAAAGACCCTATTTCTAACTTTATCTGCCAAATTTATTTGTAAAATTCGTCTGTATGCCGACATCTCAAAGGCTGAATATCATTAAATGACTGAAACTGATGAAAACGAAATAAACCGGGATAAAAATATATGAATAAAGATATGAGAGAGAAAAGCAAATGAGACATATTCTGAGGAGTCACTAATAAACGGTGACTTAAAAGTGCAAGGCATAAATCATTTTAACCTAATATATTAGTAGACTATCATTTATACCGGTAAAGTGACATCAGCATCAATTTTCAATCGTTATTCAAGTACAGTAAAACCTGTATATAACGGATCTCTATTTAACAGACTTCGGATATAGCGGACAAAAAATCTGGTCAAATGTAAAAAAAAATAAAAACATAGTTATACAGCTTAACCCGTGCCATAACCATCGTATTTTGAGTTGTCCAATTCCTCGTTCTATGCAAAATAAACTATCAGTTCTCAGCAGCCTCCTATGTATTTGGCAATATTAATCAAAATATTGCAATTTATTGTCTTTAATACTCTCCTTCGAATGCACGTACCTTTCCAATGATGCCAGCCTCTTTTCCTCTCGCCAAACTTAATCTCTCGTTCCGAAATAAACAGCGATACGTAGAATATAAGTAGGAAATGTTTACTTACGAATTTGTACCTGATTAGCTACCGTCGGAAACAATTACTTCACCAACTCACAACTTATTCTTTATCATTTACTACCCCTGGATACCACCTCGAAAACCAACCATTCACTTTAAGAAACTGGAACTAACTATCTCATCTCCTCTATCCATCCATCCAACCTCTCATTATGGACACCCATCTCACCACTTTCCAAATTCTCGGCCAATCAGAAATTTGTATACCACTCCCCACATAAAATCAGAAATACCTACAAACTTTCCTAATTCATATTATTTCTACAAGGACACTTAATTTCTACTGGGTATTTACAGATTCCGAAAAACCATTTACTTATTAACTATTTTTATTGTCCTGTTTATGGCGCAAACCCGGATTACGAAACGCTTTATGACTTATGAGAAAAAACCATCGTTAACTTCTATTCATTGTACCCACACTATCCACTTGTTATATTTATGCAAAAGATTATTTATGACTAAGATTACCTTTGGTTAATTCGAGGCAGTTCGCAGTATTTTTACTTTCTATAATATCTGAAATATTGATTTTATCGTACATTTAATAGCTTTACTCTTCAATTTTAAATACCATAATAGTAATAAATATATATATATATATATATATATATATATATATATATATATATATATATATATAGTGTACAAACATATTTTCAAAAAAAATAATTTTGATTTATTTTAAACATATTTTTATATAACGGACTTTCGGCTTTAACGGACACTTCATCCCCCCGAGTAGTCCGTTATATCGAGGTTTTACTGTATTTAAAAATTCCATCACGTTGCTACATGCTACCATCAATAACACTTGTGCGTATGTAAATCATGCATAGAATAAAAAGTCAATCTAAGTAAAAAGTAATCGACTGCAAGCAACGAAAGCCATTCAAAGCGGCAGTAAAAAGATAAAGAATATGTATACGGTAATAACTGGGGATTGTATGTTAAATAGATCGACTAAATCGTACCTATTACAAATGTCATTTATTGCCATAGTATTTCAAAGTTGACAATATGAAATAAATATAGGTACTTATTTATATAAATAGATAGATTTACTTTCGGCAAATAAAAGACTGTAAAACTATATATCATGTTGTACAATGGCGATTTTTTTATGTATCATCGATAAACCTCGATATATTTCTTAAAGATTTTCTAATTTAGAGGTGATTATTATAAAACACGTAAATTTATGTTTCCTGTGATAAATGTTGCGCACGCAGTAGAGTTTTGTTAATACATAATAAGAATCGCATAATTCTGGCATTTTTATTTGCTCAATAGGGATTAGGGAACTCTATAATATCTAAATAATTGTAGTTGTTAATTATTAAGGTACTAAAATTGTCCCAATTACTTCAAGTCAGGTACGAATTGGTCACATCTTATGTCTCCCCCAGCATATCTAGCAACACTGTTCATGGAACTGTCTGATCTTCACCAATTGTTGGAGGAAAGTTATTAAATTTCTTTCCCCAGCGTGTATAGTAACAAATATTTTAGGACCATGGTCTGTTAAAGAGATTTCCTGTATATATATATATATATATATATATATATATATATATATATATATATATATATATATATATATATATATATATATATATATATATATTATATATATATATATATATAATATATATATATATATATATATATATAAGTGGTTTTGTAAATATTCTCTATAGTTTATTTTTATGAACGAGAGAGTAATTAGCATAATTTTAACTGGTACCTCCGACCACTCCATGGGCGTGCTCAAGATTAATTGAAAAATTACTTTGAATAATTGTAAAAAATAAATGAATTATTTCAGTGTTATAAAGTGTTATGTGTATGCAAACAAAAGTGACCTCTTTTATCACACACTATATTAGAACTGACTGGCCTACATTAAAAAGGGTTTTAAAAAATTCACATTTTTTTTAATTTTTAAAAATTACAAAAGAGAAAAAGAGTTTTTAAAACCGTCTAAGGTATGTTAAATAGATGAATAACAATATTAATATAAAACTTACAGCTACTTGTTACAAATCCAAATCAGATTCAGAAGATGAACTTTCAGAACAAAGATTTATAATAACTGGCTCGAGCATTTTATCAGTAATATTGTCCAGCTTCCACATTTTTTTCTCTTCTTTAATAGTGTGATTTACTGCCTTTTCCTAGTTTTCAGGTTTTACATTATTTACGGCCTCCAAAAACAACTGTTTAACATCATGAATTTTAAAAGTGGTATTTTTTCTTGAAACTTCACTCTTTATCTGTGCCCATACCAGTTCAATCGGGTTTAATTCACAATGATATGGTGGGGATCTAAGTACTGTCATTCCACGATTTTTGGCAATTTCATCAATTTCGTATTTTTTAAATTTTTGTTTATGAAGGGCACACAACGAATAAAGTTCCTTTCTTATAGATCCGGGATGGTACGTAATATTTTTTGAACTCAGCCAATTCTGCAAGTCTTTTTTTAACCACTTGGTTGTGGGCAGTCCTTCTATAAGTCTGGAGTGATAACTTGCATCATCAATTACTATTACACAGTTCTTAGGAAGAAGATCTATCATTTGTTCGAACCATTCTTGAAAGACATCAGCGTTCATGTCTTCATGGTAGTCACCGGTACGAGTTGATTCAAAAGTTAATAAACCACCTTCAACAAAACCGTCTGAACTGCCAATGTGTACTATTATCAGCCTGCGTCCCTTTCCTGATGGTGGGTTTAAACCAGTAGATAAGTTATTTACAAAAGCGTGCCTTTGAATTGTAACAGTTTCATCCTGCCAAAATTTATTTGGTGTATGACCCTCGTTGATCAATGTTTCATCAAGATAAAATATTTTTCTTTTTTGGTTTCTCATTTCCTTTATGGTTCTTAGAAAATGTCTTCTCCATATGACAATATCGCTTCTTTCTAATAAAATAGACTTTCTGGGATTCTTTTTCCAGTGGAAGCCTATTTTTTTTTAAAAGTTTCCATAACGTACTTCGACTCATTTCTGGGTAATCCTTATCATCTCGAACTGAGACAAGAACTTTATCCAATGTTGGAAATTCTTGTCTAAAGAAGAATTCATGCACTTTCCGTCGAAGTCCTTCTTTAAAATGATATTCTATTTGAAATTTTGGTTTCCCTGGAGCATTACGTGGCATTTGAAAACTACCACATTTCTCTTCTGTAATAACTCTGTAAATCGTAGATTTCCCAACACCAAGTGTACTGCTAACTAACTCAATGGTCTCATCAACACTTTCGCATAAACGTTTGTCTGTAAATGATTTAAAACAATTAAATATTAATGTTTTTTCATTAACTGTTAAAGGACCAATTTTTCGGCGTTTACACGGCACTTCCAAATTTTCCATAACGCTAGTATACATAATAAACTGCACCTTGCAACTGAAGTACCTACTTTTAGTGAACTGGTAAGAATTTTGAATACGCCACTTGGACCTTCCTACAAAATGGAAAAACCCACTATCACATTTTCTGTGGAATAAGTTTAGAAGGTAATTATCTAGTCAATTACTGTCGTAGATTCCTGGAATTAAAGAATTAAATGTTTTATTGTTGAAACCCTTACTTCGTGGAATGCACTCATTTCAGATAAAATAAAACGATTTATTTTATCTAAAGAATTAAACTTTATTTTGCAAATAGGTAGGTACTTATTAAACTTTTATTGGTTATATATAACCAATAAAATAAACATCTTACATTTCTTGCAAATTCATTAGTACCTTTTAACCTCCATCACTCCGACAGTGGCAACCTTATTTAGGGATTAGTAACCCTCACAACTATTGTATTCTATTCTGCTCCAACCTTTATACCTGGTGGTCATACTCAATTTAAAATTGTTTTCCTATATACTTCTGTAAACTTGTTAACAAATATCTGTTTTTCATTGAGTCACCCGTATCAACAGTTTAGGGATTTGCATACACAATTTATTGTTTTATTACTCTCTCGTACATAAAAATACACTATAATTATTAAATGTGTAGTATCAATTGATTATATATATATATATATATATATATATATATATATATATATATATATATATATATATATATATATATATATATATATCTATATCTACATATACCGGGTGGTGAATCGTCAAACGGTCCATAGGAAACTCAATGGGAAATTTTAAATTGTTGAATTGCTGCTTCCCTAATTATTTTAGATCAAAAGTCATAAAAAACTATTTGTAGAGGACTAAAATCTGAATTAAAAGCAAATGTTAAAACCGTTCTACGAATCAAATGTACTTCAAAATGTTAACACACACCCCTAAAAGTTAGGCCACACGTAATGCAAGAATATATATTAGAACGTCTGTGTTTTATCATATTAATGTCAGATGTTTGACAATTTGAATTGTCAATTTTTTTATTTTATGATTAAATTATAAACAATGAATTTTACTAAATACTACTACTCACGATATACAAACACAAGTACTAATTTACACATTATTACTTTGTGAACAATAAATTATATTGTTTACAAATCGATCAATATAATGAAATGTACTCAGTTGACGAAAAATCGCATAATGTTGTATACAGGCAATAGCGCGAACCTTTTTCTGCCACTACCGGATCTTTATTTAACGTAAGATATTCTAATTCACTAAAATTTAATTCCATGTTAAGTTATACAACAATGTAATGAATTCCAAAATACTGTTACTGTGATCTTTATTCCTAATAATAATATATGATAATTTCTAAACATAAAACTATAACAAATGTTATAATAAAACATGAATAAAACATTTTTATTATTGCTTTTTTCTCCTCAACTGAGTACATTTGTTAATCAACTTATTTTTTTTTTAACAATAAATCACAAAATTTTGGCCATTTAAATCATAGATAAATGTAATATAATTGATTTAAATATTGTCAAATATCAGAAACAATAATATGACAAAACGCAACACATAATACACATTTTTTCACAGAAAAATGTATTATATTTTAGCAAAATTTTGGAATAGTTTAAGTCGTAGAATAATTTTAACAGTTGTTTTCGATACATATTTGAGTCCTCTACAAATAGTTTCCCATGACTTTTGGTGTAAAATAATTTGGGAAGCAGGAATTCAACAATTTAGAATTTCCCATTGAGTTTCCTATGGCCCGTTTGACGATTCACCACCCTGTATATATATATATATATATATATATATATATATATATATATATATATATATGCATATATATATATATATATATAAATATATTTATTTTTATATATATATATATATATATATATATATATATATATGCAGACTTAGATAATAATTAGAGAATATTTACAAAACCACTATTACTAATTAAGGCGTTGCTTTTCAGCATTGTTCTTTATTATACCGGCGTTTTTGGGGCGCGCGAATAAAGCTAAAACTAATGCACTTTTCACTACATTTAGTTAGACGAAGAGAGCGTAGGTACCCAGCCACAGGTTCGGCTATCAATTTGAGACACAAAACACATCTGCGATTCTTTTGGTTTTTGGTTTGAACAAATTTTATTCAAAATTTTCGACAGGCCGGCGTCAGTTATAATTCAAGGCCCTTATGAGGCATTTATGAGACAAAGATTTTGTAGCACGGAGTACAGTCTGTCGCATAAGATTCAAGCCAATATTTGTGAAAACGAAATATATACTAATCTTAATATTACTTGTTGTTTTTACAACTGAACTCTAAGTAATATCATAGAGGAACCATAGAAAGGATGCACTAAGGGTTCCATGGGTTACAAAGCACAACTTATGATCGACTTAGTTAGTACTAACCAGGCATACACCACAAAAGCAAATTTTTACTGTCTGTCTTGACTTAGAAAAAGAAAGCTTATGATTTAGTACCGCATGAATGGTTTATACATAAATATACTAAGAATATTAAAGTCGATGAAACATAATGAGAAACTGGAAGACTAAAATTCACCTTCAAATATCTGTTGAAACCAATACTGAAACTGAAAATATCCGAATTAACCGGCGCCGTTTTTAAGGAGACTCTTATTTCACTGACTCAGGTTTTAGCATCAAAAATAACAATACTAAAGTGGGAAAGCTTTATCATCTGTTTTATATGAATAATTTTAAATTAATGGCTTCCACTTGAAACTTCCTAAATCAGATGCTAAAAACTGCTGAAAAATAATATCAGGCTTTGAACTGGACAAGTGCCATAAATAAAGTCACAAGAAAGGTTTAGCGTGAATGGTTGAATATGCAAGAAGTCCAAAACAAGATTATCATTAAAAAAGATATAGACAAAATTTCTCGTAGTAAAGCAAGCGCGAAAAATTGACCCCAAACAAATAAAAATTTATTTAACTTCGGAGTTCGTACGAAGGCATTAAATTAATACAAACGCATTTCTCGTGTTTAGCTACCCATTTGCTCTAAAACGAATGCCGCCTAGTGAGGTGACAGAACAACAGGTTCTGTCACCTGGAGGCAGAGGTGGCAGGTGGGAAAACAATCATACTGCGGTATCTAAGAGGAAGAGGACTTCAGGACATGAGTGATCAATTTGAAAAAGTGATTGGAGCGAGTAGGGGTTCTCTTACACCGACCAAGTGGGCCGAATAAATATTTCGGCTGCGTACAAGTAATTATGTATAATTACTTCGGATTACTCCTTTGACCTATATCTTTAAATTGTTTGATAGATAATACAATTACTATTTATTTGCTCTCTGCTTGTATAAAAAGAATATATTGTCATTTACAATTATTGTTAATACGTGATCGGATGATTCACCATACGGCAGTTGAAACTTATGCACGCCATACACACTACGGTCTACCGGAGAGGTCTACCTGTCCAGGTATGCCTGTACAGGTCAACGAAACAGCGGTAGCGTGTATGGGATCTCTCCGGTGTACCGGTGCGGTCTTCAGTTCCGTCAACAATGACATCGATTGAAGACGATGACGCGTTGGCACTGTTATTCCTTGTTTTAATTTTGAAGACACAAGTTAAAAAAACAGTGAAAAATGTGAACAAATGTGTCAAATGAATTCAAATTTGAACCAGAAGATTTTAAAAACTATCTTCAAGTGGACGAGAAAATATACATTAAATTACTGCTATGATGCTTACTTCTATGATGAAAAAAAAAGACACAGTTATGAGAAATAGTATTTATGTACATAAAAGATTATCAGTTACGTTGAGATTTCTCGTAACTGGAAGAAGTTATGAGGATTCAAAATTCTCAGAAATTATTTCATCTCAAGCGCTTGGAATGGTAATCTTTGTTTTTGATTTCCCAGAGACATGGATGAATTCTATAAATTTCGATAAATTCTTTAAGCGTTTCTTTTAGTTGAAACTGGTGGCACCATTTTGTAGGGTTAATTAAAGAGTGGTGTGACAATACGGTCCAAACGACAAGACGACCTTCTCAGAGAAACACTAGAAAACAAGTGACGCGACCTGCACAGGCTGCCGGAGCATACGCACATGCACGCCATACACACTACGGTCTACCGGAGAGGTCTACCTGTGCAGGCAGGCCTGCGCAGGTAGACCGGAACGTATGTGGGAATAGACCTGTGCAGTTTTTTGAACCTGTACAGGCGACCGGAGCAAAATCAAAAATGTGCAGGCGACCTACTGCGCAGGTCGCGTAAGTTGTTTTCTAGTGTTTCTCTGGGAAAATCGCCTTGTTGTTCGCACCGTATTGTCACACCACTCTTTAGTTAACCCTAGAAAATGGTGCCACCAGTTTCAACTAAAAAAACGCTTGAATAATTTATCGAAATTTATAGAATTCATTCATGTCCTTGGGAAATCAAAACCAAAGATTAACATAATCGAGATAAAAAAGCGCTTGAGATGAAATAATTGATGAGAATTTTAAATCCTTATAAGTTCTTTCAGTTGCGAAAAAACTCAACATAACTGATAATCTTTCATGTGCAGAAATACTATTTCTCATAACTGTGTCTTTCTCTTTTATCATAGGATTATCATACCATTTCAAGTAATTTAATGTATGTTTTCTCGTCCATCCGGAGGTAGTTTTTAAAATCTTTTGGTTCAAATTTAAATTCATTCAATAAGTTAACACGACTGTATGTTTTCCTTTTCAACAACCAATGCTTACACCACTTTTGTCGCTTATTTTTCACTGTTTTTTAACTTTTGTCCTCAAAATTAAAACAAGGCCTAACAGTGCCAAAGCCTGATCTGATCATCTTCAATCGATGTCATCGTTAAAGGAACTGAAGACCGCACTAGGGACTTGAATTTTAATGTTGGCTTATTTGAGATGTCTATTTATCGATTTTTTCTTTTGGGACGTGAATTTGCGTTTTATGGATTTTTCTTTAATATAGGGCTAAACTTGACTGAGCATATTGGACAAGGCTGGTAGGTCTATGATATATTCCTGAATCGTGCTTATACAATCTGTTGATCCAGTGATTAGTAGCATGTTAAGTTGTTCATAGTTTAGAGACGGAATAGGTAGAAAGAGGAAGTCATGGCTGTGAAATATTCGAGACTGGACAAACATGACTGTAAACGAATTATTCCACGTTGCAAAAGACAGAGAAGCTTTTAAAAATGTGGTCACCAACCTCCGTTAATGGGGACGGCATAGGAAGAAGAAGTTTAGAGACAACGTGGAGAATGATTTTCTGTGAAGTTTTTAGCAGGATTAAGTGTGAGTTAATCTAAGTTCACAAGAATTCACAAGTCACACAAGTTCACCCGTGTGCAGCCGTGTGAAGTTAATTGGTTCACTAGAAATGCTTTGTTGTTTTTCTAGTCATTATATACCAATTTTTAATTTGCTACTAGGAGAATTTCTTTATTAATTATCTTGTTTACATTTTCAGTTGTTTCGTGTTTATATTCTTGTGGTATCAGTTGGTCTAATCTCTGCTTGTATAAGGTTTTGGTACTTTCTCGAGACTTTTGAAATTATGTTGTGGTGTATTTTATGCTATTAGCTTGTTTTTGTCTCCAATTGACTTTCACTTTGTTAGTATGTCGAAATATGTGTATTACCAACTTTCTTTTACTAAATGATAATCACTTCAACATTCTGCGGATCGATATACTTCGACTTAATATTCATTTACATCGTGGTTTTTTGTTTCAATATTAAGTACTCTATTGTTGGTCATAAGTTTCTAGTACTTTACTCTACATGTGTATGTATATACATATTATTTTAAGCCAACCATGTTGGCCGATGTCTATAGTCTCGTCTCATTATCCTTTCTTGTGTTTTCACCATGGGGGCCTACCATTTTACTTTTCCGAGTACTAATTTAGATCTCCTAATAAGATTATTTCTAGACTTCGATTCGAGATATAATCGAGATATCAATATATCGCGGATAAGAATGCTTCGATGTTATATTTTCTCTACCCGATGGAATTGAAGCTTGGACACTTAAAAAATCCAACATTAAAAACCTAGAAGCATTTGAAATATGGTGTTACCGACGTATTTTGAAAATATCATGGATGGATCGCAAAACAAACGAACAAGTTCTCGAACAACTAGGAAAACAATGCGACGTTTTAAATCCCATAAAAATTAGGAAATTGGAATACTTGGGGCACATCATGAGAGGTGAAAAGTACGAACTACTAAGGAATATAAGGCAGGGAAAAATCAGAGGTAGAAGAAGCGTAGGAAGACGTAAAATCTCGTGGCTATGCAATCAAAGTGAATGGTTTGGATGCAGTTCAATTGAACTATTCAGGCGAGTAAACCAATAAAATTATAATTGCCAGAATGATTTCCAATCTCCGATAGGAGTGGAACTTGAAGAAGAAGAAGAAGAAGCACACTTTTAAGTATAAGTCGACTTATATGAGTCTATCCCTTAATGCTTCATAAGTAGACCTTTTTTAACACCACTGTATATGTGAATGTATCTTCCACAGTTCTGGTTGCCTTGTCCTTACTTTCTTGTTTCAGCTAAAGCAATAAAATATTCTGTCTTTGTTCTTATGTCTTGTACGTTAGTCGTTTTCCGTTGAGGCTGTCCTTGTTTTCAATCTTAAATTTGACATTTTTTGTAAAGTAAGGTTTTTGCAGATGATGGGAAGCTGACCTATCGCTCCAAGCTTCATTCTTGGAGAACCAGGATTTTTCTTCAGTGTTGTCTACCTTAGCCGTTTTTCCAGTTTTCAAGCGCCAGAAACTGTTATTTCATCCTGGCTTGTCAGCTACATAACGTAGACCCATTGAACGATTTTCACTCAGTTAGTGGGTGGTTCATGCCTTCAAGGTCGTAAGAGTAGAATTTGTTGGTATAACTGAACTCTATTACTAAAGTACATCTGACCTTTTGTCAGAAATTAGTACATATATCTTAGAGTTTTGTTACGAAGTTTTGTTTTGTTTTTTTTTTATCAATGTCGGCACCTTCATACTGCCATCGAGATTCTATTCCAATATATGAGTGACTCAGAGGCAGATGTTCCTATCCAACATAGTTGAAGTTTTTAAGTTCAGTTCACCTCTGCAAATTATATTTTTTTCTAAACCTAAGTATAAGCGTATAAGAGTATAAGCCTAAGTGAAGGTGATAGTGAGACAACAGTTATGTACTTTGTATTATTCGCGATAACAAAAAAAAGATTTTTTAATAATATTTGATATATATATATATATATATATATATATATATATACAAGGATTTCCACAGTTTTCACTGTATTTCTTTACTCAACGGTTTTTCTCCAATTTTTCCGGTTTAGCCAGTCCCCTTCCTGTAGGTTTCTTCTTCTCATTGCTTCGTCCACTTCATCTCTGAAAGATCTTCGGGGTCTGCCTCTCTTTCTTCTTCCTATCGGGCTCCACTCTGTTATTATATTTATCCACCGATTTTCTTCTGACATGTCCGTACCAGGTTTACCTCTTCTATTCGATGTAGTCTATTATGTGGGAGTTCATTCCCATTGTCCTCTTAATCTCCATGTCATTTATTCTATCTCCTCTTGTTACTCTGCAGCTTCTCCTTAGGAATTCCATCTCTGTTGCCCTTATTTTGTTTTTGGTTTTTTTTTATTTATTGTCCAATTTTCACATCCATAAGTGAGGATACTTCTTGTCATGGTATTATATTTTTTTTTTGTTTCCTGCTGATGTTCTTATCCCATAGTACCCGGTTCAATTTTTGTATGTAGTCTCTTGTTTGTCCTAGTCTATTTTTTATATCTTTCTCCGTTGTTCCTTTGTTTGATATTATGAAACCTAAATACTTATACTTGTCTGTACCTTTGATTTGTTTACCTTCGTCTATTTCCAGCTGTTTTATTTCTGTATTCCCCGTTGTTAGATATTCAGTTTTCTTTAGGTTTATTTCCATCCCATTCTTTGTATATTCCTGCTTCAGTTTTCTCATCATAAAACTGAGGTCATCCTCGTCTTGTGCGATTACTATTTGGTCCTTAGCAAAACTTAGCTTATATAGATATTCGTTCCTTACTGGTATACCCATTCCTTCGCGCTTTCTTTTCCATGGTTTCAGGGTTTTTTCCAGGAATATTTTGAACAGGGTGGGGGATGTGGTGCAACCCTGTAGTAGTCCCTTTGTCGTCTTAAATGGACTGCATATTCTATTGCCCGTTTGGATAGCTACTTCGTTATTCTTGTAGAGTCCTTTTACCGCATTTATTAATCTTCATGGAACTTCGATATCTTCCATTGCTTCCCATAGCTTGGTTAAGCTATTAAGTCATATGCCTTCTTAAGATCAACAAAAGCCAGATGGACGGATCTATTTTTGGCCATTTTTTTTTCTATTAGTTGTTCGACCGTGTAAATGTGATCTAAGCATGCTTTCCCCGCTGTGAAACCTGCCTGGTCTTCTCCGATTTTATCTTGTATATATATATTTCTTATTTTTCCTTTATGGTCTTTCCATACAGTCTGCCTATAGACGATATAATGTTGATTCCCCGATAGTTTTCGCAGTTTTTTCTATTTTCTATATTGTATATTGATGTCATATATGCTTGGGCCCATTCTGCGGGTAAGTCTTTTCCATTCAGTGCTCTCTCAAACATTTTGTTTATCATACGGAATAACTTTTCCGATCCATTTTTATTAATTTATTTGGTATTCCGCCGGGACCTTCTGCTTTTTTGTTCTTTTTTGAGTTTTGATCGTTCTTTTTACCTCAGCTAGGCTTAATTCGGTTTCGTCATGCGTGTAGATTTCTATTCGAACATATAATCCTTGATGACAGGAGAAAAAGTAGAATGGCTAAAAATATCCTGGATTCAGTTACGACAATCTGAGCCGAGTAAAATGTATTTTAAATATAACTATAACACTAATAGTTATTTTTCTTAAGTAGACTTTACGAAAAAGATACGTGGCCGTCCTTTAACAAATCTAGATATGAAGTTAGATTTATTATTTCCCGAAGGAAAAGGGATAACGGTACAAAAAAAAAGGATCTAATATAATTGTTAAAGTACGTGCCTCCTATCTACCACGACTATTTTAAAACTCTCAAGTGTACCAATTAGATAGATACAGGTCTAGCACAGATTCAAGAGGAGGTGGAAGAGACGAAGTAATACTTTTTATTCCGGTTCAAAATATTTTTCAGTTTCGTTAGAACGAAAAACGCCTATACAACATTTTTTCCATTTTTCTTTAAAAATAAAGCTAATTTTGAAATTTTTTTTTTTTGCTTTATTCTACCTAAATTATTTTAGTTTCTCTTATACAAAAACCACAAAATGTAGTTATGTTACTTTATTTATAAAGTTATACTTATAACTGATTAATTTTACCCTCAATTATCTCAAGACTGAATTTGTTATATATAGTCACCTCTGGTTCTGAGGCACTCATTTAAAAACCAGATTATAAAACAAAATAAAATATTAAAAAGTATGAAAAATACACAATTCGTGTTTATAGACGTAATAGGTACTCGTGGCTCTTCTAACGATAGACACGTGTGCTTTGACATAAACTTTACTTGATTTACTTCCTTGATTACTAGATGTTGTACCATAGAATCAAACATGACAACGACATATTAATTACATTAATATATAAAAATATATATGTATATAAAAATAGCCAACCATTAGTAGATACCACAGAGCAACAACTCACTTGCTACTCAAATAGAAATTTAAAGGACCAGTGAAAACTAAGACTTTAAGACTATAATAAAGGTAGGGTTGGGGAAGACAAGCAAGGGAGGTTGGCATTTATCAAAATGAAAAAATCTTTAGAAATGACGACATGCAATTCCAAATATATCTAAAAATACACCTTTCAGTTATGTATTCTTTTGTATACATTCATATTAACAATCACACTTCGGTAACAAGTATTAGTTATTATTTTTAACTGAACACATTTCAATCTCATAAATATATAAATATCGTCTAACGACGATTTTACTGCCCGCAGTTATTTTCGGATGATCCTGAAGTAAGTTTATCAGTACATTTTGATTTTATTGTATCTTTTGTATTATTTTCAGAAGATAATGTTTTTGTCAAACAATTGCATTTTTCTGTGTTTCCTAAATAGCCGCAATAAATGCGACGAGAATCCCTAAAATTAGTTGTAATATCAGTAAAATTCAAAGCTTCATTTTATAAAAATCCAAACAACTAAACCGAAGGAAACATAATAAAGATATTTCATAGGATATTAAGTTTGAAAACGGTCGTGCAATAAGAGATTTTATCACTTTATTCAGGGGAAGTCTCACGTTATAGTAGAACTGGGCTGAGTCGTTCATTTTACTGATTGGACTCTCTGGTATTCTAGTATTTGAATTATTCGTATACAGATATGCCTGCAGTTTGTGATATTTGATCAACACAGCGTGTGCGTCCTTAAGCACTTTTTCCCTATACTACCAGCTTATCGAGCGAATCGTTATCCTTTTTCATATGGCAAACACACTTCGTGATGTTCTTCTAAATAATTTTGCTTAGTCTTTTAATGATGTTGAATTCGGCGACGATTGAGACATTGGTATATTTCGGGGCCCATGCATATTATTAGAGATTTGATCGTCGATGACTTTACAGCATATATGAGAATAGAAAATATGAGTGTCCTCAAAAGCCTCGGTTTTGTGTTTTTTCTCATTTTTTCCTCGCGATTACCTTTTCTGGTGATTTTTGCATCTAGGTATACAACTTCCTAGGTATCTAAGTCGATGGTGATGATGACATAGATACTAAACCAGTAGTACTAAATAGAAGTATAAATAATAATAATATCACTTTACAGCGCTAGAACAATATAGGATTATAACAAGTTATGTAATCTTCTATTTCTTGCGCCTACAGTAGACTACCATAAAGAAGTGTTAAGATGCACTAAATACAATAGAACACTTCTGAAGACAATTAAAAAAAGAAAAACATTATACCTAGGGCAAATGCATCGAAATGATAAATACCCTCCCTTACACACATTTGTGCAAGGAACAATAGATGGAAGAAAAATAATGGAAGAAAAGGAAAACACCATACCATTAAAGAAGTGATAGCCAACCTTCGTTAGAAGACAGAATGAGAGAAAGAAGACAGTCCACAAGGAATGTAACATGGCCAGTGCTACGCTTCAACCGCGAATTATTAATCTTGATTTTACCAAAGGTACTCATTTTATTTACGACTTTATTCGACATTAGCTTAGTTTTACTCAGATTCATTTCAGTACTTTTTTTATGGATTCCGTATGAAGCTCATCGATCATCGTCTTCAGTTCTTTCCAGCTGTCGGCTATTAGTACTCCGTCATCTGCATATCTTAGATGGTTTAAATACTTTTCGTTTATCGATAGTCCCTTCGTTTCCCAATTTAGTGATTTAAAGATGTCTTCAAGTGCGGCAGTAAATAGTTTTGGAGATATGGTGTCTCCCTGTCTTACTCCTCGGTTGATTTTTATTGGCCTCGTTTTCATTCCGTTATCCATCGTGACTACCATTTCAGCGTGTTGATATATCGTCGGCTTACAAGCGAAACACACTAAGTCAAAAAATATAGTTTTGAGATAATCGTGTTTTAAATTTTTTTAAAAACAGTTTGATCAATTTTCACATTTAAAACTTTGATTTGTTGTTTTGTAATTATACGAAAGTTTTTATAAAGTATTAATGATTACTGACGAGGAGAAGTAAATTATATATTATCAAATTATTAATTTTTGTTTAATTTTCGATTTGAATACGTTGACTTAATGTTTTTTACATGTAGCATTTAAATTAGTGTGTTTTACTTGTATAATTTTGCTATGAAAGTATGACTTACGTGTATTTTTTTTTATTTACTTACTATCATACGAATATTGCAGGCTTCGTTTACATTGTAAATAATACAATAACTTTTGCTTATATAAGTTTTTACTTTTTTCATGTATATTTTCACAAAACAAAAACATTATTAAAAAAACAGGTATAACAAAACAAAACGTGTATAGCAAAAAAATATGCTTCTAATTTTCAAAGTCTTCTTCGTCACAGTCCTTTTCAGTTGACTCCGCTGTTTGGTCTCGAACAGAAGAAGAACTTGGTAGATTTTTGAATCAGGTATGGAGCGCTTGTGGAACTATATTTTTTTCAGAGAGCTTTATCAAATCTTTTTTCTTTGCATCCGAAATTGGAAGCTGTTTAGAATATAATTGAGGAATAACCAAAATTTCATTATTATTATCCTCTTTGACTGTTCTGTTAGAAACACGACGTACAAAACTAACGTTAATATTTTCATATTCGTCGTGAAAATTATACTTGTACTGTAGAATTTTAAGAAACTGTTTCTCATACTTAAAACACTTTACCTTTAACCAGTTGACCGTTTGCCCTTTTTGATCCTCTTTCTTATTAACAATAGTATATTGTGCAAGTTTTTTCAAATCGAAGAATTCGTTATAATTAACTTCACGAGTATTATAGGAAGATTTTTTATTTCCATTGTTGCCCATTCTGGCCATTTTAAAGACATTTTCATATTCGTGAACACTAAAAATCTCCACATTTTTTTTGGCACTTTTAATAGCGCTATGCATGGAATCTACTTCCATATAGGAGTGTCCACTTTCCATGAACTTTTGCTTAATTATCCGAAGACTCGAATGGTTTTTAACAATATGTAAAAGCAGAGCAGATACTTGAATATTTCTGTTCTGTCCTCCACACGTATCTGAAAAAATTGTTAGATGTTATATATCAGATAATGAATTAATGTACATTCCTAGGCAAGTACCAATTATATCCAGATAGAAAGGGTAGATAAATACAAATATCTAGGAACATTGGTTAGTCAAAACGCAGAACAAACGCAAGAGATTAAAAGCCGTATAGAAATAGCAAGGGCAAAATTTGTAAAAATGAAACATCTATTGTGTAGTAGAGACCTAAGAATGGATCTAAGGATAAGGTTATTGCGCTGCTACATTTTTACAACTTTGCTCTACGGATCTGAGGCATGGACATTGAAACAACTGGAGATTAATAAATTGGAAGCTTTTGAGCGTTGGTGTTATCGAAGGATGCTACGAATAGCATGGGTAGACAAAATTACCAATATTGAAGTCCTTGATAGGGTTAATAAGAGGGAAGAAATTGTACAGACAATTAAGAGGCGGAAACTTGAATATTTCGGTCATATATTAAGAGGTCCTCGTTATGGGCTACTACGTTTGATTATAGAGGGCAAAATAAAAGGTAAAAGAGATGTAGGAAGAAGACGAACCTCCTGGCTACGAAATCTGAGGGAATGGTTTAGTCTGAGCTCTAGCCAACTATTTAGAGCTGCTGTAAGTAAAATAAGAATTGCCATGTTGATATCCAACCTTCGTTAGAAGATGGAACCTTAAGAAGAAGAAGTACATTCCTAGGCAAGTACCAATTTCACAGCTTCCACTCTTACCATTGACTTCGGTCCAAAAATAACAGAATGCCTCATTTGGTGGAGCAGATTCCTAAATTGTAAAATTATAGAGGTTCAGCTTTCTAAGATAATACAAGAAATAAGGTCTTTTCGAAGATTTTCTAGTGTAGTGACTTTCTATAACAGGAAAGCTTTCAATGTGTTTTTTTGCTCTTATTCTTGTTTCCACTGAAGTTTTATTGCCAGGAATCCTACGGCTCCTTCTGTCTATTCCACTATATTCGCCGCTTTTATTTTGCTCTTTAAAGACATTAATTATAGGCATATTAGAAATAGACAATGTTTTACAAAAAAAATTCTGACACACTTGACTTTTCTTTCCCATATTTGTGAAAAAATAGGATTTTGCGTTGGATCGCATTTTGCTATTTTCTCCTTTTCTAGGCCTGCGACTCTTTACTTCATTAGAAAGCACGTTCAATAATTTAAAATCTTTCTGTCTTTGAAATGACAACATCGCATAAGTTTGACATAGCAACTTCCGGTTCTCTTCAGAAAAGTTATTTTGGCACTTAAATCGACATTTAGAGCAATCAACCGCTTTTGGAATTTTAGGAGCTTGCATTCTACCAGTGGTACTTTTGCAGGGTTTTCCTTCAACTCCTTTGGTTTTATCAACATTTCTTTTCCACACAGATAGTCTTGGGGTGTTCCATCGGCTTCTTTTAGGTCGTACTTGACTATTTTCATTTGAATTTGTTTTTTCCTCGGCTGCTGTAGAGTTTCCTTCGCTGGTATCTAAATTATCACTTTCATTACCTGAAGGAATATAGTCGCTATCCTCCATACATTTATCAGAATCCTGGTCACTTATTTGAGGAGGACCTGACTGAATATCTTGACAAAAATTATCAGAATTTAGGCTCACGTCTTTTTTTATCGCTGTAGGTAGTTCGACAGAAAATTTTATTTTTCTTACAGAAATTAATTAATAAATACACGCAAAATTCAAAACTGTTAACGAACTAATCACGCAAAACACTGAAACAAAACTGACAAAACCTATGCAATATACCCAAACAAATAATTAATTTTTTACAAGATTGGATAAGTTGCTCTGCGTAAGTCAGTTGGTAGGTTCATTCGTAGTCAAGTGAAATACATTAAGTCACTTAGTGTGTTTTGCCTGAATGATAAATAGTTTTTGAGACTTAGTGAGAAACATTATAATTATAAAAATAACCGTTTTTGTTATTGTATGACTTAGTGAGTTTAACCAGTCTAAAGAGTAGAAAAACTACAATAAAATGCTGCAAATAACTCAAAAGTGAAAAAAATTGACTTAGTGTGTTTCGCTTGTAAGCCGACGATATATTATGTATTAATATTCTATATCTAGAATCTATTCTGCTGTTGACAAGTGCTTCCTCAATAGCCCATAATTCTATGCTGTCAAAAGCTTTCTCGTAGTCTATAAATGCTAAACAGATTGGTAAATTGTATTCGTAAACTTTTTCTATTAGGACCTTTAGTGTGTGAAGATAGTTACATGTACTGAACCCTTTTCTAATTGCGGCTTGCTCTACCGGTTGATATACATCGAACTTTGTTGTCAATCTATTTTTAATTATTTTTGTGAATGTTTTATAAAGTTGTGATAGTAGTGATATTAGACGATAATTTTTCAGATCTGTATTGTCCCCTTTTTTGTGTAATAATATTGTGTTACTGTGTTAGCAGTATTCCATTCCTTTGGAATGTTTACTTCAAATAGGCATTTATTAAAAAGTATTTTTAGGTACCTGATGACTTCTTCTCCGCCTTCTTTCACCATTTCTGCCAGAATTCCATCACTACCCGGTGCTTTATTTCTTTTCAATTCTTTAATTGCATTTTCTATTTCTACTTCGCTTATTTCGGGCATTACTTCAGAATTTACCTTTGTTTTTTGTCTTTTCAGATTTTGCTTTGAAGAGTCGGGGGGATCGTTTCTTGCGCGGTATAACTCAGTATAGAAGTTTTCAACTATGTTTGATATCTGAGCTTTTTTTTGAAACCAAATATTCGACGTAATAGTTAAACACTCTACTGTTTAAACTATGCGGCCTCATAACAGTGTAAATATTATCATTCAATTGGTGTTCACACATACCACTCCGTCTCAATTACTATATTTCCGATCTTATTTCTTGTAAATGCATTATGAATAACATAAACTAAAAAAACTACTGAAGTCATTGCTATTGATTGATTTTTGGATAGTAACTTCTAAAGAATAAGAATTTTTTTCACTGTGATATTGTTCCTTATAAGCTACTCATTAGAAACCAACCCATCTCTACGTTCCAATATTTATATATCCTTATATATGCCACATTGTAAAAGCTGAAAATATGATGTTAACTAAGATTACTTTATTACTTAATTTATAATACTCAATAGGTCAAAACAATTTAAATTTACGGGTTTATTTAGAAGCGCTAGTTGATTTTTGCTTTCTAAACCTGAAAGCACATTAAGTAATCTTGATATATTTATGGAACAATTAGCTATATTCAGTTTTGGGTATATATATATATATATATATATATATATATATATATATATATATGCGTATTTATATAATTTAAAATCGGACCAAAGGTTAAGGCCTTAAAGCTTTATACGGAGCACATATCAGATGACAGATAGGGTAAGTACATTTTTTTATAGTGAGTTATATAGGGTAGGGCGGGACTGAAAGGACTAATTTCAACATTTTGAATTATGCTTCAAATTATGTGCCTACTCTATTAACATATATAATACTAATCAAACCATTAGTTATCTAACCATGTTTAACCAAATTGTTAGTTAAATTATGGTGATAGAAATATGTGATTTTAAAATTTACTAAGACCTTGCCTGGTGTCCCTTTTTGCCCCATAGTAGGGAAAAAAGAAAAGCCAGAAGGCAAAAAGATCCAATATTTAACTTTAATTTCAAAATGTTTTTAGGTTATTACGAAATAATAATAATATTTGATTAAATTAAATTCAAAAGTTTAGATTTAATCCAAAAACAAAATGTCAAAAGTACTGTAGTTATTAACAAAAATGAAATCACTCTCATTATTTTAAGTTTAATAAAATTTAAGCAATCTTTATCAAAAACTGAAGTATTTTTAAAAATCAAAAAGAACATTTGTATTAATAGTTTCTTACTACTTGTCTATAAGGCTGTAAGCACTATTCAGACTTATTGTGACAACAAAATTTAACAAAGACAGCTCAATTAATTCTGCCCTATCGGGTTCGGTCCTGACAAAAGTTATGAACAACACGTTTGTCTCAGCTCTTGATATTTTTGTGTTAAACTGTGAAATATTAAACGTTATAAATTACAGTTAAAGTTTACCAACATTTGCTCAAACTGTAAGTTTAAATATTTCTTATTAGTTAAACTTAAAAACGCATTCTAAACTGGATTTATTAGTTTTTTTTTAAAGTTTGTTGTTTTTGCTGGGGCAGAGAGGTACTATATTTTTGCTACTGTAAAGAATAACAAATTAGTATGTCGTCGGATGTAAACTATACAGAACGTCTCTTCAAAGAGCAAATTTTATTCCTTGGCAGCATCACAGCAGAAATTTCCTACTAAAGATGAAGGAATTATTTTTAATGCTATAAATAACGCCCGTCTTCAGGATTATTTAATCCCGCTAGGCACTTTATTAACCCAAAAAATATTTTATTCTCTTCTTGGTTATCTAGTAATAAAATATGTATGTATCGAAAGAGTAAATCCAGCGTAGATGAATTGATGGAGAAATATGGTTCTATTAAGGTGCAAGGAGAAATCGTACGAGCTAGAAGACTGATAACGCCTGCTGAAAGGATAGTAATATCTAACGTCAGTCCAACAATTCGCCATGATGTACTTATCCGAGAATTAAAAGAAATGGGCTTAAACCTCGTTTTCCTATAACGTTTTTAAAAGTCGGTGCTACACTACCAGATTATAACCATATATTAAGCTTCAGAAGACAGGTATTTGTCAGTCCACATAATATCAGTATTCCAGATTCGATGGAAATAAATTATGAAAACACCTCTTACAAAATTTTCATATCTCATGACAATTTGACTTGTTATACTTGTAAGCAATTAGGTCATATTTCAAACATTTGTCCAAACATCAACATTATTCCATCTACCACTCAGGCCTAAAATTTAACCAAATATACCGAATCCTACTTCTACCCCAAATTCGCAATCTTCTATCGATATGGAAATCCAATTACATCAAGTTGGGGTAGGTGATCCAAATATTACACCTACTCCGAAAACCATCTTCAATTTCTTCTATTTCAGAAATTTTACAAGCGCCTGGTGAAATGGAAATAACTACAATTGCCGATGAGAACATTTCCACTAAAACTTCAACTGTAAAACCATCGAAAGAAAAGGACCAACAAGCTTCACTGGAAATCAAGAAAGTTTCACCCTGTTCATCTGTGAAAAGAAGCATTGACAAAACATTATTTCCACCCATCGATAATCTAAATATAAATACCCAATTATTTACTCCCCCACCCATATCTCACAAAATGAAAACTCAGAAACCAAATAAAACCAAACGCACAACACTAACCTCTGATTCTCTTAAATTATTCATTAATGAAAACTCCACATTACTTTTATTAAATTATGATCAACTCATGATGCTGATTAAAAATATCCAAGGCCACTTGGATAACACCAATCGCGCTAATGGAGTAGTGGCAATCTTGGTAAAAAATTCAATAGACCATAAAGCCTTTCCACTCATAACAGACCTCGAAGCCATTGCGGTAAAGATTTCAGAATCACATAGAAAATTCTACATCTGTAATATTTACTTGCCTCCTAACATACAAGTTAATTACGAAGACCTCCGGCAACCTCTTGCTTAGATACCCACACCAGGCCTAATTTTAGGTGACCTGAATAGCCATAATACAACTTGGGGCTCACAAAATACAAATTTAAGGGGCCAAATATTAGAGAACATTATTACAAATTTTCATTTAAACTTTTTAAATGATGGCAACTCTACTAGATTTAATATATCGACAGGTGAATCATCAGTTCTAGATCTTTCTTAATGTGATCCTAACTTAACTATAGGTTTAGACTGGGAAGTATTGCCTTTTACATATGGAAGTGATCACTTTCCCATAGTTATTACATCTTCGGTATACTGTAATCCAGAAAAACCTATTTACAGTAACGCCTTCACAGACAAATATGATGAACTTTTTAATTATAATGATAAACTAAGAAAACCATACTATGAAAGAATTAGAATATATTGTAAGAAATTAAACTTTGATTTTCCTGACATATTCGATCCAAACATCACTTATCCTCATACCCCTTGGTCAATCAATATTCTACAGTGTAATGTATATTTGAGCAAATATAATAAGTCGGAAATACGTACCTCAGAAATAAAAGCTATTTTGTCAAATACACTCCAAACTTATGAAAATTTCTCCAAAATATTTACAGATGCTTCAAAATCTAGCAATGGAGTTGGTTCCGCTTTTGTGATCAATTCAAGTAAATATCTATTTCAACTATCTCCCCACTGTAGCATATCCCCACAAAAAATGATCAAATTAGAACTTCACACATGTCAAGAAAAAGGAAGAACAGTTGACTTCATATGGATTCCTTCTCATGTGGGTATCCCTAGAAATGAAGAAGCAGACTTAAGTGCGCGTACTGCAGTGTCTAGTGCGGATTCAGAAATAATATTCAAGTGCGGTCCAGAAGACTTAAAGCTTTCCATTAAGGCAAAAATCTTAGAAGTGTGGCATAACGAATGGCAAATATCAACGTCTAAACTACGACAAATTAAAGATACAGTTAAAGGAACTAAACCTTTTTACAAAAATTATCATGAACAGAGTGTAGTTAACCGATTACAATTAGTCCATACTAGACTCTCACACTCTTATCTTTTTTCTAAATGTAACCCACCAATATGCGAGCACTGTAATTCAACCCTAACAGTAAAACATATCTTTGAATGTGACAAATTTAAACATCAACAATCTGTTTATAATATAGATTCAATTTTATCAGTTCTGTTAGGTCAAAGTAGTTATTCAAAGAACTTAATAGATTATTTAAAAGCTGTCAATGTGTTCCATAAGTTTTAATTTTACTTTACTTTTTTTTGTACAAAGCTTGAGATCATGATCTAGGGATTGTAATCCAGTAGCTGGATTTTTATATAGATGGATAGCTAATTTTCAGTCCAGCTGGATTTTTGCATAATTGTCCCGAATCCAGCTGCATTCGGCGCGGATCCAGCAAATATGGAATCAAAATAAAAACACGATTTTAATGTTCTTTTTGTTGATTTAATACGTAAGCTTTTTAATATAAACTAATAAAATAAAAACTAAAAATAAAAATTATCTTAGGTGTATATAATCAAATAAGGACGTATAATCAGTCGCAATTCGCAATCAATCTTACCTCTCTTTAATTGAAAATGGCTAGAGCAAATGCCACAATTACTACAAGTAAGTGGAAGTGAAACATTGGGTTGTGCTTGTGTGGGCAATTATCAGCTGAAACAAGTTAAGTAATATGTTTTTCTTTCATGGCTTACTGAGGACGAGTTTTTTTTTATATCATGATAAAAGTCAGTCTGTATTCTAAATAACAGAAAAATGAATTATTTAGTTTTTTGGAAGTGAAACACTAAAAACATATTTTATCTATAGACTTATCGCCTAAACTACTACGCACAGATCTGCACATATAGCCGGTTGCAGAAAAAACCCTTTTGGTCTCTAAGCTGGTCAGCTCCTCCTGACTCCTTCGGTCTCATAAGCGTTCATTTCATTTTTCAAAATCTTTTTGTAATCTTTTTGAGAACCAGTTTTTTTGGTTATAAAAGTGTTCTGTCTCTTGTTTTAGTTCAATCTTAAGTTCTTGTTCTAAAGTAAAATTCACAGGCTCCGAATTAGCTGGAATACCTTCTACTTCCATTATGTCCTCTTGCACTGTTTCCACAATCACTTGTTTATTTATTCTACTTAAATTTTTCATATCTTGTCGCATTGCATCCTTTTTCATCATGAGGAAATAACCAGGATTGTTTAGTCCCTCTTCAAACTTTTTTGGATTTTGTAAGTACACCAATATACCCTGAAATTTTCTCGATTATGTTGCGTATTGCTTCCGATAGCTCCACACTAAGGCTAGAGTTCTAGCTATTTAGTTTTTTAAGACAAATTTCAAGGTTGTGTCGGCCGTTATCAAAGTGGACTCTCTTCTGCAAAGAACAGCTACAGCCAGTTTCACCGGTTGAAGAATGACGATCAACTCATTGATTAATGACCACTCGCCAGCAGAGCACTGAGCAAACTGTTCCACCTAGTGCAGCAGTCAAAAATCAAACTTAATTCCTTGTCTTTCTCTTCCTTGACATATTTTTGCAAGAACATATCATCTTTGGTAGGTAATTTTTTGAACGTTTTAACAATTTCTCGTATTTTCATGAGAAGATCGCTGTAACGGATAATCAATTCAACAAGACTCGCCGGTGTCGGATTCAATCATTAAACCAAAAATGTTCAACCGTTCTGCCATTCATTCAATGCAGTGTTCGGCACTTACTACGTGCTACCGCGATAGAATGGCAAGTTGCTAACTCACGGCTTTGAATAAAGAGGCTAATGAAGACATGAAGTAACTTATTTCGAATTTGATACGTTTACAGATCCGCGTTGTTGGATACAGCATGGTCTGCTGGAATCAGCAGATAAAAAAAACGCTGGATCCAACTGGATTGCTGGATGCTGGATCCAGCAATTGCAATCTCTAATAGGTACGTAATAAACTGCCTTTGATTCAACACGGTCGATAAGCACATTTCACGAACATCAACGGGAACAAATTATAAGGTTAACCTTGATCTACGTTTGTCATATTTACCTCACAGAATGTTCAAAATACCATAAGCTTAATGATAATAATTTAAGTGTTTGTGTGTGATTGCGTTTGTATGTTTTATAAAATAAAATGTCCCAATAAAATAATTTTTAATATTTTACTTATTTTACCAATATTTTTAAATTACTGTGTTTTTAAAGCTATATAAAAAGCTCTGCTATTCATGATACGTTAGACTACTATACTTAATTAAGTATTAACCACATACACCAGTGACAGGTATTAAAAAGATCTTTCTCTAAAAGAGGAAGGAGGGTTCAGATGAAACTTTTCGCTAAATATAGTTTAGTACACATTTATAGTATAAACTAATAATTTCCTAAAACTTAATTCAACTATAGAATTGTAATCAACATTTTTGTTAGTAATTAAAGTTGGGTAAAACCCTGCGGTTATCTGCAACGACTTTGATGTCACCTAATAGTTTGGCTTTGTGACAGTAGTTGAAAATCTCTTCTATTTATCAGTATCCTCCAGCTACTGAGATAAAATAGCTCCTAACAAGACATGCTTTATAATATTTCCTCCAAAACACTAAGTACCCGAAGGAAATTCTTTAAGCAGCTAAATTAAATTTCTGTGAGCAACAGTTTGTTCGAAATATAAATTAAAATAAACTTGCAGTATAAAGAAACTTAATATCGCTGAAAATTCTTTGAAGCAAACCAGTAGACGTAATTGTTGTTTAATTGAAGTTTTAAAAAATAAAAATACTCTTTAGTGTTTGGTAGTCGAGTGCCTTGAGAATTGTTACTTAAACTCTTTGATAAAGCTTTCACAAATTTCTCGGGCTTTTTTTACTCAAATCCAAACGAAATAGGGACAATAATTTTATCCATAAAGCATTTGGTATCAATTACAGTAAGAGCATAATTTTTTTTAATATATAAAAGTTGATATATTTTAATTTTAAATTGTTGATACTGTATCATAGTTTTCCCCAAGATTTGCTTTTGATACATTTAGAGTTATATTTTAGAAAGTTAAAAAAAACTTTTCAAGGTGGGCAAGACACATAGAAAATAACATCAAATGCTTACTTACTTACTTACTTACTGCGTCGCGTTCGAACTCTTCGTGGGTTTTAGTCGACTCGACAACATGCCTCCACTGTTTTCTGTCTTGAGCAACCTCCATCCAATTCTCCACGCTCATAGTGCTTAGCGAGGGCGAGATAATGTAGCTCCTGCTACATTATCTCGCCACCGGAGACGAGGGCGTCCGCGTGATCTCCTTCCAGTTGGGACCTCTTCACATACCAGTCTTACTGTTCGTTCGTCAGAATGTCTTCTCAGGTGTCCTGCCCATTGGAGTCTTCTGGACTTTATTTCTTTTATGATGTTGGCGTCTGAGTAAAGTCTTTCGAGCTCTTTGTTAGGTCTTATCGTATATTGTCCTGATGCTTAATCCAGCAGAGGACCAAAGATCTTCCTTAGGATTTTTCTTTCCCAAACACATAGTCTCTCTTCGTTTGCCATTGTTATTGTCCACGTTTCGCTTCCATACATCACAATGGGTCGTATGATTGTTTTATAAACCTGTATCTTCGTCCGTCGTGTAAGTTGTTTTGATTTTATAAGGTTTTGGAGGGCAAAAAGACATCTGTTGCCGGCCTGAGTCCTGTTGTTTATGTCTTGTGATCCGTTATTGTCTTCAGTTATTGTTGTTCCAAGATACTTGAATTCTCTAACGTGCTCAAAGTTACGCCCAGCATTTTTCCATTATCTGTTTAATTGTGAATATCTGGTCAATAGTAGAGCGGCCCGGTCTAAATCCGCATTGATAATCTCCAACGATTTCTTTTGTGTATGTTTTGGTTCTTTCTAGCAGGATGTTTGCAAGGATTTTGTAGGTGGTGTTTAGGAGTGTTATTCCCCTGTAGTTAATACATTGCTTTTTGTTTCATTTTTTGTGTATTGGTACAATAACCCCTTCTTTCCATTCATCTGGCATTGTTTCTTCTCGCCAAATGTCTTGAATTAGCTTGTATATAAAACTGTACAACGCTTCTCCTAATGGTTTTAAGCTTTCTGCGGGTATACCATCACTACCTGGTGTCTTATTATTTTTAAGTTTTTTAATTGCCTCTATTACTTCTTTCTATCTCGGATATTGGTCTTCTATTTTAGCTGTATGTACCTCTATGTTTGATGTATTTCTGCTAGATTGGTCATTCAATAGTTGATAGAAGTATTCCTTCTAGGTTTTTAGGATTTCCTTGTCATCCGTGATAAGCTGTCCACTGTCGTTTTGAAGGAAGTTCCCTGTTCTTGCTTGGTACCCGGTCTTGATATCTGAAACTCCTTTGAAGAACTGTCTCGCTTCTTTGTTCTTTCTTTTTTCTTCTATATCTCTGATTATTTGTTCCTGATATTCTCTCTTCTTCCTTTTCATTAGTTTTCTCGTCTCTGTTCTTCTTTGTCTATACATTTCATTTTTGTTGTGCGAGGGGTTTTGTAGCATGTTCCTTCTAGCCATATTTCTTGCTGTTATGGAGTTCAGGCAATTATTATCGAACCATTTGTTTGTTGTTTTCTTTTTGTATCCTAGTATTTCATCTGATACGCTTGTCAGAGCTAATTTGATATTTTTCCAAGCTGAGTCTATGTTGTTATAGTCTTCTGTCTGTGTTAGAGCGATTTTTATAGCCTTTTGAAATTTCTGTTCTGTCTCCTTATTACGGAGAACTTCGGTATTCCATAATTGTGTTGGTGTATTCTTGTGTGTTTTTTTGGACGCTATTCTTGTCCTTTTCATCTTCGCTTTTATCAGAAAATGATCCGTGTCTCCATCAGCTCCTCTTAGGCTTCTTACGTCTAGACAGTTACTAGCCCTCCTGGCATCTACTAGAACATGATCGATTTGATTTCTTGTGACGTCGTCGTTGGAGACCAATGTTTGTTTGTGTATTTTCTTGTGTTCGAACATTGTCGATTTTATTAATAGGTTGTTGGAAGCCGCAAAGTCTATTAACCTTGTTCCATTATCGTTGCTGACATCTTGAAGACTATGGTTACCTATTGTTGGTTTGTACGCTGCTTCTTTTCCAATCTTTGCATTGAAATCTCCTAAACAATGGTGTTTAGCTCCTAAGATAATATGCATGTCCTGTTTGGGTAGATTATTTATCATCTCCTCTAGTTTCTCGTAGAAATGCAGAATCTCGTGCACTCTGTCGGTGCATGAGCAGCAACTAGCGAATAGATATGTAGTTGTCCTTTGAGTCTGATATAACAGAGTCTTTCATGAACGGGTTTGAAAGTTAAAACTGAGCCCACAAGAATTTTCCTCATTACATCAAATGTAATATATATATATATATATATATATATATATATATATATATATATATATATACATATATATATACATATATATATATATATATATTTAACAGGATATCCAACACAGATATAAAATCATATTTTCGGCAATTAGACACAGATAACAATCATATTTTCCCTTGGTCTATCCTCCATATTTCTGATTGACGCCCATTGCCCATTAGTGACACGATTAGTTCCGATCAGAGATATTTAGAAACTAAAGGTGAGTCGTTGACATTTTTATCGGAACCGTTTCTCGTTAAACTGTAACCAGTTGATTGTTTACCAGCAGTTTTATCGCTATTATCGTTTATGTGTAAAAGTTTTGAAGTTAAAGAAACTAACGAAGGATATATTTATTATAACTTGAAAAATAAATTAAACAATACAAAATGTACTTAAATTTGCATTGCGAATCGTCTAAATTGACATTTAAAAACATAAGTATTTCCACTTCTCTTGTTTACCGTGTTCTTCTTTTATTTAAAATTAAACCAGATTTTGAACATGTTTTCACAAGAAACAGATTTTGTTACAGTACTACAATATTTTATGAATATAGTGGTTTATGAATATATAAATTGGGAAAGTAGCTGGCGTGCCAGTTGCTGGCATAGGCCAGTCACTGGCAGGCACGAAACACATTTACTAGTAATTGGCATGCCAGTAGCTCGCTTGCCTATACTAGCAAGGCGAAAACGCAGGGTAGATTTTTACACATGCCAGTGCTACTAAACAATGGAGTGGTTTTCATTTGAAACTAAAGTAGTTGTTTTGTCATTTACATTTTTTAAGTTTCCAACAAAAAAAAATCAATAAGCTATTAGTATGGGAACGCAAAATCCTGCGAATTATATATGGTCCTTGCAGGGACAGCGTGACAAATGAATGGAGGAGCAGATACAACAATGAAATAGAGACTCTCTTCGGGAAAGGCAACATCGTAAGATACATAAAAGCCAATAGATTAAGATGGGCAGGCCACGTGGTACGGAGTGATGACGACAGACTGATTAGCAATGTATTTTGGGAAAGACCAGATGGTAAAAGATCGACAGGAAGGCCTAGAAAAAGGTGGAAAGACGCTGTCAGGGAAGACCTGGAGAAGATGGAAGTAAGGCCATGGGAAATAATAGCACAGGATCGGAATCAATGGAAGGCAATAGTAAACGCGGCAAAAACTCACGAAGAGTTGTAAAAGCCAATGATGATGATGATGAACAAAAAAAAAAAGGATTCATGAAAGATGTTCGGAATGATTTGAATAAGCAAATATTGCTAATAACGACAGATATTGTTAGAAATTTAATATTGAATCCGAAGCAAAACTCAAAAAAGAGAAAAATTTGGGTGAGAAATTGGATTGGTAGGCGACAAAATAAAAAAAGCAATCTTTTATTTTGACCTTTATCTCCTTTATAGTAACACCTTCATTCATTTCCTCTTGAATTTTTGTGTAAGTATTGTCACGAGCTATTCTATTTTTATATAAAGATGATTTAGAATTCAAAAGACACTCCAATTCTCTATACATAGCAATAAATTTGATGGTTTTTTCATAACCCCAACGGAATATTTTTTAAATTAACAAGTTTAAAAATAAAACAATTAATTTTTATTGTAAACAGAACAAATCTGACTACTGCATGCCCGTAGCGGTAGCGCGCGTTCACACATACCTACCAGTGACATTGCCAACGCATGCGCCTTGCATCTCACAGCATGCTACTAGCAAGAAAAATCAAATTATTTGCGATTACCTAGCATGCCAGGAACTAGCATGCAAGTTAACGTACACACTTGCCAGTTTGGGGACAGAAGCTGGTGCTTGCTAGATACTGGTATGCCATTGTGCTAGTAACTGGCATGTGTATCTCCGGTTTAATGTAGGTTTACCAAATAATCCTTAATACTTAATAATAATAAGTTATGCCTTTATAAGAATATATTATTATTAGACAAATGAGAATAGGTTCCATTATTCCAGAATTAGAAAAGGTTCCATTCACACATATCAGTAAAAAATTATTGACGTTATCTACTGTTATCGACAAAAAAAAATTATACTGCGGCGGCGATATTTGTGAAGATCGTACCATTAAATTTATACTTTGGCATTAAAATATTACATTTTTGTTGATGGTTAAAAATTAAATGATCTGGTATTATTTAATGCTTTAATGGGAATTACATAAGAACGTTTTGCCTGTACATGCTGTTGTGAGCGCTTTTTCAAAATGAAGAAGTTCACTTTGCAGATGCTGTGGCTCACAAATTCTCTTCGCCCTTTTCGCCAGAGTTTTGATGGTACCTTGTTTTTGACCTGAATGATGATTTGAGTTCCTGTTTAGGTATCTGTCCGTGTGTGTAGGTTTTCGATACACTTTATGTCCTAAGTAACGTTCCTTAAACATGCCGCCTCGTGGATCCACAGCTTATGATAAACTCTACAAAGTGCGTCCACCCATTGAACACTGCTCTAGTACATTTTGCCGATCGTTTTAACCAAACCGAAATGTTGCAGTAGGCGAAAGCATGGTTGCTTTTAAAGGGCGTATCAGTCTTATAATCTTCTAACAATATATGCCCATGAAGCCGATAAAGAGAGGAATAAAGATTTGGGCTTTGGCTTGTTCAGAAACTGGCTATTTATTTGCATTTATAATATACCAAGGAAAAGAGGAGTGACAACAAATGATACTTTAGGAGAACGTGTTGTTTTAAATTTAGTTAAATGTTCTTTGGTCAGCGATATTGCATTTATTTCGACAATCTCTGGTTGTGGAACACTCAAACAATCTAGAAAATATGTAACAAAAGAGAAATTGAAAGAAGATAAAAAGATAACGATGGGCAAAGAGACTTTGCAGTGTCTGATGAGATATCTATCACCAAATCGAAAGATAGAGGGGTAAAATCAGTTACTGTGTGTAGTAATATGCACAATGCTGCTGAAACTAGTCACGTTCTTCGCACGAATAAAAAAGGAGAGAGAGAAATGACCATTTTCTATAGTTGATTACAACAAATATAAGTGCGCTGTTGACCGCTTTGATCAAAGAATAGCAGCATATTCCATTTGTTGGAAAAGTATAAGATGATGGGAGAAGATTCTATATTACTTTATAGATGCATGTATTGTGAATGCCTATATACTTTATAAGTAGAGAATCTAAAAAACGAATCCACGAAAAAAGCCTTGTAGCCACCTGGACTTTAGGGGCAAATTAGCGGATCTGCTCATAGGAAATTATAAGGCCAGAAAACGGCCAGGATCTACAACTAAAAACAGAAATGATTTTGGGAACATTGCACACGTTCCAGTTAAAACTACCAAATGGAGGTGTCAACAATATTCCAAACGGGGAATCCAGAAGCGGAGTAATTATAAATGCCATGTCTGCGATGTAGCTTTATGTGTGGACTATTTTGGACCATACCATTGTAGCGTTTTATATTTTAGATTTCTGTAATAGACCCCTGGTTGTTTTTACCAAAAAAAACGATCGATAATATAGGAATTTTTTTTTAAATATTTCGAGGAAGTTTAATGTATGTTGTAAATATTTCAAGTTTTTTTGACGAGATTTTTAAATGCGTAATAACGCTGGAAATATTTTTTTATCTCTGTTACAAAGTCAGGTAGAACTCTTGTTTAAAAACTACATGCTATTTTGTTAATTTGTATTATATTATATTTCTTTCGACAAGTTTTTTGTCGCATGAAGGGATTATATTGCATGATGCCCCCTAATGTAAAAAAGAGGTTTTATTTGTCTTTCATCGTTAGGAACGAATTACAAGAGGATATTTGTTTGTTTAGGCTTTGTAGACGCAAAGGGGAAATTTTATTTGGCGTCGAATTTGTAAAATTTAACGCGGATAAGGAGTCCAAGAACAGATTTGAAACTGGGCAGACGTGTTACAATGTAGGGTCTAACATAATTTTGAAACGGTGCAAACGTTTACGATGTATAGTGAAGCGACAGATTTTAAATGTAAAATGTGGGGCAATTTTTGAATCAAAGAGTCGATTCAATTTTTTTTTATGTCTTAAGACCAGTTAAAATGATAATACTCTTTGATTTGCATAAGCAGCTTTGTCAGAGTAGTCATTAAAAGATTGGAATAGAAACTGGCAATTTTTGAAAAGTATGGTATAGAATGTCCCCGTAGTCAGCTTGATTCTTCCACGAAGTTCCTGTTTCAATCGTTCCTGCCTGAGTATGGAAATGGTTCCTTGTTCCTGTTAGAGAATATGTCCGGAGATGTAGCAAGTTTTTTCTTTTTCAAAGTTAAGTGCAATATATGAACTTAAGGTAACTTTCAATATATTATATTTTCCAAGTCATATAAACATTTTAATAATTGCTTTCATTAAAATAAAAGAATTTGTAATAATTAAAGTTTTATATTATTTTTGTCGTAGCTAAAAAATGTCATATTTTATTCTGATTTAAAATGTTATGTTGACATATGATATTTGCTGTAATCCATTGTTTTTGTAAAACAATTTTAATTTGATTATTATATATAAAAGATATTTCATATATAAGGTTAAATTCGATAATATTTTCATAAAAAGTATATCCATAAAATTTTGATAATCAAAATTGGCCACATTATAACCTAGGAACCATTTCAAAATTTTTGTAGCAATCTTTTATGTAAACAAAGAACATGTAAGTTTTTATTAATTTGGATTATGTTGTATATGTTCTTGTAAAATCTGTATATTTAATAAATGTTTGTTTGAGACAAAAATAAACGTTTAATTTGTTTCTCTGATCTATTTTGAGTTTTATTTGAAAAAGATATGTTTTTTATGTTTTGATGTTTTATAATTATTTCCCTAGTTACAACTAGTGGTTGTAATAGCTATAATTAGGCACCTCAAGTGGCGCCCTATATTAAATTCCTTGAGGTGTTTCCTGTTTATTTTTATTTTGTTTATCCCAAGAGATTAAGTATCCCTTTTTTTTCTTTTTTTTTGTAGTTGCCCCAATCCAACCACCATATCTTCAACTTATCCACGACCCAGCTCTCCAACAACCAACTGAGTGCCGTACGCACTAGTTCCGATTATTTTGTTTGCCCAATCTTCTCCCCCATATTCTTACCCTGAGGTAAGCAAAATATAATCGTTACACCATAAGGAAATAAATATTATTAAGGAAATTTAAAATATATTGTTTTATTTAGATATTGTTTTGATTTGATACTGTTTGTATTTTTAGTGTATTTTTATAATAAATAATATTGAATGATTTCGGTATACCATGTATACCAAAGAACTTTCATGATTTTCTTTCCTTTTATGCTCCCTGGTACATGGTTTACTACATTTCTACAGAAAAATTAACCATTTAAAAAATACAAAAAAAATTTTATTGCTTAGTGTACATATTTTTGTGTAAAAATGCACTTTTCAACTCAGTTTAGCAAAGAAATAATTTTGCGCCTTAAAGGGTTGAAACTTGCCCTTCTACTGCTTTGGAGAGTGTGATTGGAGGCTCGTATTTGGTGTCATTCAATAAACTGTTTAAAAATATTCAATATCTGTTTTTCAGTTTTTCGATCCGATGCTCACATCACGAAATATTCGACTGTCCCGCTTTTTTTCACACAACCTTTATATAAATATTATATTCATTTCATTCGCCTTTAATAGAACAAAATCCAACATTCTTACTAAACACAGAATTAAATCATCTACTTTTCAAGTGATTGGAATTAAATTTTAAAGCCACTGTTTGAGGTCCACTGATCATCCCTTAATTACTTATCGGTCTTCATATATGGTTCTACCTTTAGTTTTTAACCCTTCAAGATATTATATATTTTTTTAACGTGATCTCCGAAACAATTGATTTCAATTGCATCCGAAACAAGTACTGAGATGTCTCTCTCAGTATTAATATAAGATAAACTAATTTCTTTTCTACTGTATATTGCGCTTACTGTGACTTTCATACATAAAATAAAATTTCATCTTTTAATCGAATACGACCACATTCATCCAAAAGGATCTGGTCGATATACTACAGATAGATAATAAATAGCTTATGGTATCTCTATGAAAACAATAAAAGCAAGCGTCTATACTATAGTGTCGTTTTCACGCGATATTAAATCCTAATAAGAGCCTTTCAAAAGGAATAACAGGAAGTGGTTGGAAAATCTAAGTAAATAAAACGCCATAATTCCACTGATGATCATTATAATAATTATATTTACAATTTTCAGCTCTGTTACGGACTAAGACGATGTTCAATAGAAAAATAACTTATATAATAGATAATAATTATAATACAATTAACTATGTACAAAGAAAATTTGAATTTGACACGCATGGTCTGGTGCATTCGACTCCATAATAAAACTTTTAATTATTTTATCAGAGTATATGCAAGACTCTAAGGTTAAGGTTAACATGTTATGATACGGAAATAAGGATAAATAATGTTTAAAATGTTTAAAGTATAAAAAAAAAATTGTATACTATGGTAAAATTATGTCAAATATAAATTTTTGCCAAATATAAAAAAAAACAATTTAATGAGGTGATCTGCCATTTTACATGCCAAAAAAGTCTTGATATAGACTAAAATGTACGTACTTGCCAAGTTTTTCGGTTAAACATAAATTAGACCTAAATTAATATGCATGTGTATATATGCAAAACACTATATGTGTATACTAGAAGTAAATCCTGGGTACAGAATGATAATGCATTTATTGATTGACACGACATGATACGGATGCATATTTATCCAAGTGCAACAACGTTGTTGACATCTTACTAGCTTAGATGAGCACATTTAGCGACCTGCAATTGTTTCAACAGTAGTTAAGAACATATTACAAAAGAAATAGATGAAGACATCAATGGGATTTAGTAAAGGTCTAGATCTAGACACTCGAAATGCACAATTTCGAGAAGGTTTTTGACCGACTGCAACATAATAGTCTTTTTTTAAACTTTGTTTAAACAAAAACATAGATCGCAGACAGTTTAGAATTATATGTAACCTATACTGGAATCAAACAACAAAAGTTAAAAATGATTTGACTGGAGGCATCCAAATTCGCCTTTTGAGTGCGCCAAAGGTGTATTCTATCACCATTATTGTTTAATTTATATACTGAAGCCATTTGTGAATTAGCGCTGGCCGAAGTAAGTAAGGGTCTGATAATAAACGGTCAGCTTAATATCAAGAAAACTAATGGTAATAACGAAAGCACACAATATCAGAGATAAACTATTTCCAAATAATACAGAAGTTGAGCAAATATTCTCACACAAATGTATGAAGCAAGGTGCTGTGCCCTTTCGCGTACACATCCATCTTTGATCTTGCTGTGAGCTGAAAAATTTGTCACTTAGTTCCATTATTTTATTTTTAACAGTAAGGGGTATACAACCATGTATACCCATTACTGTATATACCATGTATTGGAATCAATCAGCGGTACTCCGAATAGATGGAGAATATACAGATCAGGTTAAAATTTTAAGGGGGGTGAGACAGGGGTGCATAATTTCACCACTGATATTTAATCTGTACTCGGAGCACATTTTTGAAGAGGATCTAAAAGATATTGATGAAGGTATCTCAATAAATGGAGTCAAGCTCAATAACCTGCAGTATGCAAATGATATAATAGTGTTTTCCAATACCATAGAAGGGCTGCAAAACGGAAACAAGTAGAAAACATGGACTGGATATAAACACCAGCAAAACCAAGCTAATGATCATCGGCAAGGAAAACATAACTGGAGCAAATCTGTATGTGAACCAAATGAGAATTGATCGCGTCTCACAATGTAACTACTTGGGAACTATAATCAAAAAGTCGTCGGACAATACTCAAGAGATTAAATGTCGCATCGGAAAGACAAAAAGGGCATTCTTGACTATCAGTTCTGTGTTCAAGAACCATGACCTCGCCCTAGAAAAAAAATAAGGCTCCTTACATGTTATGTGTGCTCAGTTCTTCTGTACGGAGTAGAAACGTGGACCATGAAGGCGGAAACATGAAATTATCAGATCTTCAGGCTTTTGAGCTATAGTCATACAGAAGGATCTTGAAGATACCATGGACAGACAAAGTCACCATTGAAGAAGTACTGCGGAGGATGAACACAACTGCGAATTTGGTCAACATCGTGAAGGGCCGTAAGCTGCAGTACTTGGGCGATAGAATGAGAAAATAAGGCAGATACAAGGTACTTCAAAGCATTTTACAAGGTAAAATTTAAGGAAACGAGGCTCCAGGACGAAGAAGAATATCCTGTCTTGATAACCTGAGAGCATGGTATAGAAAGACCTCAACACAGCTATTTCGTATAGCAACCAACAAAGTCATCATAGCCAGAATGATTGCCAACGTTCGGAACGGACAGGCACCCTAAGAAGAAGAAGAAAGGTATGAAACTGTGACAACATTTTACGTTTCAGCCATCTTCTATCATCCACGTTTACTTCCAGTAATAACTGCTGAAAATGGAGCGGTTGTCTCTAGTACATGGCCCTATCACCATTCAGCACAGAACCAATAATGCGAAAGTTTCAAGATTGTTAATGGATTAGGCCTTTACAATCAAAGCTTCTAGTATAACAAAATCGGCCAAGTGTAATATCTACATAAACATTTGCAATTGAACTCTAGTCAGATTTTCGACGTTTCAGAAACACATTTTTAGCTTGTTTCGTTCTGTTTTTTTTTTATTGTAACCATGGAATTCTGCCGTCCAAATATTTTAACTGCTTGACGCCAAGGTCAAGGACGCTTGATCACGGTTTGATCTACGCCAGCTACATGTATTATGCCTTTTAATTATTTATATTCATAGTTAAAAAATTTATCGTCAAACTATTTATTTTCAAACAAAATGCATCTACTGAAATATTTTGTAGATTATATTCCTAGAAGTAAATATTCAATTAAAGAGCATTAAGAATTTATAATATATGTACATTGAAACAAGACAAGACAAATCTAATAAAAAAAGTAAAACATTTAACATAAAAATTGCTTTAAAATCTGATGTTTGAGGTTGTTGTCTGTGCACGTAATAGCGTTGCAATAATATGAACAAGAGAACACAACATGTCTTGCGTAAATATCCTAGCGGCAAAAAAATTGTGAACTAAAAAGAACGGCAGAAAAAAAACCAAGACGTAAAAATATTGCGGCAGCAATTATATTTTGGCTACGTAATGGTGGTACGTAAATCATTATTTTCTCAAAAACAGTTTTATGCTGTCACCTGTTTATTAACAATTTTTCTCCTTTTTATGAAGTTGGAATTTGTTATGATTTGATGTTTCATATTTAGATTTACAGAAAACATATCCAAACAAAAAAGTATCCTATTTATTTTGATATAAACTGGATCACTTGTGATTTTTAAATAGAACAAAGTATACATATTTACTTGCACCAGTACATGCGTTCAACAAAGCTAAAAGAACGAAGCTAAAATCATGCGTAGTCAACATCGCTACATCGACTATAGGTTGAAGGATCGACAAATACATATTTTCTTTTTTATTTTTAATATTCACAATAAATTTTACTGTTCTTAAGAACTTATATTTCTAGTTGTCGAGAAAATTATTTAAAAATCTTATGTACATATGGATATAATACAATATTAAGGACATTTAGTGGTACCGACAACAAATTTAGACCAAGTCGAATATGTTTATAAAAAAATTATGTCGTTTGATTAATACTCCTTAGGCCTACAAATACACATAAATTTTAATAAGTTTTAGTAAAGGTGGGGACAATAAATAACAGTATATGACTGTACAGTTAAAAGAAATAAAATCAGGTCAATCTATAAAATATTAAACTATAGGTTCATATAGGTACTGTTATGAATTTTTAAATTTTAACATGTACCTAATGTATTATAAACCCAGAGCAGAAATATTGTATAATTTCTATTTAGTGTTTATTTTCCTTTAAAATTTTTATGATGCATTTTTCACTAGCGGGTTTCATGTATTTTGCAATTCATTACAAATAAATTATTGTTTGAATATTGTGTCATTTTAAGAAATAACACATTTTCAATTAAAATTGAGGTTAATTCTAATGAAATATAGCAGATAACATTGATACGAAAGAAAATAATTTCATAACCGCATTATTTTTACTTGAGATTGTCAAAATGATTTATATCCATTACTTTTTCGCTCGAATGTTAAGTTAAAGCTGCCACTACAGTACTCCCGAAGTTGATCAAAGTGCAGTGAGTACGAGTGAATGAGTTCGAACTTCGTGAGTACGAAGTTCCTATATGAAGATTCACACTACATTACTCGACTTCACACGAGTATGTAGAGAATGACATCGCCTCGATTAACTTCACTTCGACTCGTTAAAATCGTTTGTTTAGCCTATGAGTGATACATTTGTAGCCAATTATTAGCTTGTTGTATATGTTGCAGGTGCGTATTTAGTAATTGCCTTGTAAATTTAGATTTATTTTCTTTACAAAGAATCGCTAATAAATATATTCGGCAAACCGCGGGTACCACGCAAAGAAACGCAAGCTGGAATACTTCGGTCACATTATGAGACACCCTGAAAAATATGATCTTTTAGATCTGATCATTCAGGGAAAGATCCAAGGTAATCGTAGTACTGGTAGAAGAAGAACATCGTGGCAATGGTATGGAAAATCAACTACATCGTTATTTAGAGCTGCTGTCAATAGAGTCACGATAGCGAATATGGTAGCCAACATGATATCCAACTATCGATAACAGTCATGGAACTAGAAGTAGATGATCGGGCGGTATTGATTGTAAGAGCAGCATAAATTGTTTTCGAGTAAATTCAGAATGAATTCTGACTAATACATACCTTAGATCTGTATGAATAATGACTGTATGTGACAAATTAAGAGCTAAGGCGTAATAAAAATGATGTAATTAAATTAAGCAAGCATTCAAAGATCATTTGCACATTATACCTAGTAGAACGCAGGCTATGATTAGAGCTCGAGAAGAAAATACTAGATACTTAAGTGTTATTTGTGTTGCTTTATTATTTCAAATAGTATACTCAAAATTAATTAACGATGCATAAGTAATACCGAAACCATCCTAGTATATGCCGACAAAATTGCACTACTTTCCTCAGGAACTGTTGACGGGACGTGGAGGAATCGATTTGTATTCGACAGCGCAACGACACAAGCTCAACTAAATAAAATTGTTAAATGGTGCAATAAATAGAGAGTTACCCTTAATCCGTTATAAACACAAGCCATTCTCTTCAGATAATCAGGCATCCCTTGATATGAAGAGGAGGGCAACCGGGTAGAGCTCTATGGAAAAATACTTTAAGTCAAAAAATCGACGTCCTATTTGGGTATTAATTTCCAGAGGATTCTTAACTGAAACACTGAGTTAAACCACACCCTAGACAGGGTAAGAAGAAAAGCTAAACTCCCCAGAATTTTATCCGGTTAACTCGGTAGCACCCACAATAAAACTCCCCTACACACTTATAAAACATTTATAAAGCAAATTGTTGACTTTACGCTTTCCTCAACAATGTAAGCCAACAAAGCTAAATCAAAGGGCTGTTCTTATAGTATAGCTGGTAATACGCAAAGGTACCCTCACAAGGCTAATAACCCTTTCTCAACAAACAAATTCTGACAACTGCTTCCTTGTAATTCACTCGTCTCCCTAACACTCTATACTATAACCAAAATTACCACAATGGCTACCTGATGTCTGGTCTTTCCCAATCCAAACTCCCTGGTAAGAGAGGTCATACCTTGAAGAGGCGCCTCCCTAAGAGAGGTTTCATTACGTTAGTCACTCAATCAATCTTACATTTTTCCATCAAATGTTTTAGCTAATAAATAAGTGATTTAAATAACTTCTCTTAGAATTATTTATATTAAAGCAGTACGTTATTTGACTATTCGTGATGTAAAAATAAACAATATTTGTCAACGTGAGTCACAAAAATTTTAAAGAAAAAATACACACCGACTAAAAATATACAAAATTTTTGTCTGGGATTGTATATTACTATTATAGTAAATGTCTAAGAATCTAATAACTACATGGATGTTTGTTAAGGTTTTTTTTTTAATAATTAAAACATATTCGAGATAATTAATTCGATCATTTTTCTATCTTCTCTCCTCAAGACAAGTAACAAAATAACTGTTAAACGTTTTGAACTTGTTACCACCTGGATCATTCATACAAGCAATGTTTAAAAAATACAAGTATTTTAATGGATTGCCGTTACCACTATAAGAATTCTAAAATAAATAGTAAAATTAATAAAAAATAACACAGTCAAAACTTAAATATTCGCGACTTTACAATATCGAATTGAGAATTCGAATATACGGTATCTAAAGCTTCAAAATAAAAAACGATTAGTACCTAGATATGATGCAATATAAATAATCCAAATAAGATGTATATAATCAAAAAAATTATAAATAAAGGCTTGAATTTATTACAAAAAAATGGTCGCAACACCCATCCTATCAAGTTTTTTTTTTATAAAAATACTCCTAAGATGTTTTTTGGAAGCCACCCATTATAGACCGGTCGTACTGCAGTGACAGTGTTATATTCCACCAATCTGTAGAGGTCTTCTTTACATTTCCATACTATCCTAGACAGCACCTTAGTTTAGAACGTTAGAACCCCAATGGCCGTTTGGCTATCTGTGCATATCCACTTTAGTTCCAAATCTTCGAGTTGATTTTTCTGGCACATTGCAAGATTGTTTACAATATAAACATCTGCCTAGCATACGGAGAGGTATATTTCCCTAGTGGAATAAAAATGTTTAAATTTCCACCAATACTGAATCTTTCTGCACGCGACCCTTCTGTGTAATTTTTAGATCCGTCTGTGTACCAAGTATAACCCTGTAGTATAGGTCGTGTGATTACTCTGCCCTGTTCCTCTCTAAGCAAAATGACCACTTAGCAAGGTACTTTAGGCCTAACCATTGCTCAGATTGTTTCGAAGTCCATAAGATCCTATTCTCCCATAATGCCATATTGTTCCAATTTTACATATAATAGATCTCACGTATAGAAATTTCCTATGTCCACAATACCCTATTTCTGTGGCTTTATTTTGTGTTAACCCAATTTTTTCAATTCTTTTTTTGGCCAATATTTTTTCATCTTTTGTAACTTAATCCTTATATTTTTTTACGTCTAATTTTTTATTAACTGGTACCAGAACAATTTAAAAGAATTTTTGCCTTCGCTTTATATTCGTTTTAAATGATAATACTAAGTTCCTCCGAATAGCTGCCAGCAACGTAAGGATAGTCCTGCTAATCTCCAATATTCAAAACTTTAGAAATAGGCAACTTAAGAAGATTTTCCTTCAGCCTAGAATAAACTGGTTTTTCCTGTTTTAGTATTCACTTTTATCGTCATTGTTAACAATAAAATTATATCGAAATTTACTAAGCAATATTCTTCTGCTTTTTCCTCAGCTTTTTACCTTTCTAGGGGTCGCTCTTCCCACTTCTTCGTAATTTCTCTCCATCGTTCCTTCTTCATGTAAACTTCTTCCATCCTCTCTTCGGTTTTCCTCTACATCTCTTTCCCTCAACTTCTAACAACTTTGACCTTCATCCCACATAATTTACATACCTACATCTGACAAACCAATGCAGTCTTTGTTCTTGAATTTTTTTGAAACTGTGTTCACCCCAACTCTTTTAAGAATCACGTCGTTCCTGATTTTGTCCCTTATTAAACCCTCTTTATAGGCCACAATTCACCGCCATACACTAACGCAGGCCTCACCATACTCTTTCTTATGTGCTATTAGCCTTTGACCCATTTTTCGATCACAGAATTTCCCGCTCATTTCCTTCCAATTAAACCAACTTATAGCCGGTATCCTGTGGGTAATTTCTCGATTTAATGGTTTTTAAGTTTTTAAAAATATTTTTGCTTATTTAAACTTTCTTTTAAACAAGAAAAAAGGCCAGCTTTTACTCAAACAAATGGAGGGAAAGTGGCATAGGAAAAATTCAAATTCAGTTAAAGTGCGGAAAGCATATTTGACATGGAAGAACACTGAAAAAATGTTATTTGTTGAAACTTAGAACAAGAAACAGTTAAATGAAACAAAAAAGTTATATTTGTAAAAAAAGTAATTCTAATTTCTAAAATGAATTTTGAAGCTTTTGATACTTTAGATATGAGCATAAAATCGTCACACCTCGACTTGCTCCTTTTAAAATCTCGCAAAGTTTGATTTGGACTAGTTTTTATACACACATATTTATACATTGAGATGGGATTTCTTAAAAAATTATTCGCTAGTCAGTCATTACCGCGCGAACTTTTACACCTCACCGTCTCTCAGTCTTAGGAACTACTTGTTTTCTTAAAACCCAGTCTCTTTCGCGCGTCCAACATTAAAACGCCTCACCGAGGTGTCACACCTGGACAGTCTTTTCACTTTGGTCCGTCGAGGAAGTTGGCAATGCTCCATGGAAAGCTACTTCAGGGGTTTCGCCATCGACGCAAAGGGGCGGGTTACCCAATACAGTGACTATCGGCTGTAGATCTGTAACAAAGAAGAGATGGTCAATAAATTTGCGTTTATTACGTAGATGAAACATATATAGTAAACAAAAAAAATTAAAAAAATCGCTTTTTTTTGTGGAAATATAATAATAATTATTATAATGTCTATAGGGACGATCCATAGTAGTTAATAGATAAAAACTCAGAGTACAAACATACGCAAGAAAGCAAAATGGACCCTTACATAGACAATATATAAGCAGACTATAATAAAAAAAGATTAATTTATTAGTTGTTATTTTGGCATATCCTAATAAGGATTACATAAGAAAAACTACTCAAAAATAGAGATTGTTTATCCAACATGATATGGAGGCATCAGGCCTAAAAATATAAGGTTTCAGTGATGCCTTCCTGCTCTGCTGCCTTAAAGAAAAGGCTAAACCTTCCGGCACTACATATCCATTTAAGGAGGATCCTCTACAACGTATATTTAGGATAAACAGTATCCAAAAGCCCAGTATTCTAAACCCCGACCTTACTAGACAACTGTGGATAAAACAAAATGCTCAAATCATCACAAGAAGTGCCATCACATCATATACTGATAAAGAACGTATAAAGGAGTCGGAAGACGAGATAGTAACCTTAAAGCTACCTTATTAATATAGCCTCAGAAGTTTCCTATATTACGAGCGGAATTACTATCAATCCATTTTTGTGCTTAAAAGAGTTTAAAAAACGCCTCAATTTGGCAAAAATATATCTCTGACAAGCAAGGTGATCTACGAACTTTGAAGTCGACCACCTGTTCACCTTTTGGGATAAGGACAACTTTCGACTGAGTTGGAAACTGCCGTTGTTCAAGCAGGTTGTTTAGCAATCTCAGGAAAACCTGCGGGTATCTTAGTGCGGCGAGGCTTACTGTTTCCGGCATAATTCTGTCTATGCCAGGTTCCTTTCGAATCTTCATCCGTTCAACAGTCTCGTTGGGTTTCAACTCAGTAAGGGGTTCCGCCTCTGGGAAACTGATATCCCTTTCACACTTTTACACTCCATCTGAGGAAAGAGCTCCAGTATTAAACAGAGTTTCTTCTCCTCAGGCAGAGGGTAGGTTGTTTTTCTCCTTCAATTCGGTACACACAATCTTAAAGCCCAACCCACAGATAACCCTTTCGGGATTCTAAACAGGTTAGTCCATCTTTCTCTCTAAATCTTCTTATCTCATTCCAGTATTTATTTTGCATTCTCTTCATAACAACTTGGAACTGTCCAAACAATCCCTTAAACAGCTCGAGAAGCACAACAAAGTAACTTTGTTATGGGTGCTAGTGCACAAAGAAAATGAGGGCAATGCGGTTTCTGATAGTACCTGTTATGAATGAGCTAGTACTTTTATTGGACTATAATAGAACCATTTTGCAGTATCCGGAAAAGCCAAATGAATAATGTGTTGTGTAGACTTCATATATACTACTTGATTACTAGTGTTTTTTTACAAATTTGCTAACTTTTTCGAAAATTTAAAGTATTATACGTATTTCCGAAAGACATATAACCGATTAAGAAATTATACAATACAATATAATGATAACTAAGTGTTGCCAAAGTTTCAGAGTTGTTGAATTAACTATCTAGTTTATATATTTTTCTCTTATAAAGTACATCCCTGTATGTGGATTTCTTCACCAGAGGCATAAAAAATTTATTCATCCGCATATTTTTGCATATTCCCAACTGCATCTATTTCAAATATTGTTTTATTCATGAATTTCCTGTAACATGTTTGCCTGTAAATACAACGATTTTGTATTTACCATTATATTAATAATTGAAACTCTCTGAAAATACATTTTTTAACACCAGTAATGAATAAACACATCAGATGATTTTTTTCGGTGAAAACAAAAATCAGTGAACTAACAGATGATCCAGAATTATTCTAATTACCGTGTAATTTACGTGTTTTTTCATATTCGTGATTGCACTCCATTTGAAATATTTTCCTCTATTTGAAAATTACCCTACAGGCTTTTTATCTAGAAAATCTGTGTGTCTGTATTGCCTGCTTGCCGGCATGTATAAAACAAACCAATTAGTATAGTGCTGTGATCGTTCATAGACATGTCATGGTATTTTACCTAATTGATCACCTGAGAATGGTAAACAACTTTGTTTACATCAGTAGCTTATATCCTACACGTGCTCACTTTTGAGTTTTTTTCGTAATTAACAAAATTTGATAGAGAGCAGGGGACATACAATGATATGGATAGAAGTTTCTATTATGATACGTAAAAAATTTCTAAATAATTATAATTGCATAAGATGCATTCACTACGTCGAAATAAATACAAAACTGAAGGCACTTACAGAAACATATAGAACACTGTTCTATATGTTTCATCGGGTAAGTTGTCCGAACCAGGGTGGTCCGAACCAGGTAAGTTGTTTTGGTGTTAGGTCATCTGTGATTGTTCGTTTGATTCCCATTATTTCTCTAATGTGTTCGTTGGTAATCCTTTCTCTTCTAGTTCTTCCTGCGGCTCTTCTCAAAAATTCCATATCCGTCGCTTTCAGCGTTGCCAGTGTTCTTTCTTTCAGTGGAAATACCTCACAGCTGTATAAAGTGATACTTTTTACTATAGTCTCCTAAAACCTCTTTTTATTTTCTTTGCTGATGATTTGGTCCCATAAAATGCTGTTTAACATCGTGATGGCTTTTCTACCTAACGTATTTTTCTCTCTTATGGCTTTGTCTATTGTTCCATCTTGTAAAATAGTGATATCTAGATATTTGTAGTCACAGCAGTTCTTTATCGTGGTGTTATCGTCTAATATGAGATCTTTTTGTTCTTCAATGCACAGATATTCGGTGTTCTTTTTATCTACTTCTTGGCACCATATATCATACTATTCAATTAATTTTTGTGCTCCATAGTTTAAATGGTCATAATCTTGAGCAATTATTACTTGATCGTCTGCGAAGTTGAGCGTGTGTACCATAGTGTAGGTGAGCGGTATCCCCATTGTCCTGCATTTTTGTTTTCATCTTTTTAAAGCACTTTCGAGGTATATTTTAATTAAAGTGGGAGATATAAAACATTTTTTTTAATTGCCGTATTGCCAGATTCCAGTACGAGCCTAAGAAGGTATCCATTAGATTCTGACAGCCAACGGTAGCAGAAATCTTTTTTGGACCTCTACGTCACGAAACAAGACACCCTGATATCTTTCGGCCGAGTGGGATACTAAGCCAGAAGACACCAGGGTAGTGCCGGATTAACCGTGTTTCGGCTAAAACCTTAACCAGCGTTCGAAAGAGGTGGTCTTGCCACTCAATAAACAATTAAAAAGTTATATATAACCATCCCTATTACCGTAAATAGGAAAATGTTTAGACGTTAGAAAATAAACTAGTAAACAATATTAACTATAAATTTTTAGATCCCTGGATTAATTTCCTCTTCTGTCCTCCTGTTCCTTTTTCTTCATCACCCCAGAAATCAGACAGTGTACTTCTCTCCATTCTTTCTCTCCTCTCAACATAATGTTTACAATATTTCTTTATCCAGCCCGAAACCCATTCGCCTCTCGAAATCTCCCATCTCATTTGCCCATCTCTGGCAGTTAAAAATGTGAGCGGGAGTATCCGGTACCGCACAAACAGTACATTCTGCCAAGGCAGATTTGCCTATTCTATTTGTGAAGGTGCCAAAACTACATGTCCGGTTAGAAAATGCGTCAGGAGGTAGTCTAGTTTCCTGAATTTACATTCCCACCACGGCCTCAGATCGGGAATAAGCTCCTTCGTCCGCCTTGCCTTTCCACTATCATTATCCTTGCTTTAATCTTTTTGATGTTGTAAATCCTGTCGTTATTTGTGTCCCTGCTTTTATTTTTGTTGTTGGTTGGTTGTATAACACTTTGACGGCTTTTATTAATTCTATATTAATAGGTGTGCCTTCCATTGATTGCCACAGCTGCTTCAGTGGAACGCTGCCCTAGGCTTTCCGTAGGTAGACGAACAACATATGAATCTCTTGATTCCGTGCCATCTTTTTTTGTATTATCTGGGTTAAGGAGAAAATGTGGTCAATAGTGGATCGACAGCTATTCCTCGGTAGTTTTCCCAATTATTTTTATCACTCTTTTTATGTATAGTACTGAGGTATGATATCCTCCATTCCATAATGATTTCGTTTGTGTTTATGAATTCTTGAAATAGTTGTTGAAGACGTTCGTACAATTTGTTCGTTCCGTACTACTCCTGGTGGATAACCTAGTCCGGGAGTTTTGTTCTTCTTCAGCTGTTTACATACATTTTTAATTTCCTCTGTTGTTAATCTTATTGGCGAGACGACTTTTGAAATTCTATCTTGGTTTTGATTTCTATGTTCTTGAAATTCGACTCTATTCTCTACCAAAATTTGTTTGAAATACTCTTCTCAGTCTTCAGGTTTTATGCTCTGTATTACTTCTCTATTATTGTCTTTTCTCAATTTTTTATTAGTTTCCAGCTTTCTGTGCTTCTGGTTCCTCTTATGATTTTAGTTTTTCAAAATTCTAAAATGTAACAATACATGTCGTTTAACTTGCATATAATTTGTCATATAAGTTTACTTTTTTTTGTTGATATAGTACACTTCTAGAAATCTTGTCTGTAGTTGTTTTCTGTATCAAGATCTTGATATCTGATAAATTAAATGTGTGGCCCGTTGTGTTGGAAGGGTGCACAAGAATTTTTCACTGTTTGGCAATTATTTTTGTGCTGCGATTCTTTGTTTTAATTACTGCAATGTTTGCCCTATATACTGCTTATCACATTCGAGACAAGAAAGTTGGTAAATGACATGACTTCGATTTAGAAGTGGTGTCTGGTCTAAATAAGCTGGAATTGGACATGCTGTAATAATAATTAGCTATTCTGATTATAGGATTTCCATTGAGCAGCTTAACTATATTGTTAGTTAAGCCACTTACGTAAGGTAACTTTTTGTAAATAACGGGATCTGTTGGATTGGTATCACATTTCCCATCATATAAGTCTGAATTGTAGATTAGTTGCCTGAGAATCTTACTAGGATAGCCGTTATACACAAATATGTTGTATATTTTTAAATTCTTTTGTAAAAATAGCATTGCTAATTTGCAAAATTCTGTTCATCGTCGCAACAACGGTATTTTTTTGACTTTTTGAGTACTGAGAGAAATAACTTATAAATCTTCCGGAGTCAGTTATTTTCTGATACCAATTCAAAATGATCTTATTCTCTGATGTTATTTAGTATCTATTTTGGAAAAATAAATCAGTGACAAGAGTGGGTATTAGTACATATATTGCAATAACAAAAGATTAAAATAGATTGAGGAATGACAACCTTCTTATATTATCTGTTAAATTCTACCAACCTGTATACTCATACAGTTCATTATATTTTGTTTTTAAAAAATGGCATAAATAAGTATATGTATAATTTACCCAAATTACTAAATTTTATATAAAAATTGATTTACAATACGTTCATATGGTAGCTAAAATAAATGATATAAATTAAAGTGCAAAGTTCTGGATGCTTAACCAATGAATTTTTTGGTAGACTGTAATTAAAACCTCTCTGATTTATAAAGCCATAACTGGTAACTGGTGGGTAGGTTGTGTAGCTATGCGCATTTATTTTCACAAGTACCTCCCATAAAACCATTAAAAACTAAAACAGCCCTCCTCCTCGTAATAGTTAATTAAGTAATTACCTATTACTCATTCTTTATCTAACAACACATCTTTCATACTTTTTTTTCTAAATGTGAGATTTGTTATCTTTTTATGGAGTCGGTGTATACATCATAATAGCATTGTTGAAGTGCTTTATTTTCTACGCAATTATGAGTGTTTTGTTCGGGCAACTGCCTTGAAATTATTACCCGGAAAATTTATTGTTCATGAAAAAAGTACGACTTGATTAGTGCTTGTATAATTTCCGTTTTATCTTATTTTAACTATATTTTTATAAAATACAAAACATTTTCATAAATATGAAGAAATAGTATACAGGGTGTCCCCGAAAATAGTGCGTTCCTTAAAGGTACAGGTAGAAAACACCATGTAGAGCAAAAAAGAGTCTTATAACGCTGTTTTCTAAATTCAACCCTTTGACCAAAAAAAGAAAGTACATTTTGGTGTATAAAAAGAAATCTGTCAACTATGTACAGTACGAAAGTATAAACGTAGACAGTCACAACTTTAGTAAACAGATATTTTGGAACAATCGTGTTTAGTGTCACCGCGAAAATATTTTCGATTCGTGAGTACCATGATACTTACTATGTTGTATCTTGTACTATGATGATGCACTATGTTGTATATTGTACTGTGATGTATGTTGATTTTTAGGGAGAGGCGCAGTTTTACAATAATTTAGGTGTCCAAATTTATGTGCATCGATATCCCGAAAGGCGAACTTTTGTGAATATTTTTCAAAGATTATTAAAAAACGGGTTCTGTTATACCGAAAAAAAGCGAAAGATTAGAATGTATCCGTCGATTAAATGTATAAGTCGATATGTTGGATGCTGTGGAAAATAATATAAAAGGAAAGTACACGAAGCGTGGCTAAAACGGTTGGCATGTCAAACGGAACATTTCGAGACAACATCTACATCATTACCACTATCAGAGAGTACAAGATTTACCAAGGTGATCTTTCTCGAAGATTAACATGTTGTAGGTGTATTTACGATAAACTCGTCAGAGAACCTGAATTTCCATCCAAAGTGTAAAGGGTAAGATTGTTCCATCAATTGCATAAATTGATGAGCTGGAATAATTCACAGCCGTTTGACAGGATCATATGAATTACCCAGAACACCAAATAAAGAGGCCTACTACTATCAAAATTTCTTGCAAAATGTTTTGCTGGTACTTTTAAAAACGTGCCTTTACAAACTTGCCGTAAAATTTGGTTTCTTCACGATGGAGCACCAGCACATTTTACCAGAGTTGTTCAAAATCTTCTTAATACCACTTATCTTCTTCGTTGGATTGGTAGGAATGAATCCATTGTGTGGCCATCAAGAGGTCTCAAATGCAATGTACTGGTTTTTTTTGGGGACATCTGACATAGTTTGTTTATGAGAAGCGAGATAAAATCGAAACAGAACCTGAATTATGGAAACGATTTGTTGATGCTGCAGAAACTATCCGACATAATTTAGTTAATTATAACATTACTAACAATTGGATTCGTCGTGTCAATGCATGTGTTCGCGCAGGCGGAGGCAACTTTGACCATTTGATATAATAATTATTTTAAAGTAGGTAAAAGTATATAATTTAATTTTATTTCACAAGTAAACAAGTGACTATAGTCCGAGCATAGTGGAAAAAAATAAATTAGAATTATTAAACGTTGTCTGTGGTGATGCATTTCCACTGTAAACTATGTAATTCAGTTTATGTATGTAAACATCGTTAAAGCTTAATAAATACATAATACTAATGCAATTAAAAGATAAAGTATTTATTGTAAATACTTAATTGACATTTTAACAATTCGTTTAAAATTATGCCTTATTTTAATACATTGCATAAAAACATAAAAAATAATTTGTCTTAGTTGCGTTAATTACTTTTTAGGAATTAAACCCTAGTACTTACTTATTTAAGTAAAAATAATATTTTATTCTTCGAGCTTTAATTCAAAACCTTAATTAATTCAGATAATAGCAACTGTTACATCATCAAAGCAAGAAATAAATTTTTTGCAGATATTAGGTACATTTCCTCAGATCTCAACAACCTTGAGTAGTAAATAAACAAGGGTTGAATTATGTTAAATACCTTAAGTCATAAACAAATTTTTATTTAAAAGCGCTATCATTGCGTACGACGTTTCCAGAATATTTAATTTTTCGAAAATAAAAATTTACGTATAGGAAAACAATGTAATTTTTTTTTGAAATGGTTAACTTTAGAAAAAAAATGTTATAGGACTTACTCATCCTAAATTGTGTATTATATCCATACCTTAAAGAAACGCAATATTTTTGAGGACACCCTGTATATACACTGGGATTAAACTAAAAGCTAACACAGTTTAATTGTGCAATGTGTAAATTTCTTCAGTTTAACTATAACGGCATTACTTTTACCGCTGCTAATAACTTTTTTGCATTTATTCTTTTGTCACGACTCTTGTCACATCTATTTTTAGATACTTTTGTTTGAAATAGTATCTAAAAACGTTAATTTCCTCTATCGTAATGTGGCTACTGAAATGGCTTATTATTAGAATGTGCTGTACAGTTTATTATGAAACAATGTACCACTATAAGGTAAATAGAGTATTATCATGATGAACTCATTTGACTTTTAAACACGCCAACCTTCCAAAGAAGGTCCTATCCATACCTCCTGAGTACAGACTAAGGTCGCGAAGATCTACATCTGAATGACCGATGCAACTCGTCCAGCAAGACCGCTGTGGAAACCAGCGGTCTATTTCGTTTGAAAGACGCTCATTATATTCTGTTCATTCCTCATCTGAATAAGAAGGTAGTGACTGTCTACGTAATTTTGTCATATCTCTAGTGAAAAACATACCACTCTAGGATGAGCGAGAATTTCCTCAAAACTGGTCATATCGTGGCCAATTTGTAATTTAATAAAGTCAATCTTACGCCTTATTTTAAATCATTAAATATTAAGCCACTTTTCATATACGCCAGACATCGTAAAATTATATTCACCAGTTATATTTAGATTAGCGAAGAAGAAAATATAATTTTTGATAACCTGTAGGGAAATCTGATATCAAAAGGGGTATTAAAACGATTTTATTGTCGAATGCGGTCTATTGCGGACCTATTATATAACTAGTAGCATGTAGAAATTTTTTGCAGGCTTTTTGTGCTTTGGTTGCATGTTTTGAGTGAATAACATCGTCTTTAATGAGCACTTAAGGAATATGAATTCCGTGGAGGAAGTTCGATATCAAGAAGTTCCGTTGCGTTTAACGAATATAAACCTCATGCGAAATCACCATTCGATATGGTCAATAATTTCGTGCAAAAATTCGACATCTTTTAGATACGATTTATGTGAGGTAAGAACTTTTTTATAGCATTAAATATTATACACGGCGCTGTTGCTGACTTCGGTAATCCTCTGTTTAATTTATTTTCTTTTGTATCTATATTTTTTGTTCTCAGGTATTTGTATCATCTTTATATATATATATATATATATATATATATATATATATATATATATATATATATATATATATACTTTTCCTTTTTTCTTGTTTATTTCCAATATTAGAATATTATTCGTCTCCGTATACTTTAGCTATTAAAAATTTATCTGGATTGAGATATTTTTCATTATTCACCAAAAATACTCACAAAACCCAAAAACCAGTCAAGAGCTACAGTACGAAGAGCTTTCCATCGCTTTACAGAGACTGGTACATATTAACGTCGACCTGGTTTCGGTCGTAGAAGAGTTACCTCGCAAAAAGATGATCGTTTTATTGATGGAACTTTTAAGAAATCGCCATTCCACTGCAATAGCTGCAATAAATCGTTTGCTAGAGATTCAAATGTGAATGTAAGTGAATGAACGGTTAAAAGATGCCTTAAGGAAAGAGGACTAATGTCAAGAAGGTCGGTTGTTGTTCCCGAATTACAACCCAGTCACTGCAGGAATCGATTAATTTTTGCTCGACAATTTTTACTTTTCAACATTTTCAACGCTGGGATATATAAGATTGGAATCGAATTCTCTTTACTGATGAATTCTGCTTGAAATCTGGCGATGGTCAAGAGAGGGTTTGGAAACGGGAAAATGAAACATACGCCCAAGCTTGTATGTCCCAAAGACGAAAGTTTGGCAGTGGTGGTGTCATAGTGGGCTGGAATCTCATTTGAAGCTCGAACTGAACTTATTTTCATCAATAGCCTCCTGAATGCCCACCGGTATATAAAGGATGTTTTGGCAAAGGCAGTAGTTCGATTTGGCATTTATTGAGGACAATTTCGTCTTTGCATGCATGCTATGGCCAATGCATGGCCACATACTACACGATTCGTGACAAATTACTTGGGAGAAGTAGGAATGAATACTCTAGAATGGCCAGCCTGCAGCCTTGATCTGAATATCATCGAACATCTTTGGGATGAACTTCATCGTAGGACTAGAAGTCAGGAAGGCCAACAAGAAATTCTTGCAGAACTTCAAAACATGCTTCGTGAATAATATGAACGTATTTCTCAAGATTTTATTTAAAATTTGTTCCTGTGTACCTTCCAAATCGTATGCAAACGGTTATTGATGCTTTAGGTCATAACATCCGATATTAGATAATTTTGTTCAATCTCACTCGTAACTTTTACTGTTTGTCATTCGTTTCGATATTACACTATTTTCTTTTATAGCTTTCTAATTAAATACATTGTGCTAAGAAATCAATCAGTAATGGGCATTTTTTGATTTAAAAATGAAAGATGTTGAGTATAAAATATAAAACAGTGCATAAAACTTCTAAAAACAGACATTTCTAGGGTGGCCACTTTTTTTGCCGGTCACTGTATATTGTAAAATCAATATAATGATAATCACTATAGGCGTATTACTTTACTTTACTTACACATTTCTTAAGTTGGCGAATATCGTAGTTTTAGTTATTTCTGTCTGATAATTCCAGAACCAAAGTATCAAGTACAGAGAGGTTTATCATGAATGTATATTTGAAGTCTCAAGACACTTCAAATCCCTATTCTTCCTTATACTTTTAAAATTTATCCTACAATTTATACAGTATTTAATTAAGTTATATGACACGACCATCCTTAACCTTTCTTAAAAAATATAAAATAGAAGCAGAATTTACCGAACAACCCTCGTAGTAATCGGAATGTTTCCAGTCATTTTTTAGTGACTTTCTTATACCATTGAGTGTTTAGCTCATTTTTAACGGGCGGAAATTCTCATCAATAAAATAGTTACTGTACTTTTTTATTGTCGGATAAGTCCGCCAACACGGCAGCGCAAGTTATTCCATGCCATGTTGTAACAAATCGAATATGCAAAAAATGTTAATTAATCGACATTCTAAGTCAACAGAAATTCTAGAAAATTTATAAATCGCCTTTAAGATCTGCGGTAACGATGTATAGTAGTGCCGTGTGGTTTTGTGAATATTTCAATGGTATTATAATATTATTCAAGACAAAAGTTGAAAAACTGTAATTAATATTGATATTTCTTCTTCTAAAGCTACCTATCTTCTAGTGATGTTGGCCACCACATTGATCCATCTTATTCTATTTAAAAAAGCTCGAAATAGATCAGTTGACATTAAACCAGTGTAACATCTAAGAATTCTAATGCATATATTGATACTTAAATGTAAATTGCAGAAAGTCTTCCTAAGACTGTTAAAAGAGCTTCAGGCTTTTTCAATGAGAGTTTAGGATTCCTGATATCCTTAACATTACAGCTTAAACAGCATGCTTTCTTCAAAGGCGACACAAGAAAATGGAGATGTTTCGGACCTGTTTAATAATCATAAAGCTATGTTATCATCATGTGATTCCCTTATCCGTGTTTAGGTTATGGTTCCACCTTTTTCGGGTACAGCTCAGGCTACGAGGTGTTATTAATATTTTTGCTGTTCTTGCTTGTTCTCATACTTCTACCTTAACAACATACAACGTTCTTCTTTTTCTTTTAGTTTCATTACCCTTTACGTTTACAGTGCATATTTCCCTGAATCATCCGAAGTGTACAACTTTCCAAGTTGTAGTTATGATGGTAATTCTGTAATTGGTCGACTTTGTGTAAACTCCTTCTTAGATATAAGCAGATTAGTACTCGACCTTCATTCCTATGAGCTTTAATGGTGATAGGACATTTCTGGAGTAATGTTGTCCATTGTTGCACTAAACTATGTAACTTTTAAGTATAACAAACGCCAGTTATAGAAAAAATTTAGTCGAGTAGATTTTAAAAGGAAACAATTTTTCTGTTCTGCTGGACTGCGCCAACTTTAGCTCTCTATACCAAAATAACCAATAACGAATTTATTTTATAACTTTTTATTATTATCTCTCTGTGCTCATAATTGTTAATATATTATATGTAAATAAAGTTATAAAATACTTTAATTACAGTTTTAGTTGAACACAGTATTTCCGATTAATAAATTGATTAATACCAAAGTTGGTTTATATCACGTATTAATGTGAAAACTAACGATGAGTAAATTATGTAATAAAATCTAGTTAAACAATGCAGTATTGATAAAAAAGATTATATGCAACAAAATATGTGCTTTATAATAAATTATAAAATTACTTTAATATTTAAAAATCATGCTAGCAGTATAAAGTAGTTCGTTTTTCACAATATGCGAATAATATATGAAGTAATATAATACTGAAATTTATATCATGACACGTTATAGCGCACTTATGACGTTTTCAGTAAAGTGGAAGTGAAGCCAGTAATAAAGTTTGTAAAAGTCTGAATTGTATTTCATGAGATCATAAGAGTAATAATAATGGTGGTGAACAAATTATATTATAGATAACAGAAAGCGAAAAAATGGAAAAAATAGGGCAGATAACCTTGCGGTTATTAGCCTTAAAATTATGTTTATCAGACAGAAATGAACAAAAATTATATGCGAAATTAAGCTAATACATTGATTAGACATCATGAAAAATGTGCTATTATTAAAATGTCTGCCAATATTCTTTACCAAAAGGAAGGCAGGGTGCTGCCAGGTAGAGTGACTACTAATATTCACAGAAAATTTAATGATATATAAATAGGACAAATACCTGCGCAATTGGTTGCGCAAGTATTTGTTAGGATAATCAACCACATACTTTGTAAACTCAGAATCAAAATGGTTTTAAAGATATACATCACGGTGTGTTGTATTCAAATTCCATAACAGAACTATTTGGATATGCAGTTAGTTAGGTTAGAGCAACTACCAAATATACATAATTTTCAAGAAATTTTTACAAAAAAAACGGTCAAGCGACAGGAATTCCATTAGAGTTTTGATCTGGTAGCCTTTACCAAAATAGCCCTAAGGTATTGACGAAGGCCAACCGTATCTTTACTGTCCTAGAGTGTGGATCGAAGACAGACCTATTTCGTGCTTAAGTGTTGATTAGTTACTTTCTGCTCCTTGCCGAAGCGAGTGTTGATCAGTCCTTCCACCTCTGACCTTTGCTTCCTTTTCTTCGCCAAGGGTGTAATTAAAGCACCGTAATTGTCGTTTCAATTTTATATTAAGTGTATTTTATTTTTCACAGGTAATAAACAGTAGATTACCGAGCTGTGGCCACAACACCCTCGTCGTTGGATTACCATACCATACCATAGTAATTACATTTATAATAAAAGATTGGAAATTAGGGGTTATTTTAGCCATATTCAAAAGACGAGATTGCTGCAACTATAGAGGTATAACCCTTCTGAATATTCCTTCCAAAGTATAAGAACGAGTATTGGAGAAAAAACTACTACAAAAAGTGGACTATAAACTGAAGGAGTCACAGAACGGTTTCAGAAAGGAAAGAAGCATCAAGGACCATATTTTCACTCCCGCAGCTAATAAAAAAGGAACTAAATACAAGCACGGGCATATACCAAGCCATTCTACACCTGGAAAAAGCGTTTGACAGAACCACGCGGATAGAAATCGACAACAGACTAATGAATAGAGAAATAGATACCAAACTCAGAAAAGCTATTATCAGCCTAAAAAAACACAAGAAACAGCGTAAGAACAGGTAATATGGAATCTGACGAATTTGGAGTCAATGATTGCTTACGACAACGAGTTGTACTAGGCCTCTGCTGTTTAATATTGTATAGATGATGTAATAAAGGAAATCGGAGAAGGAAGATCAAAAATGTTGGTCATAAAAACCTAGAAATGATATAAATAGCGGAATGTGCATTTGCAGATGATCTCGTTGTATTTGGAAAGGACTAGGGCACATTTAAGAAAAACATCTAAACATGGAGCGGTACACTTGAAAAACGTAACCTGAGGATTAACGAAATAAACCCATGGTCATGATACGTGAGAATAAAAATAAACCTACACAAATTAAAATCAACAACGATATCCTAGAGCAAGTCAAAACCTTCAAATTTGACTAATTATGTCTACAATTTGAATTTAGGTAACATTAGTACACTCAATTTATATACTAGTCATGTGCGAAATGAATCATATTAACCGCTCACGAAAGCAAAATTCTCAAACGATTTGACTGATTTAACGAACTATTTCGTTTCTTAAGTTGGAATATATCGCGTTAAAGTTATTTCTGTTTAACTGAAATTATATATTATATAAAACTTACCTTTATACAGCGTGAAATCTTCAACTAGTTTTTTACTCCTAATAGCGCTTGCCCCGGTGATCATATTGTCAATCGCTAGTCCCCTCCTCCTCTTATACCTGTACGCTATCAGCGCCAGAACAACAGAGAACAATATCACGGCAGTGCATCCGCCTAACAAGACCTCCAAATAATGGTACCTGTTTCTGGTTTTTTCCCCACGTACGGCACTGAACAAAACGGACAACAAAGGCGAATTCAGGTCGTCTTCCTCCGGGATAGTTAGATCGGTTTCCTCGGTGGAGACTTTCTGTGCTCGGCCGGTGTCCAGATCCATCATTTCCGATTTCAGATTTTCTACTCCGGGAATTCGCGAAACTAGTTCCACTTGGATGTGATAAATCGTGTCGGGCCAGAGGGAGAGAGTGACGCAGGTCGAATCGGTGAATAAATTCCCCTTTAGACCGCCACCGTCTACTTCCCAAGTTACCAAGTAAACCCCATGATTTGCTTTTGGCTCCCAAGCGATCTCGCCGATGACGAGGACTTTTTGGTGGATAAGGGATATTTCTCTGAGGATCCAAGCTGTTTCAGGTGTCGTTTTACTCGTAGTAGCTTTTATTTCAGTATTAATCGTTTTCTTTTTCTTTTTATTCTCTTTCATACTAGCCTCGTCGGGACTATATATAGTAACCAAACCCTGAGGATCTACAACTAAAACTCTAAGCATGGCGTCCCCCTTATCTGAATTTACAGGAACTCTCGTTGTGTGGTCAAGGGTCTGTATTATTTGTCGCCACGGTCCGTTCTGGGCTTTCCGCATAACAACGTAGACTAGAGGGGTTTGAGCTTCTACGGAAGATGGCCGAGGCCACTTTGCTAGAGCTCCGTTTACTCTAATTACACCTTCGCCTTTGGTATGGATGACTGGTTCTGTCTGGTGGGTGCGGGCAGCGGCCATCGCGTGAAATCTACATGCTTCCTGACAGCCCGGAAACTGTAACAATAAAGAAAAGAATAATTAAGTAAATATTTATTTAGGTGTGTATAGAAGTCATATTTATAATGATTAAAATGTAATTCTTTTAACTAGTCTTATATTTATAATTGTTAAAATTTCGTTATAAAATGTGTTATATATTATTATAACAAATGATACACAGAATTTTTAGAATAAACATTAACAGTAGTAAACAAGATTTGAGCTTTTTGATTGGATAGTCGTTTTTGGGGGTTAGCCTGATTAGCAAAAAACATATACACGGAGTGTGTGAGAGCGTTATACACTTGGGAATACACACTCCATAGTTAAGGTATTAGAATAGATAGACTTAGTTTAAAAAAAAAACAAAAATCGCTCACTGTCTAATCAATGTCATGTCATCTTCAAGATAAACAAGAACACCCGCTACATCAGAAAATTTACATGACACAAATAAGAATGTATAAAAGGCCCGTCAGGCACTCTATACCAGCCAGCAGGCATAGACCCTTCAGGCAAATCAAATATTGATCAAACGCGGACTCTGAGCATCGAGGTCATGTGCGGCAAGCATGGGCTCGGTGGCCATGACTCACTTTTTATTTTGTTAAATCGGCGACTGAGTGAACGAGCACACACATTCTTTTCCAGACAGAGGGAAACTTCTATAGAGTCAGTAAAGTTAAATAGGGAGAAAAGCCGACATGTGTGCTACCCCTACAGTTAGGTGGCCTAACCACAGTCATTAAAACAGAAGGCGTCTCATTGCCCAAGACACCTTACGTAACATTCAGATCGTAAGCCTCCTCACGTAAGTCACACGCTGAGGAGGGGTGGAGGAAAAGCCTTGGGGTCTGATAGGTACCACCTCTACTAGTGAGGTGTGACCGGTTTGATTTTCGGACATGTAGATCCCACTCTTACAGTGGTATACACATGTCCCTAGGGGTAGGGTTGATAGCCTCGCGTGATTGTGTGTGTGTGTGTGTGTGTGAGCCTGATTAGGAGACCGGGAACGAGGAGTTGTAATTTGGCCATCGAAAGAAATAGTCGTTTGTTTAAAGATAGGGTGTGGTTCGTAAGTTTGGATACCGGCATTGTGAAAAAAAGTGAATAGTTTTGCAGAAGGAGATAACAAGTAGATTAGAAGAGGTCCGTGTATCTACCGTAGGCATTTTGTGATGTATATGTGAAAGTAGTTTTACGCTATCAAGTTGACAAAAGGAGGTCTTTGTGTCATAAATAAGTAGCTGAGTTTTTGGAGAAGTGAATCAGGTGTTTTTGGGTAGTCTGCAGGAGGTTTGCAGAGACGTTAGGAAGGAGCCGAGGTGCCAAAGAGGAGAGATCACCTCGTTGTGGAGACTGGACTTTTCTGGGTATGTTCTAACATAAAATTCAATAAGGAAAAAAGCTGTAAGTGTTTTGTACAATTGAAATTGGTATCCGTGGTCATCCTCTCTTTCTGGTTTCAGGATTGATCCCTTCCAGTACTCTTCTAGACCATCTGTACTGTGGCATTCTTTTAACATGTCCGAAACAGATTAATTGTTTTCTTTCTGTCATCATTGACATTTCGTTCCATTTTCATTTCGGTTCTTATTTGTTCGTTTCTAACTCTCCAGTTTCAATCTACTCTAGCTTCGTCTCAGATCATCCATTTCTGTCGTCATAAGTTTGTTTATATTAGCTTTGATGACGTGCTATACTTCCGAACCTTAAAGTGTAATACTTCGGACTATACTACCGTAAATGTGTTTTTTGGTTTCTCGTCGAATTGTTTTTTTTTTTTGTCAGAGAAGAGAGTTTAAGGCACGGGTCGCTGCTCTGCCCTTGTTTATTCTTTTCCTGATTTTATCTGCGCTATTTTCCTTGTTGTTGAAGATGACCCCTAAATATTTGCAGGATTGCACACCTTTGATTTTGTCGTCTTCCAAGACTCGGTCACATATTTCATCTGTTTCCATTGAGAGATATTCACATTTTGTCATATTCATGTTTAGACCTGCCTTCTCATATTCTTTTTGCAGTTTTCTGACCATATAGCTAAGATTGTAGCTGTCTTCGGCAATTACTACCTGGTCATCCGCAAAGAAAAGTGATTTTCTTCCACCGTTATTCCCATGTTTCTACATTTTTTTAACCATTTCACTAAGGATATGTCCAAATAGATTTTAAATAAGGTGGGTGACAGACAGCAGTCTTGTCTTAGTCCCTTTGTTGTTTGAAAAGGAGACATAATTTCTTGTCTCATTTTAATTCTTGCAAAGTTTTGTTCGTAGTATTTTTGAGTGGCGTTAATAACAATTGGGTTTATTTTCAAGTTATCAATTTCTATCCATAGTTGGGTGATTGGTACACTGTCATATGTTTTTCCAAATCAATTAAAGCTATATCTGTTTCTCTATTTCTCTGCACTCGTTTTTCCATTGCAATTTTTAATGCGAAAATATTATCTATAGTGGAACGTCGTGTCCTAAATCCAGCTTGTTCTTCGTGTTGTTTGTCTTCAATATCATTTTCTATCAGGTTTCATAATACTTTTGAGTATAGTCGGCCTATAGTAGCAATAACTGCGATCTCTCTATAGTTTTTATGATCCGTCTTTGTGCCTTTCTTTGTGCTTATTAGGGAGATATACGATTGCCTCCATTCTTTGGAACATCTCCGTTTAAGAATTTTTTGAATAATTTTCGGGTCATTTTAAAAAGTTTTGATGATCCATACCTAATCAACTCTGGATGTATTCCGCCTGGGCCTGGAGATTTTCTTAATTTCACTCCCTTAACTGCTTCTTTCACTTGTTCTATTGATATTTCTATTCTTCCTTCTACTTTTACTTGTTCATTTGTCTGTTTAAACCTTTCTCTTCTCTATGTTAATAAGTTCTCTTAATGCTCTACCTATGTGTTCTGAGGTATTCTATTTATTATGACTTGGTTTTTTGTCGTTGTTCTCATCGTTTTTATAGTTCTCCAGGTTTAAGAGCTCTTTGTCCCTCCTATATGGTTGTCTAGGTATTGTTATTTTTGTTCGTAAGCACTATTTTTCTTTTTAACCACTTCTCGTTTGACTTCTTTATTTAAGTGTTTATACTGTTGTTTTGTTTGTTCGTCTCCCTGTTAAAATAACTTTTGATATACTTCCTTCTTTTTTTTATTTTTTCTTCCACTTCTTTATCCCACCAATATGGTTTATCTACTCTCCGTACCTGTGGCCCTAAGGCTTCTAGCGCTGCGTCTTTCATGCAGTTTTTTATATGTTCGTATTCATCCGTCGTTGGAGTAAAATAACTGTCTGCTATCGTCATCTAGATTGTCTAAGGTGTACGTAGTTCTTTCTTTTTTTTCTCTGTGATATTTTTTGATGTCTGTGTGGTTCTTGTCTACGAATGGTGTATATATTTTTCCTATTATTGGGTAGTGGTTCGAGCCGCACTTTGCTCCTCTATTCACCTTTACGTTCTGTACTCCTAATTTAAGAGTATACTAAACCAATAAAATTTTGGGAAGTATATATTTAAAAAATATATTTTAGTTATGATTTAACATCTTATTCCAGTAAATATTTGTATTAATCACGCTGTTTGTTATATTGTTGTGTCGTTGTTTGTTTGTTCTATTTAGTTTATATTTTAAATTTTATTATTATGGATAGCCAAATTGTTCCATCAACTAAGGTTTTCTTTAATAAATATGATAAATGTTCTTTAAGAATTAATATTTTTAGATGAACAAGGATGCAGTTAAATTAAAAGGCAAACTTGGGTATTTTTTTGGATCAATTAGGAGGTCTTAATCTAACAAAGAAATAAGACAAATAACTGGTGCTGGAATGAGGTAAGTAGATAAATATGTGCTTTCTTATACAATTTATTAATAGGATTAACTGACTTTAGTGGCTTTTTCAGGTCCTTAGTTAACTTACTTTTTTTTGCAAAGGGCATATTTCCATTGCATATAAAAAATTTGTTTTTATTATATCGATTTATTTGTGTTGTAGGTATATAATTTTACGTAAAAGCTCAGGGAATGGATTTATAAAGGAATCCATTTTAAATTGGGCTCCAAAAACAGACACTATCATAAAAAGGATGCTGATATTTTTGAGGGGTAGTTGGAAACTGATCTTACTAATATTTACTTTGTTTGTTATAGTATCATGTATTTGCTTTGCCAAACCCAAATAATTTTAAATATGCAGGGAGAATCTTATTATACACTTCCACGATTTAGAATAATTCTTCTTTATTCAAAGGAAGAAGTCTGCAATAGTAATATATTTGATCTTAATATTGAGAAGTAGGAATTTTTGTGTTGTGGGTTTCCGACTATGAATATGTCAAAATATGCACGAGCTAAGCGAATGGACCTTGCGAATATGCGAACCGACTATATCTTGCATACATTGTTATGCAAGTATTCGAAAATTGTTAAGTTGCATTATATAATATTTCCGTTATAACTCTAAAATAAACTTGTTATTATAAATAGGTATTAAAAATAATATTTATACAGACAAGCGTTAAATTAATCATTGCATTTAAAAATTGTATAATAATACTAAACAACCCTTAGGATTTTCAGAAAGTCTATATCCAATTAAAGAACTGACGACTTTAATTTGTTATTACGAAGAAAAATATCTCTTTTTCATTTATTTTGTAGGATAATTGAAGCACTAAATATTCTGGAGAATGTACAAAGAGTAAATTGGAAAAATAATTAGGTCATTTAAATACAACTTCATTTGTACAAATCTCGAATGTAGAGCAAAGATAGCAGAAAATAATGAATACTAAGGAGTCAAGGAAAAACAATATCAAAGAACGTTATGAATAACAGCAAAGCCTTATCAGAAATCATATTTTAATCAATATTCCGTTAGCACAATATAATCGATTTTATTGTGTATTTCGTTATATTAATATATATATATATATATATATATATATATATATATATATATATATATATATATATATATATATATGTATATATATATATATATATATATATATACATATATATATAATATGTATATGTTTCTTGTACATACCAGTATCCCTACTGTAAAGACTGCCTGTCAGCCAATGTATTGTTGCCTGTATTCCGACACTAGGGGCGCGCACCTTATATGTTATATATAGTTTGATTTTTTTTTAATAATAGATTTCAAGAAAGTGAAGGTCTGCTAAGTTCTATATTTAAATGTATTGCATTGGTTTTTGTTTTGTTTTCTCGCAGATTCTACTTGATATTAATACAATAGGTAATAAGTTTTTTTAATGAAGTACTTCTTTTTATCTAGAATTATCGCAAAACGACTTAAGAGAATTTCCCATAATTAAATATTTTCATCATTTAGTTTCTTATGATTAAGAATCCCTGTGGTTTAATTTCTCTATTGATGCACATAAACTATTTAACTTTGCTCGTATGCATGCGTGTCCCACGTACGGTAACTAACACAAACACTCGATGTTTAATTTAATCACGTTGATTACGATGTTGAATCCTGTGGGGAAGGTTTCCTCTTCCCTCCTCTATGTATGACACGACATTAACTACAAATGGGGCCGTTTATTAACTTGTCGTTTTTTGTTCTTTCCGGGCACATTCGCATTTATTTTTTAATTAGACTGTAGCGTTTTTTTTTTATTTAAAGTGCATATAAAATATTTCTATGGTACGTCCCTGTTGTTTCTACCAAGAAATCGATCAATAAAGTTAAATGTAGGTACGTTGTAAATATTTCAAGTTTTTTTTGACGAGATTTTTAAATGCGCATTAACGTTGGAAATATGTTTTTATCTCTGTGTTGCAATGTTAGGTAAAATAACGAGTTTTTTGTCGCCAAAGAGGTATTATGTTAAAACGCAATAAACCATGAATTCCCCTAATATTAAAGTTGTTTTTCGTTATTAGTCGAGGGTCAAAAAAAGAATATTTGTTTGTTTAGGCAATAAAGGAATATTTAAAAGTTGGGTTTTTTGTCGATACGAGCGAGGGGATATTGTTTTGGTTCTTGAGTTTGTGGGGACAGGTTAGCTGCAAGACGGAAGGGAAATTTTTGGCTAGTTTCTTGTAAAATGTAACGAAGCAAAGAGGAGTCGACTTTTAAGTTCCAAGCGGGGCGGACATGTGAGAATGGAGTAAAAGATTTGAAACGAAGTCGAGATTTAGATTCCAAGCGGGGCAGACATGTGATAAAGAGTCGAGATTTAGATTCCAAGCGGGGCAGACATGTGAAAAAGAGTCGAGATTTAAGTTCCAAGCGGGGCAGACATGTGAGAATGGAGTAAAAGATTTGAGAGGAAGTGATGAAGAACTTCTCGAAGAAAAAAGTCGACAAATTTTGTTAATTAGAGGAACAATTACCCTCTGTAATAAGACAGGTTTTGAAAAGGGTAACTACTAAATATTTAAAGAAGTATGATATAGGATGTCCCCGTAGTCGGCTCGATTCTTCCACCAAGTTCCTGTTCCTATCGTTTTGTCCTGGAGTGTAGAACTAGTTCCTGATGGTTGCTGCCTTCCAGTTTTGAAAGTTTTGTCCGAGTAGCTTCCCCAGAGATGCAAAGTTTCAAAGTGTTTGTATAAAAAAAAAAACATTAAGGTAACAATTCAATATATTAATTTTTCAAAGTAAAGACAGATATTTTTTGGCTAAAGTAATAATTGCTTTCATTCTTTGTCATCAAAATTAAATGTGATACCTGACAGCAAGTTTAATTTGTTTTTTTTTTGTTATGACAATTTTAATTTGATAATTATGTAGAAACGATATTTCATATATAAGTTTAAATTTATATGTTTTCATTAAGAAGGATCCTTAATTTTTGATAATCTAATTGGCCATAATATAGTAAACAAAGAACATGTAAGTTTTTGTTATTTGTATTATGTTATATGATATGTTTCTTTTATAATATGTATTTTTGATCTGTTTTGTTTGAGACAAAATAAATGTTTAATTTGTTTCTCTGATCTGTTTTGAGTTTTATTTGAAAAAGATATTTTTTTCTATATTTTTTATGTTATACAATTATTTCCCTAGTTACAATGAGTGGTTGTAATAGGTATAATTGAGCACCTCAAGTGGCGCCCTATATTAAATTTCTTGAGGTGTTTCCGTTTATTTTCATTCTGTTTGTCCCAAAAGATTTGTATAAGTACCCCTTTATTTCTTTTTTTGTAGTTGCCCCAATCTAACCCCCAATATCTTCAACTTATCCACGACCCAGCTCTCCAACAACCAACTGAGTGTCGTATGCACTTGTTTCGATTATTTTGTTTGCCCAATCTTGTCCCCCATATTCTTACCCTGTGGTAAGCAAAATAGTTGTTACAATTTTGGCGCCCAACGTGGGGCATGAATTAGGTTGGCGCTAATTGTACCTATTCGTTACAATTTTAGCGCCCAACGTGTGTGGCTTGTCTTAGATTTGCGCCAATTGTACCTTTCGTTACAATTTTGGCGCCCCCAACGTGTGGCATTCTTTTTGTTTTGCTCCAAATTGTACTTTCGTTACAAATTTGGCTCCCAACGTGCGAGGCTTTTGAATATTCCTTAATTTTTAGATTTTTGACCATTTTCCTGAAGCCACATATCTTTTTCAGTTTCCCCAGTTCCCTGCCATTTATATGAAACTTTTTTCCTTTTGAATAGTGCCCCAAAGTGTCTCACAAACAGTAGTGTATTTGTATTACAATGTATGTATTTTGTACCAACATTATGTATTGTTGTTTTTTCAGGTAATGTACTTATAGTGACATATGTATTGTTCTTCATATATGTAATGGTAAATGAAAGCAAATATTTGAGTTAAATATTTAAATATGAGTTTTAATTGAAGTATTGATATTGAAAAGAATTTAAAAACAGTAGCAAATTATACAGTTACTGTTACATTTATTTTTTATTGATTCGACAAATTTTACAGAATAATCGGTTTTTGTAATTTTTTATTTGTTGGGTCATTTTGAGTAAATGTGTGTAATTGTTTGAGTGACTTTTGAGCTATGTAGTTGAGAAGTAGTATTATGCAATTTGTCTTCTAATTAACCGTCTCTGAAGGTGTATTTAAATGCCAAGGGTTAATTAATGTTGTTGTACGAAGAATAGTCATTGTGAGTCCTAGAGAAGATTCGACAAGTTTAGTCTCAGTAGTAGACTATTTGTTTATTGCGTATCCTTTCTTGTATCTGAATGACCACAGGTGTAATATTTGTGATCAGGAGATGCTGTTTTAGTTTTGACTAGGAGCAGTCTCATTTAGTTTTCGGAACAAGAGTTGGTTTATTTTGGTATTATTTAGTGTAGCTCACTCAAAGGTCAAGTTTTCAATATTATTAGTATTTTGTCTTTCCTTGTATGTACGGTTTATGTTGCTTGTTAGTGTCCATGTTGTCCCATGTTGTTTGAAACCATTTTTTTAGTCCTTGTTAGTGGAAGTGTGAACTTTTAGGAGACAGGTTAAAGACCTCATTTTTTGTTTACCAACTGATTACTAAGTCAAGAGCAGAAGTTGCAGCAAACTGATTGAGTTTTGGATTTCAGTACGCGGGAGTGCAAGTGAGACTTACTATCAGGTGATAAATGGAAACGGTTGTTTCTTAAAATTGTCATATTTTCTACCAGTTGTTGAAGTTGATTTTAGTTATTTTGTGTGTTTGTTTTCATCCAATTTTTGAAAAATGAAGTCCACTCAGGTTAATCATTTGAAATCAGGAGAGTTATCTTATGAGCTTTTCATAAGAGGTAAAAATGTCCCAAATAAGACAGTTGATGATAAGAGAAAGATGTTAAGAGCTTTGTTGGCCAAGGAGGCCACTTTGTCTTCAAGTTTAGTCGATTTGGTTAATAATGTAGTAGATCCTAAAGAAGAGTTGAATGAGATCATGTTGATTATAAAAGATTTATATAGTTGTGCTCAATCAATAAATGTAGAATCAAATAAGGCTGATTTTGCTAGATTTGAGACAAGGTCTACACATTTAGATACCAGATTAGAAAATTTCCCTATGAATGATGTTGAGGAAGATGTATTAAAGTTTGTTGAAGAGTGTAAAGATGATTTGTTAGTGTTGAAGGGTAATGTGTTAGAAAAAGAGGAAATGTTTGATGATATAGTAAAACCATCCACTAGTAGCCAGTTTCAGTCCCTGTAGTTCCCAGTTGTACAGTCCCAGCCCCAATAATACAGGTTTCAACTCCTGTCATTATTTCTGATCTACATATTAAGTTTAATGGTGAGAGTAAAGCTCTTCCCACATTTTTAGAGAAAATTAAAGATTCTGCTAGGTCTCGGAATATTTCCGAAGACATCCTGTTTCGCTCAGCTATTGAGTTATTTGAAGGTAATGCTGCTATTTGGTATAGGAGTGTTAGAGATAAAATTAATAGTTGGGATGAGTTGGTAGCCCTACTCAAATCTGCTTTTTTACACCCAGATTATAATGATAATCTCTTCGAAGAAATTAAAAGTAGAAAGCAAAAAAGGAATGAATCCATAACCATTTATTCAGCAGTGATGGAAAACCTTTTTAAACGTTTGGAAACTTATCCTAGTGAAGCCCAAAAAGTAAAAATAATGAGGAAAAATATTTTAGTGGATTACATTCCACTGATAGCCCTTCAAGATTTTGCTACGGTAGAAATGTTAGTAGCAACTATAAAACGTTTAGAGCAGAATGTCCTGCCCTTGTTGCAGACTACTAAAGGTCTTGCAGGTATTTCGATTGATGATTCAGAAAAGCCCAAAGAACAAGTTCATGTGGTGAATAATCAAACCAAGCAAGATAGAAGTGGAGTAGGTGACAGACAGGACAGAGAAAATTCTTCTAAGAGACCCAATCCCAAATATAAATATGAAAATAATAGACCCAGTCCACCAGAGAATACTGAAATAAGAAATCAGTCTTTTTCGTCCCCACCTCCAATGATGCAATCTTTTTCGTCCCCACCTCCAATAACGCAGTCAGTCCTTTATCAAGCTCCAAGAAATCCGAAAAAGATTATTTGTTTCAATTGTAATAGACCAGGTCATATTTCCCGTGACTGTAGGAGTAAGTCAGTATCTTGTTGGCGTTGTGGTCACAAAGGTGTGATCATATCTTCTTGTCCTAAGTGTTGTATTTCGAATAGGTCTAAGTCCAATAGACCTTACAGGTCATCAGTGAGCCCAATTTTTGAAAGAAATATTTTGATAGTCGTCCCCATGTTAATTGTTTACAAGTTAATGTAGATAGAATAGACCCTTGGTTCGATAATTTGAGATCAAAGATAGTCCGATCCCCCCTTGATTTCCCACAGTGGAAGGTGGAGAATGATTTTGTTTATAAGTTTACCCCTACCAAAAATTCTTTTAAGACTAATGATGTAGAGTGGAAAATTCTTGTGCCCAAACCACAGAGGTTTGAAGTTATGAAGTCTTGTCATGAGCCACCTACGTGTGCTCACTTTGGATTTTCCAAAACTTTGTCCCGTATTCAGGAAAGATATTATTGGCCCCAGATGCGTGTTGATATACTTAAGTTTGTCAGGTCATGTAAAGTTTGTGGTGCTCAGAAGACACCAAATTATGCTCCATTAGGTAAAATGGGTAAGCAGAGAGAGGCCAAGTTTCCTTGGCAAATAGTTGCAATAGATCTGATAGGTCCCTTTGTTCGTTCAAAGAAAGGTTATACGTGGTTATTAGTAGTTGCTGATTGGTTTAGTAAATATACTTTAGTCCAACCTTTGAGAAAGGCTACGGCTAAGAATATTGTTGAGTTTTTGGAAAATGATGTTTTCCTAATGTTTGGTGTTCCTCAATATGTGATTTGTGATAATGCCTCAAATCTGAACAATCCTCTCTTAATTGAGCTCTGTAATAGGTATAACGTTCAGAAAGTATGGTTTAGCCCTGTATATGCACCTCAGTGTAATTTTGTGGAGAGGAACAATAGAACCATTGGTACAGCAATACGTACATATGTTAAAGACCACGTGGATTGGGACAAGAATTTAGCAAAGATCAGACAAGCTATTAACACTGCAAAGCATGAAGTGACTGGATATACTCCAGCTTTCCTGAATTATGGCCGTGATGTTCCTTTAAGTGGAAACTATTATGGTGTTGATCATAAGGATCAACAGAATCAAGATATCGAGATAATTCCAGGTGACCGTAACATGTATGCTTCAGAAGTCAAAGGTATAGATAAAGTTTTTGAAAAGGTTAAGGCTAATCTTCGAAAAGGATATGAACGTAACGCTAGAAGTTACAACTTACGTAGAAGAGAAGTCCAATTTCAAGTGGGTGATAAAGTTTGGAAAAGAAATAGGGTTTTGTCTTGTGCTGTCAACAAGTTTATGTCCAAACTAGCACCGAAGTATATTGAAGCAACTATCAAGGAAAAATTGTCACCACTGGTTTATCGTTTGTCAGATTTAAATGGTTCAGATCTTGGTAAGTGGCACATTAAGGATTTAAAGCCTTTTGTATCAGATGAGGACAATATGTCATCTTTAAGTAATTAGTTCATCCTATCCCATGTCTGTATTTTCGAGTTTTTATGTTGATTTGATTTCATCCCTTTGGAATATTGTTTCACTTTTGATAATTTTAGTTCAGGTAACCTATTTTATTTGGGAGACACATGTGAGAATCACATTTTGTCATATGTAGGTATATAGATTTTGGGTCTATATCCTAATTTTTTTTGTGGAACCGTTGCCGAATTCCCTGTCTCGCTAGGCGTATAGTGGAGATAGTAACGCCTACATATTATGTGTAGAGCAAATTTTTTTTGGATTTGTGCATAGCACTTGGTTTAGGCAACGAGGTGTCATGGCTATGCCTGCCCGACAAATCACTTGTGTTACTGCTGTGAATGTCAGCGAGGTTCACTGCAGGGCGTAAGGTTAGCTTCCCCCAAGGCATAGAAACTCATGTCACCTACAGTTCATTTTAGAGTCAAACATTTCAGTCTACTCGACTTTTAAGAGTCTGGCGATCGATGGCATGCTAGTTCATTCTTTGTTTTTAACTAACTTTGTTTTTGTTGTTTAATCCCATGCTAGCCATCATCTAAAAGATATTATTAAGAAGTTTCGACTCAGTTAAGAGGTCATCTTCTGATTTGGTTTTTGTTGTTTTGCCTTTATCAAAAACTGGATAAGAATTATCCGAGTTTTTTCTTTTAAGAAGGGGCATTGTAGCGTTTTTTTTTTTATTTAAAGTGCATATAAAATATTTCTATGGTACGTCCCTGTTGTTTCTACCAAGAAATCGATCAATAAAGTTAAATGTAGGTACGTTGTAAATATTTCAAGTTTTTTTTGACGAGATTTTTAAATGCGCATTAACGTTGGAAATATGTTTTTATCTCTGTGTTGCAATGTTAGGTAAAATAACGAGTTTTTTGTCGCCAAAGAGGTATTATGTTAAAACGCAATAAACCATGAATTCCCTAATATTAAAGTTGTTTTTCGTTATTAGTCGAGGGTCAAAAAAAGAATATTTGTTTGTTTAGGCAATAAAGGAATATTTAAAAGTTGGGTTTTTTGTCGATACGAGCGAGGGGATATTGTTTTGGTTCTTGAGTTTGTGGGGACAGGTTAGCTGCAAGACGGAAGGGAAATTTTTGGCTAGTTTCTTGTAAAATGTAACGAAGCAAAGAGGAGTCGACTTTTAAGTTCCAAGCGGGGCAGACATGTGAGAATGGAGTAAAAGATTTGAAACGAAGTCGAGATTTAGATTCCAAGCGGGGCAGACATGTGATAAAGAGTCGAGATTTAGATTCCAAGCGGGGCAGACATGTGAAAAAGAGTCGAGATTTAAGTTCCAAGCGGGGCAGACATGTGGGAATGGAGTAAAAGATTTGAGAGGAAGTGATGAAGAACTTCTCGAAGAAAAAAGTCGACAAATTTTGTTAATTAGAGGAACAATTACCCTCTGTAATAAGACAGGTTTTGAAAAGGGTAACTACTAAATATTTAAAGAAGTATGATATAGGATGTCCCCGTAGTCGGCTCGATTCTTCCACCAAGTTCCTGTTCCTATCGTTTTGTCCTGGAGTGTAGAACTAGTTCCTGATGGTTGCTGCCTTCCAGTTTTGAAAGTTTTGTCCGAGTAGCTTCCCCAGAGATGCAAAGTTTCAAAGTGTTTGTATAAAAAAAAAAAAACATTAAGGTAACAATTCAATATATTAATTTTTCAAAGTAAAGACAGATATTTTTTGGCTAAAGTAATAATTGCTTTCATTCTTTGTCATCAAAATTAAATGTGATACCTGACAGCAAGTTTAATTTGTTTTTTTTGTTATGACAATTTTAATTTGATAATTATGTAGAAACGATATTTCATATATAAGTTTAAATTTATATGTTTTCATTAAGAAGGATCCTTAATTTTTGATAATCTAATTGGCCATAATATAGTAAACAAAGAACATGTAAGTTTTTGTTATTTGTATTATGTTATATGATATGTTTCTTTTATAATATGTATTTTTGATCTGTTTTGTTTGAGACAAAAATAAATGTTTAATTTGTTTCTCTGATCTGTTTTGAGTTTTATTTGAAAAAGATATTTTTTTCTATATTTTTTATGTTATACAATTATTTCCCTAGTTACAATGAGTGGTTGTAATAGGTATAATTGAGCACCTCAAGTGGCGCCCTATATTAAATTTCTTGAGGTGTTTCCGTTTATTTTCATTCTGTTTGTCCCAAAAGATTTGTATAAGTACCCCTTTATTTCTTTTTTTGTAGTTGCCCCAATCTAACCCCCAATATCTTCAACTTATCCACGACCCAGCTCTCCAACAACCAACTGAGTGTCGTATGCACTTGTTTCGATTATTTTGTTTGCCCAATCTTGTCCCCATATTCTTACCCTGTGGTAAGCAAAATAGTTGTTACAAGACCTATGAAAAATTCCAGGGCATTAAGTTAATCGCATAAATTTGAAAGTGCACTTTAGTTTATATCAACAATAATTTATTAAGGTATAATTTATAAACAATGTTTGGTGATAGCAGGAATATAAAGCATTTTATATTCAGACATGAGTTTAATAGGGATGGTTGAAATATTTGTTAGAAACTGGTTTTACCCAGTTTATTTCTTTATCCCATATAGAGATCATACTGCAAAAATCAGGAATATAAAATCTTTATAAAAATTTCGAGAGTCAGGTTCGAAACTTTTTTGGCTTGCACAGCTTTCCTGTTTATGCTACAAACACAAAAGGAAGACGACAAAACCAAATAGGTACGAAATAGTAAAACAAAGAGTAAAACCAATATGTAGAGCAAGAAAACATAAGTCCTTGGAAAAAAAATAGTGAAAATATTAACCTATTTTAGAAAATCAAATAGTAAAATCTCTTTCAAGAAGTAAAGGTCACAACAAGGTGATACAGAATAAAACAATCTTCATAAAAGATAACAAATGGGAACTGATTTCTGATACGGACGATATTCTCGTCAGATTTAAAGAGCATTTTCGGAATGCACTAAAAGAAGATATATTGACGTAAGAAGAAAATATAAAAGAACAAAAACAATGAAATAACTGTATCTCCTTTATCACTAGAAAAAATAAGAACAGAAATTACTAAACTAAAAAAAAGTAAAAGTCCTGGAGGTAGTGGAATAAATGCTTCTTCTTCTTCCTCTTTCTAAGCAATTATGCTTGTTCATTGGCGGATTAATGACTCTATGGAAGGTTGTCACTCTATATATTTTGAGCGGTCGTGCTATATTTTTGCGATTGGTGATTTATCTCTTTCTATTTTGATGACACGGGATTATCCCCCATTCTGCTTATGTGGTTCTTTCATTGTTTTTTCCATTTCGTGTCCATTCATTTATACCCTGTACGTTACATTTTCTTCTAATGTCTAGACCTCTCTTTCGATCTTTCAGCGTAATTCCTGTAATTTTTCTCAGTACTCTCATCTCTGCCGTTTCCAGCAGCCTTGGATTGTGGCTGTGTTGGGTCTTTTTTCTTAGGCCTATGTCATTAGTCGTCTTACTCTGGCTTTAAAAATTCTTGACCTCATCTCGTTGTTAATGTGTTTGTTTTAAGGTAAACAGAGAGGCTGTATTACGAACGTAATACACCCATATACGGGGCTTTCATAGATTTCAGACATGCCTATGATTAAATAAATAGAAAGCAATTGCTGAAAGCGATGGAAGATCTGAAAGTGCCGAGCAAGTTAATAAACCTGGTGAAAATGATAATAAGGACCATTGTGATGAAGATCGATATAACTAGTTACGGAGATGTTGAAGAAGAAGTACGACAACAAAGCCTAAAAGCAAGTAAAGCGGTGGGTTCTCTTAATGACCCAATCTGGAAGAACAAACACCTAAGACATGACATAAAAACAAGAATCTATAAAGCAGCAATTAGACCTATATTAACATACACGGCTGAGACAAGACCTAACACATCTAAAACGAGACGACTTCTAGAAACAACAGAGATGAAAATACTCTGACGAATATCAGGGAGAAGTCTATTGGATAGGGAGAGAAGCGAAAACATAAGAAGAGCATGCAATATAGAAGACATAAATGGATAGTTGACAAAACGAAAACAGGAGTGAAACGAACAAATTAGTAGAATGGAAGAGGATAGAATAGTACGAATAGCACGAGATAAGTCACCAAATGGACGAGGAAGTATTGACAGACCAAGAAAAAGATGGGGCAACAATTTAGGAGGCTAATATTGAAGAAGAAATAGGCTTTAAAGCCTATACTAGAAGTAAGAAGACGAAGAAAAAGTGATGAGGACCAAGCATAACTATAAACTTTCAGAATATTTCGAAATAAAAGAAGAATCAAAGCAAGGGTATTACTGTGCGTAACAAAGCTGTGCGTACAACTTTATATTGAAGTAATTTGGGTTGTTTCAGTCTACTATCATTCTTTTGGTCTTCTGTTTGTTAATCTGGAGAGTTTGTCGTACACCCCTTCTGATAAAAAACCACTCTCTAAAATCAATTTACCCCTTGATCTGGCCGCGGTTACCTTTGTAGAGATTTTTTTATTAGGTAGATCAAATGCTGGGGTTGATCCGTTTCTTAGTGCTTTTTCGATAATTTTCGCATACGTGCAATCTTCAGTTCTTCTCTTAATATCGATGGTTCTGTCATTCAAGTTACAATTTTCACAGTTTCTTTTCAAATTGCTTAGATTTGTATTTTATCTGTTACTAGAGGGCGAAGCTACGTTTCCACAAAATAAATGTACTATCGACCAACTCATAGACGTTTAAAATATATTTGAAAAACTTAAGCAAATCTACGGTCCAGTAGATGGAACAAAAACATCTAATATATTGCAAGAACTCACCAAAGTTAATAAGAATAGTGGAAACGACAAGGATAGAAACAAAAGCACTTATATGCATTCAACGTAAGATGACTTATACGTTTGTGATAACGCGAGGACTAAAAGAAGATGACGGACTATAGCTGCAATACTTTTCAATCTGGTTCTTAAATATGTAATTACTCGGTTGACGGTAAGCAAAACATACGAACAAATCCATCTAATTGGCAACGTCCGCAGATAATATCAATGTGCATATATACATAATGTACGGAGCGAAAAATTCGTTGTGAAGTTGAATTGTAACAAAGTGCAGAAGTTATTGGTGTATCAATAAACACCAATAAAACAAAATTACTCAGATTCGCGTACTTAGGCATGGACTTGGTCGCAAATAATAAAAAAACCTGAAATAAATAGAAGGTTACTGCTAATCAATAAAGCCCATTCGCCATCGACTCCATATATAAATTGCGAGATATATACTGGACAACAAAACTCTGAGTATATAAACCAATAATCAAACCCAGAGTAAGATATGGGTGTGAAACATAACACAGAAATTTGCCAATGCAGTAGACGTGTTTGAAAGAAAAAAATTAAGGAGGAAACTGTGCAAATGTACGAACAATATAGACAACCAATACTGGTATAATAAACTAGGCTGCAGAAGCTTGGAAAGGCTTGCAAGAATGCAAGGAAAAAGACTTGGTAGAAACCTAAAAAGAGATGGGAGGACGAAGTAGCTGAAGATGCTAAAATTTTCCTAAAAACACGTTCATGGAGAAAAACAGCAGTAGCTCGAGATCTTTGAAGAAGCTTACTAAAAAAGGCCATTGCCTGACATGGCTGTGCCATGGAAGGGATGAAGGTTTTATTCTATGGTAGTTGATTTTGCATATTTACTATTTTTGTTCTATTTAGGATGCGTATTATTAAATTATCTTCGTCCTCTGTCGGTGTACTTTAGATATACTGTGAGTATAACAGTATATGTGATACTGTTTCGTGAGTAACTCGCGATCGCGTCTCAAGTTTTTACACTTTTTTATGAACGTTAAAAATCATAGTATTTCGGCATCTACCCTGTATACATTTATCTTCCAGCTCTTTTGACCATTATTCATGCGGTTAATTAAGAGTGTACCGCACAAAGTGTATAAGCGCAAGTATGCGACATCTAAAACGTTTGTTGTGTTAGCTGGTAGAACCGAGGATTATTTTTCCTTCGGCCTTTATTACCTTGGCATGCTCGACCACTGAAGGCTGGCGGTTTCTGGTACACCCCGTCGACGTGCATTTAATCAAATGAAGTGAGTTTCCTAGTTTTTCGAGAGGTATGCGGACTTTCGACATCTATTGTTGGACGACAGCCGTACCAACTTGGCACTGACTAAATGAGTTTGCCGGTGAATGGAAACGTAATGTTTCTTCATTCTGAATTCAAACAATTATTGGAATTGTTATCGAATTATAGATTTAGGATAATTCCTACCTTTTTACAAAAAATAACCGATTTATATAACGTTCTGATATATTTTATACGATATAGTTCGATATGAAACAAAACCATATAATATTATCATGAATTAAATAGGGTCATTGAAAAGCAATGTTAGGGCACAGAATAATAAACAAACAGAATACCCACTCTCCACGGAAAATTAATTACGCGCATCTCCTCCGCGCAGACGTTCCGCCATGTTTTAGGAGGATTTTAAAGAAATTAGTGTTGTTTATGTGGTGTGTATGGAAAAATTAACCAGGTTTATTTGACTTACGGCAATCATAGACATACTATACAATTATATTAACATTGTTAAATATAATAACATAAATATAATATATTTAAACATAAATATAAACAATTACATAACCACACAAATCATATGTCTGTGTCCTCCTAAAACATGGCGCGCGTGCTGAAAAACTTCAAAGGCGGCATCTGAGAGTGGCCCTTCTGATTGCTTATTATTCTGTGGTTAGGGTTTGTTATTATTTATAATGAATGACAGACAATATTATACTAAGGAAAAATATTGTGGATGTCACGCGATACTACAGATGCGAAAACGCGAAACATCGTTGAAATGTTTTTTTAAAAATAATAATAATAGAAATAAATAAGGTTATAAGTGATGAACATAAGTGTAGTGTCGTGTTGTGGTAGTTTCACAACACGATCCAAATCTCGAGAGCAACTGTTTCTATCTCTTTTAGGGTTCTAGGAGTTGGTAAACGCTGCCGTAGTCTTCTGTCAATTATATCCCACAAATGTTCAATCGGGTTAAGATCTGAACTATGCGATGGCCAATTCAAAGTACGAAGATTTACCCATTGTAAAAATTCGGTTACATTTCGTGCAACATAAGGTCTTGCATTATCCTGCATTAGCAAAAAATTATTTCCAATATAAGGAGCGAAAGACACAACATGCTCAGGTAAAATATCAGTTATGTACCTTTTACTGTTTAAAGAGCTTCCACGGAAAGGAATACTATTTGTCTACGCTGTTAAAGAAATTCATCCCCAAACCACTATAGACCCTCAAATAAATAAAGTCGTAGTACGTATTATAGGTATAACGCTCATTTCATCGTCGGACTACTCTTACACGTCGATCGGAACTATAGAGGCAAAGTCTGGATTTATCTGTAAAGAGAACGTTTTCTCATTCGTCATTATTCTAGTTTACGTGTGCTGTGACTACTTAGCTAGAACATTATTCAGCATTATTCAACATATATATGCAAATGCCACAACAGCAATAAACCTCCACACCCCTACTCAAAAAATGAAACTAAAAAGGGGAGTTAGACAAGGAGACAACATGTCACCAAAACTATTCAATGCCGTAATGCAGCATGCATTCCAGATGTTAGAATGGGAAAACAGAGGTTTGAGTGTCGATGGCGAAAGGCTGAACCACCTACGATTTGCAGATGACATAGTTCTAATAACCGACGACTTAAAGGAGGCCAACAAGATTTACAACGAGTCTCCCAAAAAGTAGGGCTGGAAATAAACTTTGCGAAAACTAAAATGATGACCAACTTAGTACCTAGTGGACCATTGAAACTAGAAAACTGGCATATGAAACGGTTGACAAATACATATATCTGGGCCACGAAATACAAATAAGTAGAGACAACCAAACATGCGAATTATCTAGAAGAATAGCTTTAGGATGGGCAGCCTATGGCAAGCTAAAAAGACGTGTTTAAGGAAAACATCCCAATAAAGCTAAAGAGAAAAGCATTTAACCAGTGCGTACTTCCGGTGCTCACTTATGGAGCTGAAACACTAACATTGACTAAAGCATAAAAAAAAAGTTACAAGTAGCACAACGAAAAATGGAAAGATCTATGCTTGGCGTAACTTTGAGAGACCGAATACGAAATGATGAGATACGGCGAAGAACTGGAGCGGAAGACGTCATAAAACGGATTACGAAGTTAAAGTGGAAATGGTCAGGACACGTCGCAAGACAGAGAGACAACAGATGGACAAAGAAGATTTTAGAATGGCGGCCAAGAGCAGACAAGCGAAATCGTGGAAGACCACCTACCAGATGGACGGACGACATTAAAAGAATAGTGACAAACTGGATCGCAGCTGCACAGGACAGAGAAGAGTGGAGACATCTTAAGGAGGCCTATGTTCGACAGTGGACAAATTTGGCTGTATGATGATGGCTACTTAGCCTGTAGCTGGTCTTTGAATAAGCAAGTTTTTTTCTACAAGACTTCTCAAGGTATCAATGCCTGATTTGATACTATAAGCACTAAGTTCTGTTACAAGATTTGTTGACATGGTAAATCTTTCTTTTAAAGCACATAATCTAATAAAACTTTTTTTTATGACCGTAGTAACTCCAGGTCTATCTTGTACGGGACATCTGCTGAAGTCATTTATTTCTCTAAAGCGTTGCACAATACGGGAGATTGATGTCTGTGAAACTTCCAAAACTCCACCAATAGCCATTTGACACATTTTGACTGATACCAATTTAATATCTGTCAAATTGTTAATTTGTCATAGCGTACATTAGGCTTCTTACTGAACTGACCAGAAAATGAGAATTTATTGATGAACAATATGGCTAGTTGTTAAAGAACCTGATTTTTTTATTATCCAACATAATCGAATGAATCAACAAACAAAATGTTACGAAAAACTGAGGCAATTTGGTTTTAATTCCGTATTTTATAAATCTTAGAATATTCCACAAATATTCCTAGGCTGTAACATATTAAAAAAATCTCTGAAATTAGAAAACAGGTTTAGGAAATTCGAGACAGCAAAAATGTCCCATTTTTAAGGAGGTGCAATAATTTTGCCGCTTAGTGTATATCGTTAAAGATAAACATCAATTTATTATAAACTAACCTTATGTTTAAAGTTTTGGCTTCCGGATTGAAAACCGTTGTTGTTAAAAAACTATCCCTTTTTTATGTTGGAAACAAAACAAACTAATTATTTTGTTTTGTTCTTGTCCATTATTCTGCGTTTGTTATTTTATCAAGCCAGTATATTTTTAGGATTTTTTTAACGATTTATTTACAAAGTTTTGTAATTATTTTGTAGTTGTTTCTTCCTGTCTTTAAGATTCTGCGCCATACCATAAACTCTTAATACAGCTGTTAAATACTTTGATTTTGGTTAATTCTGATATATCGCGTGTGTTTCAGATTTTCTTTATGCATGTTTTTGTGTATTTACTTTTCTTTTCCTACATTTGATGTAGGATCTTTCTTTTATGATTGATCTCAGATGTTATCCACGTTCTCTATTTTTATTTTCGTTTGCTTTCATTTTTTGTGTATTTATCTTAAGGCCCATTACATTGGAGTATTTTGCAAGCTTGTCGATCTTCTTCCGCAAATGGTCGCTATAGTTAGTTAGGAGTCTGCGAGAGAGTTTGCGAACTCCAAGTCCTCTAACTGGTTGTAAAAGTTTCACTTAATACCTGTTTTTTATCGCTTACTTCCTCCATGGTCCAATCCGTTATTATTAGGAATAGTGTTGGGAATAGTAAGCATCCTTGTTTAACTCCGCTTTGTATAGCTATATCTTGTACCATGTCTCCCGCATATTCAAGTCTGGTTCTGAATTCCTTGTAGAATAATCTGATCAGATTAACGTATTTCATGCATTAAGTCCATGCAGTTTCAGCCTCTTTCACATTTGGTGTCTGTTTATACTATCCAAGACCTTTTCAATGTCAACAAAGATTATGTTTTTATTTCTTTACCATATGCTAGCATGTTCCAAGCTTAGAGTACAAATGTGGTCGTTCGTAAAGCCTTTATCGCGAAAACCTGCTTTATTTCTTCTTAGTTTTTTGTCCAGCTCTGGATTTAGTTTGTTTAATATGATTTTGGAAATTATTTTGGATATGGCGCTCAGTAGATCGCCCTTTTTGGTATCTTAATGATTACACTCTCGTTTCATTCTTTTGGTAGCTCCTCGTCGACCCATATCTGGTTAAAGAGTTTTTGCAACATTACTACTGATTTGTTTGCGTCGGCCTTTATTAAATATATCAGTAGGTTGTCATTACCAGCAGCAGAAAAAATCCTAAACTGTTTCAATAAGAAAAAAAAACCAACACTGTCTTTGTGCTTTTTATGCCCTTTCCGTTAACACAATATGCCACTGCCAAACTGAACACGTGTAAATTTTTCCATTTCATCAGTAGTTTTAAGATCAGATGCTCCTTTCTGAATTTTCATATAAGCTAAGCTGTAACAATATTGTTGATATTCCCTTCTTCTTTTTTCAGTACGTTATCTGGTTAGCGAACGTTGGTGATCACATTGATCATATCACATTTCGAAGCCAGCATGTTCTTCTTCGGTCTGGACCTCTTCTTCCGGCGATTTTGCCCTGTATTATAATCTGTGGAAGGTTAGACCTCATTATATTGAATCTGGATATTCCCTGTATACTTAAATACTTGAAATAACTATTACTGATTTTCAAATAAATCAATTTACAATAGTTTTTCCAGAACTAAGGAGAATCATAAGTTTTTCTATTTGCAATATTTCTCGATATGTATAAACACAAGAAGACGTCACGACTGAAGTAATGCTCTTAAAAGAATCATAATATATACATCAATATTACGATCCATAAACTTTTAAGAAGGTTAATGTTGTCGCTTTTTCGCTTATTTTCCTTCAAACACTTTAAAACCTTTAATTATAAAGGTTTTTGAAGTGCTCTCTGCATCTTTATTATAATGCCCTCATTTCTCTGGTCTAATTTCCCAGCTGGACTCTCATTTACATAATTTACTTAAATTATATATTACCTTTCATCTGATAAATAAAGTGTCACCTCTTCTATAGACAACATATATCAGCAATTTATAATTACCGTCCAAGGTTGAAATTATCCCAAGATTATAGTCTCAGTTGAAATGCAGATGGTTCATTTGATATGTAAACGCATTTTAATTCTAGTTAGACGAGTTTGTCTGACATGCAAAATGAACAAAAATATTTGTAGAGCGATGCTAAGTAACTCCGCTTCTCTGATTATGTTATACTATGTAATTAAAAACTGAATTTTTTAGAATTCGTGTATATGAATTTTAAATAGTACACGTTGTCTTTGATTATATTCCTTTCCTCTGTGACATTTTATATTCAGGCGCAAAAAATTGGATTCATTCCATATTTCCCTTGCACATTTTTCGTTTTTATAATATGCACAATTAAGAATTTGTGTATATATTTGGCATATATGACATTTTTTTAGTATATTATTTAATATTTAATAATATATATAATATTTTTGTCGATTTTAAAGCGGCATATGACAGTGTCTTAAGACCAAGTCTTTACAACGCTATGAATGAGTTAGGAATTAAAAAAAAACTATGTTTGATAAAAGTGACAATGGCGAAGATGCTATCAGCAGTAAAAATTCAAAACGACTCGTCAACCCCATTTGAAATAGATAGGGGGTTAAATCAGGGAGATGCACTGGCGTGTCAGCTTTTTAATGTTGCCTTAAAAAAAGTTGTACGAGACGCTAATCTAGATAGTAAGGGAACAATATTTAATAGATCAGTCCAAATTATAGCATATGCAGACGACGTGTACATTATAACAAGAACCAGGGCCAGAACTCCGGAAATACTAACCGAGGTAATAGCAGCAGCAGAATGAATGGGGTTACATATAAATCAAAACAAAACCAAATTCATGGCGACTAACACAAACACAAGAGCTGGAAATGTTGACGCAAATTTAATCATCAATGACCAAAACTTCGAAGCAGTCAAAGAGTTCATACAAAAATATACGACAAGAAACAGGAGAAGAAATAAATGAAAACATCCGTTCTGTGCAGCAACAAATTAATGATACAAATAACGTTAACCAAAAATTAAAGTACATAAATACAGCTATACAAATAGCAGGAAAGGAACATCTTACAAAAACAACAACAAAGAATGAGGGGTGGATGACACAAGATATACTAGACCTGATGGAGCAAAGAAGAAAGATGAAGAATTACCCAGACAAATACAAAGAAATGAATAAACACATAAAAAAGAGAATAATAGAAGCCAAAGAGGAGTGGATTAAAGAACAGTGTGAAGAAATGGAAACCTATGAGAAAAAGTACGATGCGTTCAATAGGCATAAAAAAGTCAAAAATAACAAGAAGCATAAAGAAATGTCAAATAGGTAAACTTAAAGACAAAGATAGAAATCTTATTGTAGATCTAAAGAATAAAATAAAAAGATAGACAGAATATCTGAATGAATTATTTGACGACGATAGAAACAACTTAACTCAGATAATCAATGCAACTGGGCAAGACACATTGAAAGAAGAAGTAGAATACGCAATAAGAAATGCTAAAAATGGAAAAACAAGTGAACCTGATGAAATTCCTACAGACCTGTTGAAGCTTTTGAATGATAAATCCGTAACCATAATATTGCATCTATTCAATACAATATACAGTACTGGTATAAAATATATATATATATATATATATATATATATATATATATATATATATAAATTTGTTCATTGCTACTCGTAAGCCTCCCCTGAATGTTTAATATATTTCTCTCTTGTGTATTTTGTATCTAGTTTGTACGCTCGCAAATTGTCATATTTTTGGGGGGCGCTCCTTATTTCTAAAGCCATTTTTTATCGGGTCCTACACAATAATTCTTTTAATTCACGTAATATTCCTCATACTTGCGAGTAGTCAAATACTACTGTAGGATAGATATTCTTTCCATAACAACTTGTAACAAAATAGGAGTTGGCTGTTGTGTGCGCCAATGTAAAAAAAATGTAGAAAAGGCTAGTGACACATTCGACTATTGTACAGGTTTAATCGTAATACTGTGCTATTCAGTAATACAAATATTTTAGTTTATGTAATATTTTAAATTGAATTGTCAATAATAAAAATATTTACTTCTAAGAACGAAGAGCTGAACAAACATTAAATATATTTCTAACATAATGATAATGCGACACAAAATAATCATACTCTTGTCACAAAAACAGAAACTTATTTTCACTTTGTCGTTGATAATTTTAGTATTCTGCAACTACTATTACGCTAGAACTATTTAAAAATCGAATTACTTCACATAAACAATGGAAAAACGTCAACGCTCTATTCCATCCAGTCATTCGACTGTTTCTCTGTGAAAACTAGAACAAAAAGTCGCATTGCGAACTAAATCGAAAATTCCGTATCTCGCAAGGCGAGCGTACTTCCTATCAACAATCCAGTATAGTTTAATTGCTCTTTCAATAGCATTTTCGTATCTGTAGAGAGCAGACCTAGAAGAGTCGATTTGTCTGCGGGAGGATCGTTCGTCTATATATGCATGCATCCACGTTTGCCATGGATCTAATCCGCTAAAGGCGAAATAATCCTTGAATGCTTTCTGCAGATCAGGCGCGTCGACGACTTCTTTCTTGCGGGGAAATATATTTTTTGCGACGGATGTCTTGATGTACCGTATTCGTCAAAATAAAAACCTAATTTACAAATTATTTTTAATTATCAAGAATATTTGAACTCAAATTTTTTAGACACTAAAAATAATTAATTATACATAGTTGACTCTACTCAATTCTTTAATTCTTCTTCACAGAAGAGTGAAGAAGACTTAAGTCACAAAGTTTAAACATATATTTTAATTTTAAAATGGCAAGAACTGTTCCAAGAGAGTGTCTAACAGCAGTGTCAACGGTACTGTAGGCCGGTGATGCTAAACTACGGACGAAAGAAATATTGCTATTTGCAGGTGATACAGCTATGACAAAATTTGACCAAATCGAATGGTAACCTCAGAAAAACTACTTAACTACTAGATCTAAATGATACCACAAACTCCAAAAAATAATAGGCTCCAAAAAAAATCCAAAAATTCTTTCAAATTTGTCGAAAGGAATTATTAGGACATCTTAAGGAGATTTATTATATTTTATATTATAGAGTAGAAAAGTGAAGAACTGAATGTATAAGAATGAAAATAGTATTGAATTATATGAATATGTTTTAAAATGAGAGAGACAGAGCCTATACTTCAATCGGGAGTATAGTCGTAGTAACATATATTGTCTTCTTCTTCGCGTGCCATATCAGAATTATCCGACGTTGGCGATCACCATTGCGAAGGCTTCTCGATCTTCTGCAATATGGAATAATTGTCCTGCATTTGATATCTGAGTCCATTCACGAATGTTTTTTAACCAAGAAACTTGTTTTCTTCCTACACCTCTTCGGCCCTCTATTTTGCATTTAAGAATCAGTTGTAATATATTATATTATTACTATATATCCCAGATAAGACACTTTTTGATGTTTAACAGTCTTTAGGCAGTTCTCTGTCTTTGTTGACGCTCCTTAGTACTTCTTCATTAGTTTTCCTTGCTGTCCAAGGTATCTTTAGCATTCGTCTATAAACCCACATTTCCAGTGCTTCAATTTTATTTATAATCGATACTTTTAGCGTCCACGCTTGGGCAGTATACAAAAGTACGTACCAAACATAGCACTTAACCATTATTTGTCTTAATTCTAAACTGAGATGATTCTTGCAAAGAAATGGCTTCATTTTCATAAAAGTAATTTTAGTCATTGCTATTCTACGTTTTATTTCTATGTCTGGATCTAGTTGGTCCGTTGTCACAGTTCCCAAATATGTCATTTTGTGAACTTGCTCAACTTGGACTCCGTCTAATTGAAGCTTTGCATCGGGATGTGGGTCACGACCAAACACCAAAAAGTTGGTTTTGTTTGAGTTTATTTTAATGCCCATTTCCTCTCCTACCTCGTGAATACGATCAAGCAGAATTTGGAATTACTGTATCGTCTACATATATAATCACATTAAGTAGTTCTCCGTTGATTTTTATTCCATCTGGTTGTTTCTCAAGTGCCTTTTTAAATAACTGGTCCGAGTAAACATTGAACAATGTTGGCGACAAAATACAACCTTGTCTGACTCCTCGTTGTATGAAGATTTCATCGGTGACGTTATCTTCAATTTTTACGATAGCAGTTTGATTCCAGTACAAATTTTTAATGACACGAATATCCTTGTCAACTATTCCGATATTTTTCAGTATTTGCATTAATTTTACATGCTGTACTTTATCGAATGCCTTTTCGAAGTCCACGAAACATGCAAATACATCTTTTTTTTTGGTCACGGCATTTTTGTAATAGGATAATACGCGCAAAAAGTGCCTCCCTGGTTTCCATAGCAGTTCTAAAACCAAATTGGGGATCTTCGAGATCTTAGCATTTGCGTCTAATTCTGTTGTGAAGTATTCTTAGGAAAATTTTAAGAGCGTGGCTCATTAGGCTAATTAATCGATATTGTAAGCATTTTCTCGCATTTTGTTTTTTAGGTATTGTGACAAAGATGGATTTGAGCCAATCTGTGGGAATCACTCCGGTGTTATATATTGAATTAAAAAGTCTTACTACTACTTTATGTTATCATCCTCTATTAGTTTCAGCAACTCAGTTGGTGTATCATCTGGACCACAAGTTTTTTTTTAATTTTAGCATTATTTATAATGTGTTCAACCTCGCATTTCATAATTTCGAGGCCGTCGGTACAGTTTTGGTAGAATTCGGTAATATTATTCCTGTCATCTTCAAACAACTCTGATATATACAGCTGCCATTCTTTTCTTATTTCGTGCTCATTTACATTAATTTTATTACTGTCAACAAGTACAGAGGGAACTCGTTTTTTAAATATGTTACTTGTTTCTTTTAGTTTTTTGTGCACATTAAATAAGTCGTGTTTAGAAATTACATCCTCCATTTCGTCTCACCTTTCTCTTATCCATTTTTCTTTGGCTAATTTGATCTCCCTTTCTTTTTTTTTCTCTGCAGTTGTCTATATTCTGTTTCATAAGATTTTATCAGTCGACGTTGTTCCATTAATTTCAAGATGTCGTCTGTCATCCATTTATTTTTCTTGATTAAGTTTTTTCTTTAATCATTGTTCGTGGATATTTCGTTAACTTGGTTTTTAAATTCATTCCATAGTTCTTCTCTAAATTTTAGTTTAATATCTGCTACAAGTGATTGATGATGAGATCAAATATCTACCCCAGGAAATGTAGTGACTTAAATATATATTGTAGAATACTTTAAAAACGGTGATTTTTGATACCTTCTCTTTTACAACCCAGCGGATGCTTGTGCGCAGGCATCCGATGGGTTGTAAAAGGGATTTGTAAATGATATATGTAAAAAAGGTTTGATCAGGATTTCGTCAGAATCCATATTTTTCATCAAACTTTCTATTTGTTGGAAAAAATATTTCCCCTACCTTGAACAGAATACAATGGACAGTAAATTGGTTTAGAAAAAACTGTTGGAATGTTGATCAACCGGTTAATGCTCAAATAGCAAAGATCGGTAAAGCAGAAAGAACAAGGAGAAGAAAAAACAAAGGTTAGAAATTAGTTGGCCAAATAGAAGTGATTTAGTCTCGCTGCGTAAACAAGAATTAAAAGAAAACTGGGAAATTGAATGAAATGTTTAATGTAAAATAATTAACAACCTTTATACAAAAATTCACGGTGTTTTACCTACAGAGCCTTTTGCTGCAATAAGTCATCTCAATAGAAGAGATGTGTATTAGATGTGTATTAGATACCGTATTAATCATGCTACTGTGAAAGCCTATCTTCATAGATTTAATTTAAGTACAACAGAACTTTGCGATTGTAATGGTAACTGACGATATCAATCATTGGATGTTCGGAAGTAATATAATGATCTGCGAATAAGTATATACTGGAAAATCTGATAAAAGAACAAATACCTCTTCCTCAGTATCAATCTTCTATTTTATATATCTCTCGTCATAATATTAGGCTTAACCACATTTATTGGGAATATTTAAAAAGGACTAAAAAAAATTTAGACTGGAATGTGTAATGTGAATGTATAAATCTAGCTTTGTCCCGTCTGTCTATCCTTATGTTAAATATTTACCTCCTAGCCGTTGCCTGTCTTGTGTTGTAATAAAGTCGCTATGAAAGGCACTTTAGCGCCAAAAGTATCTCTATATTATGTAATACCTTGTTGGTTCTAAATATTCACTTAAAGTTGGTTAGGGTCTTGAATGGAACGAATGAAAGTATGCGAAGTACTATTTTGTTAACAATGCAATAGATTAGTGCATCAATAACAAATTCAAGTAGTCAAATACATTATCGTGGCTGAATGGATCAAGTTATCCAAAGCCATTAATTAAATAAAAGAGAAAATAAAGGATAGCAAAAAGTAATTAATCAATATTAAATTAAAACATTCTCTCCACCGCTGGTACTGTATTATTATGTAACGGAGTCTACATGTGGATGGAAATACGGTATCGAAGTCCCAATGCTGTTTGTTAAGTTGCAAAATTGGATCTGTCTTAGTTGAGTAGCTAATTCGCTTATAGAGAAATGTCTGAATTTAAATATGAGGCTTCTGATTAATCACATTTGACGGATATTAGTTGAAGAGAATTTGAGTATATTTAAGCCGAGTTTATAAGTTTCTATAAATTGCCAGAGAAAGGGGAAACGAGCTGCTTGAAAAGGGTAATCAATTTATAATGTAATATTGCTTTCACATGGCATATTAATATAATATTGTTCCAAAACATCATATAATATTGTTTACTATGAGTGTCGGTAACATAAAAAATGTGGCAGGGGATTTAAAAGAAAAATTGGAACTTATATCTTGTTGCAGTTTGTAGTACATATCAAAAATGTAAGCACGACACACCTTACCCAGGAGGGGCAGATATATTGCCATAGATCTTATTTTATTATTGTTTGTTATTCTTTGTTTAGGTTTTCCAGTTGCAAGCATCGATCGGCATCTTGCGTCACTCCGTCTATACACCTGAGTTTGGTATACTGACAGATATTATCTATTTTGTTTTCTAATATATTATATTTTCTATATAAAAGACGTGAATATAGTGTACATCACAACATTGTATGCTCTGATTTTTTTTTGGCTATTTTCCTTATCCAGACAAGTTTATATTAAACATATTCGCTCATACTACCTTTTTTAACATTTTACTGGCAATTTCACATGGCTTACAAAGCATAAAAAGAAAAAAGACTGTTAGAGTTGAATCCACTATATTTTCTTGGATTTAATTTCAAAACTTAATTCTTTTTATTTTACATTTACATTTTTAATACAAAAATAACAAATTTCGTGAGAGGTGTCTCTATAATTTACCGCGAGAATTCAAACAATTAACAACTGTCGAAATCGTACCCAAAATAACTCAAGCTAAATCACTTTCAATATAAATCCATCCGGAAGCCTTTTTCTTTAGTAGTGACTTCGCGAGACCCAACTGTCTACCCAAATCAGCTTTATTGCGTATATTCATCAAGTCCATTAGGAAGGCAGAGAAAACTAGAATGTAGGTTAATTAACTGGGTCGGAAATGGATAGAAGCGAGTCTTAACTATATTAAATACATGATGATTGTTTATTTTACGCAAGGGGCATTATTATGAGGCTCGGATTTATTACGTAGGTAGCAGTGGTGTGTTTACTCGCTAAACAGAATATACCAGTTGCTTGTTTTTTAGTTAAATGAAACAAATATGGATAGTCTACGGTTTCTGTACAGCACAATTCATCAAAAGTTAAATTGTATATAGGAAAGAAATAACAATAAAAACTTTCTTTTATCAATTTTTGATATTAACTTATATTTTAATATTTCGACTTCTACACCACAATTGTTCAATTTTAAATATTTTGACATATGGCGTAATAGCACGACCACGACCACAACCACGACTGCGACACGCTCTGGTCGAAACCTCTACGATCAAATTCCAACCACGCTTGTGAGAATGACAGGATATTCTGTGATTTTATCCTCCTCAGTCGCAAGAAAAGAGTTTCTATTATTTTAGCAATATTTTCTATTTTCCCTCTTGATTTGTGAAAACAATAAACGAAAATCTATAAAAACTAAAAAAAATTTATTTGACAGACATAATTATGACACGTCCAGCATAATGGACGTCAGGACTTAACTTACATATAATTTAAGTATGAAACTGAAAAAAACATTCTCGTTCAGGAGAAATACACAAGTACATTTTGCATTTTACACAAAAGAATCTAGTCTTCTTAGTACACCCAGGGTTTCGGCAACGCATGTAAGAATTTTTATTGTCGACAGAGCATATTGGCAAATGGTCATTACTAGTTTTTCTTACATCCATAGGCGGTAAGTAGACAACTTTAGATCGTTTTACTGGAATTATGGGCTCTTCATCTTTAGATATCTCCGGTTTTCTTGAAATAGACGTACTAGCTTCTCTCCCATTTGTAGGCTTACCACCTAAAGCTAGTGACCTTCCAACATACAGCTTAAATTCCAGTAAATCCATTACCTTGGATCTCTTATCGCCAAACGCTACGCTATCCTGACGATACTCTATCCATGAATTGGTCAATGCAAGATCAATAAAGTGCCAAAAGACACGTACAGGCTATTTTTTAGTGCGCATACAGATTCTGTAATATGAGATAAATCTGTCACACAAATCCACGCCTCCCATTGACTGGTTGTATTTAACAATTGTGTTTGGACAAGGCACCAGAATATACTTTAAACTTTTTTCATCCCATCTTCGTACGTCAGTCAAAGGCAAAGAACTTACACATGTAGAAGCCATTGTCACAGATCTATTGTCCATCCATTTCAAAATAGAGACTTTCTTATCACCGCGTACCCATTCTTCATGCGACCCTCGGCCTTCTTTTAGTAAAGCAGAATCTTTTTTTATTTTGCTTCTAAGTACTCGTGGAATTCGATTATTCATAATGGTACCAATACCACATATTCCCTTTTCTAATAAATAATCGAGTAAATTAATGGAAGTGAAATATCTATCAAAGTAAATTGTTGTTCCTGGACACAAGTGCATCGACAATTTTTTCAGAGCCTCCAATGCCCAAGGATTTGTCAGGAGCAGCATCAGGCCAAGTGTTTGCACCTTGATAAATAAAGAAATCCAAGACTAGCCCTGTTTTTGAAGCAAGCACAAAATTCTTCAAACCTACAGGATTAGGTTTGTTCTTGACATACTGTCGTAGACTAGTGGTTCCAGTTAACGGAATCATTTGTTCGTCAATTGACAACTCGAGAGATCTTTGAAGAGTGATACATTTACTTCGTACAACATCAAGAATAGGCTGAACTTTCCAAAGTTTATTTGCCTTTTTGGTCTCCTCTGAAACTGCACAGTTGTCTACAACATGTAAAAAATTTCGTAACTTGTAGATTCTATCTCAGAGAAGCTGAGTAATAATAGGAATTTCAATTCCTTTCATGAAATAGAGGCGTAAACGCGGTAGTCCAAAAATTCCCATCAAAATAATATGAATACCTGCTAGTTTCTTGAATTCCTCTTAAGTTGACATTAGGCTTTTCTTTTCGTTTGCTTGCATAGCTCGTATGTTACTTGCTGAAGACAAGTTTTCCCAAAAATGCTCAGGAAAATACTCAGAAAAATAATCCAATGGTGTCCAGAATTCCTGATCTTCATTAGCTATCCATGGATCAGCGACGTCGAAATCTTGAGTTTCAAAAATTTTTTCACTCCAAGTATTCTTAACATCATCTAATTGTTCCGTTTCCTGGAGTTTCTCCCAACGCTGCAGTAAAGGAGTATCATCGTCTGAATCCCACTCCGAATCTGAATCATTTTCTAAATCATTTTGGGCATTATTTTCGTTTTCATGAAAAACATCTGAAAGGTTTTCAGAAACATTCTCTTTCTCACTGCAATCATTATCGCTATCGTCACTGAGGAAAAAATCGCTATCTTCCAAAATATCCTCCAATTCACGTTCTGTCAATATCCTTTTTCTGTCTGTAACCAAACGTAAACAAAGTGAGTATGGTAAAATATTTTGCTAACTAAGTCCCAATGTCCAAAATGCTGGACAAAAATTTCAGAGAAGTCCTGACCTGGCCAGTTGTAATTATTTTCAAATATATATTTACCACAAAAACGTCCAAATATCAAATAACATAAATGACAAACAATCAATAATTTAAAATACAGAAAAACACTACAACTTACTGCATTTTTGTGGAGACGCCATCATAACCTCACAAGTTTCACTACATGTAACAACAAACTAATGAAGTAGGCGTTGTAGTCAAATTTTGCAAACGAGTAAATTTTACTGATAAATAGGGATAAATAGGAAGTCCAATAAGCTGCACTATAGGATGCGGCGATGCTTAACCCGATTAGTCACCGTGTAAAAAATTAGTAAACATTGTCCAGCAGGCTCCACGTATGGACTGAGGAGGTTATTTTTAAATGAAGAGATAGCTAGTGTGGCATACTTAAACCGTCAATATTTCTAGCATAAGAGAAAATTAATTTCATCAAAAAATTAATCAATTATAATAAAATTGTATAATTAGTAAGTCTACTAATTCGGACATTACACAATCTTAAATTTACTAAAAAACATTTAGAAAGCAATCTTTTTACCTATTGCTAACTACGGAAGAATTTTCTGCAGTTGGCTGTACACCATAATAATAAAATAAAAAAGTAGTAGTCTTAGATATTATTTACTCGAAGTCTGTAGTTCCTCTTTCCTCTGTAATGAGAGACTGAAAAGAGAAAGCCAAGAAGCACACTAAGAAGAAAAATGTAGCACACATAGCAGAAGCGGTGCCATCAAGAGAGAAAAGAAGTCCATCAGATAACAACAAGAAAAATGGAGTGAAAACATCACTGCAATCACACATACATGCACACATCACATATAGCAATAACATCTTTTTGCTCAATTTACGTTACTCAACCACATCTAGGAATAGTCAGAATCAGATATTTCAAGGGTTAAAAACACCACCTTTAAAATTTGTTGCAGCCACTATGCCAATTTTTATGCAATTTGTATGCTTATAATATCCAGGTCAAGTACGTCAATTTTAAAATGACATAACCAATACCAAAAATCTTTGGTTGTATATTTTTCAGAATTTGTATAGAAACCTTTTTGAGAACGATTTCTGGATTGGAAATCCAAACGTCAAACATTATATTTAAAATCACAATCATAATCATAACCAATAATTGTGGGTTAATCCCAAAAAAAACATAATATTCATTTTTTTCTACTATTTTTACCATGAATAGACCTTGTTTTTCTTCCTTATCCCGAAAGGTAAAGGTGAAGAGGAGGGGGTGCAATTTCGGCCAAATTACCTTTAGTTCGATAGCTAAACTGTACAAGCAGCTTTTAAAAGGCCGCCTTGAGAGAAGAGCTGCAAAAAAGCATGCGCTGAGCAATTGTCAAATTGGTTTTCGGGCCAAAAGGTCTACCATATATACAGAAGTAACTTCTTTAGTTACGCAGGATACAAAGAGATGGGTGGTTCTCATCCTGCTTGACGTCAAGAATGCCTTTAACACGGCATCATGGGAAAAAATCATGTCCACGCTGAGAGAATTGGGCGATAGTGAGTAGCTGGTCAACGTAATTGACAGATACTTCACAGACAGGTCCATAAGAGAAAAATATATCAGCATCAGTTTCTCGCAGGATGTTCCGCAGGGTTCAGTACTAGGTTCCATCCTGTGGAATGTCCTGTACGACGGAGTATTGAGACTATTATGCCAAGTGGGTGCACTTTTGTAGCTTATGCCGATAATCTCGCACTGGTTGCGAACGCCAGGACATGGCTAATGCGGCTAACAGAGCCCTGCGTCATATTAGTAGGTGGATCAGAGAAAACGATCTACAGCTAGCGCGTCAGAAAATTGAGGTGTTAGTTCTCAAAGGGAGCCGAGACAAATCCTCTCTTCGCTTTATAGTGGAAGGTGTGGAGGTTGCACCAGTTAAATCGATTAAGCATCTCGGAGTCCGGTTGTTGGAAGGACTAAGGTTCGGAGTACACATCCAAAAGACGGTAGAGAAGGCGAACCGAAATCTGGAAGGCGTTAATACGGCTGATGTCAAACAAGCTGATGGAGACTTCTCAAAGGCGAGTGCCCCTCAGGGTATCTAGCGCATTAAGGACGGTTTCAAATGAGGTTCGTATATGTCATTGGAGCGGTGATACCGATCGTTTTGTTGCGCAAAAGAGCAAGCGTGGTGTGCGAGGAGGATGGATGGAAATATAGATGAGATTGAGAGATAGAAAGAACGATAGTGGAGTGGCAGAGGGAATGGGCAAATGATAGCGGAAAGGCAAGGTGGACGAAGGTGCTGTTCCCGATCTGAGGCCGTGGTGGGAATGTAAGCTCAGGAAACTAGACTACTTCCTGATGCAATTTCTGACCGAACATAGTAGTTTTGGCACCTTCACAAATAGAATATACAATCTGCCTCGACTGACTATACTGTTTGTGGGGTACACGACGCTCCCGCACACATTTTTAACTGCCAGAGATGGGCAAATGAGAGGGAAGATTCCGAGAGGCGAATTGGTTTCGGGCTGGATGAAAGAAACATGGTAAACATAATGTTGAGAGTAGAGAAAGAATCCTGACATAATGAGAGAAGTACACTGTCTGATTTCTGGGGCTATGAAGAAAAAGAAGCAGGAGGACAGAGGAGGAAATTGAAGCATGGATCTGAAATTTATGGTTATTATTATTTATTAGTTTATGGCCTAACGGAAATATTTTCTGTTTTACGGTAATAAGTATGGTTATTTATAAGTTTGTAGTTTTTTATTTCTGTTGTTCATTGAGTGGCAAGACCGCCTCTTTGGAACATTGGTTAAGGTTTTAACCAGGGTATCTTACTCCGTGACGTTACATGTCCTAAAACGATTTCCTCCATGGTTGCCTGTCAGAATTCAATGGATACCTTCCTATGCTCTTACTGGAAGATGGCAATACAGCAATTAAAAAAACAGTATACGCTTTAAAGCATTTTTAATAAATACTTTTTGCCATAGATTACAATAACTTTCTAGTGTTTTCCCTGAGAATCCCATCTCAGCTTCTTTAATAGACGTGGAATTCCAGCCTTTATACACCTAATCAACTAGTCATAAGTTTTTATTTAAAGGTACTGGTATTATTGAAATAAGTTACAGGTAAATGCAAATGTATCAATTAATCTGAATATTGTGTGTGCATATTAGTTATATTGCACGGTACGTGTGATAATACCGGAATATTTCTTTTCAGCGCTGGACAATGTAGAATCTTGGGTTGGACAGCGTCTATTTACACTGGGGGTGGATGATTATACAAAACGGAAGTGTTTCTCGCACAGTGGTTATACAAAGACTGAGCTATGTGTGTTGTGTGTGTACAAGATGCACGCCGAATATTTGCCTCCCTTAGTGCTATGAAGGGCGATGTCTACAGGACCGCATTAGTTTACGTACGTAAAGATATACAACCTTTACAGAGTTTTGATGCACCTTCTCAAATGCCAAATCGACAATTTCATCAAAAAGTGTAATAAAATCTTCTTTCCAAACACAAAATGTATTTTAACGCTCCAGTAAGACTATTCTTATTATAAATCATTGAGCCAACGATAAATTGAGATTATAAGAGTATGTCTTAACTATTTAATCATTAAATCAGCTCAGATTGATTATTATATATTTTGAGAAGGGTACTAGTATTAAAACACAATCTGTTACGACGAAGGAAGAAGAAATCTTGAACCTAATAAAAGGTAACAACAAAAAGATAGTCAAAAGCTAATCAAATTTAATATTGCTCTAAAACTGTTTTATTGTAGCACCATCAATTCCCAATAAAAAGTTAATAAAACAAACTTAGTACGATTATATATGATTATCAAAGTTATTTTCAAATGTAGTTTGAAGTAGGTTTTTATATAAACCTTCAATAATTGGTAGCCAAAACACTCAAATATATTTATTACAAACATTTTAAGAATACAAACGTGCATTTTGCATTCAGGCAGGAAACAGTGAATGAACTATTTTAATGGGTCTTTTAACATCATTAATTGGAACAAACAATACGAGCGCAATCTTGCAATAAACTATTATTGAGAACAGAGATTAGATTATATTAAGACATACAATTGAATTATACAACACTAATTGGAAGTCATAGGTCGCTTTTTCCGTTATGTCTTAAAGAAGATTTGATTGGTCATAAATTGATGTCTATATTTAACTACATAACAAAATTGTAACCAGGTTATATAAATTATAAAAAAATATTTATTTCTAACACTTTTTGAAACTATTTTCAGATTAAAATACATACATACAGTAACATATTAAATGAATGTGTAAGTTCATCTACCGTAGGCGATTTACATCAGACGATATCTTCTTCTCATTTTTCCCTAATGGCGCTAGAACTATTTGTGAGTTTTGGCCTGCATAACAACGTCTTTCCATTCAACACTGTCGGATACTTTCTTTCGCCACTGCCTAATACTCATGGTTTTAGGATCTTCGTCTAACATCAGACGGTATAGTCTATATATTTTAGACAGGAACTACAAAGTTAAAGGGGGTTTACAGTAAATATGAAAAAACCGCGGAGTATTACCATAAACAGGTGCGTTTTTGAGAAAGGGATAAATTGAAGAGCACAGTAATAAAACAAGGAATGTCCATTTTTACAGAAATTAAGATTACTGGCTCAATATGTTTCAAATATTGTAACTTTCTCTGGACAGACTATCTGTCGAATACAACAGGAACAGTCCACACAATTTAATTTTAAAATATTGACGTACCTGAATAAAACTGGGTATGTCCACGCGCGACCGGAATAAAACTAGAAATGTCCATGTCCAATGATGTTTGTTTCGCGCTTAGTGTAGTGTTTATACTACACTAAGCAAAAATATTGCATTAAATTCGAAAAAAAGGCAAAAAACTGGTAGATTACAAGATGTTATGAAGAAGTTAAGACTTTCTTCTCATGAAATGGGCCCACCATGCCACTGCAAGCGGCTTAAGTGTTTTAATGTGTTGAATGACTTGGAACGGAATAGCATGTCTGATTTTAACAATATGACATTCATTGATGAGCAGAATAGCTACCTTTGTAGATTAATATCAGTGGTTCCAGTTTAAAGACGCAGAAGTCGACTGCCCGAAAGAACAGCTTCATACCATCAAAGTAGTTTTATTTATAAAATAAGGGTCAGAAGAGATATTTGTAGCAAAGCTGTTATTAGCATTCATGGAATCACTAAAGGTAAATTAGAGCATTTACAAATATCTCTTAAACAAAATGGCGTAGCACCAAAAGATATGAGAGGCAAACACAGTGCATTAAGCATAAGTTATCTGATGCTTTATACAATAAAGTCTATGAACATATTAAGGAAAGGCTTTCCCATTACAGCCTTAAAAAATCAAAAAAGTTGTACTTACCAGAAAGCCTTAACATTAAAAAGATGTTCTTAATGTTTAAACAACTGTATCCTAATGAAAAAGTTTCGTATGAAACATACAGAATGGTTTTTAATACGAAATTTAACATAATTTTTGGGTATCCACGTAGTGACACGTGTAGTGTATGTGACAATTTCACAGCAAAAAGAAATAAATTGAATATGCAACCGCATCACGAAGCAGAAATAAAGCGATTGGAGGTAGAGCACGAATTGCATAAAAGAAAAGCACAATGGTTTTATGACAGAAAGAAGGAAGCTGAAATTAGAGCTAGGACCGATTAAGATCTTGCAGCCATTGCGTTGGATTTCCAGAAAAACGTTTCTTTACACAACGTATCAATCAATGACGTATATTATTGCAGGCAGTTGTCAATGTATTCATTTAACATTCACGTACTTATTACCTTCTGGGAGGTCATTTTTTTATTAAAGGATAAAGGATCCATTGAAGTGATCTCTTTTCTTTTTGATTTTATAATAAATCACCTTGATAATGATGTTTGAAGTTTGCACATTTTTTGCAATTCTGCTGGAGGGCAGAACAAAAATTTCACAATGTTCAGGTTTATGCATTTTATGGAACATCAGGTCAAACGACTTGATTACATCCAAATAACATTTCCCATACGAGGTCACTCGTATTTGGAATGTGACAAAAATATGGGATTAATAAATCTCAAAACAAGAATGGGTTGCCGGATGACTGGTACGAGTTGATTCGATATTCAAGAAAGAATCCGTTTCCATTTACAGTTATTGAAGTTGAACAAAATATTGTAAGAAACTGGAACCAGTTTTTGTAACCGAGTTTACACCAAAATGTTTATTTGCTATTCAACCCGTAAGAGAGATTTTTTGAAAAATGGAAAATTGTAGCGAATAATGGTCACGGGCTACAAAGCCCCATAACTAAAGCAAACAGGAAGACACCGCAACACCTTCAATTATCAGAAAACGAATTTAGACTTCCTTCTGTGAGTTATTCTGGTAAGAATTTATTAATTTTTTTTTGACCTAAGTCAAATTTTAATCATAAGTTTTTGCTTCAGATTATCTTCCAATCAACGAAGCCAAATACCTAGATCTTATGAAACTAAAACGCTTTTGCGAAAACCCAAACGCAGCAAACTTTTTTACCACTATTCCTCACCAAATCAAGCAGAACCAAACAAAAAAAAGTAGTGTAAAAAACATATACCTACTGGGTATATTTTTAACTGATAAGAGATTTTTGTAACATTTTTATTAAGCAGATTGTTCAAAAGATATTTTCGTTGTCCCTATAAAAGAATAAAAGTTAAAAACTGCAATATCTCAAAATCTTAATTTTGTGACAATCCTTGTTTTATTCCTGTGCTCTTCAATTGATCCCTACGCATTAGGATGCATTGGATTGAATTTTATGGACTTTTCATAGATACACATCTACAAAAAAGTTTCTTAATTTGAACCCACATGCTTTACTGATAAGAATTAGCGTCATAGTTAGTATTGATTTATATGTGATCTATGACCATTTGATTCAATGGATTCAATAAATTCATTGCCTAAAAATGCCTCATGGACTTATAGTCTATTTGTCTTAAGTAAAATATCCACAGTAATCCACAAACCATACTTATAGTATCAAAAGTATATAAGTAAATTAACCACGACAGTTTTTTCTACCACAGTGTTTTTGCCTGGCTCGTAACGTTCGTATCGTTCGTAACAAAAATTCTCGAAAATATTAATGTAACAAGATATTGACAGGTTGTTTTCACTGATTTTATTCATACAATATAACAATTGGGCTTTAAACAGTCTATTTTGCTATATAGACTTGGTTATTAAACAAATTATCAAATTGGAGTGAATAAGATTGTCGATAGAGATAAAACAACATGGTATTTTTTGTAGGTAGGTCACTGTACTGCTTCAATAAACATTTTGCCTTAGGGTATGAGCTTTCAATCACTTAACAAAAATACCAGTTTTAAATTTTAACAAACTGGTCAAAACGCCGAGTGAGTATTAGGCCAGTCCGATTTGAAATTTTTATAATAATTGGTTTCTTCCTTGTGTTAGTTACAGTTATCACGTACGTGGTTGTTAAAACAAGGTTGGAAATATATTCACTTTCTTCAAGTTTCGCCAAGTGTCGTAGTTACGATAGCCAATATTGTTTCCGCTTTATTATCTATCCTTCTAGTTACTTCCACGTTTGACACTAATTCAATCCTTGATATTTGAGGGTTCTTATGTAACACTTACTGTATTTGTTTTAGTATCCACGTCTCCATGGCCTAAATAAGAGTTGAGAACACGAAACACCGAAGCTTCCTTGCGTGTACCTCTGACCTTATATCCCGACAATATAGAACATTTTTAGGTTTAGTGAATGATATATGTGCTATCTCAATATGTGCCTTGATTTCTTTGTTTTGGTCTATATTTTATGTTATTCATGTTTCCACGTATTTGTATGTATCCACCACCCCAATTACAATTTTTTCAATGACCAGCTGGATATTTGAAAATGCTGATTTAGTCATGGCCATGCACATAGTTTTATCCAAAATTGATCTTAAGTCCGTAATTACGCCAGCATACAATAGTGCGCTGTATTACCTTCTGTGAATTCTGTGAATCATTGTTGTTATCCGCCATTATTACTGTATCGTTTGAATTTAAAGTCGTAGATCCACTTTTAATTTTGTCTTACTACTTTGGAAATTCTTATGTTGAATTATGGATAGGACTAAGTACTTCTTAAACTACGTGCCAACAGAGTAAGTCCCTCAGCTCGCTAAACTACTAAGTCGAACAGATTATTTTTAAAAACAAATGTTATTACAAAATGTGATCAATATATTCTAGCTTAAAAATGTCTGCACTTTTTGCGAGATCTATCGACGCATCCTTTATTCTTTTAGATTAGAATAAGAGAGGTGGCCTTTCTGCCTATTCCACTGCGACCTTTCCAGATCTATTGTGGTCCTCTAGTCCTAGATAACATTGCTTTATTCTTATCATTAGATAAACTTTTTGTATGATGCTATTTATTGCTATTTATGATTTTAGCAAATATTGTGAATACCTGATCTTATTTTTGGTGCACTAATTTTCAGTACTTGTCAAAGGGCCAGAGCTGTTTCGTGGCCGATTATAATCCAAAGTGTATCCTGATGTATTTTGACACGCTGAATTCAAATTTCAAACTTGCTTTTGCGTCGGAAGTATCGGGAATTTATTATAAAAATTTTAATTGTATGACTGATTGTAATTTGTAAACTGACAATTATAAACCATTTATACAAAATGCAATTTGTTCCTTTAAAAAAATCTACAAATTGATGTTTGGTAACCCTTAATCCAATAATGAGAAGTAGAGATATTGCAAAATTAGTTCAAAATCATAGCAAAATTACGGCAATTGAGTAATTTTTCACTTGTAACTCGGCTGTATCTTGAGTAAGATTACTTTCTAAAAGCTCAAATTAAAAGAAAACTACGAGCTTTAAAACTAAACCCTAATTATAATCGATATATTATTTACAACAAAGTTATAACAATTATAAATGTATATTTTTTATTAAAAAGGCATATAATTTGTTTGTAAGGTTTTTTAGCTACCAAATCTTTAGATTATAGTAAAGCCAGTTACAAAGTCACATTGTACGATTTTAAATTGCATTTTAAATTGGGCATATATCCGTATTAAGAATAAAATAATTATTTTCATGAACTAAATGCGCATACAGTTTAAGCCGCGGCGGTCAAAGGTCAAAATGCGCACAAGTAACTAGCTTTCTACTTATCATATGCCAAGAACATAAATTTAGAAAATAGTTGCAATGCGTTTAATGAAAGTATAGAAAATACTAAAAAGTATGGAACTTTTCTTCTATTTTATAAGGCATTTTTTCTTTGATATAAAAAAAAACTGAAAAGAAAAACAATTTCCTTCATAAGTCCTATCGGGAATTATTTTTAACTGTCAGAATGTGCGCGCGTTTGGCAAGTATATTTAAAGATTCAGATTAACATATATAATTAATTACTTGCATTGACTAACGTAAAGTTACAATCGCTTTTCTTTGTGGCGGGTTTCATTTTACGTGCGATATATCTACGGAGCTAATTCTAAAGGCTTGCCGAATCCATATTTTCTGCCCAATTCGTGTTTAAGTCATCTAGATTATTGATTTAATAATACATGTTTTCAGGATGTTTTAGACAAAGTACCTATACATATTTTAATAGTGTTTTAAACGCCTTTTTCTAACCTGTAAACTCACATGTATATTTGAGGTAATGGTGACCGATATTAAATACTTGGTGTAATCGTCATTGAAATACCGGCCTACTTTCAAAATATTCAAATAAAATCAATATAATTCAAACAACACTTGATATATCCTGGCATCTCATCGCATGACAATTCCTCATTATAGACATCCAGTGTGAATGCTCCATTATGCGCGAGGCGATACAATGCTCGCATTATATCACTGTTAAATTCGGCCAGTAACGAATTTTAGATGTTGGTACAGCATTCCACATCAAATGAAATTCGGGGAGTGGCTACTAGGCCCATAGGAACTCGAATTTAAACCCGTTATTTAACAATATGCACACAAAATCCGAGTGTATCTATTGTTTATTTTTAATTGATCTCTTATTCGTATTCTTCTCTTAATAGCTATATATCTTTTTCTTTTTGCCCTCTCTGATTTATATCTATATTTAGGAAAGAAAGGGAGCATTAAGGAAATTAAAAAACAGAAAATCACAAGGAGAGGACCGAATATCTAACGATCTCCTAAACTACAGAGGACCAGATCTGAGCAAACAACAACTAAAATAAATCCAAACAATAATAGAACAAAATATTCTAAAGAACTAAAGTAAGAACTAAAAAAGAATAACAAATGGGACGAAAAAAACGTGAACGTACAGCACCAATTTAATATAACCGCCAGAAATTTTAACACGTTAATTTTCCCCCAAAAAAAAAGCCTGATTATAACAGTAAATTTACTAACATGTAAATTGGATCTGGAAGGTCTGATAATAGAACAATAGTTTAAACGTCTAGGCATCGTTTATACAGCCAGAAGAGAGAAGGCCAGAAGGGAGAGCTCAAAAGAAAAGTGAAAGATCAAGTAAATAAAACAAACAGACACGCAGGTTGCCAGACTGAAACAATATGGAGGAATAAAAATATCGGGAAAGAAACGAAAGTCAAAATTTACAAAACAGTCATCACACCAATATTAACACACGTGGCTTAAAACACAACCTGACACAGAGAGGACAAAAAGAATGTTAGAAACAGCAGAGAGGAAAACACGTAGAAAAATTGATGGTGAAACACTATGGGACAGAGCTAGAAGTACAGATATACGACGCAGATGCAAGCTGGAGAAAATCAAGGACTGGGTAAGAAATAAAAGTAAAATGGAATGATTATATAAGCCGAATAACAACAAATAGAGTAGCAAAGACGGCGAAAAACGGTTCCCCAATAAAGACGATCAGTAGAAAGATCGTAAGAATGATATAACGACAACTTACTGGTGACGTTAAAACACTGGGAACATTAACAAACAGACAGGGTCATGTCTACATAAAAAGAAGAAGAAGGAGAAGAAGAAGAAGAACAAGTAGCTAATAATTGAAGTAGGGATAATAAAGTCTACACGGTGTATGTATGCTTCAATTATGTGTCTATAAACACCCCGAAACATAAAAATACAATGAATATCCAAATAACTAATTCCAACATCAACATAAATTATTCCATTGCAATAGAGGTTAAAAAATATTTTACCTTCAAATGAAGAAAACATTCTTGATTTGATGATTTTTACAAAAGTTGTATAGGAACAACTTGTGTAAAAATCTAGCATTACATGATCAGGTATATTAGTCCACAGGTTTCTATCTTGGGTCATCAGGCCAATATCAATTTCCTTTACATCTCAACATTGAATATGCCCAAACCATCTTAACCAACGTGCTCACATTTTGGCATCAATTGGTGCAACCCCTAGACTTCCCTTAATATACGCATGCTTAATATTATCATGTCGCTTCACTCATCTATCTAAACATCCTTACATCCGCCACATGCATTCCTTGGTCTTCTTTCTTTTGAACTGCCCAGTTCTGTACATTATAGTTGGTCTTATGATAGTTTTAAAGAATTTTCGACGTCATCTGATTCAACACTAACAAGATTAGCTAAGAACTTGACTTAAGAAGCATAGATCCCTGGAGCAATTCTACTTCCACATAAATTTTATCACCCTCTCTCACACCTATTCGAACTCTAGCTGTTACTTCTTTATATATGTCTCGCACAATCTTCAATATTCACCAGGAACTCCCTTCTTATTAAGCACCCACCACAGAATCTCTGAAGGCACTTATCATATGCTTTCTTAAGAACAATCCATACAATATGTTTGTTTCTATATTCTTGTATTTTCCATTATCTGCGGATAATGAAAATTACATATGTTTTTGTTGTGTGTTAATAAAAAAATAGCTTCTAAAATATAGTCACCGATCACTGTTCTAGACAATGTACTGTAAACAAAATTTATTTAAAATGAAATGATACTACAAAAACTATAATTAATCATGCTTGCACTGGAGTTTGAAAACCCTCGTGGCTTATACCCAACAAGAAGTGCGTTCATATAAGGTAAAAAATTACCCAATTCGTTCAAATATATCCTTCAGCGCATTCAATCTATTTCAGCGCCCAGTACATTCCAACTGTAAAAAAGCAATTATTCAGTTATATGATTAGATTCACTTAAACCCGCAACCATCCACATTACAACCTTTCTTTATAATATTCCCTTATAGTGAATGGTAATTTATATCGGCTCGATCGTAATTATAGCCACTACCTTTCTTATATTCACGCCTTTCAATCAGCCAAATTCTCATTGACGCCGTTTCAATAAGTTTCATGTGATTAATGAGACTTCGTAAAATAAATAGAAATAGGTACTTTTATATTAAAAATGTTTATCAGTTGGTATTAATAAATTTCAGTTTTTCACACCGTGAAAAATATGTTCTGATAACGAATTGTTGAAAAAAAAATAAAAATACTTGAGAGGAAAAACGAATTTGTAAATATGATTTTAGATATTTATCTAAATATTATTACTACGAAAATCCGACCTACTTTGGGGCTTATATTGTGTAGCCTAATTACAAAAAATACCAAGTAGGTAAAACTAATACACAACGCTAATACATAGTTCCACTCAACAACCGTAATAAACGGATGTAGTGTTTGTATATCCGTATATTATTCCTATTCCTACGACCGGCTTATGTGAGTATCCTGACAGCAAAGAAAATTTAAAAAAGTGTAGGTTTGGGATAGGCTTTAGCTCCTAATTTCGAACCTCTTTTGAGTCAAGTCCTTGATTTAACAGATAATGACTCAAAGTTTCTACTCGCAGATCAGCTCAATCCCACTAGCTTGATATTTTTCATTCCTTGGTAAGCTTCAGCTTCAAATTTTCCTAAGAACTTTTAAGTAACTATTCTCCCTCTTATGAATAGTGAACTGTATCGGTGCTAGGGCTGCGGCTGTGTTTTTTTTATTGCTCCTTTTGTTGTTTTCTGCCGAGTTCTATACCCAGAAGAAGGCCAATAAAATGGGAAGTCGCCTAATACCCGGAGTCTGCATAGACGGTGACTTAATTAACATAGTAGTGACGAAGAATTTCCCTAACTCCACAATGTAACTTATCAGTAGATAAATTACTAGCGTATTTACTCCTCCAAAATACGTATTCTACACGTTGTCAGTAGTGACGTACGTATAAGTTGTGTTTGTTAGTATCAAGGTGATCTATGTAGAAACCTATATTTTCAGCCAAGCCACTCTATCTTTTTCTGCTGGACATCACCGCATAAATAGTGGCTCCAAAAACTCAGTTAATTGGCAATAATAATGTTTGTGACATAATAATGGCTTTATTTACGACAACTCTAACCAAATTAGAGGATGTCCTTTAATACCAATCTCAGAGATTTTGAAGCCAGGATGTTCTTTTTCGACCTGGCCTCTTCTTCCGGCAATATTGCCCTGTATTATGAGGTTTTGAAAGTTATACCTCTCTGGATGTCTCAATATTGTAACTTTGGAATTTTGTTATTCCTGTGCTCTTTTACATTCGGTGTAAAACTCTTTCATTTGTTATTTTATCAACCCAACGTATTTGCAATATTCGTCGGGAAGTCCACGTCTCAAAATCCTTAAGTTTTTTATTAGTATTCGTGTAAGAGTCCTGCTGTCCATGCCATACAGAAATGTGGAGAATATGTAACAAGCGCATTATCTGATTTTAAGGTCTAATGTAATATCGCTATTAATGGAATTTATTTTAATTTATAGAAGGCTTTTTCAATGCGTATTCTTATTTCTTAATTACTGTAGCAACTCAGAGCTACAGCCAGAAATAAGCAAATCAGAAATAAAGAAGGCATAGAAAGAAATGAAAAACAACAAATCGCCTGGAAAAGATGGAATAACTGCAGAGATGCTGAAATATGGTGGTAAAGTGGTAATTAATACTCTACATTCCCTTTTTAACAAGATATTAAAAGAAAAAAGAATCCCAAATAAGACATCGTATTGATAACCGATAAAAACAAGAATTATTTGAAATGATGAAAGAACTGGTCGTAGAAGCTGGAAAGATAGGCCTTAATATGAATTACAGCAAGACCAAAACCATAACAAATACAGATGAAGACATCACAATGAGAATCGGACAAGATGAAATAGAACAAGTTCAGGATTATATATATCTGGGTAAAACTATAAAACTTAACAAAGAAAACCAAACAGTAGAGATAAAAAGACGAGTTAGACTGGCATGGGCAGCACTTGGCAAATTAAGCTACATTCTTAAAAACAAGAGATATCCACAACATCTTAAGACCAAAGTATACAATCAATGCGTACTCCCTGTTCTTACTTATGATTCCCAAACGCGGACATTTACTAAAGCAAACATGGACAAAATCATAAAAACCCAAAGAGCAATGGAAAGACAAATGTTACACATAAGACTAATGGATAAAAAGAGAAACGAGTGGATAAGAGAGAAAACAAAAGTGAGGGATGTTAGACAAGAAGTTGCAAAATTGAAATGGAGATTTGCCGGACACGATATAAGACAAAAAGAAGACCAAATTCTTATAAGTTGATTGAAGCGACAGACAGAGAAGAATAGAAAAGGATTGGGGGGGCCTATGTCCAAAGATGAACCAAGAAGGCTAATTAGATAGATAGATAGATAGATAGATAGATTCTTATTTCTTTGTTTATGTCCCAGTTATCGCTAACATTGGCCCCCAAATACTCTCCGAACATAGATCTCGAATAGAAATAAGCCATATGCACCAACATTCTTAAGGAATCCAACACCTAACTTTTCTGATAGTCTTCATCCAACATTCTTAATCGGTCTGCAATTCTCAATTTTTCCTAGATGGTTAAGCCATTCTGGTCTACGTTTTTAACTAGTTGGGTTAAAGGGTTGTCGTATAGTTAGTGGACTTCCTCATTATTTTATTCACTCTCCACTATCAAATCACCAAATATTGTGCGAAGCATTCTTCTTTCCCAGGATTCTAACATGCCTTGAATGGATTTGTTCACATTGCACGTCTAGGCACCGTACAACAGATCTAATGAATGTTTTGTCTACCCCAATTTGTGTGCTACTAGATATTTCTTTTGCTTTAATAATTTTACTCAAATCTCTAGCACATCTATTGCATTTGTTGAATCTTTTGTAAATTTCTATTTTTTCTTTACTTGTAGTTTGGGTGTGTTTCTGATGTTAGATCCCTTTTCGCCTGTAATTTCCATGCGCTTTATTAATATTCAATTAAAGGTCCATCTTAGTGTTATTAGTGACCTTATCAGCCTCTTAGTTATATATGTTAGTTCTGCTATATTTCTTGCGATGAGGACTTCATCATCATGATACGCTAAACATTGGTGAATTTCATTTAATAGAATACCTGACGTATTTATGCCGGGTTTTTTTATATTTATTTTGTACTACACTGAACAGCAGTGTACACAACGGGTCTCCCTGTCTAGCATATTTCTTCTCCTCAAATGCATCTGAGACTGCACTTCACTGTAATTATGGTTGTTTTAAGTATCATTTTTTATTTTCTCTTATTTATCCGCTTTTCAATATGATAAAGATCTTTTACTATATAAGATAAAAGACTATGAGAAAAATACTTACACATATTTCTTTTTCCTCGCACATGGCACCCCATACTTGAAAATTTGATTGAAGCAACTCGCAGTTTTCCCAACACTGAAACAGAAATAAGAAGTTCAAGAGACTTGTCAAGATATATTAGCACATAGTGCTGGAAGCTTTTTAATACACTTCGTGATATTTTTCAATAACTGCTTAAATCCGGCGATTGTTATATGCTATTTCGAACTTTTTAATCTTTTTAAAGTGTAGCGCAGTGAACAATGCTTTATGGAGTTTATAATCCAATCGTTATGGCTGTAATGGGACATTTATTGCATGTGTTAGATGTATTTACATTTATATTATTATATATTGCCGGTATTGCAAGCTACTGAAGTAAATAAAAATAATAATTTTTCTATAGAGTATACATTTTAAAATCATTAACTTTGCAATAAGCTTTAATGTCTATCTGTCATGCAAACATTATAAATGTATACCGCAAATGCAAAAATATTAGCACAAGTAGATATATCACTACATGATAATGTCAGGCAATGTCTACCTTTAGAAAAATGAACCACTAATTTAATTAATCTTGTTATTTGTAGTAATTCGTTTTATTGTTACACAAGCACATACGCTCAACCAAAAATTAAATAATATTGCAGCTGAAAATAAAAGATATAATGGCCATCTTAACAATAAGAAAATAATTTATAAATCATGATATTTTCGACATCTCTGTTAAGGGAAGGCGTTTTCAGATTAGATAGTGCAATATTGGTTAGTAATCGACATCATTATATCAGTTAGGAGACATACCACTGGGTTGATATTTTAAGATAATATTTAAATAGTTGTTAGTATAATTGTTACAACAGTTAAGGAAGTTATCAATAGCTATCTGTAATATTGGTAGGTATAGCTCACATTAAAATTGTTTAATATTGAAGATTCATCATTATCATCATCAGTAGCTCGATAACCCTTTCTGAGTCCTTTCTTGTTTGAGGATATTCCGCCATTCTATTCTGTTCCTTGCTTTGTTTTTCCAGTTGGTAATCTTAAGTGTTTTCAGATCTTGTTCCACTTGTTCCATGTATCTAAGTTTGGGTCTTCCCTTTCATCTTCTCCCTACTGGTGTTTGCCTTATTATATGTTTTGGTGTTTTAGTCTCCAACATCCGTTCAACATAGCCTATCCGGCGCAGACGTCCGATCTTTATGGATGTTATGACCTTGGGTTCATTGTATGCTATGTACAGTTTATATATCTTCTGCGCCATACCTATGTCATTTTCTTCCACCCCCTTATATATGTGTCTAAGCATTTTTCGTTCAAACGTATCTAATAGGTTCTCATCGTATTTCGACAGTGTCCATGTCTCTGATCTATATACAAGGATCGGTTTTATCAGGGTTTTGTATATTGAAGTATTTTCTATTTTGAATATTGAAGACGAATTAATAATTAATTTAAGATTAATCAGGTTGGGTAGCTCACATTAAAATTGTCTTATATTTAAACAATGCATGATAACGTTAAGGAGAATGTTAGAACGCACGAAGAAGACGTTATTATTCCTCGAAAAATGGTACCTTTCTTCTCAACCTTTTCTCACTTACTCCTGGCTATTGGGCTCTTACCTACCTACTTTATCCACCTTATCTATTTGTTCTGCAATTAAACATATCAAAGACAAAGATCATGGTAGTGGTTAGACTACATAACAATCATCCACACATAACCACGATTGACCGGTTTGAGATTGTGAGCTCGTATTTGTATCTGGGGCTCGTATTTGTATCTATGATCATTGATCGCAAACACAGGGTCACTACAGGAAGAAATAAAACGTAGATCTGATCTAGCAAAAGTCGCCGTAGGAAAGATGTCCAAAATATGGAAGGACTCTCAAATCTCACTAACTCTAAAAATGAGATTGTTTAGCGACACTCAAAAAAAGCGAAAACAAAGTAGAATAGACGCTACTAAAATGTTCTGTTGAAGAAGAATGTAACGAATTTCGTGGACCGAAAATTGTCGTGGACAAATAATTTAATTGCAAACGGCTTTCCAACAAAGTCGATCTCCGAAAATTAAAATTCTTTGAACATGTTATGCGAGTAGACACAGAAAACACGGGACGGCTTTTTGTCCAAGGAAAGGTAGAACATAATAGTTATTGTTGAACATTTTTGAAAAATATATATCATAGTGATATCATAAGCTAATAACATTAGTAAGCAACTTGTAAAATTAATATTTTACGTTTAATAAAATAAAACGTTGCCACCTAATAATTAAATATTGTATATATATCTTAACTGTCTTAACTGCTATCGAAAAAAAAAAAAAAAAATTAAATAAAAACCGAACAAACTTCCTTTGTTAAAAGTCCGTATTTACGTTATATACCATCTTGAAAGTATCAGTTAATTAGTGCTGTAATTTATATATGATAAATGTGATTGCCATCACATAAAGTGTACATATGTTTACACAAACTACAACTCAAACATGACTGACGTATGAATAACATCAACATCTGCGATATTTTTTCTACAAAAGCTGTAATCATAAGTACCCTAAACGTGTAAACACTGTACAATTTCAAACTCTCCGTAGACATGCCATTGTTACAAATGATTTATGATTATTTGTTAATCCACATTGTACTTATTCAGTTCTACATACAAGGCAAACTTCAATAAATTTTAAAAAACGCGATAAGGAAATATGCCACTGGAAACTTAGTAAACAAACCTTTAAATAGCTATACTTTAGAGCCGAGCTACTAAATTCAAGTAAACAAACTACAACTCTTTACCCGAGTTCCTCCAAGTTTATTTTTCCCATGAAAGCTTTAAAAGTCGCAAGTAATATATCTCCGCAAATTTCTACATGAATCTTTTGGAAATGGTACATACACTCTTAAACTTTTTTGGAACCTTATTTAGCCAACTCAGGACGCATAAAGAACTGGCGAAAATGTTTTCGGAAGAGAAGAGATTTATTGACCGATATATACAAGTTTATTGCAAATATATTTATTCAAGCGAACGAACGGAATCAAGCAATATATTTTTTCCAAGTTTTGCATACAAAATCAACATAATCAATGGAATTCAGAATTACTTAAGTTCTACTTTACTCACTAATAAACTGTAGATACGAGGATTCTTATGATAAAAATTGTGTTTTTAGAAAAAAACAAGCAAACAACTTTCATTTAAATAAAGAAGGTTATTGAATGATTTTTTTATTCTCCAATTTTCCAATCCAATTCAAATTTAATAAAATAGTCAAATTACTTTTTTTCCAGTCGTGTATTTTAAATAGAATCAATGGTTTTTTAGAAAACATTTAATGCAGAGCTAGGTAAATTTAAAGCATTTTTGAAAAAAGATCTCAAAAAGTTACTGGAACAATAATTGAATATTCAAATAGTGAACTTAGGCCTTGAATAGAAATTAAGACAGGCGTAGATAAATTTAAAGCTTTGTTGGAAAGTATCTCAAGAAATTACTGAAACAATAGGCAGTTTAGTATTTTTAAAAATAGCTTGCGTTTCCTAGAAAACAATACGAAAGAAGTCAGCATATTACGACACACACTACTACAAATTGTAGTAGTGCGAAATGATGTATAATAATCGAAAAAGCGGAAACCTACGGGAAGAATAAGCAGGAGAAAATATTAGTTAGGAATAGCAGCAGGAATATTATATCGGAGTGGCATGAAGAATGGACAAATGAGACTGGACGAGGATATCAATTTTAAATATCACAGAATGGATGACGTGAGGTGACAGAGGAACTAATTACTTTTTTTACCCAGTTTCTACTAGGGCAAGGCTCCTTCAGGGACTGCCTGGAAAGAATAGTAAAGGTTGCGTATGGAAACGAAACAGACTGTGGAGTGGTTGACACGGATAAGCAATGCTCAGGTAATGTTTGCTGCTTCAGCGAAAAGACACCGGTGTTTTAAAACAAGCGTTAAGTACTACATTCGTAAAATAAAAAATATTTAACACTGTTCACTTGAAAGTAACGACCTTCTATCTAGCTTAATAATGCTCTCGAATTTACCTAACAAATTATTATAGCGTAGTGACTATCAGACCTTGCATAGTTTTAGCTGTTTAACTAATGACCAATGAAATTAATTCTCCTTTATTGAAGTCGATTCCTTACCATTTGCTTAATTACAATCCCTAACACTAATTAGTACGAATCGCGGCATAAGAACGCATTTTATTCGAAGGAAAGAACACAGAGGGAAAAATAATGACAGGATAATGTCCATCTCTCGAATGCTGAGGCAGAAAAAGGAGAGCAACAGCTTCTAAAAGTTCAATCGAGTTGAAATAAATGGTGAAATTTTTGTAATTTAAAAACAGGCGTCCAATTAGTCAGGAGCCTTTTGTACTACTGTCAATTAAATTTGTTCAGCTGGACCCTTTTGTCGGGTTGTCGTTGTCTGTATCAATATTACTGCACGGTTCCAGTGGCGGTACAATAGAAACAAATGTTTGGTTGTACTTTGCTGTCAATTACACTTATTTTTGGCAAATGGGCTTAAAAATTACAACGCTCTTAAGATTCAAGATTTATATCACACACAGGTGCAAAAAAATCGATCCACGTCTATTTTAGAGAGAAGATCCTTGGACATGGCAGTTGTGGATTGAAATTAAGGAGGTATATTAAATATAAATTATAAGAAACACATTTTATGCGAAAAAATATTTAATTTATAAAAACATGGCATTATTCGCAACTAAAAAATTAAATATTGCTTTGTTGATAAAAACAGTTATAGCAAAACATGTTTATGTCATTTGTTACTAATATTGAGTATTTCCTCCTCGAGACCTTATAATAGCCTGCATACATCTTGGCAAGAGTAGAACTAAGCTCAGGTAAGTTGTTTCAGCTAGGTAACCGTACTTAAATTCATCTTCCCAGAGTGTTCCATAGAAGTTCGATAAGATTGAGGTCAAGACTGCAAACTGGCAAATTTATACGGACAATACCGACGTCTTCTAAATATTGATTGAACATTTTAGCACAGTGAGGCTAGCTACATGCTCATCTTAAATAGTTGATATATACCTTGTTGATGTCATAAGAAGAACCTTATATACCTTCCAGAAGAACAAAGTCAGTACGGGCATCGGAATTTATACCAGCCCAAACAATAACTGATCCTCCTTTATAGGATATTCTGTCTGCAATATTGCATTGGACAACTCGTTCTCGATATCTTTCCCAGATTATTTCGCCATCGTCTGTTGACCTTCCGCAAAACTTGGACTCATCCGAGAATAAAATATTACTCCAATCTGCGTAATTCCAATTTTCGTGATCCCTTGCTATAGCAAGTCGAGCTCTGCGATGTTCTATGGATAGATGTGGACATAGGTCTGGTCTTTTGGATAATAAATTCGCTTAATGAAGTCGTCTACAAACAAACCACCTACTTACATCTGCATTTCGGACTTCGTTCAGGCGACCTGCCAACGTAGTTGACAGTCTCCAAAAAGTGTTTCTTCTCTTGAAATCTAGTACTTTGTAGTCATAAAATATAAAACATACTGTTTCAGGTTTTCTGCTACGGAGTCTTCAGCTCAAGTCTCTATACCTGAAACTCATACCAGTGTGATACTATTATGCTCCGCCAGTCTGTCGTGTATTCTCGCTACTGACGATTGAGTTTCGGAAGACCGCGTAGATGTTTAAGCTTAAAAATTAGTTAATCTACAGAATACGAGCAATTTACACTTTTTCTGTTATTTACACTTCTCTATTTGGAGTTATTTTTAGCTCCACTTTAAGACTTTTTATTTAAGAATTATTGTAGAGACTGATAAAAAACTCCACAATTTCAAGAAGAATATGCCCAGTTCTAATAAATAAGAAGAATGTACAAAATTAAAAGAATGTCCTCCAATGTTAACAGTACAACTATCAAAAGTTCTTTATTGTGTAAAACTGAAGCGTGAAGATCATTAAGAAGATTAAACATACGAGCGAATGACGGATCCCTTAACAAATTATGCATGGCAGCTAACATTACGACGAAAGGAGGATAAAACAATTAAAATGTAATTAAGTATACAGAAATTCATAAGTGAGCCAACACTAAGGGTAAAATAATTAATTTATCAATAGATATAATTACTATGAAATGAAAATGCCAATAAGAGCCCAATAAATCCATAGTCGATATAATAATAAAAATTTATTTGAAAATGTATCGTCTACTACTGTAGTCTACCTCTGTCGAATTTCGACCAAGACACCTCTACCAGACTGAAACCCGGACCTTATTATCTTTATTTATTTAACCATGTTGCCAATGATTCGAGCATTTACCATCTTCCATTGGGCAAACTCCTCCACAGCCCAACCGTAATAGCTGTTTTTTCTTTACACGACTAAGTGGTCCCCAGTCGTGGAGCCTCAAACCTACCACTACTACCTACCCTACTAGTACTTACAGTCGATATTCACTTATTATTCTTCTCCCAAGGTCGATTATACTAACTGTACCTATTTTTTCTACTAATATTCCATTCGTCACAGACGAAAATGCCATTGAACCTCTAAAAATCATAAGAAACGAGTTGAATGTTGTTGAGAATGTTAATTTTAAAAACTAAAAAAGATGCAGAAAAGTTTGCCACTTCTACCACTAAAAATGTAGCTGAGTTAAATTAAAAAAAATATTTAGCACTTTTTCTGTAGAATAAACCGTTCTCTTAGAAACAACGCTTGAAGCGATCGGCCAATACGCGCGAAATCAACTTTTTAAATAAAGTTTGTATTCACATTCATTTACATAACACTAACACGTATGTATTGTCATCATCTTATTAGAGTATCCTATCGACAAAAGTCAAAATGCTTTTTAAAGTTGAAGAATGCAGTTTCTATAAAACCGTTAAATAAAAATAAAAGCGCGATTTCTGCCATTTTTTACGATTCTCATGAAATCAATAAAATTTATCACTTCCATTGACTTGCCGTTGTGCTCTTTTCGATTACACAAGTATGTTTTTCTACATACTACACATTGTCAACTACAAATTCTACTAATTTTTATTTCTACCAAATCGGTGTTTTTGGACATATTTCTCGTATTTGGTGCCAAAACGATATATATATATATATATATATATATATATATATATATATATATATATATATATATATATATATATATATATATATAGCTTTTGAAGACTGGGCTCTAACAATGGAAATTCCAGAGCGACCGGTCAATGGGAGTGATAAATTTTATTGATCCCATGAGAATTGCAAAAGTGTAAAAAATCGCGCAACGTTTATTTATTTAACAGCTTTATAGAATCTAATTTTATTTCCGGTAAAATAGAAAAATTGCATACCAAAACTTAACTCTTCACCTTTAAAATGCATTTTGTTTTTTGTCGATAGGCACTGATCAAATGTAATTTTTACCGTTGAGTTGATACAAATTATATTTAAAAAATTGATTTCGCGCGCGTTACTGACATTCAAAATGGCCGGTTGCTTTAAGAGTTGGTTCTGAGAGAATAAATCAGTCTACAGAAAAAGTGCTAATAAAAATTTCTGTTTAGAATTATCTCAGCTACATTTCTAGTTTGAAAAATTTTTTTCTAAGCCATACATATGCTTGGTAAATCGATATCTTTCCTTTCTTTCCCACTGCGAGGGGGATTTTAGGGAGAAGCCCGGAGGTAGGAGTGACAAACTTTTTTGCATCTTTTTGTGTTCCCAAAATTGATATTCTTAGCAATATTCAGCTTGTTCGTATGATTCTTAGATGTCAAATCTCTTAACAGCTGGACTATTAGTTTTATAAAATAATTAGATATATAGAATATTCCTATTTTAAAACTATTCTGGATGCGAAACACTTTCAGCATTAAACAAGTCCTCTAGCTTTCCGACTGGTGTCCGCTACTGATCGATCTTTTACTCCTGTCTTTCAATGAAGAAGTTGAACTCATATATCTGTTCGAGCGTGTATTGTAAACGATAAATAGAATCATTATATCACGATTTTGTTTGGACACTATTAAACAGGATGATAAAGTAGAAACTTACTTTTATGATCGTTTAACGTCACACGGACATAAGACATGTGACTCGGCTGCCAGTCAACGGAATTTTAACTTTTAAAATTATTTTAACGATTTTAACAAACAATGCTTTGTACATAATGTTGGTACAACTGCGACAGATGGTTGAGTATTTAACCGGAGTCTTGTTTGGTGATTTTTATTGCTTAGGCAAGCCGTTGGAATTTGTATCTGTAATTATTTGCTGGGAAAGTGTTCGTTTTCTAAAAAAAAGCGTAAGGTAAGAAATATCAAAATTTAATATTAAACATTTTTCTAAAACAAATATCGTTTTTTGCCAAAGCGGCATTTGGTATAGTTTATAAAAAAGCACTTGTGTAATCAGAAAAAAAAAAGCAGTTTTAAATGTTTTAGATCGTTTGTAATGTAAAAGAATAAATTCGGCAATCTTTTAGGCATATCTCAAATGCGACACATTTGTTGCTAAAACCCAAAACCAAAATTTCATGTCATAGGTTTTGAAGACTGAGCTTTTAGGAAAGCGATAAACTGTAAATTTATTTACGAGTTTAAATTCCTTTATTAATCCTTATGTTCAATTATGATTTTAAATTGCAAATTTTAAGGTATTTTTTAAATTTTTATCGAGAAAGAGCTCGGAAATAAAAAAGTATTAATGGTTTAAATATCTCATTTGTAATAACTTCGTATCCCAGGAACCACTGCTCGCAATTCACTTTTTGATCTTTTGTAAGAAACGTCTTGCCGAGTGTTTTTTAAAGCCATTTTTTAAATTTAATTTAAGCTAGTAGTTAACAAGATATTCTATTTTTTTATAAGCCAAAACATTGTTTATAATTTTAAAACATTGCTGAGGCTGTCCAAATAATCCGATTTCAATTTAATAAAGTACCTACTTTGGATAAATAAAGTACGTTTTTATATGTAAAAAAATTGGTTTTATGTGTAAAAAAGCTGTTATATTATGGTATAAAGATTTTCCAGACCAATTATGAAGGTCTGAACTTCTCGTCCAAATACTATTGGCGACGTGCAAGTACTTGGAGGGGATACGAGAAAAGATCGTGCGTGAGTAGTGGAGAAATCTTGCACCTTTTACTGCACATTTCATAGATTATAGATTTCATAAATTCATATTGTCAATTGTCATATTTCATATTCGTTTTGTTTATTTACACCTTCTGTCACTGAAGAAAATGGGATTTAGGAAATGCTGTGTTATAAATTGTAAAAATACAACAAAAAATTGTCAATTTAAGTTTTATTAGTTTCCAACTTCGAAGCACAAAGCTACTACAAAGAGAAAAGTGGATTTATATCATAAAAAAGCATAAGTAACATAACCTAAATTATGCATTATTCTTGCGCCCGATTTTAAAGTCAGTTTGAAATAAATAATATAATAAAAAGTTCACTTTTAAGTGTAAATTTTAGTTTCATAACACTCACTTAGAGCATTTTAACTCAAAAATCAAGTTTAATGTTTGAATTTTATTTTTTTGAAGTTTACAAAAATGCAAGTTCAAGTTTTTTTGAAGATGCATTAAGATATATTTGCTGTCCAAAAGTTTACAGGGAAAGAATTAATTGTTCAAACCAATATCATGGGCTTAACCTGCTAATTTATGCATTAGCATTATTTATGGTAATTTATTTTTCTTAATTCTTCCACTCCACATAATTCTTCCATTCTTTTTTGACATTTGCCACTACTAAAGCTTTTCCCTTTGACTCGTGCTTGGTTGAAAAGTTATTTGGTGATTTACTTTCTCAAATCCAGTTTTTATTATTGCATCCATATTAACAGTAATGCTGTAATTTAATAAACTATTTATTTGTATTTACGCTACATCAACGTTTACCTTTTATTAACATACCGACATAACCTCAATCTTACTTTTTCTTCTTATTCTTTTTTGGGGCCACGTCCTTGATAGTTATCCGGTAACCTCGATCTAACATGAAAACGCAGTAAATTTGGCTGATTTACGACACCAGGTGTCGCTGTTCCGAACTTGCACGGTCCCAATTGGATCTGTCACCAAATATTCCTCTCAGACTCCGTCGTGCAAATACGATTAGAAGGTTATCATCTCTTTTGGAGATAATACATGTTTCAGATGTGTATGTCAAAACAGGTAAAGTAAGAATTTTATATAGGTATATTTATTTTTTTCTGTTTGATTAGAATGATCCGCCACCAGTGCCAAATAACTAAAAAAACGTATAAAATTTACTTACCAGTTGCTTGACATTTACCCTTCCACCCTTTGGTCGCACTAGTCCACAAAAGGCAATTTGATTATTTACAAAGTCTTTTGCAATTGAAATATGAAATTACTGATATCCACCATTTTTGGTCCGAGTTGTCTCAAAACGTAAGCAATTCACTATCCAGGTTAAAGAAACAAGAGCAAATGAAGAGAAATTTTTTCTTTTCGCATAGTTTTAGGTAGCTTTTAATAGAATTTTGTAGAATTCATCAATAAAAACCAATGAATTGTATTTGCATTAAATACAACTATTTGGATTGTTGTGTCAAATTACCAAACCTTAGCAGTTTTCAAGAGGTTTATGGTCTATACCTGCCACGGGGTGCAGGTAGGCCAGTGATGAGTTTATCAATTTGTCGGGGTCTATATTAAAATCCCTATTTTTATGGCAGTGATGAGTTTATGTATGAGGGTATTTATTAAGGTGCTGCCTATTATTTGCTACATATCCCAAAGTGCTAGGATTTCTTTTCGTTTTACCCTTCTTTTCGGAGACCGTTTTCATTGGTTACAAGGAAGTCTACATACGTAAATAACTTGGTCTATCATTTCAACGGTATAATTTTCAACGGTAAAGTTACGACCAATATTTCTGGCTCTGTTATTGGGTATTGATAGTACCACGCTTCTGCCAACCAGAATAAAAAGTGGTAAGGCGCAAAGACTCAATCGATCAGTAATATACAATCTATCTATATTTTTGCGCCGTATATCTACCTTTAGTACAGTTCGTCTAAAAGTTTAAATGATCGGTCATCGGCATTTTGTTTTTTCCATTACATTGATATACGGGACAGTAAAGAGTGTATTAGCGCAATAAAGCTCAAGGTACGACGAAACTTAAGAATGCGCCGCATGCACCGCCTTTGTGTATATTGGATGATGCTCAGAAATCTATAAGTATTACGGTTTCATATTTGCTAACTGTGCAAAATATATACTATGCAATGCTTCCAAAGACAAGAAAATTTGCTAATGTTCATTAAATTCGAAACATTAATTAGTCCTGATGTTTCTTTTTTGTGATATAGACTATGCATCCATTATGGTCGTTTCTATATTGGGATGCAAAATTAACCGGACAGTCAGATTGTTTTGTTTTTTGTTGGTGTTAAGATAAAAACTTGTTTAATTTGTTTTAATTGTATTTTATGCCTTCTTAGCGATAACATTTTTTTCTTGTTTGAACCTGTTTAGATGTTTTGTGCGAACAACACTTTTAGACATACGTTTTGTTAGTAATGTAAAATAGTGGCTTAGTATTAATTTAAGTTTATTGTGGTACTTACTGTACCTGATTATAAGTTCGGCTGTAGGTTTTTGTATTGTCTCCTGCTTAAAACTTGCATTAAAAAAATATGATACCAGAAGAAGTAGCACAAGCTGTTGCTTTAGATGATGATGGGTGGAGAATTTTTTACTGCGCAACTGCTTTAAAAATTTGTGGAAGTGCAGTATTTGATGCATTACAAAGATTTCGGTAAACAAGACAATACACCAGAAGGCCAGGTAAAAGTAGACGAAGAACCACAAGTCACGTTGAAGATCGCTTTATTAGGTTGTTTTACTCCTAGTGTTCACTTTGGTGGATGTGGTATAATGGTGTGGGCAGGCATTTTCCTAGAGACTCATACAGAACTTGTTACAATTCAAGGAGGCAATTTGAACGCTTAACGGTATATTCACCAATGTTTGGAAGATCATGTAGTACCATTTTCACCATTGGTTGGAGAAAACTTTCGTCTGATCCAAGATAATGCCCGTCCGCACATCGTAAGAATAATACGGGATTACTTGTATGAAGTTGGGATTTGTTTATTACCATGGCTCCCAAGGAGTGCAGACTTAAATCCAATAGAGCATGCATGGGATATTCTGAGAGGACGTATTCGACGTAACCATGGTGAGTTTGAAACCATGAATGATTTGGAGCAAGCAGTTCGTGAAGAATGGGAGCAAATCCCTCAAGCAGACTTTGCTGCCTTAATCCAAAGTATGCCTGATCGAATGAGAGCCGTAATTAGGGCTCGTGGAGGTAATCTTCTCGTGCCACTCCTAGCGGAGATTGGAAATCATCATGGCCACTGCGACTTTGTTAGCAGCGCGCCTAAAAAGTTCAATCGAACTACACCCGAACCATTCACGTAGATTACGAAGCCACGATATTTTTCTTCTTCCCACACTTCTTTTGCCCTTAATTTTGCCCTGCATGATGTTTAGTGGAGGTAATACACTATCCTAAAAACCGTTTTCCATAAAAAAAATTTTAAATTTAAAAAATAATAATTTTTTCTGTTTTTTTTGCAGAATTTCAAATTTTTTGAATTGTTTATTGTTTTTTCTGATTAACATCCTTGAGTTGTAATAAATTTGGCTTTTAAATTTTGTTTTATTATTAAACACTCAATTGGCAATATCTTAAATTTTTTAAATGTCAGTTTTTAGGAAAAATCTGAGTGTCTGGTTCATTTTGCACCCCAGTGTAGTTCTAACACAACTGCTGAAAATTAGAACTAATAAAATCGTAAGTGCTAAGTATATAGTGCCCGTAAAACTTTTTTGTAACTAAGCTCTTGTCCGATTACCAACTGGCAGTTGAACCTAAATACATATTTGTAGGCCTTAAGGCACTAAATTTACACATGTTGTGTCCCGTTAACGTTAAAGTGTATTGTAAATTTTTAGCTCACAAAAAACAAAATTATTGTTAATCAAAGGTTGCCAAAAATTCTCAATAACCGACTTTCTCTGTGTTACGAAATTGCCCCATTTGCCATATGCCGTGAATTAATAACGCCAGAAGAATCATTAGTTAACATATCAGTGTGACTGCAAACAAACGCATAAAAGCATTGAACGAAACTACTTCCTGTTTGTGACAATTGTTTAAAATATTGTGCTATTTCTGAAAACCACAAACATTTCGCTTTAAGCAATAAAATTTTAAGATGTTGTTCTTAATGCTGATGCGATGGAAAAGCTAAAAGCCATTATTATGTTAAAAAAAACAAACAACGGTAGCTGGGAGTGACTAGATATATAAAGTGTTTATATATCTAATAAAACTTAAAAACCTCCATAGATAAAAAAATATGAATGTATCTGAAAAAATATAATTTTTGAATTTGCAGCTACATAGAGTATTTTGGAGTGTATGGAGATAACAATATCCTAGCAACATGATTTTGTTTAAAAAAAAAGATTATAAAATGGCCAAACGGGCTATCACAATTACATTACAGAACGTTGTCGGATTGTTAAATCCATCATCAGTGTAAACAGGGTATACATGCTATGAGCCACCAAAATATATGGGTCAAAACCCTTTAAATGTTATAAATTTACAGTTGTTTTACATTATATATATTTACAAATTAGGATATTTAAGTTACCGTTGGAATTGGTAACATGGCGACGTATGACCCTACATAGGTAAAATGGTCCTGAGACGAAGTGTCTTCGAGGACCTGTTGATAACAACTCAGTTGAGTATATTTCTTAAAAGTTTTTGATCGAGTCTACCATTATCTGCGGATTGCCAAACTTTCTACTCTGGAGTTAATGGGTTTTTGTTGACTGTGATTGAAGAATTTTATTATAGGAAGAAGCCATACGCAGGAGAAGATTTGCGATTTTCATAATTTATTATACTGCAATGCTTAGTACAAAATCATAAATTTGTTTGTCCTTTCTACAACTAACAGCTGTTGTGCTTAGAATAAACATCCTATATGCCAATTACTTAGTTAAATCGTCCTGTCTGCATCAAATTGTGAAGATAGGACTTTTTAGTTAAGTAAGTCGTGTTAAAATCATTGAACTGGTGAAATTAATGTTGATCTAACGCATATACGAAATATATGATTAGGGGAATTACAACTGTAAGATATGTGAATACCTAATCGTTTCTCATATAGACATTTAAATAATAATTGGATGTGATAATTTTTGTTGATTTCATTTGTATTTTGTGAGGCTTGCAAGCAGGCTTATTTGGTAATACTGGCAAAATAAATGACCACTGCACTCTTTAATTCGCTGTGGTAAGTAAAAATACGTATAAATAATAACCGAGTAGTTAGTAAGTGTTTGTTTTTCTTTAGGAAAATGAACAGAGGAAAAACAGTAGTTGCATTAGCATTGCATAATAAACAGTTTCGAGAAGAAATGCGTATTATTGCAAGCAAGAAAAAGAAAAAACGACAGATTCAGATTCGCTGATGCAGAAGTTGAATTTAATGCAACAGAATCTTCTACAGGTTCAAAAACAACACTCAACCCAGGTGAGAACCAAATTTAACCAACTAACAAATACTTTTCCAATAATATTAACGAAGATGATGTGAACATCGATGTTGCAGAAGAAACTTTGCCTTTTATTAAGCAGCTACTTGATAATATCGTGAACAACTCAATACATACTGTTGAGCTGAAATTATAATAAAATTTATACAAAGAAAGGTACAATCAGAAAACGTAAGAAGTGTGATTTATCACCAGCTACTAGAAGAAAACAAGAAACAGTTTCTTTGAAGCAAATACATGTCATTAAACCACCATTTAATACAGAACAGTGTAAGTAACAGCAAGTTATTACTCAGATAGTGTGGAAACTGATCGCAGAAGCCAGAAGAAGACAAGAGAAGCGTCGGTCGACCACCTACAAGATGGACTGACAATTTAAGAAGACTCAATAAAAACGGGATAAGAGAGGCGCAAGATAGGCGGGGTTGGAAACATGAGGATGAGGCCTATGTTCAGTAGTGGACTCTTGAGGCTGAATGATGAAGTTTTTTAGACGATTTTATAAATCTTAATTTCCTTCTTAATGCAAAATCTTACAAAGCATGCATAATAATGCTTGAGGGATTGACATAAAGAGAAAACAAACATTGCTAAATCAGCTCCGCCCAATATTACCTAAGAATATAATTATGTTTTGGGAAAATATGCCAGTGTTAGAATCCGTTGTTGAGGATAATTTTGTAATTTGATTTAATTTTTTTCAAGATTTTTTTTAATGTAATTGTTTTGTGGAAATATAAAATATGTAACAGTTTTGTTGTTTTTTAATAAACTTATTTAATAAGTAAATACAGTTAGTAAAATTTTAATTGCCATTCATATTTAAACTAAAAAAGTCCTGAAGTCTGAAAAATTAATAATTCTAAATAACCTATACATTATTAATACTTAAAAGTCCTATCTATCAAATGTCAAACTTGGGGTAGTTTTTGTTAGTTAGAGGTAAATGAAAATAAACTTTAATCCTAGTTAACTACTTATGAGTGAAAAAAAAACTGTCTGCTTTTTAAAATGAGGATGGCATAGTATTAACTACAAATTGCTTTTTCTCAAAAGTCTAATTTTGTCAGTTCGGACTTTTTTACTTAGCAGGGCAGTATAGATGTGCCCTCCGGTGTACATTAGGGCGCACATTGTAGTTAATTTTTTGACTTATTTATCAACGATATATCGTTCCTGGATTACTCATCTTTGCAGATAATAGCAAGATCTCCAGAATAATTGAAGCTGCAGTTGATGTTTTACTCCTACAGGAGGACCCTGTAAGTCCTACCAGTGGACTGTTTTAAATTGTATGATTTTCTATTTTAAAATGTATGATTACTAAATGTCATTGCACATCCTTTTTTAGGAAGCATTCACCAGTTTTTAACAAATACGAAATAAACAACATTGATTACTAGCCTCACCACTGGTGAGGCTAGTAGTAGTAGAGATGGAGTCGACAAATTGTTTTCAAACGAAAAATAAGCTCAAGATTAGGAACTATAGAGAACTAAAATAAACACAAATGAGCATCATAAGAGCAGAAATATTTAAACAATTATAAAATACCACAAAATAAAATACTTCTTTTAACTCCAAGTACTCAGTTTGAAAACCACGTCGACGGTATATTTAACTCAGCACTTAATGATATCCATTTAGAAGTAAAAAAACAACGTTCGTGTGTGTGTGTATATTAAACACAAAGTGGAGCAGGAACTAATGTACGAACTGCTGTAATTGTTTTTATTTTTTAATATGTGAACAGGGTCGTAATACGCTCAAAAATAAAGCTAGTTTAAGTGTGGTTCTTCAGGCATATAACCAAAGTCATAAAAGGAATAATCAAACGATATCATAAAAAAATCAGAATTCCAAACGAAATTCTAAAATAGAACGATTCAGGTACAAAATCCTTTACTTGTCCAATTTTGAACCAGAGACCTATGAACGTAGACCTTATCTTATAGTAAAAACTCTGAATATCATAAATTACTCGCACGATAATACATTTTTTTCTACATTAAGAGAGTGTAGGAACCTTTATTCCATATTAATATTTGTGTTAGCAAAAGCAAATATGTACTGTTTTTAAACGTCTCTCTTGTACAAAATCATTACATTTGTTAAGATCACTTATCGTTCATCTGTCGAATTTTTTTGGTGGTTGTTGAGTAATGGTACAACATTAGCACACTTATTGCTGATAAGTGTGCTAATGTTGTATATGGTTTTAGTATTTCAGCAGATTGGCAACGATTTTTGTAAGTGGTATAATGATAAAATGTAAGTTAGCCATCCATTTTTCGTATGTCTAACTGGATGATAAATTAGTAGTATAATGCGAAGCAGGAGGTTCTCTTATGGTATTCAAAAACCATTTGCACCCATGACGTGTAACTCAGGTTATTTTTGAAAAACCGCACATATTTGCGCAGTATTTAGTTAAATACTAATTCACAATAAGAAATAAGAGCATTCGAGAACTGAATGCTACTACTAATTATCAATAAAATTTGTTTTCAAAATATATTTATAGAGCACCCTTTATTTTGACAATATCAGATCATATCTGAACTAAATTAAAATTCTAACACTCTATATATTCATTCATTCTATATCTACAATAAATAAATCCGTATGTATTGCAGAAGATTCTTATTAAATGATCTTCGCGTCTATGGATATATGAACCTATTTCAAAAATAAAAGCATAAACTAAGCTGTTTTCTTCACATATTATTCTTAAAGGCCAGTACTTACCTGAACCCAGTTGCCTCAAAGGTAGACGGCCAGAGTAACCTGTTATTACGGATATTACAAAAAAGTATCTAAACACTACCTGCCAGTAATAATTCCACGTGCTGGCACTTCTAAAATTCAATTTTTCTATTTCTCTATTACCTCGAGATATATTACTACTGTTCTTTGTAATAACAATCCTTCAAAAATTACTTTACAGAGAAAGTCAGACCTGTTCTGAAGTCATAACATCAGGCTAATAGCCGGGATTATATATGTCCGAATGCCTGCAATTTGTGATGAATTACAAGACGTATATTTAAGCTGATAGAGTAGATAATTGTTAGCAAATTAGTGTTATTTTAATTTGCTATCAATTATGTACGGAATTATTATGCTATATAGGAAAAAAACAAAGAAATATTTTTCGCAAAATACGATCCATCGTGTTTGTTTAGTTCCGATACATAAGACGCTAAATATATTTATTTATATTTATTTTTTTAACTTAATTTGAAAGTTTCCTTGTGTTGTTTATATAAATATAAAAATATATTATGAAGTTCATATAAATTAAAATGAAGTAAGCTAAACTATGTATTATCATGTAGATGCGTTTATATAGTGGTGCATTTGTTTATTTCCGTAAATTCTCGAAATATGAAATGAAAATGGCACTAACTACTAAATAGTTAATAGCTTTGTTAGAAGAATGCTGACTCACTTAATGTAGTTTATCTGCCGCCGAGATTAGATTAGAAAGTTTCTGATGTAGAAGACATTGATGATAATATTATTTGTAAAAAATCAATAACATCTGACCATGCAGGTACATATGAAATGCAAGTGATTGGGAATTCTGACGATTCTAATTATGATATTCCACTGAACCATAGATAGAACGTCCAAAGAAAAAACCAGCCAAAAATAGTAAATTCAAATTTGTCTCAAGTTGTAACAGCAGATACTCATTTGTTCTTAGTAGTAATTCAACATCAGTCTGATTGATATTTAGACAATATAAAAGGCAACCATGGAGACAAGTCATGTATTGAAGTTTTTTCACTCCTTTTGAATAAAAAAGTAATTGAGACCATTCTATATTTTACAAATATTTATGCATCCCAGAATAACCGTCACGATTTTGAAATGAATAACATATATTAAAAAAAAATATTAGAATATATATATTATCTGGTTTACACTCTGCTTCAAGTTGATATGCATTGATCAAACGATAAGGATAAAGAAGTGCACATTACAAGAGAAAGCATGAGCCGACATAGAATTATATTTATAATTTATAATAGTGAAAAAACCGCAACATCAGTGTCAAACTTAGTACATGGACGTTAATCTAAATTTGCTTTACCAAATGAAACCAGATTCGGCAATATTGGCCACATTACAAAAAGAGACAAGAGTGCAAAAATGTAGTATGTGCAAAAGTAATACTATTTATTTATGTAAAAAGTTTAGAATGCATCTACACCCCGAATGTTTCGAAAATTTTTACCTCAAAATTTAAATTACATTTAAGATATAATATGTTACTTTATTAAAAATTGTACTGTTTTCCTTGAAAATGAAAAAAATGTTTTTTTAATCCAATTTACTAAATTAATTGTTAAATTTCTCATTGTATATTGAGTGGTCGTTAATGGGTTAATACTATATAAAGAATAAACTTGCCTCAAATTTACTTACCTCAAAACTATTTTAAAGTTAATAATAAAGTCTATTTAATAAATATATTATTCCCAAGAAATAGAACACACTACGCCTATGCACATTTGGAAGGAATAATCCAAAATATCATATTGCTCTCCTTACCATTCTTTCTAAGAACGTAAATACATACATATATATATATATATATATATATATATATATATATATATATATATATATATATATATATATATATATATATAGACCAGCAAAATATTGATAAGTTCACCGATGTTTCAAACTATTCAATGAATTTGTCTCACTATACACTCGTGAACCCCGACGGGGGCAAATTTATCTTACTTTTTCACTTATTTACATAGGCGAAGCATAAACAATAAAAATGACCCCGGTAAGAATTTACTGCTGAAATTTTACATGGTTACCGCTACCGTATAGTTCATTTTGTAGATTAGTCACCTTTAATTGAAAATTGTCTGACTAGACCTAAAAACCTGACAATTACAAATTTCCCCCAAATTGTAGTAATATCTATTTATTAACTGTCGGGAATTTGCAATACTAAAAACTAATTTATTAAGTAGGCTACGAAATAAGAGTTTTCCATTAGTATGTTTTTAAGTCTCTTCCAACTAAGTTCTCTGAAGTAAATTAGTATTTCTGATTATTTGGTCGTCATCAGTACGTGCAGCCAAGTTGTCAAGTACGGTTGTATTTCACTTTGTACACTATTTTGTTTTTTTTTTTTCATGTTCTGAGATATGCCAATATTTTTTACGTTTTTTTACACGTTTGGCAATTCTTCTCTCGGATAGCTGTAGCTCTCTGTGGAAGTGTTAGTTGGTGTGCTCTGAAAACTCAGGATCTTCTAACATTACTGCCACAAATTGGTCGCATTGATTCTGTAATGATTCTTTTCCAAGTATTTGTTCCCGTATTCTAACTTGGCTCTACAGTACTGATGACGACCAAATAGTCAGCAGTACGATCTACTTCAGGAATAGCATTCCTGCCATGCTAGCTTATGGAATCTACCGGTCCCAATGACCGGAAAAACCATGCCCAAAGCATTTCCATCCTTTTCCGTCCAAACCAACTCGATAATACGCAGTATCAAAGCGTGGCATTTGAATAGCTTAATACCCCAAAAGTTATTATCCATATTTTTTTCGCCTTAGGTTCAAGACCTATTTGGCCAGACAATTGGTTGAATACGGAAAAAAATTAACTCCCACACTTCCTTTAGATTCATGACAATTTCCTAACCGCTCGTTAAAAATTTTAACATTTGTGTCTATTGGGGTAAAAGTAAAAAGTAAAAGTAAAAATACTGCAGGTTATATTGTTTTAGTAGCTATACGAATTCCGGCAGTCTCTAATCTATATATATATATATATATATATATATATATATATATAATATATATATATATATATATATATATATAAATATGCATCTTCATTTTATTTATATTAAGCCAACATTAGTACTAAAACATTGCAGCGGAACTGCCGTACATAGTACCTGTAAGTATCTATTTTTATGCGTGTAATATTAAAAATTAAGATAGCGCGTTCTGTCAAATACCTTTTTACAACACAGCTGTTCCGGTGTTTGAAAAACCTCCATCTATATTCATTAAGCGAACATACACAAAAGCTAACGGGCAGACACTTGATAAATTACTAGAATGAGAAGGCATTTTTAACGAGCAATCATAACCAATAAAGAAAATAAACAAGTCACATTGTTATTCGTAATTAAATTACATTCATCTAATAATAATACCCTCATTGTTTTCTGAAATTTAACTCACTTAAAACGGATAATTGAGATGGATAATGCCCACATATCACCTGTGCATAATTTTCTATTGTAGATACAAACTAAAATATGAAAATGTGAGTCCTAATAATTTATGATCAGCTTTTCACAAATGATGAAGGAGTAATGTAAATTAACGTACACGGTGAAATCACAATTTAATAGTTAATAATTAATTTTATGATTATCCTTATTTTAATCCTTTAAGTTATTAGTTAATCTTTTAAGGTATTAATTAATCCTTTAAGATTATTATGGGTGTCATTTTACCAATGAAAAAAAAAAGGAAAGTTGACATTCGAAAATTATGGTGACATATCAATTGGCTATGCTCAGCTTAGACAATCAATTAAAATAACTTGCTTCTTGCGTTTCTTCTTTTCAATATTTCTTTAAATTTCCCCAGGAAATCTAGAGTATGTTCCTATATATTCATATTAGGCAAAGACGTCCTTAGACAGAAAACACCGTGAATAACGAAATATTGCATCTTATGAAAAGAAGATACTTGGTAAAAAACAAAAATGTGTCCGATATACAAAACTTAATAGAGAAATTATTGAACCAAATTTAAACAAATAATGAGTCACGCTGCTAGGATATTTCTGAAAAAATGATTTAATCAGAGAACAGTTTCCAATATGGTATTAGAAAAGGGACAGGCATTCGAAAGACAATCCTAGGATTAATTTTAATAGCGGAGAGATACTTAGAGTTTTAAAAACCTTATAATCATTGTTTGGAAAAGTATTTAGTATTTATTTACATATTTTTTTATTTAATATGTTTATTACTGTATTATAATACGCTCTTGTTTAATTATATATTTTAATTACTTATTTACTCTAAAAGATTACAGTACATTATTTTTCTTCTATTCAGAAAATTCTCATTGTTAACCCTTAACTACTGACGTGGATGTTTCAGGACGTAGACTCTGACATGCGGTATGTCATACCGTTGCCTATTCTCCTCTGTTTTTAATATGAATTTATCTTATATCGCTGTATTTGTTTTTTATATCAACTACGGAATGATTCTTCACATTGTCGTAGCATAATATACTGCTACAAGTAAAATAAACTTTACTTTTTCAAGAATATTATGAATGCATTCATAATATTTAAAAAAAATGGTGGACGTTACTACAAAATCGTTTATAAACTAAATTACAAGAAAAATTGATTACTTGTGACTAACAAATGGTAAAATAATGTTAAAAGAAACAGACTAATGATTTAAATTTAATGAGAAACTAAAATACAAAATTCTGACAATAACCAAAAATTACAATAAAATAACTAGTCATGTTGCGCGCAAGGTTCGCAATTTTTCTTTGTACACTGTAAGTACACTGGTTTTCCACAAGAAAAGCACACATAAAAAGTCTTTCGCTTTAATGCACTTGGGCATAAGTAACACGTCTTCTTTTTCTCAAGCCTTTCTTCAAAATCTGCTTCTTTTTGGCGTTTTTGTCCTAGTATTCGTTCAATACCATATAATAATTCTCTCGGGATTCTGGGATTTTCGAGTCCTCTTTGTAGATGAGGTAAAACTAATTGTTTCGCGAACTCTTTTGTATAGTTTAGCCTTTCCATATTATCTTCTTGTAGTGATTGGTACACAACATGCGAATTAACAGGAGCTATATCAATGATGCGGTAAAAAATAGTAAGTGGCCATCGGCGAGAACGATGTTTTACAGAATATTTGGCACACTTGGCATCTAAAGTATCGACACCTCCTTTCGTACGATTATAATGAGCTATAATTTCTGGTTTTCCAGTAATCTGATCCGTGCCTATTGAATGGTGCATCGAAGAAATAAGTAAAACAGCCCTAGATTTTTTTGGCACATGGGAAATTAGGGATAAACTTTTCGTAAATCCGTAAGTAGTTGAATTTACTTGCCTACATAGATGTGGCTGGAATTCCGGAGGGATTTCCCGTTTATTTTTCTTGAGGGTTCCCACACATACGTTAACTTCTTTACTTCTAACTGCTTTACTAATTCTATAGAACTAAACCAATTATCAGCTGTGATATTACGGTTAGTTCCATAAATAGGTTTAGCAAGCCGAAGAACAGATTGAGTTGGTTTATTCATCTTCTTTTCTTCCTCAGATAACCCAGTTCCGTCAGTGTCCTTGCCTATATATATATATATATATATATATTATATATATATATATATATATATATATATATATATATATATATATATATATATATATATTGTATAAGTAACTTGTTCGTGCATCAGTCAGGCACATTATTTTAATCCCATATTTCACAGGCTTGTTAGGCATATAAATAGGCATATAAAAGAATACACTACACTGATTTTACCTATAGAAACGTAAATCTGACATGCGGTACTGGATACCGCAAGAAAACTTTATGTCAACGTAGCTCAAAGACTAAACGTGTACTAAAATTGCAGCAGTTGAGAGCAGGTACAATTAAACCCCACTTGAAGGTACACAGATGGTGTTCTAAGAATCTTTTATAATACACGTTTTACAATAAAATATATTTTCGGCTCGGTATGGCATACCGCATGTCAGTGGTTAAGGGTTAAACTGGCTATCTCGCACATGGTAATATGTTTTTAATTTCAAAGAAATTCACTTCAAATTTCTGTGAACCATTTAGTCGTCTTTCAAAAGTGCATTACAATAGCACTGATTTATGGCGGTGCACTTGGCCCACTAATCTACGATACACTTAAGAAGGGCGGTCAGAGGCTTTCTGCCCACCTCATACCAACAAAAACACGAATCGAGACAGGGTACTGTAAACATGCCGTGCCTCAGCACCGCCGTCGGTTCTCGCCAAGGGGCTCATCTACTTTTCTACCACTTGCTACAATTAATACAACATATTAAAAAGTAAATGTATTTCTTTATACAGATAACATTAATAAGTTAAGCCAGGTATTGTCGTGATATTTAAATGAATTGCTAATTTATTTACAATCAAAATATTGCATTTTTTTCGTTATTATTCTAATTATTTAACCAGCGACCTCAATAAGTTTTACACAAAAAAGTCTTGTTATGTTGATTACAAGACGGTCAGATAGGGAAGCAGCTAGGCAACTGACTCGCATTCGCTTGCCGAATGGTTTAGTGGCGTTGGTTCGATCTACGGCTTGGGAGAGAAAAACAAAAAGGCTAACGTACCTAGTAGATTAAAATTTTATGTTATGTAAAAGTTTATTTGGTTTTAATTTAGGAGTTATGGTAACCGCAATATTTTATAGAGTGAATTCCCATTGTACAATTTTTAGTGAATAAGTTAAAATAAACAATTATTATGACAATTTATCCATATAATAAGGTGGAAAGATCGAATTAATAGTAGAGAATTGAGAAAGAATCAGGAACATGGTCAATTAATCTATAAAACGGTACGTAGGCAGTTATTGTAATACTGATATTTAGAAATACCATTTCTACGAATAATATATATATATATATATATATATATATATATATATATATATATATATATATATATATATATATATTGTGTTAATCACAGCTGACTAAGTTAGAAAATAAACCAAGTTAGACTCTTTGGGTAAAAAACAGCTGAAAGGATAGGCTAAGTGTACTCTTTAGTCCTTTATTGATCCAATATTTCGTTGATAGTTATTAACATCATCAGGGATAAGCTACAATTAGTTTACATGAAAATTGACAATCTGTTATAAATACACTTTAAATCTGTTATAACAATTTAAAATTTTGCTTAATATATCTCCTACCTTAGATTCTATTCTAATACAGGTACAGACAACCAATAAGGCAAGGGCCACTACAGTCTCCCCTCTACTTTGACCATCTAAGAGAGAAGAAAATTTTAGAGGTTAGTGTCTTCCAACCTACAATCAACCACGTTGCTTCACTTTACATGACACTCTGTACAGTTTAATAAGAAATAAGAATTTATAAGATGTAAAACTCTCGAGAGAAGACATTCGGTCCTACACACAATTAGTCAAAATTGTGCATTGTCTTTGTACCAGTCTTAGTGAATTTTAACATTACATGTTTTTTCTGTTTTTCTTTTGTGAGAAAAAAACTTATACAATTTTTTTCACAAAATTTTATAAATTTGACCAGCTTTTACGGCACCATCCTCAAAATCGTAAGTAAGATCAACGTATTTATAACAGATTGTCAATTTTCATGTAATCTAATTGTAGCTTATCCCTGATGATGTTAATAACTATCAACGAAATATTGGATCAATAAAGGACTAAAGAGTACACTTAGCCTATCCTTTCAGCTGTTTTTACCCAAAGAGTCTAACTTGGTTTATTTTATATATATATATATATATATATATATATATATATATATATATATATATATATATTATTTGTAGTCTCAGCAGTTGGTCTGTATGAAATAAAAACTCTATTTGTTATTTCTCAATATTTCGTCACGATTTTGTGACTTCTTCAGGAGAAAACTGTAAATTTATTATAATTATTATATGTAAACAATAATATTGAGAAATAACAAATAGAGTTTTATTTCATACAGACCAATTGCTGAGACTACAAATAATATTTAACACAGTACGGTCAAGAATAATTTGATAAATATATATATATATATATATATATATATATATATATATATATATATATATATACGTCTTCATATCAAGGCGAGATCCGATTAAATCGAGGACAACCCGAGATCCACCAATAGGAAATTAATTAATGGAGTATATTGTTCATAACTATCTTTATAATTAACATATTAATCATGGCACACTTAGAGGGGAAAAGATTTTTGAACTTAAATTTTTTTGATAAATTTACAACAAAATGAGATCCGTAGCTGAAAAGGGAAGGGGAAGACTTATATACGAAATTTTAGATATTTACAGATCAACGCGAGATCAGACACTGTTGCCAGCTCTAAAGAGTATTAGTCGAGCGACCGGAGCTCCTGTTGTATTGCATATTTCCTACTCAAACAGTAAAGTAATTTGCAGTTATGGTGTTTTGTATTTTAAAAATATTGCAAGGGCAGCGGTCAGTTGAAGTAGTGAAACAAAATTCAAAGATAACAGAAGCTAAGTAATGATTATAATTTTTATGTATATTATTAAATAATTCAACATAAACTTTATAAACCGAATTACTAAAATGCTCTGTTTTATTGAATTTGTGAAATCTATTCTCAAAGCTATTTTTGTTTATTATTTATGTACAAAATTAAAAAGGGGAAATTATTTAAACTAAACAGTTTATCTGTACCTATAACAAAAGATATCATTTTAACATTCTAATCGTGCTTTAACATAAAAATATTAGTTTTGTACAAGAGTAAATACAATTCCATACTGAAGAGTAAATAAGACTGGAAAAAGGCTTCTAGAATAGATTTTGGTGGGCACTTTGTTGCTAAAATGCAGAACCTATTTTTATTCGTTTCTAATATCTTTCTAATGCAAAATCACTTGGTCGTCCAAAAATCGTAGCGCGAGGGGAGTGGTGGAGAGCCTTACAAAAAAAATGCTAATTTGGTTTTCGTCATTTTTCGGATCTACAATATCCGAAAATTCATTCTTCAAATTTGCATATCGATCCGGACATTAGAAATATTTTTATTTTATTTATAAAAATACGTCAAACCATTGTTGTATACGGAGTGCCTTCATACAAAATGACTTAGAATGAGTCTGAAAACCCATATTTTTAAAATCGTTTCTCCTCGCTCTACCCCGAAAAATATTGGGTCTAGCAAAAAATGGCTTTCTATAAAAGTTATAGACCAAACATCAGAGAACATGTCGGTTTGTTTAGAATGTCGATTGGATAAATAGTTTAAAAAAAAATTAAATAAATTGAACGGCATGTCACGACGCACAGTGGCAAACGCAGAGATGCGAGGAAGGGCGAGATTCATAATCTGAAGTCAACCTTAAATCGACTTTAGTGATGGCGATGTTGTTAGGGTCGATTTTACATTGAAATTCTGTTGTGTTGTATATTCGATTGCGAAAGTGCATCATTGTGCGTTATTTTTTACTAATAGCACGAAATCCACTGAGCTGAGATTTTTAATATTAGAAGTTTTAAATTATTTTAATGAACAGCAGCAGGTATGACAGTGAACTTGAGTCAAAAATCAGATTACGGCATGTTTCTTTCCGTAAAGTTCATTTCCATTTTAGTTTGCTGAAAGAAGCGGAAACTGGAGAATACATTTTTGTTCTAGTTTTAGAAAAATGTACCCCTATTTCTTTGGATTTGACCATGTGAACTATTTTTTTTGGGAACATTATATTTGTTGGACATGTACAAACTTGCTGATAAGGCTCCAGAATTACATGAAGACTTTATGAGAAGAAATTTTGTTGTGAAAAGTTTGAACAGCAACTTTAACCAACTATTTGTAGATCCAGCTTGAAACATATAAATACAACTCAAAAGATGCAGGAGGAATCGTGGGATTGACTAAAACCAACACAAAACTAGACGAATGGTTGTTAAGCTACAATATGATTGGCATGACGGTAGATGAATTTCGTGCATCATGAGACTTAAGCAACCACTCAACTCAAAACGTAGAAAATAGACAAAAAATTAAAGGATGAAAATTAATGAATATTCTGTACAAAAACTACATGATCAGTTTTTTACGATTTAATGTATTTTTCAAAAGCGTAGATCGTCTTCTCGTAATTTCAGCTAATGAGATTGCATTGCCAAATATTCAAATACCCGTACTTAAATAAACAAAAAAAAAATGGAGAAGCGTCTAGCAAAATTTCTTCTTACTGTTAGAGCTCCCAATTTTTATCAGAATACAAGAAGTACTTTCAACACTTCCAACACTATAAAACTGTCTCTGAAAAGAAAAAAATTATTCAAGCTGAGCAAGAGCTTTTACAAAAAATACTAACAACCAAGGCAATTGAAACTAACATAAATCATCATCATCACAGTCATTAACATCTTAGTAGATGTGTTGTGGTTCATAATTGGGCTTCAGCAGCTCGGACATAAACATAACTAACTAAATAAAAACTAACATAAATATTATGAGAATATTTTCAAATATGAATTTACAGCACATCCAATGTCACTTGTACCTGTAAGAGTTTTATCGATACCATCAAATAAATCTGCCTTAGGTTCTATAATAGGACAGTTTACAGTTATGTCTAAATATCTATCATTACCATTATAAAGTAACAAAAGTGTCACATTCTTGAAGGTATGAGTTTAATCCAAGCCGTTGGCAAACCCTCCAACTGCAAATCATTTGGCGACTATGCAAGAATTTTAAAATCAATAGTGTTCAAGAACCTCTACAACCCTAAAAGGATTGGTTTTGTATTTGACCAGTACTAACAATCTTTGTACTTTTCCATATAAACATATAAACTTTCTCCTACTTCAGACAGTATAATATATAATATTCGTGTACATACTCATCCAAACGAAGGTATGAGGAGTATGTAGCGTGACACCAAGATTTTGACTGCCGAATCTGTTGCTGCTAACTGGCTGGAGTAAAGAAAATGTAGAGCTGGTACCAGTTTTAAGCACGGAATCCAAGTTGAAGAAACATGCATACATATACTATACTCCTAATAGGTGTAAAAGATGAGTTTATTTTTACCTTTTTGTGACGAATAATTATTATATTGGTTTTTTAAATTATCAGACTGTACGGGAGCTCAAATACTCGTGTAAACGGAAACGAGATTAAATTCATTGGTTCTTGTAAATATATTATGGCCCAAGTGAAATGTTACAAAAAAGGTGATAAACGTGAACAATTTTAACCATAGAGAGTGTTACTTCTTTTTATAGTAATGAAGAGTCTAACATAGAGTAAGATAACTAACACAAGATAATAATTAAGAAATAGGTACATAGATTTAATTGTTTTTATTACTATCCTATGTTCTTGAACGTGAAATTTGCTGCCAGAGAAAAACCATTGCAAATTTAGATGTTTTATATATCACAAGCTTTTGAACTTTAACGCCGTCACAACGTCCTTAATAAGCTTTATATAATACTAGATAATAATGTAAGAAAATTTTTGGGACAAACCCCGATGTACCAAGTCACCTAGGAATCGAACACAGAAAGAGTCCCACAGGTCAATCCTTTTGATAAGGTGGGTGTCTGGTATGAGTGAATTTTCTCCTACGAGGGAGTGCGAGCTGTATAGCTAAATTTGGATTTTCTTCAGTAAACGAATTTAAAGGAAATATGAAGTTAATTTGTTTATAAAGCTATAGCTCGTAAACTATTTGACGTACAGTGTCCAAGTTTAGCATAAATGAACTACATATATTGAAAAATATTCCCGTGGAATCTTAACATAGTACGTGAACAGCATAGTTGGTCCCTTAATTATAAATGATATGTAAAACAGATTTGTATTTGTAACTCATTCAAATTGAACGCGGTTAGCTTTATTTTGTAGGTATTTTAAAAGCGATTAAAATAAGTTTTTGACATTTTTTGTAAAACAAACAGTGGAGAAAATATGCGAAGAAAAATTGTAAAAAAATAATACTACAAATAAACAATGTCTCCAAAATTTTTTAGACTTCGAGTACTTACCAACGTGTTCTACATTTTTATCTAAAAAATTACTTAAAATCATCTAACTCCTAAAAATGTCATCAAAACGACGATTTTGAAGCTCTTCCCACTGGTTAAAGAAGCTATTATAGATTCACACAAAAGTTGTGTATTTTCAACTCTAAATTTCTAATTTAATTAATTATTCTAATTTTATATCTATATCTATAATAGTTCTAATATAATTTCAAAATGTTTATTTAAATAAAAATAAAGGGTTCCAGTTGAAAATTCAAAGTTGCTACACCCACCGCGTTCGCAGGGAGAATAAGAACTCTGGTATTGCATAAGTATATAGATTTTGAAAAACCATTAAAAAAAATTCCTAAGTTTCTTCGATTCGACGTCTAGTTCTCGAGATATTTGACAATCGCCTTTCTGGACAGAGCTCTTTAATAATGTAAATAATATTATTCAAACCGGAAATAAGCCGAAGCGAGGGAGAGGTCTGACTGTAAAATTCATTTGCGATGTTGCCAAATTTACCGGATCTCGGGTTGTCTACAAAATGTATATTTAGCATATACACAACAAATCGCTCGCACTGCCTCTACAGCGGATTTAGTGGAACTACTGCAATATAAAATTCACCAAAAGGGGTGCAAAATGAGGTCCAGACAAAAATCGATTTCTTTGTACCCCCATCATTGTTACATCGAGATATCACTATATACACGTGAAGACAAGGTGAGATCCAAAATCGGATCTCGCCTTGCAAAACGGATCTCATTTTGTATAGCTTATGATACAAACGGATCTCGCCTTGATATGAAGACATATATATATATATATATATATATATATATATATATATATATATATATATATATATATATATATATATTAGTTCACAAAGATACTTGTGAGAGGGTTATCCATTAGAAAAAAAAAACAAAGGATCATGCTAGTTCATACTTTAGTGAAAACGTTTCGTATATGAATCCATATCGATCATCAGTTCAATCTAAAAGCACACCAATAAGCTCACAACTATAAACAAATATTAAAGAAAAAACTTACAAGAATATCTAGTTGACAAATTGAGAAAGTAACGTATAAAATGCTCAACTTGGAACCATGGACTGTATAAAAAAAGTTCAATGTTTTTAAAAGACCAAACAGCACTAGGTTAGTTTTATACTGATGTATCTAAAACACAAGTAGATATGTAAATAATATATTGAAGTAAACTGTAATAGATGAAGAACAAACAGAATTTTTATCATTGATAAGGAGGTTTAGGAAACCATTGATAAATTACCTATATTTAACTTCTTCTTCTTTAAGTTCCATCTTCTATCGAAGGTTGGATATCATCATGGCTATGCGGACTCTGTTTACTGCCGCTCTAAAAAGTTCTGCACTACTGCATTCAAACCATTCCCTTAAGTTCTTAAGCCAGGATATTCTTCGTCTTCCCACATTTCGCTTTCCTCGGATTTTGCCGTGCATAATAAGTTGTAATAATGCGTATTTTTGCCCTCTCATCACATGTCCCAAGTACTCAAGTTTTCGTCTTTTAATAGTTAATATGATTTCCGCCTTATTTTCTATCCCTCTAGTTACTTCCATGTTTGACATTCTTTGAATCCATGATATTCGTAGGATTCTCCAAACACCAAAATTAAAAGGCGGCCAACTTATTCAGATGAACTTGTTTTAGTGTCCAAGCTTTCAAACCATAAAGAAGAGAAGAAAACACGTAACATCGAAGCATTCTCAGGCGTAGTTCTAACCTTATATTCCGACAACAAAGGAACTTTTTAAGTTTAATAAATGATGTACGTGCTATTTCAATACGTGTCTTCATTTCTTTGGTTTGGTCTACATCTGATGTTATCCATGTTCCTAAGTATTTATAGTTATTAACACTCTCAATTGCAGTATCTTCAATAGTCAATTAGATATTTGCATGTGCAGATTTAGTCATGATCATGCATTTAGTTTTCTTTAAATTTATCTTCAGTCCGTACTCATGACAGCGTTCATTAAGGCGTTGCATTACGTTCTGTAAATCATTGTGGTTATCCGTAATTATTACTGTATCGTCTGCAAAACGTAAGTTATTTAAAACTTTTCCATTGATAGATATACCTTCTACTAAGTCTGAGAGCGCTTCTTGAAATACCGCTTCACTGTAGACATTGAAAAGTAGTGGGGACAGCACGCAACCTTGGCGGACTCCTCTCTGTATTTTGATATTTTCGGTGTACTGGCTGTCAACTCTTACCTTGGCAGTTTGATTCCAATATAAATTATAAATTAGATATAATTTTCAATATTTAACTGTTGGTAACATATTATTATCACCTTGTGTTAAAAAGGAATTGAATAAAAAAGGGTTACCGCTGATTTATTGTTACTAAGTTTATAGTAGTAATTTCTAGTACAGCTTCTGCTATCGTGTATACGTATGACTCCAAAATATGCAGAGAGCCGGCTTCCTTATCAATGAGTTCAAGTATTATCCACCCTCTTTATCGAAAAATGACAAAATTTAGGAAATATTGAATAGCGTGATCATTCTAGTCAGAACTATAGTATCATTGGTTTAATTAAATTTCGTTTAATGTGTTAATAAATTTCGAATTCCCTAAAGATCGGGTTTTGTTTTTCAAACGATGCTAAGTTCTACTTGGTCTCATACTATACTATAATCACTACATATTTCTCACTACACTTATCTTATTCTAATATGCATTTTTGATTACTCACCAATCTTTTTTTCGACACACTTTTATTTATTCAAATATATTGAATGTATACAATGCATGTACACAAACCAATCTACTGTTTGTTTTCTATGCGGTTTTCAACAGAAATCCGATGAAAATGTTTTAACCAATCCTTTATGCGTTTAATACAGAAACCATGTGGGCTGCCTAAACAGAAATGCCACAAAATAATTGTTTAATTTCAAGCATAGTTTACAATGTGTTATTTACCACCGTATCTAATCTATTCATCGTGCACGTTCACAAATGCATTAAATCCTTTCAGAATGAAATAAGCTCCAATTCGAAAATTACCATCACCATCACATACCGGTTGGTTGAGAAACTCAAACTCGAGTCGTTTCCATCAACGAAATCTCTTCAGTATGAAAAGGGGGAATCTAATCTCCTTCGATATAGAGAGTGAGAACGATCTTCCCGCCAAAATCCTATTAGGCCAACAAAAAGCGTTGTAAATGGAAATTTTCGATAAGTAATCGAACTAGTAATAGTCCAATTTTATCTACAATGAGTCCGATTCTACATTTCACACAGCAGAGACGGACGAAAATATATTCCACATATCGAATTGGTAAATTCGTAGAAATACCGGAGGGCACAAATACAAAACTATCAATACATTAGAGAAATCAGGCTAATTCGTTTTACTGAAACTGGGCCGGGTACCAAATAGTGCTTTAAATACTTGATAGCGTGTTAAATTGATAATTATTTGATTTTTGTATTTTTTTTCAGACCAGTCTCTCTAGGTTCTAGAAATAGGTTTGTATAAAAAAAAAACTACATAAGCCCTAAACAAATTATTCGTAGAAACGAAAATACTTAAAATTTGGAACACCTACTCAAAACTCTTATAAGCACATAATACCAGGGAACTAACCTAGGAATTTTCCCATGACACTTGTTGATACAGGTATCTAACAACAGCTTTTGATAAATTTGGTGATAAAAATATGTAATGTAAGGTACCTATTGGATTTTAACAACTAAAGTTGAAGATTGGTAAATTATAATGCAAAGTGACAAAATTTTGCTAAAAAAGCATAGAAAATCTTTTAAAATGAGGTTCTGTAAAGTTATTGTTGTTAATTTGTTGCTAAATTATTGGAAAAAAGGTTTAAGAGTTGATTTAAAAATAAATTAATAGTAACTTTTTTAAAAATACACAAAAAACTTTGATTTCACGTGCGAAAAAGAACAATATTACAAATGTTCAATTTTAAAAATTTCAAAAAGTTTCAAGTAATACTGACTGCAAAATTGAAATTTTTTATCACAAAAAGCTATTATCTACAAAGTTATGATCGTAAACTAATAGGTCTACATGAATTTTGAAAGCACCAAATTGAAGAAAATGGTCTAAGTTATCAAATTAAAACATTTAAAGATTACGAAGTTTGTTAAATATTTTAAATTAGGTTAGGTTAGCAATTTAAAAAGGTCTATTGCTTTAAAAATGAGCCACCCATCCATGATGCGCCAAAGATAAAGAGTTTAAAAGCGAACAGATGTTACTATTTCAAGAGCTGAATTCATAAATTCAAATTTATGAAAGTCGCATTATCTCTAGTTCTAATCAACGAAAATTTACGTTTTTTATTAATTTGGGTACCTCGTACCTCACAAAAATTATATTTGTATTTTGAAACCGATTTCCGAAGTGGAAATTGACACGTCAACAAACTTACTTTAACCTTCAATTGTGGTTCACTCCCATTACAATATTTATTTCTTTAAAATGCCACAAGAAAATAGCTTCAGAACAAGATTATAATCAAAAAATAAAAAAAAGGGATAACTCTGGTTCTAAGGGTTGTAGAACATTACGTTTTTTTAAATTAGTGCAACAAGGCGAACGTTTCGAATTAAAAAAATATTTTACTATATGTTGATGCATTTGACTTTTTTTTTGTAAACCTATTTTACAATATTTAACATTAAGTTTTTAATTGTTAAATGGTTTATTTTAATAAAATAAGCCTATCAAATTTCATACTTTCAACAGAATTTATATAGGCCTGCATAATAAGGTTGTGGATAAAAGCTTTCTGAGATAAACAATTTCTATTTTGAAATAACTGCTAAGTCTTTGTTTTCTAGTTGTTTCACTGTGAAACTGCATACAAATAAATTTTTTGATACGTTCGGGTTCTAAGTGGTTTTTGCCTAAAACTACTTACGATATATGACGTATAAGGTCATATACCGTATGAAAAAAGTGTATTCACATTATTAGAGTACATTCCTTCAGGAGAAAAGCCAGATGAATCGAGTAGTAATGAAGAGGATTTGCTTGACATTGCAAATATATCAATAATACTTGACCAGCCAGACCAACCTTCAAGAGGCGACAATTCAGAGAATATGCCTGGTGGTGAAGCCATCTCGGACGACGAGAACCCTTCTATACCGATTATTATAGAATTAGCCAAAAGAACAACCCAAAACAAGTCAGCGGCATTTTACGTTACTGACATCAAGCAATTCACTTAGGAAACCGGTCCTAAAATTCCAGATGATATGGATAAGCCAGTAGATTTTTTTACACTTAGTCCCCGGAATACTAATGGACAAATTTGTATTCAAAACTAATCTCTACGCTCTTTAGAAACATGTTGAAGACTCTTCATTTACACCACTTCTGCCAAAGAAATTCAAATTTTCATTGCAATCGATATATTGATTGGAATCAAAAGGTTGCCCAGTTATGCTCGGATATGTATGTGTGCAGAACTGTCAGAACTACTCGAAAAGATATACCAAAAGTCAGAAGAAAGTATCTATTTATGGGATATTTCTGGAACTCTAATATGGAATAACTGCATCTGTCAGTAGGACCTAACCACATGCTTTGGAAGACCTAACCACATAATCTGGAGGCCACATATATTTACAAGCAAGCGGCACATCGATGCCATAAGTATTATTTAATTATGTGTACTGTAAAGCTTTAGGCAGAGTTGTTTTTGCTACTTAAATATTATTTTTTATGTTAAATTAATATGATTATAAGCTCCCATGGTTGGTTGAGGTATTATTTTATACTAGTATTTCAATTCTCTTTGGTAGTCTTATCGTTTCACCGTTCAGAAGACGCAATTATTTTCCGCAAGCAAAAAAACCGAATTTCAAGTCATGCCCTGTCCAACGATGGTCAAAGAATATAATCAGCATATGGGCTATGTTGACAAAACACATATGCTGAATATAGCTTCAGGATTAATCGGCACCAGTGGTAGTAAACCTTCACGAAGTAGAGTTACTTTTCCTGCAGTCACAGGCAAACACTTCAGAAATATTATTACATATTATTATCACCAAATTTATCAAAAGTATTTGTTAGATACCTACCTGTTTCAAAGAATGTCACCAACAAGGTTTTTATCTGCTAATTTCTCTGGCCTACTATATAACATAGATCATAGAACATTTAAACAATATACATTTTAAAAAGTCGAGATTAAGTAAAAATATTAACAAAGTAATAAAAATATAAATATGAGGCTCAATAGGTAAAAGAATATTTAAACTAATAGTAAAAGAAAGTAAAAACTTAAGTTGAAACTTGAAAATAGGACATACAAGAATTACAGACCTAGAGAATTAGAGAAGTGCATACGAGGATATCAGAAAGATAAGAAGATGGACATTCTACTGAAGTACCTAATTAAAAAAAGGTCAACAAAAATATTCAATACAAAAAAAAATGTGGGTTGAGAATCCAGGACTCAGTGGATTAGACTAACTCATATCATTGGTGTGAGATTTTAAAATGTATAGATGATTTCACCAAGCGAAAACTTTTACTAGAGCTAATAATAATGTTGGAGTAGAAGGAATAAAAACCAAAAATTACTTTTATATCATACATTTTCACCAAAAAAAAATATCTACGAACTGGTTTTATGTGCAGATCTGTTCCTTAATTTGATCACCCCATGGAATCTTTGTTCGCTATTAATCATCGACATAATGCATTAGCCTACAAAGCGTAAAAACAAAAAACAAAAAATGAAATAAAAAAAAACAGTAATAAGCAGAGTGCGGTGGTAAGATATTGTTTTTATTTTCCGAGTACAGAACAAATAATCAATCTCTCACACATGAGAGGCGAATATATCCAGCCAGTTAAATTAATCATTCGATTTTCATACCAGCAGAGAGATATATACGTTGGACTGAGCTGAATATTCTCGCTAAATCTCGTCAAAACCGGATTTTCTACGGAAACGAATACAAAGTAACTGAAAAGAACTAAAAAGAGTACTTTCAACCAAGATAATTTTAAAATGGGTTTTTTTTATATGGCATTCAGCCAACTGGCCCATATTTGAAAAGGCATTTATGCTATTGGGTTTTGAGTGTTTGCATGCATAGAGTAAACATAAAAAAATGGCTGTAGATGACTGATAAAAACTGTATTATAAACAAGAGATTTCAATATAATTTCATAAAGGTTTTTACAAAATGAAAACATTTTTTATAGACTGTAGAATATCTTAATAAGTAGACCAGTATAAAAAGTAGAACCAAATGAAAAATTAGACGGTGTTATTTAGAAGGTGATTTTTATACCTAATGTCTTTTTCCTAATTTTTAGCTGTTTAATACAATAAGCTACTGATGCTGACTTAATTGCACAAACTTATTGTAAATTCATTACGTAGACACAACGAAACTCACTAAATTGTGTAATGCTTTATTTAAATTGATCCTCACGGTGTTATATCTACAAAATAAATGACTAAAATACATTTGTGTGACCATAACTTAGCTCGCGGAAATGTGCGAGAATTTTCGGTTTACAGTTCTTCTTGATGTGCCTATCCGTTACGAATGTTGGCGATCATCATGGTAATCTTTATCTTATCAGCAGTAGTGCGGAAAAGCTGCACAGATGTTGTATTGAACCAGATTCTGAGGTTCTTTAACCAGGAAGTTCTTCTTCATGGACCTTGTTTTCCAAATATTTTTCCTTGCAGGATGGCTTGAAGGAGAGCATATCCGAATTCATTTCGTACAATATGTCCGAAGAATTATAACTTTCGAGATTTGATGGGGGTCAGTATCTCTCGGTTTGCATTCATTCTTCTGAGGATCTCCTCATTAATGACTCGATTAGTTCACAGGATCTTAAGTATTCTCCGATATAGTCACATCTCAAATGCTTCCAATTTTCTGCACATATCTTCGTTCAAGGTCCACTGTTCAACATCATACAAACGGACAAAGAAGACGTAGCATCGCAGCATTCTTACTTTTGTAAGATGTATCAAGAGGAGAGGTTGTGACTCTTGAAGAAGGCCCCCTATCCGATTGAAGGTGGATCTAGCTATTCCGATGCGTGCTCTAATCTCCTGGTTGTTGGTCCATTCTTCATTTATTATGGTGCCAAGGTAGTTGTAGTGCGTCACTCTTTCTACAGGTGATCAGTTAACGTAGAGTTGACTTCCTGTTATCCTTTTCTTGCTAATTACCATAACCTTTGTATTCTTAACGTTTATATTGAGTCCATATTGTTGACTGTAGTACGTCATTTCGTTTATAAGAACTTGTAGGTCTTCTAATTTGTCCGCAAATACTGTGGTGTCATCTGCATATCTGATGTTGTTTTGCCGGTAATCGTTTAGTAGAATACCTTTTTCACTTTCGTGCAAAGCTTTGATAAATATTCTTTTAGAGTACATATTAAAGATTAGAGGAGACAAAATACAGCCTCACCTCACTCCACGCATGATTTTCACATAGTCAGTATGTTCACCTTCAACTCTGAGATTTGCTGTCTGATTCCAGTAAATATTTCTAATTATTTTCAGATCTTGGTTGTTAATTCCTGATTTATTTAGAATTTGCATCATCTTGGCGTGCTGTACTCGATCAACCGCTTTCTCGTAATTAACCAGACATACGTATACGTCGCAGTTGACGTCTCTGCATCTCTGGAATAAGACTTGTACTGGGAACGAAGCCTCTCTATTAACAACAGCATTTGTGAACTCGAACTGGTTGGAGGAAATTTGACTTTTACAGAGCTTGTAGATTCTCTTATGAATTATCTTTAGGAACAATTTTATGAATTGACTCATGAGGCTTACAGTACGATAATATTCGCATTTTTTGGCTCCTGGTTTTTTTGGAAGTGGAATAAACTCAGATTTCAGCCATTCTGTTGGTATTTCTCAAGATTTGTATATGTTGTTGAATATCTTTGCGATTATTGCCATTGATTCGTTGTCCATTAGTTTACGTAGTTCTGCTTGTATATTGTAAGGGCCTGCCGCTTTGCCATCTTTTAACTGTGTTATTGCGAAATACACTTCCTACTGTAATATTCTTGGTCCATCATTTACCTCTTTTTATAGCTCAAAGGTGTTATCCCTTTGGTCTTTAAATAGTTTTTCTAGATATTCTTTCCTCGTTCTAAAGTTTGTTTTAGACTATAACATAAAATGATATAAGAAAATGGTATAACAAGAACTTACATGAAATGATTGTGTACAATATTAATATAAGAAGTTTTGTGTATTAGATTGTCACATTTTGGTATCAAAATATGTTATGTGATTCTGCGCATTACATGCTAAAACAGTCATTTTTTAAAATTATTGTTGTTGTACATGTACTGTTAACCTCAATGTTCTTATTCTTCTTTTTGTTATTGTAACGTAACCTCATTTTCTCCAACATTTAACCTAGCTTTTTACCCACGTAAATACCCAGTTAGTTTTACCCTCGTTTTACTTTTGCTTTAACAAAGACATATTATATATTTATGATGGATAAGAAAATTCTCCTATTATCTGCTGCTTCCATTGCGACATTTCTTTTAATTCAGACAAGCAAGAAAAAAGGCCAACGAAATATGTGGCCTAGAGCTTGGCTTCAAAAAAGACAGGAAGGTCGTGTTGTTTTAAGTATGTTTTAAACTGAATTAAAAGACAATGATTCTGAAAAATGTAGACAATTTTTAAGAATGTGTAAGCCACAGTTTTATGAACTTCATGAACTGATTCGAGAAGATATTACCAAATAGGATACAAAATTGTAACTGCGCATGCGTGTATACTAATAATTGGTATCAAAATAGGACATGTTCTAATTTCTATAACATTTTTTGTTAACAGATTTTGTTTTCTGTTTTACATTATGACAAAACTTAGTATACCATTTTCTTATATCATTTTATGTTATAGTCTAAAACAGTCTTAAGTTTACTCTGTATGTCCAAGATGATGTTTGCGTCAGAATCAGTTGTATTTTTTTTTGCCTTTATCTTAGTCCCCTTGTGAGTTCTTTAACTTTTCTATATATATATATATATATATATATATATATATAATATATATATATATATTGTGACTATCGTACTTTGACTGCATAGTCTCAATTTCTTCGCATCTTTCCCTTGCTTCTTTTTGTTTGCTTCTCTAACTTTTGTTCTTACAGTTACGCCGCATGTTTAATTACAGCTATTACGAAAATCAAATTAACTTTTACATGATTGATACTCAACAGTCTGTACTAACTGATCAATTGATCTAACTCATGGGCAATAAATAAATGTCTATTCACCATGCCGTATTCTATTTATTTTTAGGAATAGACGTTTTTTACATTGGGTTCCAGTAGGTTTTAAATGTAGTATTTGCTCCGTCATTGATCTTTTTACCAAGGTGATTTCTAACATTTTTCTGTGCAACTGTGCAGAAATGTAAATTTTGAAATAAACTGACACAAAAACCAAGGATGATCTTGTGACTTTTATTTTTGGATAAATAAGAGAAGTTTTTAGCAAAATATTTGGCTCTTCAACTCTATGTGAGTCTTGACCGCGTTTACTATTTCCCTTCATTGTTGTCGGTCCTGTGCAGCTATTTCCCATTGCTATATTCCCATTTTGCGTAGATCACTGGCTACTGCGTCTTTCCATCTTTTTCTTGGACGACCAACTGACCTTCTGCCATCGGGCCTTTCCCAGAATATGGCGTTCAGGAGTCTTTCGTCACTCGATCTTAGCACGTGGCCCGCTCATCTTATTCGGTTTGCTTTAATGTAGCGTACTATGTTTTCATCTCCATATACTGTCTGGAGTTCATCAGTGTGTCTTCTTCTCCATTCTCCTGTTGGCTCTTCTCTGCAAGGCCCATAGATAGTCCGCAGTATCTTTCTTTCCAGTACGGGTAATTTTGTCGTTTTCCGCTGGTTAAGAGTCCATATCTCGCTTCCATACGTTATTGTGGGACGAATTATTGTCTTATACACTCTTATTTTTGCTGATATTGAGAGTATCTTTGATTTAAGTACGGTCATTAATGAGTAATATGCCCTGTTTCCTGCAATGATCCTGGATGCCTCGTCCTTTTCATATTTATTTTCAGATGTTATGATCGCTCCCAGGTACTTGAATTCTTTGACGACTTCAAAGTTGTATTCATTGATTGTTACGTTTTGTCAAACCCTTGGCCTTGGGTTCTTCGTAACCACCATGTACTTGGTCTTGTCCTCGTTAACCTTCAGACCAACTTCCTTGGCTCCTAACTAGTAACTCTAGCCTCTTGATCGCATTATGATGCAAGCTTTGTTCGCACTCATGGTCAAACCACTGGTTTTTCTTCTTGTTATTCCTTTCTTTTCCTGTAGTTTCCACTGCGGCACTTTCTATGGCGTTCGTTATATTTTGCCAATTCTAGTATATGGTCCATATAAAATATCATATGCCCAAATACAATTCATATAAATTAATGGATATTTGAAAAATAGTATCATAAAATGTTTTATAAATAATATTAAAAGTAAATATTTATTATAATGTTTATTTGTTCAAAACAATATATATTCAATTTAAGCCTTCTTTATTTTAAAAAGGTTCTCAAACTGTTCCATATAAATAGAATAATTTTAATCATCTTTATTTTGTGGTGTAGTGTTGTTTTTGTATTTTCTCAATCTGAGTTTTTAAAACATAGTTTTATGGGAGGTAGAAAACGATAATCGTAGATGTTACCTAAGCAATACCTGTGACCTTAAAGTTAAAGCAATTAAAGATTAAAAAAATAAATTTGAATTGATTGTACCCACGTTATTAAAAAATATTCTTAGAATCGGATTTTAGATTAGCATAAAATCGAAAAGCATAATCAATACGGCACTGTTTGCAGGTAGGGTATCCGGCGGGTAATGCCATATAAGCTACTGTGTTTAATAAATCTCCAAAGTACCACGGGCATCCATGTTATCCTGAGAAGCATCTACGCGGGCGACACAATACACTATGTAATAATCTTAATCATATGTATGGAATATATTATCTGTAACTGGTCGATACCAAGATTCAATTGTATCTAGAGAAATCGACTTTATATATTATGTATATGTACGTCAGAGGGTTCGAAGATCTAGAGGATATTTATTGCAAGAAGATTAATCAGATACTTACGACGGCAATAGCATTTATATCTACCGAACTGGCAACACTGCTGTCATATGATAATATTATGCCAATACGTTTGATATTTTTGGTGGACCTGACTTTATAGGGATCTTAAACGTTTAGCTGTTATTTTATATTTACTAAAAAAGGAAGCTAATCTCATATGTCAAATAAAATCGACATATGTGAATGACTTACATGGTCATATTACAGAAATTCGTCTTTGAATTTTTTCTCGATACGTATTAAGATTAAAATACATTGAAGACACGTTTGGCAACATTTATACTTTTGGAAACAAAATATATAATAACAGGGGGCTACTGGCGAATAAAAAATATGTACATACATAGAGTTTTAAAAAAGCACAACTATAAGCCGTACAAATATTACCGGTACAAAAACTTAGCGATGTTCATAAGAGAAAGCGTTTACAGTTCTGTCAAGACATGCTTACAAATTTGAACAATGGTCCTAATTAGTTTTATAACATTTTAGGGAGAGATAAATCAAATTTTTCAACTTCCGGCATTTTTAATAGAAGAAATAGGTATTCGTGGAAACAAAAATAATAAGAAAAAGAAAAATTAAGCAAATAAACAAGTCAGGAAGAAAATCAATAAATGTGTGGTGCGGAATATTTCAAAACAAAATATTTGGACCATTGTTTTATGATTATGAATTAACTGGGGAATCATATTTCGACACAGCCATGGATGAGTTATTAAATCAAAATTATACACAAAATCAATTAAATAGTATGATATGGCAACAAGATGGAGCCGCGTCACATAATGTCGTAGCCGTTCAAGAACATTTAAATAATCAATTTAATGTGTGGATCGGCAATAAGGGTACCATTACATGGCCACCAAAAAGTCCGGACTTAACACCATGTGACAGCTTTTTATGGGGGTTTTTAAAAGAAGAAGTGTATTTTGATTCAAATACAAATATGAACACTATCACGGAGAAATTTCGCGCGGAAATTGAAAATTTAAATGGTCATAATAACACAATATCTGACGCATTAGAAAATTTGAGACGAAGATATTACTTGTGCATTGATAACGATGGAGGGCACTTTGAGCAACTATTGTAATCTTAAATGTAGTATTAATATATTTTTTTGTAAATAATTTTTTTCTTATCTTAGTACAGTATAGTAGTACCATACGCCATTATAGAACAAAATGAATGCTACATTATGTTATATACTTGTAAATGCAGGGCTACTCAAAACTATAAAAAAATACAGGGTGTCCCATTTGAAATATTGAAGATGCATTTTATTGGGCACTCCCTGTATACAAAATTTGGTCTGTTGCTACACTGTTGGTCGGTACATATAAAATAATACAACTTTTATTTATAACTTTTTTTTGTATTCGCGAAATTAAGGAAAATAAGTGGGGGATCAAAATATAATGAGAAACCCTGTACACATTAAACCTAATCGGTAAATGAAAGAGCCAAAAGAAAGCGCCTTTACTAGTCCTTTTGTTACAACTGCGTAGCTATATACCATATTGACAACATTGGCTTTCTTATGCAGTAAGAGCATGGTTTTCAGAGAGATAATAAATTCTCGTCCAATTAGCCAATATATTTTCCTTTATTTTAACACCACTTTTTTTCTTTTTAATATGAGCTCCTCAACTAGCTTGGCATTCAGTGTCATGCACAAATATTTTGCAGTATCTGAGTAGAGTTTAATTGTTGATTTTATGCTTACTGGAATTTTATGAGTATTTTTGTAGAGTATTTGTAAATTTAACATGTAATAATTTTGTTTAGTTTAATCTTGAAGCATTTTTATTTTTTCACCCTGTATAGATCAAGTGTATTGTTTGTTTTGAATGTTGTTGTGTTGTTGTACTTTGTACTTGGTGAGGGCTGGTTTTCTGTAAAGTTTGTTTGCATATCTTGTTTCCTTTGCGTTTAGCATATCCAGAAAAGGGAGTGAATTATTGTTGTCTTTTTACATGATGAATTTGATAGACTCTTCATTAATGTTGATGTTTTTCAAGAATTTATACAATGCTTCTGGTCCATGAGGCCAAATGATCAATACATCATCCACATATCTTCACCTAGAAACTCCACTAAGCAGTCTCTCTCTAAAAGGTGCAAAAATAGTCATGAAAGAAACAGACATGAAAAAGAAAAAAAAATCAAAGAAGCAACCCTCGTTCTACTCAATGAATAAAAATGTGTAGTAAATCAATTAGCAGAATGTAGCAGGTTTTCGTTATCAATACTTAAAGAAGAAGTCAGCAGAACAAGATTATACCAACATTAGTGGAATAAGAAACCCTGTATATACATCATTCTCTATCATATCTAATATATATGCAACAAACAACACATGTTCTCTAAACAGGAACACTCTACACATATACAAACATATACAAACCTCACATATTTTCAGCCAAATGTTGATGTTGCTTGTAACACCGTGGGCAAAACAATCTGGGCGGAAACAATCTTGGCGCTTATACAGTTATAGTTTTTCAACTAAATTATTAATCTTTTTTGAGAACGATTTCCGGGGTGCAAACCGAAACGTCAAATTTTTGGGCAAAATGTAATTGCCATTACAATCAGTTGTAGCTTATTCAGATATAAACTTCTATATATATATAGTTCAGCTCAACAGGCCTCAAAGGCCCAAGGCTTCAACGGTTTTCTTCCATTTCTTTCTATCTTGTGCCTTCTAAGTTTTTCCAATCTCGTACCCTCAGCGACTTCAGATCTTCTTTTTCCGACTCCAGCCGTTTTCTTCGGGGGCGGCCTCTTTTTCTTTTTGTACCAGCCTCCGTGTTTATTAATTCATTGGGAACTCTTTCTTCCTTAATTCTTGCTATATGTCCGAGCATCTTAATCTTTGAATTTTAGCGAGTCTTGTTATTTTTGGTTGCCCATATATTTGCATTATTTCTTCATTCGTTCTTCTTCGCCAGGTGTTCCCCTCTTTTACACCTCCGTATATCCTTTTAAGAATTTTTCGTTCCCATCTATCTAATTTTACTTCCATATCTTTATTTAGTGTCAAGGTCTCGCTAGCATAGAGTACTGTAGGTCGGATAACTGTTGTATATATTCGTTTTTTTGCTGTTCTGGATATTATCTTCGACTTCAGTGTCTTAGTCAGGCTCCCATATAAACTTAGTATAAGTATAAATTAGATATCTCACAAGAACACAGTTTCAGAATCGGGTTTTTTTTTGCGTTCCAATTTATGGAATTAAAAAAAATGTATACAATGAGAAAAAGGTGTTAAAGAACTATCTAGAAACCAATGCTGAGTTAGGTCGTATTCGTTTTAAAGTATTATTAACGTTAAAGTTAAAAATATAAAGTTTCCTGTGTCTTCCGATTATATAGTGCAGTTGCTATTTCTTAATGATCCAGACAGCAGAGAATAAATAAAACCAAGCTTATACTCCGTACTTTTACATTCAGAATAACATATCAAAGGACTCACAGAATATTTGTCAGAATATATAACGAGTGAGAAACCAGTCTGAAATATTCATTTATCGCTATTTCTGATTTATATTAATGTAAAAAAAACAATGTAATCCCATGCAAGTGTGAAATTTGCTTTTCAAAAACAACACATGAATCTCGAGATAACAAATCTACATATATACCATCCCAGTTAGTGCATAAATTCTCCAACATCTTCAAACTACACATGACAAGTTTGAAATAGGTTTTATACGTTTATATGCATCATCGCTGCATAGCTGATAGAGGATATGAGCTGGATGTCGTATGATGTAAACTCAAGTTTATCAACGGCTTTTTCAGGGTGTCCCTAAATGGTTGCTCGGATATTACGACGGACAGAATAGTGCTGAAACAAAAATAAATGAGTACACGAGTTTATTGGACAAGGAAGCTTATTTCTGAGGTAAACATTTTGTTGTATATTTTGTTTAAAATGAACGTTATGTGTTCCGTTTTAAATTTTTATTTTATAAAGATACAAGAAATGAAACAACATTGCCTTATACTTTTAAAAATAGCATTTAGTATGCACAATTTTACGTTATTCTCTATTTTTTTAATAAAGTTAAACTGCTTAATGGCCGTCGAGTTTCTTTTTTAAATATTTATATAGTTAGATTGAATTAAATTAAATCTTAGTGTTTCTGTACTTAGATGACGAAATTCGAAATGATTAGTGGTACCATGCTGTCAAAATTATACTAGAATGCCGATACCGTGGAATAATGTGTAGTGAAGTATCATATCAGTCATAGTGAGTTTATAAAATCTTATTTAAATTGAAATTTTTCAAATAACTTTTAACTCTATTGTTGTTATTATTATTGCTAATCAAAAATCGTTGTTAGTGCGTTCAAAAATACAAACCGTTTGTATTTTGAGAACGATTTCCGAAGTGGAAATTGAAACGTCAATAAACGTATTTTTATCTTTAATTGTGGCTTATTCCCAGTTTAATAGTAATTAATTTACAATGCCACAAGAAAATAGCTTCAGAACAATATTAACAACTTTATTTATTTTCAATATATCTATAAACCCTTTATGTGGTACTTAGTCAAAGGATTTTCTATAGTAAACAAAGGCATTAAAAAGGTTTCCCTTTTGGTATATGCCTGAATAGAAATGACAGTCGAGTATAAGCTGTTCTTTATAGTACATGAAACCCCCAGCGCATTCTCTCTCTTGGGGCTTTAGGATACTGTTAAGAGCATAGGTAAGTAGATACGCTAGGCTGCGCAAAATGAGACCAATTTGTGCAATGTTCAAAGATAAGTATTGGGTTAGATCTTGGGTGTTATTGTAATCCTTCGGTATTAAATAAGTTGTTTCTTGAGTAAGAAATGATGCTATTTTCCTTTGGATTATACGGTTATATAGTAATGATAGATCGGAATAGGCACCATTTGTGAGCCCTTCAAAGACTTGGTCCTCTTAAAACAAGTCCATTGTATCCCCCATTAGTCTAGTCTTCGGCGTTACTGGGGCACAGGCTGCTTCAGTCTCCAATTTTTGCTATAATCAGCAATGGCTAAAACTCTCTGCCGTTCTGAACATCTAATCCTTTAGTAACGTTGTGACCTCACCGAAAGCCACAAGTCTCTTTAAGGTTAACTTCCTCATTTGGCTCGGTTGTACAAAGGCACAAACCTGGATCTGGCACCTCTGATAGTCCAGTACCGGTCATTTCCAGAGGACATGTACAAAAATTACCACATACTCATTTAAAAAACGACACCGTGAGTTATCCGCCAATCCAAGCAAATAAAGGATAAAGGCTAAGTATACAGTGGCCGGTAAGCCTATTAACTACCATGGAGCACCTTTTACGATCTAGTCAAGGAAGTTGGACTGTAAGACTTTTAGATAGCCTCACTATGTGGAGCCTAGCCCATCGCGTAGCTCCACAAATTGGCCAGGAGTCCTGGAACCTCCGCAGAAGAATCTCTTTGAGAATGAACCAGTACTGAAGGGCACTCCAATCACACATTCGGATCGCACAGGCAGAGTGGATGAGCTCTCTCTTTTCAGAGCGTCATGTTATTCCATTCGTTTCTTTCCAAACCTGTGTGTCCCGGTACCCATACCAAGTTAACCATATTGGTCAGCGCAACATCATCAAGTGCTCTCTTGCACTCAAGCATTAGCTTAGAGTTTACTTTAGACGTTTCCAAAGCCCTTGGCAGTGCTTGACTATCAAACCTGATAGAGATGAGCAAGCTCTATTATCTCCTTAGAACATACCAGGATCACAAAGATCTCGGCCTGAAAGGCTGATGCATGGGAGCCTAGAAGCTAGCCAAATTCAAATCCGATTCCGCTGCAGCACCTGCACTCTTGTCCGTTCTGGACCTGGTGAGCCCGCTTTGCTTCCTTGGATTAAAAATAACATTATCAATTTAGATAAAGACTAATAAATACTCCAAAACTTTTCCTGTCGTTCTTCCATTGTTGCATCTAATAATTTAAGTATTCATTAATAAAGTACTATTAAAAAACTTAGTTCTGTTATTATATTATTAATCGAAATAACAGAAGAAGAACCCCATGCCGAAGAACATCATAGCTGTCGTAAACAAACATAATAATAATATTATTAGTAACAATATGATCGCCAACGTTCGATAATCGGACAGAGTACTGAAAGAAGAAGAATAAATAAACTGAAAATTAAACTATCAAAATAATTTTACCCTAAGAAAAGTCTTCCAAATTTTTACATTTGGAGAGTACTTCTAGCCGAATAGCTGTAAGGTTTCGCCCAGAAAATCCAGTTATTTTTCAAATACTTATGTGAAGTTAATAATTTTTCTAGAAGCTTATATTTGAGAGTGTAATTTAATAAGGCACCTTTAAATATTTACCCAAAGCATAAGTTTGTATATGTGTATACTTTTCGGATTTATTAAAAACCCTTTCAAATTTAATAAAAAATATTGATACGTTTAACAAACAAAGACAAAATCTTTGTGTCAACACTTTGATGTATTCTGTTTTCCGCTTCATATGCATACTATCGCACATAATTCACCTTAAAAACAAAAGCGTACAACCCTGTAAGAACAACTGAAGCACATTATAGAGATAACCTCATTAAATATCACGTTAGTTCGTATTCGAAATGCATTTAAATTCGCAAATGCATTAATTAAAGTTATAAATTTAGAGGTTAAGTAATTTCGTTTGCCTGACGTTGAATTTGAACTAGATAAAACATTAAACAGCGCTGCGAGAAAGGCAGTGAAATAATTTGGAGTTCTAGGTAATAAAGCGACAAGTAAGGAGTGGCAAATAGATAGAATAAATATAAATATTTAAGGAAAATAAAAAGAGATACTCGTATCAAAGTTACAAAATATGCTTACGTAAGGCTAAAACACGTATTGTATAAAACTAGTAACTATTAGAGGAAAACTTCTATTGGTTAAAGATTCGATTAATAATTTTGAATAAAATTCATGTAATAACTAGGAATCTCCAGAAAAATATATGAAAGCACAAGAAATCATCTTAAACAAAATACAATACAAACTAACTGAAATGTAATATCTACACCGAAGTTTTTGTGATAAAACATGGAGTATGAAACTATCATGAGCTATTGGTCATATAATATAACGGTTGTCAAACCCATAGCTGGACAAATCGAAACGTCAAACATTAGTTACTTAAAAATGTGATTTTCATCACAATCACAACCAATAATTGTGGCTTAATCCCATAAAAAACATTATTGAACTTAATCGTGCCACAAGAAATTAGTTTCAGAACCTATAGTCTTTAACTGAATAAATTGAGAAGGGGAGAACTGCTTGCCTTAAGTTGGTCATTCAGAATTATGCCTTTATTTTTTAGTTTATTAATTTCCAAAAATTCTAATACAGAGAGCTTAAGGCCTTTATTTTGAATGTTCAAAGAATTTGAAATTCGTCATTATAAGAATGATTATGGTCTTGATGGTGAAATTCGTATGTAGAATCTGTTTTAATCTTATTCAAAACCATTTATGTTCTGAAATACGTTTATTAAAAGTTCTAATAGTTTGACCGATGTAAGTTTTTCGTTTGACTCTTGTTGTTCTTAATATATTTGATGTGGATTGTTCTAAAAGCTGATGTTGTTCCTTTCTTTTTTAAATATCTGGCTATTTTTGTTGATATCTTGCCTATATAATAGGTATGTAATCGATCAGAAGGTAGTAGGTTTTTTCTCTGGTGGTGGAAATACTAATTTAATGGCTTTTTTATATGAGGTTTTTCATTTTAAAATTTTAGTTATTGTTTGTTCGTTGTACCCATACCAGTGATATTCAATTCTATCTCGAAGTTGTTTTTTGACATGGGAATTTTTATTAATCTGTGTAACATGCTGAATGTTTTTATTTCGGCTCTTTTAATATCTCCTATTTATAAGTCTTTTCCTTCGGTATGCATCACGAAAACTTAAAACGGAACATCAGAAAATATAAATATAGTTGAAGATATAATAAACGTTATTGGTTAAAAATGAGTAGAGTGCTATGTGATTGCTATACGACTTTTATGAACTTACGTCGAATTCATTTTGTATAAAAACTTATTTAAATATCAAGTTGGTCATGATTTTATATTTAAAATTATGCAATAAAAAGTGTATGCTGTTTAATATAAACTAAGCTCCTTAGGAAAATAGAGCAAAGAGCCATTACGAAATGCATAACAGAAACTCGGGCAGTTTGTAAGTCTTTTATGAAATGCCTTTAGCTGGTGTTCTATGCCGCAGTTAAGAAAAATATTAAATAAGTAAAAGGAAGTTAAATGGTTCTCATTATCCGCCAAATGAACGCTTTACTGAAACGTGATATTGATAATTACTTTTAAATTAAGTATAAAACAACCATAATTGCTAGTCTTAAAAATGGAGCCATCGTTAAAACTTTGTAGAGCTAATTAAATAGAAAATTAAGCACTTAAATTTTTATTTCTCGAAAATTCATCATTTGTACAAATTAAATAATAATATAATCAACGTAAAAATAATAAGAACGCTAGGATCTACATTTTTAATTTACTAATTATAAATATAAGATTCTATAAAAAATACATATTTCCTTTTTCTACTATTATTTAATTAAGAGTATTAAGAATATCCTAAGTAGTGTCCGCACTAAGAGGCATAAAAAGGGTGAAATAAAAAATAAAATAAGTAAAAAATAATCGCTTAAAAAGCATAATATTTCACTTAAAAAAAATCATGTCCGGGATCATCAGGATTTCCTGCCAATACTTTTGTTAAATTTACAATTTCGTTTATGCAAAGGAGACTGCTATCGCGGCAAAACATAGGAACCTGGATATGACTAAGAAATCTACATACGGCACTGGATACGATAGAAGAATGGAGTATCCAATGCAAAATAGCAAGAAATCTTTTTTTTGCAGCGGTTATCTTTTAAAAAGAAGAGATATCCCACAATAACAGCTAACAACGCAAGACAGACCCATCGAGTCGCAATTGACCAACGTCTAACATTCACAAAACATGTTACCGTGACAGTCCAGAAAGCAGTATTGGCCAGAGCCGCAATAAAAGGACTCGCAATAAGAAGTAGCAAATTAGATATAAGAACAACTCTGTACAGTAGCTCTTTCAAAAAAATACAACGCGCTAACCTTTGGCATGGCAATGTATTTGCTAATGTTGATTTTATATGTTTTAGAGAGCCCTAAAAAAATCTACAAAAAGGAACACAAAAAACGCCTTTGGCTATCAAATAAATTAATAAAACACTAACAAAGGGCACAAGCCACAAAAATACTAACAAAAGAGGAGAAGAGGGGCCCACATCCTCGAGCGCCGTGTTACCGAAATGAGCGAAGCTCAGGGCAGGGACTCGAAGCACGAGCAAGCAATACAAATCGATGACAAGTCACTAGAGATAGTGGGAACAGAGCGCCCTACGCTGGCCTGCATTGTTCAAGGTAGAAGTTCGTGTAGAAGACCTTGTACCCAGGAATCCCACATAACAAGCACTTTGCTGATAATAGAGCCTCTATAGCGCATCAGAGCGCTGTCGGGTGGGGAGAGGGGTAGAGGATGATCTGTAGCATTGGAGGGGGGTGATTCCTGATTATATGAGTGTTAATTCTCCACACTCCAATGAATTGTATCACCCTAATATCATACTTAAGCGGTGTGTAAGTCTCTCAAGGTAGATAATTCTCACAAGTATTGCTTGATTGTTTCAAAAAAGTTCATTAAGAAAAGGAAATTGTTGCCTGATATTAAAGTTCCAACAACTATATTTGGGTAAACCGCTTTTAAATTTGAAGCTGTTTTGATGACATACGCTGCTGCGTCAGAAAGCATGCAAAGTAATATGTTGCAGAAAAGTAGTTCTGACAAGTAAAAACAGGTATGTCATGGTTTTCGTTACAAATCTGGATACTGTATTACTGTTTGTGCTCTTTTGAGCATATGAAATATTGTATGGTTTCGAATAATAATTAAATTTACAACATTTGGTTTTTTTATTTCTTTAATATCATGGAATAGAGATTAACCTTATAATATGTTTTTAAAACAACGTGAAATAATTATTTTGTTATTTATGTAAAGGTATATTAAATTGCATCATGACTGTGCATCTTCTTTGTTCGCTATACAAAGAAGTTGACGCAAACGATTCGGTAATAGTGGATTGTTTCGATTTAGTTTTATATTTTTTCAGATATTTTTGCTGCATAAATCTTCTTACACGTAGAACTAAGTTGTATTTTTTATCACGTTGAATCTAGAACAACGAATATTTTCAAAAACGAATTTTTTTCAGAAACGAAAGAATTTTTAGATTCCTGTTTGTCCAATATCAAATCTTCAGAATTCATATCCGAAATTGGACAGTATAATTTTATCACCCAGTAGACCGAATGAATTTATTTGTTATTAAATACACACACGTAGTTAATTAGGTTACATTAGATTTGGTCAATTATCAACAATAAAATTTGGACATCAGTCGAAAGTGCTGACGAAAGGTAAACAATTTACACACAACTTAGATACACATGTCATTGGGTCCGCGAATATATTGACCCAATTAAAACTTATATAAAACTAAAATCTCTTGCCTAGAGAAGCGTTCAATCAATATTCATTCAACAAACGTGATAGTCTTCAACGCTCAACTGCAACAGTCTCTACTCAAAGTAATACCGGGTCAACACCCATAGTGTACGTCTCGTCAATAAACTCTGCTACTATTATTTTGTGTTTCCATTACAACTGAACGAACATCTTCACTGAGCCAACGAAGGGGAAATTGTTCACTGTTAAAAATTACTATGGCATAGTATACAATATCAAATTTTAAATTTTTAAACTAATTAATAACAGAAGAGAAATTACAATTTACACAAGAATGATGACAAGTAGGTGCCAAAAACCTTTTCAGATTTTATCACAAACAATTTCTAATATATTAGATCGAACCTACCTTTAACCAATCTTTAGACTTCAGCTTTTTAAACCTCATCTTAATTATTAAAATCATTTACTGCTTAGGAATTATTTTAATTCTAGATTATTGGTTTTCAGACATTTATTGAACGAATCATAATGACTGAAAGTCCGAACTCTCATTTATAAGTATACCGAGAGATGTAAAAAAATAAAGCAAATCACTCGAATTTATATCGATAACCCCTAGTACAAGCACCAATTATGCAAAGGTTATATATGAATTAATATCAAAAGCAAACAATATGTGAAGACTCCCTGATGTGTTAAATGGTCACACAAACATCACAGGAACCGTATTTGAGGAACCCATTTTTCGAATAAACTTAAATATGATGACACCCGAAATTATCTTCACTGGCAACAATTAGTTACGTCCTAGCACTTAGACTTGGCGAAAAATTAACCTTCTATATTAACTGAGATCAAATATAGTTCACTACTCGGTCAAAAACTGCTTACTAAGCTGGCTCAGGGGTACTTGAAGCTATTTTAAAGTATTTGCAAGCCTCCACTAATGAAATTGTTGATGAATTTATGAAACTAACAGTACTAGATGAAAATAAGCTGTAAAATTCGCGGCAAAAAACTGACAGAATCTCCTTAATAAACGAGCACAAGATAATAAATTTCTCTAACACGGATACTGTTTAGAAGATGCAGAACCATTCTACGGCATTCCGAAAGATGGCGCTCGATCTAAAACTAGCTACATTTATTATTGGCCCTGAAATATGCTCTAATTATAACTGTCAATATAGAACGTTTATTTTCAATGTACAAATTAATTTTAAATGAGTGATTTAGTTTTTTAGGACGGAATATACTGAAAAGTATTTATGTTTAAATACGAATGATACATTTTTAAGTGGTTCCAATGTTTAATTATTAATTTACAATTATAATTAGATCATAAAAAGCATCAAGCAGAGAAAGCTGGAATATTTCGGACATGTAATGAGAGGTCCCAAATATAGATTGCTACAAAACATCATGCAAGGAAAAATAGCAGGTAAACGCAGTCCAGGACAAAGAAGAACCTCATGGTTGAAGAACTTGCGAGACTGGTATGGTGTAGATACAAGCATGCTATTTAGGGTGGCAGTGAATAAAATTAAAATAGCTATGATGGTAACCAACGTTCTGAAAGGACATGGTACATGAAGAAGAAGAATTATAATTACATTATTAATTTAATATCTTACTAATGTGTAAATATATTTGTGTTAAGTCGCAGTCTACGAAAAAGAGTCATAACCTAAGACCTTTTTATGGTGAAAGAACTATTCATGCTCGGTAGTGGGAGCTAAGTCTAGAGCACGGCTGAATGGAACCTAAGACCTCAAAATCGGGTATCAGACGCTACCCAGATTTAATTAGCTTTATTCCAACATTGGAGGTTCTCTAACAGTGACCTTCATTTCCTAGCTTCTTGTGGGATAATAATGAACTAAAAACAAACTACCATAATCACATATGAACCATTTATATCAGAACATTCCCCAGAACTCAACATGAGTAAGCTTCGTAAAGTGAGTTTACAAGAGGAGATTATAGGAATTAAAATAATTATAATCCAGTCTATGAATCACTTTCTTATTATATATTATACCTATATATTACCCATTACTTGTCGTTTTATTTTTAAGAGACTAATAACATAGACGAAATAAAAAATGACAAAAATATAATATAGACATTCTAAATCGTACTTTCCATAAACATTCTAAGATACGTAAGTTATTAAAAACTAAGTGAGTTTGTATGTCCGAGCTTCCCTGCGGAGATATGAATAAAAAGAAAATGCGGTGATATTTTACAAAACTAGTGGTTTTGTACGATAATTCAAGCTGAGCTTAATCTAGAACGCAGCATAATTCAGAACATCTGCGGCGTCAAAAGAAATCGCATAAATTTCTACGGCAAGAAAATGGTGGACGGCAGTTTACGACGTTGGACTATTTACTTTTTATTAGTTATTTAGAAAACTCGCTACCAATGTGGTAATCTTTATCACCGTAGTATATTAAAATGTAACATTGCAAGAAATGTACACTGCGAAATTGTACCACGTTTCTGATTCCCCGGAATATCATAATTGTTAAAATAATAAACTAACTCATTCAGAAATGGTTAATTTAGTCAAAAATCAGCACCAATGCAGTAGGTAATATTTATCGCCATAGTATATTAAAATGTAATAAAGTAAGGAATATACACTACAGAACTATTCAACGTTTCTGATTACACCGTTTTATATTAAAGTTGTTGAAAGAAATGGATTAACAAAATATGTATTTCGTCTTAAAAGAACAATAAACTATAGATTTTTACGAATTTTCCGAACTATTGAACGTTTTAGAACTTTAGAACGCTAATCAAAACTTGATTGTAATCAAATACTTAATTACAAGCAAATACGTCACAGCAGCTGTGAAAATTATTAAAAATTGCTTATTATTATTATTGCCTTCCAAATAAAAACATATAAATTAACATCAGAAAGAGTTTAATTATGGTTTATTTTAAATTAAAACGCAAAATAATAAGATTGAATATAATAAATCAGTCAACATAACCTCAAAATGTGACGTATTTGATTTTAATTAAATATTTGATAACAATCAAGTTTTTATTAGCGTTTGAACAACCGGCCCTTAATTAAGGATTTTTTGGTTAAGGTTCTTAACATTCTTATATAAATACAGATCGAATCACATTCCGATGTGGATCAGATGACTGCTCAAAGATCTCCCAATATGCATTAAAAATTATTAACAGAATTATTAACACATGAATGCAAAAGTGAGAAGTGAGGATTTGAATAGGAACAACTGAAGATAAAAATCTACTCATGGAAATTCATAAGAATTGAATAAAAGTTAATAGAATTTGCCACCAAATGCATCCTCAAGGTGGTTTGGTATGTAATTTCAAGTTCAATTTCAATTTCATTGTTTTTTTCAAATATATATATATATATATATATATATATATATATATATAATATATATATATAATGTAACATGGATTCTTCCAGACGGGAAAGGAAAGAGAAAAAAGTTTATCGCTTGGGAAAACAGACGCTGCTAAAGATGTAAAGAGAGAAATGGGGAATCTAAATTCCTCATTTTTCTCTTTACATCTTTAGCAACGTCAGTTTTGCCTTGTAATTGTTAGAAGGCACAGATTAAAGCAAAAATCTGGATTTTAGTTTCGTCAATAGAAATGTTCGGATTTCTAGTTTTGTGATTTATTATCAGATGTCGCTATTGCGTCCATACTGAAGCCATTTTATTGTTGCTTCCTTTTCAGGAAAAATTGTTTTGACGTTCAGAGCTTCTGTAAATCGTCGCATCGATGATTCCTTTTAGGATGAAATACATATAAACGAATATACAGAGGTACTATACCTGAAATCAAATCTTAACTGTCTTTCCTTTCATTTCGATATACTCTTTATAAGTCCAAGAAACCAATTCGCCAAGGATTTTTGCTTAGTTGAGGAGATATGTTGTGGAATGCAATTTTAGATTCCTCATTTCTCTACTTACATAGTTATCAACGTCTATTTTGCCTTGCAATTTTTAGAAGGCACAGATTAAAGTAAAAATCTGGATTTTGGTTTCGTCAGTAGAAATCTTAGGATTTCTAGTTTCGTGATATAAACAAATTTTGAACTAAAAATTCAGCTTAAGTAGACAAAAGACATTATAAAAAAAATAATCCCTCATCAACAGAATAGAAGTGACATGTCAGAAGTCAAGAGGTAGCAACGGACAGATTGACGGACAGATACTTTGTCGACTGAAGTGGGACATAGATATTTATATATGTTCTATCTCTCAGAACATAATGGGGTCTAAATACAGGAAATTACAATATTAAGTGAAAATCAAAATTGGAATTTAGATTCTGACAGAATGTTTAGTAAATACAAAGTTGATCGAAGAGATGATCGCCAACTATTTTTAGAATAAAAATAGTAAAATAAAAGATAAAGTGCATAAATAAATAAAATCGAACGAAATTGAAATAAAATAATTATTTAAAGAAAAATAACAGAAATGTGACGATTATAATGTTACAACTATACTGATGTACAAAATGGTTTAAAGATTTGTTAATAGCAAAAAAATTTAAAATAAACAAAACCACAAATAGGTACAAAAATGATTGTGAAACTTGCCCAAATACCCAAACCAAATAAAAAAACTGCACGTGACATTATTGAAGATTAGTTAAATGTCCAGACGATGAAACCTAAAATGAAAAAAAATGCATGTCTTTCAAATCCTTTTAATTAAACTAATAAATTAAGTCTTTAACAAAAATTTTAAGAAACATGTTTACTTGTATTATAGATACGGATATACGGATTTTACATTATTTTACCAATGAAAGTTTTAAAACTCGAATATCATCAATATATTCAAATTATTTTGCTATTTTCAATATTATTTGAAAAATTCTATCGGCCTTACATTTATGTTCCGACAATAATACAAGCATATACATATGTTTACATACTATTTCCAATATTTACATAGTTTTAAATATATATACTGCACTAAATTATTTACCAAACAATTATTTCAAATTGTAGATAACTCTATATACATATTAGTTATACATATTTACCTATTCCTATGCAAATGCGTTGTTTATTCAATTGAAAATCAATAGAATATAATATCAAACGTATATCGGTTTTTGAATAGCCTACAGCTGTGTTCATATTTCGGGACAAGATGGAAATATACATGCAAATCAAGGCAAACCGGAATCGGAAACACTACTACTCACTGAGTGCCCAGAAGTTACTGAATACTGAAGATGATCACAGCTATTTAGAAAGAAATAAAATCGTATAGGGTGTTAAAATCATAACTGTTCTTCTAATGTCTACGTCTTTTCGGCTATGTTCTGCAAACTTTTGCATTCTCGTATTTTCAGTATGTATATATTACTCAAATGAGAGTGTATCCGCCATTAATGATACCTATGATGCCAATATTGATAGGCGTCACACAAATTACGAAATTAGACCAGAGAAATTAGCAAATAAAAAGCCTCTTTCGTGAAACTCTTTGCTACAGCAGGTATCATCTAACGACTGCTTTTGATAAATTTGGGGAAACAATATGTAATAAACAAAATATTCAAATGATTAAACGTCACGTTTTACTTATAAACAATATATAAACAATGTAATATCGCTATTTGATTTTAATTACTATAGATGAAGACCGGCAAATTATATGGAATAGTGTCACAATTTTATTGAAAAAGCATAGAACATTCTTTAAAATAAGAGTTTGTAAAGTTATTTTTGTAAATTTGTTGCTTAATTATTGCAAAAATAGCTTAAATAAATCGATTTTTTTAAAATTAATTAAAATGTTTCTGAAAATGCACAAAATTACTTTTGATTTCGCTTGATAATAAGGACAATATAACATCTATTTAACTACAAAAATTTCAAGAAGTTTCATTTTACAACTATTGTAAAATTGAACATTTTTGCCCCAGAAAGCTTTAATCTACGTTATTAATACAATGTCCCACTACCCTTAGAATCTGAGTTAGCCCTTTTTTATGTCTCGATTTTACTATTTCAAAAACTGAATTCATAAATTAAAATTTATTAATGTCTCAATATATCCGATTCACACAACGAAATTTGGTATTTTTTTTGCGATACCGCTTTGAACTGATTATAGAAATTCAATTAGTTAATTTGTAAATTGTTTATTTAACCGAGTTATTTGCTTTAATTTAATTTAATTTAATTTGCTTTAAAAAAATACTCGGTAAAATAAACAATTCACAAATAAACTAAATGTATTTTTATGATTCATGATTAAAACCGAGGATATTGAGACTTTTATAAATTTGAAATTATGAGTTCAGTTTTTGAGATAGTAAAATCGCTTCGCTTTTAAACGGTTTATCTTTGGAGTATCATGGGTGCCGCGTTTTAAAAGAAATCGTGTTTAAGTTCTTTTTGTCAAAAAACTTTCAAATAGTTTTTAAAACGCTTATAGTTCATAATCAAAGCCCCGGTGAATTTTTGAAAAGAATAGCTAACTCTTGGGGAATAACTTTGAGTAGAAAATTAGCAATAACTTGATATTTGGCAAAATGATGATTATATAGTTGGGAAGGCTAGTGATTGACTTAATTTCAATGCACTCTAGGTAAGTAAGTGTTTAGTGCTATTCAAGCACTTATAACTTCGACAACTCATTTGCCCTCCCATTCCCAGTTTTTATTCACCACAAATGTCATTTTTAAACCAGCCATCATCAACATCATTATGGCTCTACAGCCATTGGTGGGGCTTGGCCTGCTTTAGGGTATCCTTCCATTCGTCTCTATTAAATGCCTTCCTCCTCCAACCTCTAATGCCAACTATTTTGAGATTCTCTTAGCAGGAAACTGCTATGACAATCAATAAAACGTAAGACAAACAGTGTGATATTATTTTCAATATATGAAAATTCTTATATAATATTCATATTTTTACATCTCTCATCTTAAATATTTTAGAATGTTAATGATTAGGATATAAAAATATTAACCATTTGTGCTATAAATAAAGATGGATGTACTAAGAGAAGTAATCTATATTATATGGTGATTCTATCCAACAATCACGTATTACACGACTAAACATTTTTATATTATATGGCGATCCAATCCATTAGAAATCTAAGGAATCTTCATCCGACCGGAGGTTGTATATAACATGATGGCAGACAATTTATACATATAAAATACGTATAGAATGGGATGAAAATCATCGAAAGAAGACCTACAAGAGAATGAAGAGGTCAACAACAACTTTGTAGTAAAGAATAAAGATGTCAGAACAGTTGCAGAGTTAAAGGTACTTTAACCCAATAGTTTACGCATAATATCGTCGTAGATAAAAGCTTTTTGGAATAAACAATTTCACTTTTGCAATAATTTTTACGTGAAACTTATTGAAATTTTTAAAGCTATTAATAATTTTTCAAAGATCGATTTTTGAAGCTATTTTTACAATAATGTTTTTTCAGTAAAATTGTGTTACTTTTTCATATAATTTCAACAATTAATAATATCTAATAAGATATTGGTTTTCATTGCAATTTATAGCATTGGTTATAATTCGAATTTATATCTTTATAGGGGAAATCATAAACTATAAACATCCAATATTTGTGTTTTCTACCAATTTAGGAACATGTAACAATGTGATAGAACAGCGAGAACAGTTACTGAAGTGCGGAAAAGACACCACCAACCCACAATGATGGAAAGAAAAAAACAATAAGCACAAAAACGAAACATCTTTGATGGATACACGCCGTATTAGATAACTAGATAAAACGTGTTTTGGTAGTGTATTATCCCTACGTTAAAAAAATTAAAATCTGAAGACTTGATACTCAGAATTGTGGGTACAGATCAGTTTAGTTTAGAAATTTCAATCATCCACGCAAAGTAAATCTGCGTCCCTTAGCAAATCCTCATAAAAACCATAAACGCCAAGGTACACAGTTTCCATCGTTACTTTAAGAATCTTATATCCTCGCCAGCTGAGAATTTGACATAAACTATTTGTCATGTCGGATTTTAAAAATAAAAGTTTCCTTTTTTCGCACCTTTGTCTTGGCATGTCATATCGCTGTTATTAACGCGCAGAGGGATTTGGTTCATATTTCTTTCACGAGACATTTCTTTTTACAAGCTGAATACTTTTGTTGGCATTTTTACTTTATCCGTATATGTTTTGCGTTTAATAAATATGCCAAACTCGATTTCGGTGAAGCAGCCCAGAAAAAGACGGCTCTTATTTTGATGGAATAAATTTTTTAGAAGGGCAATTTGTAGGTTTTTGGATTGAAATGATCAAAGCAAGATAAGAATGAGTGAATTTCATCAATTGTTGAATTATTGGGTGAACAGCAGTTTATTGTCACATACATTTATGTAGATATTACAACCGAAAATTTATTTTGGACAATTATCAAAAGTGTTAAAAAATGTGGTTAACAGTTCAAAAAAATTGTCGTGAGAAAACAATGACTTCATAAATTCAAACGGGCTGTTATATTATGGAAGATAGAGTTGAGCGGACTCTGAGACGGATGTCTCTGAAGTTTTTGAAGCGAAGCTTCTATACTGGCGTTTTATTACTTTTTTTCTATAGTAAATTGCTGAGGCGAGCGTCACATTACTTGAGTCACGAGAAGGCATCACGGATAGCGTTGCGAAAACAGTTGGAAGAGTCCATTTACGTGACGAGGAGTGATCGTTATAAAACAAGTAAACTTTTTTAATTTTATTTAAATCTATAAAAATAATTCAATTTATTCAATTTTAAATATATCATTTAAATTTAAAGATACAGAAAACATAGTATGAAACTTCGCGCTCGTTTACAGTACCGCCTCTTATACTACTTTTTTTAAGAAACCGTTTGTTTTTATAAAAATCGGAGATACTGCAGCCAATATTCGTGTAATATTGTGGCTCAGATTTTAATGTTAAAACTATTTACGTTGTCGGGGCCGACGGCTATACGTACCCACCAAAGCACAGCAGCAGCTGAGTTAAATTAGAAATTTAAAAATCTCTTATGTGTGTGAGTGGATCGAACCCAGTCCATTTAGCTTGATACCATAGTGACTGAGCTATGACAGCCACTCTACAGACAGTTGGTTAAGTTTATCGTTATAGCTAGATCGCCCATTTTTATTGCTCAGTCTCGCTCAGACCTCTCTTAGATTTTTTTTAAACTTCCAATTTTATTTTTATAGGGTGTTCCAAAATATACAAAAGATTTGAATTTAATAGAAGAGAGACTGTTTTTTCTTTAAATTGTATTTTTTTTATTGAATTATAAACTACATATACGATAGGCTTATATATGGAACAGCAAATAATCTCCACAGCTTTTCTTCCACATACGCACCCTTTGGTCGAAATTTTCCATGACTATTTGGATATGTCAATTTGCATAAATGTGTTAGGCTTGTTGGTATACCGGGTGGTGAAGCGTCAAACGGGCCATAGGAAACTCAATGGGAAATTTTAAATTGTTGAATTGCTGCTTCCCTAATTTATTTAGGTCAAAAGTCATAAAAAACTATTTGTAGAGGACTAAAATCTGAAATAAAAACAAATGTTAAAACCGTTCTACGAATCAAATGTACTTCAAAATTTTGCAAAAATATAATAGATTTTTAAGACCACCCCTAAAAGTTAGGCCACACGTAATACAAGAATATATAACGTGTGTGTTTTATCATATTGATGTCAGATGTTTGACAATTAGAATTGTCAATTTTTTTTGTTTTATGATTAAATTATAAACAATGAATTTTACTAAATACTACTAACTACTGGACAATATTACTTTGTGAACAATAAATTATATTGTTTACAAATCGATCAATATAATGAAATGTACTCAGTTGGCGAAAAATCGCATAATGTTGTAACGATAATATTTTGCCTACCACAGGGGGCATTAATACGGGAGATAGAAAATTGGGGAAAAAACTATTGGGGGTGGAGATAGGGCAAGCAAAATAATCGCTACTGATGCGAACGGCACTCAGGGTTTCGTAGGAGAGCTGGGGTCGTGGATAAGTAAAAGATAAGGGCATTGGAATGGGGCAACTACAAAAAAATGAAATAAAGGGCTCTTGGGATAAACAAAATAAAAATAAACAAGAAACACCTCAAGGAATTTAATATAGGGCGCCACTTGAGGTGCCTAATTATGCCTATTACAACCACTAGTTGTAACTAGGGAAATAATTAGAAAACAAAATCAAAACATAAAAAACATATCTTTTTCAAATAAGAATCAAAAAAGGTTTGGCTCAAAAAAAATAAATAAAAAGTTAAGACAACAAAATTTAACCTTTATTTATGTGTCACCACAAACAGTTACATGGAGAAATACAAAATTCAAAAACTTACATGTGTCATCCATTAACAAACTCCATTGCTACAAAACTTACAAAATTGCATGGAGGTTAACCTTTTAAAACAAAACAAAACAAATCAACATCAAAAATACTAAAACGAGCTGTCATAAATTAACATTAAATTTCAAAAAAAAACTAAACACAAATTGACAGCTTTACTCAAAACCTAAAATTTACAATTTTAAATGTCAACGAAAGCAATTATTATTTTATAAAAAAAATGTCTGTCTTTAGTTTAAAATTTGAACAAAATGTTACCTTAATTCACATGACACACTCAACTTTCTGAAACCATAACTGGAACCTGGAACTGAGGGCTCCACTCTCTCTGCATGACGAAAACCTCCATCTCCAAAACTGCCAAAAGCCTTGGATAAAAGCAGGAACAAAAGAAAAACAAAACGAGGATGTCCTCCAATCCTCACTCAAAACATTAATAATTGAAGCATTTACTGCCACAAAACCAATAACAAACTGCTACATATTCTTCATAACAAAAGACGAAAATAGAATACTTTACAAATTCGACGTGAATTTGGACATAACGTTGAACCACTCTTGAAAGCTGCTACAACGAGAGTGAAGAAATTCTCTATTAAAATTGAACGCATACATACAAACGCTGACATAACAAGACACCACGAAACGACGTACATATCCTTTTGCGACGCATTAAACTTGAAAAGAATTTGCCGAAGTAAAATAAATAAACAACTCTAAAATGGTTTATTTCAACTTGGCCGACCTAAGAAAGAAATGAAAAGATATTTGGGTTTAAATACGTACGAAATATTTTTAGATCTATCAAAAATATATAAGGTGATTTTAATATTTCGTATACGAGGGGACTTCAATATACTTCAAAGAATCAATGAAATTGAAAATGCTACAATGTTGTATTCAGGCAATAGCGCGAACCTTTTTCTATCACTGCCGGATCTTTATTTAACGTAAGATATTCTAATACACTAAAATTTAATTCCATGTAAGTTAAGTTATACAACAATTCAATGAATTCCAATATACTGTTAGTGTGATCTTTATTCCTAAAAATAATTTATGATTATTTCTAAACATAAAACTATAACAAATGTTATAATTAAACATGAATAAAACATTTTTATTATTGCTCATTCTCCTTAACTGAGTACATTTTTTAATCAACTTAATATTTTTTTAAACAATAAATCACAAAATAAAAATATTGGCCATTTAAATCATAGATAAATATAATATAGTTTATTTAAATATTGTCAAATATTAGAAACGTCAATATGACAAAACGCAACACATTCTTTTCACGGCGTCTGGCCTGACTTTTAGGGGTGGCCTGAAAAATGTATTATATTTTAGCAAAATTTTGGAATACGTTTAAGTCGTAGAACAATTTTAACAATTGTTTTCGATACATATTTGGGTCCTCTACAAATAGTTTCTAATGACTTTTGGTGTAAAATAATTAGGGAAGCAGGAATTCAACAATTTAGAATTTACCATTGAGTTTCCTATGGCCTGTTTGACGATTCACCACCCTGTATACCTTTGACTTAAGTAACTCCATAAAAAGAAAAAATCTCATGGTGTTAAGTCACACGACCTAGAGAGCTAATTCTGATCACCGAAACGTAATATGGTCCAATAATGCCTCCAGCCCAAAATTCGCACGAAACAGTGTTTTGGATGCATTTTTTTTTCGAGGGTCATATTATGTGCGTACTTAGAACCCCAAATGCGGCAATTTTGACAATTAACAAAACCATCAAGGTGAAAATACGCTTCATAGCTTAGGATGATTTTGCTCGAAAATACAGCATCCACTTGTTGATGTTTAATAATCCATTCAACGAAGTCTCTTCGCTGTGCATGGTTATTAGGTGTCAGATCGTGTGTCAGGTGAAGTCGTAAGCATATATATCTTTGGTGCATACGTTTGAGTATGCGGTGTAGCGAGCTTCTTGAAATTTGTAATTTTTGTCCGCTACGCCGAATTGATATTCCTAGTCTCTCACCAACACTCTCAAGTAGTGCTTCGATGTTGACATTTGAGCGCCGTGTTTTTGGACAACCACTGTGTTTAGCGTCACCAATTGATCCAGTCTCCCTAAATTTTTTAATTACTCACTTCTTAGTTTTTGTCTTAGACTACATTTTGTACGAAATTTTCGAACTGTGACCACCAAACTATCAATATTTTAAAATATTGTTCAACAAAACTCATTGTTCTGCAGTGTAATGCTCCATTTTTACTAATATAAGCCTCAATTTTCAGCTGCCTAACTGTTTTTGTTGTTGTTGTTGTTAACACTGTTTTGCACAAATGGCAGTGAATTCAAATATTTCGTGAATTTTGTTACACCTTTTATAATTTCGGTTTTGAATACGTTTTACTTTAAGAACTCGTTTTGTTGTTTACAGTTGGTGATAGTTTTTCTACGTCCCGTATTATTATGTATGTCATTAAACGATAATTAATTATACCACCCATGTTAAGTATTTTGTTTGGTCTCATTAGAATGCATATTTATTCCAAGATAAAGTTTTGCGAGCAGACTTCTAATTTGTTCACTTGACTAGTCTCGTCGCTCGCAACCTTATTTCCACAAAAGCACTTGTTTTAAACAAAACACAATACCCCAGAACAAAGATTGCTGTATTTTTCTATTTTTCCATAATTTGTCTGGCATGCGAGTAGTAAAAAGAGAATACTGCTATGATTAAACAAGAACTCCTTCAGGGCAAAAAAGCAGTTTCAGGATCAGACTGAGATTATTTTGGCGCTCACTTGAAATAAATCGATAGGAAGATATTTCGTCCGTAAGTAATGTTATTTTGAAATATCGAGAAATACGTACTTAAATTACGTACGAAATACGTGCATAAACAAGAAATAAATCCAGTAATTCACTAATTATGTGGAAACATGTGGAAACTTTTGCAGATGAAAGGCAGAATATCATTGAACACACTGAATGCCAAACAGGACCCCCGATTACCATTGAAGAAGTCACGTTAGCTATTAAAAGAACTACAGATGGTAAAGCGGTAGGGCCTGACGAGTTTTGTGCAGAATTCCCAAAACTTATGGATGAACAGGGAATAAAATCGATAACAACTGTATTCAACAACATATACGTACCTGGAAAAATACCCCAAAGCTGGTTACAGTCGACCTTCGTGACCATACCAAAAAAAGTAAATGCCAAGAAATGCGAAGACTACAGAACAATTAGCCTAATGAGTCACTTACTTAAAACGTTCTTGAAAGTGATACACGGCAGAATATATAAAAAATGCGAAGAAGAAATATCATGGACGTAGTTTGGATTCCGCGATTCCATAGGCACCCGAGAGGCTCTATTCGCTGTCCAAGTGCTTATGAAAAGATGCAGAGATGTTAACTGTGATGTGTATATTTGTTTATCGACTACAAAAAGGCATTTGATAGAGTAAAGTATGATAAACTTATAAACATCTTAAAAGAAGTGGGGTTAGATGATAGGGACTTGAGAATTATCTATAATTTGTATTACAACCAAACAGCCAATATTAAAGTGGATGACCAATTGACAGAGGCAGTCTCCATAGATAGAGGAGTGAAGCGCAGGATGCACTCTGTCCTCGGTGTTATTTAATATATACTCTGAATATTTCGAGCTAGCGCTGGGAGAACTACAAGAAGGCGTATTAGTCAACGGAATGCGTCTAAACAACATTAGATATGCCGACGACGCAGTAGTTTTTGCAGATAGTCTAGACGGTTTGCAAAGAATAATGTCGCGTATATCAGATATAAGTAGAGAACACGGACTTGATCTTAATACGAAGAAAACAAAGTACATGGTAGTCAGTAAGCGCGAAATATTAAATACACAGCTTTTGGTTAACCAACATCCAATTAACAGAGTGGACAGCTACACATACCTTGGTACCAACATTAACATCTAATGGGATCACTCCAGTGAAATAAAACAACGCTTAGGAAAAGCGAGATCAGCGTTCATAATGATGAAGTCTCTTTTCAGAAGTCAAGATTTGCCACTTGCTACCAAAATATCTCTCATTAGATGCTATGTATTTTCTACGTTAATATACGGAGTAGAGGCCTGGACACTTTCCGAAGCTTCTTTGAGAAAACTCGAGGCATTCAAGATGTGGTGATACAGACGTATTTTAAAAATTTCATGGGTGGATCGTGTGACTAATGTTGAGGTCCTACGTAGAATAGGCAAGGAATGCGAGATTATTAACAGCATCAAAGAGCGCAAACTAGAATATCTTGGCCATGTTATGAGAAATGAACAGAGATACGACTTGTTGCAACTCATTCTCAGGGCAAGGTATTTGGAAAGAGAGGACTAGGGAGAAGAAGAATATATTGGTTTTAAAACCTGAGAAAGTGGTTTAAGATATCGACAACCGGACTATTCACAATAGCAGCAAGCAAAGTTAGGATAGCCATGTTGATCGCCAACATCCGGAACGGATAGGCACAGTAAGAAGAAGAAGAATTCACTAATAATAGATCAGTTTAAGGTAAAATTGATTTACGAAGCTTTGAAAACAAGTGACCAAATCTAATAATCAACTATCCTTAAATATAAATCCGATTCAAATACGCCAAAAAAATTATAGAATGTATTGGGATAACCCTCTTGATAAAATTTAGTATATTATAAGAAAATAATACTCTATAAATAAGTTATTAAACGTATACCAATAAATTATATGTTGTTAAATAACTGCAAAAAAGCTAACCAAAAAAATATACCACATGAAAGATTTTTAATGGGTCATTTGACTCAGCATCACAATAAATCACATATCACATACATCACAATCACATATAAAATAACACTACAATACGTAATATCAACTTTTAGAATGGTAAGTTTGAATCACAGGTAAGACAAACAGGGGACAAACATATTTGTACGATATTTATAACTTAGGTAGATAATTCAAAAATAATCACCTGCAACCTAATGCCGTACGAAAATATTGGTATCAATAGCATGGAAATTTTTTTATTTTCAGAAAACTGTTTCTCTACTTTCGGCAATTTGACAAGTTTTTTTCAGCGCCGTACATTTATGCCGGAAGAGGGATGAGAAATCTAAGGTGCAACCCTTAATTTGAACCCCCATGCTTTGTGTACCAATTAGAATTGTCACCCTGGCGGATTAGGGCCCGTATGTTGATATTTCGGGTGGCACTGTTGTTAAATTTTAACTTGGTAATTTAATTCCAATACAGGTGAGATATAGTTTTTATATCACGACTGTCAATATATTTGCTTTTTAATATATCTACAAGTTTTTTATGTTACATTATTAAATGCCTTCTTAAACTCTACAAAATATTAGTACGTGTTTTTATTTACGTCCATGCATCTCTTCGTCATGACATTTACATAGAAACAAAGCTTTTCTTGGGGTTTTAGAAAATTGGAGTAATTCTTTTTAAACATAGTTGTGTTATTTGCTTATATGTCCTCTGAGGCATAGAAAGGAAAACGGATGATTGTCTTAAAGTTTGTGTCTATATTATTGTGTCATCTTTAATAATCCGTACACATTTTATTCTCACCACATTTTACTCACTTCTTTTTGGGCGCTACTTATACCGACGTTCAAGTTAATACATATTGTGTTCTAACAATATTGTGTGTATTCCGGCCCTGTCTGATATACTTTAAAATCTAGAGCAAAATTTATAATTAAACGTTCTTTACTCTAAAGCCAACAGAATACTAACAATTTCTGCTTGCCAACTAACACATGAGCATTTCTAATTCGCTTGGTTAGCAATTAAGGATTTAAATCATTTCAATGAGATTTAAGTTCAGTGGGTAATTTCAAAGGAAGAAGATTTATACCAGCCATTCGAGCCCGTCAAAATAAACAAAGCGATTTCGATTTATCTACAAAGGTTTCAAGGATGTGTGTGTATTCAATATAAACTTCTAGTGTGAGCTTGCTTGCAGAGGCGTAAGTAAGAGGATAGACGGGCGAATGTCCCTTCCGAAATACTTTAATTAGTTGGAAAATTAGGGGGGAGAAATAACCACGAGATGAGCATGATATTTTGGACACTGATTTTAAGGAAAGCAAATAAATTTTCTATTTGTTTGTTTATTGGTCAGTTCTATATACCTACATATATTCTAGAAAATTAGTCTCAACCTTAGACCACTAGGTTATTCAACCTTTATAGTTTTGGTTTTCAAGTTCATTCTTTTAAAATATTAGTAAAAAAAGAAACGGATCGGACCTCTCACTATACCTGACATTTATTGACTATGTAAAGGTTTTCGATAGCATAGACCTACGTACAGACGCTCTTTTACATTGTCGCCTAGATTCAAGTATATAATATGTTAGTCGGCAATATGTACGAAAATGCTATTATAAAAGTTTAAGCACACCGTAATTTACTGCTCTAGCAAAATCTGCTGCAACTAAAAATATTTAAACTATCTTAGATTCGCTGATGACGTCCTATTTATATAAACAACTAAGGGACTAAGTACAGTACAATTACATTAGGTGTAGAAAAAAAACCACTTTTAAGAACAAAAAACTAAACTAGATAATTAAACAGTAGAATAAAAATGGGAAAACATAATCGATTGAATATTGGTTGCACAGTCACCAAATACCGTCCAAGCTGGTAAGCTGTTTCAGCTTGTTACGTGCCTTCACTTTGTACAATATTGCCATGTTTTACATTCTGCATACCTGCAAATGGCTGTTTTGTATATTGAGGTCTTTATGGCGTTTATTGGGCATTTTATATAGTTTTTACTTGTGGCAATTATTTTTCAAATGTTGCAATATATTCTAAAGGTCAATGGCCTAATGGAAAACTTCAACATCTTTATTTTTTTTACTTCTATAATTCTTTTGGAAGCTATGTTCCATCTCGTTGGATGATTCATCAGTTAGTCATATATTACACATATTTAACTGGAATAAGATACACTAACGTAATTAAAAACATATATGAAAAGAAGATACACTAACATAATTAAAAACATATGAGAACATGCCACCATGCAGATAAAGCTGGAAGAAAGCACAAAAACTAATCCCATAAGACTACAACGGGGAGTAAGATAAGGAGACACCATCTCTCCTAATCTATTCACCCTTGCTCTAGAAGACATTTTTCAGAAACTAGAATGGAACAATAATGGTATCAACGTCGACGGATCATACTTAAACCACGTGCGATTCGCAGATGACAAAATTTTAATAGCCGATAAGAGCCAAGAACTAAATAATATGTTATAACAATTAAATGCAGTTTCAGGAGCGGTAGGCTTAAAAATGAACTACAGCAAAACAAAAATACTGAGCCGAGACCAGAGAAATCTAACAATACAAAATCATACCATACAAAATGTTGAACATTATGTATATCTCGGTCAGGTTATCAAACTAGGAAAACCAAATCAAGATGCTGAAATTAAAAGAAAAACAAAACTGGGATGGGGCGCTTTCGGCAAACTAGCATATATCGCGAAAAACACATGCATTACTGTAAACTTAAAAAAAGAGGTGTATAACACATGCATACTACCAGTTTGTACCTAAGGCTTGGAGAAAGTAGCCCTTACCAAAAATCTGCTAAAAAATTAGAAACAACACAAAAAGCAATGGAACAAATCATGCTTGGAATATCACTAAGAGACATGATTAGAAACACCGAGATAAGACGTAGAACGAAGATTAGGGATATTGTGGAAGAAATTACAAAAATGAAATGGCGCTGGGCAGGTCACGTAGCCCGACATAATGACAACAGGTGGACACGGAGAATTCTAGAATGGAAACCAAGAACGACAACAAGAAGCATGGGAAGACCTCAAAAAAATGGGTAGATGACATAAGAGCAGTGGCAGGCAAATAGTGGATTAGATTGGCGTAAGATAGAGAAATATGGAAGCAATTGGGAGAGACTTACATTCAGGAGTGGATGGAAAATGGTTGACAAAGAAGAAGAACAACTGGAATAATTGCATAATAAAATAATTATAATTGATGTCAGCTTAGAATATAAATAGATCCAGTTCTGTTGGATAGATACTTTACCAAAACAATCATTTATATATAAAAAACGATTTGGATAATATGATTCAGTAGAACAAATGTTTTGAATATAACATAGTAATGCATTTCGAATATTGGAGTTCCGTGGTTGTGCGGCAGACGCGATTGACCAATTATGACCAAAAATAGATTATCGAGTTGAAAGGAAACAACACTCGACAAACCTGGACAGACTTTCCAATGTCAAAGAATTAAAATGTTACTTGACAGGAAAAAAAGTCCTGAAACAGGTCTGGAAATGTACAGATAGCACTGGAAACATAATTTGGCGAAACAAAAAATTAAAAGCTATATAAAAGCGCGTGATACCACAAAGCAATATATCAGCGGAGCGCCTTTCGAAAGAATTGTGGTAGTATCAAGACCTTGCGACTTTCCAGCGGAAATTGACGTCAAAAATCAAGCAATTTTGAGAGGGTAGGTGTTGTAACTACCATACCATACGCTTGTACGCTACTGGTAGAAAAGTCTAGTTTAATGGAATTGTTAAAAATCACCAAAACACGTCGCCCGAATCAGTGATGAAAGATGGACGAAGAGATTGCTTGAGAAGAGGCCGAGGTTAGAAAACAGAAGAAGAGGAAGACCCCCTACTCGTTGAACTGACGATCTCAAGAAAATGTCATGAAATGAAAAGTGCTCAAGATAGAGCACAATGGACAAAAATGAGGGAGGCCTATGTTCAGCAGTGGACGCAAAGGGCTGGGTGATGATGAGGATGAGACAGACCAGCAACAACTGTAATGTATATTATTTTGCATCTGTATATTACCTAGAAAAGTTTGAAAGTTGCTGGATCTTTAGCAAATTCAAGAACATTTTTTTTTTGTCAACTGTTGAATTACTATTACTACCACCTGTATTTAAGTGATATATGTACGTTATAATAACATAATTTGTGAATCGATCTTTTCTATTTTTTGGCTATTAAAAATGGATTCACCTTTGCAAAAATTCATCATTTATATAAAGTGATAGTGTGGTGATAGTAGTGGCGGATAGTGTATATGAGTTACAAAAATGTAAATTGTAATTAAATATGTTTAACCAAATTGGGTATTCAGAAGAAGGAATCAGTTCAAAGGCAACTGAACGAAAATTTAATTTGGGAAAATATTGGCGAAAACGTCGATGAGGGCTTAAATAAATTCGTAACGACAGTAAAAGAAATCTGTGTGAGAAATTTACAAGGCAGGTCAAAGCCAAAAAAGTAGGCTTGGATGACAGATGATATACTGGATTTGATGGAACAACGGCGACTAGCAAAAACCAACGAAACACTTTACAATAGCATACAAAAAGAAATTCGACGTAAAATACGAGAAGCAAAGAGTCAACATCTAGCCAAACAGTGTCATGACATTGAAGAACTCGAAAAAAGATACGACACGTTTAACATGTATAAAAAAGTAAAAGAAGCGGCTGGTATCTTCAATAAGAAACAAAATGCATTGCTACAGGATGAAAATGGTAAAGTAATATTCGAAGTAGAGGACAAACTTAAAGAATGGGACAATTACGTCACGAACCTATTCGAAGACGATAGGAGTAGTTCACCTCCCGATATTACTAACTGCGACGGACCCCTAATAACAAGCTGTGAGGTTATAAAGGTCATACAATCATCAAAAGATGGCAGAGCGACTGGTCCTAATGAAATTCCAACTGAAATATATAAGCTTATAAAAGATAGCAATGTTTTAGAGGCTATAACTTCGTTTTTCAATAACATTTATACCAGCGGACAACTACCTAATGGTTGGTCTAACTTACTGTTTATAGCTCTACCTAAGAAGACAACAGCAAAAACCTGTGCTGATTATAGAACCATCAGTTTGTTAAACCACTTATTGAAAATTTTTCTGAAGGTAATACATGGTCGTATCTACAATAAATGTGAGGAATACCTGGATGACACTCAGTTTGGTTTCCGTAACGGATTTGGAACGAGAGAGGTACGGTTTGGAATGAACGTACTTGCTCAAAGATGTCGTGATATATCTGTAGACATATACTGTTGTTTTATTGACTTTCAAAAGGCATTTGATCGTGTTAAGCACTCTATATTGATCGAAGCTCTAAAAGACATTGGCTTGGACGGCAGAGATGTTCGAATAATTGCAAATTTATATTGGAATCAAACAACATCAGTTTTAGTAGATGGTGTGGAATCACAAGCTCTCAATATTAAAAGAGGAGTACGGCAGGGATGCCTCTTGTCACCCCTGCTTTTTAACGTTTACTCCGAAAGAATTTTCAGAAAAGCACTTTCTGAAAAACAAGAAGGAATACTTGTGAACGGCGAAGTCATCAATAATTTGAGATATACGGACGATACAGTACTCCTAGCTTCTAGTCAATAAGATCTGCAAACACTACTTGATAGTGTCGTTGAGAGTTGTAGGGAGGCAGGTCTGGATCTTAACATAAGGAAAACCAAAATACTCGTAATAAGTAAACAACAGAATATAAAACCGTGTATATATGTAAATAATACCAAACTTGAGCAAGTTGATAAAATCGTCTACCTTGGACAGCAATTAAATTGTAATGCAGAAAATCACGGCGAAATTAGATCCAGAATAGAGCAGGCTAGAGCTGCTTTTAGAAGGATGTCCAAGGTGTTATGTAACAGAGACCTAAAATTGGCATTAAGGATCCGCCTACTTCGCTGCTACGTGTTCTCGGTCTTACTTTATGCTGTCGAGTCCCTAAGTTTCCTGGGCGGAGAAGATTCGTAACTCCACATTACTAGAACGTCTCAGCAAGACTACTGAGATCATAAAAAGCATCAAGCAGAGAAAGCTGGAATATTTCGGACATGTAATGAGAGGTCCCAAATATAGATTTGCACTGACTTTCCTTGGAACAATTGCAGGACAAATTGTTACAATACTAAAAATATTAACAAGAAATTAATTATATTGGATGAATTTTGAACATTTAGAAATTAACGGGAATTTGATATTTTATGAAACATTAACAATAAAATCTGAAATGATCAATCTTAGACTCACGAAAAATTATCTGAATAAACAACTATGCACACTATAAAATAATTAAAAAACTATTCTTATGAACATATAGAAACTAAAATAACTTATCAGATTTAGTACCTTTCAAAATTTCGTAAACCCCTTGAACTAGAGCACACACGCCGCTGTTTATGAGACAGCGAACCCATCCTTCATAATTGTTTGAATAATTGGTCTGAGTCTTGGGAAAAGGGCTATAAATGTGATAACGATATCTGAGGATGCTTAACAAAAAACAAATTTTATGTTTTGTGAGCAATTATAATATCGTCACAAATTAAATGAATAGGCAGTTAATGTTAGATACGATACTTGGAATTTTATATTTGAGAGATAATTACGGACGAAAGAATACAGTAAAGAAATATATATACATCTCTATCAATTGTGCTTGGTGTGAAGTTATAAGACAGCTGACAAGACTATTTTTTTGTTTATTTAGTACACAATATTGTTCAGACGCACATTACGAAGTGATAAAATGTTCTTCACTTATATATGGACGTAGTTAAGCAGAAAACGTCCAACCCACAAATTGTTAAAAATGAGTTCTTTACACCAGCGAGCATATAATTTCTTGCTTTATAATATGCAGAAACCGTCCAAGTGAAAACATTACATACTCTTTTAATAATCGTCAAAGTTCTAACCCACAAACTAGGTTAACTGAGATTTTCATTGATAATAAAAAATCCAAGTGGGTTGAATTTTTTCTAAAAAATGTATGTCGATCTAAGTAATCGTGTTAAAAGAGTGGTTAAAACAGGCTAAGTGGGTTGGATCACTTTAACGCTCCATGCGATAACAAAACTACTGTGCATTTTTTTGTGTTAAAAACATCCAAGTGAATTGGATGTTTTCTACTTATAAATTTCGGTATACTTGTTAAAAATAAGAGTATAATCAGAAATCGTCCAAACCACTTGGTATCATTTTACGTTTACTATTTCATTAATATGTTAAAAGTAGTTTGAATCTTCGATTTCGGTCGATAATAAAATTTTATTACGGGAATGTGCCCTATTAATGTTTAAAACGTGCCTTGTGCGTATAAACCCTGGAACTTGGTCGATAAAAATTAATTTATTATAGGTACTCATCTTAAGCATAGTAATCACTTTCCTTTAGTTTTAAGTAAATGTGCCTATGTATTGATAAACATTTCTTTTTATTCAGTTGTGTCTGATTTTTCTGACTGTTCGGGTTTAAAAATACTTATTTAATAATAATTATGTCGAAAAGAAGCAAATACATGTGTGAGCTAGCAAAACTTATGGAAAACCAAACAAATAGTGTAATGTCTAGCGTGGAATTTGATTCAAATATTACCAATGTTGAGGTAAGTCGGAAATTTTTTATTAAAAAATAACTATATGTTGTTTACTGATTATTTTTTCGTGGTTTTCGGCCAGATTGAAGAAATAACACAAAACTCTCTTTTTTTTTACGACGTTTCAATTTATTTTGTTACTAAATCTTAAAAAAAAAATAAAGAAAATAGAAGAAAATAGAGTTTTGTGGTATTTCTTTAATCTGGCCGAAAATCACGAAAAAATAATCAGTTTATAAGACACGGCTTCTAAAAGTTTATGTTGTTTACTAAATTTTTAAAATAAATGCATTTTATACATCATTACATAATTTAAATATATTGTAGAATATGGATGATACCAATGTGACAGAATTCTACCGTCACAGCGAACCATCGTCATCCAATAGTCGTATTCGTGAAATGGTTTTAAACGAGAAAACTGGATGTTTTGAATCAGCTTCTACCATAGATTCTGTTGATGATTATGATGTAAGTATTAAATCTTTGTACCTATACTGTTTAGTAAAATGCTTTATAATGCTATTCGCTATATTATTTCTATTTAATGAAAACTAAACTTTGATGTACCTATTGTTACAATCTAAAAGAAAAAATACAACTTCCTTAGGTACACACAATTTTGTAAACACATATGTATTAATCTTATTATACCAATGTTAAATTGATACCTATTATTATGATCATCAATTATTATTGATTAAAGTAATTATACAATAATGTAAAGCATATGAAAATTATTTTTCGATGAGTACCTATAGTAAACTTTATGAAAAAGATTAATTTGAATGAATTGAATTTGTTTTATTTTTTGGTACCTGGTAATTGATTAAAAGTTAACTTCTTTAATTAAAATAGACGCTTTCTATAATTTTTTGAAATTTTTATTTAAAATATTATCTAATAATACCTACCTTTTTATTCTTACAGAATATGTCAATAAGTGATGTCTTTAGTAGCGGTTCCTCTGATATGTTTATACCATCGTCACATGAAGAGAGTTCCGATAACAATGAAAGTTGTGATGATAATCCATTTTTAGCCAGTACATCAGGTCGTCCAAAGAAGGGTAGAAAAAAGAAATTTGCAATGACGCGAGCAACATCAAAGATTAATAGGAACAAAAATGAATCTTACATTGACTACAAAGGAAAATTGAAAGCTGCTAAAGAATTTCAATATGACTACAATTGTAACTGCCCGATGAAATGTTCTGAGTTGATTTCTACAGAGTCACGAAAACAAGAATTTGATCGTTTTTGGAGTCTTGGGTCTTATAATGCCCAAACTATCTTTATTGCCAATAATATCCACGAAATGCCGAAAAAAAGAATGTATGGAAGAAACACTGAAAGACGTCTGTATTCCAGACAATATTCCTTACTTAATCAGCGTATTTGTAGGCAAATGTTTATCAATAGTCTTAGAATAACTCCGTCAAGAGTAACAACAGCTCTGAGAAAGGTAAACAATCGTGCTCCAATTCTTGATCAAAGAGGTAGAAAACAAGGTGGTTTAAACAAAGTCCCTGAAAATAAAATTCAGGAAATAATCAACCAGATCAATAAACTGCCTAAGTACATATCGCACTACTGTCGTGAAAACACGTCTGCATTATTTTTACCGGCACATCTCTCATTATTAAAGATTTATGATCTATACAAATCTGAAGTTCAAAACCCTGTGAAATTTGGTATTTATAAGAGGATTTTTTACGAAAAATTTAATTTGAGATTTAATGTTCCCAAGAAGGACACATGCCAGGTATGTGATTCATTTAAAATAAAACTAGAAAATGAAACGGATGATCATAAAAAGCAACTTTTACAAATTGAACTCGACACTCATCAGGATTTGGCCCAAAAATCACGAGAAACATTAAAGGCAGATTTAAAACGAGCTAAAGATGAGGATAATGTAGAGTGTTTAACATACGATCTTCAAAAAACTCTACCTTTATCCAAAATTCCAACCAATGTAATATATTATAAGAGGCAAGTTTGCTTGTATAATCTCGGTGTATTTTCAGGCAAACGTAATAAGAGTTATTCCTATGTATGGCTTGAAGGAACTGCTGGAAGAGGAGCTCAGGAGGTTGGTTCCTGTATTGTAAAATATTTAGAAAACATAGAAAGTACTGTTGAACATCTTATATTGTGGTCTGATTCTTGTGGAGGCCAGAACCGTAATATTAAAATAACACTCCTCATGGCCAGTCTTCTTCAAACCAGCCATAATATAAAAACTATAACATTTAAATTTCTGATTTCCGGCCATAGTTTTCTACCAAATGATAAAGATTTTGGGGATATAGAATGTCAACTCAAACGTCAAGAACGAATATATACACCTTTAGACTATATAAATATAATAAATTCATGTCGTAAAAAGTCTCCAATAACAGCTACACAAATGAAAAAGGAATGGTTTTTGAGTACCCACCAGCTCGAGAAGGCCACAATAAACAGAAAAGTTGGCACCAATAAAGAAAAAATAAATTGGTTGGAGACAAAACAAATTATATTAACAAAAGAAAATCCTTACCACATCTTTATGAAACCTAGTTATTTTGGCGATGAAAGTGTATGTTTGGATATTGAGCGACGAGGACGATTAAATACAGAGAGCTTTTCGGCGCTGCTTATGCAACTCTGGCCCAATGGTAAACCCCTGTCAGAGGATAAAATTAACGATATTAAAAGCTATTTACATCTAATTCCTTCAGACGCTAAACCGTTTTATGAAAATTTTACAAGTGCTAATGTAGTCGAAGACGTTGATGGATTTAATGTTCCAGTTCTAGATTTTGAGGTAGATACCCACAATAATTAAAACTTTTTTTAAATTTACATTTACATAAGAAAATCATTGTAATTTTGTTTCTTTGGATCATTAAAATTTTTATAAAAATATGACATTATTTATTTATCTGAAAGATTCCAACCCACATAAGTATGTTTTATCGAAATTTTTTTCGGATTTTTGTTTTTTGTTAAAAACGTCCAACCTAAAATTTTCAAAATAACTTCATTGAAACTTACATTTAAAAGAAATTACAAACGAGGTGCCTACGAGATGAATATCATTATCTTAAAATCATTGCCAGGCGAATAAATTATGCATAGTTTAGCTAGGGCACACTAAAATCTTTTAAACTCAATTTCCCAACAATCACTTTTTTTGGGTTGGACGTTTTCTGCTTAACTACGTCCATATTTAAGATCCATCTTAAGACTGCAGGTTATTGTTATTCACATAGTAAGTCTTATAATAAAAGACTTTGATTGCAAACATTTTAAATATTACTTCTTTCTTCTTGTTCTTTTTATATAGACATAACTCTGTCAGTTCTTGATGTTCTCCACCTAGCATCTACATTGTATATCTGTACTTTTAGCTCTGTCTCATAGTATTTTACCATCAATTTTTCTAACTGTTAAATAATATTAAGGGTAACAATTAAGAACCTGACTAGTGCTGCTACGGTCAAATATTAGTTGCTGGAATGTGTTTGTTCACAATCTTTAGTTTAAACCATCAATGATAACCAATTAAAAGAGATATCATATCGACGCAATATCATTCAGGATTAGTAACAGCAGGAAGAGTCAGAGAGTTCTGCATCCCGTATACAGGTTAATCTCCTCATTTTTAATTCCGAAGGGGACATATTGCTATCTAATGAGTAATTTGTGCGCTATTCAATAAGTGTTGGTAAATAGGAAGAAACTGTCTAATCATGTTTCGCTGTCACAATATAAGAGGTGTTCAAGTATTATGTAACGACATTTTGGGGGAAGCGGGATAATACAAGGACGAGAGGGGTGTTCGAACAACGCATTACGTTGATGAAAGTGGTTTAATAATTTCAGAACCTTGTCCATCTGCTCTTTAAGTATCACAAATTTTAAGGTCGCCCAATCTTGTTTCTTCTTTTGTTTATAGGTCTCCCTAATAACGTCATACCAAACATTAAAATGTCACAACTTACATTAAAGTGTCAATTTTCATTTAACTTCATGGCAAATTTTACAACGTTATTGATACCCATACACAAGGAATCTACGTTCCTGTAGTTGGCTGTATACCATGTATTAAAAATTTAATTAAAAATCCTTTGTAATAGGTATATGTTAGGCCCAAACGGGCTAAGTTAAAAAGACAAAACGTTTTCGGAAACCATGTTCCATCATCAGTGTCTAGGACTACATGAATGAAGCCACCAAGATTAAATATGTGGGTAAAAACCCGATTACATATGTTTAATTACATTTAGTTTTAACATAATGTTGTAATAATATAGGATTATAGAGTTACCGATGGATTAGGTAACATGGCGACATATGACTCCACGTTGAAGTTGCTAGTCCTGAGACGGTATGTCTTCGAGGACTGTAAACTGTGTGTGAGTTGCACTCATACAGTCCTCGAAGACATACCGTCTCAGGACTAGCAACTTCAACGTGGAGTCATATGTCGCCATGTTACCTAATCCATCGGTAACTCTATAATCCTATATCATTACAACATTATTTTAAAACTAAATGTAATTAAACATATGTAATCGGGTTTTTACCCACATATTTAATCTTGGTGGATTCATTCATGTACTCCTAGACACTGATGATGGAACATGGTTTCCGAAAAAGTTTTGTCTTTTTAACTATGCCCGTTTGGGCCTAAAATATACCTATTACAAAGGATTTTTAATTAAATTGTTATTGATACAGCTACCGATCAAACAATACAAAGTCAGACAGTCGCTAAATTGAATTTTAAAACCACAAACTTAATACCCAACATATAACCCATTTACAGCTATTTACGCGATATATAAAACGAGTCGTATAGATAAATCGATTTCAAATAATCATATACTAACTTTTCATTAGACAGTACTGCTATTACTGTCTGTACGATTTATCTTTATTCCTTCCAATTGAGATTAGAAATTATTATTTGAACGGTTGGTGACAATTTACGTCGGTTTCTGCGGCTAACGCAGATGTTCATGGTCTCGATTAATTCAAGCTATAAATTGTCTTAAAGTTCACACTTTCCTCATTCGTATCTTATTGATGTCAGTGTGATAATAGAGAATTTATATTACTCTGTTTCATGAGAAACTTTCAGCAGTTACTTTGATAGCTTATATAATCTTCGTCAAGAAATGATTAGTTTAAATCTAATTACTTTCATACTTAACTTCCTGTATAAATACTTCAATTAATTTCTTCTAACAATCTCTAAAAATAGACAAATCGACGACGAGAAGTATACAGAAAAGTGTATGTGTGTGTATGTCAACGAATTGGAACTCTTGCTTATTTTTAAATACAAATTATTGAATGTAAAAAAAGTTAATTCGTCGTTGTTAGTTTTCAATGAACAATAATAAAAATATGAATTCATTTAGTTCTACTGTTTCAGAATCGACAGCATATCCCCCTTTTCTGAATTTAAATGGCTTTCCTATCTGAACCAAAGTCCACATAGGCGTATATGTGGTAAAATTAATCTCTTTTATAGTCTATTATTTTCAACATACAAAGTGATTTTATGTTGTCCAACTATAACTTTTATTTTAATGATTTCGGCGCACATTAAGTCATGGGCATAAAAAGATTTTATGAAAGGGTAGTAAATATCAAGATTTATGAGCTTTTCGTCACATCTAAATTAATCCTGCCTCTAGCAGTAACATAATACAGTCAGAAATCACTCCCCAAACCTCGATGGTTAGATTTATTTTAAACCCTAATCGAGAAACGCTCTAAACTAGAGGTGAGTGTATTCTTAGAGGATAGTTTAGGAACGATACCGCAATTAAATAACTGGTTTGATTATCCAACAATAAAAATGCGTCGCAATGCATTGGACCTCAGTAGAACATTAATTTTTTGCTGTTACCACTAAATTTCAGAAACAATTTCTAAAAACATATAACTTAAATAATGGAGAGCCCTTTAAAAAATCGAAAATATTATTAAATGTTTAATTTTAAGTACAACGGCTAGTAGCCGGTCAAACTAATATATAAGTGTATTCTTTGCCATTTTTTTAAACAAACTTATTATAAATACACGGAAGATTTTTGTGTATTTATACGTGTAAGACATAAAGAAAGCTCTGGAAATATAAGAATTGTTCCACCGTATATTTTAGCATCTTCTAGTAGAAGTAATAAGCTGCTGTAGTAGTGGCAAACACGAGAAAACATTGAGAAGCAAATAGCCCAGTCGAATAATGTTTGGAAACCTAAGAAAAAACCGTCTTAACTCTGAATGACACCACTGGAGTCTTCGACCCGATCATCTTGAAGACCTAATAATGTATGCAATTTGATAATCATTCCATTAGTCTTCTTAAAGATATGCTAAACTGTTACGGCAGGTTGTATCTTTCCTTATGCTCATCCATTGGAGCTAACTGATAAAAGAAAAATTTCTATTCACATGCTGATGTATCTTATGTCAGGACACTACCTCAATAAGCTCAATATATGGCAAGGTCTGTTATCATGTGAGGATATTGGACAAAACTCCCGAGAAAAAAAAACAAACTCTACTCGATTGCAGGTGACTAAAACAGAAAATACTGATATAGTGGTCAAGGCAGAAGGCAAGTTGTCTTTTTTGTCATGAAAAGGGTTAAAAGAGTAGCTTTGTCCTGCTATAAGCGACTCGTAGCACTCTCCACATTAAAAAAAGCGGATTTATGATGCAGATAGGCGTAGATGACTTAATTTTTGGCAGACCCTAAAATGGCAAGAAAATTTTTATTATCAGAGAAATTAAACACGCCAATGCTAAAGAGCCGTGAAAGGATCCGTGGTTGATCGGAAACTATGAAACTGGATCCCATTATAGGACATATTGTCGAAAATAAATAATTACTCAAAAGTTGTTATCAAAATCGCGAGCGTTATGAGTATAAGGGGCGCAGCACAGAAAAGGTTAAAGATGTTGCAGTTTGGCAACTTTATGCAAATATTAATTAAATATTAAATTGAAATTATTTCAACATCGTACCGAACAATTCCGCTGGTAGTACGAATTAAATTAGCTGAGTTCACTACTACTTGCAAGTATTTCCGGAAGACATCCATTTGGAGATTAATTTTGCAATTTTGACCCACTTTTGTTCTGGATCTGTTCCGACACAGTGTTGTGTCTTACCTGCGGGGAAGCTCCGCTGCCATTATAATTGTTATATTTTGTTGCGAATTTACATTGGGATGCTAAACTAGTTCATATTGTTTTACGGTTGAACTTTTTAAATGAACTTTTAGCGCAACATTTTACTTTCTTCCGAAATTAATAGAGTTACTTACAGATTATTTGTATCTTTATTGATTTCTGTATTGTTGATTTGATTATTATTGATTTGCTTACATTATTAGTTTTATTGATTCACCAATAATTGAATATGTATTTTATTTCTAATTTTACCTTTTAATTGCATTTATTATTACGTATATATAATATATTTCTTCTTTTCAAAGCGAAATGAAAAAACAGGCGGGTTCTAGATTAAACGTGTACAATCAGACTTCCTTTCTAGTAGTCTCATATATGTTATATAGAGGTCATCGTATATGCAGTAAGCAACAAAGTACATTACGAAGCAAGGTTTAGATCCAAAAACGTTAAACCTATCTAAACGCCAGAAATATAGATGCATAGGTCACACAAAATGTTTCATATGTAAAAGAAAGGATTAACGATACCACAGGACCTCCTTATACATAATCTACAATTTAAGACGGTTTAAAATAGTTGTCTAAAACACCCAAATTTTGTACACCATTTTTGTACACCATTGAAATTGCATGGTCAACTTTTAATAGAATGAGAAAACTTTTTCTTATTCTATTCGGATAAGAACGCTTTGATGTTATATTTTCTTTACCCTTTTGTATGAAGTTAAAGCTTGGACATTTAAAAAATTAAAAATTAAAAACCTAGAAGCATTCGAAATCTGGTGTTACCGACGTATTTTGAAAATATCATGGATGGATCGCAAAACAAACGAAAAAGTTCTTGCACAACTAGGAAAAACAATGCGAAGTTTTAAATTACATCAAAATCAGAAAATTGGAATATTTGGGGCACATCATGTAAAATGAAATCGTAGGCTTCCACGGCCAGAGTCAGAATTATAGTTTATTCGTCTTCCGGGTTTGGACCGTGTCATTTGTGAGTGACCCAAAAGTGGGTTCATCTCGACGTTTCGCTACAATTATATGTAGCTTCTTCAGGAGAAACAAAGAAAAGAAAAAAGAAAACAAAAGAACAGGAAGATGGGTAGTTAGCAACGGTAACTCAGTTACTCAACGCAACCAGAGGCGAATACTAACTACCAAGATGGGCATTTGGTCACAGTAACTCAACTACTCAACGCAGCCAGAGGTGAAAACCAAATGCCAGGACAGGGATTCACGTCCAACAGCTCAGAACACTAACGCGTCGAGAGGCGGGGAGTGAATCCGACGATTACTCCGCTACCGCTCTATTTATAGTCGCGGTGCCTGTCGTGTCGGGACGTATCGGCACACTTCGTGGCGCGAACGTCAAGAAGCGCGCGCTGACCAATCATGTGGTGGCGGGACCGGATGGTGGCTCTAGACTGAGATTCCAGATGGGAGACAAGTAGTATCCTTCCTCTCGATTGATATTATGGGGATTTTTACGGATCTCTAGAGATTCGCGGATTTTCCTGGAATAAAAGAAGGGGCTCTTAGAAATAATATGGGTTTTTTCGAACAATATGGAATGACCGGTTTCTTGGCAGTGTTCGGCAACTGCAGAATGGGAGAAAAGACCTGATCGAATGCATCTTTGATGCTCTTGAATCCGAGTTTTGACGGAACGACCAGTTTCGCCAATATACACATGTCCACATGAACAAGGAATAGAATAGACACCACAGGAAGATAGGGGCGGTAATGGGTCCTTAGGAGAGGGTAGATATTGTGAGATTTTCTTGGGTGGTCGAAAAGTAGTCCTGATACCTTCTTTGCGAAGAATTTTGCCAATCCTATCAGTGACATTTCGAATATACGGAAGAAAAGCCACAGGAGTATTACCCGAAGATTCTGAATTTGTTGTCCTAGGGTGTAAAGGGGGATGTAGATGTCGGTGTGTAATATTTTGAATTGTGGACTTGGAGTAACCATTGGCGACAAGGGCTTTTTGCAGATGGCCAAGTTCTTCTCTAAGGTTGTCGGGTTCAGAAATCGAAATGGCCCGATGGATGAGAGAGTTGATCACAGAATTCTTTTGGGCAGGATGGTGGTGTGATGAAGCATGTAGGTAACGATTCGTGTGAGTCTTTTTTCTATAAACAGAGTGACCCAATCGGCCATTGGGCTTGGAGGTGACTAACACATCGAGAAAGGGAAGGGACCGATTATTTTCTACTTCCATTGTGAATTTTATACTCGGATGTTGTGAGTTAAGATGATCTAGGAAGGAAGAAAGGGTATGCTGACCATGGGGCCAGATGATAAATGTATCATCAACGTAGCGGAACCAGACTTTTGGTTTTAAGGGGTAAGATTCTAGGGCTAAAGACTCAAAGGCTTCCATGAAAATGTCAGCAATGACAGGGGGAAAGGGGAGAACCCATTGGTGTTCCAGATATTTGTTTGTAGAAATTGCCTCTAAAAGAAAAATATGTTGAAAGGAGGCATTTTTCGGCAAGATCTGCCAAAACCAAAGACTTGTTATCATTGGTCAAGTGATCTCGCAGAACAACTAGAGAGTCATGTATGGGAATATTGGTAAATAGGGATGATACATCGAAACTGACGAGAATATCTTGGGGATCGACTGTGAGGAGGAGATTAAGGTGATGAAATGTGTGGAATTTCGGACATAAGAAGAGGTACGACCAGTATAGGTCTTAAACTGATTGGACAAGTACTTTGCGAGTTTGTAGGTAGGAGAGTTAATCGTAGTCACAATGGGACGAAGAGGTACGTTATCTTTATGGATTTTCGGAAGACCATAAATTCTGGGCAGAAAAAACTCCATCTGCCCAGAATTTATGGTCTTCCGAAAATCCATAAAGATAACGTACCTCTTCGTCCCATTGTGACTACGATTAACTCTCCTACCTACAAACTCGCAAAGTACTTGTCCAATCAGTTTAAGACCTATACTGGTCGTACCTCTTCTTATGTCCGAAATTCCACACATTTCATCACCTTAATCTCCTCCCTCACAGTCGATCCCCAAGATATTCTCGTCAGTTTCGATGTATCATCCCTATTTACCAATATTCCCATACATGACTCTCTAGTTGTTCTGCGAGATCACTTGACCAATGATAACAAGTCTTTGGTTTTGGCAGATCTTGCCGAAAAATGCCTCCTTTCAACATATTTTTCTTTTAGAGGCAATTTCTACAAACAAATATCTGGAACACCAATGGGTTCTCCCCTTTCCCCTGTCATTGCTGACATTTTCATGGAAGCCTTTGAGTCTTTAGCCTAGAATCTTACCCCTTAAAACCAAAAGTCTGGTTCCGCTACGTTGATGATACATTTATCATCTGGCCCCATGGTCAGCATACCCTTTCTTCCTTCCTAGATCATCTTAACTCACAACATCCGAGTATAAAATTCACAATGGAAGTAGAAAATAATCGGTCCCTTCCCTTTCTCGATGTGTTAGTCACCTCCAAGCCCAATGGCCGATTGGGTCACTCTGTTTATAGAAAAAAGACTCACACGAATCGTTACCTACATGCTTCATCACACCACCATCCTGCCCAAAAGAATTCTGTGATCAACTCTCTCATCCATCGGGCCATTTCGATTTCTGAACCCGACAACCTTAGAGAAGAACTTGGCCATCTGCAAAAAGCCCTTGTCGCCAATGGTTACTCCAAGTCCACAATTCAAAATATTACACACCGACATCTACATCCCCTTTACACCCTAGGACAACAAATTCAGAATCTTCGGGTAATACTCCTGTGGCTTTTCTTCCGTATATTCGAAATGTCACTGATAGGATTGGCAAAATTCTTCGCAAAGAAGGTATCAGGACTACTTTTCGACCACCCAAGAAAATCTCACAATATCTACCCTCTCCTAAGGACCCATTACCGCCCCTATCTTCCTGTGGTGTCTATTCTATTCCTTGTTCATGTGGACATGTGTATATTGGCGAAACTGGTCGTTCCGTCAAAACTCGGATTCAAGAGCATCAAAGATGCATTCGATCAGGTCTTTTCTCCCATTCTGCAGTTGCCGAACACTGCCAAGAAACCGGTCATTCCATATTGTTCGAAAAAACCCATATTATTTCTAAGAGCCCCTTCTTTTATTCCAGGAAAATCCGCGAATCTCTAGAGATCCGTAAAAATCCCCATAATATCAATCGAGAGGAAGGATACTACTTGTCTCCCATCTGGAATCTCAGTCTAGAGCCACCATCCGGTCCCGCCACCACATGATTGGTCAGCGCGCGCTTCTTGACGTTCGCGCCACGAAGTGTGCCGATACGTCCCGACACGACAGGCACCGCGACTATAAATAGAGCGGTAGCGGAGTAATCGTCGGATTCACTCCCCGCCTCTCGACGCGTTAGTGTTCTGAGCTGTTGGACGTGAATCCCTGTCCTGGCATTTGGTTTTCACCTCTGGCTGCGTTGAGTAGTTGAGTTACTGTGACCAAATGCCCATCTTGGTAGTTAGTATTCGCCTCTGGTTGCGTTGAGTAACTGAGTTACCGTTGCTAACTACCCATCTTCCTGTTCTTTTGTTTTCTTTTTTCTTTTTCTTTGTTTCTCCTGAAGAAGCTACATATAATTGTAGCGAAACGTCGAGATGAACCCACTTTGGGTCACTCACAAATGACACGGTCCAAACCCGGAAGACGAATAAACTATAATCACATCATGTAAGGTGAAAAATACGAACTTCTAAGGAATATAATGTAGGGTAAAATCAAAGGCACAAGAAGCGTAGAAGGCGTAAAATCTCGTGGCTACGCAATCTCCGTGAATGGTTTGGATGCAGTTCAATTCAACTATTCAGGCGCGTAACAAACAAAATTATAATTGTCAGAATGATTTCCAATCTCTGATAGGAGCGGAACTTGGAGAAGAAGAGAATTTTGCTATTGGCCATAATAATCTTACGTTTTCAAAAATCCTTATCTATTTCGATATCACATTGATTTTAACATCTGATCTGATTGGTGATGTCAAGTACTGAATACGAAAAATTCGATATATTTTTGCAAATTGTATAGCGTTTATTTAGTAAAACGCATGATAAACAAATGGAAGAGATCGATTTGGAGCTGAGAGTCAATAATACGATACCGAAACATTAAAAAGAACGATATGTTCCAGTTCCACTCCGAACGATATTCAAACAAAAATAACATTGCAACGCTTTATAGGACCTCTGGAAAAATTTATGGGACTACGCAGGCACATACATCAAGCCGGTATTTCAACACTAGCTTTAATTAATTGTTTATGGTATATAGTTCGTCGAAAACACTAAATTTATCGCCACACGTTTCCCCTTTTTTCTCGTTTCGTTCGAAATAATTGAAAAAGTGCTGGAATGCTATCAGTACCGTCGCGGTAATGGGATGTTTCATGACCTCCTTTTCTCTTTATATCTTTTTATAAATGAACCAGAAAAGGAGTTATGATAGATTATAAGAAAAACGAGTTTGCCTCCTCCGTAATTTGTTTTAGGTATACAAAGAAATTTACTTTCAATTTATTTCTTAATCGTAGCAAAAATTGTATATGAGATAGACCGGGAATCACATAAATATATGAACAAGTTATGAAAATATAGAAACGATATTTAATTAAGGTTTTAAACATATGTTATGTTTTTGTAGGGCTCTTTATAAAAGGGGAAGGAGAAGGGGAAGGGGAAAGGGGTTTTAAGTTATAAAAGACGAAAACGAAAAAAAAACACTATTTAAAATATTACAAAACAAATGAAATTGTTTTACACATCTCGTCACTGACGTCTCGTGATTTAACTGTCAAAATTTAATTTACGAAAACTTCCAGGCAACAAACTTTCATACCAGTCGAAAATATTGTCGGCAAAATTTTCTGTCTTATGATATATACAAAAATATGTCTAAAGCGTTATTTGATTCTAATGAGTCTAATTGTAAAAATGTAAAACAAATGTTTTTTGAAGCCAACAATCAGTTGGCAAAAAGTAAATATATAGCAAATATTTTTCAAAATATTTACTTTTTGAAAATTCAAAAGATTTTATTGCGTTAGAGCTTATCATTAGTTCGCTATGATGAAAGCCCAGGAGGCAGAAATATGCATATCAGTGAATGGTGGTACACAGTAAAGAAATCAATCCTTAACTATCTATTTTATTTTTAATTATGAATCGATGTGGAATATTAATTGTTTTTACAAAAGACATCTCTGCTGTATTAAAAAAATAGCAAATTAAGTAAATGTAATGAAATTCAGGCAAAAGTAATTTTCCGAAAAATTATGAAAAGCAGTCCCCAGTTTTATGGAAGCTGCTGTACAGCAAAAGATCACAGTTATCATTATCAAAAGCCATTAGTCAAATAACCCCAGAAGTGTATTTCCTTTGCCCCCACGAAGGAGAAGTAAGTAAATCTTTGGCGTGGCTGTTGGTGGGCCTGCACCCTATGGAGCTATCGCACGATTCATCTTCGCTTTGACTCCCAAACTGGAGTTATTTTCTGGAAAGCCATTGTTAGAAACAACCAAGGCAGAAAATGTGTTAAGCGCCGTTCCTAAACTGAGTTTTACTTGTACATCAAAGATGATAGAAAGGAATTGTACAGGGATGGGCTGGTCTATTAATATTTTTAATATTTAATATACATTTTGAATTTACTTGCGTACTGTTAGTACTATAATTTCAACTAAATTCTAACACAGGTTTAAGTTTCGGTATCTATATTATTGTAAAAAAACTTATTATGTAGTATACAATTTATTCAAACTAGGTGCATTTCATTTTCTTAAATTTTTCTTGCATATAGATATGCTGATTATTTCATATTTAGCTAGTCTAAATTCATCAATGGCATGGAATAATAGGGTACAGTCTACAAATTCTTAAATTTAACCTTTACTATATATGAGAAGGCAACAAACTTTAACACATTTATGGAACAAAATCATTTTACTAAAATAAACGCTTCTGGTCAATGATAACCAGAATGCAAACAGAATGAAACAAAAACAACAACAACAAAAAACATCAAACACCGCAACAAAGTAATGACACACACACCTCGAATATAACTATAAAAACCAGATTGAAAATATGTTAAGTATGATAGAGCTATCGTATTGCCAAATCAGGATAAAAAAGTTTTATATTTGTATTAGTTTGTAGTTCTTCTTCGTCTTTTCTTTCTCATTATAAATAATTCTGCTTGTTCATTGGCGGATTAATACCTCTATGGAAGGTTGTCACTTCATCTTTTGCGCGGTCGTTCGATACTTCTTCTGCCGATTGGTAACTTATCTCTTTCTATTTTGACGACACGGGCCTCATTCTGCTTATGTGATTATTTCATTCTTTTTTTCCTATTATGTGTCCATTCATGTATACACTGTACGTTACATTTTCTTCTAATTCTAGTTTGTAGTTAAACAAACAAATAAATATAAGAAAATAATACCAATACATTGGCTATATTAAATAATAGAAAAACTCGATGGTATCTTAGGGAAAGCGCCCACCAAACTGGCATGGCAAGTGGCAAGTAGCAAGTAGCAAGTAGCGCGCGTCTAGCATGTTATTTAACATGCAACCAATGAAAACGAATGATTCAGTGCACACCAAAATGACAGTGACGTCATTCATTCTAATCATTCGTTTTCATTGGTTACATTTTAAGTAACATGCTAGACGCGTGCTACTTGCAACTTGCCACTTGCCACGCCAGGTTGGTGGGCGCTCTTACTTAAACTCAGGATTCTCAGTCAGTGTATTTTACTTGATTTTACTCAGCCATAAGAGACTTTAATGTAGATCATTGGTCATCATCATTTATCCCTCCATTAGCGGATATATAAATCTCTCCTCTGCTTCTGGTCTTCCATGTTTCTCTTTCCTGTTCTTGGTCACCAGATAGTAACCTCTTTATTTCCACTTTCGTCCTCTCATCTGACGGGCTATCCTACATGCGATTTTCTTCACCTTGAGCTCTGTCTTTATTACGAAGCCACGTGTTTATTTGCTGTCTGTCAACTATATATCGAGCATATTTTCCTGTTTTATTTGTGTTGCTTTTAATTTTTATATGTTGGGTTCATAGCGAGGAGAACACATTGTATAAATAATTTTAATTTGTGTTGTTGTGTAACTTTTTATCTGATTTTAACTGACCAAATGATCTCCACGCACTATTATATTCTCCGTTTGCTTCTTTCTAGTTGGGTTGGCTTCAATCTACCAACCTTCCTCAAATTACTTTATACGTTTGATAGTAATATTATCTCGTCTACCAATATAGTTCTTCCAAGAAATAAGTGAAGAGCTTTTGGAAGATAGTAGGTTTTTGTTTAATAACACTTTTTATTTTAATTGATTTTTGTCGACAAATAGATTTACTGTTATAGCAATGACCTTGTATATGTCGTTACTGCTCTTAATTTATCTATAATCTATGCATTTCTGTTTGGCCCGTCTAATAATAGTCATGTTTTTTTGACGTTTCGATTTCCAATCAGAAAATCGTTTTAAAAAAATTTAAGTTAGGAGATTATGTTAACCTGTAAATGTTTATCAATTGATTGTTTCCGAAATGGAAATAAAAACGCCAAAACAAATTGTAATTCTCAATAGTACAATCAATTGTGGTTAAATCGCAACCATGGTCATGGTCAAGGTACATCGGGGCAGGGCCCATTTATACCTCTTTCAGACACTTAGACCTCCTAAGGCAGATCCTTTGTATCACTCCTATCATCCGGGCTAGGCTCGTAATGACCTGTTCTTCTGCGTTTCTGGAGACCAGACTATTCCGGGCTCCCATATCTGCTAATATTAGCAAAGGTTCCAAATTTGGGCTTTTCCTGAGATTCCGAATATTTAATCCTTAAGTAAACTAGTGGCCTCACAAAAAACCACAAGTCTCTTTAGGGGGCTCGATTGCATAAGGGCCGAACCCAGAACAATCCACCTCTGATGGACCAATACAAGGCACTTCAGAGGATACGTGAGAAAGTTTCCTCGTGCTCATTACATAGATGGCACCGTCGGCTATTCGTCAATCCAAGCAGATGTAGATGCCACCTGAGTTTACAATGGTCAGTAAGTATACTGACCAACACACGGCATCTCCTACGGTTTAGAAGGAGAAGTTGGATTGTAAGATATCTGGATGGCTCCGCTGCGTGGAGCCTAGCATGTCTCATACCTCCACCAGTAGCCCAGGAGTTCTGGAAAAGCTCCTAGAGGCTATCTTGACTAAAAACAACGTTTGTGAATCCGTTAGTACCGTACAGACTAAAGATTGGAATGTCATTGCAAATTCAAGAAGAAGAGATCACAACTTGTAAGATGATATAAAATAATATTTGGACCACGATAAATTTAGAGCCAAATTATACGGAAAAATACCCAGAGTAGAAAGGAATGATAAGAAAAGGGAGATTTTGGAACTAAGACGCATGTTTACGGTTTTTTAATAGTCTATTTAAATGTAAGGCCACATAAATATTCAATGAGATCATGGAGTATAAAAATTAATAAATGAACTCTTCAGTTCATCAATTTATTGCACTTTGTTGTCTTATTGTCTTCTATTCTCTAATTATTTGACTGGTTGCGACGTCCTCTCGTAGGAGTCTTATAGCTTGTAGTATGTCTCGATAGCTTTTGGACAGTCAGAGACAGAGTTCAAAATAAAAATAAAACTTATTGTCTTCCTTAAATTAAATTGACAAAAATCTTATGTACATATTTACAATTTAGTTTAGTCTTCTCAGTACCTGGCCTATTTATTCAAATTAAGTTTGACCTTGTCGTATGACGTTCGTCTTATCGGCAATCGAGTGTGTTTTCGGAATTTTACGTGAACGTTGTAATAACAGCGGACGATAGGTACAAAGAAAAGAAAGGAACTCAACACGTCTCTTAAGTGATTCGGGTTAATAGGACACTCCTCGACAGTCTCAACACGACTGCTTCGGAGTACGGGTAATGGAGAGCTCAACACGCTCTCCGGGTGGCGGTATGGAACGGAAACAACTTGTGAACTCAACACGTTCACAAGCCGGGGTAGGGAAGAAGAGAACCTTCAGTCAACACCTGACGATTCTGCCTCTATCAAGAAATAATGCGGTTTATATAGCAAAGTTTTGCTCTTTCTACTGTCGATACACTCCTACTTCATGGGTTGGTTCGCGCGCACGCTGGTTTAAGGGTGATGGCTTGGACTCATCGTTACATCAATATATTTTACGGAAAGAAAATTGATTTTTTTTACTTAGTTATTCTGCTTAAGATATTATTAAGATGATTTAGTTCTAAGTTGCATTTCCTACTAAATTTCAATAATATTACAATTTTAATATCCTATATTTGTTTTTTAGTTTAAGACTACTTGACTTATTAGACAGTTACATAATGAAACTACTAGAACGTTAATTTAGGACATTAGTTACATACTAAAATTTATAATTTTTTTTTTAATTTGCAAACATTAAGTAGGAATTTTCTGCGACGAACATAAATCAAAAGAACTCATAAATATATTCTGATTCAGAACGAAAGCTTCCTCATTAACGATACCATACATCCTAGACGATTTCAATCCGATCCTGTGTACCGAAGATGATGCAAAGAAAGGACTGAACGTTTCCTTCGTCTCCGCCGTTCTGTATAACGAAGTTTCTCAGTCTGAATTGGAAACAAAAGTGGCAAAGATTAAATTTCAAAACTGCAAAATGCGGTTGCCGTTGAGATCTGATGTTTCGTGCGATTACTGTGGATGTTACGTCTTTTTCTTTTTTTTTTTTCAATTATTTATACAGACAGCAACTTTAAGAACAAAAGAAAACTCTGGATTGCATTTAAATTTGAAGTTCTGATTGTTGAAAGAGAATGTATGATTCAAAATGTCGATTGTAGTATGCAAATATTAATATTGAGATACACAAAAGCCATATACTTAAATTTGCGACATTCGAAATGTGTCTCGTCTTTTTTTTACCTTGAACTCATTTGTATATGACTTTCCGTTAATTTTAAGTACAACGATATATAGGCTTATTTAGTTGGTTAATTAATTATTATTACGTTTTACCCTTTTATTTGATTATTTTATTGCTGTTAAAATGTACACCATGTACGCGTAATATGATTGCTCCTCGCATTCCGGGATATTAACTTGTTGAGATTTGATCATTTTGTTTAGTGCTACTACAGTTGTACTTCCTTTAATATTCCTATTTTCTATTTCAGCATCTTCTTCGGTTCTATTTGTAATCGTCAATCTATCTCGTATCTCGCATTTTTCTATTGTTTTTTTAATATTTTTATTAGTTTTGATTTTGATCTCAAATTAATAGATCAACGCTATATCATCTGCAAAAGCGATACCTTGTCACTTGTAGTATATTATAGCATCTGCCTCTACATCACTTTGTCGTAGAATAGCTTCTGGGATAAGGATAAATAAAGTTGTAGACAGTGAATCTACCTGTCCTATTCCCTTTCTTACCGTAAAAGACTTTGATAAACTTTCCTACAAGATCAATTGTTATTTCCATTAACTTAATAGGTTTGGTACGTATTTTTAAAAGATCCATTGCTTTCTATAGTTTTTCTCTGTAAGATCTGCAAACATTACTTAACAATGTCGTTGAGAGCTGTTTGTAAGGAAGATCTGAATATACAGAAAACCAAACAACAGAATATAAAGTAGTTTATGTAATCACGTAAATATTACCAAACTTTAACAAAATGAGTAAATGTATATCAGATAAATTGTAACGCAGAGATTCATGGTGAAATTAGATCTAGAATTGAGCAAGCCAGAGCCGCTTTTAGAGCTAAAGCCAGAGAGCTAAACTTACTTTGCTGTTACGTGTTCTCGGTCTTACTTTATGGTGTTGAGTCTTGAACTGTGAATTAAAACGAAGGTAATCAACCCTAGACTTTCGAAATTGGGTGCTATAGAAGAGTTTTACTAGACTTCACAATACTAGAATGTTTCAGCAAGACTACAAAGATTATAAACAGCATTAAGAACGGAAGCAAAAACATAAGAAGAGCATGCAATATAGCATGCAATAGAGCATGAATGAATGGGGACAAAAAAAAAGTGGAACGAGCACATTAGTAGAATCGTAGAGGATAGGATAGTACGAATAGCACGAGATAAGTCACCAAATGGACAAGAAGTATTGACAGGCCAAGAATAAGATGCGATAATTTAGACAATTTAGGAGTTAAATATTGAAGAAGAAACAGGCTTTAAAGCCTACATACAAGAAGGAAGAAGATTAAAAAGAGAAAGCTGGAGTGCTTCGGATATGTGATAAGGGGTCCCAAATTTAGGTTTTTACAAAATATTATGCAAGGAAAAATAGCAGGCAAACGTAGTCTAGGGCAAAGAAAGAGTTCATGGTTGAAGAACTTTCGAGATTTGTATGGTATTGATTCAAGCATGCTATTTAGCAATTCTCTAATTTTCTGCAACAACGATCTTAGATTAAAACTAAGAGTAAGAGCACTGAGATGCTACGTGATCTCTATACTGCAATATGGAGTTGAAAGCTGGACATTGAAGCAAGAACACATAAATAAGTTACAGTCCTTTGAAATGTGGTGTTACAGGAGGATGCTTAGAATAGCATGGACATAGAAGAAAACTAACACGGAGGTATTGCGAGAAATGGGCAAAGAATAGGGGACAGGAATATAAACTGCTAAGGCTGATAATACAGGGAAAGATAAGAGGAGGAAGGAGTATAGGAAGAAGGAGAGTGTCATGGTTGAAGAATTTAAGGGACTGGTTTAAATGCAGTTCTATAGAACTCTTCAGAGCAGCAGTAAATAAAGTAAAGATAGTGATGATGATATCCAACCTCCGATTGTTAGACGGCACTTAAAGAAGAAGATGCTATTTATGTTGGCAGTGAATAAAATTAAGATAATTATGATGGTAACCAACGTTTTGAAAGAACAATGAAAAAGATTAAGTCGTATGCCTGCTTTAAGTCTTTAAACAGAATGTGCAAATCTAGATTCTATTCGTAGCTGTTTTATATTGTTTTTCGCCCACTTCGGACATATGGATGTATTTTTTCAGTCTTGCAGCCATTTTGCATTTTTTTAAATTCGTTTTATTAGGTTGTTTAGTCGTTTGAGTAATACCTGTCACTTTATATAAATATTTCTGCTGTGATATGGTCTTCTCCTGGACCCTTGTTATTGTTTAGCTGCTTTATTATTTCTTCTATCGCCTGATTTGATGGTTTGTTTATTTCGGCTTCATGTATGTTTGGTTGGTCCGATTTGTGATTGCATTTTATTGGTGTTTTCCTCTGGGTTTAGCAGTTGCTCAAAGTATTCTACCTACCTCTCTAGTTTTCTTGGTAAGTAACCTATGAGCAAGCCTTCTTTACTTCTGTAGAAGCATGCGATTCCGGGACCCGTAGCTTTATTGATTTTAACCACTTGGTAAAAATGTTCTTTCTAATCTCTTTATTTACCATATGATTTCCCATATCTTGTAACTTCATTTTCCAGTATTCATTAAAAAAGTATCATTTCCTTTTTCCATAGGTCTGTTTTGCTTTTTTCTTTGATGCTTCATACATATTTCTCGTTTATATTGTATTTAATATATTAATTTGTATTTTAGTTTTTTTTCTAGCTTCTAATTTACTTTTACATTCTGTATCGAACCAATCTTTATAGTTTGCTTTGTTTATTTTTCCTACTGTCTTTCCTGCCGGTTCCGTTAATACCTTATGTCAATTCTTGATACCTAGTAGACACTATTCCAAATGAAGTACCTTTATTTGGAATTGTGTCTAATAATCTTTTTGTTAATTCTCGTTTTAACTGGTTTTTGACGTTTTTATCCTTTCGATTTTTTTCATTGCAACGCTTGGTTACATTTTAGTTCTGCTTAGATTCCTTTGGAATTTCTTGGTTTATAATCACTACTACCATAAAATGATCCGTGTTGCTGTCTGCTTCTCGGAAACTTATAACCATGTTGATTTATAAATGTCTTTACTGTCAAAATGCGTATTTTTGATGTTCATATTTTGTTCTATTACAAAATGTATGTGCAGTATGATATTTTCATTTGAAGTTTCGTGTTTATTTTTCCCTTCCATCATATTTTTGTAGCTGTTTTATCTACGCGTTTTTGTGATAAAGTTGCTATCAGATTGTACTTCAGTATGACGTTTAAATATTCTTCTAATTGTTGATTAGTTAGATTAGATTAATAAATGACCAAAACATATTAAAAAAATATCTTCAATAGTTAACTATTTCATTGTAATTGTAATAAAGAACTTATTACGTTTTTTGCCTATTTAGGAGTGCTATAATTTGCAATAAAATAGAAATAATTTTAAAAATAAGAAGATATGTGCAGGTAGTCTAAAAAACTACTACAAGGGACATTGTAGGTAAAGATATTTTTCATTAGTGAGCTTATTAAAAATTTCTTGTGGGTTTGACAATATAAATGGAATTTTAATATAAAGGCAACCTGGAAACTGAAAAACACTACTATAAGAGTAATTTAATAAAGACCGTATGTTATTAAATAAAATATGAATAAATTAGTTTCATGTAAAAAATAAAAATAAAAAATAATAATTTCTATATACAGAGAACTGGCAAACAAAAATAGGTTTAAACAATATTATTCTGCATAGGAATATGGTGCCACTATTATTAGTTATTTTAAGGTCTTAAAATGTTTGACACTTACTGTTTCTGCAAATATTTAAGCGTAGTCACTTACCTGGAACAAAAAAATAGTATTACTATAATATTACAACTAAGGTTTCGTTATCAACCTCTTGTTTAAACTTAATCATCGACTATCGATAGCTCAATATCAACTGTGCACAAATTTCATAATCAAAACATATATATATAAATATATATATATATATATATTTATATATATATATATATATATAATATATATATATATATATATATATATATATATATATATATATATATATATAAAGGATCACTCGAAGAGTGGCGGGTTTTTCGGTCAAAAATTGGAGAAAAAAAGACAAAGATGATGGCTACTTCATCATCATATATATATATATATATATATATATATATATATATATATATATATATATATATATTTAAAATCCAATATATCTGGTTTTTAACCTTTACCGAATAGTCACAGCAGTTTAGGCAAACTTGACAACTACTCTTCTACGAGTACGATTATGTCCTTCGACTATCTTTTTGAACTGCTTGAAGGTCGACGAATAGTTCCTTCCTATATGTTATATACTAATAATAAATCAAACCTTATTATAGAGATAACAATGATTTATTTTATGATATAGTGAGTAATAAGTAGACATCTAATTGTATACATTTGCATATTTTTATATACAATAGCATAAAACTCTATTTACCTGTATAAATTATTTACCTAATTTATTACTTTCCTGCCGATCATGCATATTTCCATACATAATTATTATGATTGCACGGTTGCCGATGGTGCAAATTTCACTACCTATTGGAGAGTCCAAACTTATATTTCTCGTTGTAACTGTATACCCTTCAAAGATAATGCGTCTAATTACCTTGTAACTTAAAAATTCTTAAATTGTTTAAATTTAACTCAGATAGCAGTAACTTTTATAAGACTTTGTATAAGATTTTAAAACCACGCATTAGAAATCTCCGAATTTTTATTTGATTGAGTTTACCGAAAGTACAAGCTGATCATAGTCGCAAATGTCAAACATGGAACAAAAAATTTCGTTATAGTAGTGTTGTTGGCATGTTTTTATAATGTAGATGTTGTATGCTTCAAATATAAAAAGATAAAGCTTTAGAAAAGTAAATTTTGTTTATATTATGTTATGAATTCTGCAATTTTTGATTTAATTAAAACAACAATCAGTAAATATTTGTTTCTTTGGAGATTAAATGCAGTTAATTATTAGAATTTTTTTTAGCAATTGCTCTTTGGTAAATTAGGGGATAGATTTGGCAATCGTCAAATCAGCAGTTGCCAGATTACAACAGATGTTTGCAATTAATCTCGAAAGAGACAAATATCTACTCGTTATTGCTTCATATAAATTAAAAATTGCAGAATTCATAAAATAGTATAATCAAAATATACTTTTTAAAAGCTTTATCTCTTTATATTTGAAGCATACAACATATGCATTATACAAACATGCCAACACTGCCAAACCCAAATATTTTTACAATAGCGGCTATATTCAGCTTGTTCTTTCGGTAAACTCAACCGTTTATTTTTGAACTACCTGAAGTTAAACCCTTCGTCTTAAAATCTAATAAGTTGCTAGAAGCACTTATCATTTTTAAACTACGTCTTATCGAATTTTTCTGATTGGTGAAGAACTGATCATAAGATACCCATATCCGAGTTTGGCTTAACTCAGACTGGTACGAAAGATCGTTCTCGAAAAATAGTGCCATTTTATATCAGACAGAAGTGCGAAGAGCTAGTGTTGTGTTTCTTCCTATCTACCAGGTATTTTTTAAAATTTTCTATAAGTTTCATCGTACCAATTTTTAGTGAAAAAGTAACACCTTCTTTCTCTTTGCTTCGTTACAGATGAAACAAGTACACATCTTCAAATATATAACTGCTTAGTTTCTCTTCGCCAAAATTCCTTTTGGTGGATGTACTTCACGTCAAGTCATCTTACGTTGCCTCAGAGGCACGTAAGGATGTAGATGCATTAAAGGTATTTATGAGTTCTTTTTCTGGCCGATGTACCAATGGATCATCTCTTCATGTATAGAATTATATAAATAACTAGCCTTAGTTTACTATATAATATGTTTACCATCCCAGCAATAATAGAAGAAGGATTGCAAAGTCAAATGATATTTTTTAATTTTATTGATTTTAAATTTGCATAATGGTTACTACTTCTAAATAGTATTTTATCCGAATTATAAGAATTACAATTCAAAATGTTAAATATTTAAAAAAAATTTAATCTCTTTGTAAGTTTCTTTATAAAAAATATGTGAAAATTATTCTTTACTGCTGGCAACCAAAAAGGAATTTGATGAAACTTTAAAATATTATACCTTGGTAAAAGTAAGTCAGAAATAATTATTACTGTAATAAACAAATCATCGCAATTTAGTTTGTTTTACATTTGATTGGAAATATATTCATAATGAAAAAGTAAAAGTGAGATTTGGGAATACCAATCCTAGACGACTTCTTTTATACACTAATTTTGCAGATGACGGATTTAAAATGAAGAAGATATATTCTATACGATATGAAAACTAGAAGAGAAATACAAAAAAATAGCTTGAAAATAAACCTACAAAAGGTCAAACACTTAACAATAGAGCAAGAACCAGTGAGAAGCTTAAAAAGAAATTAACTGCACTGAAAATTTCAAATATGATTTCTAATCTCAAAGAATGGAACCATTGAGCAAGAGATAACCAGAAGATTAGCATAGACAAGAACATGTATCAAACAAATCAACGGGGAACTATGGGATAGACATATTACCAGAAATTCAAAAAAGAGAATATAAAACACCTTGGTTAATAGTGTAGTGACTTGCGGGGCTGAGAATTGGGTAATAAACAAAAGAAACAAGTGCAAAATTAGAGCAATCAAAATTGAGTTAATGAGAAGAAGCTGTATAGATAGACTGGATCGTATTAGACGTGAGGATATAAAAGAAGAATGGCAGTAAAATATTAAGCTACATAGACAAACGTTTAAATTGGTATGGACACTTGAGAAAAGCAGATCTTATAAGGTAAATATCAAAGATTTCAGATTGGGACCCCGTAGGAGCTCATATTTCCCGTGCCTCATATATGGGATAAAATAATAATAACGTCAAAACTATTATTAAAAATTGGAATACCAAGAGTACCAAATGTGTGAATGCATAGATATATATATATATATATATATATATATATATATATATATATATAAGGATATATTCTAAGAAAAGAATATATATATATATATATATATATATATATATATATATATATATATATATATATACAAATGCATTTGTGATATCTGTAAAATAACATCCATGCTGTGACAGAAAACTCTCATTCTAAACCTTATATTGGCAAAAACTGAGAAAAATGAATTTTTTTAGCCTTTTTAAGTTTTTCTGTGTAAGCGTGTTTCTACATTTTTTTGATTCTGATACTTCGTACCGTTGGCGTTGGTGCTGTTTCTGATATGTTTCTGATAAAAAATATTGACTTCTGTTTCTACATTGCTTAACTCTTATTTTAGACATAGATAACTCACAGTATAATAATAACGCTTTAGGGGGTATATAAACAACGAGATCTACAATGGTTGCTCTGAATAAAAATATTCAATTGTTTGATGTGTTGACAATAAAATTGGGCAGGACGGTCTCTTATTTGGTATTTGATCATACAATTTATTTTAAACAATATTTATTTTCATCTGCATTCTCAGCAAATCTGAAAATTTTTGACGATTCAGAAGAAGCTATGTATAACACAAACTATAGTCTAGCTGGAACACAGGCACATAATTTTGGTGTATCTTTCATCTAATGTAAATAATATTTCTTCTTCCTTCTTGTATGTAGGCTTTAAAGCCTGTTTATTCTTCAATATTAGCCTTTCAAATTGTTTAAATTATTGTACTATATTTTTCTTGGTCTGCAAATACTTCTTCGTCCATTGGGTGACTTATCTCGTACTATTCGTACTATCCTATCCTCTGCCGTTCTACTAATGTGTTCGTTCCACTCCTGTTTCCATTTTGTCATCCATCCATTTATGTCTTCTATATTGCATGCTTTTCTTATGTTTTCGCTTCTCTCCCTATCCAACACACTTTTCCCTGATATTCGTCGGAGTATTTTGATCTCTGTTGTTTCAAGTAGTCGTCTTGCTTTAGATGTGCCAGGTCTTGTCTCCGCCGTGTATGTTAATAAAGGTCTAATTACTGCTTTATAGATTCTTGTTTTTGTGTCTTGTCTTAGGTGTTTGTTCTTCCAGATTTTGTCACTAAGAGATTCCGCCCCTTTACTTGCTTTTAAGCTTTGTTGTCGTACTTCTTCTTCAACATCTCCTTAACAAGTATATCTATTCCCAGATATCTAAACCTTAAAAACCCAGGTGTAAAATGTAATAAAAAAAAAATAAATTCCATGTAAATAATTATTGAACTTTATGACTGTATCTATAAAATGTTATACCTATGCAATTCGAAATTTCTGGCATTAAAAAAGTGCAATAAAAACAGGTAAACTATTAAAAAGGAGCATCTTCTGGTTTTGCAATTTACTCGAACCGGTCCTGTTTACTCGAGCAATTTGAGGTATTGACAATAATCCTACGAAAAAAATCGCCAACGTCATAAATCCTTAAAGGCATTTCACAAATCCGAGACCGATCTTTTGTGGAAGCAACACCTGGTCCCCTTTCATATCTAGTCCTGTTTTCGACAAATAAGCTCTTTCTTAAAAGTGTCATGTTGTAGGAATGATCCAATAGAAATTTTTTCGGTGATCATTTTCCAACAAACAATTGTTGAGGCGTTAAATTCGAAGACCCAGATGCCTTATGATTATTGTGGGCATTTTGAGACAAATTGAACCAAAATAAATGTTCCTTTGTCGCATTTTGGTCTCTGTCAGACGGTTAATTCATCGGAAGATGTATTATACCGAGTGACAATCTGGTATCTCAACCATATACAGAAGATTAAATCTTTGTTATACGGATTTTTGGTGTCATTACACAATATTATAAAATGTGTATTAACTTTAAATTCTTATTAAAAATAGCCACACATGTTATACATTCAAGGACAATTTGGATAAAAAACATTTTTTAATGAATTATTGTTAACTGATTCGTATCGTATAACCACTATCAGCGCTGCTTTAACTCTTAGAGGTCCTCAACCATCTTAAGGTTTCCTGTGCTCCGCTGTTCTGTTTGTTACTTGGGTTGTCCAGTTGTGAGTACTGACCTTCTTAGGATCTTGAGTGATGTTTCTTAAGCTCTGGCCTATTTTATTCCGGTAGCCACCAGGTGCATGAATGTTATTCATTTTATCATATTTAATTCTAGTGCCCGTGCTACATGCCCTTTTCATTGTAGACAAATTTCTTTAATTATATTCACAAGGAATCTACGTTCCTGTAGTTGGCTGTATACCATGTATTAAAAATTTAATTAAAAATCCTTTGTAATAGGTATATATTTAAGGCCCAAACGGGCTAAGTTAAAAAGACAAAACGTTTTCGGAAATCATGTTCCATCATTAGTGTCTAGGAGTACATGAATGTAGCCACCAAGATTAAATATGTGGGTAAAAACCCGTTAACAGATGTTTAATTACATTTAGTTTTAAAAATATGTTATAATAATTTAAGATTATAGAGTTACCGATGGATTAGGTAACATGGCGACATATGACTCCACGTTGAAGTTGCTAGTCCTGAGACGGTATGTCTTCGAGGACTGTATGAGTGCAACTAAAACTAAATGTAATTAAACATCTGTTAACGGGTTTTTACCCACATATTTAATCTTGGTGGCTACATTCATGTACTCCTAGACACTGATGATGGAACATGATTTCCGAAAACGTTTTGTCTTTTTAACTTAGCCCGTTTGGGCCTTAAATATATACCTATTACAAAGGATTTTTAATTAAATATTTAATTATAGTTCTAATGTTTTTTTCAGAGAACACATGCTTGAATATGTTGTGTACTTTAAAGTTGTAGGTTTCTTCGTCACAAACCATTCCCAAGATTTTACGTAGTATCTTTGTTTCACAAAATAGATAAAAAGGACCCTTTCTAGGGATTTACTAGGTTAAGGATGAAGGAATGTCTCTCTGATATGGATGGTACCGAAGAAATTAAATACCCGGGGCGGACCAAAACTAATGCAGTAGCATCTGACTCAGAATAAGCCAGAATGGACGGCTGAAGGGATACTTACCGACCCGCCTGGCAAGCATGTTATTTTATTTGCTATAACCTCCCCTAAAAATTTAGATCACCTAAAGCCTGGTGGCTAGGTGATCAAGCCACCAGGGTTCTAAGAATCTCCCAGTTGGACTATGCTAATATAAAAAGAAAACAAAGCAAATAATAAATACATATAACAAAGGAACTATATCCCATGACGACAGACTATGTGAACTGGAGAACGAACTATCAAAAATAAACTGGAACATTGTTGGATTATCAGAAAACAAAAAAGAGGAAAACAATACACGAAGCCTTAAAAGAGGAAGGTATATATTGGAAAGAAAAAAAGAATTTAGTGATCATGAAGTAGGGTTTAAATAACAAATCGCTGTATGTAATATGTAAATAATCGCTAGGTGAGCTCATTAAAATGATTACAGACGAAGAAGAAGTTAATAGTGCACAATAAACAATAAACACATTATATATAGAAAGAAACCACAACGGAAATGGATGTGGATAAGAAGATTAATTGAAAGAGCAAAAAATAAAATCGACTACATACGTAGCACAGACAAATCAATAATACGAGATGTAACGATCCTCAATTTATTCATTACCGGGAGCAACCATCGACTGGTAAAAGGAAAATAGTTAAGATTTGATTTCACGTATAGTGCGTCTGTATTTCCGCTTATACGTATTTGATCCTAAATTGAATCTTCGGAGCTACTATTTACAGACGCTCTGAACGTGAAAACAATCTTTCCTGTCGTAATAGAAGCAACACTAAAATGGCTTTGATATAAAAACGCAATAGATACCTCTGATTATAATTCCCATAACTAAATTTGGTTTTAAAACCTGAAGTTGATTTCAACACTTAATTTCAGGAAAAAATTAAACTTAAAAGCATATTCAGATTGAAGAAAACGGAGTATATAACCACATATACTACGAAGTGGTTAGAGACTTTAGAACTAGTAGAAAAAAAAACTGAGACGATTTTAAAAGTTTCAATACCTTGGCTTCTTCATAATGGAAAATGGAACAGTAGATCTAGAAATTACCCACAGGATACAGACTGGTTTGTTTAACTAGAAGTAAATGAGCAGAGTATTCTGTGATCTAAAAATCGGAGAAGGGTTGAAAGGAGAGATATACAAGCGTGTGGTGAGGTCTGCGTTGGTATATGGCGATGAAGTGCGGCCTGTAAAGATTCAAGAAAAGAAGATGGATGTAGTTGAAATGAAAATGTTACGGAGGATATTGGGTAAAACTAAACGGGACAGGGTCAGGAATGACTTGATTAGGAAAAGATTCGGAGTGACTAGAGTCTCAAAAAGATTCAAGAACAAAGACTGCAATGGTTTGGTCATATCAGACAACAAATGAAAACTATGTGGGACAAAGCATAGAGTTGTTAGAAGTTAGTGGAAGGAGAGGTAGAAGAAAATCGAGGAGAAGATGGAATAACTGTGTGGCAGAGAACTTGATAGGAAAAGGTTTAGTTGAAGAAGAACCGATGGACAGAAATGATTGGCGACGAAGAGTGGAATAACTGTGTGGCAGAGGACTTGACAGAGAAAGGTTTAGGTGAAGAAGAGGCGATGGACAGAAATGATTGGCAAAGAAGAGTAAGGAACAGCAACCACTAAAAAGGAAAAAAGTGGGGAAGAAGAGTCGAATGGAAGAACAGATTAAATAAAAACAACCAAATTTTCATGAAAAGATTGAAAGAAAATAAACAGTTGTATAAAAAGAAAATCGAAGACAATCTATCAAATATAAAACAGATGGAAGATCAAAATACAGTATATAATATAGTATAATGAAGACTCTCATAAAAGCTAGTACAGCAAATCTTGGTGAATTAGCACTATGTGTATTAGCACTTCGTTTGAAGATAGGAAATTAAAAACAAGTTAATATTCAAATTCTAACCAATAAAAATTGATAAGCGCTAAAGTGTTCGTCGTAGTCCTCATTATCTTCCTAGAATCATTAACAAATTTTAAAAATTGAACAGGTAAATTGTATCCATGACCACTCCATTTTGATTTTGGTTTGTGATTATTAAAAATAATTTTAAAAACTCTAATATAATAATATTGTACCACACTGTAATTTTTACATCTTACACAATAATATAAAAAATCTCATATTTTGATTTCATTATAGTTTTGCCTAAACGTCCTTTAACCATGAAACGAATCAACAGCCTCAGGTGCGTAGTGATTGTGGACATTTCAAGACAAAGTGAACCAAAATAAATGTAGCTTTGTCTGCCATTTTGTCCTTTTTACTACATTTTACAAACTGTTCAATTTCTTGGAAAATATATTGCGGGGAGCATCCGCTCAGGCGTTTTCTATTTTAGTTTTTGCATGGGTAGACACAACAGGAGACAGAATTTATATCCTATCACTTTCTTTAATGCTCCGGTTTAAGAGGAAATCTATTGTTTTAGGCTTTAAAAACGATTTCCGATTTTCAAGGTGGAAGGAACAAAAGGGAACTCTTTAGTTAAATTGCCAAATCTATGTTGCACGATTGGTTTTTATGTAGATCTTTTTTGAATAAGAGGATGTTATTGTTTAAAGGATCTCGGGAGAAAAGAGGCGGATTAATGGACAGAAAAAATACGTAAGTATAATCTAATGGAGGTATAATATGTCTGGCTTATTAGTTTTTAATTGCAAAAATAACGAAAAAAAAGACTAAATATTTTAATAAAAGTATCGATTTTTACAGATTTTGTATTATGTGTATAAAGTAAACGAATTTACCATAAACCATTTAAAAATTTACTTTTACATAACATGTTTATCCACACTGTGGCTTCTTCAGGTATTGAAGTTTCAGTGCAATTATCTTTAAACTCGGTTAAACTTAGAAGTTGTTGAAGTTTTATAACTTAGATGATTAACGGATGACATATAAATAAGAAAAATGAAACAAAATGTGGTTTATTGCATATAGAGAAGGATCTTCTTAAAAAAATTCTCACAAATAATAAACTATTACTTTATTAATTTAAAATAATATACGACCATAGTTTAATAGAATGTTTATATTTTTGCTATAGCAGTGTGTACATGCTCACGTTTGGCTTGGTAATGATACAAAAATGTTATAACTTACAAAAATGGATATCAAAATATCGAGAGGAGGGGTGGTAAAAATCAGTCTGAGCATCCAAAATTATACCTTTTCAATGTGGGTAAATTCGCAAGGCTCACACAAACAATGTATGGCTTTCTTTCTCTGAAAACAACAGAAGTGCCTAACAAAAACTATTCAAAAATTATGGCTGGCTTATTAGTTTACTTGACGGTACATTTTATAGCCGTTCACAAAAATAACAATTACAATTGTCGAACTTCCACAGAAATGTACATATTAAACTAATATTTTGATTCTTTGAAGATATTTTAGGGAAAATAAATTTACCAAAAGAACGTCAAAAATTACAAATCTAAAAAGTAGCTAGTAAAAATAATTAAAATATAAGGAGACGAAACAGTGCTCAGAAAGTGTATTTTGCGGTTAATTTGATGATGATAATTACAACAATTTCTACAATACAGCTTCTAGATATATAGATAGATATAACCTGCTGCAACTTATACTACAGGATAGAATATACCACAAGAAGAAGAAGCTTCTAGATACCGTGATATCGACAAGCGAGAGTTGAAAAACAAATCTTCCTTTAGCAATTTCTCTTATTCTTTAATAGGTTTATTGTTATAAGAATGAAACAATGAAAGTGAATTTGATAAGAAACTTACAATAAATAGTAGTTACTTAGTAGTACCGGGATTTTGTGTAAAAGTATGTAAACATGTCTTAAAACCATACAACTAAAAGTATTATGTCTTGTCATATCGTGCATAGTACCACAATAAATTAACAGTACCAAAAAAATCCGTTCACATAATTTGTCATTAATAAATATCATCAAGAAAGGATATAAATAGAGATTAAATATCCTTAAGGTTAATACTCAAATAGTCGGTATAATCAAAATAATGTCAAAATTCAAAAATTTTAAAAAGACTGTTTTATGAAACAAGCATTGACCACTGCACTATATTACAACTAAGAACTGTACACTTTAACTCCAACGAGATAATGTCTCAGTGGAAACAACTACCGAATGACGGCCGTCTAAATTTTGATTGTATTTCTTGTACAGTAGTTAGTCCAAAAGAATAGTCCAATATTTTAAGAAGATACCAACAAGAGAATAATGATAACTAAAGTTCGAACAGAGAAAATTAATATAACTCGCATGATCCCAATTAGTACTAAAATACCCCGGTGGAAAATTAATATAACTCACATGATCCCAATTAGTACTAAAATACCCCCAGTAGAAAATCAACAACTTTGATTGTCGATATTTTGGTACCTAGAATTTAAACCACCAAAAATGCTGTTTTTGTTCTATCAAAAATCGAATTAAAAACCATTTTGGGAACATCAGACTTTTTTTCTATTTCTTCAACTTTAACGGACGATATCATAGAAAATGGACGCGTCCCTAGAAAAAATTTTATATGCGACCTTAGACCCATGACTTAACGTACGAAAAAAAAAGAAAATCCATCACTAAACTGTATTACTTAAAGCTAAAAAAAATAGTTTAATAGAAACATAGTCTACCAGTTCATCCGTGTTTACTTATTCAGGTTTACCATCCCATTTAGTTGTAATAAATAATTAGTTTACTTAAATTAGTTGTTTTTCTGAAGCTATTTTCTTGTTTTTTTCAACAATCGATCGAATAGAACAGAACAACTCAGAACGAGATCCTACAGCATACACAAGGAATAATATGAGGAAAATAACAATACCGTACATAAAAGGACTATCAGAAAAACTGAAAAGGATAGGAAATAAATTCAACATTTCAACAACATTCAAAAACAACAAACACGTTGAGATCTATTTTGTCCAAAACCAAACCTAACAATGAACAAGAAAGGACAAAGAATTGCATTTATAAAATACCTTGTGAATGCGATCAGTTTTATTTAGGTGAATCATCAAGGCCATTAAATGTTAGAATAAGTGAACATCAATCTTATATTAAAAATAAAGAATTTGATAGATCACAAATCTGTAAACACGCATGGGATAATGAACATAGGGTTCAATGGAATAATTCAAATGTAGTCCTAAAAGAAACGGATGGAAAAAAAGAAAAATAAAAGAAGCGGCTCTAATTATGCTAATTGAGGCCAATTGTGTCGCAAATTCCTCCGCAGAATGTAGTAGGATCTGGTTACCAATATTGAAAGAGGAAATTATTAATAAGAAAATACCAGTATTAGTAAGTTAGTAACATATAGAGGATACATCATTTATGTTTTTTAAATAACGTAACATATAAAATCAGAATTTTGATGTATGTTGAAGGTAAACTAAATTCACGAACAAATACTTACAATGTCGGGATAGTATTATGAGGTTTTTTCCTGGTTTTCCCTCATAATTTACTATGGAATCACTAACAGGAGAATTTTACTGTCATCATGTCATGTGTTTGTCTTTTTAAAGACGAAGTACATGCTATGATTTTTTTTCTGACGGATATTCTCAAGTTAAAGTTGATTTCATGTAATCGAATGAACTATCTTATAAGTAAAGTCGTCCCAGGAGCGCAACTTAACAATATTGGCAATATCATTTTAAAGTCGTCTACTTTAAAATGCATAATGTATGTCTGAATTGTCAATATAAATGAGTCAGATAAAATTAAATTATTAGAAGAATTTTTCACTATGTAACAAAAAACAAAATTTGTTTAATTTACTGTTTGTATTTTGAGAACGATTTCCGAAGTGGAAATTGAAACGTCAATAAACGTATTTTTATCTTTAATTGTGGCTTATTCCCAGTTTAATAGTAATTAAATTAGTTGTATTTCCATGAAGAAGCCAGTGTGCCATGATGCATATAAAGTTCGAATAAAATCTCAGGTTTATTGTAAACAGTAATCCATAAAAAATATGTAAGGAGAAGACTCATATAATAAGCAGGAGAATATACGCTGCTAGACAAAATAACTATAACTCGGTTATTCGAGACTTGCAACATTTCCCCCAATTTCACCAAAGCAGCGGGTATCAGACAGAATATTATGAGACAAAATGCCTTACATAAAACTATTTTATTTCCTTTATAAACAACGTTCCTCATGCATTCCTAAATACCCATTACCGGCAGAGAAATGCGGTAAAATGTGCGTTTTATATCTTGTTTCACCACAAGTGGCTGCATAGATAAAATAACCAGCGGGAAAGTCTCCCGGCTCGGGAGTTAATAAAACTGGGCCCTACTGCCACAACGAATGCATTTTGATATTAGATATTAGCCAGCCCAGTAGGGGAGAAAATACTCAGTTAACCGCCGGAATAATCTTCGCCTTCTGCCGTCTTCTGAAATTGATACAATGTCGTATTGTCCTGCCGAAATCGCGACTTCACACGTTGCCATGTTTATGGCGCCGTGAAAGCTCTTTATGTAGAAGAAAATGGAAAATGTTCATAAAGAATATAATCGCGTAAATAAATATTTATTAAAAATAGTATTTAAGAATTTAAATTTGATCATCTCTCCAAACCACTATTGTATTCTTGCATTCAGTATGAAAAGCCATAGATTTAAAAACTGAAAAGAAAGTATATATAATAACAAAAATTTTCTGTTTATACATAATTAACTAAATTAGATATATCTTTGAGACATAACACCATTGTATTCAGGGGATACATGGAGCAGGAAAAAAGTGTTGCCTAAGTGAAATTCTGAATATACTACGGATTGATCATGTAATAAACAGTGAAGCCATGAGAAGAGTACATAAGAGTACGGGAATAATAGAAACGATCAAAACCAGAAAGTTGCAGTACCTGGAACATGTAAGGAGTGACGAAAGATCTTATGTCCTTTAATTAGTTATGTAAGACAAAATCCAGAAAAAGAGAAGTGTAGGAAGGAGAGAATCTCATGGCTGCGCAACTTGCGGGAATGGTATAGATGCTCAACTATCGAACTTTTTAGGGTAGCCACATCAGAATAGTTATAATGGTTGACAACGAATAACAAGCGATACATGGCCCCACGTCCATGCCTGATAGCAATTGTTATTATTGTAAATAAAATGGATATGGATAGAAAAATAGATTACCCAGAAGTAAGTTACTCTTTTGAGTCTACAAAGAAAAATACTAACGAGTACACAGGCGACCCAAGTCGTGAACTCTACTCCAAATTAGTCTTTCTGGCTTCCAAAAGTTCCAAGCGAACCTTCAGTAGATAACAGCAGCTTCAGAAGAATTCATTGTTGCTATGAGAATGTTACCTTTAATAGAAGAGCACTGGTATATCAGGGCAAAAAAGGGGCTATATTTTGTGGCGAAGAGCTTATATTATATCAATAATCTAGCATAGATGTTATACTAATCGCGTGGAGTTCAATCCTCGTATAGTTTTTTTGCAGTCGTACTGAAATTATTTGATTTTTTGTAAACTTGTATTTATTCATGTTACCTATGCTAGATTTCTGGAACATTGTACTAGCTTTTACAGGTCTAGTAGGTTGGACACTATATTTTTTATTATTTTATTATTATTTTAAAGTTAATTCGTAGTCCCCAAAAAGTGTTTGCCTCATGCGATCTAGTGCCTCACAGCAATGCAAGATTTGATTGAATATTTCATGTTATCTGCTATAGAGTCAGCACCTTAGAATCTCTACGAAATAACCTCACTTTATGCAGGTGCCCCATTACTGGCACATGCCCATTAAAAAGCCTATTATGGATCCTATTAGATCATGTCCGATCAATATACACTTTTCCATGTTCTTGATCGAGACGAGACTTCTTTTCCAGTGAGCGTTATTTTTGTTTGCTAGCGTCGGCTTTGAAAAGAAGTATATTACAGCTGATCTTCATCTGATAACTTGGTCAGTTCTTTTATTGTCACGTATTCTCTAATGACCTGACACCCATACCACTTCTATGTTCTACCAGCCTATCGAGTTCTTCTCGGCATTTCCATACTAGCCTCTGAGCACTCTACTCCGTCCTTATAGCTACTGTGTATACGCTGATTCGCTTAATTTAAATTCTGCTGTTAATTTCTTTTGCATAATGCAACATTGCACAAATTTTTCCAGCACCCCTGCCGATTTCTACACCACACAGTTCTGCAGTTTTAGACCTGGCTTATACCAGGGTATCTCATCCCTCTAGTGGGTAAATAAAACGGTATTTTAGGCTTATATCTGGATACCATATGGTCAGTAGTCATCATCTATACGATAAAGTCCTACCAGAGATTTTAGAAAGTCATTAGTATTTATTATCGATAAGGGTCTACCGCAAGGCAACGGGGGATCGCCTCAACAGGATCGTACTTTTATTTTCGAGTTGCATTACTTATTCGATTGTCAGGTGTGTTCAAAAGCCGGTCTTTATCATTGTCTACTAAAGTTATAAAACTTGCAAAAATATTTACATATACTACATTCACATACAAAACATTACATTTCTAAATAGAGTGCAAAACTAACAGAGGCAAAAATATTTTAGAAAATTATTATCAAAATTGAGGTGTGTCTAAAAGCTGGTTTTATACCGTTATCAACTGACTTTAAAATTATTTACATAAATAACGATACAAAGAAAGTTTACCATTTATAAATACAATTCAAAAAGCACTTACATTTAAAAAAAAATTCAGTTTCACTACCACTGTCGTTATCTGATATAATGTTTCTTGAGCAACTATCGTATTTCGCTGTCATTGGTTATTTTCTCCATTTCTAATTCAATTAGATGAACCATAGATGAATTTAGGGTACGCGAAACATTACTTCTCCTTACCGATGCTCTTAGCTTATGCCATATGTGTTCAATAAGATTGCACATGTAATAGTAAGAAGGAAGTCTTAATACTGTATAAAAATGATTTTAAAGTTTCAAATAATTGTTTTTTAGAATAATTATTTTAATAATATATATCATTTTCCAGCATATCCTCCTGGATTCTAAGTTTGGTGTGATTAGAACAAAGAATTTTATTTGGCCTATGACTATGGTGACATTGTCCACCACAATTACACTGTTTGGTGCTATATTTGGGAATAACTTCGTTGAAAAACCAGTTCTTAAATAATTCTGACATGGTGTCATCATGATGGTCGACACGGGAGTCCTTAATGTTTTTGCATGACAAGGCTAAAGCATTCGGTATAAAACCAGTGTCTTCCTGTATGGATAATTGTACTACGTTTTCTTACAGCGGCAAAAAGAATCTGTCCAATCACATTTTGGAACGGCATGGGTGTCAAACCACGCCCCATCCTGATAAACAATTTCTCTTCCACTTTCTGTAGTTATGAATTTGAGCACTTGATTCACCACTTGATTCATGTATGATAAATATTAATGATTCTTTTAGATCTCTGGTAGACTCTTAATTTCATTTATGATGTTACTTTTTCCTGATATTACCATCACATTTCTCAGGTTTTTTTGCTGTCCTAAATATTACAGTGATGCCTCCCCATTAACACGATGTGTACCATACCATGTCTATATAGAATATCATGTCTTAAAACCAATATTTTCCGTGAGAACTTCAAGGAGCTGCCGTGAGCTACCGTCAACAGGGTACTCACCGCTCTCGTGGTATATATATATATATATATATATATATAAAATATATTAATATACATAATACTCGGTATATATATATATATATATATATATATATATATATAATTATATATATATATATATATATATATATATATATATATATATTCGGGGCAAATACCATCAAGCAAATAAAAAGAAATGTAAGGCTGAAATGTTCTAAAAAATTAATTTAACTTTTTCGAGTAATTTAATAACGAAATTTTAAAATGGGATAAAAGAAACACAAAAAAATTAAACGTAATTAATTTAAGGACAAACATTAATTTAAAGAGACTAGGAGATTATATATTCAAAACGCCATGAAAGAAAGTAATAATGTGTTACAATCAAATTCAAATCACCATAAAAATATATATTATAGTTGCAGTATAAATATAAACATACTGCAAATCAGTTAAAATGGCAAAATTTTTGTGGGAACTATATAGAACATCTTAATTTAGCATCACTGACAATGATATATCCCATTTAACCACCCAAATTTATCCCGATTTCCCTCTAACAAGGCAAGAAACATTTTTCCTAATCCCAAATTTCGACTCACATTTCCTTAAACGGATTTCCCGCATTTCCTTTTTTCAGAAATCTCTGCCTTCTCGCACCTTTCGTCATCGTCCCATAAATATCTGTTACTCAACAACGAAACGAGGATAGGCCTCTAAGTGATTAAGTTGTTCAGCCTTCACTGACCAAGATAAGGAAATTAACGAAGTCCATTTTTCTTTATCATTCTCCAGGACAGGAAAGTGCAAGCAAATGAAGAGTCGACAACGTTGCATGTGTATAAATTGAATGTCAGTGGCGTGTAAGGTAATTAATAAGAAAACTAAAATTTACAACAAATAGAGAAATATTATAACGAATATACACGTTTAATAAGTAATCGAACGACATCAAGAGTGTAACATCAAAATATAGGGGATTTAAAAGGACGCATCATGATGAAGATGAAGTGTTGTTAATAAAAATTTTGAGATAAATTATGATTTTAAGGAAAATATTATATAAAAAAATAACAGTAAACATACAAGTATTGTTGAACAGTCAACAGTCTCCAATGAAGTTGAGATACTTTCCTTTATATTAAAGCAATCTACATGAACTCAGATTAAATAAAATAAAATAAAATAAAATAAAATAAAATAAAATAAAATAAAATAAAACAAAATAAAACAAAACAAAACAAAACAAAACAAAACAAAACAAAACAAAACAAAACAAAACAAAACAAAACAAAACAAAACAAACAAAACAAAACAAAACAAAACAAAACAAAACAAAACAAAACAAAACAAAACACAAAACAAAACAAAACAAAACAAAACAAAACAAAACAAAACAAAACAAAACAAAACAAAACCAAAACAAAACAAAACAAAACAAAACAAAACAAACAAAACAAAACAAACAAAACAAACAAAACAAAACAAAACAAACAAACAAACAAAACAAAACAAACAAAACAAAACAAACAAAACAAACAAAACAACAAACAAAACAAAACAAAACAAACAAAACAAAACAAAAAAAAACAAAACAAACAAAACAAAACTAAACAAAACTAAAACAAAACAAACAAAACAAAACAAAAAAAACAAACAAAAAAATAAAATAAAATAAAATAAAATAAATTAAAATAAAATATAATTTAAATAAAGTGTAAAAAGAATGAAGACAAAGTAGATAAAATGATAAACGAATGATTACCTATGATTAGCTGTACATTTATAGTATGGATTAAATTATACATTAATTAAAAATTCAGCCATTATATTCATAACTTGTCAAGATACGAAATATCCCGTCCTTTATTTCGTGAGATATCTTAAGCTGTTGGCTTTTTGGAGCTTCGTTGTATATTTCTAAATTTTATTAACTAACTTCGGGTTATCTCTGATACAAAAAGCCTCAGGGGAAATTTTTATCTTGTTAACATTCCCTCCTGTAAATTTTAGCATCCATCCATTTGTTACATCTTGGCGCTTAAAAATGTTGGCAACGTCGCCTGAGAACAAACCTTCTTTCGCTCTTCCCTCGTTCACCGGTGGCATATCGCAAAGGCGTTATCACGCGAGGATAAGGGATATCCTGGCAATAAATTATCCTGCCCGGCGAGTGGAGTACTATTTACGGGGGAATGATATTCGTTTTGGACTTCATTATGCTATTGTCAACCGGATCGAAAAAGTGCACGCGAGTTGTAGCGAGTTGTACACTGATGGAAATGTTCGCTTTTTGTTATCTAAATGTAGCGAGTTTTATGTGAGAATAGATAAATTTTTTTATTGGTATGGACGATTAAAGTAGTTATGGCATTAATTAAACCATCAATAAAACGTGTCTGGTGTAACTGCACAAGAGTTAATGTCCATGAAACGTAAAAGCTTACATTCCTTACAGAATGATAGCTGCTTATGGAGACTTCCTCTTCTTTAACATTTTTGTGTTTTCTAGTCTACTTTTACTGTTAATGTATATTTGATTTTTTTATATAAACCATGAAAAAAAAACAGGTAAATTGAATGAATTTTTTCTAACAAAACAAATTTGTTTATTGTACAAAGATTAAATCTATCTAATAATTAATACTATCTAGTATTCTGAATTAACATTAAAGGTAAGGTACGGAGAGAAAATAGGAACCCCAAAATTTGGTTTTAGAAAATAAGAAGCTTTTTTCAGTATTCAAGTTCAACGCTGTAGTGAACTAAATAAAAGAAGACTAAATGAAAAATATGAACAAATAATTGCTAACTTGTATTGGAACTAGGTTATTTTCGTTCGAATTGACGGAAATACATCACAAAAAAACGTATCTGAATAATGCGACCAGGTGTTTTTTTCTTTTCTGGAAGCGATCTGTTTAATACCACACTGCAACAAATTGGCCTATTACAGTAAAATACAAGTCTTCGGATCTGCTAAAATACAAGATCTGTTCTATATAAAGTATCTGCCAATAACTGCTAGATCTTTTATTTGGCCATAGTATATCCCGGGCTCTTATATCCAAGTCAAATCGAACCCTCTCTTCGCAGCAGTAAGTTCTACCGAAACTGCCGTACCAAGTTAAAAGTTCTCCGGATTGGGGCCACCAAGACGTATAGAGGGCAAAAATAGTTTCTTTTATATTTTATCTATGTTCTTTTCGGGGCTATCTCTTTTTCTTCCCGTGTTTTTCCACTTTTCCCTTTACATCATACACCTCATGGTTACAAGAGCGTTACACCACGGGAAGGAGATTGCAAAAGTCGCAGCACAAATTTCACTCTATGATAAGCCAGGTGTGGTGCGATATATACTGATTAGCCAATTAAGTAAGGTGCAGGCGTGAGTGTATATTGTACCGTGTGAGATGTGTGTGTATGCGTTAATGACATAGGCATGCATATGCCATCTTCTTAGTTGACCTTTAGGTGTTTATTTGGTTAAACCGCATTCAAATCTATCTAATATATCCATAGAGCGTTCACTATTTTTACGCTAAGAACTTTTCTATTCAATATGTCCTGCATGGAGTACTAATCAGTATAGAGCTCTTCCACAGCCTCAGGCCGGGACAAAAGGCAACAAGGTGTTCTTTTGTTCTCTAAATAATAGAGGAAATAGATATACGAATTTTGTCAATGGAGTTAAAATTATTAAAATCAAATATGCGACGACACTGTTTTGCTAGCCACTAGCCTGGCAGAATCTACAGATATTATTATGTTTGGTACCGTCAACAAGAAAAAATTAAAAAAAATTGGTCGTGTTACGAAAAATACTAAATATAATCAATCTACAGGTAAAAATAGAATTTAAAATTGAAGCAAACGTGCTCGAGGTAGGAGAAGAGCCACATAACTTAATAATCGGCTTGAACGGTATAGAGTACCGGATCACTATTCCGAGAAGCAGCAGAAAAATAAAGATGATGCAATTGGTTGTCAACGTTGTAGGAGGAGCTAATACTATAAGAAAAATATTGACAAAAAAATACTTATCTAAATCTTAATATTTATAAAAAATAGAAGACATATTATATAACAGATTGTAATAAACAACACAACACAACGTTTTTTGGGTATATGACAACCAGATTGTATACGAGTAATACACAAATAAATTTTCCTTTCAACCAGAAAAAAACTGATATAAAACCTACAAATTATTCGACAACCAATAAGAGGAAATTTTAATAATATATTAAACAGAGGTTTAGTGTTTAGATAGAGAATGATATACAAAGTATTAATGTTATGTAAAATTGTATGTAATGGTGGGATAATGACCCATTAATGTGATTACCAGTAAAATTAAAAATAAAATGTTATACCGAACAATAATCGTTTAAATAATACTCTGGATATCTATTTTGAGTACACTGAACATTATTTACAGTATCTATTATTTCGGATCATCATTATAATATATTTCTTTTATATATCTAAGTATGATTTAGATCTAAATTGCTCACCTATTTGCTTTTATCGTTGGTTGTTTTATTCAATAATGAAGGTTTATCGAGTAAGTAACGTCCCTTAACTATTATTTAAGGTTAAGTAATTAAATAATTAAATTCACTATCATTCATCCACCCCTTGACCTCTTATCCTTCTCGTGGCACTTCCCTTTGTCAAACCAACGCGGAATTTAATCTCTGAAAATACGTCTCGAATCTATTATTGCGTGACGGGCGCGCTCTTCCCAGACCCAGACAGATGACAAACGCATGTGTCAATCCCATAATGAAGTCCGAAATTAATAGCATTTCATTTTGGCAAAATGTATATTCAGAAAATAGTGCGTTTGGTCTGTATGTTAATGATTCTCTTGTAGTTGACGGCGCGACACACGCTAGTTGTTTATATCGAGCAGCTTGTCACTACCCATTTATTGTTTGCCCTTTGATTCTGTTAGTATAACCTCTTTGATATCTTTGAATGTTGAGTTCAACTAAAAAATATTACTTAATAATTACTCGATATACAAAACACAGTAACTAAAATGGAAACATACTCAAAAAGAAGTATTAAAAAAATACGGTAATCTGATTAACGGATAGATTTATTGAATCGAATAAAATCCAATAAAATTACACGAAATCTGAAATCTTTATCAAAAGATAAATTAGAGTAAAAAGAACGAACCACTGAGAAGTGTGATACATATCGCTATTCTCACTATTTACGCAGTAGGAGTAAAAAATGTGAAGAGCTCATCACGATAAAAAATGGCAATTCAAGCACTTTGGACGTATATTAAAGGAAAATTGTTTGGTAAGAGGGGTCCGGGAAGACGACGTATTGGCTCCATAACCTAAGCAGCTGTAGACAAATTGACATGATGATCACCAAAATTTGGAACGGATTAACATCGCAAGAAGAAGAACTGGCATATCTCTATGATTATTCACATATCATTTCTACACAAGTACTATATTTTTCTAAATACTAAATAACTGTCATATGCATATGCATATTGTTTGAACTTTTTAAATTTTTAATTAAAGTTTAACCAGTTTAATACTCATTCATTCTAGAGGAAATATTCGTCGAAAGGAATCTAAGGTTTTAGTTTTAATATATTCTAGGGGTTTCGGTTAACCGACAAGACGACTCTTCAAGCTGATTGCTGATTTCCAATAGATGACAGCGTGGAAACTGCTCTATCAGATACATCCTGCCAGGTACATAACACGTCTATAGATACTTCCGAATACTTACATCGAAAAGATTGTAATAACCAATGTTCGTCCATCTAAAGATCTGATTTACGGGAAATGATCGATCCTACCGCAAACCGATAATCTTAACTGGCGGAGAAATATACGTATCTGGGTCATGAAATAAGAATCAGCAGGGATAACCAAACATGCGAAATCCAAAGACGAATTACTCTAGCGGGGGCAGCCTTTGCAAAACTGCGAGACACACTTAAGGCCAACATACCAAGTAGTCTCAAAAGAAAAGTATTTGACCAATGCGTATTACCCCCCCCCCCACCTATAGGGAAACTATGACTCTAACCAAGACTACGACTTTGAAATTGAAAGTGGCACAGAGACGAATGGAACTGGTTGTGCCACTGGTGGGAACTGGTGGGTATGCTGGGTGTGAAAGAGTGCGAGAGCAGGCAAAAGTAGTAGAGGCGTATCACCAAAAATTAGCAAGAAAGAGCACAAAATCATAAAGAATGAAGGAGTTTAAAAGAGGCCATGTCCAGCAGTGGACGTAATAAATGAAGGCTGGATAATCATGATGATGATAATGATCAATAGGGTAAAACTAACCTGTCTTAGGACGGTCTAAACCCAACTCACATTTCCTGTAGTAAGTTTTCTGACACATATTGCTAAAAACTCTTCCTAAAGTCAAAAGAATCAATAGGACGTGGTTGATCAAGATCAAGTGAGTTTTTGACCTTTTACTATATGCAAGGTTTCTGTACTCACTGAGCTGGCCCTATTCTCTAATCTCTAACAGATGTGCCACCCTAATCAAAGTCTCCACCTGACAGTGTACTCGAATCGAATAAGGCTGTAAGTTGACGCTAGAAACGAAACACACGAATGCTAGCCGGGTATCGAAACCATGAAATCGACGGTTTCTTAGTATTGTTCTTATATTGATCAGTTTTATTTAGGTGAAACATCAAGGCCATTAAATGTTAGAATAAGTAAACATCAGTCTTATATTAAAAATAGAGAATTTGATAGATCTCAAATGTGTAAATACGCATAAGATAATGAACATAGGGTTCAATGGAATGATTCAAATATAGTCCTAAGAGAAACGGATGGTAAAAAGAGAAAAATCAAAAAAAGGGGATTTTATTATGCTAAATGAGAACAATTGTGTCGCAAATTCCTCGGCAGAATTTAGTAGGATCTGGTTACCCATATTGAAAGAAGAAGTTATTAAAAAGAAAATACCAGTATTAGTAAGTCAGTAACATATGTAGGATACATCAGTTATGTTTTTTTAAATAAAAAACATACAAAATCAGAATTTGGTGTTAATTGAAAGTAAACTAAATGCACGACCAAATACTTACCATGTCGGAATAGTATTATGAGGTTTTCTCCTGGTTTTTCCCTCATAATCTACTATAGAATTACTAACAGGAGAATGTTACTATCATCATGGCATATGTTTTAAAGACGAATTACATGCTATAATTTTTTCTGATGAATATTTTTAAGTTAAAGTTGATTTCATGTAATCGAATGAATTATCTTATAAGTAAAGTAGTCCCAGAAGCGCAACTCAACAATATTGGAAATATGATTTTAAAGTCGTCTACTTTAAAATGTAAAATGTATGTCTGAATTGTCAATATAAATGAGTCAGATAAAATTAAATTATTAGAAGAATTTTTCACTAAGTAACAAAAAAAAAACAAAATTTGTTTAATTTACTAATGTTTGTATAACGATTTTCGAAGTGGAAATTGAAACGTCAATAAACGTATTTTAACATTTAATTGTGGCTTATTCCCATTTAAATAGCAAATACATGAAATCGACGAAGGACACAACGCAACGAAACGCCACTCCGTCCCCTTAACTCAAGAATACCGTCGCCGCCTCGTGAGTGAACAACACACGCGTTTTGCCTTACTAACTTTTTAGTGGCAGTATTATAACATATTAATGCAATCTACACAAACAAGCTTGATTCCTTCATTTCTTTCATTTGAAGTCTAAATATCGGCAACATCAATGACTAGCCCAACTGTTGAGAGTAGGCAATGGCAGTCGGATTGTTTTAAATCTCAAAAGAATAATGTTTACAAGAAATTAGCCCATAAAAATTACTATGCAATGTACAGTACCAATCAATTATTTCAGTGCCAATCAATGACGAATTTTATGATCTTATATTTATTTACACATGATAGTGAAAATAGTGGATAAGAAATAATCCGAAAGAGAATTTAGGAATAACGTAGAATTGTCTACGTTAGTGTTCGATTTCCGTATTTACTAGTTTTATTGAACAAAACTCTCAGTAAATTGTTGTTTTGTTTACTTTTATTTTATTTTATTTCCAATACAAAATGTTACTCTTACGTTAACAAAAATAACCCTGTTATACGCTTGGCTCAATTTGTATTTGGCGACAAGTTTACTATTTTCATCCCGTTCGCTAGATGTCTTTGAAGAGATTAAATTTAGCCTAAAGGAAACAAAGGGGCGGGAGTTCCACGATAGGGGAAAGTTTGCCAGGGCATCAAAGTAACGAAATGCATTTATTTAATTATACAGAGAGATAGACTTCGCCTCCAGACTAACACATTTGCATATTAAAAGATTAGTTCTGACGGAAAATGGTCTGGATGGCAGTTGACGATAGAAGGAATCGATAAGATAGTGTAGTGCGATTTTCTTAAGGCAATATAATATGTTGCACTATGTTATTAAGTAAGTGGGAAAGTCAGGTGATAACTCGCTAATCTGATTGAAGGTAACGTTGTAATCAACTATACTGTGAATATACAAGAGTGTTTTGCCGATATATATCTACTTCTTGCGAACACAGTAAAAATGTATATGCGCTACAATGTACGTAACTACTATATTTCAGTATGAGTATTGCAACCATTCAGAACAAAAAAAAACATACATTTAATAGAGATAGATCTACTCATAAGTTGGTAGATATAAGAAATATAAGAAAATAAATAAAGAGCTTGTACTTAATAAAAAATTGCAAAAATTTGTAAATTTTTTTTACAAAAAATCAGAAAGAAAGAAATATAAAAATGTGATCTTATAATCGAATAACTAGCAGAGGTAAACCGCGTGGAAGAAAGCTACTTGAATTAAAAGGTTAAGTCTATAGACCCATATAGCTATAAATTAAAAAATGGGTGTGGCAGTCTAGTGGGACTGCCGGTAGAAGTTATACTTCTATAGAGGCGTGCGAAGATTCCCTAAGTCCTCTATGATTCAACCTGATGATGAATGACATAATAAAAAAAGTAAGAACTAAAATTGGATACCAAATGGGAGAAAAATAACTTCAAATAATCTACTATGCAGACGACGCAATACTACTCTGTAAGAGTAAGGATGATTTACAATCCATGCTGCACCGATTTAGTATAAACGCCAGGAAATTTAACGTTAATTTCCAAAAAAGAGATAAAACGCATGGTTATAGCAGCAAATTTGCTAAGATTTAAATTGAAACTGGAAGATCAGATAATAGAACAAGTGATGGTGTTTAAAAATTAATCGAATACAACCGACCATTGGTTCTAGTCTATGTAGACTTTCGCAAAGCATTCGATACGATAAAAATTAACATCGAAATGAGAGCGTTGAAGGAAAGTCATATCGATTATCGGTACTCCAAACTGATCGCGAATATATACAATAATGCAACCATGACCGTAATACTACACACAGATACAAATACAAATTTGGCCAATATGTGCTTCCAGTATGACTTACGGTGCCGAAACACTTTCCTTAACCCAGGCTACAGCAACCAAACTCTGAGTAGCCCAAAGACGAACAAAATGCTCGCTACTTGGACTGCTCTCAGAGAAAAAGTTAGAAATGAAGAAATAAGAAGAAGGACAGACGTCACAGATATTATAGAGCGTATAGCATAACTAACGTGAAACTGGGCGGGCCATGTGGCCAGAATGAATTACTGGCGGTGGACCAAAAAACAACAGTGTGAATTCCACGAGGTAGCAGAAGAAGCAGAGGCAGCACGATCAAAAAAATCGCTGGGAATTGGCTGCAGGAAGCTTAAGACCGACAGAACTTGAAGAAATTAGGGGAAGCCTATGTCCAACTTTGGATGCAAAAGGCTGAATGATGATGATGATGACGGAATTTAAATATCTAGGCATCACACTATCTAGCTACGGAAAGCTCGAAACAGAAGTGAAAGATCAAGTGAATAGAGCAAAGAGAGCCGTAAGATGTCTGAATGAAACAACATAAAGAAATAAAAATATAGGGAAAGAAATGAAAGTCAAAATTTACAGGCATCAGGCCAGTAATGACAAACGCGGCAGAACCACGACCTGATATAGAGAGGACAAAAACAGCAGAGAAAACACTTAGAAAAATTGATGGAAGACATTATGGGACAGAGATAGAAGTACAGATATACGATGTAGATGCAAGGTGGAGAACATCAAGGACTGGGTAAGCAATAGAAGAGTAGAATGAAACGATCATATAAGCCGAGTGACAACAAATAGAATAGTAAAGACGACAAGAGACAGTTCCCAATAGGAAGACGATCAGTAGGAAGACCACGAAAACGATGGATCGACCAGTTATATTCGATCGATGTCGATACTTCCGCTGAAAATCAAGTTTGGTATTAGCTGTGTTTTTAAGAAATTTATCTTTAGGCCTACTTGGGAACGCTCCATGTTTGACTACGTTACCACAAAATCTGATGAAGACAGTGCTTTCTTGTCTTAGACTTCTTTTAATTTGATACTTTTTAATATCCTTGTGGAACCACTTAGCAGTAACATTTGCTATTCCATTTTCAAAGCTATGTTTAATTATTGAAGTATCATCATCATCATCATCATTCAGCCCATACTCGTCCACTGCTGAACATAGGCCTCCCGTAGTTCACCCACAAATTTCTGTCCTGAGCCGCCTGCATCCAATTTTGATGTGTCCGTTTCAGGTCATCCGTCCATCTTGTTGGTGGTCGTCCTCTATTTCTAAAGGCATCTTGTCTGGGTCTCCACTCAAGAATGCGTTTTGTCCATCTGCCGTCCTTCGTTCTCGCGACGTGCCCTGCCCAGTTCCATTTTAAGGTTGATATTATTTTGATTGCGTCGGTTACTCCGATCTACGGCGCAATTCTGTGTTGGGTATTCGGTCTCTCAGGGTTAATCCCAACATGGACAGTTCCATTGCCCTCTGTGTTGTTCGAATTTTGTTTGCGGACGTCTTAGTAAGTGTTAGCGTCTCCGCACCATAGGTTAGAACTGGCAGCACACATTGATCGAAGACTTTTCTCTTCAAGCAGATGGGAAGGGCTGATTGGAAAACATCTCTTAGCTTTCCATAAGCTGCCCATGTCAACCCTATTCTACGTATTAGTTCATTGGTCTGGTTATCTCTACTTAAGCGAATTTCGTGTCCCAGATATTTGTATGCTGATGTTTGTTCTATACTTGTTCCAGCTATGTTGATGTTCTCACTCAGAACAAGGTTTGTCATCACTTGTGTTTTTGAGTTATTGATCTTTAAACCCACTTGTGTAGAGGCATGGTAGAGTCTTTCGCACATTTCGATGGCATGATCTATGCGGTCTGTTATCAGGACTATATCGTCCGCGAACCTGAGGTGACTAAACTGCTCTCCATTTATGTTTATGCCCTTTTCGTCTAGGTTTGCACGCTTACACATGTATTCCAATAATGTTGTAAACAGTTTTGGCGAAATGGTGTCGCCCTGGCAAACTCCGCGATGAATTTTGAACTTGTGTGTATCTTCATGGAGTCTGACGCATGCCGTGGCATTATCATAGATATTTTTGATGACAGTGGTGTAGCGGTTATCTATTCGGCACTCTTTTAAAGCTTCTAGCATTTTCTGGTGGTTTACTGTGTCGAATGCTTTCTCATAATCCACAAATATTGAAGAATATCAGTAGTATATCAGTAGTTATATCGAATATTGAAGTATATCAGTAGTCTATTGTACTGTCTGCTAAAGGTTCAAGACCATTATGCTGATTGCTTGTATTAAATGTTTACTCCTACTACACAAATATTAAAGTCTGATAGTAACATATCCTGACCTAAATTCTGCTCGCTCATAGTTTTGGTATATATTTAGCTTGGAATTGTAGTCAAGACGAAATCATAATAGGTACTTAAACAATATTTCTACAAGAAAAATCATATAAATTCGCATAGATTCAAACCATTCGCACCCATTGCGCGTAGGTTTAAACCAAAAATATTGGACAGTTTATAATTCTAACTTGGTGAGTGCAGTATGAGCCACCAAAAATATTTGATTATTATTGCTTTGTACGTAACACCAATATCTATGCACGTTTTTGAAAAACACGTTAATATTTCGCGATGTATATTGCGAATTTTACTACATATTGCGGTTTTATATTTATAATTTATTCATTTTATTCTCTCTAAAAGCGCACAATTGCACCGAAATTATGCAGTCTATATTATTCCACCGCGACCAATGTTCATACCCATCTGCCTAAAACGCTGACTAAACAGCAATTTGCAACATAAATTCTTTATACCGGACAGTTGTCATAATCAATACACCGGGTACATATTTAATCAAGTTACATGTCGATTAACGTCGCAACATGTATTAGTATTCGTATTTGGCCCCCTCTAACAATTTCCAGACCGCTGTACTTTCCCTAATGGAAACTGCCAAATGGCAAATGGAACGCTCACCCCAGCTAATAAAACTTCAGATAACCCCTCGTAATGATGCAATGTCGAACAAATGGGCTTTGTTCCAAATTTTTGTAGCTCATTAACCGCCTAAAACAATAAAATTTGCAAAGTGTTCAATAATGTGGTTCGTCACTAATAGGAGCATCTAAAACGGATTCTATCTACCGCTTTTACTCACGTTTTCGATTAGGGACAGATAATAAAAATATACACAACTGGAACTCCAAGAAATGAATATACAAAAAATCTATTATAGCAACCACAACTTAGTCTACTTCTACACATTGCTTTGAGGAAATGGTCGCTACGCTGTTGTGTGAGTTTAATGTTAATTAGGCTAGTGAGATATCTGTATTTTTTAACACGTTCCTTGCCGGTAACGCACTGGCGTGACATTGCATGAGTTTAGCTAATCACCGATGACGGTCTCGTGCTTTCAGACTTTTATTGATTATGATCTTGGATTATTTTATTGGCGCTAATTTTGTTCTTGTTTCGACGAACGACTTTTGTCCCTATGGGATGTCTATATCTTTTGACTTTGTAGTAATAATTGTAAATATTAGTTAGAGTAGCGAAGATCAGCGCGGGCCCAGCAAGATTGAAGGCATAGTTTGGAGGAGGCCAAGGCTCGATTTGGGCTGCAGCGCCATTGGAGGGGGGAATTACCAGTTCAGAAATCCAGTTTACTTTTTTCGAATGCTACTTTCAGATGAATGTTTGCAGAAAATATGTGATGAGACGAACAAGTATGTCAAGTACGTTTTCTTGTTGAATGCAGAGGCGGCACATTCTAGAATTTACGCTTGGAAAATTTTGACTTTCAAAGAATTGCTAGTCTTTTTATGATTGGTTTTACATATAGGTTACATTTCATTGTCTCTAATTAAGGATTATTGGAAAAACAAAGATACTCTTTAATGCAATGTTCTCCACTTTTATGGACCGAAACAGTTTTATGATCATCTTGCGACGATGTTTGCACTAGTAAAAATTTAGAAGATCAATCAGACAATGAAATAAGGTTATTATCCTGATCGTAATGTCAGCTTAGATGAATCAATGGTATTACACACAGGACAACTTAATTTTAGACAATACCTAACAAACAAAAAGCATAAATATGGAATCAAGTTGTATATGTGGACCGAACCAAATGATCTAATTTTAAAATTTTTAGTTTACTCTTAAAGCAAGAAAAATTTGCTAAAGGTGCAACAATTGCCCGTTGCAGAAAAGGGTTATTCGTTGAAAATTCGAAGTATAAGACAGACGTTTACTATATAACAAGAGAATGTCAAAACACCTTTCAATAAGTTACAGAAAGAGCTCAGCATGTAATAAAGCCAGAGCGTATTATCAGATATAATAAAATATGTCTGGTATTGAAAGGCAAGAACAGAGGCTTGCCGATTATCCATGTCACCGAAAAACTGTGTGATGTCCAACAAAAATATTTGCAGATTATGATTGTACATGCATACATACTGTACAACAAGTATTCTGGAAAAAAAATGGCCTTTACGAATTTCCTTTAGAACTCGTTAGGTTTAAAAATTAGTAATTCTAAAGCCAAACATGTTACAAAAGATCACCTTGTAAAAAAACGAGAAATAAAAGATCTAAAGGAAAAAGATTAGAAAATGTTGAAAAACTTGCAGCTAACGAATTATCCGTAAAGATAAAATTTTAAGAATGCAAATCCTGTCCCGACATCTCAACAGGTAATAAGTCAATCCTCACAATCTTTAGTACGTTTTTTATTGTAGTAGAATTTCTCGGCTTACAATTTATGCCTCATCATTAGGCCACAGTACGTAGGTCTTTATTTTAACAAAAACTAAAAGCTAAAAACGGCAACAAGAAACAAAGAATCTTTAATCAGAACAAACTTTATCGGTATCGACAATCTTTCAGAGAGCAGAAACACAAATCTCTCCCCAATAATACTCATAAAGTCCCATCGTAAACCTGTAACTTTCGGGTCGATTAAATCTCAGACCGAAGATGATCTTCATAAAAAAATCTCTCAGCACTGTTCCTTTTTATGTGCATGGTATAGATATGAAGTTTTCATTTAAAAATCAAACTAGACAAGCAGAGAGGTTGTTGAACCGCAAATATACTACTGAGGATAAGACAACTGGGATAGCATGTATATTTAGGTCGGTTGGATAGTAAAAACCAGAAATATCGAGTCAATAAGATTTTTTTATTATTTACACTCAATAACAGAATTATTTGTTCCGCTATAGAGAAAATATAGTAAACTAGAAATAAATTAAGGACATTAACGCATTTAAGAAGCATAGAAAAATTAGAATAACCAATATCTTATAGAGGATTAAAATACCGGTTTGATTAGGATTAAAATATAATTTGTGCAAAATATATTCTTCTTTTATATCGTAGATTCATGTTCTAGATAATCGTTGGTATTTTTGTTCCTTTCTGCACATACGATGACCTTTATATAACATATAATGCCATCAGAAAGGGAAGATGAATATATATATATATATATATATATATATATATATATAATATATATATATATATATATATATATATTTGATCGGTAACTTCATATTTACTATTTTTTAAGATTTTATTAATATCACTTATAATGCTACCTAAAGTTAAAATCAAAGCTTAATATCCATTAAATAGTTGGAAGTTATTTATGATTTTCTTGGTTCTTTCTCACTTATTAACATAAAATAACATAGAATTTACTTTAGACCACATGGTCATTTGCTGTGCTAATTTTTTACAAGTTCATATATGTTGTTAGTTGCTTAACTGTTTATACAAGATCAGCGTATTATGTCCATTTACTTAGTTTCATTCACATGTTTGTTAATAACATTGACTGCTACATATCTTTTTAAGGTAACAATTAACATCGTTTCCATGATTGTGTGGTTCTCATATTGTAATAATTTTTTAGATGAACTGATGATGCTTTCAAAACTCGAAAGCGAAACGTCTTCAAAATAGATAAAGTAGCCTATCAACTTTGTCTTTTATTTCTCCACCTAGAGACCGATATAAGAACCCACCACTTGTCTGAGTGATCCTTATATATATAATATATATATATATATATTATATATATATATATATATATATATATATATATGCTCTATCTAGATCTCGCTGGTTTTCTCCCTTTCGCATTGGTTATGTGATATTACCATAGAAAAATAAAAGCAAGAAAACTTTATGAAACTCTATATTAAAACAAGTACCATCAAAAGACAAACGCACCTAAACATACATACATTCAGTTATAATGAAACATAAATAGCTACATATTTAAATGTTATGTAATACGAAACGATACGACAATCAATATTTTATTTATAGTTGAAATTATTTGAAAAAAGGGATTATACAAGCAACATTAATAAAAATATTATGACGCAATCAAACTAAGCAATAGAGAATGTATTTCAGTTACAAAAACCAGTACCCGATGGCGATTATATGTACCCATCGGGAACTGGTGAGATGTGAGTGCTCAATAAAATGAAAGAGGAGCAGCTACAAAGATAAGAGCACTGAAAACTAAGAAATATTTGAAGGCCAAAAATAACGAATTTTTTCTGGACACAAATATCCAGATGGTCTTCTTAGACTGCCGTCTCCCTGCGGAGGTTGGTAATCATAACGGTTATTTCTATTTAAGAACTTGCTGCTCTAAACAAATCAATCGATCTGCATTGATACCAATCACGTAGATTCTTTAACCATGAGTTTTGCCTCCAGATGGCCAGATAACATTAATTAAGTCGTAGGAAGTGGATTACCAAGAAAAATATCGATAGAAAAGTTGAAAAGTAGAATTGACAGAGAATTTGAAAAACTATGAAACTCTTCTTCCTAGGTCTGCAAGGTATATGGAGCATAAGTTCATCTTTGTCTTGTAAGTTACAACTTGATTATAAACTATGTTTTCAATATATTTTTGATTATAAACTATTTCGTAATTTTTTCAAAATTGTCCATGTTAGGCTAGGCGCATACACATCGAATTTGGACGGTCGATAAAAGTTCGACCGAACTTTTGTCGATGATGCCTTGCGCGCACACTACACGATATTTATTCGATGACGTTTTTAATCCACAAAGGTTTGTTAGATGGAGTACACAAAATCACAATGAGCAACACAGACCCACGTAGCGACGTACCTTGAGCAGTGTCAAAACACGCAACTGGTCCTCTGGTCGGTCGATAAAGATCGATGTGTGTGCGCGCGGTCATTTGATACTATACGCCTTGGAACGACGGCAACGACCACGGCAGCCGTGAATGCAGTGACATTCATCGATCGCCACACGACCATCACACGACATCGATGCCGTGCCGTTTGGCGATCGATGTGTGTGCTCGCTCACATTTGTTTCTTCGCGCCACCAAAGGAATTTGTTCGAACGAACTTTTATCGACCGTCCAAATTCGATGTGTGTGCGGCGGGCGTAAGGCTAGCCGCATACACATCGAATTTGGACGGTCGATAAAAGTTCGACCGAACTTTTGTCGATGATGCCTTGCGCGCACACTACACGATATTTATTCGATGACGTTTTTTAATCCACAAAGGTTTGTTAGGTGGAGTACACAAAATCACAATGAGCAACACAGAACCACGTAGCAACACGGAGCGACGTACCTTGAGCAGTGTCAAACAAACGCAACTGGTCCTCTGGTCGGTCGATAAAGATCGATGTGTGTGCGCGCGGTCATTTGATACTATACGCCTTGGAACGACGGCAACGACCACGGCAGCCGTGAATGCAGTGACATTCATCGATCGCCACACGACCATCACACGACATCGATGCCGTGCCGTTTGGCGATCGATGTGTGTGCTCGCTCACATTTGTTTCTTCGCGCCACCAAAGGAATTTGTTCGATCGAACTTTTATCGACCGTCCAAATTCGATGTGTGTGCGGCGGGCGTTAGGATTTGGATCCATTTTTGTCAATTTTTTGGTTGTTCTTTTTCGTCTAGCATGTTTCCGGTATTCACAACTGTCTGTGTCTATATTTCTTTCTAGTTCTCACATTTGTCATTTTATTTGCGTACTTGTTTCTCTAGAAGTACTCAGCAATTATTTGTTAACCATCTTATTCTTCATACTTTGTCTCTTTGTATTTTTCTTGTCTTGATTTGTATTGGAAATTGTAATTAGTGTGTAGTATTTCTATTAATAGGTTGCAAGTCAGACTTATTCATCGCATCAAGCAACCCAACTGTCATGTAAACACGCGCGAATAGAAGACAATATTCAACCGGTGCAAAACTGGATATGCAAATGTGAATTGGAGATCGCGAGTAGATTAAGTCAACTGAGAGATGAGTAGTACGCTAAAATATGGCGACTTACGGCTGGCTCTATGCTACTTATTAATTGATTTCACCAAAAAGGCAATGAAAGAAAGCCAACTGGAATATACATACCTCTTCGAACCCGTCTATAAACCGTGGAAGATATTACCAACAAACAACCAACAAGAGATATATTTGAAAACTGACAGAATAAGGCAAAATGGAAATTAGATAAAGGTTTAGATAAATGGCGATGCGTTGGATTAAAGTAATATTTTTCGCAAATTTGTCGAGAGGAAACTGGAATATACATGAATCTTCGAATCAGCCTAGCGAACGTGGAATATTATCGCCAAATAATACTCTATAAGCACAAACGAAAATAAGGCTTAAAATAATAGAATAGGTTTATATAAATTGTTAGGCGTTGACTTATAATATGTACTGCAAATTCTACTTTCTATCAGTATATCTTAAATGAAGCAGTTTTAGACGAGGTTTATATCTACTGTTTCACTGATATAAGTCATTACCAATGAATGTAATGTATTGTGTATATTTATACTTTTTGCTTATTATAAATCGATATAAACACTCGTATATCCAGCATATTTTATCTCATTCGGTTATTGAACTGAAAAATATATAAGTACTGTTTACCTGACGTAATACATCGGTCTAAATCTTTTTTATGATTAAACGAACACATCCAGCAATGCGACGTTCGCGTGATTTTCCACAGTATCGGTAAAACGGGCAGTCCAGAGGCGCGCACAATATGAATATAATCATCGTGGTCAAAGTTTTAAGTATCTATTTGGTATCGGTTAATAAGAGGTTACTCCATTCGTGAGCCATTATTTCATTTCCTCAAATTGTAATAGGCGATAATTTGTAGCCAAGGTGTGAAAACCGCTCAAAAGCTTTTGGAATTCTTACTTGGAGTGCAGTGGTTGGTTATTATGAAAAAAATATGGCAGAATAAATTAATAACATATTATATATATATATATATATATAAATATATATATATATATATATATATAATATATATACTTATAATATGTATATATATATATGATAATTTAAATTAAAAACCACTGCAAGTGTCTGTACTCTGCAATATTTGTTCATCCGAATGATCTCTTCTTTATAGTTTATGGTTTCTCCGATTTCATGATTCTAGCTTTGTCGCGTCAATCCGTTTTGATTTTTCATTACTGAGCCATTCCTTCAAGTATAGGTATCCGATTTTCTATTTGTCTGTATGTACAACATACTCCATTAATTAATGTTTTCATCGTTTCATTGTTGAAGATCTAAATATTTTTACAGCGACCTCTCCATTACTCAATTAAATTTGTTCCTCCACATTTTTATTTGCCTCGCAAGTTTTGATCTCGTTTTGTACAACTGGTTAAAATCTCTGGTTAAATGGATTTGTATTCTTACATACATTTCTTTAAGCCTTTCCCCAATTGATATCTAACCTATTTACTATGTTATCCAGCTTACATGCCTATATATAGATACCTTCGAACGATGTAGATGACGAGCGGTTTCCAAAAAGATCGTCAACCTTCCTGTTCATTCTTTGCCTCCACCTTTTGACGTTAATTTTAACATGCCTAAAAATCTAAATTAAGAGTCATTTTTGACGATGGTAAGATTAAAGGTAAAACCATTATTCTAGCATTTCAGTCACTCTGCTACTTTTCGCTAGACATCTTTCTATTGCTTTTTCCTAAGCTCCTTTATTTCTAGACTCATACATTTCACAGATTACTCATTACACATTTCACTTTTAATGCTCTTTCAGGAACTTTTATTTGGTTTTCTCTTGGTTTATCTTTTAACCAAATTCTTTGGTTTGTTTTAAAATGATATAAAACTTTCCTTTATTTTTCTTTAATATCTTTGGTTGTATATGCGACCTTTCGTATTATTGAATATAATAAATATTTCACAATGTTTTTACCCAACCAATTTAGAAAAGCGTTTAAGATTTTTAAACCTTACCTGACAAGATTTCAAGTCCCACCCAGTCGACACCAGATCTCGCTAATAAAATCATTATTTAACAGCAAATACGTTTGAAGGGACACACATTGATAATAGTACATATATATTAGTATATATTATATATATATATATATATTATATATATATATATATATATATATATATATATTCTTCCACTCGAACATCGACAAGAAGCAGACCATCCAGAGAGACTTGAAAATGGCAAGTGAGATCTTGCCGAAACGTCGTCAAAATGGTTTTTATGAAAACCAACAACATTTAACGCGGAGTCAAACCCGGAATTACCATTGATATAACATACAGCTCCCGCGGAAATATCAAAAATATATACAAGGTCCACAGAACAACTTACAGACTATGTATTGAACAATGTCCTATCGTAAGGAGATGCTCGAAGTTAGCTAAGTAAGAAGCTACAGAGAAAACACACGCAGAAAAACGACAATATATTTTTTTAAACCAAATATAAGGTACATAAAGTCGACCTCAGAGATATGTCGCCCTTATAAACACCTTTGCCGTGTCTAGGACATAATGGACTAAATACCCATTACAACTTCCAATATACTGGCCGAACATGTACATATATAATATATTATATATTATATATATATATATATATATATATATATATATATATATATATATATATATATATATATATATTAATACTACTTACTAATCTAAACACACTAAGATACGTGTGAACAATCATGTAAAACAAACCCATTCCCCGTGCCCACATCCCTTTCATATTGCAATCGTTGCCGTATTCCGAAGAGTGTCGTTATTTCCGTCGAAGATTTCCCAAAGCGGCATGATCAATTTTCACACCTCGGTAACAAATTATCGACTATTATACAGTTTCAGGAAATGAAATAGCAGGTCATTATTTCATTACCCGTTCATTAGTTCACGCTAAATAGATTCTTAATAGTTAGGTAGTACACAATTACGTGGAAAAGGAAGTCAAGTTTAATATTACTACTTCATTTATTTTGTGTTTATAAAAAAACATTGTTAAAAACTATAAAAAACTAATGTGTTAATTCATATAATCAATTAATTAAGTGTTTAGAAATAAAATGACTTAATTTAAAAAAGGTCCTAAATTACCAAACTAAACTAAAATAAATGTTTGCGCTCACCTTAAGAGGATAATCTCGTCTGTTTACATATGCAGCATCAACATCCGCACAACCGTAATTCTGTTTATTTTCTAAGTATCACAAATCTCCCTTCTTTCAATAACAATGTACTACATCTTATCACAAAACCTATATCTTAATTAATTACTCTACTACTTAAAAATATGATCTCCGTCTGACTAGTTCATTTCCTCTACCCTCATTTCTCTTGGACTAAACACCTCACTCACCATCTTTAACGAACATCTCTTAACATGCTTATAAAGAAAGCATTTTTGTAAATTATACAAAAAGTCATTTTACTAATGCTTCTAAAACTACCACTGATGTTGACTATACAGCCACCACTAAATATAAAATTGGAAGATAATCCCGGTTATCCTTTACATGTAATGTTTACACAGAAGAACTAGTCAGGCATTAGATTTCCTGTTCTGGATTTTTTTTGTTTATTGAAGCATCTAGTAACATCTAACATCTCACGTGTCAGATTTCTTCTTTTGAGGATTTTTATCATTTCACTTTTTTTTCGTTCTTCTCATGCCTTTATTATTGGTTTCTTGTCTTACCTCCAGAATTCTTCTGTTATAGATTATATTATAGAATAATAGAATTCTCTCTATATAGAGGCTATTGACATACTTGTGGTTTCGAAATAGTTGCTTCCTCAAGATCCACGCTTCCGTTTCCTACAACGCTTTACCAGCCTAACTCCTATATTAGCACACAAATACAAAGTATATTTTTAAGTTCGTTGAAATTTTTTCGTGATATTTTATTCGTACTGGCATAATAGTTTCATTTGTTAATTATTGAGCCTCAAGTCATAGTCAATCTTGACACGACAAGGAGAAGAGTGAAAAAGATCCTTGTGGCTCAAAAGGCGATCGTGTGTGCTATGTTGAGCGTTTCAATACGAAACACGATCCCAAATCGCCAGCTACGACGAAGATCAGGAATGGCTGATTCTGTAGAGAGAATAGCAACACTGAAGTGGAACTGGGCAGGAAACAGATAATAATAATTATAATAATAATAAAACTAATGTTAGATAATAGATGGATAAAGCAGATACTGGAATGGATACCAATATATGATGCCCACCGAAGCAGAGGTAGTTCATCAACACGTTGGACTGACAATCTTAAACGTTTCCACAAGAATTAACTGCTATTTCAGGACAAACTAAACAATAAAAAGGCAAAAAAAGCTTGAACAAAACGGCGAAGAATTGTACTGAACCCGACAAAATCTTACGTCAACACCAAAAATAAGACAGGTAAATTAAGATCCATTAAAGTAAAATGATAGTCAGATTTTTTATGCTTAGTTAGTCATATTAATATACCCATACATCATATAATATGCCCATACATGAGAATTCTTGTATGGGTAGATTATAAAAAATGGAAAATTGGCTTGAATTTATCTTATCGTATCGTCAATATACCAATGTATAAATCGATTGGTGATACTTTTCTATGCACCTACATCTTAGCTTGGGAGACGATGGGTAAGCATATTAAATTGTGGTGTATTGTATTTATTGATTATTATTTACACACGGATAACTTATTGATGGTATTACTTATTAAAATTATATTATTTAAGAATTAATTAAAACTGAGTGACTAAACCTCTATTGCTTGTCTGTTTACTATTTTATATCATATCGATCTATGAGGAATCGACCCGTTTATTGGGCCACATGATGTTTTTATAAAACTGCTGAATCTTCAAGGTTAAGCTTAAGGTACAACAAAAGTATTTTAAATCTAGACACGCATGTTAACAATATGTGTACCCTAGATTTCTGATTGAAACCAATTAACGTGACTTATAATAGGTAACATTTTTACGGTAAAGGATTCTTTCGGGTCTCATACAAATCTTAATATCTTTGCAATACGTCTTTTTATATATTACATGGGTTATACTAAAAAAAGAAAAAGAAAAATACTGGATCAAGATACAAAAAACAGTTCTGATTTTCAGTAAACCATAGTTCTTTTGCACAAACAGGTACTAAAATCTATATAGAGATACCACACTTATCCTCTATTAGATGTTATTGTTCAGTAATATATTGTAAAAAGTAAAATGGGAAAAGGCTACAGAAATTAAGGCGACAATAAAATAAGCTAGAGCAGCAATAAACAGTATAGAAAAGCTTCTCATAAGCAAAGATTTGTCTCTTCCTCTAAAACTACAACTAGTTAATGCTACATTTTTCCGATCTTACTATATTGTGGGGAAATCTGGATGTTAAGACGCTCTTGAAAACATTAGAAGCGTTCGAAATATGGGTGTACCGACTTATTCTGCGGTATACCGAAGTATATCCTGGGCAGAAAATGTTACAAACATATACCCACCTGAGAAAGTGTAGTCATCGTAATATTGTGTATTTTTTGTCTCCAAATATCTCTGCTCAGTTCTTTTATCTCCAATATCTTCCAATATTGGAATTACTTAGCCAGTTTATTGCTAGATAGATTGCATAAAGTTCTATACAAAATAGAGGTCTGTGAAGAAACCTAACTGTACCTAGCGGTCTATGAATTTGGTTCCATCCATTCCATTATCAAAATTGATATGCCTGCTTACCTCTCCGCTTATACAGTGAAATTTATTTACTTCAATCTGAAGTAAAAACTTTTACAAATGTGAAAACGTTCAATTCTTGCTTTTTATAAATTTTGAGATCAGCACAACTAAGATCGAGGTGAATAATCGTTCCTTATTCAGTGGTATATACTCGGTAAATAGTTTTTGAAAACATTTAGATACTCGTCTCTTTATGTTTTTTCGCTATTCAGTATTTTTCACCGAAATCTTCTATATTAATGAATGACTTCAAATAATAAACTTTATTGAAAGTACTTTCAAAATTATTGTTATAACGATTAATTTCATTAATTGTCTTTAACTAAGAATTTTCAGTACACTCCCCGTATTACACAGTTAGGACGGAAAACTCTCAATGTTAAATTTTACAGGTATTATTAAAGTTAATCAAAAAGACCATTAAAAGTTATATATGGCTGTTGTGTACACGCAAATATTTTAAATTAAACTATCCTGATTAAGTAATAATTTTACATGGAAATAAGGTAGGTATAATAAATATTGGCTTATGAGCTCTTAAACTTTGCCTATTACTGTATTTTACTGTACGGTCGTAAAGATATTTATTAAGACAATAGATCTTGTTTATTATACAGAGCTAGTTAAACAAAGAAGCCTTTAAAGTTTACAAAAAACTGGCTCTTCTTTCACTGCAGTTTTCACCAGATGATGTTGAAGATTATTGCGTCCAATCTATGTAAGTATTCAGTAATATTTTTATTATAACCGGTAAATCTGTCTTCTTTCTACATCTCCGTTTATGGAACTATTCCTTTCACAATATCGCAGGTATGTTTGTTTTGTTTGCAACTAGACGGAAAACACCATAATATGCATGCCATTTCCATATTGAAAGGATACTCACAAACTGTAAGCAGTTGGCATACCTAGATAATTTAGATAGTTAGTTGTTATACAGGGTTAATAACAAAAAACCTTTATTTTATCTTTTTTGTAATAGGTTTTTAGCCAGGCTTTTAGTGGAAAGCTTTATGATCTCATGGTTCTAGATACTTCCAGAACAGCTACTGTATTAAATAAAGTTGATTCCCGGACAAAATATCTCATAACAATTTTTATTTTAATTTAATAGGTAACTAAATTGATGTGCATCTTTCAGTGCATCGATATTTTACATCTAATCTAAGCAGGGTTTAGACCTAACCGTACTTGCACAAATCAACAGATCCCTATCCATAACAACATATATTAAAGCGGGTTTTCGAAGAAAGCTCAAAGATTTAATTACTTTCATTGACCTATCAGCTGCATACGATACCGTTAACATAAAAGGACTACTCTGCAAACTAATATGTGTCATTCCATGTCAAAAAATAACTAAAGCTCTAGCTCCGACACATACTGTTAAGTTCAAGACAACAGTCCAAATAAAGCTCAGTAATCGACTGTCGCAGGAATCGGTGATGGCAATATTAGGTACTGTGTAATTCTTACATCGTGAACTTGTCTATAACAACTTTGTAAAAATTGGTCTACGCTTACCACTGGGCCTTGCAGCAATAAATAATAACATCGGTATTACAAGAACCATACTAACGGATTATCTTGCGATTTTATGAGAATACTTTCGCAAATGGAGGCTACGGCCTAATGTAATGAAAACGAAAGTGTGCTGTGTCGATCTAACTAATGCCCAAGCCAACAAAAAGCTCTTCGGTCAGTAGAAAAATAGATACCTGCTCACAACTAAATACAAACAACCTTAGAGTAACTCTTGATAGAACCTTGCGCTTTAAAGAACACCTACAAAGAATAGCATAAAAACTAAAAACTCGAAATAATATAGTCCAAAAAAATATGTGGCACCACATGAGGTTCCTTATCTCCTGTACTCAGATCATCCGTCCTTAGACTTTTCAATAAATCATACAATGCGAATGATCCCAGGTGCAATTACATCAACACCGAACTATCGGCTTCCTATTCTGAGTCACATCCCTCCTCATAAACTACACTACTAAGGTCATTCTCTTCAAAGAGAATATAGAAAAATTCAGGTTAATCACCAACTACCCATCCACCATAACAAGCTTGATATCAACTATGAATAGACTGCCCTACAGATATCCTCCATTTTTAAAGACCACCTTCTTACCTCAGGGACATTTCAGTCTAACTAACGCCTGTATAGAAGACCCTAGGAAAGCGACTCACCACACGAAATGCACCAAATGCCCTGTATCAGAAACCGCCAAGCTTTGAACTGCCCCATAATACATGAACAACGCTGAACAGAATAAGAATGAACTTTGAAAATAAGGCTATTATCGAGCACAAGTTAATTAAATCTAGCCCAAGTACTTTCGCTTAAAATAGCATCTTCAGGGGCATTTCGTCAAAGTGTGCACTATCCGGCAAGAGTAAGAATGAACAGAGGTAGATGAGCTGTGGATAGTCCATTTAAGTAAGCTTCATTGGCCACTACTTAGGCTGAATTTTAACCAAAGAGATTTATTATGTTTTTATTATATTATTTTTTTCAACAATAAACATTAAATTTTCAATTTCTAGCTAACGAAATATTGTGTAAAATTGAACACCAAAACTTCTTATAATTTTTTCTCTAGGATCAACATTTTCCGAATTATAAACGAAAATAGGAGCAAAAAAATGAGAAATTTTCAATTCTTTTCAGATTTTTTTAAATAAAAAATTTAGCACAGGGTTTGGGACTGGCGCATATCGTGAGTATCGATATTGGGCACATCCTGAAGGGATTCCATCAAAAACATAGCTTCTATGAAAAATGTCCATTATGGTCTGATTTTCTACAGATCCCGTCTAGTCTAGCAGTGGATAAACATGGGTCGAAAAGAAAAGTTACGTACTTAAAATACTAAGTACTTAAGGTATACAAAAACCAATATATTAAATTCCAATTGTATATACTTATATTGTGTAAATAATTTTTTTTAAGGAAACCAATATAATAATAACAGCTATTACTAGTAACAATTATATGAGTATTATTATCCTGTATAAAAACAATATAGATTGATTGACATATTTCCTCTGCATAGAATCTTTCACTTCTCTTTACTTTTTTTATTTTCTTTTTTGTTTATCTGCTCGACCAAACGCGATGAGCCGATATGTGCATTTTATTTATGAAATTAGTAGATTCTGTAGTAGATAAAAAATAAAAAAATACAGATGATATATAACACAAGCAACTGCTCCTAAATAACATTAGCTGAAGGCAGTCACATCCCTACAAGCCATATACGACGAACGATCGACCGACTTAGATCCCAGCTGAGCTGAACTAAATTATTTTTTCATTACTACCTGGTTAAATCGAGTCGAGATATCGGGTTCAACAAATTACAGTGACCGTGATCGTGCTCTGGTCATTACTTAATGCCGATATCCCACGAATGGAATGAATTTTGGTCGTGAGGAATCGTCCGGACAGCGTCTATACAACCACCATAAACGTCCGTAGACCGTAATATGAAATTTTTGCACTAGATATAAGCAATAGTAAAAAAAATAAGGCGAACTTTAAAGCACGTGGTGTACGTGTTTATCAAGGTATAAAAAAATGCTTATTAAAAACTTAAAAACTTTATTTTCAAGATCTTTTCGGAATTAAATCATTCCATCATCAGTTTATTAGAAGAGGGAGTAACAAACCAATTTTAAAAAACACGTAAGTTGAAATTTAAATGTATAAAAAGAACACTTTGGTTATTTAATACTTACATAAAAAGTGGTTAAAACATTGTTTGACCACAGAAAAACACTAGAAGGACATCAGTAATAAAAAATCCTCGTGGAATTTACAAACGTAAATGCAATAGACCATTAACTTCGGTAGTTAATAAAAACTACAACTGGGGGCATTTAACATGTCCCCCAGTAGCTGGTGAAATTTTGTCGACTTACATTACCTCTGATCTGTGCTGGAGTCTAGAGCTAACTGATAGAAAGATGGTATGAAAAATCAGTCTATTAGAAAAATCTCTACCTGGGATGTTATGAAGAAGAGAAATATCATCTGGTATCTTGATTGTGTGATTGTGATATTTAAGATGATGAGAATGAGAAAAGAAGAAGTATTCTCTAACTTAGAATGTTCATTGACCCTGCTTACCAGAGATGTACAACTTCTACCAATATAAGTGGCATCACAGTCAGAACATTGAAGTTTATAAACTCCACTACGTTTGCTGAAGTCAATAGAATCCTTACTATTGCAAATTGATCTACTCAATTTATTGTTAACTTTAAAGGAAATCTTAACATTTTCAACAGAATTCAGGATAGTGTTTTTGATTGATTCGGAGAGTGTTGGACTGTGAAATGGTAATAAGAAGTAAGATGGGGAATCTGAAGTAATCTTAGGGTAAGCTGATTGTTGAAGCAATTTACGTTTCTTTTTATGAAGAGATGGGTTTGAGTTCTTGGTTGTAGTTAATGTTGGATAATGGGATGGTTTCTAAACTATGAATGAAACTATTGAGTGCAGCTAATTTGTGTGAAATTGGATGGTTAGAATCGAAATGTATGACATGATCTGTTTGTGTGGGTTTTCTGTAGATGCTATCAAAGACATTGTTAATTCGATTAATAGAAAGAAATTGATAGAGAAGTTAGACTCTAATTCCATAGTGAATTTAATATTGGGCTGAATATTATTGATAGTGTTGAGTAAGGAAGATGCTGTATTTGAGTTATCTCTAATGAATACTAAGCAATCATCAACGTAACGGAACCAATGTAAAATAGCATTGTTAATCATGATTTGATTTGATTCTAGATGATTCATGAAGAGATCAGCTAAAAACGGGGAAAGACAACTTCCCATGGATAAGACATCAGGTTGGTTATAAAAAGTATTATAAAAAGAAAAATAATCTTGTAGTAGACAAAAGGAAAGTATTTCTATTATTGATGAGATGACTGAGAGATTAGTTGAAGATTGGTGTGATTGAGTTTGGATATTAGTTAGGATGAATTTTTAATGAAAAAAGTAGTTTCTTTAATTAATCCCTTAATTAATATTAAGCCTTCACCCTTAACTGTACATTTTTGTAAAGTATAATTTTTTCCTCTCCTCTCTCTGTTATTTTCCAAAACAAGTATTAGTTTTATACCACATTTATAATATAGATCAAAATAAACAGTACTGAACTTGTAATTACTTTATTGTTTAAAAATATACATATTATTAACACCTTATAACATGTTCTAAATGAGCTCCTCCTCTCTCAAGACAGACTTCATACCGATTTTTAAGATTTCTCGTAATGTTATGGAATAAAGGAAAGTCCGCAAAGAAGGCTCTAACAGCAACCTTGAACTCATTGATGGTTTGTGGTGTCCGTTTAAAAACGGCAGTTTTAGCCATGCCCCAAATGTATGCGTCTGGAGATGTTAAGTCTGGAGAATGTGCAGGATAGGGGAGTCAGTAAATCGTGAAATGAATTTGTTTGAAAATTGTTCCCGAAAAAATTTACGAACTGCGACAGCAGTATGGCAAGTTGCCCCATCCTGCTCGAAAAATTGGTCCCGAAATGTCAAATTACGTGAACGACAAAATCAGGGATAAAGTGTGTTAAAATTTGTATGTACCTCTGTTAATTAATTGTGACTTGCCTACTATTTTCTTCGATAAAGTATTGATCAATGATTCCGTGTCCCGAAACTGCACACCAGACACGTACTTTTGCGCTATGCAAAGGAACTTCTTGAACTTCATCTGGTCTAGCAAAGCCCAGAAATCAATTTGTGCGACGATTTACATGGCCTGACAAATGAAAATGTGTTTTGTCTGCAAACCATACATTTTTCAAAAATTCAGGATTTTCATACTGAAGAATTCTGGCACAATATTCGACTCTACTGTGATAATCCCTGGGATGTAATTGTTGATGTAACTGAATCACATACGACAACTCACACAGCTCGGATTCTTTGCAAGGAAGTTTGTTTTAAGCCAAGTTGCAACACTGTTCTTGTCTGTCTCGCTTTCAAACGCTTCAAGATTCGCTCAAAAACACGTTAATGGTTATCATTTGTTGTTAACTTTCCTTTTCGTTGGCACAATACATTGCCCATATTTCTAAACTTTTCGACAACCTTCAAAATTACATTACTTGGAGAACGTTTATTAAACCGTTGTGTGAATTGATCACACACGTAATGCAGACTTGCACTATTTCGTCGGCCAATTCCGCATGTGCCAAAAATAATGCTCCTCAAGAAACACTGTCTCCTCTGTACTTAACATCGTTTTAACAATAGGCCTTAATAATTAATTGTTTAAGGAATACTTGACAGGTCTATGCTAGTTAATTTAAATATGACAGCGCGCACAAAGAGACATTTATGTTTCAGTTTCAGTACTATTTATTTTGGGCAATACCATATTTATATTATTATTTGCATAATTTTGTAATATAATAACAACTATACTACGCCTTGTTTTACCCATTGTATCAACAAAGCAACCACCTCCCAAAAATTATACGCCTGTATTTTTTCCGCAGATAAAACAATGCGCATTTCGAAGAAAGTCATGCAGAGTGCATCAAGAGTTAATTCTACGTTATCCCTCGTACATAATAACAATAACAAATTGTTGTTGAGGTCCCATTAAAGTACGCCTTTGAGATAAACCAGCGCAGCCAAAGCAAGGGCATGACGCTTGCCACCCACTACAAATATGTGCAATAAATTCATATTTTCCAAGAGAAGCGAGACTCTTCTCTTTCCTTTGTGGGAACAATATTGATTGTGTTTATCTACAGAGTGTCTCGTATTTACTACCGTAATTTAGGTCGTAAAATCTAAAAATGGAAACATTTTAATTAAATTCTAAAAGACGTAAAAATAATTCGAAAATGAACAGAAATTATGACAAGTACCTAACAATTTCAGAAATTATCGCAATTTTGGTCAAACGTATTAAAAAACTATGATATGTTTAAAAAACGAACCATAGTGAATATGTACAAAAATACTGGAACAAAAATAAAGAAAACAGATTTATGATAATATAACAAACGATATACAGAGTGGACCAAAAGCTGGAAATGCCTAATTATTATTCTTGAATGAATGGTCCGAATTATACAAATACCACAGTTTGAGAGTATTAAGTTGCCATGAAATAAATTCCATTTCTTCTTCTTCTTCTTCTTCTTCTTCTTCTTCTTCTTCTTCTTCTTCTTCTTTCTACTTTATAAATAGGCTTAATGCCTGTTTTACTTCGGTTTTTAGACTCAATTGACGTTGTCTGAACATCTTTTCCTCGGTCGTCCCAATGGTCGTCCCTTCTTCCATTTGGCCTTTGTCTCTTGCTATTCGTACTATTCTATTCTCTGTCATTCTTTCGATGTGTTGATTCCATTCCACTTTTCTTATTTTGGTCCACGCGTTTATTTTCTCTATACCACATCTCGCTCGTATTTCCTATCTTCTTACTCTGTCTCTTAGAGTTTGGTTTGTTTTTTTTTTCGTAACACTTTCATTTCTGTTGTTTCCAGCAGTCTTTGTGTTTTCGCCGTATCTGCTCTTGTTTCCGCTGTGTACGTCATTATCGGTCTTATTGTTGATTTATATATCCTGGTTTTCGTTTCCGTTGTGAGGTATTTGGTTCTCCAGATTGTGTTGTTGAGACATCCTGCTGCTCTGTTTACCATGTTCACTTGTTTTTGTACTTCCTCTTCCACTTTTCCGTAGCTTGACAGTTTTATTCCCAAGTATTCAGTTTCCTTCACTTGTTCTATTATTTTGTGATTTACGACTAGTTTACATCGTCTCGGTCCCGCTGATATCACTATCGCTTTAGTTTTCTATGTTGAAATCACCATGTCGTATATGAGCGGCGTATCTTCGAATTCTTTAATCTTTGTAGGTTATCTTCATTTTCGGCTGTTATTATGGCGTCGACGGTGTAGCATATTATCCTTATTTCCTTTTCTCCCATTCTATATCCTCTTCTTTTTTGAACTGTCTTTATGATTTCATCCATTATCAGATTAAATATTAATGGGCTCAGCGAATCTCCTTGTCTAATGCCAGTTTCATATTTGATAGGTTGCGATAGTTTTCTTTTCCATCTTACCATAGCTAGATTATCTTTATATATATTCTGAATGGTTTTTACTAAATCCAGTAATATTCCCTTTTCATATAATAAAAAAAAAACAACTGGATTTTGTAGGATTTTAATGAATTGACTAACATCATGTAGTTGTGCAGCTCTGCGTAAGGATGTAGTTTAATCTTTAACGAAACTCTGCAATAAATTCAAAGTTTATTCTAATTTATAACAGTTTTTGGTCTAAATGTCCGAATCTTTTACTAGTACTATTTTTTCTACCGTCGCCTTATGGATCGGAGAATGGTTTTGGGAAAGTATCGCTGAACAATTTGTCTACTTCACTATGCATAATATCTTTTTTTATTACCGTAGACCTTTTTTAATTAAAAACTCTTACAAAGTTTTTAAAAACAATTAAATCAACTACGATTTATTTTACAAAACTTTTGGATAAAAGTCAAGGCTCATGTTGGTTTTATAAATTAATGTCAAAATCACAGCATTCTATATTTACTAAATTACTTCAAAACTATTTGGCACTGAGAAGTTTTATTTATTTAAGAGCTTCGTGACTACATAAAATACCAGTGAGGATTCCAATAATAATATCAAATGTGAAATACTATCTTGCATAACAGGCATATCATGAAAACATAAAAATGGAATATCACCCGAATTAATTAGAAGAAGAAAAAGGCTCTAGAGCAGGCAGATCAACTTTTGAAAGCATATTTACTCCAATAAATGACCGTTTTGGAGTGGATTTTTCCTCGTCACGACGGATTTGCTTGAAAATTTGGATTTAGGTTCCTCTTACTCTCTACTTAAATTGAGCACAGAGTTGCTCTTACTTGGGGGTGAGACCCACCTCTTCTCGGGGGTAAGAAAACAAACATTTAAATAAGTCCTGAAATGGGTAAATTGACTAATTCTAAGCAACTTTTCTTCTATAGAGTGTTTCTCTTCTAGTTTAATACTTTTTGAGTAAAAACGTTCATTTTTTAAAATAAAAACCACGTGTTCAGGACGTTTTTCACAAGTGCAAGATCACAAGAAGTGCATATGTAACTAGTAGATCTGAAAACAGCATATGATACTGTTTTGATATTTAAAATATGGGAAGTGTTGGAACAAAGTAATATAATGAAATGTTTATGTATATATATATATATATATATATATATATATATATATATATAATATATATATATATATATATATATAAGCAAAGCACCTACAATAATTGTCAATAAAATTAGAGGAATATCGAGATTGGCAGCTGGAAGTTTAATTCGGAAAAAACACCGCCTGGAGATCTGGATTTATAAGAGATAAAATTAAAAATTTTAATGAACGTGTATATTTTGCCATTAAACTTACATACTAATAAAAAAGGGACAACCAGATATCGAATCACCAAAGGGAAACAACAAGTAATAGGAGCATTGAATTCAACATTATGGAAGAAAAATATTAGACCCAAAAAAAAGAGAAGAGAGAATATACAATATTATTGAGCTAGTCATTGTTTATAAGAGTTTAGAATAATTAAGAGATCGTAAAAGAATGGATAATCTATTGGTTACATAATGCAGCGACCAATAAGTCACATCAAAACAATCTTTTAAAAATTAATTGTATACCAAAAAAAAAGGACACTCTATAGAACTTTGTACAGAGAAAGAAGAAGGAGTAAGTAAGCAAAGCACTATAAACCAGATATAGAGAAATTCTCCTGACCTCTCGTTTCTCTCGTCGGCGGCGTGGCGGGTCATACTTCGCAACGGCGATTAAATCCAAGACAATGCTCTCATTGTTTGCGATATACCGAGATCTCTTAATACGTCTACAGTTATTAGAGAAATTTCAACAAACACTTCCAACGTTCCCAATTATCTCTTCGGTTGTTCTGACGACCGCAATATCCTTCCTCGTCATCTTATAACTTTGATTTATCTTGTCGACAACTTTGATCCCGTTCAGATTGAGCATTTGTTTAGATTATAATCGTGCTTTATAGGATTTAGGATTACAACGGAAAATTACAAAACCGCTAAATTTCTGTTTTGGCTATACGCTTAGAAAAAACAAAGACAATTTTAGGGATCATCTTAAAAATATCCACAATTCTATGGTGACTTATGTTGGAATGCTCGGTTTTACAAACAAAAACAGTGTTGTACAATTTATTTATCTAAAATTTGTAATAATTTAAGTGCGGTTTGTTGCATATATTGCAAAGCACTATATTGGTACTAGCAGTGAGCTCCAGCAAACATTAGCGACAACTAAAGGTGTAGATGAAGACTCTCACGGTTATTTATATTTTGTAAACTGCACTTCTATAAAGCTATATTAGATTGTTTAAACGTTTAAATATGTATAGATTGTTCCTGTTTAGTGAACATGTGTTGTGTACTGCATATATATATATATATATTATATATATTATATATATATATATTATATATATATATATATATATATATATGTGATAGCGGATGATGTGTATATAGCTTTTCTTTTTCGCTATTGTTGATATATTCGTGTTAGTGATTTCTTTTTTAGTATTGGTAACCAAAACCTGCTACATTCGGCTGATCAGTTTGTTACACATTTTTCTTCATTGAGTAGCATAAGGGCTGCTTCTTTGATTTTTCCTTTTTTCGCGTCTATTTCTTTCATGACTATTGTTGCATATTTTTATTGTACTCTATATTAATTGTCCCAGGTATGTTCGCATATCTGTTATCTGTCAAAGTCAGTTTTTTATGTATGTTTTATGCTCGTTTATTCTCACACTTAGCGGTCTTGCGGTTTCTCCCATATAGAATTGCAGCACATGGCATTTTATAGAAGCAGTTCTTCGATCTTCCTGTGTGTTGTTAGGTTTGGTTTTGGACAGGATAGATCTAAGTGTATTGGTTGTTTTAAATGCTGTATTTGTTAGCTATCTTTTTAATTTGTCTGATAACCCCTTTACATATGGTATTGTTGTCATTCTTGAATCCTTTCCTTTAAGTGTTTCTGGATTGCCATTCATGTTTTATTGTTTTGTTTTTTTTATCTTCTGAAATTTATTGTATATAAATGACTAAGGGTAGTCATTTTTTGTTAGATTCTTTGTAAGCAGGCTTTTTTCTTCTTGAAAAACATTTTCATCAGAGTATGTGTTTTGGGCTCTATCATATAGTGAGTTGATGATTCATTTTTAATATTTACGTTGTGGTTTGAATTGCAGTTTAAATATCTGTTGGTGTGGGTTGGTTTTCTGTAAACTTTGGTTATATATTCTGAATCCTCCTTTGTAATTAGAACATCTAGAAAAGAAAGTGAATTATTGTTTTTTTCTTACATGGTAAATTTGATGGATTCTTCTTTATTATTGATGTCCATAGCAAATTTATCTAATGCTTCTGATCAATGCTGCCAAATGAGAAACACATAATCTACATATCTGCACCATGCTGTGGGTTGTTTGTCTAGTTTATGTACAATGTTAAGTTCAAAATCATCCATGAACATGCTAATATTGGAGATAAACATGAGCCCAAGTTGAAAAAAGTAGTATCTGTGCATATTGTTAGTAGCTTCACGACAGCTGATACAGTTTAGTGTAGTTTTTGTTATCACTGTATCATCCCTCTCTGATTTAACTCATATTATTTTGAAAGTTTTTTCCAATTGAATATTAGGGAAAAGGCTTGCTGACTAGCATATTGTTGTAGTTATAATCTATTTCTGCTAGTTTTTTTATGTATAATGTTGCATTGTATGATAAATTTGTATTACGTATAGGAGGAACTGAAACAGTTTTCTGCAAAGGACAAGGGTCATTCGGGTCTTTACTAATAGGGCTACTGTCTATAGACTTCATTGTTAACGAATTAATATATAGCAGAAGGTTACGGAACAGTCATATAAAGTTATACCTATTCTTCACACGTGAAAAAGAACAAAAAAGGATACCAAATGGGAGAAAAACAACTTAAAATAATCTGCTATGTAGACGACGCAATACTACTCGCTCAAAGTGAAGATGATTTACAACGTATGCTGCATCAATTTAATATAACCGCCAAAAAATTTAACATGTTAATTTCCCAAACAAAGACAAAATACATGGTTACAGCAGCAAATTTACTAAGATTGGAGCTGGAAGGTCAGATAATAGAAGAAGTGATGGAGTTTAAATATCTAGGCATCACATTATCTAGCTATGGAAAGCTCGACACCGAAGTGGAAGATCAAGTAATAGAGCAAACAGAGCCGCAGGCTGGCTAAATGAAGCAATATGAAGAAAAAAAATATCGGGAAAGAAGCAAAAGGCAGAATTTACAAAACAGTCATCAGACCAATAATGATGAAAACACAGAACAATTGATGGTAAGATACTATGGGACAGAGCTAGAAGTACAGATATACAACATACATGTGGAGAACATCAAAAACTGGGTAAGAAATAAAAGAGTAGAATGAAACGATCATATAAACCAAATGACAACAGTAGAGTAGTAAAGAGTAGTAAAGACGGCAAGAGACGGTTCCCCAAAAGGAAGACGATCAGTAGGAAGACCACGAAAACGATAAAATCACAACTTACTGGAGGCACATTGAAAAACAGACAGAGTCATGTCTATATAAAAAAAAAGAAGAAGGTTTTAGTTATCTTACTGCTATACTGCACAAAATATTAAATAAAAAAAAGGAAACTACAAATTAAAACTACTAAGAGCAAATACGTAAATTACATTGTTTTATGTGTATTTGCAAAAAGTGTTCATGATTGTATCAAAGAATCATCTATTAATAATTTAGTTGATTCTCCAACAAACTGTTTGTTTATACACGAAACAGTAAATCTTAGACAGTGAGTTTAATTTTTAAGACAATTTATGTTTCTCTTTGAAAAAGAACTCATTATTTTTTTGGTCGAACCGTTCCGTAATACACTTTTAATCTCCTTTTAATAACCGAGTTCCTTAAAATAAGTTTGTAACAATAACTGTCAAGTAAATGCCCGAGCCAAAACAGAATTAAGTACAAAGTTCTCTCACCACATGTGTAAGTCGAGTAAAACTTCTAATTAAACACGGAATTTAGTTCCAGTTCGCAGTGTAATCATATTTTCTCGTGTGGCAATACTGTTCTACGCTCAGTTGACCACAAATCGCCTGCAGTGAGGTCTGTGGGAGACATTGTCGCCTCTTCAAATTGTTAAATGGAGAACCCTGTTTCGAAGCGAACGTTCGATTAGGGAAATCACTCCAAACTACGAGGAAATTTTCACTTCAAACTTTCTGCGAAGATCAATATTTGATTTTCTTCCAGGTATAAAAATTTTGAGCGGAATATGAGACGGTAATCAGAGCTAGTAGAATATTTGATTAATTAGTACATATGGTAAAATAGGATATATTATTACTGTATCTAAATTAAGTACATATTGGCATATTGCTGCAGTATAATATTATTTGATAATTAATTAGTAGTATAGTAAGAAATCATTAATACGACTATTAATTCCACAAGTAAAATCTAAAAAAAACAACTAAAAGATAACTAGTTATTTTACTTTACACTACGAACGTCATTTTTATGTTCAAATTATTTTAAATGTTTCCTTTGCTACGTCTCCTTACAACATCCTCTTTTTACCATAGCTTAAAATTATCATACTAATTCAGTACGCTAAGCATGAGACACATTGATTGACTCTCCAACATGCTTTCCCCAATATTGTTAAAAAATCATTTTTGATACAATAACATTTACTGACGGTTTTTAGAGAAATCTCAGTCATGTTTTTCAAGTTATCTGCATTGTGTTTCTAGACCTGTCAACTTCATAAAAGCACATTTCAACCATACATAAAATTGTTCTAACGATCCATAAATTATTCCACGTAAGTAATCTTGCAAAGATACCTTCAAAAGTGGTCTAGATATTAGAATCTGTATATAGAAAATCAGTGCAATGAAACAGCTCATCGTGCAGCAAGTCCAGCTCTATCATCAAACAGAGATCCAGAATGAAGACAAATCTAGAACACCTAAAGATCTAGAACATCACTGTAAAGGTTTCACACTCAACTAAGAGTAAAACTACATATAGGTTAATCTAAAGTTCTTACCGATTGACATCTGAAATCATCGTTTAATATGTCATATGTGCCTCTGTTGTAATAATATTAGTCTCTTAGATTGTTTCAAATATCAGAAGGACAACGGCTTCAAAATCTGTATAAAGCTCTCAATTTCAGGAACTGCTCATACATCTACACTACACTTTCAGCTACACATAGACAGACTTATTATTCAAGGAAATGTAGAAGGCAAAAGATCAGAAGTAACAAGGAAGATCCCAAAAGATTGGATCGACCAAATTACAGGAATATGCAAAAAACTATGCAAGAGTTCAAACAAATGACCAGAGACCACGGGGGTCAGGACTCAAGAGAGCGAGAACGAGAGACAGAAAGATATATATGTATATATATATACATATATATATATATATATATATATATATATATATATATATATATATATATAAAAGAGGTTAGTCTTCGTAAGTGGGTATATTTATTTAAAAACCCTTAAAAGGGCTACATCAAAAAAACAAACGTTTTCGGACTAAACAGTCCATCATCAGGTTTAAAATCGCTGGGTTAAAATGCCTGAGCCACCAAAAATACATGGGTAAAAACCCTTTAAATTACATATAGTTGTAAAAGATTATACATCTTGTTGTTAAAAAACTGTGATGTTCATTATTAAATTAAATATGACTTCAGGTAACACACATTGCAAAAAATTGAGTTCCAGAGCCGGGGAGAAAACCTCTACGCACGGAGAACAGCTGGAAACTAGTTTCTATAATGGGTACATCATTTGAAGAAATCATATACCCAACACTGACATTTTAAGACGATATGACAAACTATACCGATGGGATTTTACATCGGTATAATTTGATCATATAATACGAGACCCATGAAAAAGTTGTGTGTAAAATGTGTACTAGAAACACAAAAATGAAAAAGGCTAAGATCCTTATTACAAGAGCCTACCAACAAAGACCTTAATCATGTTAAATACTATATGTACTATCTTAAAATTAACTATATTATGTGTTATGGCAGATTACTATAACGGCTATATAGTTAGAAACATTTCATTTCAGTTCAAGTAGGTACCGCAAGTGCTCCTCATGAGGTGAGTACTTCGAAACACGTGTAGACCAATGGTGGAGTCTGAATTAAAAAGAAATGCAATCGTCTACTTACACTTCAACGTCTTTTCTCTGCGTAAAGAGCACAAAAAGTGTTTGTCAAGAAGCTTGGATTTGAAGTCCACCTAATTGCCCTTCGGCCAGCGAAGAGAAATTTCATGACTTATCGTTACTTCATACAGATGTGGCTACTAGAGTACTCAGGCGTGTTATGTTGCCGGCTATATAGGTAAGAGCATTTGATTTATGTTCAAGTTATCACAAGTGCTTCTGGTGAGAGGTGAATACTTCGAAACAAGTGTAAAGCAATGGTGGAGCTTAAATTGAAAAGCAATACAATTGCCTACTTTAACTTCAGTGTTAACTTTTAATTTATTGTCTGAACATAAGTATACCAGGCCATTTCTTCCAAAGTTTTTTTAAAGGTAATATATCTGTTTGATTCTTTCATTAAAGAAACTAAACACAGGTATTAAATTTAGAGAAATGTACATAATTTAAGAAGACTAAGCTACTCATATATTGATGCCTAAAATATAAACGAAATACTGGTGTTGGATGTAAATTCACTGTCCACGTGTTTCACAAGATAGTTTTATCAACTATCTATTGAACAGTAGTCTGAGGAAATTAAATGAATTTTAACTTCACCCACGTTTATCTGAACGTTCTGTGTTTATTAATTGCCATGTTGTTTTCGGTTTTCCTCGTTTTTTTTCTTCTGCAGAGAGCCGCGAATCCAATATTACCTTCGGTAGGCGATGCGCTATCATGCCCTGCCATACATGTACGTACCAAATAAGCAATTTTTTTAGTTATCTTATTAGTTTTTATACCAAAGCTTGTGCCCGAAGAGATGAAACTTGCTATATGTTTAAAACAAAAATTTTATATCATGCCGTTTTTCATTAAAAGTCAGTTTTTACTTTGTTCCGAGAAAATGAGGAGAAAAACAAGGTCCTTTACATCAAATATAAATCTTAGAATAATGTTTAATTTAAATGACACCACTGTAGTTTCTGCAAAATTTTAATCTAAATGCCCTCTTTTTTCAAGAAAATACATATTCACATTTCCACACTGCATTTTCGCCGTTCAATTATAACGTCGCTTTTCAAGCTAGCCTAGTTATACACGTGAAACTCATACCACATATATGTAAGTGGCCATATGCCGTAATATGAAACAAATTTCAGGGAATGAAAAGCCCAACGTGCACTGTCTCTGACAGTAATGGTCAGGGAAAAGCTCGGTTGGTTCATGCTTTGGATTAAAACTTACAAAATAATGCTAAACAGGGGCTTCTCACTGGATTTTGAGACAAAAATATTCTCAATAGTAATAACACTGTAAGTTTAACAATAAAACAATAAGAATTATAAAAAATTTATATATATATATATATATATATATATATATATATTATATATATATATATATATATATATATATATATATAGTTTTTAGTGGATTTTCTTGGGCATAGGTTCATAAAAAAAATTATTTTGATACTAAGACGTTTCCATATTTTTTTTTTCGACGTTTCGACAGGATCTATTACCTTTTCCATATATGGCAATTTCAACAGCGATAAGTTTAGCACCGCTCCAAAATAATGTGGTGCCATTATTGGCAAAATAATCCAGCAAACTCACAAATTCCAGATGGGCATTGTGAACATCTCTATATTGACATTAAATTTCTGTTTTGTTGGTGTACATTATGAATAAATAGACAGCGATATTAACTGATTAATTTTGAGTATGTTGTAGCGAATTCATGTAATCAATTTTTGTTTTATTTAATGTAAATTTTTACAAAATATCTGAAACACCAACTAAAATATCCTTAGGATATTGTACATTAGATGTTTTTGAAGAACCCAAAAATATATAGGATGTTGTCTTTAAATTAAGAAAATTTGTAGCGCTCACTGTTACATGATACATCATGTATAAAAGGTTTTTATTGAACAAATGCGCAAAACAATATAACTCGACATGTACAAGAGTGTTCCAACATATCCCCATTATTCTATTTTGCTGATACTCTACTACTATATACTACTACTGAACGACCCAAGTACAGTAGACTCCCCCTTAACCGGTCCAGCCGTCGTATTAACCGGCCACTCCCCCTTCCTATTGTTTTGCGTACGAGACGATCATCAAGTGGCGCTTGATGATCGTCTCAGGCCCCGGTTATCAATTATATTTTTGCTTTCCAGGAGGATTAATTCGTCTTGTTCTAAAAGGAGTAAGAAGCGAAGACGCGTGGTTGTGTGGAATCGGTAAAGAAAATTTGTTCAGAGTTGAATGTGGTAAAAGTACAGTGAATTACTGGCGAAGGGATCGGCATTCAATCTAGAATTTCTGCGCCCAAATGGAGTCAAATAAAAATCTAAAAACTAGATGCTAGGCTAGACTAAAAAAAAAACGAAATTCGTGATAGTAGATGAAGCTCTTTGGTGGTCCTTCGAGAACGGCGAAGGGGCACACGTATTAGCGGCCCGATTCTAAGGGAAAAGGCTTTACGTATACACAGAAAAATTATAGACAGTGGCGAATGTATTGCAAGTAAAGATTGGCTGACTCGCTGGAAGGCACATCACGAAATTAATTATGTAGGCGTAAGTGGGGCAAAAATGTCCGCCGACGCTTCAGGTGCACCTGATTTTACCTCCAAGTTTGTAGAAAATATAAAAATGGAAAAATTAAAACCCGAACAACAATATAACATGGATGAGACGGATCTCAATTTTAAAAAGCCTACAGGAAAAACATTTTTCTGAAGTCATGAAAAATCGGCTTTTGGATTTAAAAAGAATAAAAAGACGTCGTTGAGTTAATCTTCTGACGATTTGGAAGATATAATGCATATGTTACAAAATATAAGATATGTAAGAGATCGCAATGCTTGTATAATAAATATAATGAAGTTGAATTTAAAGCAAAGTATATATATATCATTATTTATCTGAATGACTAGAAATGCATTTTAATTATTTTTAGATATCGAGTAAGCAAGAAAACAGTGTTGGTCCTTAATGTTTATTTTCTATAATTGCTAGATCTAAAATTATATCTTTCTCTAAACTAGAGAAGTAGCTTCCTTTATTTTCCATCTTCAGTAACACTACACACATACAAAATTGCAATAAAACAATGTTTAAAGACCATGTTGTAAATGGTCTTTGACAATGTTATTATAATAGTTTAATGTTCAATTTAATTGGCAAAACCCTAACTCGATGGCATAACCTTACAAAACTTTCTTTGTTGACAATATTTTTGACAGATCACACTCCGATTCGAATGAAATTATCGAAATAATCTGTACTCGTGCAATGTTGCCAGGTATAAATTGTCGGTTTGTAAACCAGTAGTTTTTTAGAATGGTGCAACTAGTTTGAAAAATAACCATTGATCGTTGATTTAAATCGTCGAATTCACGGTTAGCAAATCAGTTGATTTACAGTCTGTTGGTGCAACTGGGCATTAGTTTTTAAAAAATAAAGAGATATAGCTTTTAAAAATTCATATAATGTCAAGAACCAGAAGAAAGTTACCAATTTTTTAAAAACAAATTTGTAAAAAATATAGAAATAAATATTATTTTTCAACTGTATACTCCGTGATCTTTATTAATATACATCTTCCTGAACATGGATGATATATGTATGTATGTGCTTGATTTTTCTCATGAAAATGCCTGAACATGGAATTAATCGGGAGAGAGTCTACTGTAGTAGATAAAAACTGGAATTTACTTTATAAATAAATATTAAATATAAGAAACTTTGCTGTTTATTCTAGATCATACAATACAGTCGTTTCATTTTCCAATAATATAGTACGTTGATAAAAGACAAACATGAATACCGCATAATATTCGTCGAATATTATACCAAATGGAATTTTTAGAGCACACCGTACCGAAAATGTACCTCTTTATATTAAACATACATTTCGGTAGCATCCTGATACATTGATATTACCTGAACCTGAACCGAGGCTCAGACGGGTCGCGTACGGGCCTCGGAATCGGTAGCATCGCCCGCGCCGGTGGCGTCGGCATCGCTAAAAAGATGCGAATTCCACTGAGGAATAACTCACATTTCCGATTCAAATTGAAAACCGTTGATATCATTCCTACCCTTTGGAAATAACGCAGTTGAAAATATTCGAATTAAAATTGTGGAAAAACTGAAAAAGATATGAATGAACGTATCCGGGTAGTCTTTTATGTTTTTAGAACCGACTCTAATAATGAAGTATTTGATTAATGTATAATATAATCTAGAAATATTTAATTTAGTATCAAAAAAGTAATATAGATGAGTTGAAACTAAACTTAGAAGATGGAAATATTTTGGAAAGAAATGGACACTAAAATAGAAATCGAAGGAAGAATCATAAAAGGGAAAAAATAATAGGAGAACTAAACTCACTACTCTGTTTAAAAACTATCTCTAAATAGACAAAGTAACAGGTATGTAACAGCATTTTTAAAGTGTTGTACTTTATGGATGCCAAACCTGGCAATTCACTAAGAGAATGGAACAGAAACTCCTGGTTCTGGAAATGGATTTTTGGCGCAGATCAGCAGGTATATCCAAAGTGATGCACGTAACAAATGGAAGAATAAAAAAATCATTTACAGTATAACCACCATCATACAAGAAAAATAGTTTTTTCTGTTGATGGAGTATGTAGTTGATAAGAATGCCTTTATATTTATATTTATATTTATATTTACTATCTTCAAGTGATTGTTGTCGTCGATATTTTATTACATTAAATTAGCCTATTTATTACATTTTCATATTGGTACCCTACATTCCGGCCAACGATCCCTATCCCTATATCCAATCTTTTTCTCATTAAGCCACATGTGTGTTGCATAATGCATATCACAAGAATCTAAAGTTTTGATGGTTTACCTTGGAGATATTTAACCAATACATGTCAGATAAATAATATTTATAAATATTTTAATAGTGTAATTCAGCATTGTAATGTTAAGCTAAACCTTTTTTTTAATTGCCATATTGCCAGATTCCAGTTAGAGCGTAAGAAGGTATCCATTGAATTCTGACAGGCAACGGTGGGGTAAATCTTTTTTGGACATCTACGTCACGGAACAAGATACCCTGGTATCTTTTAGACGAGTAGCATACTAGGCCAAAAGACCCCAGGGTAGTGCTGGATTAACCATATTCCGGCTAAAACCTTAACCACCGTCCCAGAGAGGTGGTCTTGCCACTCAATAAACAACTAAAATAAAAAACTAATAATTTATAAATAACCATACCTATTACGTTAAGTCAGAAAATGTTTAGACGTTAGGCCATAAACTAATAAATAATATTTACGATAAATTTCAGATCCCTGGTTCAATTTCCTCTTCTGTCCTCCTGTTCTTTTTTCTTCATCACCTCAGAAATCAGACAGTATACTTCTGTCCATTCTTTCTCTTCTCTCAACATTATGTTTACAATGTTTCTTTCATCCAGCCTGAAACCCATTCGCCTCTCGAAATCTCCTATCTCATTTGCCCATCTCTGACAGCTAAAAATGTGGGCAAGTGCGTGCGGTACCCCACAAATAGTACAGTTTACCGAGTCAGATTTGTCTATTCTAGCCAAATTTGTGAAGGTGCCAAAACTACCATGTCCGGTCAGAAACTGCGTCAGGAAGTAGTCTAGTTTCCTGAATTTACATTCTCACCACGGTCTCAGATTGGGAATAAGCTCCTGCATCTACCTTGCCTTTCCACTATCATTCGCCCTTTCTCTCTGCCACTCTACTATCGTTATTTCTCTCTCATTCTTATCTATATTTATATCCATCCTCCTCGCATACATCCTCGCTCTTTACATAACAAAACGATCGGTATCACCGCTCCAATGACATATAGAGCCTCATTTGAAACCGTCCTATATGCGCTAGATACCCTGAGGAGCATTAGCCTTTGCAAAGTCTCCATCAGCTTATTTCGCAGTCTTTAGTACACTACCCACACAGGGGCAGCGTAGGTTACCACCGACTGGAAAACTCCATTTAGCGTCTTTCTTTTGGTGCTTCCTGGACCTCCAATGGTTGACATCAGCCGTATCAACGCCTCCAGATTTCGGTTCGCCTTCTCTATTGTCTTTTGAATATGTACTCCAAACCTTACACCTTTCGACAACCAGACGCCCAGATACTTAATTGATTTTAACGGCGCAACCTCGACACCTTCCGCTATAAAGCGAAGAGAGGATTTTTCTTGGGTGAGTTTGAGAACACCTTAGTTTTCTGAGGCGCTAGCTGTAGATCTGATCCACCTACTAATGCGACGCAGGGCTGTGTTAGCCGCATTAGCCATGTCCGTTTTCTGACTCGGGTTCGCAATCAGTGCGAGATCATCGGCAGAAGCTACAAGAGTGCATACCCTTGGCATCTGTAGTCTCAACACCCCTTCGTACAGGACATTCCACAGAATGGGCCCTAGTACTGAACCCTGTGGAACACCCTGCGACAAAATGATGCTGGTATATTTTTGTCTTATGGACCTGTCAGTAAAGTTTCTGTCTATTACGTTGACTAGGTACTCACTAACGCCCAATTCTCTCAGCCTGGACAAGGTGTGTCTTCCCATGGTGCGGTATTAAAGGAATTCTTGACGTCGAGCAGGTTACTCCTGTGACCACAATTATGGTGGACCTTTTGACCCTAAAACCATTTTCTCGCTCGTTCAGCGCAAGCTTTTCTTTTAGTTCTCGCTAAAGACAGCCTTTTATAAGCTGTTAGCACAATTTAGCTATCGAACTCAGAAGACAAATTGGCCGAAATCGTACCTCATCCTCTTCACCTCTACCTTTCGGTATAAAGACAACCTTAGCTTCTTTCAACATTGTTGAAAACTGCTGTTGTTTAAGCAGTTTGTTTAGCAATCTCAGAAATACCTGCGGGTATTTTAGAGCGGCGAGTCTTACTGTCTCCGTCATGACTCCATCTATGCCAGGTGCTTTTAGGTTCCTCATCGACGTAACCAATAACCCTTTCACGCCTATCCCCCACATGAGGAAAGAGTTTCTTCTCCTCAGGCAGGGGTAGGGTGTCTTTTTCTCCTTCAATTCGGTACAGATAATCTTGAAGCCCTGTCCCCATATATCCCTTTCGAAATCCTGAAGCATATTACTCTATAAAGCTGAATATAGATTCAACCTAGGTTCATAGCTAAACCTAAACTGGCTTTTGTTGAAGTTGTTATTATTGTTCTGTTTTGAAAGTTGTTATAATGTATACGTCCTTATTAGTCGTTAATTATTCTGTATTAAAATAGAATAACAATAATAAATAAAGTGTTAATTTCCAACATTCCTTAGGGCCAAAATTGTTATTAGATGTAAAGTTAAACGGATTATCCACTTTTAGCCATGGGTACTCCCCGATGTATTCCCAAACACCTACAAAAACCAGAAACATTAAACTTTCTCTTAACTAAACTAATTATCCACATCCTCAAAGTATTTTAAATTATTCGTTTCGGGTTAATTTTCACCGACATGGAAATGTTAAAGTGTAACTCGATGGTAAATTGTGATTAAGTAAATTGGAGTAGCACCGATTAATAAAGGAGCAGGTGAAGGGAAATAAATCTAGAAATTAATTATGAGCTCCGGTTGATCTAAGGTTAACTCAAATATTTACCCCGAAATTTATATTCACTTTTAACGAGAACCGAGAGTTTATACTTTGTAGTGAGATTATAACTACTTGGAATAAAGTAGACCTCTAAAAAATCAAGAAAAAAACGTGATTTATAATATATTTTGATAGTTAGGCTACAGAAGGATATAAAATGTATTGTGCAAATTAAAGTGAATAACAATGATGATCTGAAATAAGATAAATAATGAAATAAAAAGAGAAAATAATACAATTTCAATTAGTTTAATAAAAAAAATCCTTCCTTGGTTTTTATAAATTTTTCAAAGAATGTTCAATTTTTTCACACGCGAAAAATCATGTAATTTTTTTGCTGTATTACTAACTATCCTTCTACCACAACTTTACAATCCACAAGGAATCTAAGTTCCTGTAGTTGGCTGTATACCATATATAAAAAAAATTATTAAAAATCCTTTATAAAAGGTATATAATTTAAAAACCCAATCGGGCTATATCACAAAACGTTTTCGAAATCCATATTCCATCATCAGTGTCTAGGAATATATGTATGTAGCCACGAAATATGTCGGTAAAAACCCGTTAAACATTGTTTGTTTAAATTTAGTTTACATTATGTGTTACATTAATTATTATGATGTTAAAGTTACCAGTGGATTTGGTAACATGGCGACGTATCATCATCATCATCAACTAGCCTCTAACGTCCACTGCTGAACATAGGCCTCTCGCATGCTTTTCCACTTAGTCCGATTTTGCGCCATCTGAATCCAATTTGTAGTCACTCTTTTTATGTCATCTGTCCATCTCGTTGGGGGTCGACCTCTATTTCTGTAAGCTTGTATTCGGGGTCTCCATTTCAAAATTCTTTTTGTCCACCGGTCATCAATTGATCTTGCTACATGACCTGCCCAGTTCCACTTTAGTGTTGTTATCCTTTCAATAACGTCTGCTACTCCTGATCTTTTGCGTATAGTAGCATTGGGTATTCTATCATGTAGAGAAATCCCTAACATAATTCTCTCCATTGCTCTTTCCGCAACTTGTAGTTTACTCACTGTTGTTCTTGTGAGCGTTAGGGTTTCTGCGCCGTAGGTCATCACTGGCAAAATACATTGATTAAATACTTTTCTTTTCAGACACATTGGAATCTTAGACCTAAAAATATACTTCATCCTTCCAAATGCAGCCCAAGCGAGGTTTATTCTTCTTTTCAGCTCGATTGTTTGGTTGTCTCGACTTATTCTGATCTCATGGCCTAAGTATTTATAGGAGTCAACTGGCTCAATATCTTTGTCTTCTACTGAGATGTTTTTGTTGTGGACTAAATTTGTCATAAATTGTGTTTTTGAAAAATTTATTTTAAGACCAACTCTTTTTGTGGCAGTATGGAGTTCTTGGAGCATTATCTGTGCCTGATCAAAGCTGTTTGCAATAAGAACCATATCATCTGCAAATATAAGGTTATTTAAAAATTTTCCATCTACATTGATGCCCTTTTCGTTCCAATCTATTGTTTTACAAGCGTATTCTAGCAAAGTTGTAAATAAATTAGGAGACATGTTGTCTCCTTGCCGAACGCCTCTTTCAATACGAAAAGTCCCAGTATCTTCATTAAGTCTTACACAGGCTGTAGCATATTGATAGATATATCTGATGAGAGATATGTATCGGTGATCTATTCTACATTGTATTAGAGCTTGGAGCATTTCACTTTGATTGACCGTATCAAATGCTTTTTCAAAGTCGACAAAGACAAGTATCAGGGGTCTATTATATTCAATGGTTTTTTCAATCAACGACTTAATGGTTTGCAAATGATCATTTGTTCCGTATCCAGCTCTAAATCTTGCTTGCTCGCAAGGTTGATAGAAGTCTAGTTTTGATGTCAACCTATTAGTTATTATCTTCATAAACAACTTATAAACGTGAGATAACAAGCTAATAGGTCTATAGTTCTTTAGCTCTGTTATATCTTCCTTTTTGTGCATGACCACTATAACAGCTTTATTCCACTGAGATGGTGTAACCTCGTTTGAAAGGCATAAGTTATATAATTGCGTCATGTAAAGTTGTTAGTCCTGAGACAGGTGTGCCTACGAGGAATTGATCAGTTGCTTTTATGTGACCGTAAATAGTCAATAATGACATAGAATAGAAACAATTAAAATGATATTCTCCTTAAAAACTATTTTACCTATTTAGTAGATAGTGGCGAAACATATGAACGAGTAACTTAATAAATAAATTTTATAAATAATATATTTCGGAGAAGTCTTTTATGTCTTTTTTGTTATAATACAGTTTAGATATTTCTTAATATAAATGATATTAAATTTACGTCTCTTATTATAATTTGGCTCTCTTTCTAGTCCGCACATTCTCAAAATCGAAAGAATAGTTATTGTCCAGATACTGCTTGGGTATGGCCCCAGAGATAACTGTTTTCGGCGATTTCCAAAACAGTCATGATTTGGAAAATTGGATCCCATCGAGACTATTCTAATTTTGTTTACAGCTGTTTTATATACATTTTGTATACTTTAGGAAAAACGCAAAAACGCGTCAATGAATATTTAAAGGGGGAGACATTATATCATATTTAAGATGGCTGGGAAATGCAGCCTCTCATTCCCCCTATCAGCCTTTATTTTTTAAAATTACTTCCCACTTTTAATTTGATATTTGGATTATCCTCCTTGTACTTAATTCAGAAATGTATAACACATGATGCTTAAAGTGATCAGTTTAAGAGAAAAAATAAATACAAAAGCAAGAAAACTGTATTGAAAAAAAAAAAAATATTAAAAACATGTAGAATAAACATTTTACTACCAAAAATTTTTAAAATAATTATTCCAAATGACTGCCATTCACTTCCATACAATGGTACAATCTATACTGCGCTCCAAAATTAACGCATAATTTTAAAATTCTTATTTTGAGTTATAATGAAAAAATTTTTGTTTATTCTTTTCTGCTTTATGGTTGTTTTAGAACATCTTAAATAAAAAACTTTTCTTTTTTTACAAAAAATGTATTGAAATTAACAACATAACATCATAAATCTAAACATCTAAACAAACAACTGATCTAAACAAACCAACATTATAAATTAATGACGAAATTTAAATTTCGAAAGAAAATAACAGTACCGTGTACTAATATCGAGTATTGCCTCCTCTGGGATTTATGACTGCTTGACAACGATTTCTCATACTGAGAATAATCGTTCTGATTTCATCTTGATCAATTTGATTCCAAATTTCAACCAACCGCAAAAACAGGTCATCTAACGTGTTTGGTGCATTAGGTAGTCGTCTGCCTATGATGTCACAAACATGTTCTATTGGGTTGAGGTCAGGAGTTCTCGCAAGCAAATCCATGGCAGGAATTCCAACCTCCTGACGATACTGCTGCACAATTCTTGTCGTGTGTGGCCTGGGATTATCTTGCATAAGCATGAAATTATCCACAATAAATGGTGCAAATGGCACGACATGTTCTTCTAACATGTCTGTTATTTACCTCTGCGATGTAAGCCTACCGCAATCTATTCTAACTAATTCTGTATCAGCCTCTAAATTAATCCCACTCCACACCATTACCGAGCCGCCGCCATACTGTACAGTCCCTACGGTGTTACACTGTGTGTATCGTTCCCCAGGTCTATACACTCGGTTTCTCCTGTCATGAAAAAAGACAGTATCTGGATTTATTGGTGAACAATATTCTTCCCCAATCGCCATTATTCCGATCAACATGTTCACGAGCAAAATGCAATCTTTGCCTTCTATGGTCTCTGGTCAATAATGGGCAATTGGTGCCCTTCCAGGTTGTAGGTCGTTTTCGGCAAGTCTTCTTCTAATCGTATTTTGGCTGATTCTAAAGTTATAACGATCCAAAAATTCATTTTGTAGAGAAGTACTGATAACAAACCTTTGTCTCAGTGTACGAAGTGTCAAAAACCGGTCTTTATTAGGAGTTGTAACCCTTCTACGGCATTGACCGGGTCTTCTCAAGTTACTTCAAGTAACAGAAAAACGTGTTAACACTCTTGAAATGGTTGACTGGGTGACGTTAAAACGTTCAGCGAGTTCTACTTGAGCGTATCCTTCTTCGCGAAGAGTAACGATTCTAAAACAGTCACTTTCTAACAAATTTCGATTTTCTTGCTGCTGGTGGTCCATTTTAAAGAAAAAACAATTAATAAATTTGAAAAACCCCTTTAAATGTTCAGCACAACGTAACCCAACCCAACTAAATTGGAAATAAAATGAAGCACAATTAGCATGTTTTTAATTTGTTTGCAAAAAATGGTAAAAACATCAGCGGTTTTTACCATTCTTTCGAAAAATTTTACAATATACTGGGGGTAACAATAATATATTAGCACAAAATTCGAAACATTAAAATTATTTGATTTACCAGAGTTTTCAAAATTATGCGTTAATTTTGGGGTGCAGTGTAATTGAATAAAAAAAAAATCCTTCCTTGATTTTTATAAATTTTTCAAAGAATGTTAAATTTTTTCACACGCGAAAAATCATGTCATTTTTTGCGTGTGAAAAATGACATGATTTTTTCTTTTCTTCTCTTTTATATTCCTCTCCTATCGAAAATTGGATCTCATCGAGACTATTCTAATTTTGTTTACAGCTGTTTTATATACATTTTATATACTTTAGGGAAAACACAAAAATGCGTCAATAAATATTTCAAGGGGGAGACATTATATCATAGTTAAGGTTGCTGGGAAATGCAGCCTCTCATTCCCCCTATCAGCCTTTATTTTTTTTTAATTACTTCCCACTTTTAATTTGATATTTAGATTGCCCTCTTTGTACTTAATTCAGAAATGTATAACACATCATGCTTAAAGTGATCAGTTTAAGAGAAAAAAATAAATACAAAAGCAAGAAAACTGGATTGAAAAAAATACAAACAATTTTACAAACATTTAGAATGAACATTTTACTACCAAAAATTTTTACAATAATTATTTTAAATGACTGCCACTCACTTCCATACAATCTATGGTACAATCTATTTTGAAATTCTTCTCTGACATTGCTTAAAATATCTCCATTTAATTATCAACATTCATCCTCTATTCTTTGTCGTAAATCATCTACAGATTCTGGTTGAGTAGCATACATTTTTGTTTTTAAATATCCCCATAAGAAGAAGTCTAGGGGTGATAAATTCGGTAACCTAGATGAACAATCCATCATATACTCTCTTCCACCTATCCAACGAGCGGGAAACGTTTCGTTTAAAAAGTGTCGGACAGGTAGAGCAAAGTTTGGAGGAGCTCCATCATGTTGACGTACAACCAAATCTTCGGAAAGATTATCATCATTGTCTACCATTATTCTAATAAAATCAACCACTTGCCTAAGTAACTCAAGATACGATGCACCATTTAAGTTTTCAGTGATAAAGAAGGGTCCGATAATGTGATCACCTAGGATACCACACCATACTTTTAACCATTGAGGATACTGTTTGTGAAATTCACGTACAATATGTGGATCACTCTCAGCCAAGTATCGGCAATTATGTCTGTTCACCAAAGCATTTAATGAACATGAGCATTCATCGGAAAAGGAAATATTGTTAATATTGTTTAACAATTGTGAATTGTTAATGATGCTTTGTGTCATTAATTCGCACAATTTGATGCGACGATCAAAATCTTCTTCACTTAACTCTTTTACTAATTTAATTTTATATGGGTTAAACTTAAAATTATGGAATACTCAGAGTCTTCAATCCTTTCAAAAAAGAATTTCAAATATTTGATGCGAATTGATTTTATGAACGATTATATCGAAAAATTTAGTGCTACAGTTGAGCTGTGCTTATAAACATATAACTACCTTTAATCTGCTAGGTGTGTATCCATTATATTTGCGACTTACCTGTAACAAAAAGAAAAATATATTAGCTAAAATATTTAAAAACGATACCCTAGACATGTGTAGATTTAAAAAAATATCTGTTACTAAAGAATAACAAATAAGTTTCTTTGATTATTCTGACAGTTATAATGTAATTCTGTTTTTATTAATCGTGATTGACAGTGTTATAAATTAAATAGCAATAAAAACTACCTATCGAATCCATCAAAGAAATGTTGCTGCTGATTATGTAGGTAACCTCAAGTGACAAATGCACGAATCGATAGAAAACCGCTACCTGATCTAAGCTCGATCTCGTATTTCAGCAACCACTGCCCGTATTTAAAGTTATGCCTCAATTTATTGGACGTTAGTATCTAGACCGAACGAGCACTTTGGTCATGGGTACCTCACCTCACGTCCGTCGAATGGGTCGATTACGGTTACTAGTTAGTAAAACGGTCTCTATAGACCGAGCAAGAAATACCTAAATACAGCAAGAAAGTGCATGATGATGATCATTCCGGTTTTATTGGGGCTGTTACCAAGTAATACGCTCCAGTTCCAGTGAGTTATTCCCCAAACGCGAATTTGATTTGACTGTTATTAGACAATAACAATAAAACTGAGTTAAGATTTTTTTACATTTCCTCTTACATAATCTTTTTAAATTTGTTGGGCGATTTTAAATTGTTTTATCCTTTAATTTGAAATACAATGACAGGAACTATATATGTGAGCCGATCTATCGAATATTTCGTTAAATTGACAATGAAAAGAGACATGCAATAAAAAATCAGATAAGCTGACGATGATGATACCTTTTACAAATTCAAGAAAACACTACTAAGCATGTAACAGGACAAACAATATTATCTTTGAAAAGCTTATACACAGAGTAATCGGAAAAGTACAAGTAAACATATGGAGAAAAATATCAACTAAAGCAAAGAAAGCAAATAAAATACCATATACTTTAAATAATATAACTCTCTAATACAATCCTTACGTGTAATAATCTTCGTCTTTAAGTACCTTGTCCTTTTACTTTGCCCGCAGCATACCTAAATAGCGTCATGGTGCTGGCGGAGGTTACTAAGCCTGGAAATTCTTTGTCGTTCAGGAGCACGTTTTTCTTCTATTTTTTCTAAATAATTACGTGTAGAAAGTTTATATTTCGAATTTCTCATCACGTGGGCAAAGTACTCCAATTTTCTTCTTTGTCTGGTATTCAGAACTCCCCTTTCTTCATTCTGATGTTGTAAAATTACATAATTCTTCACTCTGTCCATCCAGGATATTCTTAACATTCGATAAAGTATAATGCGGAACACATAGCAGCATAATAAACGTACTATTAAGGGAATACTTGGTTAAAACTGTTTGAATTTTCTTAAACGAGGTTCTGTCTTGTTCTATTCTGGTAGAATAGAACAAGAATAATAAAAATTAACAGAATAAGAGAGAATATTAAAAACAAGAATTTCCAAAGTTCTAAAACAGGAATCTAAAATTTGCACAAATTCAAAAAAGGAAATTATTCTGGTATTATATATCAACAGAATGCACCAAGATGCCATGCAGTAAAAGAAAAAAAAATGAAAACGATCGATATTCAGACGATCTTCCTTGAGCACCGAGCCCAGATGAACGCGCTGGTACCCTTCATTACAATTTGCCGATATTTTTCGGGAAATCTTTTGGGGCATCTAACAATTGATCTGCTGATACTACTGACTAAGCTTTTGGAGACACGAATATTTCTTCTTGCCAATTCCTATATTTCCCTTAACCTGTATAATACAATACTTATGATGATACAAGTATCATCCATAATAAAAGTAGACATGAAGACACCATAGACTTAGCTAATGAATCGTTAATACAAAGGTCATGAATAATATTTACTACATCACTTAACAAAGCAGGAATAAAAATTGATTCAGCCACATACAAATGCTACTCTCAGATAAGGATAACATAATTATATAGTTTTGGTTTAATGCCGTTGGTTCATCTCGTATGGGAATCTATGGCATAGGTAGGTTATTTAAAACAAGAGTTTTATATCATTTTTAAAATATTGAAATGATGTTTATAAGTAGATATTTTCATTGTAAGCTAGTAAAAACTGAATGTAATATTTGCGGTAAGTTGTAGATCCATTCAGAGTTTTTTGCAAATTATACATCGCTGTTTCAATTCCGGGTAAAGCAAGTCTTTTTTAGAATGAGTCCCGTAAGAAAAATTTTTTTGTTTATTGATATGGATTTATTGTCAAAGAAAATGTTAAACAATATTTTGACTTATATGTTGAAACAGTTGCTCCTTCCAGTTTTTTAACGCCCCCAATCTTTCCTAAAATTGCTCAGAAATTATCAAAAAACTAAAACCGTTAGAATAGAATACCAATTCATTATGTTTTTTAAGGAAATCAACCATGGTTGTTGAAATTCAATGCGTAAGAATCAATTTGGCATTTGCTCTCCGTTAAGTACATTTTTTTAAGTTTCGAAGAATTCCATTTCACTTTTAATTTTATAGTTAAAATGCCATTCTAAGATTATTGCCTAGTCTAATTCAATGTTTACAACAAATTTTCTTCATAGATCAATGTTTTATGATATATTTATGAAAATTATTGCCTAAGTAGTTATTATTATTAGTTTGTCCAGCTATTTATTCAATGCCTGGTCTATTAACTGCTTTTCTAGAATTGGTATTTGTATTGTTGGTGCAGTTCCTTCCATGCATTGAACATCGTGTGTCGTGATTTTGTAAGGGTGTCAAGCTAACAGAACCTTGTATACTGTCGCAGAACAATGTAACAGTTTCCAGTTTCTACATCTTTCAGATATGCGGTAAAAATTGGAGGTAATTTATTAGCTGTGGTCATCTGTGACAATCCGTAATTGTTGTACATGCTCTGAGTTTTAAAATAATATAGAATTTGAGGAATATGTAAGTAGAACGATGAAAATGAATTAAATTAAATATCTTTTATTTGGTGTCAACTAGATATCTATTTAAATAAAAACAAAGAAAATAAGGTAACTTTAAAAAGATTTCCAGGCAATGGTTTAGGATACGATTTAGCCTCATACGATCATGTAACACGTAATAATAAACAAATGTAAAAGTGAAAAAGTATATACCCTTTTTAGAATAGTTTTTCTAATTGCCATAGCAAGTACCATACAGGTAGTCAACATAGTAATATTTTTAAAACAACAGAAAGAAGATGTAATAAGTATTTTATATATTTTTTATCGATTTCGGAAAGGATATTAAGGGAATAGTATATATACATTAAAGTCCAGCAAATAAAAAACGAAATTAGTAATGAGCGTGACCACTGACGTTTATCATATCATTTGGCTCTCGCTATGACTTTTACCAAGAAGAGTGTCAGCAGCGGAGAAAGGATGCGTATATGGTCAGTATATATTTAGTTTTCTCAAAGTTATAAGTACACTGTGTGTTAGAAATATACAGGTGCCTTGGTGTTTAACAATATATTACGTTTGTTACATATTGTTTAATTCATTAAAAATGGAAGAAACTAGTACTAGCAGAGAAAGTATACATGTAAAAACTTCTCGCAAACCGTTAGAACTTAAAGCCAAAAAAGTGTCTAATGTGTGTGAATATATGGGAAAACATTATCTAAGGTGGAGGCAATAAGTCGCTGTGAAAGTATGACAGGAGTATCGTCATCCACTGTTTACAGAATTGTCCATCAACAACAACTCTTGAGTGACGTTTAGGCCCCACAATCACATCTACGAGGTCGAAAACAATTCGAATGTAATGAACATATTTCAGAAATAGACATACAGTTCATTCTTTTAATTTTAATAAGTACATTACTGCTCTAAACAAAATCTTTGCTGCATTAAAAACTAATCAAGTAATTCCCCAAACGAGTTGAGAAGCTTTCCGTAAGCAGTTACACAAATTGGAATTTACTTATACGAAATACAACAGAAATTCAGCTTTAGAAAAACCTGAAATCATTTTAAATGTCAGAGTTTCGTGAACAAAATAGAAAAGTCTATTATTTAGACGAAACTTGATGCTTGTAAAATGAAAGTATTTGCTTCGTTGTGTATTTTCGACAACCGTTGATTTAGCTGCTGATTAAGCTGTTGATTCATCTGTTGTGTCTTCATTTTGCTGTGTAAACACATTTCGCTTATTCAATACGTCGGTATTTTGATACTCAAGATAATTAAATTTTTCTCAAAAATAAACTTCAAATCTAGATAATTGTCTTTCGTTTTGTTTACTGCTGAATACGTAGAATCAATTGCAGTTAAGATTGTATTTGTAACAATATGATTTATATAATGCAGAACTTCTTCGAAATAAACAGGTTTTGGCAATTTTTGAGAAGTTAATATATACACACCAAAACAAGCATCTGAGGTGGCTAGTAATATTTGTATTCATAGACTAAATAATATATTATTTTGTAATATTAAGAATATACTGATTTAGGTATTTTACATCTTTAGGTATATAGTTACACTACAAATCAACACGGTGGTATTCGCTAACAGTTATAAAGCCCTCCAGGAGTTAGAGGCCCCTCCATGAATAGAATTACAGAAGTAAGTCAGAGATATGGACTAAACATTAAGAAATTAAAATTTATGATGATCTTCAAGAAGAGAGTAATTTGGACAAGTTGGTGTGAATGGTCAACCAATAGAAAAAGTTAAAACATACACCTACCTTGATATGCACGTCGTGTGGACTTATCTAGACGCTAACTGAAAGACAATTGAGGCTTTCCAAATGTGGCTTTATCGTCCAATTATGGTTGCTGCAATTAATTTTATAGGGAAAAGTAGATGCAAAACAAGGACCACAAAGGCAAAGGATTTCCTAGCTGAAAAATCTACGTACGTGGTACAACACAATAATCACAAACCTTTTAGAGCAGCAGTGTACAAAATACAGATTGCCATGATGGTCGTCAACATCTGAGACAGATAGGCACTCCAAGAAGAAGAAGGTATTTAGTCGACTCCCCCTCTTCCATAAGCGGATTATCTGCGACTTTATACCATTTTTTAAGTGAATAAACACTTATTTTATAAATTATAATAGATCTAATGTATTATTTTTATTATTCTAAGCAGAAATATAGTATTCTATTTTTACAATGTAAAGTGACTAGCAAGAAAACATATTTTGTTACACGCCGCTAATGATCGATTTCATAATTTCAGAGAATGCATGATTGATGCGTGATTCCGGCTACTTTTGAGCAGTTACGACGAGTGACTTCGGATGGATAATTCCATTTATTTCATTTTTTTTTTATAAAAATGATGTTAGACATGAAATAATTGGTGGCTTGAGACCATTTTAAACAAATAATTGTGGGTCGAGTTACCGAAAGTGCAAGCTGAATATAGCCGCAAATGTCAAAAATATTTCGGTTTGGCAGTGTTGGCATGTTTTTATAATGCATATGTTGTATGCTTCAAATATAAAGAGATAAAGCTTTTAAAATGTACATTTTGATTATACTATTTTATGAGTTCTGCAATTGTTAATTTATATGAAGCAATAACCATTAGATATTTGTCTGTTTCGAGATTAATTGCAAACATCTTTTGTAATCTGGCAACTGTTGGTTTGACGATTGCCAAATCTATCCCCTAATCTATCAAAGGGTATTTGCTAACAAATGTTCTAATAATTAACTGCAATTAATCTCCAAAGAAACAAATATTTACTCATTGTTGTTTTATATAAATCTCAAATTGCAGAATTAATAACATAATATAAAAAAAATGTACTTTTCAAAAGATTTATCTTTTTATGTTTGAAGTATACAGCATCTACATAATAAAAATATGCCAACACTGCTATACCGAAATTTTTTGTTCCAGGTTTGACATTTGCGGTTATAATCAGCTTGTACTTTCGGTAAACTCAACCGAATTGTGGAAGGAGACAGGACAAACGAGTTGAAATGCAGATACGAAAATGGAGTTAGAACTGACTTGGTCACGTAGTTAGTAAATTAGATACTGTTATTTAAAAACATGTATTCAGCTGAAGTATCTGGGAGAGGACCATTGACAAAGAAGCACAAAGCAAAAAAGCACGAAACGAGCTTGGAAACCTGTTTGGGAATATAGAAAAAAAGCATAATCTCCTGGATGAACCATGCTGCTCAGGGAATCAAAGGAAATAATTCATGTAAGTAATAAAATTCGTTAAAAAAAGTAAATTTGTCTATAAATTTTTTAATAATTATGCGGGTCTAAATAAAAATTTACATTTTACAAAAAAGACATCGGTTCAGACCATAACCCCATAGTAGTCACATTACGAACCAAATTAAAACTGGTTAAAAAATCCACACAACGTAGAATTGATATTAAGAGATTAAGGGAACCACAAACAAAGGAACAAACTGTAAAAACTCTTACTGAAAATCTACGTAATGCCCAAGAACTGAATAAAAGTAGCTATAACATTGATCAGAAATGGGAAAATATAAAAGTAGCAATAATTAAAACAACAAATGAAAACTTAAAACCAAAGAATAGAAAACATAAAGATTGGATGACTTAAGAAATACTACTATTAATGAATAAAAGAAAATCATTCAAAAGAAAAAATCCAATTGAATATAATGAAACTGATCGACTAATGAAAAAGAGAATAAAAGAAGCTAAGGAGAGAATGTTACATGAGCAGTGCCAATAACTAGAAGAAACTAAGAAAAAATATGACTTTTTTAACATGCATAAAAGAATTAGAGAATTAACAGGAATGAGAAAAACACTTCAAACTAGGCAACTAAGAGATGAAAGGGGTGCACTTATAACAGATATAAACCAAAATATGCAGAGATGGACACAATATATAGCACAACTATTTGAAGACAAAGAGAGAACATAAGCACCAAAAGTGTGAATACTGAATCTATTGATCTTCTTTTGGATCTATTCAATACGATATATAGAACAGGTATAATACCTAAAGAATGGCTCCAATCAACATTCATACTGCTTCCCAAAAAAGCCAATGCAAAGGAGTGCAATGAACATCACACCATAGCCTTAATGAGTCATGTCTTGAAATTGTTTTTAAAAGTAATTCACAATAGAATACATAAGAAATTAGATGAAGGCATAAGTAATACACAAATGGGATTTAGGAAAGGACTGGGAACACGACATGGACTGTTTGATGTAAGTGTTCTTTCACAGAGATGCTTAGATATTAATCAGAAAGTATATGCCTGTTTCATTGATTTTGAGAAGGCATTTGACAGAGTCCAGCATAATCGACTTAAAAAAATTTTATTAAATAAAAACATAGACAGTAGGGACATTAGAATCATCTGTAACCTCTATTGGAATCAAACAGCAAAAGTGAAAGTTGAAAACGAACTGACCAAGGATATCCAGATTCGCCGTGGGGTCCGCCAAGGGTGTATTTTATCACCCTTGTTATTCAATTTATACAGTGAAGGCATCTCAGAATTAGCGCTTGCCGAAATCAGTGAGGGCCTTATAATAAACGGTGAGCCACTTAATAACATAAGATATGCTGACGACACCGTCCTTCTGACAGGGACACTAGAAGAATGGCAACACCTTGCTAAACAACTAAATATATATTGCAACGATTATGGACTAAAAATTAATTTGAAGAAAACCAAGTTCATGGTATTTACAAAAGCACAAAACATCAAAGTTAAGCTAGTACTAGATAATACAGAAATTGAACAAATATCTTCGTACAAATACCTTGGAGCATGGATCACAGAAGATACAGATCAGACAAAAGAAATAAGATGCCGCATTGAAATTGCGCGGTCAACTTTTAATAGAATGAGAAAATTTGATAAGAATGCTTCGATGTTATATTTTCTCTACCCGTTTGTATAGAGTTGAAGCTTGGACACTTAAAAAATCCAACAATAAAAACCTAGAAGCATTCGAAATGTGGTGTTACCGACGCATTTTGAAAATATCATGGATAGATCGCAAAACAAACGAACAAGTTCTCGAACAACTAGGAAAACAATGCGAAGTTTTAAATTCCATAAAGAGCAGGAAATTGGAATACTTGGGGCACATCATGAGAGGTGAAAAGTACGAACTACTAAGGAATATAATGCAGGGTAAAATCAAAGGTAGAAGAAGCGTAGGAAGACGTAAAATCTCGTGGCTACGCAATCTCCGTGAGTGGTTTGGATGCAGTTCAATTGAACTATTCAGGCGAGTTACCAATAAAATTATAATTGCCAGAATGATTTCCAATCTCCGATAGGAGTGGAACTTGAAGAAGAAGAAGAAGAAATAAAAATTAGAAAACAGTAATTAGCCATCGTGGGATGTCTAAGATGTGAACCAGAATCTTGTTTGTATAAAAAATTTGAATAAAAAATAGTGTATTGTAAATAAATACGATATAATCAAAATCAAAATATTCAGATTTTTTAAGTTAATATCAAGATTTCTTATAAATTTCGTTGTCTTTCGACATTTACATTGATGATAAGAATATGCCTCCCCTAAGAGCATTACTTTGATTTTTCTTCTTCTGTCTTGTATGTAGACTTTAAAGCCTGTTTTGTCTTCAACATTAGCCTAATCATCATCATCAGGACTTTTCATTCTGGTTGGAATGTATGCTGCTCTTACTTAGAGCTCTCTGATTCGCTTATTGCGGTGAATCACTTCGCATTCCACTTGTATGTTGTCAAAGTTTGTTGTATGACTTGGCTTTCGTTACAATTTCCTTCCACTCATTTCGAACATTAGCCTAATAAATTGTTTAAATTATCGCCCCATCTGTTTCTTTGTCTGCCAATACTTCTTCGTCTATTTGGTGACATCCCATGCTATTCGTACTATCCTATCCTCTGCCATTCTACTAATGTGTTTGTTCCACTCCTGTTTCCGTTTTGTCACCCATTTATTTATGTCTTCTATATTGCATGCTCTTTTTATGTTTTCACTTCTCTCCCTATCCAACAGACTTTTATCTGATATTCGTCGGAGTATTTTCATCTCTGTTGTTTCTAGTAGTCGTCTCTTTTTAGATGTGTCAGGTCGTGTCTCCGCTGTTATTATATGTCTAATTGCTGCTTTATAGATTCTTGTTTTTGTGTCTTATCTTAGGTGTTTGTTCTTCCAGATTGTGTCAAGAGATACCGCTGCTTTTAAGCTTTGTGGTCGTACTTCTTCAACATATGTACAGAACTACAAAAAGGGAAATTTTTTACTTCAGGATCCCAGAAAACATGCAATACTTGAAAATATGATGCTAGATATTAAGCACTATAAAGTATCTAACACAATCAGGTATTTCCATGTGTTTAAAGAGAATCACATCAATTGGCACAGGTTCGAATTCTGTCTACATATTAATGTTTTTATATCGCGTCTAAACGATATTTAATATTTTACTTTACTTGATATTGTCACTCGTTTACACTTGTTTTTGTAGCACACCTTTTTATGTAGTTAAAACCACCAACCAGTTAGGTAAAAACTGTGTGTTCCCAACGACATCACGTTACTAACCCAAATGTTTGTATAGTTCTTTTTACCTCGCTCACGTAAATATTTCTTTTTACTTGAAATAACTTGGAAAATGTGTAAAAGACAATATAAAACGTACGTAACAATCCCATGTATACAATCCGGCTTTTTTCCATCTAAATACAAAATTTCATTTTCCTCACATGGGAAATTGAAATTCAAACGACAACACATAAAAGTTCTGCGTGTAATTGTCGTGTTACCATTTTCAGAGCATCTGTCTCTTCCATATGCATGCGTTTATACAGGATGGTGCTTGATAAAGCTTGGAGCTTCATGGAAATATTTATAAAAGTTCAATAGTAGAAAAAAACTTTTTACTAGAACTATTTTCTTATGGCAACTAAGGTTTTCTTTACACCACATTATCTAACACATTTTACACGTAGAGATAAAACTAAATTGTTACAGTTGACTATCTAGAATAATTTCAGAAACCGCAGCAAAGAAATTAGATGGATATCTAGCCAGTTTAAAAAATTTATTGTGCGGATGATGCGGATGATACAGTGATATTGGCATATAGTGAAAAAACACTACAAAGACTAATAAATAACATAGTAAAAATTTATGAAGAATTATAAATAAAACTAAAGCTTACTTATCAGCAAGAACTTATATAAGACATGAAGATCTAAAGCTATTTTCTTGTGGCATATTAAATTACTATTTTAATGGAAGTAAGTCATAATTGATGCTTAAAGAAGTTTATTGACGTTTCAATTTCCACTTCGGAAATCGTTCCCAAAATTATTTTAAACTCCAATTGTGGCTTATTCCTATTAAAATAGTAATTGAGACACGAAGAGAAAACGTAAACGAAACAGTTAGGAGTTTTTAAAAAACTTACCTGAGATGTAACCTAAAGCATCAAGGGACCACTCAATGTAAGTAAATTCAGTGATCGAGCAAGAAAGATCTATGTTGTCGTAAACGAGATATACACTTACGAACTCTAGTAATCAGATGCTGTGTGTTTTCTACACTGCTGTACTTAAGCTGTACTTAAGCACCTAATTAAACAGAGCTTACGCCTTAAGAAGCTATTGAACAAAAAAAAATTAAATTTTGCCAACTAATGGACGGTTAATTGAATTTAAAATGAACTAATTAGTATTACTATCCAGTGCAAGGGCAGTTATTAAGATCGAATAGAGAATTCTGTTAGTTTGCGTTATGGATTCCAAAAGGTATTTTATTCGAAAATATTGATAAAGATATCGAACTGTGGAAAAATATGCTACCAAAATTGGTAATTTTTTTTTTGAAAAATCTTCTAAAGAAACATTACATATCATTCTATATTTACATACTTTCATTTTATTAACTTTAATGATCGTGATTCTAATTAAATTTTTATAGTAAACAATTATAATCTTTTTTTATAATTTTTCATTTTCGGTAAAATTTAGTCTACGTTAAAATTCAGACAACCAATTTTTCCGTAAAAAAAAAGTGACAAAAAAATTATGTATGTACCTATGCTAAGTTGTAAATTTATTATTAGATAATATTACTCTGATCTGTTATTCTAATTACCTATAACACCACTAAAGAGAAGTTTATGGTTTTATTGTGTAGCCCCAAACGTGTCACTTCAGGGGGTGTCTCAGCTGTATAATCAGCTCGAGTAAAAGATGATAGCATTTTTTAATATAAGGTTGAATGTTCGAATAAATGAACTTTGATGGTACACAAGGCAAATATCGAACACATTAGTTAATCAAATCTTGCCCAAGTACTTTCGATCACAAGATCATCCTCAGGGGCATCTGAAATAAGCCAAGAAACGTTTTTTTTTAAAGGAAAATTAATTCACTTGGATAAAAACTCCAAGTTTATAGTTGAAAAAAGTTTTTTATGTGATTAACGTTTATAGACTTACTTCGTCAGTTGTGGCCTATCCAGCAGTAATAGAATGTTATAAATGTAAATTGGGACATAACAAATACACTAAACAAAGACAAACAAACACTTTAAAACTTAAGAAATGGAGAAGCTACATTTTATATAGAAGCCGGAGACATAATGGCTCCCAGCCTGGCGGAAATATTGAGATGACATGTGACAAATGACAGCTTGTGAAGGGCAGTTACAATAGATAAGTGATCTGCGCCTTTCAAGATTCTATGAAACTAAGTATTGACCAAAGGTCCAACTGACACCACTATAGGAAATCAACTGATGAAATATAAAATTATATCGAATATTTTTATGTAGATTGAGTAATCCAGATCTCACACTCAAACCTGTCTATAATAAGTAGGATGTTAGTTTGAGAGCAATTGAAGTTGACATAAAGTATGAATGTAAGAAATAGACTAAACAATATATTATACAGTGGATAGTTGACTACAATAAAATGGTCCACTAAGCGCTATCAGTACTGTAACAAGAAAATCTGAATATTCAGTTGAATTGCTAAAAATTAAAATCAAAATTAAAAGCAAAATATATAAATGGGTTATAATCCAAGTAGTTCAGTTGAATCCACAGTCAATGGAAGAACTTTCAAATTAATATGTAAATACTCAGTGCATGAAGTCTAAACAGTCCACTCCAGAGAGCTGGGCCCTCTACGAGATGGAGCTGTAATAAAGTTTTTAAATATAGGATTAAATTTAGTACAATTTAAATTAATTTGAGTATTAAGACAGTGAGAGTTTTCATTTGTTTCCCTTGTAATCTCCAAATCTTCCAATAAATCTAACTCAAGATAGTTTTTCTTTCTACTAATGTCATGTAAGATAAATGAACCAGAATTGATGTTAAAATTGTGGTTGCTGGATACTAAGTGTTGACCAAAACTTGAAGAGTTAGGTCTTTTCAAAGACTATCGAAAGGTGATCGAAAGTACTTGGGCAAGATTTGATTAACTACTGTGTTCGATATTTGCCTTGTGTACCATCAAAGATAACATTTTTGACCTGGACTTAAGAGAGATATTTGGACGACGCTTAGAATATCACTTCATGAACAGATTTTGTTTTCGTAAAGAAAGAAATTTTTTAAATAGAGATAGACCACTGAAACTTACCGTTACGATTTTCGGGGATGGGCCTTAATGATAATGCTTTTATCTATATTATATTATTTGCACGTTAATGCTTGAGTTCTGTTATGCTCGTATTTTGGATAAACTCAAAGCCATTTGACGTATGTTCCAACATTTTCACTTGTAATTTTAAAACTTTGTCACCCTGTATACATTCTCAAATGTGTAAACATGAAGTGTTTTTTTATTTTTTTCCAGTACTCTTAATTGTTTCTATGGGTAATTGTCAACACAACCAGTTTGACGGTGCGGGTATAATGTATAAAAAAATGGGAACCTTCGTCCGCAAAATTTGTGTATACTGGTAGCGCAGGCTATAATAAAGCTTCTTGGAACTTAAAAGAATTATTAAAATTTTTTAACAATAGGGGCAACTCTTCTGGTAAGTCAAAGAATGTACTAGATTATTGAACTATTTTCCAACTACTCGTACCGTAAATGTAATTTCTATTTGGCGAACGGGCGTATGTTATGTATACATACTATAATGTATTTTCCGAAGATTACTCGATGTGAGAACAATGAATATTCGTTCATTAAAAAATGGATACAGAAATAATGAAAATGCTGTAGTTATTTTTTATTCTTTAGGAAACTGGCCATTTTTTCGTAGGAGTTTGGCTTGTAAACATCATCCATCCAGATTCCTTAATCTTATTCTGACAAGCACTAAACGACGCCATTAGAATTTTTTTATTTATATCCCGCTAATATTTCTATCTATTCTTTTCCAACCATCATGGACAATGTACATGTTTTATGGTCATTATGCCCTGTATTTCATACTATCAATTCTTCTTTATAGAAACCTAAAAATTGCAATTATTCAACCCAGTATCTTCTGCTTGGTTACATATACAGGCAAGAGATCAACAAAAATAGCCAACCACATAAAAACGAAAGGAATAACACCAGCTTTTAGAACAAACAACAACATAGGCAAATATATTAAGAACAACAATAGCCAAAGAAAAACGCAATTACACAGCGGTGTATACAAACTTAAATGTGACGACTGCCCAAAAACTTACATTGGTCAAACTAGTAGAACTTTTATTAAACGTATAGCAGAACATAAAAGGGCTTTTAATAATAGAAAAACAGCCTCTACGTACGCAGTTCACCTTCCAGACCATAATCATCCTTTTTAATAACGAATTTCAAATACTTCTCATTCAAAATAAATGCCGTAAACAATCTTTATTAGAATCTATGAAAAACAACAAATAAAAAATACAGACATAATTCTGAATTACGAACAGTTCTCCCCTCCTCAAAAGCAGATCACTTGAAAATGGCACTCTGGCCGAAACAGCTGTAGTGATAATAATTTAAAATTATTTGTACAAAAAATAACACAAAATAAATTAAATTTGATCAGACATCCAAAGCTAGCACACGTTATTTGCGCAAATATCTGTATCGTATACAATGGCAATTATTTGTCTTCAGGAACATGTGCTATTCAGGACTCACCGAATATCGCATGTCTGTGCCCGGCTTAAGAAAAACTCATTTTTAAATAAATTATAAAAATAGCAATCTTTAAATAAATAAAACGTACACCACTGACTTTAACCTTATTTCCAAACAACAGAATATCAAATAAGGCGAAATTTACGTAGAAATATTGGAAAAACAGATTACAATATTTATGGCTTTCAGAAAATACATTTTAAGTAGATACATTAATCTAGAAACTTTTGGTTTGTATCTTCATTATTCATTTAGGAGGCTTTGAAAAGTTTTTATAAACTTTTTTTGAATGGAGAGCAAGTTTGGATTGATTGAATTGAAAAAAAGAGGGTTTCGTTTGTGGATTGAACCCAATTGAATTCGATATATAAAAATTTTATTTGACTTCCAACTGGGGGAATTACATTTGCACGATATTTTGTCGTTTTTCTAAAATCGAGGCAGAAATATTATCCAATAAGCGGGTGATGCGGATACTATACACATTAAAACAATTTAAGCACTAGATGACGGATAAAATAAATAACATTTTTTTCAAAAATCTAAAATAAAAATATGTGGCCGGAGAAAATAGCAAAAAATATTGCTTTAAATAAATAAATATTCAGGGACCAGTTAATATACCACCATGATCTTCTTCTTCTTTAAGTTCCATCTTCTATCGAAGGTTGGAAATCATCATGGCTATGCGGACTCTGTTGACTGCCGCTCTAAAAAGTTCTGCACTACTGCATTCAAACCATTCCCTTAAGTTCTTAAGCCAGGATATTCTTCGTCTTTCCACATTTCGCTTTCCTCGGATTTTGCCCTGCATAATAAGTTGTAATAGTGCATATTTTTGCCCTCTCATCACATGTCCCAAGTACTCAAGTTTTCGTCTTTTAATTGTTAATATTATTTCCGCCTCATTTCCTATCCTTCTAATTACTTCCATGTTTGATATTCTTTGAATCCATGATATTCGTAGGATTCTTCTGTAACACCAAAATTCAAAGGCGGCCAGCTTATTCAGATGAACTTGTTTGAGTGTCCAAGCTTCCAGACCATAAAGAAGAGTAGAGAACACGTAACATCGAAGCATTCTCAGGCGTAGTTCTAACCTTATATCCCGACAACAAAGAAACTTTTTAAGTTTAATAAATGATGTACGTGCTATTTCAATACGTGTCTTAATTTTTTTGGTTTGGTCTACATCTGATGTTATCCATGTTCCTAAATATTTATAGTTATTAACCTTCTCAATTGCAGTATCTTCAATAGTCAATTGGATATTTGCATGTGCAGATTTAGTCATGATCATGCATTTAGTTTTCTTTAAATTTATCTTCAGTCCGTACTCATGACAGCGTTCATTAAGGCGTTGCATTAGGTTCTGTAAATCATTGTTGTTAGTATTGTTGCCACCACCATGATACCTATCATTTACTATAATCTGTCGGAAATTGAGATAGAAATTCGACCGATTCTACAAAAATTCATCATCATCATCTTTGGTTCTGGCCTGCTTTAACATTTGTCTCCATTTTATTCGGTTTCTGTCAACGTGTTGCCATCTTCTGATCTCTAGTATCTCTAAGTCGGCCTCAATCCCATCTAACCACTTAATTCGCGGTTGGTATCTGCTTCTTCTTCTTCTTATAGATGTTCCTGCCGTTAGTTTTTTAGCATTCATATTGACCATTGTATTATATGTCCAGCCCATCTACGTCGCTGTGTTTTAATGAACGTTACACATCTGGTTTATTAAAGAGTTGGTAAAATTCGAAATTATATCTCTTGCGCCTCTGCTTAATCGTTTATAGCTCCAAATGTTTTCAGGACTATATTGCGCTCGAATATTCCCAGAAGACGTTCATCCTTCTGCTAGAGTCCATGTTGGCGCCCCATATGCGAGGACCAGCTTCAGCAGTGTTTTGTATATATTAATTTTAGTTTTCTGTGGATATTTCTTAAGTGGAATTGTTTTTGGAGTCCATAGTATGCCATATTTGTAAGGATTATTCGTCTTTTCATTTCTTCGCCTTGTTTTCTTGGTAGTAGTCACTAACGAGTCAAGCTATGTGAAGCTGTCAACAAGTTCAAGGATATGACTTCCAAAGACTGTTTCCAGTTTCCTGTTTCCTAACGCTGGCTTTTAAGTTAGACATTGTCATTCCCGTTAATCGAATACGTTTTTCTGGTATACTAAACTCACGCATTGATTGGTATAGTATTATTCTCTTGACACTGTCGTATAAGGCCTTGAAGTTGACTATAGGTGGTGGTTTCAATGTTCCGATGTTTTCTCGAGGACCTGTCTTATTGAATGAATCTGGTCAATTGTTAATTTTTTGGAGTAAATCCGGCCTCGTATTTTTCAACTATGCCAGCTGCGTAAACTTATAGCCTTTCGTAGAGAATATTTGCTAGTATTTTGTAAGATGTTGTTAACAGGGTAATACCTCTGTAGTTGTCACACTGAAGATGATCGCTTTTTTTATGTAATGGACATATCACACTTTGAGACCATTTACAGGGCATGGTCTTATTTTGCCCAACAAGAAGTAAAATCTTATACAGTGCTTGTAACAGGACATCGCCACCATTCTTGTAAATCTTACTACACATTTGTTCTTGGTGATGTATTATTTTTATTCTCAAGAATTAGTAAATTTAATGTGATTCCGCATTTTAGTGGCGATACTATATCAAACTGGTAAATACATTGGTCTCGCTTATATAATAATCACAGCGGCCCATTCAAAATATATTAAGAACACACTATTATCAGTCTCTTGTGTTTATATGTTGATATTTACGTTTATAGAGGAAAATCTGCAATCCAATACATAGTATTGGTACATTCACATTAGCAGCCGCAATTAACCATTAGCAACCTCTTTGCTTTTATCCTTACAGGGGTCCCCAATTAAATTTCATGATATACATCCATTTTGGGCCATAGATATATAAATTCCCTTTACATACATATCTTATTTAACTCTCTTGTATCATGTTTCCCTCCACTTCTTCTTTTACTTCCTCCAGAAACGTCTACACTTTCTTGTTACTTCACTCATCCATATAAGCACATTCATTCCTGCAGCATCAATTGGTAGTCGTGTTAAGAAAATCTTATTAGAGATATCGTATATCCATTTTTATTATATTATATAAGTTGGGTAAAGGGTTTGTAGCAGTTTTAATTATAAAGAAATTTGTCATTCCCGCTGATCTAACAATAGTTGAGGAATTTCTTTAAGAAAAAGGCAATAACTTTCATAGATTCAAAGTCCACCTTTAGAATTATTAGAAAATAAGAAAGACACACTTTAGGGCCTCCGCAAACTGAGCAGCCAGTTGTAGCAGCCAATCGACGGCCAGTTGTCCGTTCTTGAAGATGGAGGAAATATAAATATAAAGCGATATGGACCTGTAAAAGGGCATACTTATTTACCGTTTGTTTCGTAAAAAACGCAAAAGAAAAAAAAGACTTCACATCTCGAATTAATTTTTCGGTGTAAAAAGTCATTTTAAAAATGTTGGGGATAGGTCTGGATGACACGAAAAGTGTGCGGAGGCTGAAGGCAGCCATATTCATTTTTTCCTTCAAAATTCTCACTCGCTTTGGCTGCAGGTAAATATAACACTTTTGTATTTATAATACTTTTATAGTTACCAAAGGAATTTAGATTCAGATAACTGACATGTATCTAAATAACTTCGCTGGCCATCCCAGACACTGACAGACTGTCTGTCCCCTCAAATCCATCCAGCTGGTTGGGTGTGTGCTTCCGTATTATATACAAAATTTATTAATGTATTTTTGTGGCGTCCTTAATGTTCTGCCTTTTAGATATATTTTTAACTTTTAAATAAATTTTTTTGTATTTTTTTTATCACCGGGATCCTTCTTTAGAAGTGGTACTTTCTGAATTTTGACCAGAGCTCTAAAGATGGCTTTGTAAGTCAAAAGTGCTGAGCTAGGAATTAAATATTTTACTCACTTTTAGCCAAACTGAGGTTAAACTGTACCAAACATTAGCCTTTTACATAGTTAAAATATATCAATAATTCACCTTTATTATACTTGGCGTAAATATTTATTCAGCACTATTTTCATTAATACCTTTGCAATAAAATATGGATTTTATTTATAACTAACATATATTATTATAATTTTCTATCGCTTATATTCCATGCTCTCGCATAGAGCTATTCTATAATATTAAAGTAGATCACCACTATTGTTAACTGCGAATAAACAAAATACAACTCGCTGATTATTCTATTTTGCTATTTCGGTTTATAGCGGGGTAGATAGTCATTGCTGCAGAATTTGTCACAACACCTAGAGGTCGTAATTCATTGTGTTTGAATGAGTATTGTTTCAATGACAAATATCACAGTTCGCTTTTGTTGATTTACTGCCATATCCATATATACATGCTTTTCAACCGTATATATCTCTATAATGCTGCCTAGCTTTTTTAGCGGTCATATTTCAGTTTAATAGCAACTTTCCAAGCTCAGTTTCCGTCTAAAATCGTAGGTAAAAAGAATTGCTCTACGATGTTACTAAAAATCTGACGATAAATTTTAATTGAGATCGGGTGGAATAGCTACTAATCCGCGAGCTACAAAACTTCTTTGTTATCCAAATTACCGAAAAAAAAAATGTATAGAGATTACCTTTACAACGGACATAGTTTGTGTACATGTTTTCGTATAACTCCGAAAGTCCATGTATTAAGAAATTGTTTTCTTTTTAGAAATTAGAAGAAATTTCGTAAAAATATTCGTCATTATGTATAATTGTGCATAAGCTTAACATAAAAACTAATATTTTTCATATTATCCATATTACTCAAATTATCAGTTTACAATGGGAAAAATACCATTTGGTATGGAAGTTTAGTCGCATACATTAATATTCAGTTTCCTGAATGTGGTTTTTTCTTGTAAATTTGGATGACGAATTGTGTTTGTAACTAGTGATTTAAGTACTTTTTTTTTAAATTTAACTAATTATACCATATATAAAATCGGACAGGATGATTGTGCTTAGGATCAAAAATAGCTTCACCCCCTGGATATTTTGCTTCTTCAGTTGTTAGTAGACTGTATATTTATTATTTCTGTAAGGTTAGTTGAAGGTAACTGCAGGCTCAATCGTTTAATTAGCTTACCTTTATGGGTTGCTAAGTAGTGATTGTTTAATAAAACTCACCACATTCCAAAGACCATATATTGACGCTACCTGGACTACAATACTACAAGAAGTTATGTTACTAGTACATGATTAATTTACAACTCTTTCTCAACGTTTCGCTACAAAATTTATGTCTTTGCTCTTGAGGTCATCCTCCACGCGTTGATATGAACAGTAATATCAAATTTAATACTAATATATTCAAAGTTATTATTAGGAAAAACATTACCAATTTTTTTAAAAATACCACCATGCAGATAAAGCTGGACGAAAGCACAAAAACTAATCCCATAAGACTACAACGGGGAGTAAGACAAGGAGACACCATTTCTCCCAAACTATTTACCCTTGCTCTAGAAGACATTTTCAAGAAACTAGAAGGGAACAATAAGGGTATCAACGTCGACGGTTCATACTTAAACCACTTGCGATTCGCAGATGACATAGATTTAATAGCCGATAATATCCAAGAACTAAATGATATGTTACAACAATGAACTACAGCAAAACAAAAATACTGAGCCGAGACCAGACAAATATAACAATACAAAATCATACCATAGAAAATGTTGAACAGTATGTATATCTAGGTCATGTTATCAAACTAGGAAAACCAAATCAAGATGCTGAAATTAAAAGAAGAACACAACTGCCATGGGGCACTTTCGGCAAACTAGCATATATCTAGAAAACACCTCCATTCCTGTAAACTTAAATAAAAATGTGTATAACACATGCATACTACCAGTTTGTACCCACGGCTTGAAGACAGTAGAACCTACCAAAAAATCTGCTAAAAAATTAGAAACAACGCAAAGAGCAACGGAACGAATCATGCTTGGAATATCACAAGAGACAAGATTAGAAACACCGAGATAAGACGTAGAACGAAGATTAGGAATATTGTGGAAGAAATTACAAAAATGAAATGGCACTGGGCAGGTTACGTAGGCCAATATAATGACAAGTGGACACGGAGAATTCTAGAATGGAGACCAAGGACGACAACAAGAAGCATGGGAAGACCTCAAAAAAGATGGCTAGATGACTAAGAGCAGTGACAGGCAAACAGTGGATTAGATTAGCGCAAGATAGAGAAAGAGGGAAGCAATTCAGAGAGACCTACATTCAGGAGTGGATGGAAAATGGTTGACAAAGAAGAAGACTTGCCAATAATTATGCAATTCCCTTTGTGTTTAAAGTTACTACAGGATAGCCTGGAATTTATGCTTCCCGTCGTCCCTGGGTGAAGATGTGCACGTCGGGGTGGCGTAAGGAATTCTGATAATCTACTCGCAGGTCCTGGGTAACATTTAAGGTGAGCCTGCGGGAACTCCGAAATCCGACTTGCACGTTACTCGCCGTGATAAAAAAAAACAGTAAAGAAGAGTGCTGTTCGGACTAATGGCTTTCTGGATAAACTCAGTGGTAAAATGAATTATTTTCATACACAAATGTTTAAGACGTATGTAAAATGTATATTCGAGTGCCTCAGTGTTCTGCCTTCTTCTATAATATAAAGAGTGCGAATATTTTAAATATATTAAAAAATAAAAATATCGACTGAATAAGGGAATATTATGTTCTCCTTCTTATTGTGGCGTTTTCTACCGAAGGTTGGCGATCACTTCTTTAAAACGCTTCCCTAACTTTTGAAACGTGAAATATCTTCTCAACATTGAGTTTAGTGCAATTTCTGATAATCCTTAGGGTGAGCGCCCACCAAACTGGCGTGGCAAGTGGCAGGTAGCAAGTAGCACACGTCTAGCATGTTACATAAAATGTAATTAATGCAAACGAATGATTAGATTGAATGACGTCACTCTCATTTTGGTGTGCGCTGAATCATTCGTTTTCATTGGTTACATTTTAAGTAACATGCTAGACGCGTGCTACTTGCTACTTGCAACGTGTCACGCCAGTTTGGTGGGCGCTCTCACTTAGCCAAGATTTACTCTTTCTTCCCAAGCCTTTTTGCCATGTGCATAAGCTTTCTACCATGTCCAATTCTTCTTAACAATTCTTCATTTGAAACTTTTGTAGTTTGAAGATTACTGCCCACGAATGCCTCCAATTTTTTTATGGTTTGGGCTTTCAGAGTCCAAGCTTTTAACCCATATAACAGTTGCGACCATACGACGTTTCGACATTTCGACGTCATTTTAAAAAATAATATATATAAGCTATATATATATATATATAGAGGTTCCTACAGCCTCTGCCGTTTCTCGCATTTCGACCGCCATCGTTTTCTGTCCATCCATTTGTCTTCTCTGATGATTCTATCTCTCATTATGTGCCGTACATTTTCTTCCCAGGCAACTGAAGGCCTTCCCCTTCTTGTTCTTTGTTGTGGTATGTAATTTAAAGCTTTCTTTGGCCATCTATCTTCATTCATTCGTTTCACGTGACCATACCACACTAGTTGTCTCGTTTCCATTCTATCTACACTGGAATATACAGTATTTGTCCTCCTTCTAATAAAAAATAATAAATAATAAAAATAAAATATTACGTAAAGGACTAAATAACTTTTTTCAACCAACTGAAGAAAGGACTAATATACAGCTTTAGCATCGACTAAAGCTACGCTTACAGATGTAAGGATCACTGTCCATCATATTGTTATTGGGATTCACTTAAATGTTTTTCAGTTAGATATCAAAATACTTTGTCAAAACTAAACTATAAGTCAAATTTAAAAAAATGAACGGATCTTATTAAAATACCAAAAATTATTATATTTAAATTAGTTATTATTTATATAGTGTAATATTTATAAAGATGAGCTTCTACTTATATTATTGGCCCTTGTAGAATATTTTTCTCTGTATATTGTTAATTAAAAAAACCAGTTTAATCTAATGTCATCAGAGCACTTGATGAAATTATTTCTTTCGGATTGACAGTCCGACATGTGGTTGCGATTCTAGTTTTCGAGTCAACTCCACTCTTTATTATCGTAGCATCAGAATCTGAGCTTTCAAACTCGAAACTCTCAACATCAGACCAATATAAAATAACATCAGAGACCAGCGTGTCAGCGAGGTAAACCCAACTTCGAGATGTGTAGATACGAAATTCCAAAGGTATCTGATCTATTTAATCATCTTGATATCGAATAGAGAGTAGTGCAGTTTGATGCGGGGTTTATAAGTTGAGAGGGTACGACAAGATTCCTTGAAATTGCGTTTTCTTTTATTGGTGATGCCATGGATATAAAGCCGATTACCCACAGAGACTTGCCGAATTGTAATGAAAATTGCTATGGCATTGTTTTGTGAGAAATGATACTAATAAGGATAAGCAAGCTCTATTTCTTTAGTTTCAAGCCATAATTTGTAGCGATTAGTATTACTCGTGTTGATCCAGTTAGTCTGGAAAAGTGTGCTGAGGATTAAATTATTATAGAAGACTCTGTCTCATCTGTTTCTGTCTTCATACTTTATATCATCATCTAGCCTTTTGCGTTTGAAGCTAACCATAGACCTACCCTAATTTCTTCCAGTTTTGTCGGTCTTGAGCCTTCTGCAGCCAATTCTCAGGAATTCTTCTGACGTCGTCTGTCCATAGTGTAGGTGGTTTACCTCTGCTTTTTCTGTCAGCTCGTGGTCTTCACAATGTAATTTTTTGGGTCTACCGCCCGTCACTTATTCTGGCCACATGGATCATCCATTTCCACTTCAGCTATTCTATGCGCTCTATAACATCTGTGACGCCTGTCCTTTGTCTTATTTTTTCATTTCTAAATCTGTCCCTGAGGGTCAGTTCAAGTAGCGACCGCTCCATTCGTCTTTGGGCTACTCTATAACTCATCTACTTTGTAAGTCATGACTGAAAGCACACGTTGGTCAAACGTCTTCTTTTTCAAATAATTTGGCAAATTGCTCTTGAAGATTTCTGATGGAGCTCCATATGCGGCTTATGCTAAAGGGATTCTTCTTTGCAGTTCAGCAGTTTGGTTGACCCTAGCACTTTGGATTTACTTCGTATAGACCATTGTTATGTCTTTTACAGACACCTCGACACGTGTTGCAAAACATTTGCTGAAAAGAGTCACTCATTCCGTGAATAACTTTTTGTTATTGAATGACATACACGAGGTATGCTGTTATGGAATTCGATAACATGCGATGAAAAGTCATCGTTAGCTTTTATTGACAAAAATTTGATATGAATCATTGCAGACAAGACTAAATACTTTACCCATATCAACAAATAACCTGGTTAACCTCCGTCAGCGAATTCCAAGTAGCCAGAAAAAAAATGAAATTGGTCATCCAAAGTTACTCATCGCAACTGGTCAAAAGTAGCAGGATTTACGTATCAATAATGAATTTTCGGAAATTGTGATTGTGAATTGTATGAAATTCAAAATTTAAATAAAACCAGAGAGCCTGACAGATTGTAGTATAGAGTGTAATGTAATCGGTAACAAATAACTACACCTTGCGTTACTTAACTGAAAACATATGTTGCGTGTCACTCAAAACTCAATATTAAACTACAAAACCGTATGTTCAGGGCTTAAAGAAAAATGTAGTAAAAAGTAGAATACAACAAACCTACATTTTTTATGACTAAAACTAGATCAAATGGTCGATAATTCAGATCTCCAGTCAGTGAGAAATAAAGTCTATAATAGACTTTATTGTTAAGGAAAATATAGATACTGAAAGGTTAATGTAGTTAATGATCGTACACTCAATATCTCGAAGGGAAATTGAGTCAGCTCGTTTTTTTATCTGCGAAGAGTAATAAAAAATACATAATAGAAAAAGACAAGATATAAAGCCAGGAACCAACACAACGTGGAATAGTGGTGGAATACTGTTTTTACCCTTAATATTTGTGGTTTACGATCCCTGGGATAGGACAAAGCTGTCTATTTACGGTGAACACGTGCTATTCCGTCGTTTGTCGGGAAATTAACACGGTTCAAAGAAAGATAGATACAAAGCATTGGAAGCTGATGCATAGCGCGTTCTTACCCCTCCTATCCTTCCCACGCGACTATGGACAGATACCGTCAGTATGGTGGTTTATTTGCACTACGGAGTGGTCTAGCTAGCAAAGTCGTGTTGGAATTGTTATCATTATATCAATTACCCAGCTCGCTAAATTTTTTACCGCCAACACTGGTGGAAAAAATTAAACTTACTCGATCGATCTCGAGGGGACACGCTCCATTGGGGTAGTTATCAAAAAGTAAATATTTATTAATTTCACACTAGTGTGTTTTCGTTTCTTTTTACTAATATCTATTTTTTTTCTCTTTGCCGACATGAATCAGCGAAGATCGCCTTTCCACGTGCTGTGAGATGCCGGCTTTATAAAGTTGGTAGACGCAGTTCTCGTTATCACGCTCGAATCGGTTGTTAAAATACTTAAAATAATTTTAAGATCTTGAATCCAAAACATTCAAGAAAGACCCATTAATAGTCTAAAGGCATTAGAATTGAAGGTGACATGTTACTCTTGTAAATATCAGTGTTGTTACGAGTGTTTCCTTTCATAAGTTGGTATTCAGTGAGTTAAACCATTTTTTTTTCATATTTATATATGTTTGGTGTTCTACTAAGAAATTACTTAATTTTATCAGTTCTTGCCGTTTTTGTCAAATTTATTATCGCGATATTCTTTAAAAACTATTTAGTTTTCTAATCACTTGCGATATTTTTTCTTCATTAACGGCAACACAATACTTACTATAATTAACCAAAGTATAATTATACCGTAGCATTACGAACAAAAGTCTGTAGTATCCTTACAACGAAACTATTTCGTAACTAATCTTCTTCTTCTTCAAGTGCCCTGTCCATTGCGAACGTTGGCTATTAACATGGCAATTCTGATCTTGTTTGTGGCGCTTCTGAATAGTTCGACCTATGTGAACCCGAACCATTTCCGCAGATTTTGGAGCCACAAGTGTCTTCTCCTACCTGACCCTCGCTTACTGTCTATTTTTCCCTGGACAATCAATTGCAGCAGACAGTACTTATCGTGTCTCAATATTCTCAATATGTGGCCTAGATATTCAAGCTTTGTTTAATTATATTCACGATTTCTTTCTCCTTTCCGATTCTTTGGAGTACCTCGTTGGTGACATGTTCGGTCCAGGATATACGAAGAATGCGGCGGTACACCCACCTTTCGAATGCTTCTAGTTATCACGTGAGCGTCTCTGTCAGCGTCCAGGCCTCCACACCATACAGTAAGATCGGAAAAATGTAGCATTTAACTAGACGTAGTTTTAGGGGAAGAGACAAATCCTTGCTTATGAGGAGCTTTTTCTATTCTCGTTCTATTCTCGCCTTAATTTCTATGGCCTGCTCCCATTTGGAGCAGCCATACATGGTCAATTAGTAAGTTACTTATCTGTAATTGTCGAGCAGGTTGTTGCTTTTTGCTGATCAGCATCCGCTTTGGCTTCTAGAAGTTGAGGCTCGTAACTAATAAAATCAGAAAATATAAGCAAATTCACTAACTAAGAAAATACTGTTCTTATAAAAACGCCGAGCAATGGCATTCTTTATCGATTAAGATAAAAACGAATCTTTAGTTATAAACATATAGAAAAGAAAACGATGTAAATAGAACGAAGAAATCGATACGTCGGTCTCAATGAAAATGAAGTCAACATAATAGAAATTACAAAAAAACAAAAGCAATAGTATTAAGGTAAATATCCTACTTACAATATAGTAAAAGATATATGGAAGATGCCGTCACCATTCCTAATATAAACCTCGAGTAAGAAATTTCTGTAATTACCGAAGAAATGCACGGTGCATTGTGGTTTCAGCGTGTCTAGTAGAGATCGCGATAGTCTCGGCTGGAATTGGAGGGATCGACACGACCACAGAGCATTATGACCGTCAACGGTGATCAAATCTGCCCATCTCGAAGGCCAATTTAATGCAGTTCCTCTTTTTCTTCCTTATAGACCTTTCTTCGGTTAGATGCAGATGTTTCTCGGTTCGAAATAACACTTTATCGTGTCGAAAATGAGGGCATGAACTCTATTTTCTTGTTTCACGATTCGTCGTTATTGGTTTACTGAACGAATTCTAGTAACGTCGAGGCATCGTTGATTAGAAATATTTCTACAGGAAGTTTAAGAACATATTTATGTTAATAATATACAGGATTTAATTTGACATAATCAGTTTATCTTATATTGCGTTTTTTTCTTTTCTTTCTTTTCGTGTCTCTAATTCAGGTTAAAACTCATGCGAACTGTCTACTTCAGATTTGATTGAATACTTCACATATAGAAAAGGAGTTTAAATAGAGAAAATAATTGTTTGAAATAAAAACACCAGTGGGTTCTTAACCTCAGAGAAGCACGATGAACTATCTCTTGTAAAACTGTGACAGGCAGTAGAACAGACAAATAACAACACAGAATTAATACCGCTAAGAATGTCCACCAGCAAAAAACATAAAGGATCACAATTGGAAACCAGCTAATATCGGAAATAGAAATAACGATTGGATCACACCGCGGGTTTAAAACCACCCTACAAAAATGGTAAAAATATACCCTAATATAAAAATACCATGCAATGATAGGATTTTCGCCAATGCTCCGTACACACGTACTCCCACCGGTGAGTTCCATTACCATCGATGTGCGCTAGAGGAGACGGAAGGCCGCCAACATTATAAACAACGTACGCCGAAACAGAGAATCTAGTTCCGCCAGTGTGGGAACTATCTATCTATCAAGTGTTGATCTGGGAACAACTCTGTTGGCCATATGGTGTTGACCAAAGACTAAAGTGTTGATGTGGTAGGAGCTCCGAATCGGCCTTAGTTTGTAGATCTGAGGCACAGTCATTCTGTGGCTAAGTGTTGATTAGCCACTTCTTGCTCCTTGCCGGATCGAGTGTTAGTCAATCCGTTCACCTCTAACCCAGATCATTCCTTTTCTTTAGCGTGTGTAAATGTATTAATACCCCTTTTTTTCTTTATATTTTAATGGCATTAATTATATTTTATTTTTCGCAGGTATTTAACAATGGGTCATCAAGCCGTGGATGCCGTCGTCGGTAGAATTTATATTTAAATTGTACATATATTATCTAGGATATAATTTTTATTTTGTCATTATTTTGTTTTTCAAATATATTTTTACTTAAACTAAACCTGTGTTTTAGTGAGTCTGCTGTCTAAAGGTTATGATGACCTGAATTATACCACAAGGAAGGAAATGGATAGCGAAATATACCGAATGCGGCTTAGAAGTAAATGTAGAAAAAGACAGAATTCTTATGCAGCGGGATCTACAAAAACAATATTGTTATTAAAAGAAAATATACCAGAAATACATTACATTAGGCGACCATGTATGTTATATGGAGTGTTATGGGATCAAAATATCGAAAACTGTTGGACGATTGTTGGACAATACAATTAAAGTTTCAGAATCAGTTAATTGCATTATATTTAATTACTACATTAAGTTACAATCTTTAGTGGATTGTAACCGACTTGACGACATACCTTGATTCGTCTCTGTCTTGAGCAAGTACCATCCAATTTTCCACGCCCATAGCTTTAAGGTCTCGTGCTATATTATCTTTCCACCGGAGTCGAGGTCTTCTTCCACGTAGTCCATCTTACGTCTTACGACACCTTACGTCTTACTCCACGTAGTATTCTTTCAGTTAGGGCTTCTCCCATACCAGCCTTACAATTCTTTCGCCAGAATGTCTTCTTAGATGTCCTGCCCTCTGGAGTCTTCTGGACTTTATTTCTTTCATAACGTTAGCGTCTGGATATCGTTTTTCGAGCTCTTTGTTCGTTATTATCCTATACTGCCCTGCCGCTCAATCAAACACAGGCCTAAAGATCTTTTTTAGGATTTTTCTTTCCCAAATACGTAGTCACTCTTCGTTTGCCTTTGTTATCGTCCACGTTTCGCTACCCTACATAACTACGGGTCGTATGACTGTTTTTAGTCATACGACCTGTAGCATGACCCGTCATAAACTTCAAAACATGTATTATTTTTTACCATCGACCGATTTACATAACCAATGACACAAGAAAGTCTTGACAGCAATATCCAGTTTCATACAATTATTTGGTGAACTATAACTAAGTTTTATCACTTCATTAATTCTCATTAAATCGGACATGATTTATCCTCAATATAAATGGCTGCAGAAAATTCAATAAAAATCCAATTTTTGATGTATCTTCAGTTGATATCGCTAGTTATAGCCCATTCCAAGTTCCCATTTATAACGGCGTTTATTGGAAAAATGTCAGCAAGTATTATCAATCCCTTATGAAAAATAAAATTATGACGACGGCATCCCTTTCGACATCATCTTGAACACAACATTTTCCCTTCCCTCGGCGATCAATCATCGATGAACTCTAGCGGAGTTATCGTCGCAATTTTCAACTAACTTTCGATACATCGAAAAGTTTTACAGTGCTCTTACATATTTAGTTGTAACGTATTCGATTTAAAGGTTGTTAGTTGTGACTTCTCCGATTTAAAAAATACTTTTTTTTGGTAATAAACCACAAATTTTAAAATAGGCAGTTATTGGAGTTTTGGTAGGCAGATAAAAAGCCGTTTTTAAAATTCGAAAATTTAAAAATTTACGAAAACAAGAGAGTATCTATATAGAGAGTAAAATACATTGGTTAGAGAGTAAAGAGGCAAATATTTCTCAATATTTAGCCGAAAATGCTATCTTAACAATATTAAATATGACGAATAACACAAATAAAATCATAAAAAAATAGTTTTATTAAATAATTTATTTTGTAGTATATAATTACTTTGATAAATAGTTAAACTACAACTAATAGAGCAAAAATGATAAAAAATACGAAGCCTGTCCCAAAAGTATCTGACATTTGTTCATAACTTTACGCAAAAACGTTTCAGCGCCCGCTATGGTGTACTAGCGTAATCAGTAACCTTACCGTATACCGCAGTTATACCAACGTTAACATCGCATAATATGTAAAGACGACCAAGAGGTGCGAGCAAGAAATTTGCATTAAATTTTGCTTTACGCAGAAGAGAAAAAGATTCGTTAAAACTAGCTTCGATAAAATAAAACTTAAAAATATTCACTAATAAAGAAGTTATATAAGAAGAAGAAGACATCTTAAAAAGATCAGTACAACAATTTTTGGTAAAACAAAAAAGTTTGGGGCAACGACATATAGACAATTCAAAAGAATGCGACGATGGCACTGAATCTCGCTACAAAAACTGAATTTTAGATATGATTTACATACTGTCACTGTCACTGCCAAATCTTAAAATTTGTCATATAACTTATTCTGTTCAACCTCAAAATGCTCCACATGCTAGCAAAGAACTAAAAGCAAGAATTTTAAATGTTATAGTTATTATAAATGTTTATAAGCTAAAAACCCCTTTTTCAAACTGTTTTTTAATAACAAATTTAAGAAGTCTTTTTTATGTACCTTAAAAATGAAGCCTTAAAGAATCGATTGCGACTTGCGGTGACTAATTGGGCTAGTACAGTTGTTTAAATAATCGCTCTTCAAGATAAACAAATTAAAATATTATTTGGTCAACCTTTTTGAAATTTAGCAGACTTTAATAGCTAATAATTAACTGCCACAATTTTAAATAGTTATATTACCTGTTATTTTGCAAAAAACAAAGTTATTTATAAATTACTCCAAAAAAATAAGAGTTTTTTGCAATTATCTTTGTACCATTTTTCGCTAAAATGTATAAGAAACTTTTTATAGACAAAATTTTGTTTAAATTTTTATGATTGTTTAATAAAAAAAAACAATGCACAATTAGCTGTACCTCTGCACGGAATTGTCATCAGCCACCACTCATATATCTTTTATAACCTTTAAATATCTGTATTAGATTTTTTCAGCTTTTTTTCTTTATTAACTAAATTGAACCCCATGCTCTTCAATTTAATCATGGATGAAATTATCAAAAGCGTTAACAAAGGAAGAGGATACAGAATGGGAAATAAAGAAATAAAAAAATACTCTGTTACGCAGACGACGCTATATTGATAGCCCAAGATAAAGATAATCTGCAAAGACTGGTCTACAGATTTAACATAAGAGCAAATGAATTTAAAGAATTTAATATGACAATCTCATCTCAGAAAACTAAAACAATGTTAGTCAGCAAAGAACTAACCAGATGTAAAATAGAAAATGATGGTATAAGTGTTGAAAAAGTAATGGAAATAAAATACCTGGAATTACACTGTCCAGCTATGGAAACCTGTCCAGACTGGCTGGCTTATTAACACTATATGGCGAAACAGACACATTAACACAAAGGTGAAGTTTTTATAAAGCGACAAATAATGACATATGCCTCAGAAACAAGACCACTCACAGCCACAACGCAAAGGCTCCTCGAAACGGCAAAGATGAGAGTACTGAGCAGAATTACAGGAAATATACTGAGATCGAAAGAGAAGAAAATGTAAAGAAGAGTATATAAATGAATGGACACAAAATAGAAAAAAAGAATTAAATAACCACATAAGCAGAATGTAGGAGACCTGTGTCGTCAAAATAGCAAGAGATAAGTCACCAAACGGCAAAAGAAATATCCAACGACCGCGCAAAAGATGGAGTGAAAATCTTCCATAGAGATATTAATCCCCCAATGAACAAGCAGAATTGCTTTTAAAAAGAAAGAAGAAGAACCTATAGGCAGCATATAGAGTGAAGGAGTACAAAATTATATCCCGTTAAAATGATGGTACTCGTAAAAATACCGGTACAGCAAAGTGGTGGGAGGAAAACGGTGTGCTGCAATATCTCTGCTTTTATGGCACTAAGAACATTTATTTTTTTTAAACTGGATGTAAGAATTAAAGTTTAAAGGTTAGTTTAATAAAAGTACATGACTGTTAAATGGTACAAAAATATTATCTATACTTATTTGCTACTTAAATTCTGTTCTTATAACGTGTCCAAAATATTTTAATTGTTGGAGATGTCGATGCACGGATATTCGTAACATTCTTCCCCAGGAGAACATTTCAGTGGCGTCTATCTTTCTTCTTTCCGATTGTTGTAGGGAAACTCTTTAACTAGCATCACTGCATAAATGGATCCTGGCTTGTTAGCGACTTTCACGTTGTTCTATATTTTTTACAAACGGTTAAGTTTACACATCGAAATCAATTATTAATATTTGTATAGCAATCCTGGCCAAAACAAATATATTATTTAGTACTAGTTATTTTTAATTTAATTTATAATATTTTACTAAAATACCAACTAATAATATTAAAATAAAACCGTTCAAAATTTATTTTACAATAATCAAGAGATATTGCCTCTTTACCATATTCTTTTTATAATCTATTAACATAAATATTGTGAGTCCCATAATATCCAACTGTGCTTGTAAAGGTTTTAACATAACACAAACAAAAAAAAACAAATCAAATCTCCCTTGACCTCCAATCAAATTCTTACCCCCACGGATAGATTTATTTTCCTTATTTACATCCATAAATAATATTAATGTATTTATTTTTTACCTGCACTTCCCTCGTGAAATTGAATTTCTAACATTTTCCCAACTACACCGCCTTCAAAACAGATCCAATTACGAAAATCATATTACACACCCTTACCACTACTCACCACGAGAGGTCTGACCTACTCAACATCGTATTTATGAATTCTTTTCCAGGGAAGGATTTAGGAGATGAGTTCTCAAAATAAATATATAAAATATGTAAGTATGTAAAAAAGATAATTGGTTAAAACTGGAAAAAAATTTATTATTTTTGTTTGTGTTTGTAAAATATTCATTGATAAGAATTAGGTAGAAAAGGTATCTTAGATATTCCGTGGTGGGCACTCAGTAAGACAGGAGCTCTAGGTGAGCATGTGGAGAGTGTGAGAAAAATTTATGTTGCAGTAAGAACTAGTGTTATTGCATACTACATTAATGCTAGATTAGGCAATTGTGTGAAACTTTAAATTGACATTCCTCGATGCTTAATGTATAATGATGGTAATAGTACGAAATACTGAATGGGAATTAGAACAATGACGGACATAATCGGGACAAAATCTTTAAGTGTTAGTAGGACACAAACAAGGTATTTAGAATATTTATTTAAATAAAGTCAGAGTTCCTACTAAAGATACACGATAACTCTGGGTAATGAACTGATCTGATTGCTGATTGCTCTGTTCACGCTGTCTCTCCGTCTATCTCTATTGTGGGTTGTATGTACGTATTGCCGCACTGACGAAGTTCGTGATTAATAATGTTTTCCAATCTCCTAATTGTTTCAGTGTTTTCTTACAAACTTTGCAGTAATTTATATGATTCGGGATGTTGATATTAATACGGATTGGCCAAAGTACATCCTATTGTATGTTATCAAAGGTCTGGTAAACAATAATACATAGGGACGTTGTGTTTACTTGTTTTTTTTTTCCATTAATTGTCGTATATTCAAAATTTGTTTCGGCGTTTTTCTTCCCTTTAGCGAATGAGGCTTGTTCAGGAGCTATTTGGCAAGTAATAAATGGATCTAATCTATTGTGTATTATCAACAAAAATCTTTTATTTGCATGTGTTATTCAGTCCAGTCCAGGTTGTCCAGTCAGTGGACAGTGAACACTAACGAGCAAGAGTCTCTATTCGGAAAAAAAATCCAGTAAGATATATAAAGGCCAATAGACTCAGATGGGCAGGACATGTAATACGCAGTAAGGACAATCGCCTTATAAACAATGTGTTCTGGGAAAGGCCAGATGGAAGAAGGTCTGTAGGGTGGCCTAGAAAAAGGCGGAAAGATGCAGTCAAAGAAGATCTAGAGAAAATGGAAGTGCGACAATGGGAATTACTGGTACAGCGTGCGACTCACGAAGAGTTGTAGCGCCACTGATGATGATGATGATGATGTTGTCCAGTCAGTAAGCCATGTCATGTATATCCATATGAGTTATCATAATTACTATATGAGTTTTAAAGCAGTCTTCCCCATATTTTTTAACACTTCAGATGCAGTTTGCAACAGTCGTTCTCAACAGGTTACCATCATCATTCAATCTCTTCGGTAAGTAGTAAAAGTCTTAGATTTCGTCTTCTTGTACTGTGGGCGTATGAGCATAAACTTGAAGAAGGTTTACGTTGTATGAGTTTGATTTAAGGCGTAAATATATTATTAATATGATCCAATATATCCAATAAAACTGAAAGTAAATTTTTAGAAAATTGTCATACAATACAAGCCATACTATCTAGCACATAATGGCGGGCAACTAAAAAGACAATGAACAACGAATATATGTTGCGACAATGAGAATATTTAGATGAATTCTTCTTCTTTATGTGCCTCATCCTTTAAAGAAATTTGTGATCATAATGGTCCATCTTAGTCTGTCTTGAGCAGTTCTAAAGAGTTCTAAAGTTGTTTTTCCAGTCCACTGCTTTAAATTTTTCAACCAGGACGTGTGTCGTTTCCCCGGTCTTCTTTTTTCCACTTTCCTTTGTATAACCAATCGCGTCAACTAAATATTTTTCATTTTTTAGTATGTGACTAAATTAGCTCATTTTTCTTTTCTTCATGGTGTTAAGTATTTCTTTTTCTTTCTTAATGTTTCCGTGTTTGTTACGTGTTACGTCCATGGTTTCCACATCTTCGATAACACCACATCTCAAGGCTGGCATATCTTTTTTTAGTTGCGTCCGTAATTGTCCAGGCTTCAACTCCATATAAGAGGATATAGATTATGTAGCATATACTCTAGTTCTAATAATCTAGTTCTAACTTCTATTCTCAATTTTCCAATGCATAATATTACTTTCATGAAAGCGCTTTTGGCTATCTTGATAGATCGTTTTATTTCAAGACTGCATTCTCATTGTTCATTTAGCTCACATCTCAAGTAAGTATTAGATATTATTAGATGAATTATTGGAATGATAAAAAAGGTAAAAATAAAGAATTACTTCTTCAGACTTCTAGAATTTAATTATTATGAAACGTTTAATACTGAGAAATGCAATGCGAAAAAAGTTTGTAAAGGGGGACCAATCCTACAGCGTTAAAGGCTCCGAAATAACGAGTATAAAAGACAACTCTAGGTTTTCGAGTAGTACCCACCTTCTTCTGGTGCCTTATCCAATTAGTGGATGTTGTTGACAATTCTGGCGTACTCATCTCGATCTTGTGTGGCTCTAAAGAGTACATGGGCATCGAGGTTTGTCCAACTCCTTATGTTTTTAAGCCATGAGTATTTCTTTCTTTCGATGCAGCGTTTTTCTTCTCTCTTCCCTTCCATAATAAGCTTTAAGAACTGGTGCTTGGAATTTCGAAATATATGACCCAGATAAGCAGTTTTTCCACTTTTATTGACAGAAATTCGCGTTCTCCGCCCATTCGATTTAATACTTCGACATTTGTTGTGGGATCTGTCCAGGAAATTTTAAGTAGTCTTCTAAATACACACATTTCAAATGCCTCCAATCGGTTTATCACATTGGCCTTTATGGTCCAGGTTTCTACACCCTATAGCAGGATGGAGTAAATGTAACATTTTACAAAGCGATATCGAAGCGCTAAGTAAAGGCTGCTGTTGCTTAGCAAGGTCCTCATATTAGTAAATGCTGTTCCGGCTTGCTCAATTCTGCTACGTATCTCTATATACGTAGTGTTTATTTTATCTATTAGTTGCTGTAGCGCTTCTTGGCTATCAGCTATTATGACTGTATCATCAGCATAGCGAAGATTACTAATAGTCTGTCCGTTGATTTTGGTTCCATCTTCAGTGGCATTTAAGGCTCTATCGAAAACCGTTTCAGAGTAAAGATAAAAAAGGAAGGGTGACAGAACCCAACCCTGTCGTACACCTTTTTCGATTGAGAAATATAATGTAGATTCAAGTCCTACTCTCACAGATGCCACTTGATTCATATAAAGGTTCTTTATGATTTTAAGGTAACTCTCATCTATCGAACGATCCTGGAGCAACCTTACTAATTCTGAATGATTAACACAATCGAACGCTTTCTGGTAATCTATAAAGCATGGGAAGATATCTTTTTGCTGATCACTGCACTTCTGAAGTAGGATAGTTAAGCTATAAAGTGCTGCTCTTATGCCAAATCCTTGTCTAAAACCGAACTGTGTGGTACTAATGTCTCTTTCACATCTGTTGTATATTCTTGTGTGACTTATCTTTAAGAAGAGTTTTAGGACCTGGCTCAATAAGCTGATCATTCGGAGTTGGTCGCAACTATTAGCGTTATAACCACCTTCATGGGGCTACAAATCTGAACTACTCCTGAACTGTTCCATGAATAACAACTCTATTCCAATAGTGCGGTGTTGAATGAAGTATGCATTAGTGAAGTGATCTGGGGATTCAGGAGACTCCGCAAGCCTGATGACACATTTATCATTGCTGAAATGACTTGTTCTATTTATATTTTTTAAGCGAATACGTTAAATATTGACCTCATGAACTAACCATTGTTACAAAAATCCTTCAAAGGTCAGTTTTGTTTCAAAGATCTGCTCAACTGAATGTTTCGATAATGACGAATTATAATCCGTCGAAATCTCTACCAACTTTTTCTGTACAAAGAAAATTAAATTCTAAATGGACGAACAAACATAAATATTTAAAATAATCTTTTGTACTTATTATACAAATTATACACCCTATATTGTATGAGTAAAATATTTAATTTTTAGGTTAAAATTAGTTTCAAAATCCGTCCCTGGTTAACTCACTTCCAGACTATCTCCTAGCGCAGGATCACTAGCTATTCAACCCCCTCTGGAGCAAGTTTACCATTAATTCTATTCACAAGTACTTTCTGTGTGGACGTCCGTCGGAGATGCTTTTTCGACGTGGGGTCAGTATACCACTGACAAGTCGAATTTCACTACCGCCATTTGTTCCTTTGTATGTGGTGAACAAATTTGTCAGATCAAGATGATTGATGATGCAGTATTTGCAACTTTATTACTCCCGACAAGTCGTTTTATGTGTCGCATTTTATTCGAAAGTCAAATGAGATTTTCTTTGGAGGTGTCAGAATTCATTTTTGTTGGGAATTTATATGACTGGATTTTGCGATTTATTATTCCCAACAGTATATATCAAAAGGGCATTGAAATTTGACCTGCAAAACAATATAGCATTAAAATATAACAAAAATATGATTTTGTTATTTCTAAATTCCTACAGTTACGTTGAAATCAAATAAATTAACGAAATAATTTATAAGTTGTGTGTCAATGAATTAATAAAGAACCTATTCCATCACTATTACTAAATTCTATACGTATACTCCGCAGCTGAATACTGCTCTCCTGTTTGGCTGAATAGCGTTCACACAAAAATTATAGATACCCAGCCCAATGTCGCATGCGTCTCATATCTGGAACGATCAAGTCTACACCTGTGGGGTGGCTTCCACTACTGAGCCATATACCTTCACCTAATCTTCGTCGTCAGCATGCTCTGCTTAGAGAATTCCAAAAGCTGCTTAACAACCCGCAATTACCTATACACACATATGTCGCCGACGCTAATTCACATCGATTGCGCTCCAGAAAACCTCCGACTAGAGATGCAATAAAGTTGAGTTCCAACAATTTCCAAATGAACTCCCAGTGGAAGAACATGCAGAGCGACAGACCGAACCTAATAATGAGAAACACACCATGCATCACAGAAACTCCACCAGGTTTTGACCTCCCCCGAAAATCATGGTCAACTCTTAACAGGATAAGAACGGGTCATGGAGTCTGCGCAGATACCCTTTATAAATGGAGGATGAGAACCTCTGCTGAGTGCGACTGCGGCGCCGAGAAACAGACCATCCAGCATATGATTGCCGAATGCTCTCGGAGGAAGTATTATGGAGATCCTCTAGACTTCGCCTCTGCAACTTCGCCTCCTTGAATATATTAATACATTAGATGTTAGATTGTATGTGATACATTTGAATTGAACATGTATGTGATAATGTTGTGTATCAAATTGCCATACGCTAAATAAAAAAAATACTAAATTCTAGAATAAAAAGCTTCTATTGCAACAAAATGAAAGATATACTAACAGCATATTGTATTTGGAAAGAAACATTCAGTCACTTATTCTTGTTCCGGTCTCGTATTTTCTAACTTTCCCTTTACTAGAATTTAGCAAATGTGTTCCAAATCAATATTAACCAAGTAAGTACATACGTTTCGATAATTCTTCGTAATATTATATCACACAGAACGTACCCCTTTTACGGTTCCATCACTTGTGATATTTGTTTCTTTGTAATTAACTGAACACACTAGATATTAAATATTTATTAAACTTTTTTTCTTAAATAAGGTTTTCCTCTTGAAGGTAAACCATCATGAAGACTGCGTTAGATAATCAGATTTGGCGACTTGTCAAATTGCTCATTAAGTCGGTAATTATTGTACTAAGAATACCTTCTATTTGGAAAATTAATTTCAGAAAGACTTCACACCTCAGCATTCCACCCATAAATTTTTAAACAATAAAATAAAAGAATATTTACGATACAAAATTAACTTATTGCAAGAATTAAGTGAAGATGACTTCGATCGTAGATTAGAATCTACTGAGGTAATGATGGATAAAATGGACAAGGACAAAAATTTCGTTTTTTCGATGAAGCAACCTTTACACTGTGAGGAAGTGTAAATCGACACAATTTAAAGTACTAAAGTGACGTAAATACACACTGAATGCGTGAAAACCAAACTCAAAGACCACAAAAATTAAATGTATGGTCAGGTATACTAGGTACTCAGTTAATTTGGCCATTTTTTATCGAAGGAAATTTAACTTCAGATAGTTACGAAATGTTACTTAAAATGAAAGTGTACCTACTCTGATAAACTTGTTTGGTGCCAATTTTAATTAGATATGGGCAAGCTGGAGCTCCAGCTCATTTTGGGGTAAATGCTCGGGGTTATTTAGAAGAGATATTTCAGGACGATGGATCGGTAGACGAGCTAGAATTGAATGATCTCTACGTTCACCTGATTTCAATCCTAAAGATTATTTTTATTGGGGATACTTCAAAAAGTCAGTTTACAAAACTAAACCAGCAAGTCTTGCAGAACTAAGGCAACGAAAAATCGATGAATCTCGAATAAATTTTAGACAATCATGGAAAAATGTGGTATACGCATTCTTTCATCGATTAGGGTGCTGTCAACTAACAAATGGATCACATTTTGGGCACATAAGAGCACATAAGATGTTTTCGATAATAAGGATGTACACAAAAGTCTGATATTTATTAAAACGAATTATAGTTTTATCCCGGAAACAATTACTTTACTAGAAAAGAAGTCGCAACTTCTAGTTGATTATGTGGATCTAATTGAACATTTTCAGAAGGAATGCCAAAAAGTAAAAGACAATATTGGTACAAAAGTTTTGGGGAAGCTTAAGCAGGTTTCAGAAAATTATGGAGGCTTTAAAATTATTCATAATGTGTCATACATTTTTAGAGGCCAATTTGATATAGAAACGTGTATTGATGGAAACCTGTTGCCAACATAAAAATATGCCCTTATTACTCAGTAGATGTGGAGCGAAGCTTTTCTTTATATAAACACATTATAATTTATTTAATATATGTTATCGACGAATGCTGACATATATTTTAAAATATCTGTACATATTTTCGTACATTTTCATACATATAATCCGATCTTTAGTTATGAGATAAAATAAACGCTTTTTACAAATCGCTTAAGAACCCCCAGTGACAGAATAAAGTTGGTCAGAAATGAGAATTATTATAATTTATAATTTATTCTAACAAGATATTTTATAACAACATCCATTTTCTATATCATATCGTCTAATACTTAATGACGGAATTTATTAGCTAATGTTAGTGGTTTTTCTTACACCAGTACTAATAGACTGCATTAAAATCAAGCCAGCTCCCTTTATTTATCCTTCCGCGTTACCGAATCCCTCGAAATTCAACAACATCAAAAGAAGCCTTATTAATCAAAAGAAAAAGTCACTTCTCACTACTCTCCTTTGAAGGCAACGTTTGATCCTTAAAGATATCATTTAAAAGATTAAACTAAGTAAATCTTCAGTCCGCTGACGCCTTTATCTAAGAATCGTATCTCCCTCCGGGGGGTTAGGTTCCGATCTGAAAGCAAATAGGCCAGCAGTCAATGTATGTTCGAGAAGTAAAAATAAGTTGATGGAGTGAATAGGGAATCTAATGTTCTGTTCAATTTTCTCCTACACTTTCTGGTTTATTTTTAAAACGTTTTTTTGAATTACATGGCCAATATTTGACCATAGGTTTTACTTAGTTTAAAAAAATTTCGTTTATACCAAAGCCGTCTTTTATATATCCCACAAAAGTTAAAACCAAAAAGGAGTTCTTGCAATCAAATGTTTAACTGTTGCATCTTTGGCTATCTTATTTACTTTTGCTATTAATAATTTTCCTACTTAGACCTTTAAACCTGTTTCAGTATTATCAAATATCACCGTACAAACAGTGAGCTCTAACAATAGTTTTCATTGTCGATTATTTTTATGATAAGCTTTATGTTAAATTGATTTACGAAATGTTTTGGCATAAATGTATTATTGGTACTCAACTTTTGATTATCGCTGATGAGACATACCTGATGATTTCCTTTTGGGCTTTAATAGTCAACTTCTATGAATCTACATACACACACATACATAAAAACACACATGAATACCTACATTATGCTTAATCGGCACATCACTAGACAGTCCCTGTATGTAACTAATTACATTGTAAAATAAAGTGACAAATAGAGAAATAATAATAAAAAATAACGTTAAATTTTGTTGTGGTAAATCAACGATTTTCGAGAGGTGATCTAAATTTTGATCTTGAACTTTTTTTGATTAGTCAAATTCAATCGAACGATTTAACATGTAACAGAGATAAGCTCATTTAGTTCTTGACCGTCGAACAAATCACACATCGTCGTTCTATTTGTAAAAATGTCCATCAGGTCAGTGGTAATAATTTTTCTATATGCTATATTATATCGGTTTTAGTGTAAATAAGGTACTAATAAGTTTCCTTTTCCACTTTTTACAGAATAAAGAAATATACATCGTTGGTGTTGCTTCTAATGGATATGAGATACGTTAGGATAAATTGGTATATTTGGCCACTTTGGGATACTCCGATATAATTTGATTTAATTTGATATGCTTTAATGTACTTTAATCAACTTTGATGAATTTGTTGACACTCTGAGATCGATGGATTGCCTTTAGACTTGAAATAGTCTAAATAAAACTATATATAATATTGTTTTATATTATGCTGCTTCAATTTGTTGATTTACGAAAAAAAATCCATAAATCTTTTATTTTTCTATTAAAAAAATGTATTTTTTTTAATATATACTGGGCTTTATTGATAATTTTACATGTTTATATTTTTTACGTATGGATGCCATATCTTCATTATTTAATATTTTATAAACAAATTATACAATATGTAAAAATGTTTGGTTTATCAGAGCACAAATCATTTCAACGTTTTTTCTTCTCAATTAGTCTTTAATGTTTTCTTCTTTCCAACCTTTTTTTTGTTTGTGTGTCAGTGTAGTTATCGTAAAGAACCACCCCCACATTTTTCCCACTCTGAGCAACGCGTCCTCGTGTATTTTGTAACACAACACTCTCCTACGTTTGTTGTGTCACAATACTAGGACTTATATTGCGACTACTCAGCTACCCAATCACGAGTGTCCACCAAACACCATTGTGTCCAGGATATCATGGTATAGGGAAAAAGTGTTGCTCCAGGTCCAGACCAGTGGGTAGATGAACTTTTAAGAAAATTTCTGGTGAAAATAAAAAAGACACGAGATAAAAGAGATTCCTCAGAAGAGAATTCAAAGAAATTAGTAACTTAAGACAACAAATAAAAATGTACGGGGAAAGAGTGCGGAGAACTTAAATAGATCTCAATGACCCAAATCAAGTTAATACAGGTGAACCTCAGCACAGTAAGACAATTTCGACCGAATTTACAGCTGCGACTCTTCCAACTATTTCGTATCTCTATTTCGTATACAATTTTCTATATTAGAGAAAAATTAATACAATGCTAGTATAGAAGTTTAGCTTAAAAAATTTAATTTTGATCATAAATAGTGATCTGTCTTCCTTCTTGCATTCTGTTGTGGCTATTCCACTCTCTTACTTGCTGTTTATTATTAATAATAATAGGTACTATAAACTTGCTGATATATATCTTACAATATATGTTTTAAATACTAAATTATAGTATATTTATAATACCACAGAGAGAAATAATTCCTTAAACTTCTATCACAACCTTCCCACCGCAAATTAATACCAATGTCTATTTGGCAAATATTATATTTTAACGTATTTAATAATATATACTACCCACCCCAAACTGGCCTATCGTCGGTCTTAAACCAGAAATCGCGATAGGGAGGCACAAGTCTGCGGCATTTATCAAATTGGATGTAACTTTGAAGTTTCTTGAACACCTTTGGAATCAGTTATCGTGTGTGTGATCGGCCTTTGCGTGTTGAGGTTAATATCACGTAATTTTAGGGGACACAATTATATAGTAACTAGAAATTAGTCATCGAGAGGGATAAATTATCTAAAATTGGAGGCAGCCGGCGTCTTATAAGAAATATTACGATTTTATGGACGTAATTTATGTTGGTGTGTGTCCAAAATCTAGGTTTTGAAACGTTTCCGTGGGGATAATGTCATTTAATTTCAGGAGAAGTCTAAGGAATTAGTCGGTAGGCGGAATATTTTAGTGTAAAGCGGAGTTTACATTGGTATAGTAAAACGGTTAGTTGCTTGTACCAGTAGCTTGTAAGGCAACACTAGCCCAATGTCAACCTACCGGGTAAGTACTTGTACAAGTGCTTGTACCAGTAGCGAGGACAGGTAAGTAAATAGCTAGCCCATCTATTTACTTGCCTACTGTCCTTCCCCTTCCACCACATTTTCGCCTCAACGCAAGTAGCATGGCAAGTGGTTTGGTAACTAGTCGAGTGTAGACGGGTGTGCAAGTGTCCTGGCATATAACGTTGTGAGAGCAGTGTCGCGGTTTTATATTTCGCTATTGTTTTTTAATTTTACTGTTAAAAGTGCAATAATGAAATGGTCCGAGGGAGAAACTGTTAAATTTGTCGAACTTTATCGGGAATACGAATGTCTCTGGAACGTTACCAAACAAAGTTACAGAAATAATCAAATGAGATCGCAGCTTTAGAACAATTAGTTCAAAACATGGGCATTGAGGGATTTACTGTTGCCGAAGCTAGGCAAAAAATAAAAAGTTTGCGGAATACTTACAGCCAAGAACTACAGAAAATAGAAAGATCAGTTAAATCGGGTATGGGAACTGACGACGTCTACGCCCCAACTTTAAAAATGGTTCCACATCATGAATGCATTCATGAAGGAAACAAAAGGAAAAAGATTGACTCAAAGCAAACATGGTAAGTTTAATTTTAATAAACTAGCTAGGTACATAAATTTAGATAAATTATTTAGTATGTAGGTGTAGGTAGGTATAATCACATATTTGAATTGCTTTTCGGATGAAACGTTTCATAATATTATTTAGTAATTAACAATAATTCTGAGAATAATTTTCGGAAGCTAAATACCTACGTGTTCTAATTTTTATTATACCGCAATATACAGGATGACCCGTTTATCTTGAAACAATACCAAATTTTATTAAAATGTAGCATGTTTCCTATCCTATCCTAGTAAAACTATATTTGTTTATTAAGAATATACACCATAGGTCTTTTTTAAATATCTGCTTACAAAAATGGCAAGCAGTGTATTCGAGCTCTTTGATGTATTTATTTAAGAATAGAATATTATCACAGTTATTACTTACGAAAATGAAGTCCCCACATTTTAAAGCTATGTTGACTCGAAGGAAGTCTACGCTAAATAAAACTAATATTAATTATTAAAGTTATTTATAATACTAGTTATTAATAACACTAACACATTAGTAAATTTTTGCTTCTTGCCATGGTACTGCGCCTTCGTTGTTAACGTATCTTTTAATATAATCTCTGAACTCTCTAGCAAGTCTAGATGATTTGTAACCGGATTTTGGTTTTGCAAGATTTCTTAAATTTGTCATTTCAGATCTCCATCTTCCTGGAATTATTTCTCCCGTATCTATATTTTCTTCATCAAACGATCCTGGTGTAAAATAAGTGTTTGAATCGGTTTTACGTAACCAATTATGTAACGCACAACAAGCTTTCACTATTTTATCAACAGTTGACAATTTGCAAGCAATTTTTTTTTCAAATATTCGAAATCTACTAACCAGAATACCAAATGCATTCTCAATTATACGCCTTGCACGACTCAGACGATAATTGAAAATTTTTTCTTCTTTTGATAATGGTACAGAATTAAATGGTTTAGTTAAATACGTTTTTAGAGGAAATGCATCGTCACCAACAAAACAAGTCCCTTCTGGAAGTATGCCTTTTTCTAAAGCTTCGTATATCGAGCAGTTTTGAAAAACCCCTCCATCGGATACAATTCCATTACATCCGACATCGATGTAGGAAAAACAGTAATTGTGGTCTGCAACTGCCATGAGGACAATACTATTATGTCCTTTGTAGTTAAAAAACTCTGTTCCACAGTTTGGAGGAGCTTGAATTAATATGTGCTTACCATCGATGGCCCCGCAACACCTAGGAAAGTTCCATCTTTCTTGAAAACCTCTTTCAATTTGATTCCAAGCGTCTAAAGTGGGGGGGATCTAAAAATAATAATTCTGAATAGAAAAACGTTTCAGTCTCTTTTTTATAAGAATACAATGTTTTATTATGATAGTTATTTACACTTTTCTTTCTCTTCAGAACACGCAACCAGCTGGACAAACGGTAGAAAATACAGAGAACGACCTAGAATTGGAATCTGGTACTATTGAAGAAACATCAATTGTAATTTCTGAAACCCCATCAACATCTGCAGTTTCTGAGTGTCGAAGCTCTAACCTTAAAGAAACTTCTCGAAAAGAGAAAGGACGCAGTTTCCAAGCGGGATCAAAAAGACGATACCAGGATTTATCAACCGCTGTTTCAGAGCTTCGTGACATTAATACTGCCTTACAGCAATCTGGAAATGAGGAAGATGAATTTGACGCCTTTGGAAGATATATGATCCTCGCTCTAAAGAAGCTTCCTTTACACTTGGCTCTGCAATGTCAAAATGAATTACAAAGTACACTGACTCGTTATAGGTGCATGGCTCTTGCTCCATCACCATATCCACAGAATGTACCAAGTCCTTCTGGATCTTCCCATTCCTCTGGTTACACCAATTGGAGTTCAATTCAACCACCGTTCCAATCGCCGCAATCTCCTGGATACCAACTACCGCCGCCACCGACACCGCCATCTTCTAGTCCGCATCCACCCACGCTATCTTCTGTACAGCAATCACCTTTTTCATCTCCTACAATGTACGATTTACCCTCGTCACCTCTAGACCATCAGCATTTTCTAGAATAATGTTTAATGTAAATTTTTGTTAATAAAACCGTGGTTTTTGAGTAAAGACAATGATCACTTTCCAACATTTCGACCAGAGCTGTTGCAAGTACGAAATAAATATACTTAAGTAATAAGGATAAGTATTTTTGAAAAATTATAATAAGTACCAGCATCAGTATAAGTACTATCTAAGATACTTGAAAAATTAAGTAAATATTACTCTCTATACAATAAGAACATGATTGGTTATCCTGAATCCCTCTGGTCTTAATTAGTCCTGTTAATCGACGTTTTACTGTAGAAAAAAAAAATGTTTAACTTACCTTTATATATTCACTCAGTACATCATAAATTGCGTCGCAAACTTCTGGTACAAACTTAGATATTGATGTTTTTGGAACTCTAAAAAAATGTTGAAGAGTTCTATAGCTATTTCCTGTTGCCAAAAAATTGAGGGTAACTTCTAGTTTAACGTGCGCTGGTAATGCGTCTCTTAAAAGTGTGTCACTTCTTTGAATTCTAGGCAGAACCATATTTAGCAAGTATTTGAATTTACTCGGTGTCAACCGAAGGCATAATTTATATTCTTCAGGATCTTCCATACGAAGTTCTTTTAAAAGAAGAGTGGATGCCCCTCTTGTAGTTCTTCTATCAATCCACCTTCGAACCCATATCCTTTTTGGACGACATTTTTCTTCTTCAATCAAATTAACAGCTTCTTCAATTAAAATTCTCGATATACGCAACATAATTTTTTTAATGCGATTTTTAATTATTAATTTTGAATTATTGCACAAAGCACGGCGCCGGCAATGGAAAGGTTTCATCTTTACGCATCTGGTGCTCGTCGGGAACTGGTAAATGAATAATATTTTTATGTGTAAACACTTACTAGCATGTCAACTTGCGTATGTGAACTGTCCTGGATATACTTGTACAAGTAACTGGTGCAAGTAACTATACCAATGTAAACTCCGCTTAATGTGTAAGACTTTTGGATGGTAGGTGGAATTTTTATTGTAGTTAATTATTGTAAGATAACAAACATTTTAATGCGTGGTGTAAAAGTAAGAGAAAGTATTATTTCAGGTTAAAAATGTTGTTGTTCTTTCCTTTTATCTTTGAATGATTACATTATCTTTTATTGTTTTTAATTTTGCTTTTATATAAAGTTTTGATATCCTTATACCCAGATACTTGAAATTCATTGTTTGTTCGATCGTCGGTACCATCAAGTTCCCATTTAAATCATATCGGTTCTTTAAAAGTAGTCATATATTTTGTTTTTTCGTTTCTCTCTCTTTGTCTCTCTCTTTTTCTCCTTCTCTTTCTCTCTCTCTCTCTCTCTTTCTCTTTCACTGTCTTTCTCTGTCACTATCTGTTTATCTTGGTCTCTCTCTCTCTGTCTCTCTTTGTTTCTCTCGGTCTCTCTCTGTATCTCTTTGTTTATCTCGGTCTCTCTCTCGATCTCTCTCTCGGCGCCTCTCTATGTCTCTCTTGGTTTCTCTCGGTCTCTCTCTATGTCTCTCTTTGTTTCTCTCGGTCTCTGTCTCTGCCGATGTCTCTCCCTCTCTCTGTGTTTTTCTCTCGTTCCCTATGTCTTTTTCTCTCTGTGTTTCTCCTCTTTTAGTCTATCCACCAATTCCCTACTCTTAGACTTGTTAGACGTCTGAGTTCTCATTTATTTAAATTACAATGTTGTTCTTACTGGGATGGTCGTCAGGAGGTGCCATTACATTAAATAAATACTCCTTTTGAAGTGAAGCTTTTATACTGACGTATACTTACCTTTTCTCTATAGTAAAATGCAGAAAAGAACATCACGACACAAAATAGTTGGAGGATTCCGTTATACAACATGTAAACATTTTATTTTATTAACAAAACTATATATTTCTATTACTCTTTGATTTATATCATATTAGTGCGGAATATTTTAATTTTTATCAGAATACTGGATTATAATGAAATACTGATTGATGATCACCATAATAGTCAATTTTGTTAACTAATATTTTCCTGTCCTTTTTATGACATTTGCATTGAATTATGATAGCGTCTGTAAGAGTTTGCCAATTTTTGTCTAAGTTTAAAATATTTTAAATCATGTACAACTTTTTGACAATGTGAAACAACAATTTAAAACAAGTTTATTTTATAACAAAATGGGAGTATTTTCTATTGATATAACAAATTTTACACAAACGATGGGGAATTAATCTATTATTTGCAAAATGTTGGATTAACTAAAGTACAACAAAATGTAAAATTCGAAATAGTTGACGTTTATGTGCAATCAGACAAAAAGACAGGTCCAACTTAAAACCTTTTTTTTAATAATTTTAATACATTTTATTTTCCATTTATTTGTCCATACGATTGATTCTTGAGTTATGTTTTGTGAGACTATTCACGACTTTTTAATGCATTTTCACTCATGGATTTCACTCATGATTATTGTTAAAATAAAGCTCATGTACATACGCGAAATCATTAAAATAATTTCAATGTTGTTTCGATGTCAATGTTTCGATGTTAACACTGTATTAATACGGTTGGTTTAAAATAATTAGGAGAGGTAATGTTGTTGAACAGAGGAATAGATAATCTCTCAGCTGAACTATATAAAGAAGTAGGTCACGATACCATACCAAAGAAAAAGAGGCACAGAAATCTCTCCCCAGTGATTGTAATATTGGAATATTTTGCACCATATACAAAAAAGAAGATATCTGTGAATGCACTAACCACAGAGAAATTACGCTTCTAAATGCAGCGTATAAAATATTTTTCACAGTGCTATGAAACTTGTTACACCATATGACTAGAGAGAAGTTCTTGAGGAGACTAGGACCCACGCAGGTTTGTAAAGCCAGAATCATTGTTCTTCTTCTTCCTCAATATTAGCCTTCTAAATTGTTTAAATTATCGCACCATCTTTTTTTGGTCTGCCAATACTTTTTCGTCCATTTGGTGACTTATCCAAAGCTATTCATACTATCCTATCCCCTGCCATTCTACTAATGTGTTTCCATTTTGTCACCCATCCATTCATGTCTTCTATATTGTATGCTCTTCTTATGTTTTAGCTTCTCTTCCTTTCCAACAGACTTTTCCCTGATATTCGTCGGAGGATTTTCATCTATTTTCGACAGTATGTTAATATAGGTATAATGGCTGCTTTATAGATTCTTGTTTTTGTGTCTTATCTAGGTGTTTGGTCTTCCAGATTGTGTCATTAAGAGATCCCGCCGCTGTACTTGCTTTTAAGCTTTGTTGTCGTACTTCTTCAAAAATAATAATGAATTAAGTGTTGTACCGACATTAGTTAACTAAAGTATTTGGAAAAAGCCTTTCCAATATTACTGTTATACATTCGCAACTTCGGTATTCACATAAGCAGGTTTCACACGCGGTGATTTTAAGGAAAGTAAACATAAGTATAGAAACGGTATTAGAAGGTTTGACAAGATATTTTCCAAATTATAATCCAAGATACGAATTTATAGACAAATGTAAGTAGGAAAGCCAATACAGCATACACATAAAATCCAAGAAAATGATAATGATAAACTTACTGTATTTGAAAATTCACTACAGATATTTTGATACTCGTTTTACGAGACGTGTATTCTTCTAATAACTGTAGTAATAGCAAAAATATCAAAATGCTATTGTAATTGTTTAAATTTAAAGGTTTGTTATTTAAACATTATTTACTACCGTTCGCACTACAGAAAAAATCCTCCAATAAAAATTTCTCACTTCTTACCATATACGTATTTATGTTTTCTTTTCGCTTTGGAAAAGAGCAGCAACAAACACTTATTTTAATTACAAAGTAACTAACTAGCACGGTCAGCGATTCTACATAATTACCAATTATATTTTTACCTCAATCAGCGAAACAGTCATTACGTGACGCGTCCTCTTCAGTTAATTAAATTCACACAACTACCTGTCAGCCAACTCTATTCCTCACTATTATTTAATCCCATATAATTTCGCCACACCTTCTATTGATTCAGTGTGAATTATAGTAAATTTAATCTAGAGTGGAATTACTAATTAATAAAACAATTATTTAGTTAATTACATCGACTGTACCGTTTAATTCTAATGAAAATAACAGTTAGCTAGTAACTCTTTTAAGTTTAATGCACTTTAAATGGAGCTATTAAAGTGTATTAAGTGTGTTTTTATCGAGTTTGTTGCTTTCCTTACAAAGTTGGGTTCTGATGAATCTAATTTAGTTCTTGCTTTTACAGGCATAGATAAAACCTGATAAAAAATAAATAAGTAATCACAAACCGGAGCTGTTAGCGGAGATTAAAACAAATAAATAAAAATTCTATCACGAAATTAAAGAATAGTCAAGTTCAAGAAGAGAATAAAATGGTGAGGGATGCAGTGAAATAATTAAACCGTGAAAGTACGAAACAAATTGGACGTTATCAAAGATATTTAAAAATCAAACGTGTACTAAAAGAAACCACCCGACGACGATTATCGCTCTATTACGCATCTTCACCTCTACATAGAGTCTTAATACTACAAAGAGGAAACTAACTAGCATAAAAAGCACAAAATAAATAAAAGAAACGTGTATAGTAATGTCTTTTTGTAAAAAGTATCCATATATCATTATAAAAAACATTTTTCATTTTGAACGTTAAGCTTAGCACGCACTATACGCATGGAATTTTTTCAAAAACATTAGCACTGATTTTCCTTGTGATGCACATACTTGCACGTCACGGTCAGGACAGGACGATCCGCACTTTCCGTTGTCCTCGAAGAGTCCGAAAAAAATGTTTTCAAGACATCCTGACATGACGTAACGATGACTCATCATCTGTTCTGACAGAGCGCGCAGTAATCTGGACGGACTTTCTGTCGTTTTAGTTAAGTTGTTCAAGTGATTAAAGTCACACAAATGATGTTCACATCAAAGAGTGTCAATACAGATCAGAAAGAATAGTAACAGCAAAGATAAGAATGAAAAATGAAGACCTGAACATCATTGGAGTATACAGCCCAGAAAATAACAAGCCTCAAACAACAAGGGAAGCGTTTTACGACCAATTACAACAAGTAGTAGATCAAGTCAGAGTAAAGATGGTAATATTGGGGGATTTTAACGCTCGAATAGGCAACCAATTAATACCCGGCATCAAACAAAAACATAACGAGAATGTTAAAAACGAAAATGGAGAACTGATGATCAACTTCTGCACGAATAACGAACTAAGAATAAACAACACATTTTTTGACCACAAAGATCAATACAAATATACATTTAATAACCCCCGTGGACAAAGATCTATGATAGATTATATTATATAAGCATCTCCTTTTTTAATTGGCACGATAAAATAAGCGTATCTATCATTGGTACCACAGCATGACAGAGTCGAACAACGAACTCTCAGAAAATTTAGCACAACAAGACTTAACAGAAATTTTTGTAGGCCCAGAACCATTCTGCAGCATCAAGCAAGATGCCAACAATTTAATGAAAGAACATGGTTTGGTATATTGGTCTTACAAACCAAGTGGCACAGACAAGCGATATGTCGCCTGATATAAGAAAAAAAACTATTACCGACATATCTCTTTTAACATATACGCAGTTGAGTTTTTTTATTTGATACAAATAATTTGTGAGTTATCGTTAATAAAAATGGTTTACATATTGTGTCTAGGACAGATTTAGAATCAATAATACATTTGCATTTTTTTTAACGCTATATGTTTTCGTCAACATTTATTGAAATTTATTGATGGGATTTGAACTCGGACCTCCCCAAAAAATAAATTATCCCGGTTTACTTCTCGTCGTTCTTAGCTGCCATTCAAGTCGATAGTGGTCACCTAACATTATTAGCGACCATGACTGAGCATGTTTTATAACTGAAAAATGAATTTTATTTAAGCAATTCAAAACCAATCTTTATGAATATTAAGAAAGGAGACCTACTACTTAACCATTTTTACTTCTGGTAATGATCTTTCTAATTTCGAATGAAAATTTTTGTCGAAAATAAGCTACATATTCCGATCCATAAACTACCAAAAGTTAACATTGTCGTCCCATTAGTTTTGGAGTTGTTTTTAATACTGTAATAATTACTTTATATTAGTTTATTTTTTAGCTCAATTACCTCAACAGTTTTTATAAAACCAAACACTGTTAAATACTCCTGACCATAAAATCTCATACTACGGTTTACAAATTTTATGAAAATAAATTATATTCACGTTTGCATTATACTTCAAATCTTCTATGTATCATGCAGTTAATATGCAATATTAGATCTCCTTTGTATTATAATAATTAAATAATCTACTGACGTATTTTATATGTATTTCACACCTTGTTAGTAATTATACTCTATATCTAACATCAAGCGAGAAACAACTTGTCCTAGACTAAGTACCTTGGTTCAATACATCTGCATTCTATAGAACTACAAGAGATGCAAAGGATATGTATGATATGTGAGAGATAGTATAAGTAGCGGTGTACGCTAAATAGGCCAGTCTTTGGAACACTCGATAACAAATAAATGACTTACGCGATTATACCTACACATGTATCAAAGCTCTTAGAGTCGTATTTATCAGGTAAATAGTTTAGAACTAACTAAGAAATATATATTGAGATATATTGAGATCATAAGATAATTAATGTTGGAGTGTCACAGGGAACTGGTGTGGAATACATGGATGTGTTGCCTACTTTAGATTTAAATACACTTATATAAAACATAATTGCAACGTTTCATTAAATCGATATATTAGAAATTAATATTTATAATCCACTTCATAAAAAAACACACTATTCTATAACTGGATAACCCATCATGACAAAAATATGGACACGGCATAAATTATCCCAGTAGATATATAGTTAACCAAGAAACCAAGAAGATATATAGAAAAACCAGATGGAAATGTTTAAACAAACGAAGAAGAAATCCAGTCATAAAACCAAATATAGTGCCGAAGGCTACATGGACTGACATACGTTATGGAAGGATAGATGTCAGTCTTTTAGAAGAATAATTACAGTGGTGTTAAAAGTCCTGCATCACCTTACCAAATACACGAAAATAGAAGTTTACGGCATTTACCTTAAATATTTTTTAACCATTTACTATCTACATCAAACAGACACTTAAAAAATTTTTATTAATAAAAAAAATGTAATTTGGAAATTTTTTTATTTAATATTACAAAAACTATGCTATTTACATCAAGACGATATTGTACATCACATTAAAGTAATTAAAACTAATTTTAATATTTAATTGGCCAACCCTTGTTTTTAATAACTAGTTCACATCTTTTGGGCATGGAATTTATTAATTTTTGCAGTTCCTCTATGGAAATACAGTGATGCCAAGCGTGGATTAGAGATTCGATCAATTTCATTTTATTTGTGGGTTTGCTTTTGTAAATGATATTTGATATTCTTTGTCTTAAATTCTCGATGGAATTGAGGTCCGGCAATTGCGTTGTTCAGTCCATTCTATCAATTTCATTACTCTCCATCCAAGCTTTAACCAATTTTGCTCTATGGCAAGTAGCATTATCATCCTGAAAAATAAATTTTTCTTCGCCAAACAGGTCTTTTCCACTATGCAGCATCTTATTCTGTAGTACCTCAATGTATTTGGTAGCATTTATCATCCCAAAGACAACTTGTAGGCGACCAACTCCTCGAGCGGACATGCAACCACTTAGATACTTGGATATTTAATTGTGGGAAGAACACATTTTGGAGAAAATTCTTCACCAGTAAATCTTCTGACGTAGGCACTTCCAGCATGATTATTAATATTGAAAGTAGATTCATCAATTAATAGTACACTCTTCCACTGCTCTGCTATCCAGATTCGATGTTCCTTGGCCCATTTGAAATGGTGCAATCTTTTCTTTTCTGAAAGCAATCGTTTCTTCCGTACCTTACATCATCTAATTCCAAAACTAAGCAGTTTTTTCTCACAGTAGAAGTTCACACGCTTACACCTGTAGATTCAGAGTATAGCTTCGTCAATTGGGTGGAATTAAGGCTTCTGTCTACCAGACTTGTTCTTCTTAACGCAGCGTCATCCCGACCAAAAGTTTTCTTTGGTCGGCCACTTGTTCAGCATATTCTTAATGACTCTGGTTACTGTAAATTGATTACAGTTTACTGCGGATGCTATTTCGCGACTAGATTTGTCGTTTTTATGGTGAACAATAATTTCAAAGAGCTTTTCTTACGATAATTTAGTGTGTTTGGTCTGGGATGAGATTTAGACCTTTATATGAATAAAATAAAAGAGCGAATAAATGTGTAACTACAGTGTTTATATAGTCAAAATATGTGGCAAATTTGTCATTCAGATTTAATTTAATAGTACTTTAATGACTTTAATAATCACCTTATAATTGTCTCGGATTATGGAAAATCCCTTCAGTGAGATTATTTTAATTTTTTCTGTAGAATTTTAAGCTAGCAATTAAAAAAACATTATTAATAATACCGAAAATGCGAATTACAAGCCCAAACTTAAAATCCATTAGCGAAAATATACAAAAAACTTGTGTTAAACCCCAAAAACTATAAGGCGCTTAGGTAATGCAGGACTTTTTGTCACCACTGTAACAAACACTTGATATTTAGGTCAGTAGCGGACGATAAAACATGAATATTAAGTTGTAAGAATCAAAATGAAGACACGAACAAATTATATACACGAGTTAAAAACCGTTAAACACCGAAAATATATCTTTCTTAGCAGGATTATGGCGACTAAATAATAGACTTCCAATAAACACAATCGATGATATGTATTAAAAACAAGCGGAATATTATTTAATGAGGGCAGAAAATGTTTCTTTGAAGTAATTTTATTAGTGGTAATACTCGTGTTGTTGTACTTTGGATGTCTATGATGTAATGCGGAAATGCCGATTTACATACCACTTTGTGCGCTGTACTGGCCTATCCAACTATCTCGTTCTTCGTCTCTGCTTGTAACAGATGGTGTTAAATGAAGCTATCCCGGAGCAAATGAAATTACAAGGTGCAAGACACAATTACAGTGTTCCTTAAGCGTTTTGTGCGCTACTGAAAAGATCGATATCGAAAACGATTGTTTCCCAAAGTATCTAAGGCACATTACACATTCGAGGAGCTGTCGATGAAGCGCCTTGGGCTGATATTCGCGCATGAAACGCGGCGTCAGGGTAGGTGGTCGCCTTTGTGTACACCTTATTTTCAGGAATCGAATACACATCTTTAACAGCTTCGAAGGACTGTGTTTATCACCTCGACAAAACATTTTTATGAGAAAATCATCAAACTTTCACAATGAAGGATGAAGTGTAACGGTAAAATATATTGCGGCTTTTTTATAAAGCATTGACAAAACTGAATCTTTTTTTACGAGTTAGTATTGTTTTTATTGCAGCTAAAAACAAAAATGAATAAATTTTGAATATTTGTAAAAAAATCTTAAATGTTCTTTTTACAAAAACATTTTGTAACCAAAGTAATAAGTACCATTTTATTTAATTGTAACAAGAGACTTGATATTTAATATGGTAAACATTCTAATATGGAAATCGCATTTAACAACAAATGGTGTCCAAATGTTCAGCGTTTCTCAAAGTGTTTCTCAACGTTAGTCTGATCCGCAATCGTTTCAAGGAAACTGGTAGAGCTAATCTATGGCATGGAACTGGCCAAGAAAAATAAAACTAAACAATCGTTTATTCTCAGTAAAAATAGTAAATCTTCGTTAAAAAAGACCAACCGTGTTAGCCATAGAAGTTGGGATTTATCAGCACTCAAATGCAGCAAAACGGCGTAACTGTTTGTTGACAGATGAGTCTGGATTTCCGTTATATTATTCAGATGACCAGATTCTGAGTTCGAGGAAATGTAAAGAGAGGTACCTTAAACAAAATATGGTCTTAAGTCTTGTATATTGAAGGTGGGGTAGAATTTCAGTGGAGTTACTTACGTTCGGCAGGTAAACAATCAATAGTCTTGACGTTTCGATTTCCATTTCGGAAATCGTTCTCAAAAGCCAAAACAATGTTTTGTATTTTGAGAACGATTTCTGAAGTGAATATCGAAACGACAAAAACAAACTTTTTTTTATGTATTTTAGCAAAGCAAAACAAAAACAAGAGGAATCATAAAAACTTAAATGTATCGTGCCTTTCAATATGTGCACCTGAATATTTAGGGGAAGAATTAAAACTTGCTATAATAATGTCGATATTTGAAGAACATAATTAGTAAGCAAAAGATAATTATGATCATTACCTCAATGCCTATAATAATATCTGCTGCAGTTCTTCCAGTTAATAATTTCTACACAAAGACCTAAAATTCTTCTATTAGCGAAACTTAAAACAGGCTTTTTGGCTAGTCAACTCATTAAACAGTGTGCACAAAAACAATTCCTCTTAAGAAATATTTAAGAACTAAAATTATTATACACAAAATACTGCTGGGGCTGGTCCTCACATGCGGGAGGAAACATGGGACTCTAACTCAGAAGGATGAAAGACTTTTGGAAATATTCGAGAGTTATATACGCCGCAAAATATTTGGAGCTATAAACGACCAAGGGCAGTGGCGCAAAAGGTATACTTTCGAATTATACCGACTCTTTAATGAACGAGACGTCGTAACGTTAATACGTTCATTAAAACACAGCGACTTATAGACTGGGCACATAATATCAGACAATAGGATTGCTAAAATGCTAATGGCAAGAACACCTATAGGAAGAAGAAGCAGAGGCAGACGGTGTATTAGGTAGTTAGATGGAGTTGAGTCCGACTTAGATATGCTAAAACTCAGAAGATGACAACACGTCGCCAGAACACGTCAACTCGAACAGAATGGCGATGAATCTTGGAGCAGGTCAGATCTTGGCTTGGCACTATCGAGACAAAGATGATGATGATGATGATGGTAATGATGTTGATGATGGTGATGATGATGATGATGATGATGATGATTATATATATCCGTACATCAACTGCTTAATTTTGAGTTTAACTATTTTAGAAATTTACAACTGTTTTAGAAATTTAAAATACTAAAATCGGTTTTTTAAATAAAAAAACAGTAAGCTAGTCTCTGTTTCTTTATTTCCGTTAGTTTTACTTTCATTTATCTTGCTGATTGTAGCTACTAATCTACTAAGTCGTTTACTATTTGTACGATAATGATGGTACTACATCGATTCCTTATAATTCCGGATTAAAATATCAATTATGGATTAAATCGAAGTATCGAATAAAACGTAAAGTACTTAACATTTCCAAATTAATTGTAATGCTTAAAAGCAATCACCATCGACACCGACAAGAATGTCTGCGGTTTTATGACCTACCAATACATTAGTGTTGAACTAACTACACCGACCCTGGAAATTAAAAAGAGAGAGAAATATCTTTGGAAGTTCTAGTACATATCGTTATCTAAATTGGAAACTAATTTTCATGGTAATGGCATAAGTGCATTAGAAGTTGCCGATAATTTCATGCCGTTATGATACTATTAAACTTCTGCAGTCTTTATATCGTTCCTTTTAACGTGAGCATCAGTTTTGTTTTAACAAAATAGAGTACATTTTAAGACACGTGGAATGTACGGATTAATTACACATAAAACGTAATGCGCGAAGGTAAATCGTACAACCTCTTTATTCCCACCAGTTTTAAGACTCGAGACTAAATCAGAAATAATAATAAGTTAGAACATTAAAAGTTACGTTCTGCCTTTTTCTTTCATAGCAAAAAAAATAGGTACTGTAAATTATTTACAAAAATAGCATACAGTAGGATGCAAAAGTATGGAATAAATTCATAATTTCAGGAACAGACAATTTAAATTTTTGAATGACTATGAATTGCTATAATATGTGTTGGACATTACATCATCAGTTTTGGCATAATGACACAATCGACGATTTTTTTAAATGCAAATCGAGGCCAAGGTTTCAAATCTCATTTGAAAGGCCTCCTAATCGTCTTTGCAACGATGTGGTAATCGAATATTTATTTTTACATCGTTAACTAAAATAATGTAATTAGTTAAGTATGATGCAAAAGTATGGAATAAATTCATTATTTCAGAAATGGACGACTTTTACAAAAATCTTAAAACACATCAATTTAAATTTTAAATGGCCATGAATTGATATATATATATATATATATATATATATATATATATTTGTTGAACATTACGTCATCAGTATTGGCGTATTGGATGGTCTCCTAATCGCCTTTGCAACGATGTATTATTCGAATATTTAGTTTTACAGGATTAACCAAAATTTGTATATTGTCTGTTTCTGAAATAATTAATTTATTCCATACTTTTGCATCATACTATATGACAGATGGGCCAATAGCAAATTTAAGTAAAAATTAGAAATCCAAAAAATCCAGATATTGTTGGATATAAATCTGCAATTTAGTTTTTTCAATACATCGATATCATGGGGAATTTGCAAAAAGCTTAGTCCAATATATATTGTTTGTACGTGAATTTTTTCTCTGGTTTGTAAATCATTATTAAATGGGCTTCTTTCCATCGATTTGGAAAGTGACTGTGGCAATATTTTATTTGTGATATTTTTTTTATGTTACTAACGCATCAACCACGCAGGGTCATTAGCGTATTTAGATTAATGTTACAGTTAATACAATTAGTGTATATACATAAGTTTACAATAATAATATGTATGTGTATTACAATGTATGTTTTAGATCTTATGAAGTAGTTGACAGCCTTTAAGATAAGAAAATATTTTTGGGTATCTGTATTTTCTTCTAGGGCATTTCTTAGGAAGTTGTGTATGCTATTTTTGATATTTGTTAAATAAACTCTGGCTTTAATTAGGAATTGGGAGGTATTTTAGAGCTCTGTTTGTTTTTTCGTCCTGTGCAGTTGCCTTTTTGGCGAGATTTTCCCGAAAAACTCGATTATTTCAATGTCTTCATCTCAGTCATAATTTAGTGTATAGTTTTACTCCAGAGTCCTTCTTATCTCCTCTGCCTTTTCCTATATATTAAGAAGTCATTTGACAGGATCAAACTAAAGAACGTTATCCACTTATTGTACGCAAGGGAGGTACCTCTACGAATAAACAAAAAGGTTGAAAATATCCACTAAAACAACACAATAAAAGTAAAAGTAGAAGAAGTATGGCAATTGAATAAGACAGGAAGATTCCCTGTTTTCTCTTGCCTAGAGATTCCTTTATTGTTCAACTTAATTATGGATGAACTAACACAAAAAGGAATAACTTAAAAAGGATACCAAATAGAAGAAAAATAACTTGTAATGTAAATTGAAGCTAGAACGTCAGATAATAGAATAAGTGATGGAGTTTAAATATCTAAGCATCACATTATGTAACTACGGAAAGCTCGAAACACATGTAGAAGATCAAGTAAATTGAGCAAACAGAGCCACGGGTTGCCTGAATAAAACAATATGGAAAGATGAAAAAAATCGGAAAAGAAATGAAAGGCAGAATTGACAAAACAGTCATTAGACCAATAATTTTGATGGTAAGACACTCTAGGACAGAGCTAGAGGTACCGATCTATGACTTAGATGTAAGGTGGAGAACATCAAGGACTAAGTAAGAAATAGAACAGTAGAATGAAACCATCATATAAGTTGAACGACATTATATATCAAATAGAGAGACGGTTCCCCAATAGGAAGGCGATTAGTGGGAAGACCACGAAACGATGGAACAATTTACTGGCACATTGAGAAACAGACAGTCATGTGTACATAAAAAAGAAGAAAGAAGAGATGACAATAAATATTTATCATCTAGTTTTACATAATCCTTTGGGTTAAGTACGTATTTGACTACACTAAAATTTTACTATCTCTGAAGATGGCAATGAATATTTCCATTTAAACTGTATGGGAAATAAAAATGCATATTTCGCTTTGGGGGAATATTAGCTTAGTACTTAAATATCCTATTAATTAAAAAAGTGTGCTCAGCCGCGATGGCAACACATGACACCCCGCTTCCAGAGCAAGAATCATGTTCCGCTGCATTGAGCAGCCACGTTCGAAAAAAAAATATTGTTTTTAGATAAGTGACATAAGTAATTTTTTATTATGGAGGAAATCGCTCACTTGCAAACATAGAGTATATGCCCAAATTATCTTCCGACTGAGCTTGAATTTGAGTGAAAACTATTTTTATTTGACCTTTAAGTATAGTACACGAGTAATAAATAAAATATGTTAATTTTGCCCAGAATTTTGTACTAAAAATTTATAACAACCGCTTCGTGGAGAACATTCTTCATAGAGTAGACTAAAAATAAAAAACCCACAGATATAATCTGGACTTGACTCATTTAAGTAGATTTAATTTCTAATCTTATTAAAACACGCTCTATATACCTAAAATCATCTACTTACCATAAAACAATCTGGTCCCTGTAAGCACATGGATTCTCCGTTGGGGCCGTCATTAGAGAACTGTAAAAGAGAAAAGCCAGTATTAATATTGAGGATTTAAGCTGAGATTAAAAACTTCATTAAAATTTGCATTTCAATATCATCAGTGGATGGGAAGTTGTGCATCTAAAAATCTGCCATCTCCTCGGTAGTGTCACAATGGAAGGGCCTAGAGCACTTTATTCTCAAAACTACACCATCAAAAAGAGCGGACGAGACTTTTTCCAACATCATTTAAAGTTGTAAACTTGATTAAAATATAATTTAAGCACAAATATAATACGAGAAAAGTTACAGGATAATTTTCTTTGCAAAGAAAGCGATACAGTAATTACGAAAGTCTAGATTTCAATTTTGCATTGAATTAAGTAAAATATTAAAGAGGGAAAAGTTTGAGATGATTTAAATTATTTGTTCCAGAAGTTGTTTCAGAAGCTGAGAAATTGTTTTTATTTTTAATATGGTTTTTAAGTACAACAAAGACTGTGCATATTTGTTCGTGCGTCATTAATACCTGTGAAGACGCGAAACAGAGTTTTAATCATTGTCTCCTACATATAAAAATAAAGCCCACGTGATTATCATATTTCAAAAGTTTACACAAAATTTTACATCACAAAAGAAAAATATTCACTTCTAAGTCTCTCTGAATAACTTAGGACCTGTAATGAATTGAGAAAATGACCCACTATGAAAAGTGATCCTTAATAGATACATTAAGCAAAAAAGAAGTTAAGATCCAAAACAATATACCTTTCTATACACTGGATCTACACTGTAACGTATCAAAAATCCGGTGATTATATACTTTCCAATTCTGTAATCTTATATCACCTTTTACATAAATAATACCTTTTAATGATCCTGTATAGTATATATTCCCATAAAAATAGTGTAGGACTCATCTATTTTGAATAACCTTTAAAACATAATACAACCATTTTTCAAAAATACCGTGCGGGTGCTATAGGATTCCCGTTTTGAAACTTTATTTTCCTTTGAGTAATTGCTTATTTTGTTTTGCATTTGCATTTTGTGACATTTTTTGTTTGCAAATATAGTAAATATTTTTTAGAAGTTTAACTCAAAATGGTCCCGTTCGATGCAGTTTATCTAACGTCTAATAAAGTCTAGTGTAGAGATTGTAGCAATATTTACAACTATCTGCTAAAATAAAAGAATTTATTTGTATTTAGTTGACTTTGAAGAAGTTGAAGACAAAGAGAGAACAGAAGCACCAAAATAATTTAAGGATGATACTGGGCCTGACATTATATGAGAAGAAATTGAATATGTAATGAAACAAGCTAAATGTGGTAAATCTCCCGGGCCTAATGGAAGTTCCTACCGAATTACTCAAAATTGTGAATACTGAATCTATTGATCTTCTTTTGGATCTATTCAATACCATATATAGAACAGGCATAATACTTAAAGAATGGCTCAAATCAACATTCATACTGCTTCCAAAGAAACCAATGCAAAGGAGTGCAATGAACATCGCACTGTAGCCTTAATGAGTCATGTCTTGAAATGGTTTTTAAAAGTAATTCACATAAGAAATTAGATGAAGGCATAAGTAATACACAAATGGGATTTAGGAAAGGACTGGGAACACGAGATACCTTGTTTGCAGTAAGTGATAGTGAGATGCTTAGATATAAATCAGGAAGTATATGCCTGTTTCATTAATTTTGAGAAGGCATTTGACAAAGTGCAGCATAGACATGGACAGTAGAGACATTAGAATCATAACGTAGGTAATCTCTTTGGAACCAAATAGCAAAAGTGAAAGTTGAAAGTGAACTGACCGAGAATATCCAGATTCGCCATGGGGTCCGCCGAGGGTGTATTTTATCACCCTTGCTATTTAATTTATACAGTGAAACCATCTCAGAATTAGCGCTTGCCGAGGTCAGTGAGGGCCTTAATAAACGGTGAGCCACTTAATAACATTAGATATGCTGACGACACCGTCCTTCTGGCAGGAACACTAGAAGAACTGCAACACCTTAATGAATAATTAAATATATTGCAAGGATTATGTACTAAAAATAAATTTGAAGAAAACCAAGTTCATGGTATGTACAAAAGCACAAAACATCAAAGTTAAGCTAGTACTCGATAATACAGAAATTAAACAAATATCTTCGTACAAATATCTTGGAGCATGGATCACAGAAGATACTGATCAGACAAAAGAAATAAGATGCCGCATTGAAATGGCACGGTCAAATTTTAATAGAATAAGAAAACTTTTTGTAATCGCGATATCAATATATCGCTCTGTTTCGATCCAAGTTTTTCGGTCCAAGAGCTCTATTAATAATATAAATATTATTACACATCATGTCTGAGATAATCTCGTTTATAAATTAAAATATTTATTGGGAGTAACTAAAAAACTGGTATAAATCTGTTCTGTTCTGTTATAAATTTCTGTAATCCGTAGTTTTTACTGTGTATCTCATTCAAAGAATAAACTTCAAAATCAAAATCCTATCACCGAAAACTGTACTCCCTGCTTTTATTTGCATGTAGAAACTTATTATTTGGAATCACAATACATTTCCGAAAACTCTTTAGAATTTAAATGTATACGCAGCATGCTATGACGAGGTGGGAAATTATTTAACTGCTATGGAACTATTAGAGATACTTAGTCGATGTAAGTTTGGAATATATTTACCATTATAAAAGTAAAAATCTTTCAATAATGAGACTCATTTCCTCTGCTGAAAATCTTCATCCTAGTAACGAAAATAAAAAAAAAAGATCTTGCTAAACGTAACAACTTTCCGGACGTTCGCATCTCTGCCGGAAACAGATGCTTCGTTAAATTTAAATATTGAGATTTTATAATGAGCAACACGATGAAAATGTGTGGCAATGCAATCCATAATTTGCATATAGACATCTAAAGTTGCAGCAGCGAATAATTTGAATATCTGTAAAAAATTTACAATCAACTATATCTCAAAACAACTGGTTGTATTATTGGTTAAAAACACAAATAATAATATTTTGTATATTTTGTATATTGGCTGATGTAAAGATAATCTAAACAAGCTTTGTTAATACAGAAATATTTTATAATATATCATGAAACACAAATCACAAGACGGCTTTTAATGTCGAATTATACAGATTATATAGAATATACAGAATATAATCAACTTGACATGTTTAGATGGAACATCAGCTTCCTTATAAATGATAATTTTCAACTCTTCTAAGGAGCTGTTCTAAGCTATTGTTCCAACCAAAAATTTCAAGCGACCATATTCTACGGACAGTAAAAACAGTGTTGCAATTGTTTATATATTACTAGCTGAGCCAGCGACCTTCTGTAAAAAACATTACAGAAAACAAAACCCTCATTTTATATTTATTATGTATTTTTGTTTTGTCCTCCGCAAGAGTCGGCAAACACATAAAGTTTTTTAACACCAGGATCCAGGTAGGTGTTAAAAAAATGATAAGAGCATTGAGGCAACATCATCTAACCCCTTTTTGCGATGGTTTGGTCGTACGTGTACATGATTGAAACACCATTTGGGAAAAGGTAAATATTAAAAATATAGAACGATAGCTGCCTTCTAAAGTACACTTCAGCAGAAGTTCTATTCGGAGTAGGAAGATTTTTTCCGAAGTCTATAGCGATAGCCTCTACAGTTGACGACTTTCTAGCTTCAGTTTTGCACGCCTTTTTAATTCATAAAACCAATCAGCCTTCTTCAAATGGAGTCTCTTTTCAAATTCTAGCTTCCTCATATCATTCTCTAACTTTAATTTTTCGTTATCACTTTTTGAAATAGCAATTTTCCTATCAAGCTCAATCATTTTGGCTTTCTGCTGGTCACACCAACAACACGTTTCAGTTCGTGGGTAACCGAAGGAGATGTTAAACTCTGACACAAATATTTGCCTGAATGTTTCACAACACATCTCAATATGGGGATGTTTAGTCAAAAATAATTAAAGAAGCTTTTTAACATTCATATCTTTCGGGAGATAAACTCTGTTAGAGTCCTTCAAACTATAATGCGCTTTACGTCCCTTTAATGAGCCAAAAAACTCCAATAACAATTCATGAGTTTGTTGATCTACCTTATGAGGTCTATTGGTATGCTTTCCCCTTCTATCGATCGGCGCCTTGTCAGTTGTTCTTAAAGATGTTTTTATTGCATGTAATTGGAAGGCTTTAATTCCAAATAGTGATTGAAACGCTTTAAAACATACTGGTACCTCTACTGCATTGCTATTTCTAATAACTCTTACTTTGTAGCTATAGGAGCTTGCATTCAATCTAGCATCTTCTTCGTTTTTCCTTGACCTTCGTTGAAACATAGGTCGTAATGAGATAAGTCCAGATAAGTAACTATTTTGCGCATCATTACCATTGTCACGGCCAACGGTATTAAACTGTCTTATTAAATCACTTTGTTCAGCAAGAGAAATATTCTGAAAGCACTTATACCGCTTGCACTGACAGTCTTCTCCGGCTTCAAAGGTCGAGGCTCGTAGCTTCTTAGCAACATCTCTAAGACGGTCATGTGTTTTACGTTTTTTCGTTGATTTTTCTTGATAAACACATGTATTTTCGTCGCTGTCAAAGATTTTAAACACTAAAATTTTCAATATAGACTATTAAAACTGAAAAATACTGAATACTTTTTAACAACTCAAGAAACAAACTTGAATAATTAAACGAACAAGCTTGAATAAACGTGTCGAAACAATAACTAATAAACACAGCTGCGATGACCTGCGTGTAATAACGAATTTTATGGACTGTGTTGGTTATTCTATTCCCATGTTTTATGTTGACTATGTTGGTTTTTCCCCTGCAATAGATATTTAAAACCTTGAATATTTCGGGACTACGTTTGTTGTTCCCCTTGACGATTTGTTAAGATAAAATACACTGCAAACAGAAAGTGTGAAAATGTAAGCCAGATTTTTTTCATTTTTTGACTATGTTGGTTTTTCCCCTGTATCCTTCAGTTTGCATTATCAATAACTAACAAACCAAGTAAAATCACTTGAGTAATGTTGCACCAACGACAGTAAAATCAAAACTAAACTAAACATCTAAACAATTGTCAATAAGAAACTGCCTTTAGGATATATGAATATTTACTGCCATAAGATAATCCGGTCGAAAGAAAATGCAAAAAAGTATTTTTGAAGTGTGTATATTTTAGGCAATTCCTAGCTGAGCGCTTTCGGCTTTACAAAGCCATCATCAGAGCTATGCTACAATAAAATGTTCTTATAAGTACTAATTGGTAAAGATTGTAATTTTTAACTTACGTCAATTTTTTAAATACCACTACAAAGGAGAGATCTCATTTCCTTAAATTTCAAAATTATGATTTTGTAGGTGTTGAAATTCTTAAAAACTTATAAAAAAACATATAAAAAGCCGACACTGGACTTCACAAACACGTTAAAAAATTGAAAAAATTTTTGTCATGGTAAGATAATCCGTTGTCCTTTCAACCTAACGTCTAATGGAACAAGGATGTCTAATGGAACAAGGAACAAGGAAGGAAAGTATCATCATGTATAAAAACTGCAAAAGTAACTGTGAAAGAAAAAAAAAGATTGTTAATTTTAGAATTTTAATTGTATAGATAAGTTCTCTTTAAACCGTTGCCTTACATATCTTTATTAACTACAAGTAAATGCCATTGTGACACTAAAAAAGTTTAAAAAACTACATTATATTACTCATTAACAAGAAAAGGTGATTTATGTTTTGCTCGTAAAACCCCACCTATCAAGAAAAACTTTTGTCATTGTATAAATCACCGCACCGCGTCGCCGTTGGTTAGAAAGGTACTTTTTGTCTTATATTTTGCGCGAACAGAAGAAAAGATTTCGCAGACATAAAAAGTCACAACATAACGAACCGACCTTTATCCGTAAATAATGTTTGGACAATGGCAATTGTCGTGTATTCAATTTTTTTTACAAAAATCGCACGAACATTACAATTATCTTCACACAATATACTGACTATTCAATCACGTAGGCGTTTTTAAAAGCTACATTCACCTTTCCACCAAACTCTTATACATGCAGAGCCGTATTAGTATTAATTACTTGTTCATTTTAATTGCATTAAAAAAAATTATCATAGGTGTGATATTTATTAGCTCAAAATAATTATCATTATCATCAGTACTTCCAAACCACCTCTGTCTATGTTTAATCTGGTCTTCAAATAGTTCCATTATATGCTACACTCTTCCATACTTTTGCAATTTACTTTAATTCATCTGGTCACATGTTTTTAGTGCCGCTTTTATCTTCTTTAGGTAGAGATAGTGCAAGCACTTCTGAACACGGCGCAGTAGACGAAATTTGGTTTAGTCCCCACTTACATGCGAAACGCATTGTACTATGCACTAAAGTAGGATCGTTTTAGCCTGTCGCATAAGTAATAACAGTGTCTGTTCAGATTTGCCTCAGGTAGTCAGCGGTTCTCTTTGGTAGCGATGATTTATCCTCAAGTACTACAGCCTACCAGTAGGAGGTTCGGTGCCACAAAGCATGTAGAAAAGAGAAAGCATAACAGAGCGGTTGTAACTAGAGTCATAAATTATTTTTCGGGCGTTAATCCGAAATACGACAGGGTAAAACGACTTCACTATATATAATTCCACTTACAATAGAACCTTACTGCCTTTACGTGAACTTGACCCGCCTTCGCACAGCTCCATGGTCAGGAGTGTTTGCACTATCTTCATGTATTTATTATCCCGAGATATCTCGTTCAGTATTTGTGGGTATGGTCAACTTGATATATATCATAAGTGAATGGCATGATGAGTGGTGTGAATCAACCTTTATCCCTATCCATAAAAAAGGATCATTAACCGGATGCAGCAATTATAGAACTATTGTCCGTATTCCTCATGTCAGCAAAATCCTGCTGTGGAGGACAAAATGGACGGCTATAGAACTTTCTACTTCCAGAGATAGCTGAAGAACAATGCGGATTCGTACCAGGAAAAGGAACAATAGAGCAGATACTGAACACCATACAGATAATAGAAAAAGCGGGAGAACACAACATAACAATGCTGCTTTGTTTGGTAGATTACACAAAGGCTTTCGATTCACTTACCTTTCAGTAAGCTAATTGCAAAAAACACTCGCATTTCATCACTATTTGTTGGTGTCCACCTACTTCCTGATAGAATTCTGCTTTAGGTTTGAATACTGTTACTCATCAGCATAACGATTTGTTTCTTTGACTATAATCTACGTGACTATAGTCTACTAGTTTGTTGTAGAAAATATTAAAAATTAAAATTTTACTTTTAATATTCTGTACATCAAAATTACACTTCATATTCCCACTAAGAGACAATCTTGGTAGAAGCGGCTCTGGTTGGTTCACATTTATTGAATCCCACTGTCTTAAATCCTGCCATTTTCTTTATTCGACTTTGCTGTCAGAGCTGCTAGATTCGTCTAAGTGAAAACTGTCCTTCGAATCGTCACGACAATTCATTTTCAATGTTCAATTCAAAAAACACGTTACACGTAACGTCAGAAAACGAGTTATTTAGCATAGAACTGCTCACTCCAAGCGCAGCTCATAGGCTGAGATCAGTCATCAGACAAATTGCCCCCCTCATCCTAAAGACATGCTGTGACCTGTGACGACTACCACGTATAAACAAATTTAAACGAAGATTAAAAATACGTGATAATCTAAAACGAAGATTAAAAATAAGTGAGAAACTGTTTATATTCTAAAAAAATAGCACAGAACGAAATATCTCGTGTTCATTATTTTAGGCACGGTATACTGGTTACTGAAAATCAGATGTAGCCTTTGCCTCACTGTAAATAAATACTATTATGTAAATTATCATTAAAATTTTCGATCTTCAAATTTTTGTATAGCTTTTTTGGTACAGTTCTTTGTGATTTTCATGTTATTATAATTGTAGTGTTTAAATATAGGATATCAGAATATTTTATGAAGATTTGTGCAATTATTATTCATTCAAAAATTATTCGATCCAAATTAAATACAATATTTTTATAACATTTAAAACAGTTAACACATTGAGATCTATCTTATCCAAAACTTCACCCAACTTATGACTGTTATTGTGTAATTGTTTTTGTGAATTTTAATATTATCATATGTTTTTTTTATTCTAATTTGTTTTACGTCGTAAAGTCTAACCGTTTTATCTCTGGATGTACGTTTTACCTTTGAATACGTTATTTAACTAGTTGTTACTACACAATCAGCTCTTCTGAGAGCTTACAATCTACTATACTGGATCTAGTTACTATAAGAACAATAAAAAACACACTAACTAAAAAATTAAATGAAACATAATAAGGAAATCAACTATGGATGGGGTTTTACAAACACAGTCTAATTTGTCATATTAATATATTTTTCAAATATTATAAATATATGAATACCTGAAATACAATTGAGTAACCATATCAAGTAAATTTTCTTCTATTAGTTCAGTCACTATCCACAATTTCCTAGTTGTAGGGTTAAATACAAACGATTAAAATTGCAGCAATCCGTAATAGGTAAGGGAAATGTGTCCTTTGTCCTTTGAAACATTCATCCGGAGATATGCTAATGGCTTAACCCGAACCTGATCACAAGCTCACTCAGACACACAGACAGACACAGACACAAACACTACAAAAATATGTGATCACGAAAAGGCATTCCTACACATGCAAATTAAACTAGAAGGCGAGGAATGACGTATTTAATCCTGATGAGGAGAAATAAATCCAATCAACTGGCATATAACGTATCTGGGACGTCACAATTGTTTAACATGAGACAAGTAACGAGCATCCAGTTACCTTTGTTCAACGCCGATAGAGATTCATTTGTTAGTGCATGCCGATTCCAATAAACTGGAGAACAGAAAAATAGTTTATGGTGAATTATTTAAATACAATGTTACTAAATATGTTTCTTTCGGGAACAGTTTTAGTTTTCAAGATTCAATAAACAACAAACAATCATAGGCAGTTTGTGAAATCTCTTTTATGAAAAGTATCATAAAAATTATAAATAGAATAATTTTTTAAGGATTCTAGAAATTAAAAACTATTCCTACCACTCTTTATTTAATATGTCATGTGGTATGTCATTAAATATTAGCTTATAATATGTAACGTTCTTAGTTTTACAACAAAATCCTCTTGATAGTACCACGATTGTAGATCATTGAAAAATGGAGGAGAAAGAAATGCGTCTATTCTTACATATAGTCACTGTGTATGTTATAGTACTACGCCCTTCCGAGAGTAAACTAGACGTGATCGCTACGGAACCTTGAGACTATATTTCAAAAAAATATAACGATATATTGGAAACATAAAGTTAAAATAAATACTATAAGTAAATAGTAAATAAGTTTATAGGAGTAAAAATATAAATAATTAAACAACAGCATCAAAGCATTGATTTGAGCAATTGGAAACAATACTAATTAAATAAAAAAAATGGTAAATGACAAATAAAAAAAAATAAGTTTTTAACTGTTAACAGAATCAAGAAATATTATGCAGTCCCCGAACGATAAGACCTAACGATATGCGAAACTTTGCGGGATTACCATAAAAAAAAGAAATATACAGGGTGGTCGTTAAGCAAACTTTTTTTAAGTAAAACAAAAAGCACCATCTTCCCGAAGGATATTAGTAACATACTCAATACAATATATTTAAATGCGATTAACAGTATGATTAAATTTTGTACATAACACATTCATACTATAGCATTTTTATATAAAAATGCTTACACGTCACTATTTATAAAAAGTGACGTCACTTAAAATTTCCAAGAACGTCAACATTAGAGTTCAATAATCAGAAAAATTTAATCATCATTATATTGGAAATTTTAGAATTATATTAATTAAATACCCAAAAACCTGTGTTATTATTAATAATATAAATTTCATGAAATAACACTTTAAGTCTAATATTCCACAAAATAATAATTTTAATTAAATATATTAGACAACTGTACGCAACTGATACGGAAATACTTCAAATTTTATTGACAGTTCGACGTGTGGCAAAAGTGTATAAAGTGATGCCGCTTTTTTAGAGTAAGAATTTTGTTTATGTTTTGATTTCTTACACAATTTGATTATACTATAATATATATTAATAATTGGTATTTATGAATACATATTAAATTTAGATTAATAGCTTACAAAACTAATTATTGTTGTGTATTGTGATTGTGCTATGCCAAAAATAATTAGTCTATAGAAAGCTGATAAACTTTTATATAAGATATATTATTTTGAACAAGGAATAATGGAGGGGGGTGTGTGCTATTAAAGCCCTACAAGAGGTAAGTTTAAAATTTAGAATATATAATGTTTACTGTTGTATATAGTATTTACTGTTAATGTAATAGTTTGACAAATAGTTGCCATTTTAAAAATTCCTTCCTTACTAACTATTCTGATGTTTTGGCAACTCTGTGTGGTTCTGACGTAGTAAATCTTGTATCACGTACCAGCAATTTTATAAGAAAAATACTCTAGATAGATTAGTTTTCTGCAGTAATAATTTCCATGTAACGTTTTTAAGTTATTCGGGATACCATATACACGTCTTTAAATGGCATATTTATTACAGTCAATTAGGAAATGGTCTATACTGTCTACTACGTCACAAACTGAATTCTTTGAAGCTTGTCTGTTTGTGAATAGGTGTACATGTGTAAACCTACTATGGCCCAGTCTGAGACATGTTAGGATTACTTGAGACCTTCTGCTTGTTGCTGTTGGTTGTGGCAACTATCAATGTGAAATGCAGTGAAATGCTACTCTCAACATGTTTCAGTTTCGAAAGCGAATTATACCATTCCCGGTTTCACGAACTTAACACTTCATTTTTGAAAAAGGCTTTTAAATCACTTGCGACACTCCGATATTCGACCTCTGAGTCATTACCGATAGCATCGCGAACACTTACATCTGCTAATTCATTGCCTTCGATACCAACGTGGTAAAATATCCACAAGCAGTATAGTATTCTGAGTTTTTCTTGGGCTTTCTGAAGTTCCAGTTTTACCATTTTCTCTATGGGATGTTTAGGGTAGAGATTTTTCATGAATTTGATTGCACTGAGGCAGTCGGAAAGAATGATACTATAGAAGATGTTTTTGGTATTAATGTATTGTAGCGATTTGAACAATGCAAAGAGTTCTGTGGAGTATATGGTACATGTAATAAATAATAGCTGCACCAACAACACCTGTTCGGTTTTAATGCGTCGGTAAAGACGCAGAGTTTAAACCAGTGTTAAATACATTATTCGGTAAAGTAGGGATGGCTCAGCCCTACTTTAGAATTTTTGAGCATAAGATACACTGCAAAATATTTGGAGCAATAAACGATCAAGTTCAGTGGCACCAAAGATATATTTCGAAATATGCCAACTCTTTAATGAACCAGATGCCGTAACGTACATTAAAACACAGCGACTTAGATAAGCTTCACACATAATACAAATGACATACAATAAGATTCCTGAAAATCTTACGACAGGAACACCTATAATTATGAAGAAGCATGAGGCAGACCATAAGTTAGGTGATAAGATGGCATTCATATCGACTTAAGGACACTCAAACCAAGAAGAAAGCAAAAAAAGTATCCAGAAAGCGAACATAATGGCGACGAATCTTAGAGCAGACTAAGATCCACAGAGGATTGTTGAGCCAATTATGATGATGATATATAAATGTCAACAAACATTAAAGTTATAGAAAAAAATAAAATTTTAAAACTCAACTTTAACACCCTGTATATTTTTTAATATTAAAATTTGATTAAAGTAAATAATACAAGTTGGTTGAAATCATAATATTTTTACAGAATCTACTGTTTCTTTTTGTACACTTACTTCAGGACCACCCTGTATAGGTAGGATGATATGACGACGAAGTGCAAAGTTGGATGAATGAAAAGTGAAGAGATTGCGTGATTGATTTTCTGGTCAATAGTGAATGAAATACTAAAAGTGGAGATCTAAAAATAACCAAAAGTATTCAAAAGATGCCTTTAAGTACTCGTTGCAACAATAAACAAGCTGTACAGAAAATAGGCTCACCGCCAGATTATACCGTTGTACTGAGTGATAAAAATAGCAGACATTCAGCTAAAATACACTGATATATATTTATGTGGACAAAAATAATTGAAAAACAAATATCGAAATTCAATTCAATTTGCAGAATTAAAAATTTCATGTAAAATCAATATTCGATAATATATAAGGAATATCTAACAAATTTGAAGCTATTAAATGAACATATTGCGATCCGAACTGTAAGACAATACATATTTGTTTTACTTTTTTACGCTAAACTAATTTTAAAATCTAGATCTCTTTTTTTTTGGAGAAATAAAATAAAATAGCACTTCGGCATTGCTAGCAATTAAAATTGCTGTTGACAATTAAATGTCACAAAGAAAACATCAATGAAACCAGAATAAAAAGAAGGCAGCATTGTTATTGGTCGAAATAAATTACTTAAGAGTCAATGAAATATTTAAAAGCACATAAAAAGAGCAGATCTGGTATGAGAAACTTAAGGTATATAGTCCAACTTGCTTACAGCAAAAGCTGGAAGACCAAAAGACATGGGACATTTCGACATTATATGTAGTATCAATACCATTTAAAATATTTGCTTATTGTCGATTTTTAGAGTAAAACTCCAAGCCAACCTTGGATCCAATACTTATTCGCCAAATATGTACTCTTGCGTTGTTCAATACTCAGTACTTCGTTTGCCGCTTTGTTTATTTTTTCCTTTAGGTTCTGTAGGTAACATTCCTGTTGGGGTAAATTATTCGTTCATCTGTAGCATAGTCTGTAGTCTATTCCGATATAGTGTTCAAATACTAAATTGTTGTAGAACTGTAAATTAGTTTTGTATATATGTAGCCCATTATACTAATTTTCAGTGCCTATTTTACTGCCAAGTGCTCTATGCAGTTGAATACCTTTTCAAAATATGTATGTAAATGTCATGAGGGTACTTGGTATTCATTTATTGAACTCTACTTTTCTATGAGCATAGTTCACACTATTACATCAATTTAATTTATTTATTAAATTAAAGTCGAAAGTTAGGTTTAGTCAAAATAAGTTATACTTGTTTAGATGGCAAAGAACTTTCTGCACTTGTCTAACTGTCTGTACTAAAAACGTCCCATAGATTAAAATCAAAAAAAAAATGAGGAGGAGCTAAAAGATTAAAAGCCATAAACTGATAAACAAATTGCAGTAATAACCATACGGTAAAACTTTAATCTTCAAGTTTGAAACATTTTTAAACTATATATCTCACATTTTCTCATTTCGCGATCGAGTCCAACTTCTACACTAATTCATTTTATCTAAAAGATCGTATCTCGAAAACTCTTTTAATACTTTACATCCAATTTGTTACCAAGTCCGGATCGGTGTGTCAATATACAGAGGATACTTTTTTTCTTCGAACATTCCCCGATCCCTAAATAATGGTTTCTACCGTTTAAGAGGCGCGATAATTAGTACTTAAAAATGCAATAAATTTCTTTACTGAGAAAGCCTACGTAATTAAAGTCTCATATGTTGTTGTAATCGGATGATGTTGAGAGAGGATACAGGGTGAAACATACATGTTCAATTTATTACTTGATGTAATAAATCTACCCAAGTTTTGAACTTTTCGATTGTAGAAACAAACTGGTTTCAAGAAGAAATTAAGCATTGCAGATCATTTGTTAACGATGAAAATATTAGAAAATAGTATAACACACCTCTACTTATAGAGCTAATTGATTCCCTAAATAAATTTGATTGTGTGGAACAAAGACCGTAATAAATCAATTGCAAAATAGTCAAAACCTACTATAGAAATGGTTCGACTGAACCAAGTTATAGAGAGGAACATGGAGATATTCAAAAAGACAATATCTTCAAAATTCAATCAGTGCCTTTAAGAAACTACAATAACGAAAGAAACGTGACTTTAAAATATCTGCAAATTTCTGAAGATGTTATTCTGATACCTGATAAAAAGCAGATCTAAAAAAGATACTCTAAAAATTCAATAACGAAGTCGAATAAATAGGCCTTAATGGCATTTAGATTTTTCTTATCATGGAGCCACCGACGCTATTTGGGATTTTAACCACTTGCACAGTGCACTTGTTTACCATTTTTTAATAAAAATTGGAATACAATATCTACAAGTCGTATCTTATAGACCTATCTATTTTCTACCGTATTTCCAAGTACTACCGAGGATACAGTAGTTGAAACATTTAATGAGAAATCATGTCAGATATGAACTACTTGAATGCATTTTGCAAAGTAAAATTGAAGGAAAAAGAGCCCCAGGACGAAGAAGAATATTGTGGCTTGCTAATTAGAGAGCATGATATAGAAAGACCTCAATACAGCTATTGCTTATAGTAACCAACAAAGTCATCATAGCCAGAATGATCGTCAACGTTCGGAACGGACAGGCACCCTAAGAAGATTTTGTACCAAATATTTAAAAATTATATGAAAAATATCTACTATTTAAAAGGATAAAACCAATCATAGAGAAAAGGACGTTGATACCAAATAACCAGTTTGGATTCAGAGAGAAGCACTTTAATTGTTGATCAGGTCTATCAAATAATTGACCTAATAGAAAAAGCAATAGAAGTATGGTCTACCATCTTCCTGCATCTGCAAAAATCTTTGACAGGGTAAGGCATGAATGGCTTACTCAAAATTACCAAAACAACTATTAATATTATTAGAATCATATTTTTGAGAGAGTATTTAGAAGACAACAAGAAGATTCACAATCAAGCATCAAAGAAATCAAAGTAGTAAGTAGTAGCACAAGCAAACAATTGGACAATGCCTATATTCCATATGCGAATGCTGGAAAGTATTTAGGTATTACACCGGATACTAGACTTGGATGGAAAGCCCATCTCAAAAAAAAACTGGAAGAACTAGAAATCCAATGCAGAAACATGTAGCTTGATAAAAAGAAAATCCAAGTTGTCAACATATAATAAATTACTTCTGTATAAACAGATTATTAAACCAATATGGATATATGGTATTCATCTCTAGACCTGTACCAATAAAATCAATATTTTGATGGTACACAAGGCAAATATCGAACACAGTATTTAATCAAATCTTGCCCAAGTACTTTCGATCACAAGATGATCCTCAGGGACATCTGAAATAAGCCAAGAAACGTTTTTTAAAAAAGGAAAATTAATTCACTTGGATAAAAACTCCACGTTTATAGTTGAAAAAAGTTTTTTTATGTGATTAACGTTTATAGACTTACTTCGTCAATTGTGGCCTATCCAGCAGTAACAGAATGTCATAAATGTAAATTGGGACATAACAAATACATTAAACAAAGACAAACAAACAATTTAAAATTGGAGAAGCTACATTTTATATAGAAGCCGGAGACAGAATGGCTCCCAGCCTGGCGGAGGCGGAAATATTGAGATGACATGTGACAAATGACAGCTTGTGAAGGGCAGTTACAATAGATAAGTGATCTGCGCCTTTCAAGATTCTATGAAACTAAGTATTGACCAAAGGTCAATAGTCTATAAACGTTAATCACATAAAAAAACTTTTTTTAACTATAAACTTGGGAGTTTTTATCCAAGTGAATTAATTTTCCTTTTTTAAAAAACGCTTCTTGGCTTATTTCAGATGCCCCTGAGGATGATCTTGCGATCGAAAACACTTGGGCAAGAATTGATTAAATACTGTGTTCGATATTTGCCTTGTGTACCATCAAAGTTCATTTATTTGAACATTCAACCTTATATTGAAAATCAATATTATTATGATACAAAGATTTAAAAATAAAGTGCTAAGGAATAATTCAAATGCTCCTTGGTACACCAGAAATAGCGATATCAACAGATGTCTAGTGATAGTTGTAGACCAAACTACAATCAAATGTGAGTCATGAGCAGAGACTTCACAACATGTAAACACAGCTTAGTGTGATTATAAGCTAGTTAGTATCTAAGAACACTACTGACTGAGTTCTTAGTTTATCTAACGCTTGTAGAAATGTAAGTTAGAATGGAACTGTTCATTAATCAAATGGTATGATCAAATTGTAATAATAATAACCGCGTTCAAATGAAATCGTGGGCTTCCACGGCCAGAGTCAGAATTATAGTTTATTCGTCTTCCGGGTTTGGACCGTGTCATTTGTGAGTGACCCAAAAGTGGGTTCATCTCGACGTTTCGCTACAATTGTATGTAGCTTCTTCAGGAGAACAAAGGAAAAGAAAACAAAAGACAGGAAGATGGGTAGTTAGCAACGGTAACTCAGTTACTCAATGCAACCAGAGTCGAATACTAACTACCAAGATGGGCATTTGGTCACAGTAATCTCAACTACTTAACGCAGCCAGAGGTGAAAACCAAATGCCAGGACAGGGATTCACGTCCAACAGCTCAGAACACTAACACGTCGAGAGGCGGGGAGTGAATCTGACGATTACTCCGCTACCGCTCTATTTATAGTCGCGGTGACCTGTCGTGTCGGGACGTATCGGCACACTCCGTGTCGCGAACGTCAAGAAGCGCGCGCTGGCCAATCATGTGGCTGCATCGTGGTGGCGGGACCGGACGGCGGCTCTAGACTGAGATTCCAGATGGGAGACAAGTAGTATCCTTCCTCTCGATTGACATTATGTGGATTTTTTCGGATCTCTAGAGATTCGCGGATTTTCCTGGAATAAAAGAAGGAGCTCTTAGAAATAATATGGGTTTTTTCGAACAATATGGAATGACCGGTTTCTTGGCAGTGTTCTGCAACTGCAGAATGGGAGAAAAGACCTGATCGAATGCATCTTTGATGCTCTTGAATCCGAGTTTTGACGGAATGACCAGTTTCGCCAATATAAACATGTCCACATGAACAAGGAATAGAATAGACACCACAGGAAGATAGGGGCGGTAATGGGTCCTTAGGAGAGGGTAGATATTGTGAGATTTTCTTGGGTGGTCGAAAAGTAGTCCTGATACCTTCTTTGCGAAGAATTTTGCCAATCCTATCAGTGACACTTCGAATATACGGAAGAAAAGCCACAGGAGTATTACCCGAAGATTCTGAATTTATCGTCCTAGGGTGTAAAGGGGGATGTAGATGTCGGTGTGTAATATTTAGAATTTTGGACTTGGAGTAACCGTTGGCGACAAGGGTTTTTTGCAGATGGCTAAGTTCTTCTCTAAGGTTGTCAGGTTCAGAAATCGAAATGGCCCGATGGATGAGAGAGTTGATCACAGAATTCTTTTGGGCAGGATGGTGATGTGATGAAGCATGCAGGTAACGATTCGTGTGAGTCTTTTTTCTATAAACAGAGTGACCCAATCGGCCATTGGGCTTGGAGGTGACTAACACATCGAGAAAGGGAAGGGACCGATTATTTTCTATTTCCATTGTGAATTTTATACTTGGATGTTGTGAATTAAGATGATCTAGGAAGGGAGAATGGGTATGTTGACCATGGGGCCAGATGATAAATGTATCATCAACGTAGCGAAACCAAACTTTTGGTTTTAAGGGGTAAGATTCTAGGGCTAAAGACTCAAAGGCTTCCATGAAAATGTCAGCAATGACAGGGGAAAGTTCTTTCTTTGTTCTCCTGAAGAAGCTACATACAATTGTAGCAAAACGTCGAGATGAACCCACTTTTGGGTCACTCACAAATGACACGGTCCAAACCCGGAAGACGAATAAACTATATCTGAAATGTTCATCATCGACATTTAAGTGGAAAATTCACATCCTACTTAATTACGAGTACTCTGTATTTTTATCTGTTTCTGTATCAATTAATCTTAGAAGGTCTCCTAGTATTTATTTATTAGCGTATTTCCTCCCACTAGATCTTGTTCAAGATTATCTCAAATCTCAAGAGTATGCACAAATGTTAGAGAGAAAAAAAAACTGTTTTACTTCGTGTTCTATATCTGTTGCAATTTTGTCTCTCTGATGTATAGTTTGCATTATCTTCATCATGATCAAATAGTCTATAGTATCACTGTTGGTCATAGGTCTTCCTTGATTGTTTTTAGTGCTTAATCTTATACCACTTAAATAATGTTTGTTGTAACCTAGTAATCATCTATCTTCTGTTGCTGGTGCATACGATCTATGGATGTTAGCAATTACGTTGGTCCACATACCTTTGTTATCAGTTTCTGTGAATAAATCAACGATAGTCATTCCCGCCCACTGTCTAATATTCTGCAGCCACCATGTCCTTCGACGTCCGTGAGTTCTTTTGTCTCAGTTCTTTATCTTCTCTTTCAAACTTAACTGAATTAGTAGGTACTTTTGATTGCGCATCAGATGCCCCAAGTATGCCATCTTTCTGACACTCACAGTAGGCAATACTTCCAGATCTTTGTTCATACGTTGGATTACCAGGTTGTTTATAACATGATGGATGTACGAAAAGCTTCTAGTCCTTTAGATGTTGCCTTCATCGAGGTCCAGGCTTACACTCTAGAAAGAAGAGTGGAAACCATATAGCATCCTATTATCATATTAATGTTCAGATGAATCTTGCATAAGATCTGTCTAAGGCAGTTGAATATAGTTGTCGTCTTTTCCATGTGACATTGAATCTCTCGTGAGTGATCTAGATAATGTAACTTTGTCGACTGTTTCCAAATTTTTTATAAGATTTTTTTTCTTTTTACAACTCAATTTTATGCCGTATTTTTTACAGGTTTCCACATCTTGGTCTAATAATATTTGCAGACCCTCAGCAGTATTAGTCAACAGAACTGTACCATCCGCATATCCTAAGTTAATCGTCATATCATTAACTTTTATTTTACTAATAGCTTTTCTGAACAGCACTTCAGAATATGTACCTATTAAATAATGTCAGTGATAAAATGCTGGCTTGACCAGCTCTCTGCCTTATTTGAAATTGTGAGATTTAGATTTCGTTAATATTTGGATCAGTTTGTAATGTTGTATTAAGTTAAGTGCTTTCTCGAGATCAATAAGGCATGCTTAGACATCCCAATTTACATCGAGTTCTTTGCACTAAATCTATGGTCTCAATATATGGTAATATATGCACCGTGTTAGAGCTCTACCCCTACTTTTAACACTACTTTTAAGTGGAGTGCCTCTTATGACTAATTAAGAATTTTAGTTATTTTAAAAATAAAAGATACCATACATACAATTAATAAAAGAGTAATATATGAATCCTGCTACACTCTATTTAGAAAACTAAAAAGCTTCTTGCTGGATGACAATTATATGAAAACCAAATGATCTATATTTTCATATATCCTAGAAAAACTTAAACTATTTTTTTAAAAATGTTTTACTCAAGTTATTTAATTTTCAATCATTTTGTTTGTACTATTAGGAATTTACTAACTGAAACTTGTTGATGCATATAGATAAACAAATAAAACTTTACACTAGTAGCGTCGATAACTTTGTCACTGCTGCTACTTAACACTTCTCGCTGCACTATGTGTCAATTCAAATAAAATTATCTAAACTTCTTACATCGCTAATCTCAGTCTCGTCGCAGCACTATGTTTTTACCCTTAGCCCTCTACATATATTTAATGCCAAAAATAGAGACTTTAAGAATTCAAAGTTGTTATCACTCCGTTCTATATTATATTATACATGGTTCCATCGTTTTTTCTGTATTTGATTGTTAATTCAGATTTCAAGCATTATAAAGCCGTATTTTTGTGCACTATTTTTTAACTTCAATACAACATTTTTAAAGGTTTTTTTTTAATACGGCAGAAAATATTTTTGCAGTGATCGGAGAAGATAAAATTGCTAAGAGCATGAAAAAGCAATTCAAATGAGAGCAGCATTGATGGATTTAAATATCATTTGACGAGAAATTGGTATATTAAAGAAACTGATATGCGATAATTACAATGTTACTTAAGAGATTTCGCAAAACTGTATAATAAAAAATAAGAAAATACGAATTCCTACCAAAAACACATGGACCAAAAGAAAGAACCCATCTGCAACTGTTTAAATTACAATAAATCTGATTATTATCAGAACTCTCGATGAAATTGTCGTTGAAGATACACACTGTATGTAAGAAAGAGGCAAGGTGGATTATCCAGATACCAATCTAAATGGGTTGAGATACGTCGCTAGAAATCGTGATTACACCTAGAATTTGGAATCCTTGTTCCTAAGCTGGCTTAAGGAAGCTTTAGACGAGTAGAAGGGATCTCTCTCGCATCGCTACTTTTCTACGCTGTTAAAAATAATACAACTGTTTTCTCTACTAAATCAAAGCCATGTTCACAGCATATTCTTAGATAATTTTTAAATGTATTAAAAACAACATTATGCGTGATCATAGATCGGAGGAAAAGGATTAGCTATAAAGTTGGTAGATAAAATAATACATCATTTTACACTTTTTAACTTATGCAGAATATTTTATGGGTTATTATGATGCAAAATATTACAATGCACGGGCAATATCAACAAAAAAGTGTATCTCGCAAACTGGTATGTACAAAATTGGAAAATTCAAGAAAAGAAGAAAATCAATTATTCAATTTTGAAAATACAAATAAAAATTGAAATAAAAACAATTATTAATGGAATTGATGAAAACTCATTTATGGACTTGTTATCAAAATTACAAAAAGCAAATGAGAGAGATTTTGTTGAATAATATGTAAAATCATACATTTTAAGGCACATTAGTTATCAAGATAGGGTCATAACAAAAGCTCACAAAATGGAAGAATCGATAAAAAACAAAGTAAAGGTTAAGAAGAATGTTATATGAACAATTTTAGGTAAAGTCCTTTTAGAGATCCAAATAAATTATATAATATAAGACAGGAATGTGAAAATGAATGTAAGACATTGTGTTGTAGAGTATGAAAAATTTGAATTCATCGCTAGCGGTGCGAGTGTGCCGAATATGTGGTAAGGAATACCTTGTGTAAATAGTGTACTTGGTAGGAATGTATGAGCAGCACATGGGTACTAACTCTGTTTTAGATGATGTTGCAAGCTGTTTGGGAATAAAATAAAATCAAGGCACCACGAGGAAACTAAGTTTGTCAGAGGGAAGGTGAAACAGATAAATGTAAGCCAGGAAAAAGCCAAACGAAGTCTTTGAAGAGAATACCTAATTAATTTTATGGACGACTTAGACGACGACAGTTCTCAAACATTAAATTTGATTAAAAATGTTTGTAGCTCACATGTATTTTTTGTTTTTTATTACATTTTTATTATAGTTTTATAGGCTTATTTGTAAGAAAGTTAATTTTATATTAGAGTTTTATTTTTAAATCGGTAAGTAGTGGGTCCCAGGCAAGGTTAAGGGGAGTTTTACCTTCGCGATTGCACCAATTAGGACTTCCCATCCTTTGCTACCCCAGATTTTAATCAATTATTAAGAAATTTTAAAATATCTATTTAGCGTTTTATTTGGTTTGCAATTTTTTTTTAACCTATTCTCTATTATTCCATTGTTGGATATAGGTCTCCCCCAGTTCTCCCTATCTTTCCCTTTCTCTGCATGGTTTGCAATAGCTTCCAGTAAACATTTTCTTAATTTTGTTCAGACAAATTTTCTGTCAATTCATTTTACAATACTTTTTTTTTCTTTTATAGACCACTTTCTGATTCCTTTTTATCATACAGGCTTCCCTGTTCTTTTTAATGCCACACTGAATTCTCCCTAATTGAGACACAATAATACATAAAAAAATTATTGATTTATTTAGTGGCTTAATAGTTGAGTTTTAAAATGCATTTAAAATTAAACATTTTTATGTGATCTTTATAATATTATACATTAAACACATCTATTATTTCACATTATTGAAAAGTGAAAAAAGAAATTTGTAAAATGTGATTTTCTTCATTTTAAAAATCAAACTGACTAGTGTATTCTTAAAAAATTTAAACATTTTGAAAATTCCTTAGTTATTAACTATTCTGATGTTTTGGAAACGCTGCGGGGTTTTGACGTATATCTTGAATGACGTGCATTGATTTTTACGTGAGAAATTCTTCATCATTCAACTACAATGCCACATTAATGCTTCTCTGTTGTAAATCCCTATTTATTTGAAGGTACAGTCATTAAAACACAATAAAAAGTAAAATATTTATTTTTACTGTGTACTTTATCCGTGTATTTCAGCTCCATTGGCGGACAAATTAATGTAACTAGAAAACAACAAAACGACAAAACAGGATTTCTGATGCCTGCACTCCTATTAACATGATAAAATCCGGAGGATTTTTATTACCAGCTTCTGCGCTTCAGGAAATTCCAAATTAATAATGTTCACAAATCTTCTGATCATCTCAATAAAAAACAATATTTTTATTTTTCTATAGTATTTCTTCTTTACGTTCTTTTCTTGTCCATTTAGTCTTTTTATTTTAAATAGTCCCTTTTGCTGATATAGTTCTGAACACTCTAGACACTTTTTATACCCGAGAAGAAAACTGCAGTTATAGCCTTTAGTACTTTAATAAACTTTAATAAACAGATAGCAGAATAGAAAAGGGCTTTCATTAAAAGAAAAACAGATTCTACATGCACACTTCACCTTCTAGATCATAATCATTCTTTTAATGACGAATTTAAAATTCTTGACATTTAACATAAATGCATTAAGCTATCTTTGTTACAATCTACGGAAATAAACAAATTAAAAAACACAGATATAATTCTAAATGACCAACTTGAGACAAACAGTTCTCCCCTCCTCAACCTATTTTATTAGAGACTATAAGGTGTAAACGCATGCCGAAAATAGATCACTTGAGAAAGGCAATCAGCCGAAACAGCTGTAGTAATAATAGTTTGAAATAAATTTTGTGGAAGTTTTAAAACAAAGTTTTCAGTGGTTTATTGTTATATTCTAATATATTACTAAACAATGTACAAAGCACATACTTTTTAATAGTCGTTTGTTATTCCCCATAGGGCCGTCTACACGAGGTAAGAGTATGTACAGTTCCTCATGACTCACCCTGTAAAATCGATGTAGATGTAAATGTCATTGTCGTTTTTATTGGACGCCTTCTGTACTATTAATTTTTTTTCAATTATTACCCTATTAATAAATCGTTTTTAAATCTGATACCAGGTAAATATATATTCTTGATTTTTCTGTAAGTGTAGTTTGTACTTCGGAGTGAATGAATATTCTAATCTAACTTACTGATAAATAATATTATGAATTATTTTTTTAACGCCGTCATGTTTGTTCGACAGGATAAAATCATGTCAACACTTTCAAACACGTTTCGCATCCTGACTTGTCTTGTACCTACATATCCCCAAACGTATCCTTTGTTCTATTAGAGCGTGTCTACCTAACCTCCCCTTTGGGACCCCAATGGGTAAACACGACAGCTCTAATGCCTAACAAACAACGACTTTTGCGTATTTCGAAAGGTATTTCAGGAATATATTCCAAAGGAGCCAATAAAGAGTGAAATGCTTTAGAGGAATTTGAATAATAGGTCGATAGATACGCGATGGATTTTCTTTTAAACAAAGAGCCAAAGAAGGTGTGTAGTTTCAAGATAGAATTTACTTATGTATGAAAGAAGTAGGTGTAGAATTATTTACATAAATGCAGATCCTTTAGTTAAAAAGGAAACTAGATAAATTCCATTTCTCGTAGCTCGTACAGGAGATGTTTATATTTAAAATGAATTTTTTAATTCCCTTCTTGCATTTTATTCTAAGACATAAAATTGTTATTTGAGATTTCGTTTAAAATATTTCATAATTTATTTATTGTGATTTTTGTAGTTTTGAAACTAATCTTTATTGTAATCTTAATTTTAATAAATGATCAAAATCCAAAGATTTCTTAGTTTGAAACACTAAACAAACTTCCACAGATTTTATTTTTCCTATCACTACAGCGTTTTCGGCTTATTGCCTTTCTCAAGTGATCTATTTTTGGCAAGCGTTTACACTTTATAGTCTTTAATGAAATAGGTTGAGGAGGGGAGAACTGTTTGTCTCAAGTTGGTCATTCAGAATTATATCTATGTTTTTTAATTTGTTGATTTCCATAGATTCTAACAAAGATAGCTTAAGGCCTTTCTTTTGAATGTGAAGAATTTTAAATTCGTCATTAAAAGACTGAATATGATCTGAAAGGTGAAGCGTGTCTGTTTTTCTATTATTGAAAGCCCTTTCATGTTCTGCTATTCGTTTATTAAAATTTCTGCCCGTTTGACCGATGTAAGTTTTTGGGCAGTCACCACATTTAAGTTTGTACACACCCCTGTGTAAGTGTTTTTTTTATTTTCGCTCTTGTTGTTTTTAATATATTTTCTTTAGGTTGTTATTTGTTCAGAAGCTGGTGTTATTCCTTTCTTTTTTATGTGTTTGGCTATTTTTGTTGATATTTGCCTGTATATGTAATCGAGCAGAAGGTACTGGGTTTTTTATCTGGTGGTGGAAATACTAATTTGAGGGCTTTCTTGTGTAGTTTTTGATTTAACATTTTATTAATTGTTTGTTGTTAACAGTTGTATATATTAATTTTTCGAACGTTACATGACGTAATTTAAATATATAAAAATATATTTTTACTTTACCTAAAAGTATCAAAACCAGCATCAGTCAGGAAAAGTTTTGAACCTAATATAAGTGCTTTAAATTAAAACAGAGCAGAGCCATATTTAGAAGTGAAACACAAACTTTACGACACCAGTAACGGAGTGTTATGTCAAAAATTTTAATAGTATAAAAACAAAAAATTAAAGATTGGTCTTCTACCAGTCTTAATACATACCAATATTGTAAACTAAAGATACTTCTGGTTAAAGCAGGCTATTCAAACCGAACGATTCGTAGGATCCATTAAACATTTACAGATCATAAACAACTTCCTATAAACGGAATGGAAATCATTATTAACCTATAAAAGTTACGATTACATACTGCGCGAACATATAACCATGAATAGGTACTATATAACTTGTGTATATAAATGAATAATTGTTAAATGTCGTTACGCCATCAAAGTCATACAAAGATAAGAAGATTTTTGTTTTATTCGTATTAGAATTCTTTAATGATTGTTTATAATGTGCCTAGTATATAAAAGCTTAAGAGACTAATGATCCAATACATTTATTAGTTTTGATAAGTAAATATAATTTAGTGCCCATCGAGATTATAATTAACTTTAAAATTTTCAAAATGTATCTCCAGATACAGTTCGTCAAATAAAAAAAACTACTGCAAGTCCAATTAATGAAAGATAACATTGAAGAAAAAATTAATACTAAATTAAAGCAAAATTTACACAAATTCAACTACTATTCTAACACAATTATGTACCTGAGGGTGATACCTTAAACTGTTTATCGCAGTACTAGAATATGCTTGTAAAAAACTTAACTGGAAAGAGAAAGGCCTGAACATTGACGGTAGAAGAATAACAAATCTGAAATTCGCAGACGACATAGTTTTGTTCTCGGGTAACCTCAAGGAGATATGCACAATGGTACATGAACTTCAGTTAGTGTGTGAACTAAATTCATGACAAACCTAGTAACTAGCGGAAATATCAATACTGGAGACAACGAAGTAAAGCTGGCGGAGAAATACATATATCTTGGACACGAAATAAAGATCACAAGAGACAACAAACCAATGTTTGTTGCCTGTGATGACCTATGGTGCTGAAAATTTGACATTGACAGCTACAAGTTCTCTGGCATTTGATAATTAATCTTTAATTATATTGATTATATTACGGGTTACTTGGAACATATATATTGAGACAAAAAAGTATTATATAACAATTGAAAAAAAAACCTGCTTAAAAAAACTTACGACGACCAGCAAAGTATAGGGAAAGTTTTTCCCGATAACTGCTAACCTTTATTTAGCTACCCCAAGACATTTGGAAAGGCTTGGAGTCTAAAACCGAAAATGATATAAAACAATTTTTATGCCCAGGGTCACATACGCATCACTCTTATGGTGGACAGAAACACAACAAATAACAGCTTACGTCAAGCTGCAAAAAGTGCAGCGGCTAGCTTGTCCGGGAATCGCAATGGCTATGTCAACATGCAGCTCTAGAGGCGATTCTAAACCTTCCTTGCTTACAGTTCTGTATAAGAAGGCAGAGTAACCACCGCCTTAAAACTGTGACAGGCACAAATGAAACCTGGATATCTAGTTGACTACCTAAAAATTTTCCAGAAAGAAAAAAAATTCCACTGGATTCTAAGAACAGGCCGACAAATGCAATGCCCATCAAATTCGACTTAAGACCCTTTGAAGTGGTCATAAAAACCACCAAACAAACCGAAACTGGAAGAAGATTCACTCGTATGGTATACCGATGGATTTAAGATAGATAAAAGGGCACGATTGTGAGTTACTGAGCCCAATTTTAAGCTAACCAAATCTCTTGGAAACGCCTCAACTATTTTTCAGACAGAAATACATGCTATAGACATTAGTGCCCAAGAATGTCTCAACCGAGACACTCGTAGGACAAACGTATTTATTTTTTCAAACAGCCAAGCCACCTTAAAGGCTCTAAAGTCATTGACTTTAGAGGTATGGACCTCCACCTCGTGCTAGAGGAATATGAACGAGAAGAGTACGGGGAGGCAGAAATTGATCGTTAAGGGGAGCGGAAAATCTTCGATTTGCTGAGTTGCTAAAACATATAAACGGTAAGTCAGACACGAAGAAGGAGGGGATTGTTGTCAAAAGCGATAACCAGTGGCGGATAACTCATCCTTAAAGTAGCAGGGAAAGAACAGGCCGAGCGCCTTAAGAAGACTATTGTGGCACGTAGGAGGGAAACACGGTAGAGGACGTCCAGGGCTGTCAAATCCATGTGGACATATTTGACATAGACAGAGATTTCACAAACGAAGAAATTCTGAGACAGGTCCGGAGATATACCGGCAGCAGGGGGCCTAATGACGTTAATCTCGTCTCCATACGGGAAAATAGAGACGAGAATACAAACGTCACGGCCGGACTGGCCCAGATCGCAACCAAGAATGCATGGGAAAAAGAACATATACCCATCGGCTGAAACTCGTGCAAGATGAGAAATAAACAGCATATCAAACGGTGCTTTAGATGCCTGCAGTTGGGGTATAGTAAAATCGACTGCTGCCACAAGCCTACGAGGCCCAGGTAGCAACAAAGGAAGGGTGCTAAATGGAGTTTTCCAGTCGGTGGTAACCTAAGCTGCTCTCGTGTTGTGTAGCGCACTGAACACTGTAAAATACGCCAAGCTGACGGAGACTTCGCAAAGGCTAATGGTGCTCAGGGTATCTAGCAAGTACAGGACGGTTTCAAATGGGGCTATATATGTCATTGGACCGGTGATACCGATCGTTTTGTTGTGCAAAAAGCGAGCAAGGGTGTATGCGAGCGGAAGGATGGAAATATAGATGAATGATATAGAAAGAACGACAGTGGAGTGTCAGAGAGAATGGGCGAATGAGAGCGGAAAGGCAAGGTGAATGAAGGAGCTTATTCGCGATCTGAGGCCGTGGTGGGAATGTAAATTCAGGAAACTAAAAAACTTCCTGACGCAGTTTCTGACCGGGCATGGTAGTTATGACACCTTCACAGATAGAATAGGCAAATCTGCCTCGGCAGACTATACTCATTGTGGGATACCGGACGCTTCGACCCACATTTTAAACAGCCAGAGATGGGCAAATGAGAAGGGATATTTCTAGAGGCGAATGGGTTTCGGACTGAATGGAAAAAACATGGTAAACATAGTGTTTAGAGAAAAGAAAGAATGGAGAGAAGTACACTGTCTGTTTTTTGGGGTGATGAAGAAGGAGCAGGAGGACAACGGAGGAAATTGAACCAGGGATCTGAAATTTATGGTTATTATTATTTATTAGTTTATGGCCTAACGGAAATATTTTCTGATTTGCAGTAATAGGCATGGTTATTGGTAAGTTTTTAGTTTTTTATTTTAGTTGTTTATTGAGTGACAAGACCTTTTCTCTGGAACGGAGGTTAATGTTTTAGCCTGAACAAGGTTAATCCAGCACTATCCTGGGGTCTTCTGGCGTAGTATCCTACCCTCCCTAAAGATGCCAGGCATCTTGTTCCGTGATGTTAGATGTCCAAAAAAGATTTCCCCCACCATTGGCTGTTAGAATTTAATAGATATCTTCTTAGGATCTTACTGGAATCTGGCAATACGGCAAATAAAAAAAGTCATTGACTTGTGAGTTAAAGTTGGTTTGAAACTGTAAACAACCCCTCAAAAAGCTGGCGGAATGCAACAAAATAATTTTGATAGTGTGCCAGGTCAGAGGGGAATTGCAGGAAATGAGAAAGCTAACAGCCTCGCAAAAGAAGTGGCTAATAGCCCATTCCGGGGTCCAGAACCCTTCTGTTGACTATCGAAAAGCCAGATCAGAGAGGAACTCCGGACGTGGAAACTCAATTAACTAAGATTACATTGGTTTAACACACCAGGCAAAGACAAGCAAAAATGCTCATAAAAGTGTCGCCTACTGCAACAAACAAAAACAAAAAAGAGATATCAAAATAGTCACTGGCCTTCTCACTGATCACTGCCCTCTGAGATATCATCTCAAAAAATAGCAAATCAGATAGTGAGAACTGTCGTTTCTGTGACAACGAAAAAGAAACTGTAGAACATATACTATGCAACTGCCTAGCACTGTTGTGCAAAAGACTAAAATTTCTAGGAGAGAGTCGGTCAGTGAAGCTAATGAACTATTTTATCAGAAGTAAGTGCGGTGAGGCTGCATGGACGTAACGACCTCACACAATATAATCTAATTTAACCTTCATTTATGGAGACAGCCCTTGAAGAAGTAGAAACACAATCACAAAATTCTTAAAATTTATAAAAATACGCCTTTTGGCAATGGTAGGATTTTAAAATATTTGAAAAACATAATTTTTTGATTGGGATATCGTCTTACAGTAAATGACTCAATAACAAAGTCAGGATGAATTTTGCTATAAAATACTATTCCAATATTAGAATTTTGTTTTAAAGTTTGTTCTATTTACATCACTTCTACCTAATCAACTGATTTCTGATCTTTTTAAAATGCCTATCTTAAAAAAATCTACTTTAATGTTACCAAAAAATACAAACTTTTACCTAAATGAAAACAACAGATCCTTTTTTATGAAGAAATTTTATTGGTTGATTTTAAATTAAAAATCTAAATTAAAAATCTTAGGGCCGCTGTCAAAATTATTAAAAATTACTTAATATTATTATTTATTTGTAAATAAAAACATGAAATTAACATCAGAAAGAGTTGAATTATGCTTTATTTTGAATTAAAACGCCAAATAATAAAATAAATAAGTCAGCGTAACCTCAAAATGTGACGTATTTGATTTTAATTAAATATTTGATTACAATCAATTATTGATTAGCGTTCGAACAATCGACCCATAATATATTGTAAACGATTATGTGGAATATTATATTGCGTAGTGTTTATGAGATACTACTTACGATTGGGTATATCCATATACACTTACACTTCATCTAATTTACATACCGATGCACGTCATCGTCGTCATAGCCCGTGACGTCACATGATACCAATACGAAATATTTAGTCGGAAGGTTTGTTCTTTTTTTAGAATCACTTTGCCGAGTCCACTGGCATTACAGCCACTAGACATATTTTATTATGTACGCGTAGAAATAATATTTAAAGATTTCTACTAATGTTAACTTAAAGAAATACACAATAATATGTTTCATTTAATTTGCATAAATGCATTATAAAGCATTTTTATGAAGAATATTTATTCGGGAACACACTGTAACTGTAATCGAACGAAGGTGAAATTTTGGCATAAATTGGTAACACTTATTTGACAGTTGCGGTGTTGACACTTTTTGTACTTTATTATTTTTAATTGTAAAGTGAATACCTCTTATTTTATATTTTTACCTATTTATTAAAATCTGTTCTTTTAGAACAAAACTAGTTTGTTTTATTTCAAAAATGTCACATAAGAATTTAAATAGTCGTTGTAAAGAGATGGCAATACTTTTGCAATAATTATGTAACCTATTTGATTTAAAATGAATTCAGGATTTTTTATACTTTGGCAACTATGTCAACTTCGATCTCTGACGTAGATAATGACGTGCAACGGTATGTAAATTAGATGAAGTATATACATTATATCGTGCACGATTTCTTAATGGTTAAGATATATTCCTGAAAAGCTGAAGAGTTTGAATCACCATCATAACTAGGGAAGCAATCGTTGGATTTAAAATAAGAACCGTTTAAATCAGCTTAAAAGAATGTATTTTGAAATGGAATTTTTAAATGGCAAGAAATGTTAGAGATTTAAAACTTTATTTTAACACTTTCAGGTCATCAAAAATATTTTCAGCTGTTTTATGCAAACGTCTAGAGTTTTCACATACACTACAAATGAAAGAAAATAACCCATAAATTAAAATTTAATTATTGCTAAAGTAGTATGTTATAATCTAGAAGGTAGGTACAGAAGAAACTCTATCTTTTAGATAAATTCTTGAAATATATTTATACGTGCCGCATAAAATAAGTATATATTGTAAATAATTGCTAGACTTGTCTTTGAAATAAATGTTCTTAAAACGAAAAAGTCATCTCAAACCGACCGCCATCTGACCACTGGCTTATTTATGCGCTTATGTGCAACTGCACTTGCTCTTAATGAGGAAAAAATAAAAATACAAATAAACTAAAATGAAAAAGCGGAATTCACATGTCAAGAACAAGCGAGCATGAGTAGCATGTATTAATAAACCCGATTTGAGGCTTTAATCTAAATAAAACTTGGTGGTTTATAAAGTACCTTCCTAACGTTGATGTTCTATAAATAAGAAGGCAAAACAAGGAGCTCTTTCATCATCAAGAGGGTATTTGGGGTTAATATTTTGAAGTGAAGCAATATTAGTCAGGAAGAAAATGTTCAAATGCACTTTTATTAAAATAGACTTGCTAAAAATCAATTTCTATTCTTTTAATCAAATTGATTACACTTAACGAAACTTTTCAAATACATTTTTATAACTTTAGCTAAATTTAAACAAAAAAAGAATTTAACATGGTATTAAACGAAGCATTTGACTAGCAACGAAAACTAACAGTGGCAGTAACAACAATAGTTGATAGAGGTAGTTGATCAAACACTACAAAAAATAAATAACAGTAACACAGTCGGAACATACTCCGTCCAGAACTGTGGACAGCGTTAGGAATGTGTTGTCTAATATACTTGTGTGAAATGAAATGAAACAAGTTTTAAATAAACGAAGGAGCAGTATAATAAGTAGTTGGAAGAGTAGTAATAGATGCAGTTTTAATTATAAGGCATTGGGTATAAATATCATATAGGTGTAAAGAAACAAACACTCATATTCATTCATCTTGGGAAAGTTACCATTACTTCGACAAGTTGTATAAATAAGAAGAAAGAAGATATATATATATATATATATATATAATATATATATATATATATATATATACTTATAACAACAAAGATCTAGAGAGATGTCTATAAGAAGAGGGGTACGACAAGGATGTGTACTATCCACTCTACTTTTAATATGTGCTTAGAATAGAAGATTTTAAAGACACACTAGAATGGATAAATACATATTAATTAATGGAACACTAGTGAATAATCTCAGATACGAAGACGATACAATACTCCTTGAAATTAGCTTTGAGATGTGGTGTTACCGAAGAATGTGGAAAACATCATAGACACAACACGTAACAAACACGGAAACATTAAGAAAGATGAAAAAAGAAAAAGAAATAATCAACACTATAAAAGAAAGAAAAATGAACTACTTTGGTCATGCAAGGGAAAGTGAAAGAAAAATTCTTGGTTGAATAAAGCAGTGGAGTAGAAAAACAACACAAGAACTTTTCAGAATAAATAGCAGGAACAATTCAAAGAGGAAATTATTGAATGTTTAATGTATGCTGCATGACGTGGAGTTAGTAGGAACTACGGAAAGGGAAAGACGAGAACAGCTGGAAAACGGCTCTTAAAGAAAAACGTTTAAATCGTGGTCTGGTGGTAAAAACGACTCTTATGAATATAAATCGTTTAATAAACTAAAATTATACAATATAAAAAATACTTTAAAAATTTGTACAATAAAAAAGTCCACGAAAAAGAAAACGTACTGTTTCCAAGTATCAATGCTGGAAAAAGTATCGAAAATAGTTGCGCAAATTATCGACAACAGATGACATCTTCAGTATTTGCCAGGTATTGGAGAAAGATCTTCGTGGATCTAACCAAAGCATTTGAATAAAAATATAAGCATATTATAAAATAAAACAGCCAAAAAAGAATACCACATGACAATATCAACAGATGAAATGAAATGTATAACTATATCGAAAAAACTAATCAGATGAAAACTAAACAATGTGATCAGTGTTCTTCTGGGTGAGACCAAATGAGAAAAGGTCTCAGGAAGGTCTAGAAAAAAGTGGAAGTATGCAGTCAGAGAGCATCAGGAGGAAATAAGAGTGAGAAAATGGGAAATAGTGGCACAGAACCGAGAAACCTGCAAGGAAATGGTAAACGCAGCAAAGACTCACAAAGAGTTGTAAAGCCATTGATGATGATAGTGATGATGATGCAAACTAGAGATCGAAGGGAAAATAATAAACTAAGTTATGTCTTTTAAATATTTATAAGTGGATATAACAAGCAACCAAGACGTCTATAAAGAAAGAATGTAGCGTAGAGTCTTTAAGTAATTTTAAACTGTTTGTCCTCGTTTTAGTGTAGTGTTTTGTACAATTTTATGTCATTATTAATGTTTCCACATTCTACGCTTGCCGGATAGTTAACATTTTGACGAAATGCCCCTGAAGATGCTATTTTAAGCGAAAGTACTTGGGCTAGATTTAATTAACTTGTGCTAGATAATAGCCTTATTTTTTAAAGTTTGTAAAGAAAGAGCTAACCAAGTCAGAAAAGCAGCAACCATGAAGCTATATTAAGAGACAGAGTGTGAAGAAACAAGCATCTAGGATTAAAAACAAAAACAACCTGCGTTTGATTAATACTTACATATACGGTAGAAACAAAAGATAATATAAAAAACAGGCCCTAAGAGTAGGAAATGAAGACACTAAGATGAAGACAATATTGTAGGAAAAACTAGATGGGATCGAGTACGAAATGAAGATATTAGGCAAAACTGAGATGGCTAGGATGTAGTTAGATAGGGAGAAAACGAAAATGAAATTGAAATGAACATATAGGACGTATACAGAATGGCAGAAGATAGATTGCAAATTTGTGAGAGCTGGAAAGATAGCTGGTATTCGGAAAACACAAATAAGACTAAATATTACCCAGTAAACACAGGTCTGATGAAAACACCAAACTGATGAAAAAGAAGTAGAAGAGGCCTTGCATAGGGAGAAATACAAAGAAAGTGTTACAGTTCAATAAAAAAACTTAACAAAGTATTTTAGCGGGAATTCAAACTCATAGTTCGAATTAGGTACACTTTTAGGTGCAAGCTTATATCGATTAGATCGGAGATCAAGCGATATTTTATATTAAAACGAATATGTTTGAGTAATATAAGTGATATAAATATATTTGAGCCTTTTCTCAATATTTCTATGCCACGCATCGGCCTTTGAGATGTTTCGGGGTATATGACTCACATACGCGACCGTTTTCGAACTACAAAACTTGATTGGCATTTATTTCTAAATATTCGAGGTTATTTTCTATTATCAAAAAAAAATTTTTCCTAAGATAGCATTTCAAAATTTTCTGAATTTGTTATATTATTAAAATGATTTTATATTCTAAATACATAAAGAAGCCAGGGTGGGTAAACGAAACAAAATACATGGAAAGTACATAAATACATTGAAACATATTTATGCAAAGATAAAAAGAACATATCTGTGGTAGAAAATATCATATGGGGAACCTACGGTTAATAAAGTTATTCGACAAGGCTGCTGCATCTCTCTAACTTTAAAATATTTATAAGGGTTTCTACGGCTGTATCTTATCTTTGCCAACGTTTTCAGTCCTTTCTATCCTGTCATTCTCTATCTCTAATGTCTTGTCTTTCCCTGACCTCATCCACTTCATCCCTCCATGATCTTCGGTGTCTACTTCTTTTTCTCTTTCCTATTGAGCTCCAATACGAAATCTTTGATATCAACCTTGTACGATCTGCTCGTCTCACGTGTATATACCAAATTTAATACTTTTCTTCAATGTAGCTTAGTATGACTTGTTCTACTGCCATTCTTCTTTTTATATTATTATCTAAGTAAGTATAAATTTATTTAAATTTTTAAATTTATGTTATGTGATTGTATCCAAAATATATTATTGAAGACAACATACTAAAATAATAACATCTTAACTTTAAAACGGCCAGCAACAGCTTACATTCCTGCTTTGCTTGTTTTGCAACATCTACAAGGCCGTTAGTTACAAACTATCTGGGCAATTCTCGTATTAATTTACATTAACGAGTCTCTTCTTCATCGTGCTGTCATCCAGGGGCTGATTTACATAATACCGTTAAAAAATAGCCACAGCATCCACCGTACTATCGTCAAGAAGTGCCAAAGCATGTGGGCAAGCGAAAACATACACATACGACAGTGACCAAGCGCAAAATTTATGCATCCTAGCGCGTCGTGTATAAAAAAGTTTCACAGCTGGTCGCAGAATTCATTAAGGAGACATTTTACACACCCAAACTATTCCGAGCCATTATATATTGAGAAATATGAACACAAATCCGACTTGAATGGATCGTAAATAGGATTTTAAAAATTGTCTTGTCTAGAATATGTTTCAACACCCGGAGGGTAAGATTTATGCCCATCTTTGAATGTTGAGTGTGGAGCGGTAGGCAGATCGTTTCTAATAGAAACGTTCATATAGGGTACTGTTTATAACTTCCTTCCAAGTTTTGTTCTTCTATATTCTATAGTATTGTGTGTAAACTCTATATCGGTTTCTCAACTTGATAGGACCAATTTCGTGTATTCGGTTTTTAATCAAATGCTGTCAATAGTAAGAAATTAATCTATGTATTTATTTATCGTGAATTAAAAATTTTAGTGCGATATTTTGAATACACGTTAGCTAAACTGTAAAATGTACTATTACAAATGATTTTTAAGTGAAAACAATTACAAATTTCTTATTTGGCCGAACTAAAGAATTGTTATCTATCAAGTTAATATCGATAGTTCGTACCACATCTAAATTTCCTTATAATACGTTTATTTCTAATTTTATCATGTTATGTTATTCCAATCATTCTGCTAAGAATACAAATTTCTGCAGTCATTGAAATTTTCTGTATATGGCGAGGTTTTGTAAATTAGTGTCGCTTCTCGCAGCCCAGACATTATCGTTTCCTATTGTGACAGTCTCGTTTAGAAAGTCCTCTCCTTTTTATTTCGGTATGGATGTTTAAAATTTATCATTTTCTTGGGCTCTGCAGTTTCTTTCTTTGTGCTGGTGTCCATTCCAAACCTTTAAAGGTATCCTTTCTTCGTCTTTTAACTTCCATTTTTAGTCTAATTGCCTCATTTCCTCCATGATCAAGTAAAGTTAAACCGGAATAACTTTTTCAGTACATCATTTCGGTTGATAGAAGTTTTTGTCAGATATTTTTATCGATAACCCAAGTTTCGGACCCATACGTAGGTACTGGTTGAATCATAGTCTGATATATATTTCTTTTTATTCTTTTGTTAGGTTTTTACTCCATAAGATTAGATAGTGCTTTGAGCATATTTTTCTCTTCCTATTTTTAAGTAGATCTTAACTAACTGCTATTAGGTATTCATACTGCGAAACAATCTTTAATATTCCGCTTTCTGTTTCGAAATCTCCTGTGCCTCGTCTAGTCATGTACTGTGTCTTTCGTATGTTTATATTTAAACAGCATTTTTTAAAATTTGAGTCTGTTTATCTCTTGTCTTGCATTTTTCGGCAAGAACTGGCTGATCATTGACAAAGAGAATTGTTCACAAAATAAATTTGTTCGATCATTATCTTCATGGGGCTGCATTTTCTTGGCCAGTGTTTTAAATATTAATAAATGTTTCATTCATTGTCATCCATAGTTTCTGAAAGAGACAAATTTGAATCTGTTATAAAGATCTAAAAAATGGCGCGAAATTGGAGTCTTGCAAAAAAACTCAGTTTCTTTCCATCTGTTCTTCTTAAGTTCTACTTGCTGTGCGTTTTTTGTCCAGTCTGGCATTCCATGAAGCAAGTCGTAAAGTTACTATAAATTTAATGGCACTACCGTGATAGTAATTGAAAGAAATTCCAGCACTCTCTCAAGTGGTTTTTTTAAATAAATTCTCCGGGTAAACACTCAACAACGTTAGGGACAAAATACAACCTTTTTTGGCTCCACGTTGTATAGAGATTTCGTCGGTGAGGCTATCTCCAATTCTTACTGTGGCGGTTTGATTCCGGTACAGATTTGTAATGACACGATTATATTTATCATCTAGTCCAATATTTTTTAGCATCTACATTAATTTTACATTTACTTTATCGAATTCCTCTTCGAAATTCACCATACATGCAAAGACATATTTTCTTTTATCATTTTTGTAACAGGATATTTAGCGCAAAAAGTGCCTCCCTTGTTCCTTTAGCATTTTGTTTACTATACCAAATTGTGTTTCTTCGAGGTCTTACTCCGCATTTAACCTAATTCTGTTGTGTAGTATTCTTAGGAAGATCTTAGAGTGGGGCTCATTGAGCCAATTAATCGATATTCTGAGCTTTTCCCAGCATTGCTTCTTAGGTATTCTGACAAAGAGCCAGTCTGTAGGAATTAGTGTTATATATTGCATTCCAGTGTCATTTTAGTGTTGTTCCATTGCATTCCAGTGTTATATATTGCATTATAAAGTTTTGCTATTACTTTCATGTTATCTTAATCTGTAGTTTCAGAAACTTGGTGTACGATTTGGTTGCACAAGCTTTCCTAATTTTAGCATGTTTCCCAGCGTGTTTTACCTCTGATTTTATAATTTCTGCATCTTCAGTACAATTTTGATAGCATTCAGTCTTTTCGTCAAACAAATCTGTTATATACAGTTGTCGTTTTCTTTTTATTTTATTCTCATTAATAAATTTGAAATATGTACACATGAAATACCAAAGGCAAAATAGCTAAACCATGTTCCAATACTTTCAAAATACGCTTAGCATGCTGTGTTAAATAAAAAAAATCATTGAAACAAAGATACATTAACAGTGATACCTCGACAACCTGAACTCTTTACGTACTAAATTACTAAATTACGCTGAACGTTCTAAATTTAGACTCTCTTATAACAAGACCTTGTGAATCTCAATTGTGAGCTGTCTGTTTATACTTACACTTGCACTAAATGTATAAAGTAATTATGAATAACTTATTTCAAAAAATGGCTCAGAAAACTTACCAATAGTTTATGACCATTAGATTGCTTTGCTCTTGGTTTTCGGCAAAGTTTTCAAACTCTACTTCAACTAATCATTCGGTTTCCACCCAGATATATACAATAATCATACGGTAAATAGTGGATCACATCGGTATTTCAAATATTTACAACTGTTTTGTTCTAAAATTTCACTAAGCACAACCTGCTTATCTCGTTCTTGTCTTTAATTGGATATAGAAATATTTCCTTTGCAGTCGACCACAACGAGCTATTTTTTTATTGCGTTTCCAAATGGAACTCCACACGGCTGATGAAGTTTATTTCGCAAAGGGACCGTAAGACGTACAAAATAATGGCGAAATTGCAGTCGGGGGTGAAAAGTTAATATTGTCGGAATCTAATAACCAAAAAGAATGGAACTACAAACTCCAGGGCTTTCCCTTCAATCATCATTCCAATTTCCTTTGTATTTTCTTTTTCTCTTGTGCCTCCTTTGGGAATTCCTTTGTGCAGGAGTAACTGACCGTGATAAGCGTGATTATATTTGATGCATATAAATAAAACGTCCTGAGAGCAATCAGGAGAAACATCAAATAAATCAGTCAGGCGGTGTATCTCCTTTATTTTAAAGAGCTACGTGTGTGTTTGAAATGCATGTATATCTTTTAACTCGAGAGCCGTTTATATTTTGTATATTCTTCTTAAACAATAGTTTTTTATTGTTTTCAGATTGTTTGTGCAATAAAATAAAATAATGTTAGAAGCTTTAACAATTCTAAAGAAGTTGTTAAGGTTGTAACTATCCACCTCAAAGTTAATAATTATTGGTAGTAATTCATTAATATTCTTAAAAAAGCCAACATTTTTCCGAATGGGCAAATATTATTACATAAGAAAGGATATGGAATAACAGTTTTATCACAAACAAATAAAGAGGCAAACTAGAAAATGTGCAACACCATCACTGAAAGTATATTGACATACAAAAAAATGGCTTAAATGCAGTGTGGCATGCAGTAACGAATTTTCTTTATTTTTCTAGATTTTTTAAAAATTTAAAATGTTACGAGAATAAATACCTTTACATGGCACCGAGAAATGGACTTTGAAGATTAATACGTTCAATCGTCTAGAGGTGTTTCGAGATGTGGTTGCATAGAAGAATGCTCAGGATACCCTGGACAGCGATGCAGACCAACGGACTGTGTTAAATAGAGCAGATCGGTACATAATCCTTCAGCTTATCATGAAAGGTAAAATCAATGACCGCGCAGGAATTGGAAGGAAGATGTCATAGGTCAAGAACAATCGCCATTCGACAGGAATACGCAGTGCCGGATGAACTGAATTGAATGAACAAACCAATGTAATTGCCAACTCTAGGGGGCCTAATATTGCACCGAAAGAAGAAGAAGTAAGACCAATTACTAAATATGCACTAGGTGTACAATAAAGCTGAGGAGGAGACTGCAGAAAGATGGAAACGTAAAATTCTGAGAAGCGCTTTGGAGGGATAAAAAGCAGAGAAGGTTTGGGCAGAACTGTGACGTATATAATCATTCCCTCCCATCTAAAAGTAATTTGAATTTTTTATTAGTCAGATCGCAAATCTTACAAGGAGTGAAGCAAGACTATATTTTGTCTCTTATATCATCAGTCTCTTACACCATAAAAAATATTTATTGAAGTGTTGCACGAAATTCACCAAGGTATTCTTCTAAACGAGTACCGGCTAAACAACATCAGATATGCAGATGACACCATATTATTTGCGGAAAACCTATAAGACTAACAAGTTCTTAGAACAAAATCACGTATTAAAGTGAACAATATGGACTTGATATAAACATAAAAAAGACCAAGCTCACGATAATTACCAGGAAAAGTATGACAGAAGGTCAACTTTACGTCAACCAAACCTCAGTAAACAGAGTCACGTACTTCAACTACCTTGGCACGATAGGAGACAAAAGCACGCACTGGGAAAGCTAGATACACCTTTAACCGAATGGGGACCTCCTTAAAGAACCACAACCTTTCTCTTTTCTCTCTTTCTCCTCATTTTTATAATGTTAAATCTTGGACCTTGAACGAAGATATGTGACGAAGATTGGATGCATTTGAGATATGGCTATATCGGCGAGTACTTAAGATCCCATGGACTGACCGAGTTATAAATGAGGAGGTCCTCAGATAATGAAGAAGAATCGAGAAGTACTGACCACCATCAAATCTCTATAGTCACAATACTTCATAGATATGCGAAATGAATCCAGATATGCTCTCCTACAAGCCATCCTGCAAGGAAAATTATTTGGAAAGTGAGGTCCAGGAAGAAAAAAAACATCCTGGTTAAAGAACCTCAGAACCTGGTCTAATACATTTGTGTATTGCTTCTATTAAGATAAAGATTGCCATGATGATGGCTAACACTCGTCACGGATAGCAACATCAGGAAGAAGATAAGTGTGTTATCTGCGTATCGCAGGTTGCTGATTTTTCTACCTCAAATAGTGATTCCATCATTTCATTTGTCTAGTACTTTTCTCATTACATATTTACAATATATGTTACATAATCATGGTGATAGTATGCAGCCCTGTCTAGTTCCTGTCTTTGTTTTGAACGCATATGTACATATTCTGTGTATTTTAACTTTATCTTAGGTAAATATTGGAGTTTTTATCAAACAGATTTATTATTAGGTTAACTAGGTGATTTAAGACTCACATAATTTCTAATCTACTCGAGAGGGGATCCCTTTGATCCCCTCTGGATCAAAGAATACGAGCATGAAGGATGCCAAAGATAGTCTTACGTAGGAAACCCTTATGAAGTAGAAAAAGAGGAAGACCGCGGGCAAGATGGATAAAAGGAGTAAGAGTGACTTGAAAATGAAAGTAGGAGTTCTGAAAAAAATAGTGTTAAGTCATGAAAATCCACAAGGCCTGCTGTGCATTGTAAATAAAAATTAATATATTTCGATCGAATAAAAAAAATATTTGGTAGAGGAACAAAATATGTATATGTTATAGACTAAGATATTAATCTGAAGTTACACCAGGTCTTTCTGATCTATTTCATTTTTATGTACCGCCAGGGTCCACTCATATAACAACTTAATTTTTTATGGGCCGTTGGGATCATTCCTCTAAAGACTAAAATTTTTTTTAAGAAATCGGGTAAACAGTGAACATATTCTCACATGTTTATAAAACTGTAGAAAAAATTTTTATGATCTAAGTTATTAGACTTGTGTTTCTGGGGTACTAAGGGTTGGAAAATTGATATAGAAACGTAAAAACTTGGTAATTTTGTAAATTTTCTCATTCATCAAAATCTTGGCATTATTCCACGATTTTCTTATCCATGACATATGGCTTATTGCTATACGTTCCACTAAATACTAAAGGGAGCAGCGGAAACACGAAAAAATACGTTCTGATCGGTTTCTGTCCATTTCGCGTTTTACTTCACGCTAGTGTGCCGACTAATTCCATTGCAATCCGTTTCGCGATAATGTTCTGCTTGCCTTAGGCTTCACCATGGTCGCCAGAAACTGAAGATCCAAAATCAACTATATTATATTAATGATAAAAATGATTTTCTTTATCAAATTTAGGACTAAATTAGACAAGCTGTAGACGTATGTTGTAATACATTTTTATTTCTTGAGTTCATCAAATCTTTCTTGGAACACACCTTAAAAACACTATGATAACAACGGGTTGAAGTCTTGTACTATAAAATTTTTAATAAAATATGTAAATCGTCGGTAAAACAGGGACAATTCACTGATGAAATGTATATACATAGTTTTGTTTTGGAATTCAGATATTACTCAAAAATCAATAGGATAAGATAATGATTACGATAAACGCACAAAAAAATAGAAGATTTAAAATCAAAAAGTTACTGTTTACAATGCAAATTTGTAATATAAATATTGTATGTCTTCATTTTGTTTAAGCACTATTGATTAAATTTTTTAAGCACCATTTTCAGCGATATGTGCTTAAAACTCATTGGAGGATTCTTATCTGGACAGAGGCAAAAATAATACTGGTACCTTACACAGTAAATAGAGAAACATGCAGTTGCTGCGGGTATCTCTAACTCAGAAGTCAGTAAAACAACATAATAGTTAAGTAAGAATTGTAAACATACCCTGAAGGTAGCAAAGCAATTACAGTCGAGACATGAGCTTTATCTCGACGAACGACGTTGTATATGTATAACTACCCGCGGTTAAATATGGCAACCTTAAAATGATTTTCACCGGAGACGGATATACATTGTGGAATAAAATGTTTGTTTTATATATATATGCAACAACAAGGTATCTCATTTGTACCCAGTTTTCTTTTGTTATATTCGAAAATGTTTTGTTTAATATAACAAAAGATTAGAAACATTCTGACCACAAGTCTTTCATCTTTAACAATAAATCTTACTTATAGACGAATCAATGAAATATGTAGAGGTAATTTAATTTAAAATTAGAAAAGTAGTTAATAGTGTTTTATATTATATTTACATTTTACTGATTAAATATACAACTAGAAATATAAATAATAATTAGTTCATGCAGAAAATAATAATTAAGTGGAAAACAAAGATATCCCACTCGTCTCGCTTTCCTCTCATTCTCTCCTATTTCGGCCGGGGACAGTCTGAACTTCACCCAAATACTCACTAGAATTCTGTTGCGAGTTGTCTCTCCTCTCGCCCATTTGAAGAAAGCAGCTCCCAAATAAATTTGTGGATCCGTGTCCACCTTCAATCGTCCGTCATCTTTTTCTCCAAGATTTCTCTCACAGAATCAAACATTCCGCAGTTACACTCTCTTTCAATCTCCTTCAAACTCTTTTATCCGCCCAACGCTCACAATCCAACATCGTGTGTGTCACAGTATTCGAAAGACCACAATAAAGGCACTGTTAGGACTGTGTCCTTTTAAATCTAAGAAGATAGTTACGGAAAGAGTCATGGTCTGTGAGTATTTGCGTCAGATACACAGCATTGGGCACACAGTGCACCCAGCTTCGAAGGTCGGGATTAGTGACTTCGTTTACCCCACCACATAACGTGTTACCTCCCACTTTTTCTGCCACTGCTCAATTGAAACTAATCTCTCGGCCAGCCTTATGTCACGCACTTCTCCCTTTACAATGTTCCACCCCCTATGACTATGAATTCTGTCCTTTTCACCTGATAGCACTTGTAAGGAACTCTTGCTCACGCGCACTCAAATACAACACCTCTTTTCTTGTAGCCTCTGAGTACTACAGCCTCCGTCTTATCCTCCGCGAGAGAAAGATCATGCTCACTCATCCGATCCGCAACGAGGACACTCGCATGCTTAATCCGAAGTAAGAGTTCCTTCCTGTCCAGTACATCCACCAAAATAGCGAAGTGAAGGAAATAACACCCATATTCGCAGTTTAAAACCCAGTCATATGCCAGGTTCCACAGCATCGGACCCGGAACCATACGAGAACTGTTCCATGCAGCCACATCTAAACTACACACTCAAATTATTCAACCACGAGATACGTCTTCCCTCTTGGCTTCTTTTTCATTGTATTTTTCCTGTATTATCACTTGGAGCAGATTATAACGTTTAAATCTCATGACATGTCCCAACTATTGTAACTTTCTACTTTTAAGCACGTATTCAGCACTTTTCCTCCCCCCTTTTCTAATTCCGTGTCTCAATACCTTAACATTTCTGACACGGTTTACCCAAATTAACGTTCTTCTGTAGACCAATAATTTGAATGCTTGAAGTTTGTCTGTAATATATTTCTTTAGATTCCACACGTTTATTCTAAAATATAAAACATAACCTCTTAATGGTGCTATCTTCAAAGGCATTGTGATTTCTTTACTACAGAGGACTATTTTCGTTATGTTGGTTTTATTTCTTGCACTTCTTGCTTGTACCTTTATTGACCTTATTTCTTCCTAATGCCTTTATTTTCATTAATTATAGTCCCCAGATATTTCTATTTTTTAAATTTATTCATTTTCTCACCATGTATTCTTATACTTAAGATTTTTGTCCCTTTGTGATTACCATAAATTGTGTCTTTTTTGTGATTATGATCAGTGTATTCTCCCTATACTCACGTATGGTTCACAGACGTGGACCCTTACCTAGTCTATAAAATGGATAAAATACTAAAGGCACAAAGAGCGATGCAAGATCAATGCTCGGGGTGAGACTTATAGACAAAAAAACAAACAAATTGACTAGAAGCAAAACCAAAGTAAAAGGAGAACATGCTGTCAAATTAAAATGGAGCTTTGCAGGACACAATACCCGACTGAAGGATAAAAGATGAAACCACCAAATACAACAATGGAGACCATGGTTAGGAAAGAGAAGTAGAGGAAGACCACAAATGAGATGGGTTGATGACATTAAAAAGATCGGAGGAGACAACTGGAAGCAAGTGGCGCAAAGTAGAAAACACTGGATTGATTTGGAGAAGGCCTATGTCCAAAATTTGATTACTTAACGCTGAAGAAGAAGAAGTTTTTATATTTAGAGATATTCCGTTATCTTCGAAATACAAGTTGAATAGGATAGGTGGGAGCATTCATCCTTGTCTAATACCCCTTTCAATCTATGTCATCTGATGCTTCAATGTCTTCCTTCATTTCTTTCTGATTATAATAGAAGATAATATTGTTATATTATCCTTTATCCTAGTAGAGAGTATAAGCAATGATAGAGCACTGCAAATTTTATCAAGCAATTTAGATAATTAGGTCAATTATAAAAGAGAGAAATATGAATGAAGCCAGAATATCGCCCAATTAACATATTACGGAAGTGAAACATGAAAGAAAGTTTCTCATAATAATATTTGGCCTCAAAGAGATGAATTCACATGGATTGGACAAGACGCCGCAATGCTGAATTGGTGACTCTGCAGCAACTGAAAACATTACATATCAAGGCAACCGAATAAGATGAACAGGTCACGTGGTACGATCAGACGATGACAGAGTGTTAAAGACAGTGTTTTTTGAAAGACCAGAAGATAGAAGATCAGTAGTCCGACCGAGAAAAAGATGGAAGGATGATGTTAAAGCCGAATTTATCTAGAATTGGGGTACAACAATGAGAAATAGAAGCGCAAGATCGTAGAGGATGGAGAGCCATAGTGGATGCGGCGAAGACTCACCCCGAGTTGTGAAGCCAGTGAAGAAAAAGAAGAAGAAGAAGAAGTTATTTAGTGCTCTTAGCAGTTCTCTTCCATCTTGGAACGATGTGGAATACAACTTCAATGAGTTGTATTAAACTTTTTTTTAATTAGGTTGATTATTTTTTAAAGGACATGGGCATAGAAAATACATATTATCTGAGTCCTCGAGTTCGTAGAAGTATAATATATTTATCTAGTTTACAAAAGCTTAGTAAATTTTTCACATTCACATTATCGAAAATATATATTGCTTCCTCGGTCAGTGCTTTAACTTCCATTAAGCAGTTTCAAGCTTCATCAGATTGTATCCCGTTCTTTTTGCCATTCGATCTAATTTGGTATCATTTTTATTTATTTTTAACGTCTTTAATATTTCTCTAAACTAACAATTTTTTTCCATTATACATATATATATATATATATATATATATTTATATATATATATATATATATATATACATTTTATCTCACTTTTACTACTATATAACTCGTCTATAAACTTGTCTGCTAAACAAATTAAAAGAGAAATAACATTTCTACCCCGAAGACCTAGCTACGCCTTGAACCTTGAAATTGCAAGGATTGTCCTCTAGGATATTCCCCGGTCTACGTGTTTCTCTGCGAACAATGCAATGCACCTGTATTATGCAACAAACTTCCTAGCCAGATAACATTTCAACAATGAATTGTCTCAAGAAAACATCTAAGGCGTGAGGTAATCGCAGTTCCTCCGTCGAATTTGACTTGGAAAGTCACGATTTCAGTGCACCTTCATAATTAAACATGTTGCTTTTATAATGACTCTTGGCCGCCAGTGACGGGTTAAGCGATAATGGCAGTTAGTGAATTATAAAGATCAATATACTATAAATGTTTTTTGTAGAATTAAGATTAAAAATTAGTATTTCTTTCCATAATTGCTTATAAAGGATTTTTGTAAGCTGCAATCAGATTTAAAGATAAATGAGGATTTTTTTATCATAAATTAACATCTACATTTGTCCTTATCCCTAAATCAAACAACTCCAAAAAATGGAGTTGTTGGTAACGACGGTTGAGTGATAATGTTTACCTCTTATGTTGAATCTGATACTAAACATTATTGATAGTTATTTGTCTACGAGAGGTATGGGGCAAAGGAAACAAAGACTCAACCCAGACTACAGCGTTATACCTGGTACACAAATGGGACTAGAAGAGAAAAGAATAAAATATAAAGATCTAGAACAAAGTAGCAGAATGATTCAAAGAAAGAAAAATTTTAATTATCTGGGTACCAAAATGCCCTTGTGTTAGGTTAGATTCTATATTAATCCATTCCATTGCGGCTGCTCTTGTGTGAGCCCCTCAACTATCTTCTGTTTTATGTTACAAATTTATCAATTCATAAGAGTGTCTTAAACCTTTTAATTAATTAGTACAGATTGAAGAATTCGTTCTCCGTACCCTTTTTTACCGTCAGTTTTGGCTTTATACAGTTCCATCCCAAGGCTTCATATGAATTTTTATCAAAAATATTAAGAATGTTTTTCACCACCTCCTCTTTGTGCTGGACTAAAACTGTGAATCTGAGTTTGCCCCCACTCAACGCAGGACAGACTATGTGGGGAAGTTCTTAGACCTTTCTCATCACCGACACGGTACATTCAAATGAAGAATAAAGAACATCCTACTGGATGTATAGGACAGGTGTCCTATACAGTAATGAGGTATAATACAATAAAAGTGTAAATTTAATTTTAAAACACGATACATACTAAACAAATACAAACAAGCTTACAAAGACAAACCCATATATAAAATAGGAAAAAACACATATACATTTGCACCACGGTCGATTGGAAAATCAAACATTCCGTTCCAACTCGTAGAAATAAAATGAACACGAGACAAAAAGAATAACACTCGGAAATAATTGATTCTTCTTAATTCACAATTACAAGTGGTGAAGCAGAGTAAGGGGAGGAGCGATCACGATCGTAGACTCTACCTCTACGCCAAATGGGTCTTAATGACCCAATCTTACAGGCGAACATTCAACACATGACGACAGCTTCCGCAGAACTTACTCTTGCTATGAGAGATTTCGATGTCACCTAGATCTTCTTCTTCGCGTGTCATATCAAAATTATCCGACATTGGCGATCACTATTGCGAAGCTTGTTGATATTCTGCAATGTGGAACAATTGTCTTGCATTTGGTATCTGTCCATTCAGAATGTTATTTAGTCAAGAAACTTGTTTTCTTCTATACCTCTACGGCCTCTATTTTGCCTTTAAGGATCAGTTGTAATATTTTATATCGACTTCCCCTTACTATATGTCACAGATAAGACATTTTTCGATGTTTAACAGTCTTTAGCAGTTCTCTGTCTTTGTTGGTGCTCCTGAGTACTTCTTCATTAGTTTTCCTTGCTGTTCAAGGTATCTTTAGCATTCGTCTATGAACCCACATTTCCAATGCTTAAATTTTGTTTATGATCGATACTTTTAGCGTCCACACTTCTGCACTATACAGAAGTACGGACCAAACATAGCACTTAACCATTCTTTGCCTTAGTTCTAAACTGAGATGGTTATTGCAAAGAAATTACTTTATTTTCATAAAAGTAGTTTTAGTAGTTGCTATTCTACGTTTTATTTCTATGTCTGGATCTAGTTGGGCTACAGTACGACTGGTGAGAAACTGACGGCTTTCATAGAAAAAGAATCATCTTCCTCTGGAATAGTTCGATTTGTGACTAGTGTGCGAGCACAGGCTTAGGGCCTCTGCACATCAGGTAGCTACACAAACCTCAAAGGTTTACGGGAGCTTGCGCACTAGGCAACCAAGAATCCCAGGCTACGGCAGCCACTAGAACGCCCTATTGCACTTGTAGCCCGTTGGCTGCCCGCAGCCGAAATAAGGGAAAATTCTAACAGGAAAAGAATATGGCTGTCTTCAGTATCCGCGCACTTATGTCAACCAGACCTATCCCCCATGTTTTTAAACTTTCGACACCCAAAAATTAATTCGGGCAGTTGAAAGCCATTTAAGGCGATTTGAGATATATCTTCTGAAGAATACCACCAAGAAAGGAAAAAAAAACGAGGATTTACTAGCTTTTTCTTTATTTTACATTTTTTACGAGACAAATGGTAAATAGTTATGACTTCCTTCACGTCTATATCGCTCAGAAAGCGATATAGACGTGAAAGACGGACACAACTGGTTGTCGATCGGCTGCTCCTATATGTCGGCAGCCTAGTGCAGCCCTAGAGACCCCGTGTTACTATTAGATGCCTCATACGAACTGGTCAATGTTTTTAAAGATCTACTTTATTATAAATTAAGAGTACGAAATATATATTAAATATCCGATGGTTGTTCTAGTGGTTCTGTTTGGAAAAGTATTTAGTCTATATTTTCATATTTTACATTTAATAATTTTTTTACTGCACTATAATATGATTTTATTTAATGGTTTGTTCTAACTACTTTACTTTAAAAAATATTATCTTCATCTATTTGGTAAAATCTCCTTGTTAACCTGGCTTAAACACCTCTCTGTTTTTAAGTTCAAAGAATCTGACTTCTCTTTGTTATATTGGAAATTACGTCGCAAAGACAGAAATCGCTGTAGAGTATCATATTTCAGTGACCATTAAGTTAGATTATCGCCATTCAAAAGTGCCATACAATAGCACTGATGTATGTAGTAGCACTTGTCCCAAAAACCACATAAAAATGGCCAGAGGGGTTTTATGACCATGTTAATACACACTTCCTATCGAGACAACGCACTGAAAACATCCAGTTTATCAGTTACGTCTTATCGAGCCTCGGCACCGAGCGCGACGTGGTACGTGGTATTCTACTTCCTGCTACGATCAATACACCAATATTTTAAAGGTAAATTGTTTGTACAGATAATAGTAATGAGTAAAGCCAGCTAATTTTCAGAATATGTTCACGCTTAATAGTTGCTATTTTCGCTAATTTATTTACAGTCGAAATATTACATTTTTTCTTCCATTATTTTTTCTAAATTATTTAACCAGCGACCAGCTAACCTCTAGTTTTACACAAAAACAGGTTCCATATACACTGTAAAAATAATACTCTTCGAGTCTACCAAATTTTATTCGGAAAATATACCACGCACGTATATACTTTCAAATATAAACTAACATTACTCAGATAAACACTTGCAAACAATAATAAGTAACCTCGAATTATTTTCATTATAACAGTTCGAAGTTTTACACATACCTCAAATCTCAAATTATTTTCCCTTAAGAAATTAAGTATCAGTTTGGGCTGAATCGAAAACATTCCTTTTATTTTATATTTCTCTAATGAAGAACTGCTGCTTTTACGTTTATTTTTATTTTATTAGTGGCAACACTAAGTATCTTGTTAACAAAAACTGTTGTAATATAAATAAACTTCCAAAAAAGAAGTGATCAATCTCCGTTAAAGAAGAAAACAGATGAAAAAGAAGAAGAAATATATCATGCAACATCAAGTTTTTTTCTTCATAGCTGAGTGTGACTTTTGGTTTATTTGGTATCTCTAAGATCTTTACATGTTATAACCTGTAATAGTGGAAAGCGGTTCAAAAACGAAAGGTCAAAAACAAAGTATAATGTAATTTTTATTACAATCAATGGTATAATCCCACATAGATAAGATATTTAACTGTACTAGTATTTCTTTCTTAAAGCGTATACCTTTTCGATAAATTTATGTTTTGCTTTTTAGAAGATCTTTTTAAATTTTCTTGTATTATCTACGTAACTACAAAGCTACCTATCCATATAAAGTCATAAAGTCCATTTTCATCTGTTTTATGTTGTTAATTACAGTTTAGGTCTGTATTTTTCATTCGTTTTCAGAAGTTTAACGACACTTTTCTTAACGTCAGAAGCTAAATTGGACCGACAGGACTGCAGGAACTACTGCATTTATTGTTTTTTTTTTTGTATGTTTCGGACCTTAAGCCATCACTGGGAGTACACCCTGTGTCGGTCCTTCTCCCCGACGGTGTAGACAAAGATAAAACCACCAGTGTTCATTACGAAAGGTGTTTGTTGCTAGAACCATTAAGGCAATGATTGCTCGCCTGCGACATGTAGAGGTGGGCGATATTGTTGCGATTTTTTTGCACTAAACGATCTAATGGAACATAGAGATAGGGATAAACTCAATTTCAGCGTATGGTAGGATATCGTTAAGGTTAATGGATTGAAATTAAACTTTTTATCTGAAGTCACGTCAATGATTGTAGTAACTATACTATCAACATAAAAAGGAACCTAAAGGAAGGTAATATATAAACACAACGTCGGTTATGTCACATTCGATCAAAATTGTGCAAATAAGATCAAATTTAACAAAAAAAATAAGTAATTTTAAAGTACTTAAAAACTGGTAAATGAACATTTAAACTTAAGAACAGTAACAAGAGATTAGAGAATTATTCAACAGTTAATTAAAACACACTTTTCCTTAAATGAGTAATTCTATAAGATTTAAATGACAACGAAAAAATCGAAAATATACAAAAAAAGTTATGTTAAATTTCTGGAGAGAAATCGCCATTTTTGGGTATCAGTGAGCCTTATACAAATCTTTCTACTAGTTCTAAATTCGCCACTTGGTTTATGTGCAGCAGATTATTGTTTGCTCTGTCTACGGTGTTGATCTGAAGTCCAAAAGATTACATAATGACAACTAAATTAAAGGGATAACATGCACAAGCATTATAATTTGAGATCATCGTACTTTTAGGGTATTCTTCTGGCGATAACTATACAAAAACCTATTTAATTAAATCCTATACGTTTATATATTAATACCGGTACACCCAAACGCCACAACAAGAAACAACTAAAAATCTTAAATTAAACGAAATCGGTCATGTCTTCAATTGTGTTGTATCTTCTTCTTCATGTACCATGTCCTTTCAGAACGTTGGTTACCATCATAGCTATCTTAATTATATTCACTGCCACCCTAAAGAGCATACTTGTATCAACACCATACCAATCTCGCAAGTTCTTTAACCATGAGGTTCTTCTTCGTCTGGGACTGCGTTTGCTTGCTATTTTTCCTTGCATGATATTTTGTAGCGACCTATATTTGGGACTCTCATTACATGTCCGAAATACTTGATGCTTTTATGATCTCAGTATTCTTGCTGAGAAGTTCTGGTATTGTGGAGTTTCGAATCTTCTCCACCCAGAAAACTTTTAAAATTCTTCTATAGCACCATTTCGAAAGCCTCTATTCTTTGTTTCACGTTAAGAAAATAACATTACGCTTATGGAGATCAGTGTTGCCAAAACTCTCAGACACTCTCTTTTGCACGGATGTCCAAGATATTCCCTTTGCTTAAATTTTTGAATTTTCATTTTCAATTAATATTTAACTGTAAAGTCAGAATAACTACTAAATAAAAGTCTTATTATCATTATGTAGTCAGAGACGACATAAAATAGCTGACATATGCACATCGTATTATTTTAAGTTGCAATTAGTAATTAGATATACGCATTCCAAGCGGTCAATATTTTTCTGCTGATTTATATGATTCATGGCATATCGTATTCTCACCGAAAAACAAATAAACTGTCGTTACTATAATTAAAATAAGATAAAATTAAATTATCTTTTGTAAATACTATTTATCTAATTAAAATCATTTTCCCTACTTTTCATCTCTTGTTTCGAATGGGCACTTTTGGGTCAATTACGTTAAAAAACATTAATTTAATTCATGTTTGTGGAAACGAAAATACAAATTATACAAACCTAAATTGTGCTTGTGTGTGTCGTGGCAACGCCGTGTTGCTATCGTCCATAAGAATATACATGGCCCTATCTTCGCAATGTTATTTTCTAAACGTGAAACGTAGTATAGGGGAGTTAGATCGACTTTATTCATAGTCCAGGACTCGACACCATAAAGTAAAACCGAGAACACGTAGCAGCGAAGTAGGCGGATCCTCAATGCCAATTTTAGGTCTCTGTAACATAACACCTTGGACATTCTTCTAAAAGCAGCTCTAGCCTGCTTTATTCTAGATCTAATTTCGCCGTGAAAGTCTGCGTTACAATTTAATTGCTGTCCAAGGTAAACGATTTTATCAACTTGCTCAAATTTGGTATTATTTACATATATAGATGGTTTTATATGCTGTTGTTTACTTATTATGAGTATTTTTGTTTTCCGTATGTTCAGATCCAGACCTGCCTCCCTACAACTCTCAACGACACTATCAAGTAGTGTTTGCAGATCTTCTTGACTAGAAACTAGGAGTACTGTATCGTGCGCATATCGCAAATTATTGATGACTTCACCGTTCACAAGTATTCCTTCTTGTTTTCCAGAAAGTGTTTTCTGAAAATTCTTTCGGAGCAAACTTTGAAAAGCAGGGGTGACAAGAGGCATCCCTGCCGTACTCCTCTTTTAATATCAAGAGCCTGTGATTCCACACCATCTACTAAAACTGATGTTGTTTGATTCCAACATAAATTTGCAATTATTCGAACATATCTGCCGTCCAAGTCAATGTCTTCTAGAGCTTCGATCAATATATAGTGCTTAACACGATCAAATGCCGTGATCCCAAATTTTGTTGTATAGCTAGTTAATATCTTTGGCTTCTGATCATATTCTGAAGTAATGTTTAGATCAATCAACAAATGTATAGTTAACAAAAATACTTAAAATACAATTCCAGAATCCCATCTCTATATCTGATACTATGATGTACTCCGGTCATATTCAAGCGGTGTCATTGTCGTGCATGCTCTGTGGGAAGAACAGTTTTTAATTATTTGTAGAAAAGAAATGCCAGCGGCTTTGTTTAACCTACGGAATAATTATAGCGGGCGTTTTAAAAATCGGTATCACGTTCCGGGTTGTCTCCAGATACCGGAGTAAATGAATGTAGAAGTTATGCGACAAGGCAATTTATTCACTCTACGCTATTATCTGGTACCGTGTACGAATTCCGAAAGAAATATGCATGTATACAGCAAATACTAACCAAACAAACAAAAAAGGACAGATAACTAGTTAGCGGCTATAGAACGATTTGAAAAAGTTTGAAAGATTTGGCGCTGAGTCTATAAAGTCATTTTTTTTCTTAACGCCGTGCTTGGTTGTATTTTCTCCTATGCGTTTATTGTTCGTGTATAGTACAGTTTATGTGAATATGTGGAGTAGCACCTGGCGAATATCAAAGTGGCATTAGACCTGGTTGATCAGCAACAAACCAGGTTTTGTGCTAAGAGAAATACTGCAAAACACCAGTGAATTAATGTAGGTAATTTTCATCTTTTCAATTTTTCTTTAGCTTATGATATTGTCGATGTGGATGTTCAGAAAAGTTGTGCGAAAACTGGTAACGATTGTAAGTCAATATCAGTGAATGGGGAAGAAACAAGGAGAATATTAAGGCTCTACTTTATGGTTGTAGGACCAGTGGTCATAATAATAACCTACATACATATTAACGTAAGCATCAGACCCTTCATTCTCCTAAACTACTCTGACTTTTAACTTTATATACTTATTTTTGTACTACTTATATACTATTAAAACGTGGATTATTGCCAATATGATCGAAAATATCAGCCGTATTTTATTTCATACCTCGTAGTTTTATACCAACAGTTGCAATTGATTTTTTTTTTACCCAACCCAATTTCCCGAGCGTCTAATAAACTGTTACAATTGCACGCTGTCACGTCACTTTTCAGGTGATTATTGTAGGCAACACCAATCAAATCAATGAAAAGTATCATTAATTCAGGAGTAATGCTTGTAAAAATGCAATATTGCTGCCAAAAAAACCAGACATCAGTACAAAATGTTGTTGAAACAATGCCGCTGACAGGTCAAACGCAACGCCAATCAACGTCTATGTATCCCAACTGACTTGTTTCGATAGATATTAAAAGCTATTAGCACTTACACTTTAAAAACGGGACCAGAGGGACTGATTGTGTTTTCGGAAATGTTCAGAGGTTTACTTAGAATACATTAGATAGATATTTTGAGGTCGTTGTATATTTACTATTATATAAAAAAATTCGATAAACTTATAATAAAGTCAGGCCCGTTCCTAGGGTAGTGAGCGCCTGCGTGCAGGATTTTTTGTGCGCCCCCATATTATGTTTTTAAGATACCTATATCATAACATGTTCTTGTGATATGATTGAAAATATGATATGAATGTAAAAAGAAAAATAAAACGAATCATGTTTGAAAAAAAGGTTTTATTTTCAAAATTAAATGAAGAAAAAGGTCATTTTAAAACAATATTATTATGTAAGTTAACAGTAAGAAAGAAAACACTCAATTCGCAAATTAATAAGGCATTCTGGAATATAACATGAAACAATAACGGAAAGGAGATACTCTCAATGCAAAAAAACTTTTGTTTACCAAGTGAAAAATAAAACAAATATTGGAATTACAACATGACACGTCGTGCTTTCACAGATGCAAGCTCATTAATCATTTCATTGTGATCAATGGCTTCACAAATTTTTTTGTGACGTTCTTAAATAATTTTTTATTAGCTTTAGCTTTGAAAAACTCCTTTCGCCAGATGCCACCGAAATTGGAAGGGTCAGGAATATTCTCAATGCTATAAATAGATTTGGAAACAAGGATTGTAAAATTTTTCTTTGTTATATAATTTAAAATATCTATGGGCGAATCCGAAATTTTGCCAGAGTCTGTGATTGGGTTAAGAACTTTGTATGACAGAATTTCATTATGCAAATCAAGACCATCAATATCTTTGCATACGTTTCCTGCATGTTGAATTTGTAAAGCTAAATCCAAATCCATACATGATCTTTTAATCACATCAGAATCTAGATTTTGAAAATTACCCAAAAATCCAAATAAATCGTGTAACTTATCTATTCCCCCAAAGCGTCTTTGTAGGGATTGAATTGTGTCCAGAATTTGAAAATAAAAACTAATCTTAAATTTTTGTTTTGGATCGAATACTGTTTCATCTGTACCTTCATACGAAAATTGAAGCTTCGTCTTTCTTTGTCTTAATAATGGAAATGTTTGCTCTACATCACTTTTTTCTGCTTCTGCTACAGCCTCATTCATGAAAATCTCGAAATGTTTGTCTAACCTTTTTTCAGTGAAATAAATAATAAGATTTTTTATTTCTGTGTGGCATTCATTTTAAAGTTGTATTTGGATTCTGGGCCATTTTACTTACTATATTAATTTTTGTTAACACATCATGCCAAATTATAATAGAAAAAATGAATTTGAACGTTTTAGTTTTGTCTAATAGTGACCTTGCTGAATGTTTCGTGTTCATATCTCTTGAATTATCTTCCACCAAATCATGTAAATTTTTCCACATTTCGAGGAATTGAAACCTAAGAGGGCGAATGGCTTTGCCTCTGCTTTCTCATCGTGTTTCACTTACTGATTTTAAAGTTAAGTTTGGTACATTCCTTTTTAAAATGTCCCATCTGTAGGGTGAATAATTGAAAAAAATAGAAAAAAAATTGAACAACTCCTGAATAATTGAAAAAAACCTGCAGTTTCACATGAAATTTTAGCTGCATCATTGACACTTAAATTAAAAGTGTGAGCTGAACAAGGCAAAAACATTGCTCTGGGATTAATTTTTAGAATCTGAGCTTGAAGGCCCACATGCTTACCAGACATATTTGCCCCATTGTCGTAACCCTGACCTCTCATGGGGAAAAGCCCTTCTCCTGTAGTATTTAAAACTTTGAAAAAAAACCCAGAAAGTGTTCTCTAATTTCGACTTCATATGGAGAACAATAAACGAAGCGAATTATGACCGTCAGCTGCTCAACATCGCTACAACTGGAGATTCATCCAAAATAATTGAGTAATATTTTGCTGTTCTGGGCAGAAATTAAACAGGTAATCAATTTTTATCTGAAAATCAGAACAGTCACAAAAGGTGAACTTTCCAACTCTCAAAAATGGCATAAGTGATGTTTTACGTATATGGTTTTAAATAATAGTATATTATATACATTCACAATATATAATATTATACACTGAGTTGAAGTGTTTAATTCTTAACAAGAGAAAAACATGGTTTACCGAGGCGTATAGCGTCGAGACAGGAATGAAATTTTTTTCACCGAGGTTTGTATAGGTACTGTTTTATTCGGAACCATATCTTTTAAATGCAAATTTAAAAAAAATCTAATAAAATTTAAACAAACATTTTGGTTATTCGTAGGATGTTAAAATTTACCTGGGTGGAAAATTAATGTCATACACTTTTCATCCGGGTAAATGTCACTTTCCTCCTGGATAGATTTTAAAACTAGAAATTTGGTTTTTCAAACTTTTATAAAAGGTCTTCAATGTCAACATAACATACATGGTTGTAAATAAACATTGATACTTAACTGACCCGAAGAATAATTTTAAGGTTCTTAAACTGTTAAATTTTACTACTTTACTTTACTTTTTATTTTATTTAAATAATAAGTTAACTTATTTTACTTACTTTAAGCAGTTTATTTGCCGCCTTAAACTTACAATTTACAATAAACTTGATGTATTTACAATAAACTTTAATGACAATGATATTGCGAACAGAACATCCTAACCCATAAGACAAAATCTAACGACTGAATTAAAACGTTATGGTTTGCTGCGCAAACGACAATTTCGTCAGAGACGAGCGCATCGCGCAACTTTTCTTAAGACAACACGCGGGCGGCATGCCGGTAACACAAAACATTAAAAGTGAGTGGCGTGCGGCATTAGATGGCGCGTCGTTATGCTGACACTAATAAAATTGTAGGTTGGTAATTTAATTAGTAATTTTGGTATTATAATAGTGAATAGCAAACGGATGAAGTGATTGCTTTAGCGCTTACCGGGGAAATACTGAACACTGACTTTTTTCTGTTTTAGAAGTAAGAATATTTTTGTAACGGTAACCCAAATATTTGGCGCCCTAAAATTTAGCGCCTGCGTGCGGGGCATTCATTGCATACCCGCCAGGAACGGCCCTGAATAAAGTGAAACATATGCAGAATTCAACTTTATTAGTTATAAGCTATTAGATTATGATTATTGTATATAGGAGATATGAAAACAGAAAAAAGAGGTAAATAACATAAAACTCATCTAAAATATCTTCTTTAATCTTACATCTTTTGATCGCGAAGTTTACATCTTTTAGTCGCGAAGTGTCGTTTTCTGGCTTTTGAAATATACGAAATTTGCAAAATGTTACGATTTCAGCAAAACCTTTGATATCGCTTTGATGAATTGTGCTCTTATGTGATGTATTTTGGCCTTCCAATTCATCAAAGCGATGGTGAAGCTCTTGCTGAAATCGTAAACTTTTGCAAATATCGTATAGCTCAATAGACAGAAAACCATGGTATTAAATCGTTTTCATTTATGACCATCAGAATAGATGGCACTTTTGTAGATATCCGCTTGAAGTGGGAAATAAGCAGGAAACATTCACCGATCGTTCTGTGAATGAATTTGTATTAGAACAAATCGTTGACAACACAGGGTTTTGCAGAAATAACGTTATAAGACTTTATTGATACTGATTCATACACGGAAGGTTTAACGTTTTATTTTTAATTAAATTGCATTTTAGTAGCTAAACAGGTGGGTAGTATTCCTAAAAATAATGCACAGACGAAGTTATAGTGAATGTAAAAAATGGACGGGAAGAACACTCGGTTAGGACTAAAAAACTGTTTAGAAGCTTTTTGCATGTAGTTTTTACAGTACATTGTGGTACAGAAATGATATGTGTATATTTGATTTATCCTCTCTTCTCTGTCCTTTATCCTTCGTAAGGATGTCGTTACGTTGTGGTATTAGACAAATGATTGATATGCATTCTTCTTCGCGTGTTCTGCTACCTCAGAGAGAGGGACAAAGAGAGACAGAGAATAACTGGTGGTGCTCCTTATTTGGTCAGACTATGGAAGTGGTGAGCTTCCTCGAGTTCTTTTTACCATCTACTTTTCCTTCAACCACCATTCTCTCCATACTTATATGCACAAATATGGCATAAGGGGAAATGCTCTTAATTTATTTCGATCGTATTTTATATAAACAGAAAACAGGCCGTTTTTTTAAATAATAACTACTCCAATTTTCACAATGTTGAACATGGAGTTCCCCAAGGGTCTATATTAGGATCTACATTTTTTTTCTATATCTCAACGATATATTTCATTATACCCACCCCTAAGGTGTATATGTTTTGCAGATGATACAACCGTTATTAGTACCGACAGAAATCAAATATAATTTAAATAACAAAATAGGAAACGATGTGCTTAAAATTAAAAACTGGTTTACACATAATAAACTAAAACTAAACGAGGATAAAAATCAAAATATAGTTTTCAGTTCAGATCGAAGACACATTTTTGGATATAGCATCAAATTGTTAGGGATTTTTATGGATGACAACTTAGATTGGGGCATCCATATAGACAACTTAAGTTCTAAACTCGCCAGTACAATATTTGTATGCGTAACCTGGTTTATTTGGTACCTAAAAGTACCCTTAAAATGTGTTACTTTTCATTGTTTCATAGTCATATACAATATGGAATAGCTGTTTGGGGCAACTCTGGTCTATGCCGACAGAATATTTAAATTACAAAAGAAGGTGGTGAGGATACTTGCTGGAGCGGATTTAAGGGATCATTGTAAACCATTATTTTTGAACATGGCTATTATGCCTCTACCTTCGCTTTATATGTATGCAACACTGTTGGAAATTCACGATAATAAAAATAAGTTTACTATAAACTCCCAATTACATGATCATCTAACAAGATCGAGGGATTTAATTAGGTCACAACGATTCAGACTATCAAAGAGCACAAAGAATCAATTGATATTCACTTGTATAACTATCTGCCTAACGAAATAAAAAATCTGTCTCCACCACTATTTAAAAATAGGATCAGAAAGCATTTTTTAACATATTGTTTTTACTCAAAGACAGAATACCTCAATACACCTTTATAACGTGTACCCAGTTTGGTCAGAATACTGTCGATTTACTATCTACATATCACATTGTATTATTGCTATTAAAATGTACTAATTTTATGTATTAGTTTTATTAAGTCATCGATTCGGGAATATTCTTAATTATTTGTACATTTTTGTTACTTCCATATTTCAAAGATTTTTTATGTGACAGTTTAGGTTTGTTTTGGTTAGAGATTTTTTATCTTAAATTTTTAATTTTAATTCTTCTGCTAATACTTACATTATGTATATTACTTTAGCCAATATGGTTAAGTTAATTTTAAGTTTACATTATGATATCTTTTATTGTATTTTTTATACGGACTTCAAACTTTATGTAAAGTGGTCAATAAACGTTCTATCTATCTATCTATCTATCTACTTCCTTTCTGAAAATATGTGCAAAATACCTTAATATATTTTGGTTGATAAATGTGGTAAGCCTAGTGGTGATGTCGATGATTTATTTATTTATTCCCAAAATATAGTAATTAATCGTTGCAAATACGCCTTCATGTCGAGAAAAAAGAAAATTAATTGGAGAGAAAAAAGGAAGTACGAACAACAAAAATATGAAGAAATGGAAAGGAATTGGCAACAGTCAAATAGTCGAGCATTTTTACCAGACTGTATCTTATTCGGAGGTGTTTTTTCGGGAGTTTCAATGCAATCATTTTGCAAACTTTACACTTTGTACGTAAGACCCATACCAGAATACGCTGGACCAACGTGGTATCCCGATCTGGTTCGAGACAAGAATCTGTTGGAAAACGTTCAAAGAAAAGCCACTCGAATTCTTTGGGACCGAGAAGACCGTCTTATGCAGAAAGACTTAGTATGGCTAATCTAACTACTTTTGAACTTCGCCGACAACGTGGAGACTTAATTACAACATTCAAAATACTAAAATTCAATTTTGGAAACCTCGATGAAATATTTATCATAAACCAAGATGAACGCCTCAGAGGTCATCAATATAAAACTAAAGAAAGAAAATTTTTCTATAAGACAAAGACAGAACTTTCTTTCAAATAGAGTTTTTGAGTGCTGGAATAACCTCAACGACAACATTGTCTCCGCTTCTTCTACCAACTCGTTCAAAAACAGACTCGACAGTTTTATATTATAGTTAAAATATTGTTTTTCCTTTTAAACCAAAAATTGTAATTTTATTTCTTTTAGTTGTAATTTTTGTTATTTACTAGTAGGTGATAAATGAAATTTCTTTGTTTTTGGGCATAATAGGGACTTAGTTCCTCTGCCCTCGCTTATATAATAATAATAATAATAATAATAATTTTACAAATCAGTGTCAAACGAAAAGAAAGGCTTTAGATCTAGATGCGTGTCTGTACTCAGAAAAAATAATGAATTAATAATAAATGAAAAATAACTGCTCCAAACATGGCAAGAATATTTCAAGACTTTACTAAACATATATTTAAGAGATAGAACATGGAGAAAAAATATATTTTGGGATGGACCTACCGGTAGAGACCCCAAAATAGATAAAACATTACAAGCAATTAACAAATTGAAGAACGGAAAAGCTCCAGGCTCTGACAATATACTGGCTGAATTCCTTAAGTACGAAGGAGAAACTCTACATAGACAAATACACAAACTAATAACACTTATATGGAACGAAGAGAAAATACCAACAAAATGGCACGAAAGTGTAATAATCCCCATACATAAAAAGGGAGACAAAACCAAGTGCTCTAATTATAGAGGCATCTCCCTACTTACGGCATATAAAATCTTATTGAACATCCTATTAAGTAGGCTGACACCCTTTGTAGAAAATTTTATGGAGAAATACCAAGCCGGCTTTATAAAAAGTATATCGAGCATAGATCAGATCTTTACTCTAAGACAGCATGTGAATTCAATACAACTATCCATAATCTCTTCATAGATTTCCAGCAAGAGTACGACAGCGTTAAAAGGAATCAGATGTGGAATGCAATAAAAGAACTTTCAGTTCCAAAAAACTTATCCAGCTTGTTAAGTTATGTGCGAATAGCTATAGATCCAGTGTACGGATAGATAACAAACTCTCAGAATCTTTCGAAATAAACAGTGGCCTGAAACAAGGAAATGCGCTGTCACCTCTCCTTTTTAATATCATCCTGGAGAAAGTAGTAAGAGCAGCACAACTTAAAACAGAATTACTGACAGTAAATGTACCAAAATTACTACTAGCATACGCAGACGACATCGACATTGTGAGAAACACAGTCACCAAGGAGACTTTTAATAAATTGGAAGCAGAGGCAAAGAAAACTGGTTTAAGGGTAAACGAAGAGAAAACCAAATACATGTACATTAACAGACAAAAGGGACGAGATAGAATAGGGCAAAATGTGCAGCCTCCACAATACCATTAAATCTAAAAGTCAAACACGAACATCAATGATTGGAATATATAAAACGGTGATTAGACCGGTGCTCATGTATGGGTGTGAGACGTGAACCCTGACCAAAGAAACTGAGAGAAAACTTAGATGTTTTGAGAGGAAAATCCTCAGAAGCGTAGCAACCAATACCGAATGAGATCAAATGATGAGGTCAAGTAGATGTAAAGAGCGAGCAACATAGTCTGAGAGATTAAAACCCAACAGGGGGGCTGACCATGGCCATAGACTCCCTAATAACCGCCTTGTCAAGTTAATATGGGAGGAAGCCTCCACAACAATAAGGCCTTTAGGATGTCCACGAATGCGATGGAGAAACAATATATGGTCAGATCTAAGAACAATAGGAAGCAATGAAATAAACGCACAAATTCAAATATTAACGACAAACACTACCGAAGATATAACACCAACATGGAATACGATTACAAGTGCTGTAACAGACATCATGAAAAACAACTTAGGGTACAAACGAAATAACAAGAAGCAAAATGGATGACAGAAGAAATACTATTACTAATGGAAGAACGACGAAGACACAAGAATAACCAAGATGGCAGCAATATGTATGAAAACATTAACAGGCAAATAAAAGCAAAAATAAGAATAGCAAAAAATGAATGGCTTAAGCAACAATGTATCGATCTAGAACATTTACAAAGACAACACGACGACCGTAATTTACATAAAAAGCTTAAGGAGACTGCTGGAATATACAGAAAACGAAGACCAACTACCATAGTTAATCAGGATAACCAGATAGTGCTGGGGTGAAAAGGAGAAAATTGATATATGGGAAAATTATATCCAGGAGCTCTTCCATGACGAAAGACCCATGAGTGAAGTTTATACAGACGACCAGCTGACTGGCCCTTCAATCACCAAAGAGGAGATAGAAAAAGCAATATTAAATTCAAAAAACAATAAGGCACCTGGACCAGATGAGATCCCGTCAGAAATACTCAAATTACTAGATGAAAGGGGAATTTCAGCACTACACAAAATATTTAATTTAATTTATGAAACTGGCTGCTATCCTCAACAGTGGTTACGCTCTACCTTTATTCCCCTGCCCAAGAAAGTCAATGCAAAAAGATGTGAGGATCACAGACTCATTAGCCTGATGAGTCACACTTTAAAGATATTCTTAAAAATACTACATCAAAGATTATACAAAAAATGTGAATGGGACATCAGTGATTCACAGTTCGGGTTTAGGCAAGGTTTAGGAACACGAGAAGCAATAGTAGCAACACAGGTACTGGTCCAAAATTGTTACGATCAGAGGAAGGACACCACAAGTTAATGCAGATTCTCAAGAAAGTTGATATAGACCAAAAAGACATAAGATGCATTGAAAACTTGTACTGGCATCAAACGGCACAGCTAAAAATAGACAATCTATATCTAAGCCCATACATATAAGAAGAGGCGTTCGACAGGGATGTGTGCTTTCCCCTCTTTTATTTAACATTTATTCAGAAGCCATATTTCAAGAGTCTTTGGAGGATGCAGAGATGGGAATCAAGGTGAATGGAGTATTGATCAACAACATAAGATATGCTGATGATGGTGTCTTAATTTGTGACAACATAGTCGATCTTCAACAACTTGTCACTATAATCGGAGAATACAGTGAGCGAATGGGACTAGAGATTAATACCAAAAAGACCAAATTCATGATCATCTCCAGAAACTTGGATGCATTTGAAAACTCCACCATAACACTGAATAGTAAATCCATAGAAAGAGTGAGTAAATTTAAATACCTAGGATCGTGGCTTTTTGAAGACTGGGCATCGGACAGGGAAGTAAAATGTCGCATTGAGCAAGCTCGACAAGCTTTCGTAAAATTCAAGAAGGTACTGACTTGTTCTGAGTTCGATCTTCAACTGAGACTAAGGTTTACTAAGTGCTACGTATGGTCAGTGCTGCTATATGGCGTAGAGGGCTGGACACTCAAAACGAGGGATATAAACAGATTGGAAGCTTTCGAAATGTGGCTTTATCGCCGTATCCTAAAAATACCATGGACAGCGAAAATCACAAATATAGATGTCCTTAAAAGAATAAACCAAGAACGCCAACTTTTCGAAACCATCAAGAAAAGGAAAACGGCGTATCTAGGTCACATCATGCGAAATGAAAAAATACCAGTTCCTCCAACTTATAATCGAGGGTAAAATTGAAGGCAAGAGAGGAATGGGACGCAAGAAAATGTCCTGGCTCCGAAAACATAAGGCAATGGACAGGGATTAACGACATACAATCTCTGATACATATTGCAAGAAATAGAGAGTTAATGGAAAATGTGATCGCTAATATCCATTAGTGGATTTGCATCTGAAGAAGAAGAAGAACAATGGGGCTACCCACTGACTTAACTATTATAAACGACCGTTCAATATGGAAGCAAGTTGTGCAGTCAGCCAAGACCCACCTCGAGTTGTAGTATTACGAGAAGAAGAAGAAAAGAAATAAAAGATCGATTCATAATAAACCCAGTTGGAAATTTTAAATGGTGTGGGATTATAATAAGTGGCTTTGACTGTGACGAAGAAGTGAAGATATCAGCACCAAGGGCTAGAAATCCTTTTAATAAATTTCATAACTGCCTTCTACGATGGGAAGCTGATTTAAATCATGGGCTTCCAAAAATATTATATATAGACAATTCTAAGGTAGGCAAGTGATGCCTTGTCAGTTAAAATTAGATAACTAACTATATCGAAGAAGAACTAACTGACCTTATTTAAGCTGACAAAGGGACAAGATAGGGGGATCATGGATTAAATAATAAAAAAGGTAAGAACTAAAAAGGATACCAAATGGAAAAAAAACAACTTAAAGTAATCTGCTCTACAGACGAAGCAATACTAATCTCTCAAAGTGAAGATGATTTACAACGTGTGCCACACTAATTAATATAACCGCCGGTAAGTTTAACATGTTAATTTCCCCAACAAAGACAAAATTCAAGGTTAAAAATAACAAATCTACCAAGATGTATATTTGAGCTAGGTCAGATAATAAAACAAGTGATCGAATTTAAATATCTAGGCATCATAGTATCTAGCTACGGAAAGCTCGAAACATAAGTGGAAGAACATGTGAATAGATTAAACCAAGACGCATGTTACCTGAATGAAACAATACGGAGGAATAAAAATATCGCAAAAGAAATCAAAGGCAGAATTTGTAAAAGCGTAATAGAGCCAATACAGACATATGCAGCTCAACCACGACCTGACAGAGAGAACAAAAGGAAACAGCAGAGATGAAAACTCTTTAAGACACTATGGAACAGAGCTAGAAGTACTGATATATGACGGATATGCCAGGTGGAGAACATCAAGGACTGTGTAAGAAATATGGAACTACCACATAAGCCGAATGATAACAAATAGAGTAGTAAAGACGGCAAGAGACGATTTTCCAATAGACCACGAAAACGATGGAACGACAACTTACTCGAGGCATATTGAAAAATAGACGAGTCATGTCTACAAAACAAGAAGAAGAACAAGAAGAACTAAATCGAAGCATTCAAAATGTGATTCGAAGGTTACTCGAAACCTATATCGACCATATTACAAATTAATGTAGATGTCCTAAGAAGCTGCTTTACATCATCAAGCAGCGCAGAATATTATACTTAGGATATATTATACTAGGTGACAAATACAACAAGTCTTAAATATTTTATGGAAATATCTCAATTAATAAGTAAGTAATATTAACATTGTTATATATATTACAGGATCCAATTTGTAAATAGAATACATCTTGGAGACGGCTATCGCCGTATTTCCGTCCTCCTCCGCCAATCCTCTCGGTCCAAGGCATGCTCCTCCTCCAAACCTCTCGATTCCATTGCTCTTCTAATACCTTCATTCCATGAGTGTCGAGGTCTACCTCTTTTTCTTCTACCAGGGAGCTTCCGTCTGTGAAGTTTTTGGGGCCAACGTTCGTCAGGCATTCTTAACAGGTGTCCAAACCATTTTAAACCTCTTCTTTCTATTCTGTCTATGACCGTATCTGTAGTATTCATCTGATTTTTTATAGATTCGTTGGTTTTCCTTTCCAGCCTTGATGTTCTAGCACTTCTTCTCAAATAATCCATTTCAACTGCCAATAATCTTCTTTTTCAGGTCTGCATTAATTGTCCATACTTCAGAGCCATAACAAAGAACTGATTCAACCATCGTTTGCCCTATTCTTTTTTTGTTCCTTTTGGAAATGTTGCGATCCCACCATAAGGAGTTCAATCATCTACAATTTTACGTCCCTGATTAAATTCGGTGTTTAATTTCGGTTTCACTCAAGCCGTTCTTATCAATGAATGCACCTAAATATTTAAATTTTTTCCACTTGTGTGATTTCCACGTCCTCGTCTATCAACACTTCAAACCTTGCATCTGAATTGATAACTAGATATTCCGTTTTCTTCATGCTGACTTTTAACCCCATTTTACATATTCTCTGTATAGACGCTTTATCATAAATTCTAGATCATAAGAATCTTGAGCTAGAACGACTTGGTCATCCGCAAAGTTCAGGGAGAACAGTACGTCATTTCCTATTGGGATTCCCATTCCTTGGCAGTGGTTTTTCCAATTTTGAAGGGCTGCCTCAATATATAAATTAAACAGTAAAGGTGACATATTGCATCCTTGTCTCAGTCCTTTAGTTACTTTTATCGGCTCTGATAGTCTATTTCCGATTTTTAGGTAAGTGGTGTTATCCCTGTATACTTCTGTGATTATTCCTAAAAGGTGTGGACTAATGTCGAGTTGTTGTAAAGCTTGCCACAATTTAGGCCTTGGTACTGTATCATACGCTTTTTCTAGATCGATGAAGGCTAGATGTACTTCGTTACCAACCGCTATTCTTTTTTCTATTAATTGTTGGAGTATAAACAAGTTATCAGTGCAAGATCTACCAGGCGTAAATCCGCTTTGGTCTTCGCTAATTAGATATCCTACATCATCTTGTATTTTGCTATTTATTATCTTTCCAAACAATCTACCGAAAGTAGGTAGGACACTCAATCCTCTGTAGCAGTTAGGATCTTTTCGATTACCCTTTTTAAAGATGGTCACTTGGTGAGCGGTTTTCCATTCCGATGGTATTTTAATTTGTTGGCAGCATTGATTCATTAAAAAAGTTATTCGTTCGATTAGGAGTGGACCTCCTGCTTTAAGTAGCTCTACAGCTATATTGCCAGGTCCTGAAGATCGCCCGTTTTTCATTTTAATTAGCGCAGTACGGACCTCGTTGCTGGTAGTATTAATGTTACTATTTGTTTGTCTCTCCATACTGTATTCTTCTCCCATATATTCCAATCTGGACTCTTGGAGTAAATTTTTATAGTAATTAACATTGTTACTTATTACTATTCCTACGAAACTTGTTAAAAAAATCTTAAAAAAATTATAAAGATTAATTCAATTTAATTGGAAAAAACAGATAATTAAAAACCAATTTTTTAAAGTGTATTTCGTAAAGCTAAACGTCTATGGCAGTGTCAAGTTGAATAGTTTGATTATAATAGCGATCGAGGCAATCGGTTCGATTTTTAAAGCCGCCATTTTGAGCGGCATGCAAATTGAGATTTCCTGTACCATAAAATAGGAAAAAGAGCCCATAAATATCATTTAAATGAGAAAATAAATTATTCAATTACGTACTCCTTGGATATATATCGGTACATTCTTGATTCGAGCACTACAATACTAGATAATAGCAGAGAATAAATTGGACGATGGAGTAAATTCCATATCGGTTGGGTAAAAAGAAAACAATCCAGGCAGGAAGATCGACAGTGAAATTTATAGACGTTATTGATGGTTTGAAGGAAACTAATGATGTAAACGTTCCTAGATCTAAAATAACTATTATTATTTATTATTATAGCATACATTTATGTTATATATAATTTTTGAGTCAGAAAATTTTAAGGAAGGACCAGGAGATGTGTGTTGAAAAACAAAAAGATTTTTGGTATGTAAAGATACCAAGGATGAAAGAGGAAATATCTTTTAAAGGATACATACTATAGGGTGATCTGAGTTAAAAGTTGTTAATCATATTATACGTTATTATGTTACGAATATTAGAACTGACTAAAAAGTCCAGCACAGTGCAATGAATTAATTGTAAAAGGAAAAAGACTTCCAAAAGGCTCTATACATCTACAATGATATGGATACCGATAAACAAATTATCAGTTTCTTGCCAGAAAAATCGAGGAAGGACGCCTAAATATCAAATAAAGAGTTTATTTTAGATTTGCGTTTTAGGCCGAACTAAATATTTGACAAAAACCTTCAAGTTCCAATTTGTTTGTCTATTTTATTTTTAATTTGCAACATTGTGAGACGTCTCTTAGTAATTTATTTTTCGCGGTACTTTTTTATGATATTATTTTTATAACCGCTCTGCAAAATTTCTGTAGACTAAAAAATTCCGTTAGTCCTTTTTTTAAGAAACCGCTTTATTGTCCGTAAAAGAGCATTGTTGCCTTCTTTAGTAATCATCATCAACTTTTGTCAAATATTATCCCCGATTTATCTGGGTAGTTTTGTTGTCAATATAAAAATTACCTATATTGCCAGATCTTGTGATTTTCCGTCGGTAGCAAGGTGTAAACCCCACTTCTGTTCGTTGAAAGATCAGCTCTTTAACTGGGTAAGGTATATTATACTTTATTAAGTTTTCGCTTCACATTTCGATTGGCTTCCGTCTTCTAGCGGTGCCAAAACTTCGAAATAAATATTATTCCTAATTTCGACCAGCAATCTTCGTAAAAAATTGAATTTCAGTCTACGCTAATAGAATTATCGTAATGGCCATTTGTGCCTAAATAATAATATTCAAGCAGTAAACCACCTTCTTTATTTTTAAAGAGTTTTTTTTCTAACTAGAAAACTATACTTAGTTGTTATATTTAATAGACTTATATCGCATTTCAGTTAGGCAGTAAATAGGTTATTTAAAGCTATTAATATTGTTTTTTGTACAGTTTTTAAAGTTTAATCAGAGAAGATGTTCAATTGTTAAAAAATATTTTAATTAAAAACTCTTATCGTCCAGATATGCTACATAGGATGCTTTTTTCTATTTTTTTTAATATAAATAACAACACAATTTTTTGCTAAATCTCAGAACATTGTATCCAACAATCAGAACATCTATTATCATCTAACACTACCTTTTATACCATCATTAACACCTAAATTATACAAACACTCAAGGTTATTGACAATATAAAAAATAGCAACAAAGAACATCAAAACCATTTCGTCATTATATTCCAAAAATAAGTATCCTATAGACAAGTTAGATAAAACAAATGTAGTATACAGCATTAGTTGTACTCAGTGTGAAGCTGAGTATGTTTGATGAGACCGGAAGAAAATCTCTCAAATCGCATTGTTTCTCACAAAAGTGATTGCAAAATTAAGAAATCATCTTGTGCTTTGGCAAAGCATGTAATCGACAAAGACCATATTATGGATTTTGATAATATTAAAATTTTATGTGATGAGAGCAATAAATTCAAAGAACTTTTTTGGAAATGGTTTGTATTATCAAAAGTGATAATAATTTAAACAAAAGGTCAGAAATTCAAAATCTAAGCAAAATTTATAATTATATTATTTCTATGTAGTTTATAAATGAAATCAGTAAAATATCATATTTTGATTTAATTTTCCATGTACTTGTTATATTTTTTCAGGCATCTATCAATGGTGAATAAATCTTCTTTTTTGTTACTAAACAAAAAAGAATTTTTAAATAAAATTTTATTTTTGGCAATATAATTGTCAAAAATAAAAATTTTACGTTGGTATTTATGACATTGAGGCTTATTGTAATTGACACTCTTCAAATTTATTTACAAATTCAACTGTTTTTGTGTTAGGAAACTTTTTCTAAATTATATTAAAATTTCAGAGAAACATTTATTAGATTAGAACATTTTTATATTAATATTTTTTGTAATATGTAATCAGCATTTTTATATATTAAACTAATTTTATTTGGTGAGAAAAATTTTTTTTTATTTCTAGCTCAACTTTCTTTGTAAGATATTTTGTATTTTTTGGCAGCTCTTGAAAATAATTGTAAACACAATTGAAAGCTCGAGTAAAAAATAGTTAACAAATACCGCTTTTATTGACTCCAACCCATCCAAAACAGTTTTATATTTTTTCCAAACATGTCACAGGTACTTCTTTTTTCTTATATATATATATATATATATATATATATATATATATATATATTTATATATATATATATATATACAGTGTAGGAAAAATTTTTATGGTCGGTATGGACCTTACGTGAGATGGAGTGAGAAACAGCTGTTTAAAAAGAGAGAGGTATATTAGGTACGCCCTTTATATCGCCGAATGGAAATATTAAAAAGGGGAAATTCAACGTTGCCAAACTTATTGGATTTATTTCACCTGTTGTTTTTTTTTGCATTTGAACAATGTTCTAAGATAATCCAATTTGGGCGAAATTGATTTAAATGGCAGCTTACTCTTTTTTTTTATGGGGAATATGCCACAAGTTTACTTTACAATAAGTGTAATATAAGATTTTGATTTCCACTTTGGAAATCGTTTTATATACCTAAATAAAATTTATTAATGTTTCGTATTTTAAGTACGATTTCCGAATTAAAAATCTAAACATCAAAATAAGCTTATTTTAAAGTCACATTGTGCCTTATTCCCAATATGAAATAATAAACTGCATACAATAACACCACATTAAAAATATTCACACACAATAATTTATTTGGCAACGTCGTCCGTCTGGTCAGAATACCGAGTAACGGGTAGTAGAGGTGGGTCGTGGTAATTTTATCGTTAAGAGCGTAAGAGCGATTAATATTTTTTAAATGCATTCATTTTTTTCGAATCCTGATAAAACTAATAAATATTCTTGAAAAATTTAAACGCAGAATGAACCAATACATTATTACCGAGGGCCAAAAGTCCCTGAAAACTTCTATAATGTTTATTTTAATAAGTTATAAGGGCGAAAAAAAAAAATTAGTGTGATTTTTAATTTCAAATATCTCATTCAAAAAACTTTTTGTTTATTCTAAGGGACTTTCGGCCCTCGGTAATAATGTAATCTTTTATTCTGCATTTAAATTTTTCAAAAATATTTGTTAGTTTTCTCAGGATTCCAAAAAAAAATGAATGAATTTAAAAATTTAAATTTTTGTAAACAACTAACTATGATTGTTTAAAAGTAGTTTCAAGTAAGAGAGTACCTACATAAACAAACATAATGGCCAAAACATATGGCGTACCATAACAATCACTGAACTACCCTTCAAGTATTTTTGGCCACTCATTGTACTTGTTATTTCTTTAAACGGCCGTAAAATTTGGGAAAGCTGAGAACAAATAATCCAGTGTTTTTTATTTAGATTTGGTCTAAGTCTAAGTCTGTATTATTTAATACCGATGTGGAACGGAAATACACGCCAGTACACCGAAAAATATCAAAATACAGAGAGGAGTCCGCCAGGGTTGGGTGCTGTCCCCACTACTTTTCAATGTCTACAGTGATCGGTATTTTAAGAAGCGCTCTCTGACTCAATAGAAGGTATATCTATCTATGAAGAAGTTTTGAATAACTTACGTTTTGCAGACGATACAGTAATAATTACGGATAACAACAATGATTTACATAACCTAATGCAACGCCTTAATGAACGCTGTCATGAGTACGGACTGAAGATAAATTTAAAGAAAACTAAATGCATGATCATGACTAAATCTGCACAAATATCCAATTGACTATTGAAGATACTGCAATTAAGAGTGTTAATAACTATAAATACAGGAAACATGGATAACATCAGATGTAGACCAAATCAAAGAAATTAAGACACGTATTGAAATAGCACGTACATCATTTATTAAACTTAAAAAGTTTCTTTGTTGTCGGGATATAAGGTTAGAACTACGCCTGAGAATGCTTCGATGTTACGTGTTCTCTACTCTTCTTTATGGTCTGAAAGCTTGGACACTAAAACAAGTTCATCTGAATAAGTTGGCCGCCTTTGAATTTTGGTGTTACAGAAGAATCCTACGAATATCATGGATTCAAAAAATGTCAAACATTGAAGTAACTAGAAGGATAGGAAATGAGGCAGAAATAATATTAACTATTAAAAGACGAAAACTTGAGTACTTGGGACATGTGATGAGAGGGCAAAAATACGCATTATTACAACTTATTATGCAGGGCAAAATCCGAGAAAAGCGAAATGTGGGAAGACGAAGAATATCCTGGCTTAAGAACTTAAGGGAATGGTTTGAATGAAGTAGTGCAGACCTTTTTAGAGCGGCAGTCAACAGAGTCGGCATAGCCATGATGATTTCCAACCTTCGATAGAAGATGGAACTTAAAGAAGAAGAAGTGAAACGGATTGCCTCTTCTAACTCAGTCATTCTTTTTAACCTGTAATAGGTGAAGTTCTACCTAGTTTTCACGTCTTGGATTGGCCGTTTGGGAACTTTGTTATGTTGTAATTAAGCCTTTCTGAAGATAAGGTACTTTTTTTAATGTTTTTTGCAGAATTGTCGAAAAAAGGACTTTTTTTTATCTATTATCAAATCAGTTTTGACATAACATTCCTGAAGTAATGAATCTAACAGTTTTTCTTGTTGGCGGTTTATATCCAGGAATCCACCCTGCAAACTTTTTAAAATCTGGTTCTTCACCTATACAAAAAGGGATGAAACGAGTCTTTGCATAAGTTTAGTAAATCAATAAGTTTAGTCAAGAAAAAGAAACTGATAAAGATGACTTAAGTCCATTGTGTATTTTTGATGAATTAATTGGACATGACTCATCTAAACATACAACTGTATCGAGAGATATACAAGAAGTAGACATGTATTTGTCTAATAATATATTACCCACAATAAATTTCGAACGGAGATTGGAACTGTCCATTACCGTGGTGGAAAAACCATCGCCATGTATATCCTAACTTAGCCACTATATTCATAAAATATTGTAGAATTGTAACAAAATCTTTTCCTTGTGAACACATGTTTAAAATCTGGTTTAATTTTAAATAAAAGAAGAACACAGTTAACAAGAAAAGTAGAAAAACTTGTTTTTAAATGTCAATTTAGACGGTTCGCGATTTTAATAATAACGTGTAATGTAAATGTAAGTACTATTTGTATTGTTTAATTTATTTTTCAAGTTATAATAAATATATCCTTCGTTAGGTTCTTTCACTTCAATACTTATACACATAAACGATAATAGCCAATATGTTTGTGTACTCGCTAATTTGAATCAACTAGTTACAGTTTACGAAAAACGGTTCCGATAAAAATTTAAAAAACGGGAGGACCCACCTCTAGTTTTTTAGGTATATTAGGATCGGAACCAGAGAATATGTAAAATATCTCTGATCGGAACTATTCGTCTCACTAATGGCCAATAGGTGTTAAAAATATTTGAGGAGGGGAGACCAAGGGGAAATATGATTGTTATCTTTGTCTATTCGCTGAAAATATGATTTTATATCTGCGTTAGATATCCTGTTAAATTTTAGCATACCGACCATAAAATTTTTCCTACACTGTATATGTAAAATTCTTTATATTCTCATTATTATTTGCGCTCTATTTACATCTGTTAAAAATCTATTTTTATTAATCTTATCTCCCTAAACGACCTCGTCCATCTTCTACAACAATTAAGCAATGGTGCTTTCGAGTTACAAAGTGTATCCTGAGCCTAGTTCCTAGTAGCTTGGTTCACTATCTATGTAATGTACAACTTCTAAAAATATGCCATAAAAAAAACAAATAAATATTTTAAACTCTGCTCATTACTTACAATCGTGTTTTCCAAAACTTTGCAGTCAGCACATACCTGTAACAGAAAATTATAGATTAATAAAAATATTAACACCACATTTTAACTAAGTCGCATATTTAACTTAAAGAAGACAAAAGGTTGAAAGCTCGAATAAATGAACTTTAATCAAATAAAAGGCATGTATCGAGTACAGTTTTATTAATTTAATCTTGCCCAAGTACTTTCGCTCCCTAGAGCATCTTCAGGGGCATTTCGTCAATTGTGGCCTACCCAACAAAAATAAAATGTTGTAAACAAAAAACTAAACAGCACACTACACCACACAAGGACAAACACTTTAAAAAATTTTAAAATAGACGAAGCTACATTATGTATGGAAACGGGGACAGAATGACGGAGAAGAATCTAGAATTTCTCCGACTATTAAATTATATCCTGGTGCTTTGTAAAAACTTGTTATTTTTATTATTTCTTTAATTTCAGAAATCGTACTGGACTTAACAATTTGCAAGGGACAATGATGTAATTAATTACTTATTTGTTTCGTAATCTTGTTTATTTATTGGTGTAAAAACATTTTCGAGATTTTGGGAGAAAACTGGTGATTCTTCGTGATTTGACCTAGCTCAGTTGCTATCAATTTGTCTGTATGTCTGTTGATATTTGGTTATTGTATATCAGAGGACCCTGTGTATTATTTAAAACCGAATAATATATCGCTGGTAGTTACTATCCCATAAACCATTTTAACCATTTATTTGAACATACTAGGAAATTTTATAACAACTTCTTAAAATCACTTTTACAATTTATTGTCAAACTGTTATGTCAAATTGTTGCTTATTGATACCGGATTCGTTTTCCATACGTTTGAGTATGGAGTATGAGTTTAAACGGTATTCAAACAGCAAAAATAAACTGGAATGAGGAAAAACAAATAAAAACCAAATGCTGCCGGGAGATACAAATTAAAAACCAATTTAAAAAACTTTGCATTGTTACTATAACTACTAAGTGCAGTAAATCAAAAGCCATTAATATTAATAAAATGCGTATATTCAGCAGCTAATATACTAAGAATATTTTCAATGTAACTCCCCTAAAAAATCTACCCTTATGTGTACGCTGTTTATCAGTAATTGTCGATTGAATCCAGTAAATCCAATTATAGGATAAATTACGACTGGGACGAAGAGTCAAAAGAATTCAAAAAAATATTAAATTTACAAAGAGCAAAACTCTCCCTCGCATCATTATCCCCCATTTCCCTTGTATGTATTTCACGTGGTGGGATCAGCTCGGGATGCAACGACAAACCCCACGAGATTTTTCTTTGTGCCGGTGTAACTGACCGTGTGGAATATAATTTATTTTGGGTTTGGGTGTACATTTCGATGACTCATAAGAGAATTTTATTAACCTTCCAAAACTAGACAATTTTTTCTCAAGCCGAATGTACATACATATATACAAAACAAAGAGGTGATTAGGAAATTCTGCGTATCTACCTCTCCATTTATCCGGTTATCTATCTCTCGTCTCGGTATTTCAAGCTTCAAAAATTATTAGATTAACTACTACGAAATAGATAAATATAAATATAAATAAATCCAAAAAATATTACAACAAATCAGAATTCCTCAAGAATGGAGATCAAGCATCTTAATATCTCTCTTCAAAAAGGGAGACAAATCGGACCCGGAACATTACAGAGGAATTTATTTATTAAACAGAACACTAAAATTAACAATCAAAGTGACAACAAATAAATTGAATGAAATTATAACACTAGCAGAAGAACAACAAGGTTTGAGGTCGGGGAGATCATGCAATGACGCTATATTTATAATCAGGCAAATGCAAGAGAAATCGTTAGAATACAACACACCAGTATATCAAAAACAACACAATAAAAGTAAAAGTGGAAGAAGAACTAACCGACCATATTAAAGCTGGCAATGGGATAAGAGAGGGAGGTTCACTGAGTCCATTCAAGAGTACCGTTTAACTTGATTATGGATAAAATAATAAAAAAAGTAAGAACTAAAAAAGGATACCAAATGGGAGGAAAACAACTTAAAATAATCTGCTATCCAGACGACGCACTACTTTCTCAAAGTGAAGACGATTTATAACGTATGCTGCACCAATTTAATATAACCGCCAGAAATTACATGTTATTTATATGTTAATTACATCAAAAAAGACAAAATGCATGGTTACAACATAAAATTTACTGACATGTAAATTGGAGCTGGAAGGTCAGATAATAGAACAGAGCAAATAGAGCCGCACGCTGCCTGAATGAAACAATATGGAGAAATGAAAATATCCGGAAATCAACGAAAGGCAGAATTTACAAAACAGTCATCAGACCGATAATGACGTACGCGGCAGAAACATGACCTGGCACAGAGACGACAGAAAGGATGTTAGAAACAGCAGAGATGAAAACACCTTAGAAAAAATTGATGACAAGACACTATGGAACAAAGCTAGAAGTACAGATATACGACGTAGATGCAAGATGGAGAGCATCAAGAACTGGGTAAGAAATAGAAGAGTAGAATGGAATGATCATATAAGCCGAATGACAATAAATAGGGACGGCAAGACAAGGTTCGCCAATAGAAAGACAATCAGTAGGAAGACCACGAAAAGGATGGGATGACAACTTACTGGAGGCACATTGAAAATCAGACAGAGTCATGTCTACATAAAAACTAGAAGAAGAAGAGAATGAGTACCTTTTTCCTTTAGTGATAGTTCCAGTATTTGGGTCTGTAAAATATGCAAGCCAAATATATTTAATTATATAAGTGTGGACCCCAAAAGATATTTTATTCTAAAAGATTAATAAAGATAGGGAACTGTGGGAAAATATGATATGAGATACTACATGTTTCTATATTTATATAGTTTTATTGTATCGATGTTAATGATCGTGATACTAATCAAATTTTTATAATATATAATTATAATCATTTTTTATAATTTTTATTTTCCGTAAACTTTAATCTACGTTAAAATTTAGAAAGCCAATTTTTCCGTAAAAAAGTACCAAATAAATTATGTATGTACCTTTATTACATTGTAAATTTATGAATAGATTATATTACTTTGATCTGTTATTCTATTTACTCAAAACACCACTAAAGAGAAATTTATGGTTTTATTGTATAGCCCCAAACCTGTCACTTCAGGGGTTGTCCCGGTTGTATAATCGGCTCGAGTAAAAGATGAACGCATTTTTGACCTGGGCTTGAGAGAGATATCTGAACGAAGTTTAGAATAAGACTTCATGAACAGATTTTGTTTTCGTAAAGAAAGAAATTTTTGAAATAGAGATAGCCCACTGAAATTTACCGTTAGGATTTTCGAGGATGAGGCTCAAAGGAAACTGTTCACAAAAAATTTGCATCAGTCGCAATATAAATATTTTTTAACATAAAGCAAACGTGTTGATGAACATTTTAGTCTATACCTACGTACCGACCAATTTATCTCGCAATTTTGAGAAGGACAATTCAATGTAAATTGAGTTGAAAGGACATTCTTTCTTGTTCAGCAACAACACTTTAATTATTCTTCAAAGATAATAATTTTAAGTCTACAGCCATAAATAAGCCTCCATGTGCTCATGGGCAGCAGATTTCTTTAAGAAGCGATTATACGAGAAATATAACGTAGAGAAAAATTAAACCAAACATTATAAATTGATGAGATCTGTTTTAATACTCATGACACCGTGATAAAAAACTGGACAAATAATGATACAAAATCTTCAAATGCAGTACCTTCCAACAATTAATGTATTACATATATAATGATCATAATCATAATCATGACCATAATCATTTATAATGATCACCTGTACAATACCAGCATTGTATTATGGATAGATAACAGTAAGAAGTGGGACTATCTAGTGAAATATAAGTTAAAAATATTGATTGAAACATTAAAAAATCAGATTTATTAACAGTTACACTTGCGACATCTTAATTCCACGCTTAGTAGAAGATTAAAATGCTGGGACCTCCCATTTACGATGATAATCATCTATAAGTGCTTAATACTTGCACCTGTTAACGATCATTTCTACTATCCTCATTAATTTCAAAGGGACATAATACAAAATAAAAACGAACTGAAAGCATTCAAGAGTTTTTTGCATCAAGTTTTCTTCGAATCATTAAAAGGCGATATTGCAGTCATATTAGGAGTAACTATCAATTAAACGGATATAAATTTAATTAGTATTGAATTTCCTTTCCCATAGAATTTCAGTTATTGACACTGTATTGTGATCGGACCGGTTATCGTGTGAATAGCCACTTCTAACTGGTAAACTCGATCGCGCTGTATAAACACTCGCCGCATCGTGCCAATATTGACGACACGGTGGGTGGAATAGTATGGGGGATTATTAAAAATATATATACATACATATATATGTATATGTATATATATATATATATATATTATATATATATATATTATATATATATATATATATTATATATATATAATGTATATATATGTATATATATATATATATATATTATATATATATATATATATATATATATATATACAGTATTGGAAGATTCAAAACGGAACATACGAATTATTAATACAATTATTAAGATCCACTGACCTGCAATTACCCAGTGTAAATTTCAATATAACGTCGCGATGTCTTATAATTAATTCATTTGTTCGACTGGATTGCTACTCCTTGGCGATTTCTAGTAGCGTATTCGACAGGTGTACGTCGACACTGTTGTCTATCGTCCACTGATTTTCTGTGTTTTTTGTGCAGATAATAACAATGTTTTATTAATAACAATTTTTTTGTGTTCATTAGATATTATTTGAATTGGTTAGTGTATAGTTTAATATATTTATTATTCCAAATATTGTTGATAATTTAAAATTTAATAGGATGTATATGATACATCAAAATGTACAGATTTTTGCCGAAGGTATCTATCGATTTGGCAACAGTCCAAGGAACATCACTGGCCGAGCAAAACAAATACATGCCCTTTGCTTTGCTTCTCATTATAACGCCATAAGCTGAAATAAAAGTAGTGTTTCTAACCATAAACCATGTATACAAACAAAGAAAAAGTACAAATTTTAAAATGGTATTATGGGGGCAACTCGTACCGTGATATTATAAATTTATTTACTTGTGCGTATGAAGATAGGCCAATACCGACACAATCAACTATTAGTCGTATTATTAAGGTGCGCACGTGCGCAGCAGTCGAAAAATATCGACTGGAGAAGGAGTCCAGTCGAACAAATGAATTAATTATAAGACATCGCGACGTTATATTGAAATTTACACTGGGTAATTGCAGGTCAGGGGATCTTAATAATTGTATTAATAATTCGTATGTTCCGTTTTGAATCTTCCAATACTGTATATATATATGTGTGTGTGTGTGTGTGTGTATAAATAAAGATAAAAAACAAATTTTGAAAAAGCGTTCCTCTAAAATTCCTAACCTATATTGATACCTGATCTAGATACTATGCAACAAAAAAATAAATTATGGAGAAAACGAAGAAACACTCAAGCAAAAGTAGAACAATTATATATTAATGGATCTGACAAGTTTCTACGGTAGTCATTTTATGAGATTATAAATGCAGGAATCCAAGACAGCAACGAGTTCTGTAATTTTAACTAACATCAAACATTGTTCACATACAGTAAAATTTAAGCATAGAAGAAATTTATTTTCGTTTTCCTTCTCTGAGAATGAAATCTCCGCATCATAGGTAGAGTTCCTCAAGATATGGATGTAACATACGATAATTCTTCGATAGTTTAGTATTATCGCAAATGTGGCACAAATTCAGAAGTAGCTTTGAAATCGAGAACGATTTCCGAAGTAGAAATTGAAACGTCAATAAACTTACTTTAACCTTTAATTTTGGCTTATTTCCATTTAAACAGTAATGACAGAAGTAGCTTCTTTGTATATTTCAATAGGTGAGATTTCAAAATAAACTGCGGTCAGTCAAATTAATTAAACCCCTTAGACGTCCAGACTAAACCACCCAACTGTCGTGACCTACAACATTGTGCCCGACAACGTTTGGTCCAAACCAAACCTTTTGGTTTTGGTGGTTTTTCCTCCTTCATTTTACTTCAAAAATGTAAGTCAAAAAAAGCTGTTGTCGTCGCTGTATGTGGTAACCATGTTTTCTAAAAAGTTTTTGATGTGAATTATACATATGTATAAGGGTTAGACCCAAGATCTGTGGCCTAGAGAGCCCGATCTTTGTTTTTTAATATGTTGTTTGTCCACAATTTTCCTTCTATGAAGTATTTATTGCATAATTGACGTAGGTTTTTTCTGTCGTTGTATTTTATAAGAAATTTACCTAACTTAACGTTATTTTAGGATAGCTCTGATGATGACATTTATTATGTCCAAAGTATACTCAGCTTAATATAAATTATTTTACACACTATCAATTTTATTAAAAACATAAAAAACCTGCTTACCAGTTAGACCTATTTAGAAGTGTGTACAAGTCTTACAGTCTTTTCAATTCAATTTATATTACTTGCCATGGAAGTTTCTTTCAATCAATCCATCTCTTTTCTTCTACTTTTCCTTCTAATTTGTTAAGCATTGTGATTTTTTATGTCCATGTCTCACAACCATATAATAGGATAGACCGCACATAACACTTCAGGATCTTCTTACAAACACGTATCGCCAGGTTTCTGATACATAAGACTGGTTTCCAGGTCATAAATTGAATAGAACAAAAAAAGTGTCACAGTACGCGCTACTGTAGACTAGCGCGACTAGATCGATTTACAAAGTTTATTTATTTCTTTTTGAATAAAATCGCTGGTAGTTAATATACCTTATAGATTTTAATAAAATTAAAAAAGCTTGCATGATATATAAAGGACTCTCCTCGCCGCGTAAATTGACTTTTCCAACTATTTTACTATAAAGAAAAAGTAATGCAACTCCAGTATAGAATCTTCGTTTCAAAAAAGAATTAAAACTAATATAGTTTCGATGAATTTAATGACAGTACGGATATAACAGTTTATTGTTTCGTTGCATTTTAAAAAGTTTTAAAAATTAAACATTTTTTGTTATTTCTAAGCCACCAGAGTAGCAATGTGTTAACATTTTATGTTTAGTTTTGTAAGTTAACATTTCTTATTGAAATAAGAATGTCGTAGAATATGTTAAAACTGCCGAACAGTCCGTCATACTATAGTCCCGACCCGAATAAGTTGGAGGGACGTTTGAGCGTCAGAGATTGTTTACCAAAAGCTGATACCTAAATGTTTTCTTCACGTAGCACAACATGCACGCCATCAGCTGGGGGGATATTAATCTGGCACCAGGCCAGCGATCATCGGTGCGCCGTCCGTCGGTAATATCTTTTTGGAGAACGTGCCCATCGACGATATTTGCTTCAAATTTGTTATTATCCGAAGGTGATGCAAGGAGGGGAAAATGACGGGAATAATATATCAAATAATAAAACTAAAACTGTTGTTAGATTAGTAGCTAGTTAAAGTTTGTTTCCTACCAATTTTTTATTTTATGTAGAGTTTCCATGTTTATTTGATGTTTCTGTATTTTTTTGTAAGTCCTTTTTCTTAGGCATTCATTAGCGTCTTTTTCTCGATTGACGCACATTAAATCTCTTCTTTTTAAGATAATTTTTCACGATTGAAAAAATCAACTCATTTTTCCTTGCTGTTAAGATAGAATAGATAATATGTACAGTGAGAATGGAATAAAGTAAACAGCCGAATAATTAATATTGGTTTATATTTAAGGTTCAAAGTTACGGTTTAGTGGATAAGTAGAGTTGGTAAGAGTAGATAAGTAGAGCGGTTTAGTGGGGTGTAGAGTTGTGTTATAGAGGTAGCACCTTTTATCGGAACTACCACATCGAGCGTCATAGACGGGAGATGGTTCTTGCTAACTGGTCTCATAAGACAACTAACTCTCACTTATGGCTCCACGTGCCACACCCCGGGCAACTGCATTGGTCTGCAGGCTAAACTAAGTGAGGGTAGCCAGATATGGCGAAAATATTTACCGAGCAATTGCCGGTATAAGCGATCTCCCACTTGCTGTCCAACGGCTTCGGGCGGATGAGCTGGTAAGTGGTAGGGATCAAACTAGCACGCAGCGTCTGACCCAGAGTGGGCGGCTGCAAATAGCGTCTGTGTCCAGAGGATCGGCTAAAATACAAACCAGAGAAGGCAACGGGAAACCACTCTGGTATATATTTCCCAAGAAAACTACAATGAAAGCACAAACAGAATTGGCCCCTAGTCCCCGGCAGATCTTAGATGATCAAGGGGTGCGAAGAATCCCGGGAGGAATAGCCTAAATATTTTAAATACAAACTTTAAGATTGCAACATGGAACGTTAGAAGTCTGTTCGAAACAGGAAAACTAGCAAATGCATGCCACGAAATGAAACGTTTAGGGTTGCAGATATTGGGTTTAAGTGAAGTTAAATGGCCAGGTTCAGGTAAAGTTAAAACCATGAACAAAACTTTCTATTACTCGGGTAATAACGATCCGGCTCATCGTAACGGGGTTGGAGTAATTTTAGAAGACAAATATAACCATGCCGTCACAAACTTTGTGCCATTTTCGGACCGATGTCTTCTTATTCAACTATCCGGAAAGCCAGTAAATATTAACATCATTCAAACTTATGCCCCTACGGCCGATAAACCCATAGAAGAGCTAGAAGCGTGGTATGCTGACGTAGAAAAACTAATAAAGATGACCAAAAAACGAGACCTAACATTTATCTTAGGTGATTTTAATGCCAAGTTAGGTAGAGGAAAAGTTTCTGGATTGATCGGAAACTTCGGACTTGGAGCAAGGAACGACAGGGGAGAGAGAATGACCGAATTCTGCCAACAACACAACATGGTAGTGACAAATACATGGTTTAAATTACACCCTCGCAGATTGTACACATGGACTTCACCACAACACAATGAAAACAGAGTAATCCGTAACCAAATAGATTACATATTGGTCAACAAAAGATATCACAATGCAATCATCAGTGCAAAAACATATCCTGGAACTGACATCAATTCCGATCATAATCCTGTTGTTGCAAAAGTTCGCGCAAGATGGAAACTAATCAAGAAACAAAAACCTCAACACCAACTATTAGACATCCAAATATTGAAAAACGACACCATACATAAGACAGTAAATAAAGAATTAAACAAAAATTTAGGAAATATTGACCACAATAGAATTAGAGAGTACGATGACATAAACGTTCTGTGGAAAACTATTAAAGAACAAATTAACAATGTAACGGAAAAACATCTAAAAGTAACACCTAGAAATAACAAACAGGAATGGATGACAGAAGAGATTTTACAATTAATGAACAAACGAAGAGAATCTAAAGGAAAAAATGACAAGGACGTAGAATACAAAAGACTAAATAGAATAATTCGAAAAAAAATAACCGAAGCAAAAGAGAAATGGCTGGAAACAAAATGCGTTGAAATAGAAGAACTGCAACAAAGGCACGATTTTTTTAATTTACATAAAAAGGTAAAAGAGTTTACATCGACTACCAAGAGAACGACTTTTCACACCATGCTGAACACGGATGACAAACTGCTAGAATCAACGGAAGATAAACTGAAAGAATGGGAAAACTATATTAAAATTCTTTTTCACGACATACGAGAAGAACCAAGATTGGAAAATAACAACGAAGGGCCAACAATTCTGAAATCTGAAATCATAAATGCAATTAATCATCTCAAAACAAATAAAAGCCCAGGTCCAGACGGAATATACCCAGAAACGCTCAAATTAATCAGCGAAGAAAATATCGAATTATTTGTCCTTTTATTCAATCGCATTTATGATACAGGTAAAACACCTCAAGATTGGCTGGAGTCAATATTCATCCCACTACCAAAAAAGCCAAACCCACAACACTGCAATGAGTTCCGTCTGATAAGCCTTATGAGTCATGCTGTAAAAGTCCTACTAAAAATCGTACATAATCGTATCTATAGAAAGTGCGAAACAATCATCGGAGACGATCAGTTTGGATTCAGAGCCGGCATGGGAACGAGAGAAGCCCTGTTCAGTTTATTAGTTCTCGCCCAAAAATGCTACGACCAACAGAAAGATATATTTATATGCTTTATAGACTTCGAAAAAGCATTTGATAAAGTAAGACACGACCTACTATTAGAACGTTTGCAAGAAGTCGGTTTAGATGGAAAAGACATCAAATTCTTAAAAAACTTGTACTGGAACCAAAAAGCCAGAGTTAGGATCGAAGGTTCCACATCCGCAGAAGTAGAAATTAGGAGAGGAGTTAGACAGGGATGTGTTCTGTCGCCTCTGCTGTTTAATCTTTACTCCGAGTTTCTATTTAAAGAAGCATTGGAGGATTCCAAGGATGGAGTCAAGGTGAATGGCGTAAATATCAACAGTATCAGATACGCCGATGATACAGTGTTAATTGCGGATTCCGACTCAGGTCTACAACGACTCATCGACAAGACCAACTCGACCTGTGAGCAATTTGGTATGAAAATAAACATTAAAAAAACCAAAGTGATGTCAATCCGAAAAAACCAAAACGTACCTCAACCTTGCACAATAAATGGGCACATCTTAGAACAGGTCAATAGATTTAAGTACCTGGGATGTTGGATCGATAGCAGCCTAAATCCTGATCAAGAAATAAGATCGAGAATAGAACAGGCTAGAAAATCCTTCGAAAAAATAAAAAAAACTGCTTTGTGATTCTCGAATAAAACTCGAAATTCGACTACGTTTATCAAAATGCTACGTCTGGTCGACTCTTCTATATGCAGTTGAAACGTGGACCCTTAAAACATCAACCGTAAATAAATTGGAAGCCTTTGAAATGTGGATCTACCGGAGAATACTCAAAATTTCATGGACATCGCATACCTCAAACGAAGAAGTGCTGCATAGAATAGGCAAGGAAAGAGAACTTTTTAACACAGTAAAAGTAAGAAAAACATCATACCTAGGCCACATACTGAGAAATAATAAGTACCAATATGCCCAACTTATAGTGAAAGGAAAAATCGAGGGAAAGAGAGGCCTAGGAAGGAAAAGACTATCATGGCTCAGAAACATCCGACAATGGACAGGGCTAAATTTTGAACAGCTAATAAGAACAGCTGAAGATAGAGAAGAGTTTAAAATTGTAGTAGCCAACCTCCATTGAGGAGAGGGCACTTTAAGAAGAAGAAGGATAAGTAGACAACATTTTTTCCTTAATATGCGAGGAAAATCAAGCTTGAAGCTGAATCCAATTAGAAAACTTTATATCTAGTTTAAATAGATAGTCGGGTGATGAAAAGACACACATTTCAAATCAAAAAATGAATAACAAGTGTAGAGTAGACCGCTTTAGCAAATGCCTTTCAGTCAACACAGTCGCTAGATCTGAAAACGTCCTAACTGGAGATGCTAAGGTCTAAAACAACATAATCCACGAAGGAGACACTATGGCTGCAAAACAGGATTTCGTTTCCTCGCACAAATCACAGAAAAGGTTTCGCTCTTTAAACTTTTACCTAAAATACAGATGAAGGAATAACAGCACAGACTACTTGGAACGTATTCCAGGCTAAATGCAAGAAAAAAGGATATAAAATCTTCCGCTTAGTACGCAAAATTACTCTTAAAGCTTAAGAAACTATAAAAAAACTTCAGAGCTTAGTTTTCACTGGATACTGCCTTTAGACTAAAACATAGATCTTAAGATCTTCCAGTTCACAGTTTGGAAAGATCTATAAAGCCAAACGACCTTTTAGGTCTAGAATCTACAACATAAAACGATTAGAATTATTTGTTCTATTCAACAACGACAATATTTTTATTTTCATAACAAAATAAACACTTACATATAATTTTGCTTTTATCTTTTCACGACATTTGTAAAATTGTTTCCAAACTTCCACAAATCGTTCCCAAAACACACCGTAGTTTACTTAAAAATTAATCTGAAATATGGGCATTAGAAAAGTTCAAAGAAAATAATTCTCTCTCGCTTTTCTCCCAACAAAATAATTTTCTTTAAAGAAGAATTTCAAACTTCGATATTACATCTTTTTTGCCCTTTTCCATCGAGTCTGGCTTTACCAACTCGGTTATTGATAACATAACTCTGGAATTTAACTCGAAGTGGATGGAATTTTCCAAGACTTGGACTCGTGGAACGTCTGGAATGCTTTTTGAAACGGCTGTGAAATTAGCTGCAACGACGGAAACGATCGTAAAAGTTCAATAATCAATCAGTTTGACCGTTGGGCCGGAAAAATAGCCACCGCATATGACGACCTCCAGCGATAGAATTAAATTGAAAACAGTTAACTTTGTTTAAGAGCTTCTTCTTAAACGATTTTATATTTGAAACAAAAGAAACTTTTCTGGAATTAAGTCAGTATAATTGTGGATTAGGAACAATATTAGATTATAAATTGCTTTCAAGTTCAAACTTTTAAATAATTTATATTTATGGTGGCTGCTAGGACATAATATACAATTTTTTAAACACGAAAGTAAATCCTCGTGTATTAGTTTTCTCACTTAACTCTTTACGGACGAATCATATCAAGTGTAACTTCCCCGATAGCCGGATAGCATCAATACATTTTTTAATGTTCGTGTTTTTATATCCGAATAAATTTGTTCAATGTTTTATATACGTTAGCACTTGCGTATACAGGAAGAACACTTGTTTAATTTGGGAATAGACCTTTTAGTTTCCTTTTCATATACTGCTGCTGTTTTCTTGAAAATACGTATGTAGCACATGTTGTCAAATTCCGTTTTGTATAGTTTTAATTCACGTATTTCAAATTCCATTATGTGTAAGGTTTTAATCTACACATTACAAATCTTTGATTATAAAGAAACTTTAAGCAGTCTTAATTAAGTACACCAAATATCGCTTTCTCTGTAATAATAATGGCTTGAGATTAAAGTTTGTGTAAATTAGATCGCGGAGACAAAGTTTTTTGAAACCATTCTCGTTATAGTTCTTGGAGATCACGTACTGCTATTTAAAGCGGTACCGGGTTTTCGCCGTATGGCAATTGTTTTGTTTTGAGTTTGTCAATGTAAGTTTTTACGTTTTTACCTTTTTTATATGTACCTTGTAACGGCATACAATAAATGTGCTAAATATTTAAATGATGGGGATCTAAGCAAGGAAAACACCTGTTATCATTTTTATTTTTCTTCTACATGTACACAATGCAGTACAGCGTTAGTGATTTTTGAGATGGTATATCCCTTACCTTGATCTCCTAATTTTTCTTCTGTTCAATTTTTTTACGTGCTAGTAAGGATGTCCAAAAAACCATTCCCACATCTCTTCACCTATGGTACATGTAACACTGTACATTATTTGTTGTGTTACTCCTAGACTCTTGAAACTTTACCAGAGGTTTCACTTTGTGTAAGAAGGTAAACTGTTAAATTTGGGATCAACAGATCTTCTTCGTATCGTCTTACATTTTTTCTCAATGGACTAGTCCTAGTAATTTGAAACTTAGTACGTAGGTTCTTCTTTGTGTAACGAAGAAATCTGTTAAATTTGGGGTCCATTGATCTTCATCTTCTTATAATATTATGATTATTTTCTTAAAGGTAAAGTACAAGTGTCCTGAAACTTGGTACATATATATGGTGCTCATGTCTATGGAAGAACCCTGTAGAATTTGAGATAAGTAGGACTTTTGTATGCCATATTTCCATGGTATTTTTTTACAGAGAAGGTATAGAGTCTTAAAACTTCTGTTGGTTTACGAACAAATCCGTTTGAATTTGGAATCAACAGGTTTTCTATTTCTGCATCTCGTAGGGTTGATACTTTGTTCGCACGTTCCTCCTGGTGAAATCAAAAATTCCATTTAATTTAAGTCAATAAAAGAAGTCTCCCATTTTCTTATTGTTCATATATATATATATATATATATATATATATATATATAATATATATATATATATATATATATATATATATATATATTATTATATATAGGCATGTACATATATATATATATATATATATATATATATATATATATATATATATATTATATATAGACTTCTTCTTCGTGTGCCTTATCCTTTAATGACATTGGCGATTATCACGGCCCATTTTACTCAGCAATTCTGAAGAGTTCTGTTGTTGTTTTTTACTCCACTCTTCAAAATTTTTCATCGAGGATGTGCGTCGTCCCCTGGTCCTCCTTTTTCTTTCAATTTCCCTTATATAACCAATGACAGCAAATAATATTTTTCATTTCTTAGTATGTGACAAAAGTAACTCAATTTTCTTTCAGTTATAACGGTTAGTATTTATTTTTCTTTTATATATAGAGAAGCCATTTCAAAACTGAAACAAAGCCCCTGGTATGGACAATCTTTCTGCTGAACTCTTTAAAAATGGTGGTGACACGCTTATAAAACACATGCATAAATTAGTAAACGAAATCTGGCAACGGAAGGAAACGCCCGCAGCCTGGAAATTAGGTGTAATGCACACTCTTCACAAAAACAGAGATATAATGATGCGTGATAATTATAGAGGCATCACCCTACTTAACGTGGCATATAAAGTTTTATCTAACGTGTGGAACTACTAGTGTGGTTTCTGACCCAGTAAATCAACAACGGATCAAATCTTCACAGTCAAGCAGATTCTTGAGAAAACGTTTGAGTTCGGAGGAAAAACACCAACCACATATTCGTGGATTTGAAAGCCGCATACGACTCAGTCAACAAACAAAAACTTCTACAAGCTATGGTGGAATTTCAAATGCCGCTTTAACTTGTTCAACTAACGGAACTTACACTCACAGGCGTAGAGAGTATAGTCACAATTAAAAAAGACTTTTCAAGATCCTTCCATTGTAAAAACGAACTGAGACAGGGAGATGGACTGTCATGTCTCTTATTTCACCTTGCACTAGAAAAAGTAATTCGAGAGTGCCATATTTTAGGGCCACAAAATCTCTGATCGACGCATTTCGATCATTAAGGGCGTCTGCAATCAGAATGGGATTAAAAATAAACGCATATAAAACCAAGTATATGAATTGTACTAGATCAGGCAACCAGATACCTAGAGTAATAATTGATGATCTAGATCTGGAAGGTGTGGACACCTTCGTCTAACTGGGCTCGCTGCTGACCAAAGACAACAATGTCAAGGAAGAAATTAAAAGAAGAATAGTGCTTGCCCATAAGTGCTATTATGGCTTGAGGAAACGGATGACCATAAAACTACCCAAAAAAATTAAAGTGACCATATATAAAACATTAATAAGGAAAGTGTTAACATACGGGTCAGAAACGTGGTCACTTAGACAGAATGACCAAGAATTGCTTAAACGTTTCGAGAGAAAAATTGTAAGGAAAATATATGGAGGAGTCCAAGAGAACACAAGTTTTGGGGAACCTGACGTTATAAAATATATTAAATTAGCACGCCTTCGATGAATAGGACATGTATTAAGGCGAGATGAAAATGCAACGATCAGAAAAATTTTCGGCCGAAGAGGACCGGTGGGAAGACGAGCCAGAGGAAGACCAAAACTTAGGTATCAAGATAACATAGAGGATGATCTAAAATCCATCGGAATTAAAGCATGGAAAAGAGTTGTCAGACACAGGGGTGAATGGAAGATTGTTCTGAAGAAGGCTTTGGCTCATAACGAACTGTAATTCCACTGATCATGATGATTTATTTTTCTTTTATCATCTTTCTTAACGTTTCCGTGTTTGTTTTGTGTTAAGAAAAAGCTATTCTCTCTCAATAAAATTAACAAACCAGCCAGGAAACATAATTTTAACTTAGCAAGTTTACAACTCTAGAAATTTGAATGTAACTATGACATTTACAAAGTTTATTCTAATTTGTTGCTTCTGAATATATCTCTAAACTCATTTTTTATAAATTCTATATACAAGACAACATCATCTAATCTTCTCTGAACACCTAAGCAGATAAATGTACTGTATATTCTGTAATGCTGTTCACATAAAACAAATTTCACACGAGGATCATTGATAAGCAAATTATGTAATCACTTAATAATAAATTAAATAAACTATGTTTGCTTTGAAATTTGGTAGATTTGCTTTACGTTTGAAAAACAATCAAATCTTTATAAGATGAGCCTCAAATATAATTTTTCCAGGCTAGCAAGAAAACTGTTTGTTTTTCAGATTACCAGCCGTCCAACAATAGAACGTATCTTGTGTTTTAACAAAATCTGACGACAGATTCGTTAGTTTCGGATAGTCTCGCCATGGAGCATCATCCAACATCAGCATCGTCTATATAACTGAATTACAAGGGGTTCGTGCGACGATGTCGCTATGGCAACCGCTAACAGGATTTTATCACACACACACGCCAATGTCCTAAATCTTGCTCTGGCACTGTTCTAAGAGAACACGGTCTTGTTTTTGGGTAACTGAGCGGGAGAAATAATCGGAAAACATTTAAATTTAACAAGATTTTAATGAACATTTAAGATTTAAAATTGAATTAAAAGCTCATTACACATTAATTGCTTTACACATTGAGCCTTCTTAGAATATTAACTCGGCATATTTTGTCCATTCTTATTGCTTTAGATCGAATCATACTTCTTAAGAAATATTTAAGACTACTAATTCAACCTCTTAAGGTGTTTTCCTGGATTTTTTCCTCATGATTTACTATCAAATCACTAAGAGGAGAATTTAACTGTCATCTTATTAAATACGAAACACATGCTATAATTTTGCTGACGGATATTCTCGAGTTAAAGTTGATTATATGTAATCGAATTAACTATTTTACAATAGGGTCGTCCCAGGACGCTACATTGGCAATATCATTGCATTGGCAACATCAGTCGTTTACTTTAAAATGTATAATATATGTCTGAATTGTCAATGTACAAGGTATGGCTATTAAATAACGAGACAGCTTATGAAAAAGAGTTTTATTTTAAAAATTATTCTACAATCGAATGCTCTCCTTCAATATATTCCCATTCCCTCGCCACACACCGTTCAATTCGTTTTTTCCATTGCTCAAAGCAATACTGGAAGTCTTCTTTTGTTTTGTTTTGTGGAGCTTTTAGGAGCTCCGACGTTTTTCGTTTTACCTCTTCCATCGACTCGAACCAGATCCCTTCTAAGGCCGGTTCTGATCTTCGGAAATAGGGAAAAGTCACGGGGTGCTAAATCAGGTAAGTATGGCGGGTTTTCGAACACTGGAATGCCTCTAGTAGCTAAATAACGTTTCACAGACAGCGCGTTATGAGCAGGTGCGTTGTCCTGGTGCAAGATCCACGGCTTGTTTTTCCACAAAACTCCGGCCAGCGTTTCAAGTCGTAAGTTTGGTTTACAGTTTAACCCTCTGGAACCCATTTAGTCATCACGATGCCGTTAATGTCGAAAAGAAAAACGATTAGCATGGCTTTAAATTTTTAGTTCGACATTCTTGTTTTTTCATTCTTGGCGCTGCAGGAGTTTTCCAGTGCATGGATTGTCGCTTAGTCTCTACACATTGAAACTGCATATTTGAATATCTAGTTTCATCGCAAGTAATGATCTTTTCCATTAACTCAGACTCTTCATGTAACCTCTCAAGAAAATCTGAGCAGATCTGTTAACGGACGAGCTTTTGGACCGGGGTCAAATTTTTTGGGACCAACTTCGCACATACTTTCTTTTTGTTCAATTCGTCATATAAAATGTTTCCGAGAGTTTCTTTATAGGAGATTACAGTTTCAGCAATCATCTGAATGCTCATACGACGGGCTCCGCTCACAATCTCATTTATTTTGGTCACTGGTTGCGAAGTTGAAACAGACACAGGTCGACCTGGACGTTGGTCATCTTCGGCGCTTTCTTGGCCTTCAGAAAACCGTTTGTACCATTCAAAAACAAGCGCACGGGATAGAGAATTCTCACAATAGGCCTCTTTTAACAAATTATAGCACTCAGTAGGAGTTTTTTGTATTTGACGAGCAATTTCACAATCCGTTGCTCATGGTTTTCGTCACACATTGTTATCGGCACGAGAACGAAACACGTTCTTATCTAACGTCTACAGAAAAATAACTACTACAGCGACAAAAACGTGTTTTTCACCAAGTAATAAAAATCAAAATTTATTTAATTAATTAATTTGTTTTTTTTTTGAACGACTTTTAAGTGGAAACTGAAACATTAATAAACTTTATTTTACACTTTAATTGTGGCTTATTCCTATTAAAATAGTAATTGCTTTAACATATCACAACAAAATAGCTTCAGAAAAATATTTAGCAATAGTGATCTTGGCAACATAGAACATACGGCGCAGTAACGAGTAGAGATGGAGTAATCGAAATGATTCGAGAAGATAATATCGTGTTGTAAATGAACAATTTATTTAAATTAGAAACGCTCGTTTTATTTAAAATCGTTACAGTATTTTGTTTACTGCACAAGAGCGTAATGGTTCTGCATTGTGTTGGAAAAAACCTATTATGAATCACCGATAACTACTATTTTTTAACGCATCACTAGTATTTTCTTCATTTCGAAAAATGATTGTAGCAGAGACTTTGTGATCGGTTATAAAAGCGTGTTTCTTTTTTACCAGGATAGAACAAAACTAATCAACGTTTTTATGGATAACTAATGTTCCTCTATGAGATAGCCTGCAAATGTATGTTAAATAGTCTAATTATGCCAATCACACGAGAATACTTTATTCTTAACATAATTTCAACATAAGGAATGGAATATCTTTTATCAAGCATTATTGACGCTAGTGTTTCTTTCTCCACCGTTATATTTCTCTGACGGCTATTTTGTCTTCTTTGAACACTCCTAGATTGACTAGACTGTGCAACTGTTACAACTTCAACAAAATGATGTGATATCAACAATCATAAAATACGTTTCATAATTAATTCTTTTAATTGATAAATAATTTTTAAAGGGATTTTAAGTCCGTTATGGCGCCAAGAAGAGCGTACTAGTTGTAAAATTAATTTTAACATTAATTACATATCGTAGTCTCTCTGTATATTTACAACATTGCCATATCTTAGTCTTTAAATCTTCCAAACTTCTTAATATGTATACTAGAATGCTATTAGAGCTTAATAAAAAAGATAACGGGGAAATGCTCGTGCAAATGTCATCATTCTTATGTGGATTGTAGAAAGTAATGAGGAATTTCAATTAGGATCCTTGTCTTAACCCCTTACCAAAACCGTCTTGAGCACGTCCTTGTAGTTAAGAGGATGGCGCGACGAAAATGGTCATCTCAGCGAACGCATTCATAAATACCGCTGATTATTGAAACGACCATTTAAATTCGAAGAATGGGCTATTGAACATTGCGGATACCTGTACCGGAGCAAAAGAACACATGTTCCTTTTGTAAACTAAAATATGGTTGTCGTTGCGATATAATTCCCATTAAATGTTAATGATACGGTGGAATGGCTCGCAATTTAATGTAAACACGCGGTACCATTTCGCCAAACTTTAAGGAAATTCGACAGCCGCAACAGCTTTGTTCCGACCAATGGATTTACTATAAAAGAAATTCCTGAGAAAACATACCGAGAAGAAACGGAATCGTTCCGAAACAAATAAACAGTCAATTTACTACACCTAATGACGACAACTGTACAATGAAAAACTTTAGAAGCGTCCATTTTTCGATCCACGGTATCAATAAGAAAATTATATATCAAGTAGTTAAACAATTTTACAAACCATAAACACTTTTTTTTACAAACAAACGTTTTTTTTTACAAACCATAAAATGTATAGGTAGGTAATCGATGTTAATGAGGCAATATTATTATTTTTCTGTTGTCCCAGTGTTATTATTTTCGTCTGAGGTCATTGTATTTCAAATGATAAAGGATAAACGTTCAGTTTCTCTTTGGCAATTTCTCGTTTTAAAAGCTTCCAAACATTGTTTATGGGATTAAGGTCAGGAGAATTTCCCAGCCAATCCAAGAGAGGAAAACCATTCTCAAACAACAATTTTTTCACTAAGTTAGCAGTATGACATTCTTACATAGATATGCATTCATCATTATTAAACCATTCATGTACTAGAGATATCAGTATGCCAGTCTTCAATATTGATATGTATCGATCTTGTCGCATTATCTTCTTAACTATTTGAAGTCTGTCCCTTACCGCTAATGGTACATTAGCTACCGCTAATGGTACATTAGCATTATTATCACCAATATCTTTAATATATATGTATATCATCATCATCATCATCATGTGCAGCTTTGTCGACCGTTTCCAATTACGGTGCAGCCTCCCTTATTTCAATGTTATTCTATGTTCTTATTAGTATTCGACGATGTCTTAGTTATTCGTTGTTCTTGTAATTTGCGCTCATTTGCGTCCATATTTTTCTATCTTGTGCTATTCGAGACCACGTTGTTCCTGTTAATTTTCTTATATCATAATCCCATCTGAGATTCGGGCGCCTCTTTGGTCTCTTAGCGTTCCTGGGATACCACATAGTTGTTCTAGTGGTCCATCTGTTGTCTGTTTGTCTTGCTATATGTCCTGCCCATTGCCATTTCAGGGATTTTATTCTTTGGATTACATCAGTCACCTGGGTTTGCCTCCGTATCCATTCAATTCTTTTACGATCTCTCTTTGTTATCCCTAGCATACATCTTTCCATTGCTCTTTGAGTTACTTGGAGTTTCGACGTTATTTCTCTCTTTAATATCCAAGTTTCACATCCATACGTCAATACGGGTAATATGCATTGATCAAATACTCTCTTCTTGAGGTATGGTGGCATTTTGAACTTGAAGACTATGGAGTTTCGTCCGAATGCTGACCACGCTTGTTTTATTCGTCTGTTGATTTCCGGAAGTAGTGATCTCGATTTATGTATGAGCTGTCCCAGGTATATGTATTCGTTTACTACTTCTAGCGAGGTTTCATTAATTTTTATTTATATTTTTATTATAATTTTATTATAAATTAATAAAAATTAATAAAAATTAAAAAAAAAATTAAAAAAAATATATGTATATATATATATATATATATATATATATATATATATATATATATATATATATAATACAGTGTTAGTTTACCTAACACATTCACGTAAATACTTTTCTTCAGGTTTTCTTTTAATATATTGAGCTTTATTGGTTAGTATTTCAAAGATACTTTCGTCACTGAAGCAAACCTGTTAAAAAAAGTACGAAAATAATTGTATTTTAATCATCTTTTACAATATATAAACATATCAAACCTTTTTACAGTCATATACAATAAAGTTCATTTATTTTTTGCCCAAAATAGTCTTTTTTTCTTCATATTTTCTGTCAGAAGCGGCTTCCTAGCTGGACGTCGACTTTTGAACCCCTATCCATTACTTTTCGAAGCAAACTACGCGTTTATAGTTGGACGCCAGTTTCAGTAAACTTTTCTCTAATTAAACTTTGATGGTATACAAGGCAAATATCGAACACAGTAATTAATTAAATCTTGCCCAAGTACTTTCGATCAATAGATCATCCTCAGGGGCATTTCGTCAGTTGTGGCCTATCCGACATGAGCAGAATGTCATACATGTAAATTTAGACATAACAATACAATACACAAAGACAAACAAACACTTTAAAAGTCATTCAGAATTCATTCTGTCTCCGGCTTCTATATAACATGTAGCTTCTCCATTTTTTTAAAAATTTTAAAGTGTTTGTTTGTCTTTGTGTATTGTATTGTTATGTCCAAATTTACATGTATGACATTCTGCTCATGTCGGATAGGCCACAATTGACGAAATGCCTCTGAGGATGATCTATTGATCGAAAGTACTTGGGCAAGATTTAATTAATTACTGTGTTCGATATTTGCTTGTATACCATCAAAGTTCATTTATTCGAACATTCAACCTTATATTGATTTTTTTCTCTAATTGTTTTGTTTTTTTGTGACCTATCCTCTTTTAAAATTTTGATTAAATTTCGAACTTTACGTGGTGTAATAACTTGCTTTCTCCCACATTTACCCCTTAAGTTTTGGCGTTAAGTCACAAATGTCTTGGAAATCTGGATTTTGGAAGCAATTTGGCGTTGGGAAAGATTTCCATGCAATGAAAGTGCTTTAATTTTTTCATTTTTTTAGATGACATATCTTTTTTCTCCTTCATGTCCAAAACAAGGCAAAATTAAAACACCATGTTAAAAACAAACGTTTTTTTTTAACCATAAATTTAAATTAATAAAGTGTTAAATTGTAATAGTAATATTTAGAAAACTTAACTATTAATAAATTATTTCAAATAAAACCTATTTTGACTTCACTTAAGCTCTATTAATGAACCATAGGATACGCGCCCTTTCTCTAAAATGATGACTAAAGAAATTGATATAAGGTTGAATTCTCGAATAAATGAACTTTGATCAAATGAAAGGCAGATATCGAGTACAGTTTTATTAATTAAATCTTGCCCCAGTACTTTCACTTCCTAGAGCATCTTCAGGGGCATTTGGTCAAATTTTAGGCTATCCAACAATTGTAGAATGTCATAGACTTAAAATTAAACCTACAGTTGAACATAATGCCGGGTCCAGACCAAGCAGACAAAACAAAAACATTTATGTTTCGCGACAAAGTGGCGACAAATTGAAAACATTTGTTGAGACATTTCTGAAACAATTTTGTTTTGTTTGCAGATTTGAAAACTTTTTCAGGTCCCGTCTCAGGTCGGTAAAGATCAAAAGGTCTGTGTTTTGTCTGTGTTTTTGACGACAAGTTGTCGACGCAGTGTGGACGCGTGTGCGTGCCAAAACAAGTTAAGCAGTAGGAGAAATAGAATGTACAATTTTTATCAAAATCAAGTGTATTTTTCTGTTGTGTAGTGATTAAATAAATACTAGTGTATTTTTCTAAACATGTCGGGGGACAAAAAGTGGAATACACAAGATACATGCAAGTTAATAGAACTTTACAGGGAGCATCCGATATTATGGGACCCTAAAAATAAAGATTATAAAAATCGCTACAAGAAAGCCGATGCATTAAAGGAAATTTCTTTATCGCTAAATGTGCCACTAAATGATGTTGAAAAGAAAATAAAGAATGTTAACAACCAGTATGCTAGAGAAAGACGACGTTTGGGTTTTCGTTTAGCAACCTGGGATGATGATGAGAGCAAAAAAAAACAACTTGAGGCTAGCAATAAATCTTCAGTTTCATTTTTTTCTTGATTAAAACGCCACATGGTTAACCAACACTAATCACAACAACAACGTCAAAAACTGAATTTTGTTTTTATATTTTTTTGTTCTGGTGTAGACAGTTTGTCTCAATTTTGTTTTGTCTGTTGACGACAAATTTTGTCGTCGGTTTATCGTGTTTTTGTTTCAGAATTGTGTTTTCGTTTTGTCTGCTTGGTCTGGACCCGGCATAACACTACACTAAACAAGGACAAACAGTTTAAAATTAGTTAAAATAGTGGAAGCTAGATTCTGGTCGGCAGGAGGAAAAATAAATGTTGCCATGAATAGAAAATATTTTACAAGTAAGGTACTTACGATGTTACCATTAATATGTAACCATAATTAAAGTCAATTTTGCTTTTATTTATGCTAAAATAAAAAGGCTTAATATAAAATCTTTGAATACGATGAGTGGGTCTAATATATATAGCGATAAAGCTTATAGAATACTTTTACAGCTTCTATTTTATCGTACATACTACACACTACTAATACATAACATAATTATTGTCCCTTTCGAAATGTATTTACGCGCTCATGAACGAATTCTTGGTAAATCTCTCGTTTCTATTTGACGCTTTTCACCAAAGCAAATTCAACTGTCGTGGTCTAATCCCAAAAGTCCACGACGGTGACCGCCACTTATGCAGATTATACATGAATCCTTCTTCGACGGCGAATTTATAACGATAAGCGTATTAATTGCGGAGAGAACCCTTACAATTAACGGCGGGCTCTTTGTCAAAGGTCATTGTAAACCCATTATAACAGTCACGTCGTAATATGTATCCGCAAACATATGTGGCTAATGCAAATGCTTGTCTAATATAGTTAGTAAACAATTTTGTTAACGATGCTTCAAATAATGTGTTGTATTTAGATAGGTTTCCCGATTGATGATACAGTAGGGATGTCAAAACTCCCATGACTATTTCAGATAACCATCGTTAGTTATTTTTATATTAAAGAAAACATTTTCCCAATCTAGAGAATCGTAATATTCTTTTGAATATTATATTCGTGTCTATTTCTTGAATACCAATATAGGCCATAACAGGGCAACAGTGTAAGGGTGTTATTTTTTTAATATACAAGGTGCGACATTAGTGCGAGGAAGTGCAATTTTTCATTAGTCGGAAGAGATGCGAACTTATTAATATATATTTTGTCAATCTCTCACTTAATTAATGTTATAGTTTTTTGTCATATATATTTTGTCAATCTCTCACTTAATTAATGTTATAGTTTTTTGGTTTTTTTAGAATTTAAAAACAATAAAACTGCTTAAGATTGTGAGTATTGACTTATTTTCTATATACTAGTATTATGGAATCACATTGGCAACCTTTTGTTCATACTAATAAATACTATTGTAATTGAAGAAAATGAATTAAATTTAATTCCTAATATCATTGAGATTTCGCATATTAGTAAGAGGGAAATTGTACAATCTTTTGAAATTAGATATTATACATTTATTAAGATCAACAGCCTTGAAGGCCTAGGGCTAAAAGAATTAATTTTTCCTTACAATTACTATTACATGTTATATTATAATGATATATCCTATACTACTATAATATATACAATATGACATTTGTTTATATAAAACACTTAATACTACCCTTAGTATTCCTTATATTCTTTCTATACATTTCTTCACCACTTACTTCCATTATTGTTTTCTGTCCAAAGCTTTTTCTTTCCAGTTTACAATATTACTTTTTTAAGTCTTCATATACGCTGTCCTTCCATCTCCTTCTTGGTCTTCCTATTCTTCTTTTTTGTATTGGTTTATGTAATAGCACCATTTTTGGCATTCTCGCCTTTCCCATTCTTTCGATGTGCACTAAGTATTGTATTTTCTGTGCTTTGATTGCCGTCGTTATTTTTGGTTCATTATATAGTTCTTCAAGTTCCTTATTATTTCTTCTTCTCCATTGTCCATCTATTTTCACGCTTCCATATATTGCTCGTTGTATTTTCCTCTCCCATTTTTCTAAAAGCTCGATTTCTGATTTTTTAAGCACCCATGTTTCACATGCATCTGTAGCTGTAGGTCTGATAACTGTTTTGTAGATTCTCATTTTTGTTTTTCTTGAGACATATTTGGATTTCATTAATGGACGTAATGCTCCATACTTTTTGCTTGCTTTTGCTATTCTTGCTTTTGTCTCCCCTTCCCCATATCCCTTTTCATCTACTTTTACAACCAGGTAAGTAAATTCTGAAACTCTTTTAAACGCGCATGAATTTTCTCCTTCTACCTCCATGTAAAATTGTCTTCTTTTTCTTTATTTCGCTTTTGTGGTATTCCCATTAAGACGTAAATATCCAAATTCTGAAGTACCCTCAGGAAAAGCTTCCTACGAACTTAAACGTTACCACAAAATTTGAAAAATACGTTATCGCAAGAGATGTGAATCTTATCTAAATATAATTTTATCTTCAAAAGAAAACGCACCATCAATTCTATATAAAATGTATACTACGTTTTTCGGGTTACGTCCCAAAGACTTTACCCGATATTTTAACGCAGTATAAACATTATGTATTAGTCTTTTATATATTAATAATATTGTATAATTCTTAAATATATTAATGTCAGAACTTAAAATAGTTTGTTAATATTCTTTAAACAGAGCACATTTCCCTCGATTCACTAAACTACTAATGTTGCATGTGAATACTTAAGGGTTAAATTATATAACTATGTTATAAAAACAGTAACAATACACGGATTCAAGACTTTCTAAACTACTTTGTTTACGTGAACTTCTCTTTTAAAAAGCCATTTGCGGTAAATTACCAGCGTGAACCTTTACAAAGAAAAAACCGAGTCACACATTTACCCATTAAGACAGAACTAATGGACTTTACACACCGACCATTTCGTTTCCATATCTCGTACTTTTTATCTAAATTGCCATTATTATCTTCAATTTCCTCTACTTTGCTATGGATGGAAAGAAACACAATAGTAACTGGAACTTTCCCAGTCAAATCTGAAATGTGCGAGTGTCAAAGCGGAGCAACTCAGTAATTAGTTGAGGTGGTAAAAATTGTTGTCATAACAATTAATTGCTTTGATGTTTGATGGGAAAAAGGGAAAATACAACGTAAGTTGATTACCACTCGGGTGAACTACAAAACAATGTTCAATTAATAATGATTTATTACAAACTTCTACTAATTTACAGAAATTTTACAAGAAATATTATTTATTACAAGGTGAAGTCAAACAATGGGAATACTGGATGGTTAATAAATAAGTAGTATTTCTGTAATGTAATGTACATAGTGATGTTTGTCATAAAGAAATAATGAAATCGACGTAAATTATCATTAGGTTCATCATCTTTTTCATAATAAGAACTGTCATAACAACCCTTAATTTGTAGGTTTCAGTTTGTCGCAGATTTTTGAGATATTGAGAGTTACTGATAAATGTAATTAGAAACATTTTATTTGACAGTTTAAATTCTAGCTAAAAATATAGATGTTTCATTGAATGAATGTATTCATTCAATGTATTCAAAATATAGATATTGATTGAATTAGGAGAGTAATTCAGACTTCTCGGACGAAAATATCGATGACAACGAAGATATTTCAATTGTCGACCACGAATATTCAGAAGATAAAAAAACTACATATACGTATGGTAAAAATATACTTAGATGGTATCAAACTGGTGTCTTGTACAAGAAAAGACAACAATAATGAAAATTATTCCTGTACTAAACGAGGAAACACGAACATGAGATAAACTGGATTTTTTTTATATATTTTACATATAGTTAGTTGCCTCTTTTAATTTAACAGTTATCGACTAGCCATAAATACAGTTTAATTTTTAGTATTTTACAGTTTTACACAATCTTCTAAAATGTTTCAGTTTTTTTACCCAGTTTTTTTACTTCTGTCGTTTTCTGTTACGTTTTTCATAAATTAAAGACATTTTATTACTGAATATAATATTTAGCACATTTAGACCGTTGAATACGATTATTTTTTTAATATTAATATCTTTCATTAAAATGACAAAAAGATATACGTATTAAGTATATACAATCATTTGTGAGACCTTTCTATTTGTGTTCAAACAAGTGACCTTTCCGATTAAGGGTCATGGTTAAGGGTCTATATCAAACTACCATTGTAAATTCCGACACCAGACTTTTCTGCAGTTTGAAACCCATATGTGTACCAGGTCTAACCCAGCAACCTGAGTTGTATATTTCCTCTGTTCCATACTTCCCGTGGACAGGTTCTTTGAGGCCTGTATCTTGGTACTAACCCTTAAAATGATGTACAGAAATGAGAGGTCGAGTAGAGCCTCCTTAGCTGCTCTTAATGTGCCCTCAAAGCCCCCGTTATTCCCAGCAAGCAAGTTTTTGTACTTTGCTGAACTTAAAGATGACACTTTTTTGCTACACCTTTGGCTAGTTTACCACTGCTACACATGATATTGTTGGTTTTACCACAATGTTACAAATCAAATATAACATGTCTGGTGTTAAACTCCACATTTTTCTATAGTCTTGCTACCATCGATGTAGTCACTAGCCTCTTGGGTATTCTTTCAGCAGATTTAGACTTATAAACTCAGGTTTATATATTTGAAGTCCAATAGTGACACTATAGTCTTCAGTAATGGTGCATATATTATAAGGCTCTTCAGCATACAGTCTACATACTTCCAGCTTGTTTCCTTTATTCATGACAGTCGAATCCTCCTTGCTTTGTAGACAATTAGCCGACAATTATTTGAATATTAAGTAGTTACTTAAGCATAATTAATAGCATTATTTTAGACAAAATTATTAACGAAAGATCTATTAACAACATAAGAAATGCAGGTGACACCGTGATTATAGCAAGCTCTGCTGAACAACTCCAATTACTGCTAAACAAAACAAACAGTTTCTGTGAAAAATATGGACTAAAAAGGAATATAAAAACACCAAATACAGGATAATAAAAAAAACACAAAAATATCAACAAACGTACATTTGGGAAATATACCGATAGAAAGGGTTGATAAATACAAATACCTAGGAACCTGGATTTCAGACAATAATGGTCAAACAACCGAAATAAGAGCCAGGATATATATAGCAAAAAATGCGTTTCTAAAAATGAAAACAATTCTCTGCAACAAAGACCTGAGATTAGAACTGAGAGTAAGAGCACTGAGATGCTACGTATTTTCGATACTACAATATGGACTTAAAAACTGGATATTGAAGCAAGAACACATAAATAAGTTAGAGTCCTTTGAAATGTGGTGTTACAGTAGGATGCATAGAATAGCATGCACAAAGAAGAAAACTAACACGGAAGTATTGCGAAATGGGCAAAGAATGCGAAAAAATAAACACAATAAAAATAAGAAAGTTACAATATCTGGGAAACGTAATGAGGGGGCAGTGATATGAACTACTAAGGCTGATAATACAGGGAAAAATAAGAGGAGGAAGGAGTATAGGAAGAAGGAGAGTGTTATGTTTGAATAATGTAAGGGACTGGTTTAAATGCAGTTCTATTGAACTCTTCAGAGCAGCAGTAGATAGAGTAAAGACAGTGATGATGATATCCAACCTCCAATTTGGAGACAACACTTAAAGAAAAAGAAGACAAAATTAACAATCAATAATATTACGGCTTTATTATTATTTATACATAATTTCTTAAAACAACAAATAAATTTCGATAGACAGAATTACGCACCACATCATTAATTTTCTGGGACGCTGTTGGATGCAGAATGGATCAAGTGTCAAAAGTTATTGAAAGAGGTATTTACTGCCTTGAAGCTTTGTGGCTAAATACTCACAAAGGAATGTTAAGAAAAACAAACAAGGTTGGGTACCGGTTATCCTTATTTTCATCTTTTGAAATATGGTATTACCGTAAGTAATTTGTAAAAGAACCGCATGAATAAAAACTAATTGTTTCCTAATTATTATTATGCATCTGATAAACAGAATGTGTTCCCGCTTTAAAAATCACAATTAGTACTTTTTATGGCATTTTTATGAGTATCTTTTACAGTTTGCAGAATTTTAAACACTAAAAACCACTAAATCTTACCTATGAGTTGCTTTGTTTAACAGTTGTGGTAATTTTCTCAAGAGTTCAATAACATTTTATTTTCTGCAAGACGAGGAAGCTTCTTTCATTAATTTTACAACAAAATATGGCCCGGCCGTAGAACGACAAATCATAAAGTGCATGCAGCATAAAAGACCCGCTCGGTTTAATTTCCCACTGCAATTCATTTCTGTTACGAGGGCTGTTGATAAAGTTTCAAAATACGACAATAATTTTAAGTCATTAAAAAACACATTTTGACTTATGTTTCAACTAAAAATATAAAAGAAAAAATCACATAGGTATAGGTATTGACCGAATAGGTTTTTAGTCATCATTATTGTTGTTATATATCTTTCATGTTGAGAAGCTTAAATTGATAATAATAACAAATCAACCATATAACATTGACTACATTAATTTCGAAGTTTTTTTAGTTGTGTATTAATGAAAGCATAAACACCAACCACAAACACAAAATTTTTTATAGACTAAGCAGGCAACTTAAAAAAAGTCTAACTCTAACATGAAAACCAAAATCGTGGTCATTCTAAAGTCCTCCTAAAAAAACCACGTTCAATGAATGAGAATAGAATCTGGAGTGGTCGATATAACAATCATCTATATAATAAACAAAAAGAAATAACTAAGGCTAGAGATGGCCTTATAATTATAATTATAATCACTGCAATAAAATTTAGGTACCTTTAACGAACAGGAAATCTTACCAGAGCAAGCTAAACTTATCCTACACAACGTATTCGATCGGCCATCTTCTTCTAGTTCCATGACCGCTATCGATCGTTGGATATCATGTTGGCTACCATATTCGCTATCGTGACTTTATTGACAGCAGCTCTAAATAACGATGTAGTTGATTTTCCATACCATTGCCTTAGATTTTTCAGCCATGATGTTCTTCTTCTACCAGGACCACGATTACCTTGGATCTTTCCCTGAATGATCAAATGTAAAAGATCATATTTTTCAGGGTGTCTCATAATATGACCGAAGTATTCCAGCTTGCGTTTCTTTATTATATTGACCAGTTGTGTTGTTTGGTTCAGCCGTCTAAGGACCTCCTCATTTCTAACTCTGTCAAATAGATCGGCCATAGATCAAGGTTAAGCTGGAGAGATAATGTAGATGAGGATGCCAGAAAGATCGGTGTTCCTAACTAAGCAGCAAGGAATGAGGAAGAAAAAAGCTTAGGACGGTCGAGACACAAATTGGGTCGTAAATCCGTAGATGTTGATTATTATGATGACTGCATGAAATATTTTCATATTTTCATATTATATTTAGGGATGTTGGAGACAGCACTGACCCTTCTTATTCTATTCACAGTAGCTTGAAATAGGTCAGTTGAGGTTAGACCAGTTCATTTCCTAAGATTGGACAGCAAGGATATATGTCTGAGTCAGATAGGAGGCGATAAAATCCTTGGTGGATAATATACGAGAAACGGAAAAACTGCCAAAGGAATGCAATGCAAGTATAATGATACCCATTCACATAAAAAGGTGACAAGTGCAGTATGAAAGCACTGCAGGGGTATCAGACTGCGACACATAATAGGCAGGCTACTATCCTCGGGAACAACAAGTGCGGCTTACATCCGAGAAAATCAACAGTAAATCAGATTTTCACTATAGGACAACTGCTAGAAAAAAGGTGAGAAATCAATAAAGATGTCCACTAGTTGTTTATAAATTTCCGACAAACTTATGACGGCATCCTAAGTGATTTTGTGTGGATGGCCATGGAAAGTATAGGGGTACCATGAAATATTATTAATTTAACTAAAATAGGTAACGAAAATTCAACGGCTAAGGCCAAAATAGAAAAATATACCATGTAAAGTGTATCTATAACCAGTGGTTACAAAACAAGCTGACGCGACGGACCATCATCAGTACTTTTTAACATTGTGTTCCATGTTGCCGTCAAAGAAGCAGCAACATAAAGCTGGAAATGTTCTTAAACCAGGGCCTCGCGATGATTCCGGCATACTCTGACGACAAAGACACTCTAGTCAGTAGTACCACCAAAAAAGGAAATATTTGTGCAAATATAATAGAACAAATTAAAAAAAGAGAAAATATATGCACATCAACTGTAGGGCAGACGAAGACAGAATAGGATAAAATATATATTTAGACAAACAAAATTTTGAATGTTTAAAGGACTCCAGTAATTGTGAAATTATAACTCACGACAACTTGAACATTTTTTGGTGACAATATAACTGCTGAAATCAAAGATGCTATCTAGAAAATCGAAAATCTAAATATATAGAACAGTGGCTAGACCAGGCTTAATATCTAGCCCAAAAACTTGAATGAAACAAAACAAAATACTACTAAGGCATTTTCAACACTATTAAGAACATATATGGGCCCATGGAATGGAATCTTGGACCTTGAATGCGACATCAATGAAAAAACTGGAATCATTTGAGGTGTGGGGTATAGAAGAATATTAAAGTATCGTGGACAGAACACGTCACACACACAGAAGTTCTTGGAAGAATTAATAAAGAAATGGAAATTTTAAACACACTAAAAACAAGAAAATTAGAATATCTCGGACATATTACAAGTGGAGAGAAATACACCCTGCTCCAATTGATTATGCAGGGAAAGATACAAGGAAAGAGAAGCATAGGGAGAGCGTAGAATGTCATGGCTGCGCAACTTGAGAGAGTGGTATGGATGTACATCAAATGAACTTTTCAGAGCAGCCGTCTCAAAAGTCCGAATAGCTATGATGATTGCCGACCTCCGCCGCGGAAATGGCACTTAAAGAAGAAGATGGGCCCATAGTTAATATTACAACCAGGCAATATTGAATTAGAACAATTAGAAGAAATAAAAAGTATATACAGTCTCCCCCCAGATGCAAACAAAAAACGTGATAAAAGACAAAAGGCTCAGGTGTAAAGGATATTTGCAAATCCCAAGACGAACAACTTATCAAACGGATATTAAAGGAAACCCCAGTCGGCATAAAATCCAGAATCAGAGTGATAACACCTTTAAAGATATAAGTACCATGGAAATATGATTGCGTAGGAGTTATGATAGGCCGAAGTAGATGAAGGCAGATATGATGGACCAAACTAAATAAAGGTAAAAATAAACGAATGAAGAATGAAGGAAGTGTGAAGAAATGAACAAAACTGAGCCGCGTGACCATATCTATCACCGTACTACCTATGAGACTCGATTCACTCATAAATTCTAAATCTAGGGAACAACTGAACTTTGGATTTTATACAGCTTCATTTGACATATTTCTGAGTGAAGCGTAGCTTGAACCATGTACCTAGTAAACTATACTTCATCTAATTTAGATAACGACTTACATCATTATCTACGTCAGAGATCGAAGTTGACATAGTTGCCAAAGTATAAAAAAATCCTGACTCCATTTTAAATCAAATAGATTACATAATTATTGCAAAAGTATTACCATCTCTTTATAACGACTATTTAAATTCTTACGTGACATTTTTGAAATAAAACACACTAATTTTGTTCTAAAAAGAACAGGTTTTATTAGATAGTTAAAAATATAAAACAAGAGATATTCACTTTAAAATTCAGAATAATGAAGTACAAAAGTGTCAACACCGCAACTGTCAAATAAGTGTTACCAATTTATGCCAAAATTTTACCTTCGTTCGATTACAGTTACAGTGTGTTCCGAACAAATGTCCTTGATAAAAACGCTTTATAATGCATTTATACAAATTAAATGAAACATATTATTGTGTATTTCTTCAAGTTAACATTAATAGAAATTTTTAAATATGATTTCTACGCGTATATAATAAAATATGTCTAGTGGCTGTAATGTCAGTGTACTCGGTAAAGTGGTTCTAAAAAAGAACACACCTACACCCTAAATATTTTGTGTTGGTATCATGTGACGCCACAGGCTATGACGCCGATGACGTGTATCGTTATATAAATTAGATGAAGTGTACTTACATCTTAGCGAGTGCGCCAGCCTGCTGAACTAAACTGCCGACTTCTGAGCTAAACCAACAATGCAGAAATGTTTCAGGTGCTTTCAGATTCTGTTAATTTGTTAATTTTTTGTTTATGAAGATAAAATGTGTAGGAAATCTTGAAATAATTTTTCACCCTCATCACCTATACATTTTTTGTTTATGGCGAGAACTTTGTTGGTTTTCATCTAAGTATTTGATTGTATCCTTTATATTTTCATCCATTTTGGTCGTATATAATGCAATTTTGAGCATCTTTTATGTACGATACACGACCATTTTTTTTTTGTTTTCTATTGTTTTTTTTTTCATTTTAGTCGAACTGTCAGTATCTTCTAATAAATCGTAAATTTTTACTTTGCGTTTTTTCCCTTTTAACATCTCCAATTATTAATAAAATGAAATACTTTCTATAAATTTGTTTTTCTTGAAAGTATAACAAACTCCCTCGTATTTCTTTAATTAATTTTTAAGCTGAGTCGAGAAACAATCACAGTCAATAAGCGCATACGGCACAAGAAAAAATTCACTTGTAATAAATAGGAACATTATACAAATAAATTGCATTAAGAAAAATGTTCAACCACCTGGGGGACGTATTAATGATAGAATTGATATGATTGATTCTTCTACAAGTCACTTTTATTTGTTATCTTTCCCTTTCCCGGTGGAATGTGACAGGCGGGAGGTCCAACATACGGTTCTGTTCTCTCCGTCATTGGCGCAGTAGGAACTTTTAGCAGTATATTTTCAAAAAAATATGAAGAATAATGATTCCTGGATATTCACAGCTTAACACAAAATATTTTATGGCATTTTCAATACTAAATATTAATTTCAGATCCTAAACTTTTTTCTTGTGGCATGCCAAGGTAAATATTTTGATAAATACACAATTACTAAAAAATGTGTTGTTTCCATTTCCACTCCGGAATTCGTTTTCAAAAAAGATTATTTACGAATCTTTTTGAAAAAGGTGTAGAACCGCTAAAGTTGTTAATGAAGTTATACCTTTTGCAAATTACACTATAAAGGTTGACTACCTCCATGACAATTTGAACTCAGGAGGGTGCTACTCTGAACAGTAAGTGTGCGCTCATAAAGAGGCGCCGATCCTCGCTCGGACCATAGGATGGTATCATATTATCATCGCCACGTAAAATAAATGCATTATTTAAAAATTCCAGCATTCACCGTCAAAGCGCAGCACCCCGCCTCGAGCCAGGTATTGGACCATAGACTTGGACCATAGTATTCCAGCTTAGTATGTTTTCGACCCTCGACCCTAGTACTCTACGATCGACACTACGAGGCGCAAATCACCGAGCCTCACTCCGTGCATCGTATCGATCGCCAGGTAAAATAAATGCATTATTTTAAATGCGAGCGTTCACTTCACTGTCACTGCTATGATCTACGCGAGGATACGATGCGATGGTCTCTGTAATGAACGCATTTTTAGATAGAAATTCAAGCGAACTTGTCCTAGATTTGTCAACGAAGACACATTTGCTTTTGTTCTTCATTATCAGTCATCTGTTTTACATCGTTCGTACTGCATCCAATTGACTTATCGAATATCTTCCATTAACTAGTATACATAAGATCTCTGGACTTCAGCAGACCTACTATATATAAGATCTCCGAAAACACCTTATATATCTTTTATTGGACCCCGGTATAACAAGAGCTTTTTTTATCAAGAAGACATCGAACCTTTCCATAGCAACGGTAAGTTATATCCAACCTATCTTGCTATACTGTGCTTAATTAGGCTGTGGCATGTCGGACTTATTCGGATCATCGAGACCTATTTGAAGCAATACCCACGACCGAGGTCTCCTTACTGGTTACCTTTATATTTTTGTTGCATGAATATGTGAAGAGTAGGTAACAATATTCGAATTAGATATTATTGCAGATGGAGAGGAACTACATAACCAAAATGTAGTTATTAAATCTAAGGGAGACCGCACACCAAACTGGCATGAATGACCAATGAAAACGAATGATTTAGTGCACACCAAAATTCTTCTTCTTCTTTCAGTGCCTATTCGTTCCGAATATTGGCAATCATTCTGGCTATAATTATTTTATTGACTGATGCTTTAAATAGATTCGTTGTTGTTGTGGAAAACCATTTCCTCAGGTTCTTCAACCATGATATTCTCCTTCTCCCAATTCCTCGCTTTCCGAATACTTTACCCTGTAGGATTACCTTCAGTAATCTGTATTTAGTGCTGTTTCTCATTATATGTCCGAGATATTCCAACTTTCTCCTTTTAATGGTATACATCACCTCTCTTTCTTTGCCCACTCTTCGTAATACGGTCTCGTTGGTTATCTTGTCTGTCCATGATATCCTTAGAATTCGCCTGTATAGCCACATCTCGAAGGCTTCTTCTCGAAGTTTTTTCTCCATTGCTTCAGTTAGTGTCCAGGATTCAACTCCGTAATACAATATTGAGAAGATATAACATCGTAGGAGCCTTACTTTTATCTTTAGATTAAGATTGTGGCTTTTAAAGAGTTTGGCCATGTTATTGAATGCACTCCTAGCCTTCTCTATTCTACATTTTATTTCCTGTCAGTGATCCCATTGTTCATTTACTGTTGTTCCAAGATAGTTACACTGTTTTACTCGGTCCACTGGTGTATTATTGATAAGTAGTTGAGCGTCTCTAACTTTATTTTTGCTGATGATCATAAATTTAGTTTTTGTTATATTTACTTGAAGTCCAAATCTTTCACTTACTTCATTTACTTTGTTTATTACAGCAAAATTACAGGGACGTTATTCTTTCTAATTATTCGTTTTCATTGGTTTCATTTAAGTAACATGCTAGACGCGTAGTACTTGGTACTTGCCCTTGCCATGCCAGTTTGGTGAGCGCTCTCCCTAAAAATAGCATTAGCGAAACACCATATCCATTAATACCATACGGCTATCCAGTAGGGGGGCCGTGTCCAAGTAGATACGTTACCGAGCGAACGGATGAAGAAAATACTGCAAGGATCTTGGTGCCTATGTACCAGGACGCGATTTGTCTTACTTTAATGAATGTATGTACAGTAAACTGGCTGTCGTATATGAGCTGCCAGAAGCGAGACGAGACCATTAGTCGTACTAGATCGACGGTAGGAATAAGGTCGGGACCTTATTCCTAACTGCGTTTACTGGTTCTCCGGGCCATCTCTGCAGGGATAACGGCCAAGTGTACGTACAGCACTACTCGTAGGGGAATTTGTTCTGCCAGAATAAGATACCTCCTAAATCTCACATGCGCCCTGTTCTACCCAAATTGTAACTTGTTGGGCAGTGCGCTTAGGGTCTCCGGACTCGACCACAAGAAGAGAATCTAGGTTAGCAATTTATTCATGTTACCACGGATTTCTTGAGAGTGTATGTGTTCTGGATTTACGCCGGTTTTTCAGACATCGAATCATGTCCTCTGCGCAAGAGTCTCTTGTCACCACGAGAGACGTGCGGGGTCTGCGCCTAGGCCAAACCATCGCGTGGTGTTAAAGAGTCTTATTTGCTCCTGGGAATGCAATTCAAGTCGTGATATATCGATTTATAAAAATCCAGTGAAGAAACAGGAAGAAACACGGCATGATAACATCACCAAAAATGTCTATCGCTCTCATCACAAATTTGCCTTTAGTCTACCTATATCTGATAAATCTGTGTTGTATATCATTGTACACAGATGAACGCGAATTGCCGTTTACCATCGATTCCAATTCCATTCGCTGTTATATATTTTCAATATTATTATATGGAGCTGAGACTTGACATTAAAAAAATGTAATTTAAAAAGAATCGAGGCCTTCGAACTCTGGTTATACCGCAGAGTATTGAAAATATCATGGACTGATAGAATTACAAATAAAGAAGTACTGGAGAGGGTTGGTAAAGAAACAGAACTAATCACCACTATACAAACCAGAAAACTGGAAAACCTAGGCCACGTGATGAGGGGACCAAAATATGAAATTTTGAGACTGATAATACAAGGAAAGATTCAAGGAAGAAGATCTGTTGGCCAAAGGCAGAACTCATGGTTAAAAAATCTACGTGATTGGTACCAATGCAGATCGATTGATTTGTTTAGAGCAGCAAGTTCTAAAATAAAAATAGCCATTATGATTGCCAACCTCCGTAGGGAGACGGCACTCTAAGAAGAAGAATCGATTCCAATGAGAGGACTATATTAGATAGTATTAGTTAAATATCTATCATCTTTTTAACTTTTATATGTAACATTGTTGTGAGAAACTATTAGGATACGCACATATCACACCGCTCTAAGTTCGATTCAATCGTAGGATAATTATATTTACGATTTGTTCTCACACAACTTATTTTTACTGAAAACAGATATCACAATTTTTATTAAAACAGACTTTGCTTCATTTAACAAATGTTTTAAAACCTTAACATTAATTTTTTAACAGACTTTATTTATAATTTATTAGATATGGCAAATTACGTATATTATTTTTCAATAAAAATAACAGTGTCAACAAAGAACCGAATTTTAAATATTATTCGTAATAATTTTCATTTCTATAATTTATAATTTTAATAAATTCACACGTACTCATCTGTAATACAAACTAAACGCAAAAAACAGTCAAATAAACGTATACATGTCGATATTGAAGTGGAATTAGAGTAAGAACGAGAATGTTAACAGGCTGATTTGATTCTCATGTAAGAATATTTGATTGAACTGTGACCGTATTGTTATAGCAGATAGATAGTATGAACAGACCCTTAATATCACGTAACATTTTTAATAAATCTTCAGAAGTTATTAAAGTAATTTCCATAAACTAATTATTTGATTATGTCTGTAAAAAATGGTAAAAAAGAGACGCTAAAAACGATTACAACATTCATCGGAAAGCTTGGAAAACCCCTTCAGCATCCGATCTCCATAAATCCCGCCGCTGTTTCTCATTGCCCTGTTAGTTTGTTTTAGACCAGGTGTTTTAGCCGTGATGAGTATTATTTATTACCGGGACCTGACAGGCTATTTCGTTTGCGGGGTCACCTAATTAGATTTATGATGCATTCTCTCTTGTTTCTCTGTTGGTTTTAGGTGTTGGGTGTGGTGAGTGGTGGTCGATGTATGCTGTGTGTGACGGTATTAGGCGCGAGGACTCGTTTGACAGCCGATGGTATCGAGATTACTTCATGTGACGGGTAGCTGGTGACTGACCGCCTTATAACAATCACCGCCGCCACCTCTTGAGATCAAAACAACCAGATATCCACGACAGGAAAACAAAATAAATTGCAAAACAATAGATCAGTTCCCAACTTTTCGAGGCCTGATTTGGCAAATTAAATACTTTTTTGATTTCTTATAATTCTAAGCAAAAATATGATGCGACTTAATAGACTATTAAATAAGCTATTTAATATACAATAGAGTAAGTAGCATTTATGCAATTCCATTAGTATTAATTAAAAACCACTTCTAAATTTCGGTGAGAAAACATTTGCGTTGAGGAAAACATCGACATCCATTTTAAAGTTCAAATAAAACGGATTCAAAATTGTTATATTGTATAGTGTACCTATCATATCGATTCTGGATATGAATATTTTTCTCTGTCAGGATAGTAGAGAAAGTTGGAACATCAATAGGAATGGAATGACACAACTTTGTGGATTTTGTATGTGTTTTACGGAATTAAACAAAAAAAGACAAGTATATAGTTATAACGCTTATATACAACTGATAAATTACAAAATTGAAATTGTCGACGATCTACTCATAAAGAACATTATCTGTAGATTAAACAATAGGTTAAGAAACTTTAGTCAACGAACTAACGGAAAAAAACTAACACAAAAAAATAGTCAAGTCACAGTTTTTATGGAAGAGCATCACAATCGCTTTTACACAGGACTAGTCGAGTGCGTTATCCAAATATCAAAATGGGATTTAACAAGGCATACGATAGAGCCCATAACACCTACTCTTGAAGAAGAAAAAAATCTGCTAACAAAGGTATAACAAAAAATGATTATCCATTCTCATTTATTAACCAGGAGTTTCCAAAGATTAAAGAAAGGAAACAACATAATACCATAATCAATCCAGAAATGCTCAGAAGAAGAGATATGTAGATGACAAAAATACCATGTAAAGGGCTTATCAGAAAAATTTAAAGAAATCGGAAATAAATTTACATCTAAAACAACCTATACACTGAGATCTATTCTGTACAAAATCAATTACCAAACAAAAGAGATCATAAAACTGCATCTATAAAATACCTTGTGAATGAAAAAAATTTTATGTGGGAGAAACCACAAGACCACCAAGTGTTAGGATAAATGAGCATGAAACATCACAAACAGAAATTTCGACAGATCCCAGATATGCAATCATGCCTGGGACAATAAACACAGCAACCAATTGTGGTTTAATCTCATATAAATACAATATTTCACTTAAACATGCCACAAGAAAACAGTTTTAGAACCTCTTTATGATGGATTGTTTGGTATAAGAAAACTCAATCACATAACACTTATTATTTATCAAATAGATTTATTTAAAATCCTTATATATTTAAAAATTATATCCAGAAAGCGGTTTCGAATTTAAAAATCGAAACCATAATAAAGGATTTTGATTTTACCATCGATCCAAGTAAATGATCCAATAAAATATAGTCTAAAAAGAAAAATTCTAAAAGGATTAAAAGCACCAGTAACGTGTAAACTAGTGATTGAAAACGAAAATAAGGTCTCCTGGAGTATGTAAATTTTATTCAAAATCAGTCGAAAATCCTAACTCGTGAAGTTTCGAGGTCGCTGAATGCAACGATGATCCTCGAGCAACCTGGTGCCCAAAGTGAACCTTGTCTCCTGGAGTTTTGTTTTTGTTTTTTTTTTGGGTTTTGAGGTCGCTGAATACGAATGTTATGACGAGGATGATCCTCGAGCCACCAGGTGCCCAGGGTAAACCTCGTCTTCTCAGAAAGTCATTCGTTCTACATCTACATTTTTAAATAAAAAACAGTTACATATTTTCATAATAATTTTAAACACGGCGAGGAGAAAAGAAACGCACTTTAACTGTGTAACTTGGAGAATATCTGTACGTATAACGGAATAAGTATAAGACCACGTATGAAAGTAAAAGGCGGGAGCAGCTACAGAGAAAATTATAATATGTGTCACCTATCACTTTGTCAGTGCTCCCAACTGTTTAAAAGGGCCAAATTGAAAAAAAAAAATTTGAATAATTTTTTAAAATTTTTTATAAAGTTCCAAGAGGTATTGTGAGGTCATCTATTAAAGAAATATTCGTGTTCAGCGACCTCAAAAACCCACAAATATTTACTGTCGACTAATATTAATATGAAATGATACGAGACGAGGTTATCCTGGGAACCAGATAGGAAACCGTCGCCGTCGTAATAATCGTTTTCAACAAACCCAAAAACCGCCAAGTAATGACTTGACCCATTTCAAATAAAAATAATATAAAACTTTAGAAGATGGAGGTCCACCTCACACCAGGTAGCTGTCAAAAACCATCGCCGGCATAATATTCGTATACATCGATTTCGTATAAAAATAACAAAACTCCAGAACACTATGTCCACCCTGGGCACCAGGTAGCTCGAAGACCATCTTCGTTATCATATTCATATTCAGCGACTCCGGAAGTCCTCCTCCAGCGGAATTATATAAAGAAGGTGGCCACGATATCATAATAGCGCTACAGCAGCTTATAAAAGAAATATGGATACAGAAGTCCCTTACCAGTGATTGGAATATTGGAATACTTTGCACCATACACAAAAAGGGAGATGTCTTTGAATGCTCTAACCATCGAGGAATTACGATTATAAATGCAGTGTATAAAATATTCTCCAATATACTATGCCATCGTATGGCACCATTTGCAGAGCGAATAATAGGATAATACCAGGCTGGTTTCAGAGGTGGTAAATCAACAATTCATCAGATTTCAACCCCGAGGCAAATTCTAGAGAAAACACTGAAATATGGTGTAGACACGCACCACATATTTAAAGACTACAAGTTAGCCTACGACCCTGTAAATAGAAGAGAATTGTTTAGAACAATGCTCGACCTAGGAGTACCAAATCAGTTGGTAAGTCTAACCAAACTAACCCTTGAAAAATTTGAATGCAGAGTACGAATCCAGGGGGAAATCTCTGAACCTTTTAAAAAAATAACAGGCTACGTCAGGGAGACCCACTCTCCTGTATATTATTCAATCTAGCTCTGGAAAAAATAATACGTACGTCACAAATCAGAACTACCGATTCAATATATAACAAATCTGTGCAAATCATAGCATATGCTGATAATATCAATATTGTTGGGAGAACGGAAAACGCAGCACGAGAGGCGTACGTAGCACTAAAGGAAGTGGCTACAAAAATGGGTTTATTAATAAAAATCAATAAAAAGAAATACATGAAAATAGGTAGGAAATCACAAATACTACGGCCACTTGTTATAGAAAACAACGTCGTCGAAGCAGTTAACGAATTTGTATACCTAAGAACGCTCGTCAATACTGAAAATGACACTACCGCAGAGATAAACCGCAGAATTTGCACGGCTAATAGTTGCTATTTTGGGATAATCTCCTTTTTAAATCCACAGTTATATCAAGAAATACAAAAGTAAAACTCTACAAAACAATAATACGCCCAGTCCTAACATATGGTTCAGAAACCTGGACTTTAACAAAAAGCAATGAAAACATGTCAGGATTTTTCAAAAGAAAAATACTAAGGCGAATCTATGGAGCGGTAAATGAAAATGGTGTCTAGAGAAGACGATACAAGTTCGAACTCTATAGAATATACCAGGAACCAGATATCGTAAAACACATTAAGATAGGACGTCTGAGGTGGGTAGACCATGTAATGCTGATGGAGCAAACCGACCCTGCTCGAAAAATGCTCCTTGATAGACCTATTGGTAAAAGATTCAAAGACCCAAAACAAGATTCCTAGATAACATAGATCTCAAGATATGAGAAATAAAGAAACACGTGCTTGGCGGAGGAAGGCGATCGATAGGGACGACTGGAGAAATATTCTTGGGGAGGCTAGGACGCACACAGAGTTGTAAAGAAAAAAATGATGAAAAATGATTTAGCGTCTTCGAAAACCCCTTCGAAAAATTTTGTTTACATACTGTCCTGACACTTTCCCGAACCAAATGTAAAAAGTTGCACAGCTATTCACTCTGCTGCGGAAAATTAGTAGGTTTGATGCTTTTTAGTGCTTGAATAATTCCTCTCTTAATAACCAAATGAAAACAATGTTAAGAAATGATGTAAAAAGTGAGAAAAGGAAACAACATTGCTGGATGCCTTAATGACATAGTTTTCAGAAACAAACACTTGAAAATGAGAACAAAACAAGAAGATATTTGAAACAAATGAGGCGAGAATGCTACAAAGAATAACATTGATGCATATAACAAGGAGTAATGAGATCAGAAGTTCGTGCAGGATAGTTAACATAACCAAGTCGGTAGAAGATAGAAAGAAAGAAAGTGTACATTGAACAGTTTGAATAGCCCGATACTAGTCATCAATAGGGAGAGTAAACCCACGGCGATCTCGAAAGGGATATAATGATAATATTAAAGCTATAATAAATTATATCAGTTAAAGAAGAGAAAAAAAGGAAATATTTTAAGTATTATTTTGTGCTAAAAGATATTGAAACAGCAGAAACGCTAGAGCCTAATAGCCTAATATTTTTCATTGGGTAAAATTTTTCACCAATTTTTTCGTAAACATTAATAACACTTCAATAAGTACAAGACAAAAGTGTAACGACCTATTTAAAGATCTCTAGTGCTAAAGACAAGTTTAATACGTATTAATAATTGCCTTTCCGTTGCTCCTACACATTTGTTTCGGTTTGTGTCTGGAATCCAACCTGGCTAAAATTGAACTATTCCAAACAACACAATTGTATTTTTTTCCTAAATTAGATTTGAGATTTGTGACACATTCGGCTGGACCGTATTTCGTCTGGCAACGAAGCGATGGTAAAATATTGGACTGGCCATCTGTCGGCCAGAAATGGTGCAGCCAGCCAACCGTAGAGTACGGGATGTGCGCCACCGTCGCCTGTGACGTTTTATCCTGATGCTGATCTAGGGCTGGACGTGGACTAGAGACAAATTGCGTTATTGAAATTTTATCGTGTCGGCTGGATGTCGAGGCTCTTTCTCCTTTGGGGACGAGACGAAATAAAATGAGAGTCGTTTTTGGTCATGATTGTTTTAAATTTCGAGATCCTCGGACTTTATTACTTCTATACTCGAGCCAAATATTTCATCACGTAGACGTATAAACCGTCCCATATTGTACGCCAAAAAGTATATTCATGAAAATGCAATAAAAGTATATTAGGGCTCCTATCAGTAGCCAGTGCTAAGTCCACATGGATTCTCATTCATGTTTTAATCAAAAGACAACGGAACTTAGATTTATTCTTTTTGGTTTAATAACAAGAGATCTGCAAAGAATTATATAGGGTGTTGTATATATTTTTACATTAATATCGAGATCCACGTTTACTTCTCATTCGACACTAATACCTGATATTTATAAAAATATATTCTGATCTTGCAATGGGTATTCTAATATTTTATCTAAATAAAAATAAAAAGTACGGACATTAGGACACAATTTTGTCTTAATTTTCATATTTATAGGGGTGTTGAAGCAACGGGAGACTGAGGGCCGTTTAGTAGTTTTGTCTTTCACGGAAAAAAACTTTTGGAGTTTTAAGCCATTAAAACGCCACGCTTGGCTAGTGCGTGTTGGCGGGTTTTGAAGTGGAGGAAGAAAAGGGTGGAAATGGGAATGCTTTGGGTTTTGACATGGTTTATCCGGGGATGAGAAGCTGGGAGCTTCTCATCCCCGGAATAGCAGGTGTGCTATTCGGAAGTAGATCTATGAAATCGCAGAGAAGTATCCACCCGCTACCAATGGGATCCAATGTTTGAAAAATTATATTACGCTTCTTTGGTCGGACTAAAAATTTGTTGATGAAAGGGATATTATGCAGACTTAGTCGTATAAGTACTTAGGCACCTACGTCGCATAGGATTAAACTGATGAGTGTTTGGTCAATTAAACTAGGTAATTAAATTGGATGTACCCCTATACCACAAAAGGAAAATCTTTGACCAATGTGTGTTAGCTGTACTTACTTATGGAGTAGAAACATTAACATTAACAAGAAAGGTAGTTAATAAGATTCGCGTGCCTCAGAGGGCTATGGAGCGTTAGATGTTGGGTGTGTCTCTAAGAGACTGAATCCCAAATGAAGAAATATGTCGTAGAACAAAAACTCCAGACATAAAAAAAATTGCGTCGCTAAAATGGAATTGGGTAGGACATGTCGCCAGATTATCAGACAACCGATAGACAAAACGCATTGTCGATTGGAAACCAAGACAAGAAGCACTACGGAGCAGAAGACGCCCACCAACTAGCTGGACTGACGATCTGAAGCGTGTTTACAATAACTAGGTGCAAGACAGAGACAGATGGAAAGAACTGAGGGATGTCTGTGTCCACCAGTGGACGTATACAGGTTTATGATAAATATGATGATCTGCTAGGTGATATAGTACGAGTCCATCATTACGACGGGTACTGACCAATTCGACATAGTCACATAATCTAGCTACATCTTCACCCTTTTTTAATTAATTTCCATCAGGTTTGGATCATAACTTTTTTTAACGTCCCTTATGTGAGCCCATCTCAACGTTTCTCTACCCTTGTTGGTAGCTTCTTCATGAGCAAGCGAAAGCTTGCCTTGGTAATAGCAATTCGAGTACTCAACGTACCTAGACGCGGAAACCAAGAGCCAGTAGAGCAGTTAATAATACTTTACGTTTTACTATTGGAAACGTTGAATACTTCAGTTACTGTGCGTAAATTCTTTCCCTGGATGTTGGTTTTTGCTTATAGGTACGTTAAGTACTTCATGTAGTTACCGTTATCAAAATTCTTCCCCTGCTCCTAAAAAATCTATTTACAAAGATACTTACCGAAAAAATATCTACCGAAAAAAAGGGTGTTCAAAAAAGTGAAGTTACCTTCACGATTTAACTTATCTTTTTATGACCGATTATTTTTAATTCTAGCTATCTTATTAAGTCGAAGACGAAATATCACACTTCTTGTATATTAATGTTCAGTATTATCAAATTGACGAAAAAACACAGTTAATATTTTTGCTATTATTTTAACTTTATTCTTCTTCCTCTTCTAACTCTAGGGGAGGATATATGCTTGTGAATATTATTTTTTATAAGCAATGCTAGAATTCGAAGGTTTAGAAGAGGAGATTTTTAATGGAGAGAAGTCTGTGTCACAGGTAGTTAAAGATGCAAATTTGTTTTTTTTACTAAACTGGAACAACTTGGGATTTTTAATAACTTTTTCTGCTTCTTTAAACGAGATATTTAAGTTAGCCATAGCTTCTTTAGTTTTCTTTTATTTTATTACCGTATTTTTTACATATTTTTTTTTTACTTGCATTGGGTTGTTGAATGACCATGTCGAAGACAATTGAAACCTAATGAATTGAAGAAATATACTGGAGAATTATTTAACCTCACACCTAATAATTACCATTAGTCTAGGGACTCTATTGATATACCATTGCTTTGAACCAACCTAGTCATTCTATAAACTTTTTAATAGGAATGATAGACTTATAGTATTAAGGTATTGAGCAGTGCATTCTTACTTAAAGTAGTATCCACTCCACGAACTAGACCTTTTTCTTTTAAATAATTTGGAATATATGGTTATTATTCCCTTATATTAGGTTATTTTTCCCTTGAACTAAATCTTCCTTACCTGTACATATTAGCAACAGAACCTGAATCGACTTATATTTAAATATTATTTTTAACTACACTGAAAATCTCAATAATACTTTTATCATTAGATTAGGTAAAGTAGATAACGAAAGTAGTTTTTCTTCAAGTTTAATTGAATGCAAACGGCCTATATTTAAATCAATACTTTGAACAAAATAATATAAAAACGGACCATTATCATTAGAACTAAAATGATTAAATAAATTCCTGACTTTTTTGAATATAAGTTTTATCTGAAGTCGATGGCAAGTTTTCGGTATCAATACTGTTTTAAATATTGTTACGATTTTAAATGTTATGCCATATAGAACTGTAAATATTTTATGACTAATTCTTTTTTCATTGATTCTCGTAATTTGTAGGTCAAAATCTACCTGAGACACGTTGGGTTCCCCTTTGTTATAAAAGCGACGAATGAGTTTTCTGGAACCGCACCGATACCAGTTTTTAGATCATTGCTGCTCTGTCTACGAGGGCCTCGTATTTTCGACAACATTCTATTTACCAGTCTATTCGATGGGGTTCCGTTATAATGAAGAAGATCATCGATCTTTCTAGATAACGGAAGTTTATGCATATAAATGAAACATTTTATTTTGAGGAGTCAAAAAGAAGATCGCGGATATCGGGTTAAAATTGTATCGAACGCAAATAAATCATTTGTAATTATTAAGTGTAAAATAAATTAGTATAAAATAAAGACTTTTCATAAATTATCGTGAGTTTTAATAAATTAGAATAAAGACAATAAATTAGGACTAATAAAATCATTATAATATCATTTGAGTAGTCAACATGAGAATTAATATGCAAAGCATTTGTATGTATAATTATGTCATTGAAAAACGTTTACAAAAGTATTATTTTCTAGCATACAATTGTTACTTTTTGTGTGATTTTTCTATTTTAATAAGTTATAATAATCGACTCTTGCTGATGGAAGCATTTTAAATGACCCACTATAAGTTAAACTATAAACCTTGCAATATTATTATGCGTGTTCATAAAGTCGGGGATTTATTATGTAAGGGTAAATCTGGGAATTTATTATGTAAAACAATATTTAGCGAATATATTATTATGCTGGGGACACACTGCTCCCAATCATCACTGAGGTGTTTAACCTTCATCATATTTAATGAAAGGTGTCAATACCGGAGCTCGTATTTTCTGCGAGCGTGCCAATAATGACGTAATGACGTAATTACGACACATGAGGTAACAATAATTAGCACTTCAATCGAAAACATGGAACGAAATGCGGTAGCAGGAAATAATGATAATGAAGGGCGTTTCTGCTCCTTTCACGTACAGGAATGTTGCATTTCGACCTTTTTGTGGCCACTTATCGGAAGTTTTGTTTTATCGTCTCGATGTGGTAATTTAAATTAGAGCTGAGTGATTATTACCTTGACAGGTCAGTAACATGGAAGGGTTTTTGAATTACATTTTTATTTAAACTTCCGCCGTAGTGATGGAATTTTCCTTTCATTTTTTTTATATGCAGAACACAAGAACATTTGCACAACATTTATTAATATCTGTCCTTGAACAATCATATCTCAGTACTGTCAAAAGTAACCTGAATCTATATAGAGACATTATTTCGTCATTGTTTCATTAGTCCTTAGAAAAGTTTCTTGTAGCATATCGTCTGTCCGAACTATCTTCGAGCACTTAACAAATTTTTACATCTTTTGTTAATACAGCTGGCATCTTAAACACTTTTGTATGTTTGACTTTTCCAAATATAGATCATAATCGCAGTCAGTTTCAGAATTAGTTTCTTCCCTGAAGTCAATATTGTCTTTTGGGTTTTCTTCTTAGCTCTTAGAATTTTCCTCGAATAAGTTTTTATTTTCTGAATCTTTCCCATGCTTTTAACCTGAGCTATTGATAAAATATAATATTACATAAACTGAAAGTTATACAATAAAAAAAAAAAAAGAAAAAAAAAAAAAAGAGGTTAATCTTTGTAAATGGGTATATTTATTTAAAAAACCCTTAAAAGGGCCACATCAATAGAACAAACGTTTTCGGACTACACAGTCCATCATCAGGTTATTAAAATCGAAAATGCCTAAAAATAAGTATAAACCATTTAGTTAAAACAAACGAGATTTTGAAATTTTGACTAAGGTTGAAAAAGCAAAAGATGGTTATACTTACTAGGTCATAATGCCTGAGCCACCAAAATATTAGGGTAAAAACCCTTTAAATTACATTTAGTTATGAAATGTTGTACATTGTGTTATAAAATAACTGTGATGTTCTATATTAAATTAAATTTGACCAAAGGTAACACATGGCTCAAATGGGTTCCAGAGCCGGGTGAGAGACAACCTCTGCACTCGGAGAACAACGTGGAACTGATTGACAAGATACTTTTGAAGGATGAAGATAACAGAATGTCAATGCAACAAAAACTATAAAAGTTGTACATAGTATTACTACAGCCAAAAGATTCAACAAGTTTTGATGATTTTAAAATAACAACAATCTAGGTGTTGGGATTTAAAAACTTTTTATTTATTAATTTAGGGTATAAAAGATGTCAAATCAATGATGGTTTTATAGTCATGATCAATATAATGACCTGTGCCTTAGGCAACTTATGTTGCTTTTCGTCGTATGGAATGTGGTCTAAAGTGTATTTAATTTTTGGGTTAGCTTGTATTTGTGAAATTTATCCTTTTATGTTTAACACATCTAGGACAAGGTAAAAATTAAATAACAAATATTTTAAGCTAATATCAGACCTCATGTTTAAATGACTTTATTTAGGAATGCTCCTATGGTGAAGAATTAATAAAATTAAGTTTAGTAAGATGGAAATCTACAGGCTGAAGAAATTGAAGTAGTAACATATGTGATTGAATTTAAAATCGAAGAGACTGGGTTCCTCAGAGACTAATGAGAATGAAAGTAAAAGAAATGAAAGGAGGGGGGGGGGTTGAAGGAGAAAAGGAGTTGATCAAAAATTAGAGATAATAGGGGTCCTTTATACTTAAAGTATCTAGCACCCTGAACAAAATCTATTTAGGTGGTATTAAATTCAGTTTGTAGAAACCTGAAATTTGTTGTATAAGTGTGCTACTAAGTTGTTGACCGAAAGAAGGTGTACAAAGGTAGATTAGGATTCTATGTAATATGGTAGATTATGAATTTTAATAAATTGTTAGATAATGTTTAAGTGATTACTAAATTAAAACTATTGGATACATGTTTAATATATGAATTGACCAAGAAATAATGAAAGAGAACAAAATTAACAGGAAAACGATGTAGAAGTGAAGAGTGAAGTGAGTGAAGAGATAAGATAGTGAAATGTTGGTATGGTGGATGTGGATGGTTCTGAAGTTAAAATTGGGGTCAGAAATTTGTGAGAGGAAGGTGTGACGATATTGTATAAAATGGGGTGTTTGAAGAACCACAAGATTATGTAGGAATAAGGTGTTGACGTTTGTATAGGAAAATAAGGCAGAGAAAATAGGACAGTATTGTGAAGTGTGGACTATGAAAAAAGTTGACGATGTAAAGGTTGAAAGTCACGGTTGAAAGATACATGGCGATTAACACAATTGGGGCTTTTTTGTTTTTCTTTGACTATTTCCAAGTCTTCATATAGGTCTAATTTTAGAAAATTTTTTTGGGGAATATTATGTAACAAAGAGACGTCTTCTGGGATGTTGAGGGTATGTTTATGTTGTGCAAGATATTGAGAGAAGGTGGAAGTGTTCTCTTTTTTAGTGTGTTCTAAGGAACGAGAAGTTAGTGATCTACAGGTTCTACCTATATATGTAGCATCACAATCAGAGCACTGTAATTTATAAACGCCACTACGATCCATGTAGTTGATGGGATCTTTTGTATTAGTTAAGCATTGTCCTAGATTGTTCGGGACTTTGAAAGAAATGTGGGTATTCTCAACAGATCTTTTTAGGATGTATCTAAGATCTCCAGAAAGACGTTCTTGAAGGTAAGGCAAAGAAAAATACTGAGTTTTGATGGTCAAGTCTCTGGGAAACGCAGTCTCTCTCAATAGTTTGAGTTGTCTCTTATTTATAAGTTTGTTAATGATGTTGGGGTCATATCCATTATTGAATGCTATTTGTTTAAGGGTGTTAACTTCTGTATGATAGTTGGATTGTGATAGTGGAATTGTTAATAATCGGTGAATGTAACTATGGAATGCTGCATATTTGTGTGACATTGGGTGGTTGGAAAACAAAGGTATGATATGGTCAGTTTGTGTTGGTTTCCTATAGATACTGAAATCGAAGTGGTCGTTTAATCTGGTGATGGTAAGGTCAAGAAAATTAATAGATTGAGATGATTCTAGTTCCATAGTGAACTTAATGTTTGGGTGGATTTGGTTTAATTTAGAGAGTAATAGATCAGCTGAATTTGAGTTACCTGATATGAAGACTAAGCAGTCATCAACATATCGAAACCAATGGAGAATTTCAGGATTTTTCATAATGTGTGTGGATTCTAAGTGATCCATAAATATATCAGCTAAGAAAGGGGAAAGGCAACTACCCATGGCTAAGCATCAGGTTGTCTGTAAAATTTACTATTGAAAACAAAAAAGTCTTGAGCTAGACAAGTTTGTAATAATTGAATAATTGAGTTAGTGGTAGACAAAGTGATAGAATTTGCTCGAAGAAGAGACTGGACCAGATTAATAGTTTCTTGTTTGGGGACTGAAGTAAATAGATTGCTGACATCAAATGAAAGCATTGTGATGTTAGGATGAAGATTTATTTGTTGAAGATTGTTGACTAGATGAATAGTGTTTTTGACTGCAAATCGAGGGTAAAGTTCGTCATGTTGTTAATGAGATTCAATATGAATTTTGACAAAATAGAAACTGGAGTATTTATGAAACTAACAACAGGACGAATGGGAATGCCCTCTTTATGTATCTTAGGTAAACCGTACAATCTGGGTGTTAGTGGGTTACTAGGTATTTTATAATATGGAGCGTCATGTTCTGAGAGAAATTCTGTGAAAAGTTTATTGGTGGCTTTGATTTTGTTAATGAACTTTTTTGTTGGGTCTTCGGAGAGCAAAGTGAAATTGTTATCTGAAAGAAATGTGGTGACCTTGTCGTTATATGAATTTTGATCTAGAATAACTAGGCAATTGCCTTTATCTGCTTTACTAATAATAAGATTGTGGGATTTAATTTTGTTTTGAATAGACTTGAGGATTTGGAGTTGGTCTTTCTGTTTTTTGTTTGAAAATTGTGGAAGAGAAGCATTGAATGAATAATTTTGGGAAGTAAAAGGTGGGTTAATGGATGAAGAGTTATTTGATGTGTTTAGTAGAGTGTTGGGAGTAGAGTTATTGAAAGAAGAAGAAGATGATGGAAAATTTTTGTTTTTGAATTTGTGGATAGTTTTATAGCAAGAGTTTCTAATTGACGTTTTTTTGATTTAGAGGGATAGAAAGATTCTGGATGATAACATCTAGCTCAATGGAAAGACTCTGAAGGTCCTTTTCAGAAACCTTCTTCGGAATGGAGTATTTGAGACCTAGATTCAATAAATTGAGTTCATTTTTATCAAAGTTTACTGAGGATAAATTTTTGAGCCTTGGGTGAATTGAAAATTAGAGAATTTAGTTTTATTGTTGCTATTATTGTTTTGTGAATTAGATGAAATACTGATGAGTTTATTAAGTTTAGATTTAAGTTTACTGAATTTAATAGAAGTTACATTGTCCATTCTGTCCTGAACATCATTCAAAAGGTTACTTAAGTTATCAAAACCTATGGATTCAAGTAAAAAATCATATGTTACCTTAAGCTTACAGTTTATAAAATTAAGTTTTCCATAATGGTTGCAAATCTCCTTCTTTAAAATTTTGAGTTGAAAAGTGTCCCTTAAGGTGGTTGGAACATTTCCTGGTGTTTTAATTCTACAAAAGGTAGGAAAGACTTTATAGTTGATGCATTGTGAGATGAACCATATATCCAACTTGAGTGTACATCGTTTAGTGGCTAAGCGCATGTATTGAAGAGCCAAGTTGACCATACCGTCAATTAACAAAATCCATACAATAATATTCAAAATTGCAAAAATCGGTCCATAAATGTAGGAAAACAATAGTCCTAACACAGGAGTTCTGTAATATTACAGAAAATCTAAATACTCTGCTTATAGAAAAACAACACAAAAGACTAAAAAATCATTTTACCATCGATTTATAAAACTGTCACTAATTGAGTCTGCTAGGGTCTAAAGTAATAAAACTTATAATAAACTGGCGCATTGAAAGTAGATGTTCAAAATTAGAAGGTGCATTCCATTATGTGCAAAGACCTAAAAAAAAGCAGAACCTTATCTTTAAACTTAAAACTGTGTCACTATAATACAGTCAGCCCTATATGCAACCGAATGTTTATATATGGTAAAGAAAACGCCATTACGAAAACTTGAAACAAAATATAGGGTAACAAAATGAAGAATTCTGATGAAGACACAATCATGAATTGTATGTGGTAATAATAATAATACTTCGAAGACCTTGATACCAATATGGGAAAACGGAGAATGATGTTTTATGGTCACTTAGAACGTACCAATCCTCAAAGAGTTAACGATCACATTTATTTTTTAATTTCATCATCTTCATTCAAAATGGACAAGACAAATTAAAAAAAAAATTCAACATGCGGAAATTCCACCTGGTAACCTCCAAGATTGTGAGGGTCTCATAGATATGGTGAAATCTAATAAGGACCTTATCTCTCTCACCAATTCTGCACTTCGCCACGCTAGTAAATGGTCGCAAGAAAGGAAATAAGAACATTCATTTAAATGAAATTCTATTAGTAGAGGAGGAAAATACAGTTATGCAAAAAAAGAAGAGTAAACCTTAGTAGTAGGAAACGGCAGCAACAAAAGACCTGGTGCAACTCACTAAACTGGTAACCATTTATTAAAAATCAATAGAGTTGGCATATAATGGCAGATATATGGAGCACAACCGCTTAGTGAGAATTCAGCGTGTAAGGAGATACATGATATAAACCTTTGGGTCTGTCAGACCACCAGACTAACATAAGATTAAGGCTGCTGAACTCGTAGTTACTTTGTTTTCATGATAAGTAAAGTAAACCACACAAAGGATGCATGGTACGCTCAAATATGCTCTAGCATATAATTTTTTTGTGTTTATAGGAGAGATTTCTTTAAAATGTCTCTTAAGGTAGTATATTTAAAAATATCATTAACAGGAAACCCAAAAATATAGAGAAAAAAGGTTTTAGGTGACTTATGATACGAAGTGATAATTACCAAATACAGAATAAGGATCTTTTATTTATAGAATTTTATATAACAGTTCTTTCTTCAACTTTTCTTTACTATATTTATACATCTGCTAACACATATATTCATTCTGATAATGTGTTCATTCTACTCTTTTTTTTAATTTTTTCGACTTCATTTGTGTTGTTACCAGTAATCTTTTGGTTGTGATGTTTCTGGCCGTTTCTACATACGATTCAATATATATGAGTAGATAAAGTAATTAGCAAATATGCAGAGAAACCAGGTTTGACCAGGCCATAGTTTGGTAAGTCTTTTTCATTTTACCATTACTGAATAAGCTTCATCTTCACATGTCAATTTATTGTTTGCACGAGTGTATTGAAGATTCATATTAGATGCTCAGATCATTATTCAGACTTTAATTATCTTTTCTTGTTATATGTTAACTGCATCTACAGCGATATATCCAAATGGATGGGTATATTGCGTTTTAAAAAAATATGATTCTTATATTTTCTTCAATCTGTAGTAATGGTATTAAACCTTACCTGAAGTATTGCATCAAATATGGACAAGTTTCTAAACATACACATTCTCCATCCAAAAAAAAAAAACGAAATCATTATTTGATCGTCTTGGGTCTTGGATCATAGAAATCCACAAGATTTTCGAACGTTGAAATTTCGGGTTACAAAACGATGAAAATAATGAAAAAGTACTGCTGGTCTTTCAAAAACTATTCAGCAGACGTTCATGCGAAATGTTACGTAGTAATAAAACCTAAATTTTTCGAGTTTGTCCCAAAAACCTTTTCATTGCGAATAAAGCTTATGTCCAGCTGACATATAATCATTTAGGGATACGTAGGAAAACTTCTTAAGAGCAACCGCTTTCCCTACAAAAATTACAACTATTGTTATATCACGTCGTGGCAGTATTCCAGGACGTGATATAACTGAGTAGTAGACTATCGGTAGTTGTTAATGGTTTGCTAGATACCATACGTCATTGTATTATTTTAAATGATTAAAACATTTTTGGACAGAAAATAACTCAACTATGGAGATAACAATGTTTAAACAGCCAAATATTTTATCCTGAAGACTGACTATACTAAAAAACTTCACTTGCTTGAACGGTAGTATAATTCTTACAATTCTATGACCAACAGTTTCTCCTTAATTATGTCCAATTGAAAATGTATAAAAGACTCTCGAAAAGAAAAGTAAAACTTAAAATTCGTATATCAGGAATGTTTGAGGTTAAATGCCACTAACAAGTTTTCCCACAAACAAAATTCGAGGTTCAACAGAGAAAATAAGAAAATAGAAATGTATAAATGCCTACAGAGCCAGAAGCCGAACAACAATATTACATATATTAAAAGGTAAGTTTAAAATTTCAATAAAGAAAAAGGAGAATGTGCAGAATATGAAATACGCAGATTAGGAATATACACGAATAAGATAGATGGAAAAGCAAATATAAAAAAGTGGAGGTACTTACAAAGGAAACAAGTATTAAAGCGTGAAAGCGTTTTAAGGCTAGGAGGAGGAGCGACAGGAGAACGAAGCAGGAAAATTATTTTATTTATATATGGAGCTAGATTTAAATCAGCAAAATAATTCATTATTTGTCCAAGATTTGTAGATTTCTGTATACTGTTAAAAATTACTATATTTATATAATAAATAACGTTTCATATTTTTTATCTGCTTCCTATTTAGGAACTAACTCGTTTATCAAAATGCAGATGAATACAGATTTTGTGTCAGTATAAAAGATTAAGAACTTCTTGTATCTTCTAGACATATTTTAAGTCATAAGATTGCCAAACCATGTATGAAACTGAAAACTGAAACCATGTATCAAACTGATAAACACAACGGGTCTCGCTGCCCGTTTTTCTCAAACTAGAACAAAAAAGTCGAGGAAACTATAAATTCCATAATAATTTTCCAAGCAGTTGGTTACTTCCTTATTAAAATACAAAATAAACTTAAAACTAAAAAGTAGGTCGTCCGTCGAACGTCTCCACTCCACTTCTCAGTTTTATTTCGGATTAAATTACGAAGTTCCACTTCTCCCTCTATTACTCAAACAAATCCCTTCCTGATTTTCGAATTCCCAATTAATATTTCCAACACTTCACGGTTCTAACATCAAAACGATTTTTGTTTTGAGAGCATAAACATTTCTTGAGTAGAGTTTAATTGTTGACTCAAAAACTTCCTATTCCGTCCAGGATCGGATTTAATGGTGTCTACATTGTAATAAATGACTAAAAATATAACGCAAAAACCACCAATTTGGGTAAAAAGTTATTTTATTTAATTTATTAGTAAGTTTTAAAATGTTTACACAGTGTGGAAACCACTTATGGAATAAAATTGTTTGTGTCCTTATTATAGAAAATAATAAAAACCTCTGTGACACGTTAACTTTTACATTTAAATGTGCGCTTTTTAAACATAAATTTAAATGTACAGGGTGATCCACGCAAGTCTAGCATGGTCCATAATTCTTATTTTCAATAAAACACCCTCTATGTTTTTATGTTTTTAAAATATTCTTAACAACCTCATTTCTACGAACCATATTATGTAGAGTCTATAATCAAATAATACAAGCTGAAATTTTAAAATTAATATCTTATCACGTGTTATGGTATTAGTTTAAATAAGTTAAATACAGACAATACACTTCTACTCCAAGTGTCAGTATATTGGGGAAAATTTTTGTTTAGTAACCGTGTTAACATTTTTTGTCATGAATAGGTAAAAACTGTCTAGATAGTCAGCTAACTATCCTAAATTGGCAAATAACGCTGATTGTTACCAATCAGTTATTGGTGTGTTGACATTTAACATTAAAATAATAAATTCCCAATTAAAAGCTAATTTCTTGCAGAAATAAAAATGAAATATTTAACTGAGAGACACCGAACTGAGATTTTAATGATGATCGGTTACAGGGAGAATTGTGGAAGTCAAGTTGAAGTAGCAAACTTATTTAACCAGAGGTATCCTCAGTTGCCTAATATTTCACAAGGTACTGTGTCTAAAATTTATGCACAATTTGGAGAACTTGGTCAAACCATTAAAAAGAAAACCGATCTTCATTGAAGATGAGGTGAAAGTGGATATTTTGTTAAGTGTTGCAGAAAATCCAACGTCAAGTTCACGTCAAATTGCACGTCAAAATAATATGTCACACAACTGTCCTAAGGTGTCTCCATGAAGAAAAACTTCATCCATATAAATTTACTTTTGTGCAGGAGCTAACAGAAGACGATCCAGATCATAGAATGGATTTCTGCGAAAGAATGATAAATAAAAATTAACACAAATTAAATAGCTCTTGGCACAAATCTTTTTTCTGATGAATCAACGTCTACATTGAACGGAGAGGTAAACCGACAAAACTGTACATATTGGTCAACGGAAAATCTTCATTGGATGCATGAGACACACACTCAGTATCCTCAAAAGTTTAATGTTTGGGCAGGTATTATAGGAGATCATATTCTTGGTCCTATATTTGTAGATGGTAATATTTAAGCATGCTGAGACGATGTTTTTCCTCAGTTGGCTAACTTATATCCTAATCCAATAGATCCGACCCTACCGCATGAAACTGTCTGGTTCCAGCAGGATAGTGCAACACCCCGTTATGCTTTAATGGTGAGAAATTACTTAAATAAAATCTACATCAATAAATGGATTTGGTGAAAGGGTATCATTGAGTGGGCAGCTAGGTGGCCAGGTCTTACGCCTTTGGATTTTTTTTCTGTGGGGTTATTTCAAGAACAAAGTATATGCAACACAACCAACTGGCATTGAAGACCTCAAAGAAAGGATAAATACAAAAATACGGAATATTTTACCTCAAACTTTAAACAAAGTTCGGGACGAAATTTTATAGGAGACTGTGTTATTGCCAACAATAAGGTGGAGAATATTTTGAGCATTTATTTTAATGTAATGTAATAGAGTCACGAATACAGAAGTGTTAAGGAGAATAGACAGAGAGATGGAAATGGAAAATACAATAAAAGAAAGGAATTGCATCTCGGACATGTGATGAGAGGCAAAAGATAAAACAAGTTGAGACTCATAATTCAAGGAAGAATAGAGGATAGGAAAAGCGTAGGAAGAAAACGCGTTTCCTGGTTGAAGAACCTGAGAGAGTGGTTTGGTTGCAGCTCAAGGCAATTGTTTCGAGCTGCTGCCTCGAAGGTCAGAATAATGATTTCCAACCTTCGTCGCGAAGATGGCACTTAAAGAAGAAGAAGAATCAATTACCTCGGATATTCTATGAATTACTTGTCTTGAAGAAAATTATACTTAATTTCAAAATTTCATCTCGTATTATTCATAATAGACCATACATGATATAGTTCGTTGAGATCAGGTTGTTAAGGAGCTTTTAAAACATTAAAATATACAGGATAAAATATGCAGGGTAAAGTATACAGATGTTTTATTTAAAATATAGATTATGGCCTATGCCACACTTGCGTGGATGACCCTGTACATTCAAATTTATGTTTAAAAAGCGCACATTTAAATTTAACAGTTAAGGTGTCTCGAAGTTTTTTATTATTTTCTAAAATAAGGACACGAACAATTTTATTCCATAAGTGGTTTCCACATTGTATATCCACGCATAACATTACTCTAGAAAAAAAATTTACATAAGTTATTACAACACTAGACAAAAAAAGAGTGAATTGATGCTCCATGGCAAGAAAGACTGAAACTATGCTGTAAATGAATGCTGTTATTGCAATCGTGAAGAAAAAGAAAAAAGTAAAGTAAAGTACGATAGATAACGTTTAAGGGGGTGAAGGAAAAGTAGTGAATACTATCGCACAGCTTATCCAACACGCCCTCCATAACTGGTGAAGGTTTTTAGTGGACTAGTCTATTTAGCATTTGACAGAGTAAGACTCAAAGATGTAATCCATCTTCTATATAATAGAGAAGTTCCCCTAAATATCATAAAAGCTATTGAAAACGTCAAGTGACAAAAGTCACAATACATTGACAAGTTATAGAATCTATAGAAATAGGAAGCGGAAAGCGGAATAAGAGAGAGAGACTCAGTTAGCCCTATGTTTTTTAATTTAATCATGTCAACAAAGTGTCAACAAAGGAAGAAGATTAAGAATGGGAAACATAGAGAGAAAAGACTCTGTTACTCAGACGACGCAATATTGATAGCTAAGATGAAGTTAGTCTGCAAAGACTAGTCCACAGATTTAACATAAGAGCAAAAGAAATTACTATGACTATGAATCAGATGTAAAATAGAAATTGATAGCATCAGTATTGAATAAGTAATGGAAAAAAGTACCTTGAAATTATCTTAGATTCGTTAATCTAAGGAAATTACACTGTCCAGCTATAGAGACCTGGAAAAGAAGTAAGAGATCAAATAAAAAGAACAAATAGACTGACAGGATACCTTAATAACACTTTATGGATAAACAGACACATTAACATCGAGGTGAAGCCAAGAATTTATAGAGCCATTGTAAGACCAATAATGACGTATATCTCTGAAACAAGACTCGACACAGCCACAACACAAAGCTACTGGAAACGGCAGAGATGAGAGTACTGAAAAGAATTACAGAAAATACACTGAGAGATCAAAAGAGAAGTGAAGACATTAAAAGAAAATGTAATGTACAGTGTATAATCGAATAGACACTGTATAGAAAAAAAGAATCGAATAAACGTATAAGCAGAATGGGGGAGATGCGTGTGACTACGACTAATGGAAGCGTTTAGGGAAATTGATCGCAAGGATCGAAAAGGATAGCTTAAAACAAGCGAAACAAAAACCAAGTACATGACCATCAAAAGACATCTGGCAATAAGTATAATATTGAACGTGTGAATGCCTGCACGTATCTGGGCACAGAAATTGAATATTTAGCTCACTGTGAATGATCTAGCGAACGTAGCTAATAATAGTACACTCCCTACAGGGATAATAGTACAGACCTATGTATAAGCAGTACGGCAAGAAATGAAAGCTTGCGGTTCGGGGCTACTCCAACATGATCTCTACCGGAAAAGGTAGATATGCTTAAAAACCAGGAATATAGATAAATAGATAGAAATATTATGGAATATCAAAAAATAAATACCTAAATAAAAAAGCACTGTAGGTCTAAACACACATATATCTCCGGAGAAAACATAATAACTTGCCTATCACAAGAGACGAAAGGATATAAAAAAGACGAAAACAACCAAGATAGAAATATAAAAATCTTGTGTAATTGATTTCAATTTCTTAACCTTAAACGTATTTTTATTTACCTAGAATGTTTCGAAAAAATCTGCCGTAGGAAAAATATCCTGATAAAAGCCTCATTCTCATACAAGCACAGGAAAATTTATTTCGGTTGAAAGCGAGCATTTCTCGGTGGTTTTGTTATTCGTAAATCCGTAAACAGCCCACATGCCCAAAGTTCCCTTTACCTCGAAATGAGATAAATCAAATCTAACAATAAGAGGATATTCTGAATATCAATATTTTATTTGACAGACCATCTATTCGTATGTAAACACCGCGAACTCTCAATCGTCGAGGTGGTGATATTTTGAGAAAATAACGGTTACGAGTAACTGGTAATATTATTTCTTATTTTAATATTGTATGTCAAAACAAGAATAATAAAAAACGTCTACATGTTATACATGTACAGCACTATTTAAAATATACATGAAAAAAATACTGAAATCATTGAAGAAAAAGGGAAATATCTGTGAGAACTGAGCACTTAGATGCATGGTAAAGAAGCTCATGTAGAATACACTGAAACAGATGTCGTGATAGAAAACTTCGAAACAATAGAGCATTTCACAACAGTAGAAGATAAGATAGAAGATGTACAAAGAAACAAAAAATTATAATATACCCAAAACAAGTGCCTTGGGTTTACCATTATGATAACGTAAGTGCGTCATGTGATGATGAAATAAATCACGCTATAATAAGTAAGAAGAGCAATTGTACAACTGAACTCCATCTGGTGGACAAAACAGCTGGACATGAAAGTAAACTTATTTTCAAGTAAAATTATGGAAGACCCTGCATTCCAGAGCTACAACTAACACAGCCACCGTGGCTATTGTCAGTTGTAGCACTGAAATGTAGATTCTTCTGACAGTACTGCCACAATTGGTCGCATGGCTACTGTAGATTCGTTATCAAGTTAATTTATTTTTCCTCATTTATATATATATATATATATATATATATTATATATATATATTTATATATATATATAAATCAAATAACACAGTTTACTAGGGCTGCAGTCAGAAGTTTGGCCGGGATGTTAAAAAAACACTCTTTCGAGTTTTTCTAGCTTTCGGAATTGTTTTATTCCTTTTTCAAGACACTGTAATAAGAATAATATGTAAATATTTACAAAATATCACAATTCGTAAGTGCAGCTTAGTTGTTGAGGTTGAGAGGTTGTTTTATAAAGAATCTCAACTACTGAGTTGCTCAGTAGTTGAGATTCTTTATAAAAAGGTTGAGGGTTTGACAAAATTACACACATTAAATATAAAATATAAAATAAAGGACAAAATACATTTTAAAAATTTTTAAAATTTAGGTAAGGATAGTAAAACTTAGATTATGACATCTTTTAATGGTGGGTTTTAACTCTAATCCATAGAGCACAGAAAGAAAAAACAATATGAGTAAAATATAATTAGGTGTTCTTAATATTGTATTTCTTTTCAAGAAACAAGAGGCTCATCTTGGATAATTTAACTTTTTAATTTTTTAAACCTGTCTTAATGGTATGCAACACAGGTAAAGCATACAGGTGTATTATGGCGTGTATATGTAGAGTTAAATATTTATTTTATTTTTGATGTTTTTCCAGTAAATAAGAATAAATGTTGCTGTATGTCAGACTTTTTATTTATGCAAGACGAACTAGATTTTATACAACGTGTTTTACAAGAAAACACGTTTTGAATGATTTGTTTCTTTTGCCAAAATACAGGAATCCTCAAAATTAAATTGATGTTTCAACGTTAATGCATGTTATGTAAGTGCACATGCATTTATTTTTTTGGTTTTTATGTCACTACGATGTGAGATTACTATACTGTGAAAATTACGAGATGATTCTTCGATGTATACTTTGTTATAATTGGTACACGGTATAGAATAAACAACATTCGATGACTCCTGTATTCTGAAAGAATCTTTTGTTTTTGTGTATAAATTCGATACTGTTTTCACATTCTTAGTTGTACTTTTTAAGCGACTAATATTTTTGAAAATTTTCATTAGCTTAGGTGTCAGAACAGGAATGTGGGTAGGCAACCGTAAGTTATTGTATGTGGTATCACTGATGTGTTGTATGCCAATGTTAATTGACTGACAATAAAGAAATACAATATTATTAAATAAAAAAAACAAATACAATATTAAGAACACCTAATTACATTTTAATCATATTGTTTTTCTTTCTGTTCTCTATTTATCAGAGTTAAAATACACCATTAAAGGATGTCATAAACAAAGTTTTTCTATCCTTACCTAAATTTTAAAAATTTTAAAATGTATTTTTTCCATTATTTTATATTTTATATTATGTATGTCTGTTATTAATGTTGAGTGTCAAAGTTTTTTATAAATAATCTCAACGACTAGTAAGTTGCACTAACGAATTGTGATAGTTTGTAAATATTTACATATTATTCTTATTACAGTATCTTGAAAAAGGAATAAAACAATTCCGAAAGTTAGAAAAAACTCAAAAGAGTGTTTCTTTAACATCCCGGCCCAAACTTCTGACTGCAGTCCTACTAAACTGTGTAGTTTGTTTACATTGACAGTCACTAATATTAAGTATTTCTTGTATATATGTATGTATATAGGAGGTTTGTCTTTGTATATAGGCAGACAAACGTAGTAGAGGAAGACCATCTATACGTTGGGCCGACGACATCAGACGTATCACGAAAAATTGGCAACAAAGATCACAAAATCGCAAAGAATGGTAGAGTTTATGGAAGGTCTATGTCTAGCAGTGGACGTGATATAGTGACTGGATGATGATGAAATAGGAAGTAGGTTGAGAAGTGTTAGAATATAACTGAAAAACTTACTTAAAGTTAGATGTACCATAATATCTTTAAATAATAAACAACAGTTGTAATATAACACTGTTTTGAGTTACTAGAATACACATGAAAATATAACCGAAGTAGAGCTGTCCACCTCGAAATTGATTATCGAAAGGAATGGATAATGGGGCCAAATTGATACAGAGCTTTTTCAGTATTATGTAAACAAAATGAGGGACCACGGCTTTGTGGACCTTTAGGGCAAATCTGGCAGTATGTATATGTACGTACCATATATATGTGTGTATATATACATGACACAAAGGGTAATTCGCATCTGGCGCTGTAAGCGTTGGCCCTTTGATGATATCCCTTAGTTAACCCGCATTAACAACGCAGATGTATACATAGCCGTAGCGTTAATGTGCTCGCGTAGATTTGGCGTTATATTTGTTAAATAATTTATAATCTTTTGATGTTCGAGATCCGTTTGATATTGAAATGCTGAGCGTCGTTCCGGAACAACTTTGTGTTGCGGAGATGATTGTTAATGGTGACAAAAATAATTCCTAGTGAATTTAAATCAATTACAAAGACATTCTAGTCATGCATTACTATAAGTTACTGTCAGAATACAATAAAATATCATTACACATCATAGTACTGATATTGAAATTTATGAGAAAATAATTGTCATGCTTTGATCGTGTCATAGAAAATGCTATAAAAGAGACAGAAAAATGAACCGAATTGCTATTGGAGATATATGTATGTACCACGGTTTAGGCTTATTAATTTATAAAATACTTTCCAGTTCTACTGTCCTACGTCATATATTAATAACAATATATGTAGACTATAATGTAAAAACTCATATTCATAAACATTCAATTCAATCTATATTTTTCATATACAACTAAGGAAAAAAATATGGTGGTTTGTACACAATTAGCGATAGATAAAACAGAGATACTAGCATTATGTTTGCACCTATAAGACAGAGATAAAAATCATATTTCCTCCTAGTCTGCCGATTGAAACACGAGTGTTTTCGATTGAATGTATCACTGTTTAAAATAACAACCTGCCTTGCCAGGCTTACTATAGTTATCGTTTTATACAATAATTTTAACAATAATTGTTGTTGTTTACGAAGTTTTTCGTTAATTCTTTTAACTCTGATCAAAATCTTGCTGATTTCATTAGTCTCACCTACTTTTTTCTCTTCTTCCTTACGCACCCTCTTATCAGACGACCATCAACAATGTTCAGACTAAATTTTAACTAAAACCGGGGACAGAGTGCATCCTTGCCTCAGTCCTCTATCTATGGAAATTGCCTGGCCATTTACTTTAATGTTGGCAGTTTGGTGGTAATATAAATTGTATAATATTCTCAAGTCTCTATCATTTAGGCCCGCTTCTTTCACGACGTTATAAGCTTATCAAGTTTTACTTATCAAATGCCTTTTGTATACATAAAACAAATGTATATCTCATAGTTGACATCCGTGCAACTCAGCATAAGTCTTTAAGCAAATAGGGAACCTCCTTTGCCTAAGGAATCACGGACTCCATGTGTTCCTGAAACTCGCATTTTTTATATCCAGCTGATTTCAATGTGAGCAAATAGGCGAGGGTTAGTTTCGCAATTATCCGCTTGTCCTTGAAATACATTGATTATATTACGATGGGATTCTTGTGCATAGCTTTCGCAATGGATTCAATGCCCGTTTAGTGACCACCTAAGTGATTGAATAAGAAAGCTTGTCATCAATGATGATTTAAGTAAACTGTAAATCCAAGATTATTAAAATGCTAACGGACTATGTTAGAAATATCTTCATTCCAAAGATAAATTAACAATTTTTACCCGTGCAAATCACCATCAGTTTTGTACTCTCTTTGTAGAGTAAAAACGATAAAAAACATTGCCTTTCAATTCAGTTCCGTCCTCACAAGACTCCTTGATGAGAGGTAAACCTCGAAATACGTTTAGGAGAAGAGCGGAACAAAAATTAAATAGAAACGCAATGTTTATAAATATTTGATTAAGAAAGTTTGCATCGCTGTTAGAACATTTTTTTCACATTTTTATTGTTTTAGAACATTTTGTGGTTTTCACCGATTTTTCTACGAAATGTAGAGTATATTATACATATTACCAAGGAAAATGGAACCAAGAAACAGCATTTTTCATAGTCTACAAAAACATATATTTTCACTATTATTGGATTATTTTCTTGAATTTATTTAAATTATGTTCATCTAGTTATGCGATATCTAAGAACAATGCCTCGTTTGGTGTTGGAAAGTGCTTGTGAGAATACTGTGTAATACTAATTTTAAAAATAGTTTATTAGCATGGGTAGATTAATCAATCAAATATATTTACGGAATTGTTATACATTTTGGTAAATAAATTCAACCCAATATATTGTCGGCTAAATTAGGTGTACAACTACTGACAGATTCATTATAGATTGGCTTAGCGAGCTGCTAAAACGCCGATAAAATATTTAATTGCATCAGCTAAAGTTTTATTATGACTGGCAATTAATTATAGAATGCAAGTGGAATGGTTATTGACCAGGATAATTACTAAAATTAGATGATTTAATATTTTTCGTGATAATTTTACTCGTCGATAATTGGGAAAATATAAATTGGGTTGTGATTACGTTAGGTACGGTTGGTATCATTTAGAAAACGAAGCCATGCACACACACACACACACACACACACACACACATTTATATATATATATATATATATATATATATATATATATATATATATATATATATATATATATATACAAGAATCGAGTCATATTATATGCCAAGCGTAATAAGCTCAGATATATTAACTATGTACGGGAAAAGCTTGGTGTACATATCGGAGAAACCATGGATGGTATAATGCCACAAATTTTCATCATTTATCAAAATATGTGGAAGGTCATTCACTATTGTGATGCAACATTTGGATTTTTTTGTAATATCTATATTACCTTTTACCCTACAAATCCATACATTTTACTTAAATACACTTACTGCAGATTCCAATTATGTAAATTATTTGTGACTCACCTGCAACAAAAATAATCAATCAAAAATTGGGGTCAAATAAAAGATTTTAAAAATATTTTCTATCATCGCAGAAGAACCAATAGTACAAACATTGTTTATATTGTCTTTATCTTATAACAGTGTCGATCTTCCCTCGCATATTGTAAAATACTGCTACTTACTACAAATTCATGGAAGAATTTAAGTTATAATATATACTAACAATATAAAGATTATTTTTTTCATCTAAAAACTATTTGGCATGACATTGTTATAACGAGAAATGTAATAATAATGAGATCAATTAATAAGTGTTGATCAATAAAGTTATAAACGATAGAAGCATGTGACGTGTACCTCTATTAGACGCAAGACAAACGCAAGTTTAATCTAATAAAAATATGTTCAAATAAATAACAAAATAAAATTAACTTCTGTATGCTATGTACAATAAAATAAAAATACGAATCCTAGTGAATAAAATCGACAGTGGTATGATTTGCTGTTGATACCTGCAAAAAATTAATATTGGTAATACTAGGATGGTTCAAGACAGATGACGATGTACTGGTCAATACTCAAAACAACAGGAAAGACTAATAAATTCTGAGTCTAGGTTAGAGGTGTCTGATCGATCACTACTCGATATGGCAAGAAATGGAAAGGAATCAATCAATACTTGGTCACCAATGAGAAGGACCGTTAGTCTTTTGGTCCATTCAATCCATGGTCGCAGACGGGAAGGAGGGTTTGAAGTACTTAAAGACTGGGAGAGTGGAGTTCAGAGAACGATGTAACATTCATAATTAAAAATCTATTTGTAGAATACACGAAATATAGTTTGTGGATAAAACTGGATACGTTGGAATACCAGAATATCTCTCACATGCAGATATTTCTTTTCACCTTTAACAAAATATGAAAAAATATCATGATATCTGGGTAATTCGTTTTGCAACACACTTTGCTACGGGTGATCCATGGGCATGCACTTCTGTTTTGCATTAACTCCATTTTGAATTGTTGCCAGTCATAGGAAAATCTAATAAAATAAGAAAATCTCTTACAGGTATAATTACTTTTTTTTTCAAAATTCTGCAGATATTCCAGATCGATTTGCAGCAGTCCGACTATTATGACAGACTACTTTTTCCATTTGGTTATTTTAAATAACTGTATTTATTTAATGTAAATAAATTAAATAAAACAACACGTCTGCAAGAAACGAATCACATGTCCTTACACGTATGCATTGGGCAGGTAGATTTAAAACAAATTGAAAATTAAGCGGAGATTTAAAAAACTTGGAAAGAAAGTTGATTTTTAAATCTTTAACATATGATATAAGACATTTTGGCAAGTAAAACATTATTTTTTGAATATAGAAATGTTTAGTTTACCCATTAATACAAAAACATAAGAATCCCAATTTTGGACTTAAACTTAAGTAATCTTGGAAACTAGCTCTTCAATGGCTTAAATGTAAAGTTTAATGTTTATTTCCTACACATGTTAGAATGCTGCTGGTCTATAAATTGTCATAATGCAGCCAGAGTAGTACTGGTTTATATTTTATAAAATAACTTTACGGACATAAAAGTGTCCTAAATAACAGAAGATGAAATATATTTTTTGATAAAGTAATTGAAACTAAAATTTTTATACCATTTTTACACATATTCTTACTAAACTAATTTCATTACGATAATTTATAAAATATGTCGATGGTTTACCGTTACTTAAACCAATTATTGTTGTTCGTCGGGTCCCGTATGTAGTCCACACCGGAGCAAATTGCGATTTTATGCTGGCCTTTTTGCCTGAAAATCATTTACAAAGGCGTTGAATTTTTTTCTATAAATTTACATCAAGAATTGAGAGCTGAGTTAACTTAAGGTCGAACCGTTATACAATCTTTTTTGTTAGTCTACCAGAATGATTCGGTTTTGAGCATCCAACAAGGCCAGTGGAAATGCTTTGTGAATTATGTGTTATCCAATCATAACCCGAAAGACCTACTTTTAACGAAATTCGATTTTATATCTTTATTGTTGTATTGAGTATAAAATCCGGATACAAAATATGTCGACGTTAATATCGTCTTGCTAGTAAGAATTGAAATAACAAAACTGACTCAGATCCTATTATCAGTAACTATTCATTAACTCTGCGGTTTCGTGTTTAGGGGAAGGTGGGGAGCTTTGAGACAATTTTTATGCGGACCTCATTTTATTTGTGATTATGACCAATACCGCCTTAAAAAAAACTGTCACTCTAATGCAATTTTGACTTTTAATTGGCAAACACATACAATAGCTACCCATACTATATTTATGAAATAATCACTTCTGAAAACTACAAAACATTTTCATAATTACTAAAATTAAAATCAAAAGTAAAATTCATCTTATCCGTTCCACTAAGGTAATCAGGTTGAGGAAGTTTAATTACATCCTCGGAGCTTACTATTCCAATATCCTCCACATCGGGATAACCAAAGTAGCTTCATTTTTTTCTCAGGAAACTGACCTCATGCACATCACCCTCAGTTTTCAAAATACAACCAACATACTGATAGACTTTGCTTTTAGTGGCAAATCTTACTAAGATGTAGTCACCTGTAACCGGCTTGTTTGAAAAAGGTTCATCACAAACTTCTTTAGCATCATCATCATTCACATCAGATATATCTAGACTAGAGTGGGAAGAAGACATGTTAACTGATGATTCTGAAGATGTTGATGTATGACGTTGAATCCTGCGAGCTCGATTTATTTTCTTAAAAACCCGGCTGTCCTTGTCTAATCTAGTTTTTTTTTAAATTCATTTTCTCTATTTTCTTTGCTTTTACTACTTTTTTTCTTACATCTTAACTTCTCCATTTCATATGCTTCCTCTATTTGTGTTTTAATGGGAGTGTCTGTAGCGATACTAGTTTTACCTGGTTGTCTACCACGATTTATTGCTTTGCGAGAAGGTTCTTTGGGGTGTGGCTGCACATCTTGTGAAGTTAACGGTGTTTGCTTTTCAGGTGTGTGAGGAGTTAATACTAACATATTATGGGAACTTGTGGATGTTGATGGTTTAGGGTCATTTGTTTCTCCTACATGTAAATTTTTATCACATGAAACATTGGGTGTTTCGTCATCAACCTGTGGTTCTGGTCTATCTGTGACATATGTGCCAGCGAAGTCGGCGCCTGTGAAAATTAATCTGTTTAAAGGATAAATTCCAGTGCACTGAAACCCTTTTTGTATGTTAACGGAACTAAATGCAAGTGGAAATGCTATGTTAACTATTGTAGGTAAATTAAAAATGGTTAGTGGTACTCTTGGATTGCTTCTCATTTGTTCGTCTACGGTAATATCATAATATTTTTTGAAGGGTGCATATACTGTTCGGTCCAATGGTTGTAGTTTATGACTAGTATGTGGTGGAAACGTTAACATTATAATACCATTATCTTTACACATATTTAGTTCATTAGGTGACAAATGACTGTCGTGGTTGTCCAAATGCATCAAAACTGGATTTTCTTTGCTACATTTCACATATTTTATAAAATGTTTCAGAAACAGCTGAAAATTTTCCATAGTCATCTATCCACTAGAATAAGCAGCTATACACGGAGAAACACAAAAAACGGACGAAATTTATTGCATATTGCATTTATTGTAAAACACAAAGTAACGGTGGTTCCTCTTTTTCCGCTGGCTACTTTTGAAACTTTCTTAATACCTTTTTAACAATTTTTTTGTTGGACGATGTACTATTATAATGCCTGTTTCATCTATGTTATAAATAGCTTCGGAACCAAATTTGTATTTATTCATAACAAAATTCATAACAAAATTATCGAAAAAATCTGTTACATTCTTTTTGTTAAGAGCCGTCGATCTACTTAAACTTGTTGCTTCAGGTTTCCGTAAATACAGATTTTCATAGCGATACAGAAAACCTCTCACCCAATCTTTACTAGCTATGGCCTTACTAGTCCAATTTTGAGGGATTTGTTTATTGTTTGACGTCGCACATAGGAACGCAAATTTGCGCAGATCTTTTTAACCTATTCCATAATTTAAACCAGCCAAATCTGTTGGTACACCTCCAATCCAAGTTCTTCATCATTAGAAAAAATTTGGGATGTTATATTGGGGCCTAAATTTAATAGAGTCTCTGTCATCACTTTCATTATACTTCTTGAATACCTTTGAAGTGTTTCTTTGTCAATGTTGTAAGTTCTGACAGTTTCTCTTAAGTTTTTTTCCCTTCATTTTGAACCAGTGTTTAAACTGCAGTTTGTAATGCAACCTCGTTTATTGGTGGACGTTTTTTGCCTGTTTTGCTTGTTAACCTAAAAAATTCCGATTTTTTCTCGGCAAATTATGGACTTAAATAAACCAATTTATCTTAAAAACACTCTTAATTAACTAACCATTTCGTCTACACACTCACTTTTCTAATTACTACACTACAAACTGTTTTAAAACTATTCAAAAACCATACAAAATACTTACTTTTGTCACGTGTAAACACACACTTGTACAATAAATACGCCACCATTAAAATAGAGTGTTGACAGTTGGCGGACGACGTTGCCAACTTAAAAAGCTAGTGTTCTGTGTTTGTAGCATCTCTGACAAGATAGTTTAAGACGGATAATTTGAATTGTATCAAGACTCCCAATGTCTCAAACCTCCCCACCTTCCCCTACTCTAATAAATATGTTTCTTTTATATATGTTTGATAAATTTGCAATAACCCTATATAAAATTAGATACTAGTTACCATCGATATATAATAGAAATAGATTGACCGCTTCTATACAGACCCGTTCTTCCAGTATGACAGAGGAAACAGGAAACTGAAGAATCACAGTCCCTGTCTATCTTTCTAGTAGACTGGGTTTATCGACAACGTGACCTAAATGACCAATGAGAAGGTGTTTAACATTTATAATGTTACAAGCGTGCTTTTTCCATATTCTTTTGTAGTGGCTGTATATCTGTTTTTTTGCTCATTCTATACAGCAAGAGGCTTCATTTTATGTTCGCCGTTTATTTTGACTTTCCCGACAGTCGAAACTCTGAAGAAAACTGCAAAGATCTCAGAATCTAAAGGACACGAAATAGCATAATACGAAAGTAATGTACGTGAATCTGACTAAAAATATTTTCTTGTCTCCATCTTGTTCATGTTAAAATACTACCACTTTATTTATTTATAGCGAACACTTCTTTATTGTAAAAAAAATTAGTTGAATTGTTGACATAAAAATATGAAAGATCAAAAATAACGGTTTAACGTGTCGACGGAAATCATGAGATATGGTGATAAAAATCGCATTTCATGCTAACAATTTTCTTTTCAAGTAGTGCCAAAGTAGTAAAACGCCTTCTAAATGCTCATAAAGTCTCATGGAATGCCCCGTATAACCATTTCGATGTCCATAAACATTGTAAAATCTCGACATCTTACTACTTGGGCGGCGTCATCAACAAATTGGAAAATTAACTGAATGTTGGGCGGCGTGTTGCTCACTTTGATATGGGACTTCAGTTAGTTTTCGCTATGTCGAAAACTGTAAAACATAAATCACAATCAAATTAATATTTCAATGCTATGTTTTGGTAAGTAAAGTAATAATAGTATCATATATTATGTACAGATTATTGTGGAAATCAATATTTTTATATATTTATAAAGTGAGGATGGTGAAAACCCTGAAAGTAACTCATAATTCGATGTTGAAATCGCACTAATTTCTTTTCGTCATAGTCGTAATATTTGAGTGTCTGATTGACTTAAAGAAATCATTTTATAGAGTAGGACTCAAAGACACAAATCCATCTTCAGTACAATAGAAAAGTTCACGTTCAAGTTAAGTTCAAAATAGGTAGCGGAATAAGACACGAGGACTCATTGAACCCTATGCTCATCAATTTAATTATGGATGAAATTACTAAAAGAGTTAACAAAAGAAGAGGATACAGATTGGGAAACAAAGAAGTAAAAATACTCTGTTACGCAGACGAGGTAATATTGATAACCCAAAATGAAGATAGTCTGCAAAGACTAGTTTACATATTTCAAGTAAAAGCAAAAGAATTTAATATGACAATATCATCTCAGAAAACTAAAACAATATTAATCAGCAAAGAACCAACCAGATGTAAAATAAAAATTTATGGCATCAGTTTTGAACAAATAATGGAGATAAAATACCTTGGAATTACACAATCCAGCTATGGAGACCTGGACAAAGAAGTGAGTGATCAAATACAAAAATTAAATAGACTGGCAGGATGCCTTAATAACACTATATGGCGTAACCGACTCATTAACACTGAGATGAAGTCAACAATTTATAAATCCAGTGTAAGATCAATAATCACATATGCCTCAGAAATAAGACTCGATAAAGCCACAGCACAAACGTTACGGAACCGGCAATGGAAAAATTACAGAAAATACGCTGATAGATCGAATGAGTGAAGAATGAGAATAAGAAGTGAAGACAGTATATGTAACATGCAGTGTATAAATGAATGGAGAAGACCCGTGTTGTCAAAATAGCATTGCGAGAGTTTGTGCCGCTCCAAATATAAAATTTGGGAAGACCCTGGTCTTCCTGGCCTTTCGGCATACGACAGTAAGCGACTCCACTGCCCCTACGAGTCCAACACCAACTAAGGATGCACGGTGCCGAAACATCGTGGGGCTCCACCGGACGTCAACCGTCCGGTGATTCCCCCTCCCCCCGGGGCGGAAAGATGACGTGCAGACACCACTCTCGGTGGTGTAAGGCCGTGAGATGTATTTACGGGCCCAGCTCGTTTAACCTCACCTGGCTCTTGTGGAATGGGAGTAGAGTGGTCCCACGAGATGCTTGTCTTGGATACTAGGAATGTAGACTAGTGACCAAGATGACTATGCATCTCGAGTGCGTTTCTACAAACCCGACACCTCGAACGACGGCTCTCCACCTCTGATTTCCTTCCCATTAGTCGCTTCTTACGACAGGCAGGGTCTTCTGGTCTTGGCCGTATTCTTATCTCCGCGAGCCAAACGGAGCGTCAATATAGCAAGCGATAAGGCATCAATCGGCAGAAGAAGTATAGGAAGACCTCCCAAAAGGTGGAGTAATAACCTTCCATAGAGTAATTGCTATTTAAATGACAATAAGCCACAATTTAAGGTTAAAATACGTTTATTGACGTACAACCCAAAGAGCAATGGAGAGGGCCATGCTAGGGATTAGTTTGAGAGACAGGATTCGAAATAACGTCATTCGTGAAAGAACAAAAATTACTGATGTCTCAGAACGTATTGCAAGGCTCAAGTGGCAATGGGTCGGACACGTTGCCCGAGATAATCCCGAAAAATGGACACAAAGATTAACAAACTGGAGACCAAGAGAGAACAGGCGAGGAGTAGGCAGACCGCAGAAGAGGTGGACAGACGATATCAAACAAGTCGCGGGCAAGCAGTGGATGAGAATAGAAATCGATGGAAGCAAATGGAAGAGGCCTATGTCCAGCAGTGGACGAACACAGGCTGAAGAAGAAGAAGAAGACGTTTCAATTTCCATATCAGAAATCGTTCTCAAACTACACATATTAGTAAATTAAATAATCACAGTAACCACCAAGTGATTCAAAAACAGTCTGGATCCCAACCGAGCAAAACCCTTCAAATTTAAAGAACCTCTTTCCTGACTTAAACTTATCATGCAAAACATAATACACAATTCCAAAGCTGTCTCCAAGATTTTGTATTTGAGACGTTGTTGTAATGTAAGGCGTTATGAGGAAATTACAATGGGAAAAACGGGGTATTAACATAAATAGCCAATACTTGAATCACTTAAGATATGCAGACGACATCGTATTAATAACAGATAAAAGGGAAGAATTACAAAATATGATGGATGAATTAAATAGCGAATAAAAAAAAATAGGTCTACAAATGAATTACAATAAAACGAAAATTGTGACCAACCAACCAGAAGAATTAATAATATGTATATTTGGGACAACTAGTTAAATTAAATAAAGAAAATCAGATCGGAGAAATAAAGAGAAGGATACGGTTGGCTTGGGTATCCTTCGGAAAACTTTCCTATGTACTAAAAATTAGAAAATACCCCCAATATTTAAAAACAAGAGTCTTCAACCAATGTATACGTCCTGTTCTCACCTATGGTTCTCAAAATTGGACGTTTACAAAAGAGAACATATAAAAAAAAGCATGGACATAAAGAGCCATGGAAAGGCAAATGCTGAACATCAGGTTATCAGACAAGAAAAAAAATACTTAGGTTCGCAACAAAACAAAAGTAACCGATGTATCAATGCAGCTAGCAAGACTAAGTGGAAGTTCGCTGGACATACCATAAGACAGAAAGACGACAGATGGAATAAGATGATTATACACTTTAGACCATATAGTTAAAAACGAAAAAGAGGAAGGCCACAAATGAGATGGTCAGATGACTTGAACACGCAGGCCCGAAGTGGATACAAAACTTCCTACAATAGAGAGACGTGTATGAAGGAAGAGGAGGCTTCCATTACTATGTCCCAAATTGGACAGCAAGGGTTATATAGATAGAATCGATAAAATATATAACGAATTTTTATGTTGGTTTGCAATGGAGAACAAAAAATTACATGAAGTACATGTTATTTTATATTTTTAAATGTAAGGAAATGCTATATGCTTAATAAATAAAATATATAATCGTAACATTTCTGGTTTGGGCTTATTTCATTATCACTTCTGGATCCATTTTGTCGAGCTGATCTCTTCTTTGGGACGTTGTGTTCACGTTTACGTCACGATATCCTAAACTCCCGTTTCTTTAAATGCCTTTCCTTACTTATTTTTCTTTAGCTAACTCAATTTCAATGACAATTATTAATGTATATAACACATACATCAAAAAATCAACCAAACATATATGGAATTCAAATGAACAAAGATTGAATTAAAAAGAAAACCCCGAAAATTAGAGGTTTTGATTTACTTATAAGGATTAAATCGTTGGACCCTATTTTGTTAATTAACGTGAGCTGTGTAAAGCAAAAGTAACAAAAGCTTCCAAACGCTTCTTTCTCTAGCGAATCGACAGACCAAACACAATAATTATTTTATCCGGATTTCCAAAATTCTAATGGTAAAGCAGTATTACGAAATACACTATCATTCTGATTTTTCTCGCAAAACACCGAAACTCTGTAGCGGTGCATTTCCGCGAAAACAATATCGAAAACTCCGGAACCCAATTAACTTCATTTGACTATTTTGTTTTACCAATTTTCAAGGGAAAATTGGAAAACATACATCCGCAGTTTCACAGGTAATTTTCACCCTTTTCATTAGATCCACTAACAGAGGCAGCTTTACTGATTTATAATCTACTTCAAGTTTGTTCAAGAGTATAAAGGTATTAAAATAGGAAGATTTACTCACATAATGGAGTACACCTTCACGGCTTCTAGTGGAATTTGTTTTCGCGATATTATACATTAGTTTTAGGTTATGATGCTTGTTTATTAACACTGGAGAGAATTTTCAACAAGATGAGTACACAAGCTTGTATTTCTAATTATTTATTTACTGTTTACACATCTAGGAAGAAATTCACTACCTACTAAATAAAAAATTGAAGCAAACGTTTACCTTTTAAAGTTTTTAATAAAAAAATCTGTTTACCTTTTAAACCCTTTTCCATTTTTTTGTATTAACGGTAGATGGTTTAGGGCAGAATACAGATTTAATTAAGTTTTAGATATCTATTTAGCAAATATTTAACGGTATAGATCGTCAGGTCAACGGTACATGGTAAACTAAATGCTGAAAATATAATAACCCTTATTACGGTGCTGTCTGGTACAAGATATATAGCAATTATGCAAATATATGTGTGTGATTTATTAAATATTTTAAACTTTGTCAACTGTCACTAGTTTACTACAAAGGAATTTTAGACTATGTTTTCTCAAACATAAAACAATAATCCTTTTATCGTATTTCAATTTTACTAAATCATTATTGATATAAGGTTGAATGCTCAAATAAATTAACTTTGAAAAATTAAAGGTAGTTATATCGAACACAATTTTAGTAATCAAATCTTGCTCAAGTACTTTTGCTTTCTACAGCATCATCAGGGGCATCTGAAATAAGCCAAGAAACGTTTTTTTAATGAAGAAAATTGATTCGATAAAAAACTCGAAGTTAATGGAAGATAAAAGTATTTGTGATTAACTTCGTGATAGACTTACTTGGTCAAATTTGGGCTATCCAGCAAGCGCAGAATGTAATAAACATGAAATTAAACATAGATTGTACATAACACTACACTAAAACAAGGACAAACAGTTTAAAATTATTTAAAAATTATTCTACGCCACATTCTTGTCGGTAACAGGAGAGAGAATGGTATTTAACGGAAATCTTAAGTGACATGTGACATATGACAGCTTTGATGGGCGGTCATATTCATGGAAATGTGATCTGCACATATTAAAATTCTGTGTAAGTAAGCTGGCATTGACGAAAGGTCCAACTGACACTACTATAGAAAATCAGCTTATGGAATATATAATAGACTAAACAATCTATCAGGCAGTGGGTGGTTGACTACAATAAAATGGTCTACCAGGCATTATCAATACTGTAAAAAAGACAAGAAATGTGACTATGAAATTAAAACACTAAAAATTAAAACAAAATTGAAAGCATTGGATAAATGGGTATGGGTATGATTTAAATAGACCCAGTTAAACCCTCAGTCAAAGGGAGAACTATAAAACTAATATGTAAAAGCGTTACTAAAGACCACCTGACCAACAGTGGGAGATGTGAAATATACAACTGAGGAATTGGTATATCTAAATTACGCAGAGGTATGGAGAGTGTAGTTAACGCCAACTATAGATCAATTGAACCTGAGCAAGCTAGTTTTGTAAATTGTTGAAGAATACAATAGTAGTGTTGATCCAAGTATGAAATTATTGAATTCTTAATGGGTATACTTAGTGCAGGTAGTCTAAACAGCCGAGCTGGGTCCACTACGGGGTGAAGCTGCAATCAAGTTTTTAAAAATAGGTTTAAACTTAGCACAATTTAAACTAATTTGAGTATTAAGACAATGAGAGTTTTCAGTTGTTTCCTTTGTGATCTCCAAATATTCCAATAAATCCAACTCCAAATAGTTTTCCTTTCTACTGATGTCATGTAAAATAGACGAACCAGTATTGATGTTAAAATTGTGTTTACTAGATAATAAATGTTGACCAAAACTTGAAGAGTTTGGTCTTTTCAAATGTTCTGAAATTCTAGTAAATAACTTTCTAATGGTTCTACCTACATAAGAGGCATCACAATCATCACACTTTAATTTATAAATCCCACTTTTGTCAAGTGTGTTCATCCTATCTTTGGTGTTGATTAAAAAGGAACCTAAAGTGTTGTGTGACTTGAAGGAAATTTTGATGTTTTCAATTGTAGAAGTAAAAAGTTTAGCTATTTTATTGGAAATGTTGCGAATATAAGTGAAAGAGAAATATGTCATGTTGTTACCTGAACCTAATGCTTCTAACAACATCAGATATTTCTCTTATACTTATATTAGCAACATTTCCAATAAAATAGCTAAACTTTTTACTTCTACAATTGAAAACATCAAACTTTCTTCAAGTCACACAGAAGAATGTAGCATATAATAATTTTTAAATAATTTTAAACTGCTTGTCCTTGTTTTAGTGTAGTGTTATGTACAATCTATGTTTAGTTTCATATTTATTACATTCTGCGCTTACTGGATAGCCCAAATTTGACGAAGTAAGTCTAAAACGTTAATCAAAAAAAACTTTTATCATCCATTAACTTCGAGTTTTTTTTATCGAAGTTAATCAATTTTCTTTACTTACAAAACGTTTTTTGGCTTATTTAAGATGTCCCTGATGATGCTGTAGAAAACGAAAGTACTTGGGCAAGATTTGATTATTAAAATTGTGCTCGATATAACTTCCATTAATTTTTCAAAGTAAATCATCGTTCACTGAATTTTTTATTTAATTAATTTAAATTCATATTTAATAAATCATACGGACATAATATTGGCATAATTGCTATATATTCTGTACCAGACAGCACCCTGATACGGGTTATGATATTTTCAACATTTAGTTTGCCGTGTACCGTTGACCTGAAGATGCATAATAAATTATAGTACGCGAAAAGCTGACTACATATACTTTGAAAACACGCAACCAGAATTAATATCCAAAATATTTATACGCGACTTAAGATACAGCATTGAGCTTTCAGAAGCATGTGATTGAAGTAATTGTGAAGGCTTGATGTGTTGACGTATATAAAGATGACGTATATAAAGATTTGACAATTCTCTGGGGGGCAGAAATAGAATGTGGTTATCTTTAGTGAAAAATCTCAATTCTGTTCAAGGATTCATGCTGGTCGAGCCAGAGTCATAAGTGGTGAAAAATGAAATCTACAGCTTTTGCCCACCAGCTCGTGCACCGAAACTGCTGGTATTATGGTGTGAGTGCCATCGCTTCTGGTTTAAAGTCACCTCTAATCTTCGTCATAGGAAACATGACAGATCAGGGATACGTAGAAGAAATCCTGGAATCTCACCTGGTACTCTATCTTCAGACGCACCAATATACAATTTTTAGCAGGATATCTAAGACACAATGATGATGAAGTTCAAAGGACTTGTATGATAGTTGAAGGTCGATGTATACCTGACGTAGAACTTACTGCTTGCAGTATTAAAGGAGGAATAATATAGTTGTATAACTCAAATGTTGTATATGTCAAAATAATTTAAATAGTGCTCAACTTTGAATAAAGATGTCACAACAATAAAAAGAAAGTTTTTAATACAATTGTTGTAGATATGTTTATTATATTTTTAATTTCCTTTTGAAATTTTTATTTAAAACATTTTATAGTTTTGCAAAATGCACAAACCCGGAAACAGAAAAATGTAAATAATTTATGGAAATATATGCCCTATGTGGCCTATATCCTGTATACATTTCGAAATAAATCATTTCTCGTGTTTATAATTGTTGACAGAGCTATGGAACCATTTATCCTCTTCAAAAAGCCAAATTTTGATTTGGAATTCGCACTATGTGAATATTCAAAAGTGGAAATAATTAGAAAGATTTGTAGGCAATTTTGAATTTTGTGGATCCATGGAGATATTTCCTTTATGTGTCGCTGAACAGAGCGTATAATTTTCCTTAATTAAAAAAATTACAAATACAACGAATGCTGATGCTCAAAAACTGAAAGAACAGCTTTTCGCTTTATGGTTTTGCTAACTGCGGCGGTTTTTGGTTAATTAGGGCACTTACACAACAAAAAACACAAAATAGAAAAACAGCAGCTAAAAGGCTAACACTGAAATATTTATTCATTTTTGTTTTATTTTAAAATTGCTAACTGCAATTGCATAGGTACACAAAAATATGAAGGTACGTCAATACAATTATTATTGAGATTTGTTGAAAAAAGACAGCAACAATAAACAAGAACAAAGGGCTAGTAATAAATTACTGCATAAGAGGTTATAGAAAAAAGACATTATTCAAAAGTATTAAAATTAAAGAGCAAATTAAGGTGAAAACAATTGAATCCGAGGAAGTTATTCTATCTGAATTTTTAACCTATAGAAGAACAAATTTTTACAGCGAACATTTTTTTTAAATTACTTACAATATTCAGAAATTCAATTTTTAACGTATCTCTGAGAACTGTCATGTATATAAATATGTCTAAATAATGTATAAACATACTATACACCCTTTTTGACCAATCTGATCTTCAAAACCACTGGTTTGAAACTTTTAATCAAATGAAACTTTTAATCCAATTACCAATGGCTGCCACATAGGCTTTCACATTCTACGCTTGCCGGATAGTTTACATTTTGACGAAATGCCCCTGAAGATGCTATTTTAAGCGAAAGTACTTGGGCTAGATTTAATTAACTTGTGCTGGATAATAGCCTTATTTTCAAAGTTCAGATATAATAGGCACTACAAGAAGAAGGAAATATTAACGAAAATTGGACAGAATATAATCACCGGACATATAATTTTTTACATGTTATAATAAAAGGTCCCACACTACTCTAGTAATTACAGATAATCTTGAATAGTTAACGATTTAAATCCCATTGAAAATATTTGGGTTGAGATGGAAAGGTGTTTACGGAATAAACACAGCAAATGCAATGTTCTACAGAATGTGATGCAGAACATATTCCATATTTTTCTATAAATATGTCTTCACTACCAGAGGAGAAAATACTGACTATTATCCATAAATTCCTAATCACCAACATCAATGGCACTTCGTGCTCGGCACATACAACTCTTCGTGAGTCTTTGCCGCGTTTACTATTGCCTTCCATGTTCCCATTGTCGCCCCATGTCTGGTTCGATTTTTGGATATATTTTCGCATGACATATTCTAAGGCCAGATTAAACAACAATGGGTCCAACGGATCTCCCTATCTCAGTCCAGAATTTACGCAGAAAGCATTTGATATTTTTCCCCCTATTCTAACTTGTACAAAAGAGTTACTTACACACATTTGTGTTACCGCAGCTAGTTTCTTGGGTACGCCGAGCTCAATCACTGCCTTCCATAATGTTGCACGATTAATTGAATCTAAAGCCTGTTTGAAGTCTAAAAAAATCTGATGCACGTCGTGATTATATTCCCAATACTTTTCAAGCATTTGTTTTATTGTAAATATCTGATCAATAGTCGATCTTCCAGGCCTGAAAGCACACTGGTACTCACCAACTATTTCTTCGGCGTATGGTACTAATCTTTTTAATAATATCGAAGCAAATATTTTATATGTAGTATTGATTAGTGAGATTCCTCATGCATGATTCCTTTTTTTCCTTTCTTGTGTATTGGTACAATAATAATACCACACCATTCTTTCGACATTATCTCTTGTTGCCAGGCCATTTTTATTAATTGATGGTGATGGTAATATCCAATATAGCATTTATTCCAATACTGTTTCCAAAATTTTACATTTTTAATTAACTTCTAGTCATATGCATTTTATAATTGCAGTTTTTAAATAAAAGTATGAACAAAAACCGGGTATGTTTTTCGACACGCTCATTATTTGACAAATTCCAACTGAAAACATATTCATAATTTTAATCAGCCCAACGCTATATTATCACAGACACTAAATGGGAAAGTTATTATTTTGTAATAACATTGGTACAATGTGTTTTAAACCGTTTGCACATACATTTTCCAAATACTATTTACCCTCACATCAAATAATACTTCACAAAAAACTTGAAATTTGACCCGCCATCAAAATATAATTTCGGGGATGTGTGATTAAATTAGTGCGAAAATGAAGCAATTTACATTACCGCTTGAACCATTGCATCCATTTTGTTGTCGATTAATTGAAAAATTGAATGATTTCGCTTTTGAATTTTTAAACTCAATTCTATTATTTTATATTAAAGCAATGACAAGTATTTGCATGACATGCATTGTTGTTACTACTATCGAATTAAAATTTAATTATAGTATAAAAATATTCCGGTGCTGGATAGATAATGAAAAACTAATATTGTGCACGTCAATAAAGTAATTTTTGAAATACGATTTCAGCAATGGACTGGTAAAGCCGGCGTCACACCGTCAGAGAGTTGAACTTATTTTTTACAAAAAAAGTAATGATTATTGCTACCCATTGTTTTTTCTTTTTTTTATTAGAAACTGCTTCAATCACAAGGGTTATTAGCAATGGTCGATTTTACAGATAACGTAAATATAAAAAAAAATAAAAATAAAGAATACAATTGAAGACATAAGTGGATAAAGGTGTCATGTCACATTTTGTGAAAACATGAGATAGTGTTATTTTTGGGCTTCCCTGGAACATATTTATGCAACTTTTAAATTTGACTATATTTTTAAAAATGTTAAGGTTAAAAATATATTTGAGTGATAAAGGTGTCATGTCACATAACTTCTACTAGATTTAGAGAATATAGGTGTTATGTCACATTTTTAGGACTTGACACCTTCATCCCGTAAAAATGAGGAAGTTTCTTGTTCAGAGCTGGTGTAATGTCAAAATTTATCAGCAGTGCTTTCATGTTGTCTGTACTATTAAATAAATGATAAGTTTTTTGATAAAAAATAACTAACATGTTTAAATTATTAGAAGAACAAGAGTCAACTTTTGTAAATATTGGTAAGTATGTTATAATGATGTTTCACTAACAGTGAATATTATATTTTTTGAAAAGTTCTATACTAATATTACAGTTGATATTTACATTGATATTGATGTAAATGTATCATTTTGTAGCATCATCAGTATTGATGATTTCAAGATGTTACGTTCATTAGTGTGTATTCTCTCTATGCAGCAATAAAAACGATTGTGATGAGTCGGAAAATACTCTTAAATGCAATAAAGAAAATATCGAAGAGGTTAAGCGTAACTGTTTCTCTACAAATGGAGCAGCATTGCAAGACATACTAGTTACTGAAGCACAAACTAAAAATGAAACGATTTCATCACCAAATAAACAAAATATACGAGAGGTCACTACTAATGGTATATAGAGCAGACTTTTTTAAAAACAAAGCTGTTGAGACTAAAGAAAAGTATCCAAAAACTGACGTAATCCAAGGAAGTGGAAATGAACAAAAGCTGCAAAACTAGGCAACTGGGTCAAGAATATATTTCGCAAAGAGAAAAAATAATGAAAAGGGAAGAAATCAAGCTTGAAGTACTTTGTACAGAGCAGTGTCGTTTGAACTGTATGCACAAGTTCAATATAGAGGATAGAGAAATGTTTTCCAGAAAATTTTATGCTTTGGATAGAAACGCTACGGTATTGCTATGCAAACAGTAGCTCGTCATCGTCATCGTTCTAATACAAAATCATCAAAAAATTACACCTTCAAATATGGGATAATACACAAGAAAAAAGTGTGTAACACTGCCTTTTCCTCTTTATATGGAATCGAACCGAAAAAAAAATTGAAAGACTACAAAATTCACTAAAGCTTGGCCAATCTATACCGTCACCTGATCAACCAGGACGTCATGAAAATCGAAGACAAAAACACAGATTTATAAAACATTAGTGCGAAGTATTATGACATATGGGGCTGAAAATTGGATTATAAACAAGAAAACCAGCAGTACGATAGGAGCAATAGAGATGGTATACCTGTGAAGATGCTGCAGGGTAACAAGAATAGATAGGAGAAGTAATGACGAAATAAAGCAAAGAACATCAATAGAAACAGGCATACTAACATATATAAAACAAAAAAAAAACTAAAGTTGTATGGACATGTAAGAAGTGGACATTCTACTTTTTTCCAGACGTCTTCTACGACTAAAGTGAATAGCTTTAGGGAGATATTATCATCTTGTCGAACTCCTGGCTGTATTAGAATTTTATTGTTTCTAGTTGATTCATAAATCTTAACATGCACAGTAGAGTTTTAATATATTTTTGCTGATCTGAATAAATCTCAAATACATGATCACTTTTATCAAATATATTACTTTGGTTATGTATGTACGTATTACAAATATGTTATATCTTTTAACTAGTAACTAAATTAGTTTAAGGAATAATTTCAAATAATATCAACAATACCAGAACAAAAGCACGTAAGAAAATAATACAAAGCGTAAGTAATATTTAGAAATCTATTAAGACAAATAAAACATTTGCGATCAAATGAACTGAACTCATAAAACAAATACTAGTCGGAACACCAATGAATCTTGTTTCAATTTGTAATCCAGAGTAGGAAAGTGCCACAACCATAAAGTTTCGATTAACAATGAGTAGATAGAAGTATGTGGGCATTGGAGAAGTCTCTTGATTCATCCTCGTCGCCAATTAAGATACACCCAAGTCTCAGTCGCCGATGAAGTTTGTTTATGGACGCCGTAAGCGAGATCAGCATCAGAGTCGGACCCTCTCTAGGGGATACACGTTGTGTAACATGGGAAAATGCGGTGATTTTAACCCTTTCCGGTACATTACCGCAGAGCCGCATACCCTTATCTCCCTCTCGCAATTTTCATAGTTGTTCCATACAACTTAAATTGGTAGAAACTTTCTATAATTGACTATTAAATGTATTGGAACAAAGTTGGTAATAAAAATTTGTGATATACTAAATCTTCTAACTCTTAGCATGTTAGATGGTGGTACTAAACAGTCATATTTATTATTTTATTGTTTCGAAACTGCTTCCTTATATAATCTTAGATTTCATTAAATATGTCTTTGGAGATAACTCACAATTAAAAAAAACACTCTGAATTTGACATTTGTATTACAATTCTAATAATTGCAAAAAATCTACTTAAAAGTATTTTTAATAATTTTATAGGCTGTAAATTAATTTAAATTTAAGTTCTCGTAATACAATAAAGTTCTCGTAATACATACCACTACATCTGGTATTTGTCGATTATCACAAAGCATTTGACAGTATCGAGAAATGGGCTTTCTTAACAGTATTGGACGACGCCAGAGTAGATTCGAGATATGCTATCCTATATATGCTTTTCACGTAAAAATAGATGATGATCTGGAAACTACGAAAATAGACCTTGGCAAAGGTGTGAGACAGGGCGACACCATCTCACCCAAGTTATTTACTTTGGCATTAGAAAATGTCTTCAAAAAACTAAATTTGGCCGAAAAGGGATTAAAATAGATGGAGTATATCTTAACCATTTGCGTTTTGTAGACGACAAGTACTAATAAGCTCAGAAATCCATGAACGAAAATCAATGCTACAAGATTTAAATCAAAAATCGAATCAAATAGAAATAAAAAATTAATCTCGACAAAACAAAGATATTAAGCAACAGCCTAAAAGAAAAGGAAAATCAAACGCTAGAAATTTAAAGATGGACACAATTGTCATGGGCTGCTTTTGGTAAGTTGAGCTTCATTTTAAAAGGCAGAAAAATCCCAAAAAGCCTCAGAGACAAAATTCCTAACACCGAAATACGTCGAAGAACTAAAGTAACCGACATCATGGTCATGGGTAGCAAGACAAGACACCAACATATGTTCTCATAAAGTGACATTCTGGAAACCTCGAGAAACAAAAAGAAGCGTTGGAAGACCCAAAAAGAGATGGATAGAGGATATAACAACTGTAGCTGGAAAGCACTGGATGATAATTGCAAAAGATAGGGAAGCGTGAAAGTAGTTGGAGGAGGCCTATGCCCAACAATGGATAAATGAAGGCTGAAGAACAAGAAGAAGAAGAAATACAATAAAGATTCATTTAATATTTGGATTTTTGACGAATGGTCCAGTGATAGAAGTCGGATCACATTTATGTAACTTGGTCTAATATACATTTTCTAAATAACCAAGATTTTGTACAATATATGTGAAAAAATATGCAAAAGAGTTTTCCCCCTTTTCTTATCTTAGAAAATCAGATAAATGTTGCATTGCAATCAGTTGCATTTTATTTTATGTTTGGTCATGTCAACAATATAGTCAAGTACGTTAAGACGTGTCGGTGACGTACAAACTACTTACATCATCATTTTGAAGTATTATAGATTAAAATGTGGAAGATAGGCTCCATGTTCTCAGTGTGTTAACGAAATTTGTAGTGTATACAAAAGGAATGTTAAACGATACAAACGGAGATAGATAGATGGATTGTTTATATATGGATGAAAACCCGCAGAAAACTAAAGTCAACATTTCGTTGATTTTCAAAAGTCATCATCATATAACGGGGGTCCTACGGCGATTGCCGCTTCCCGCATTTCAGCCTCCTTTTTTTCCTATCTCTCCAATCTTCTCTTCTAAGCCTCTAGATTGCATTGTTTTTGTAATTTCTCTTCTCCATGAATTTGGTGGTCTTCCCCTTTTCCTTCTTTCTGGCGGAACATACATTAAGGCTTTCTTTGGCCACCGCTCCTCCTCCATTCTCATCACGTGACCATACACGTGATTTCAAAAGTCATTTTCCCCAAAATACGAGGCTCAATACAGAAGTAAGGTCTCACGGAAAAGACGCGAGATGAAATTCGATAGTACCGTTGAGCAAGGCTATTGCCTTACTCTCCATTTCCTTAGGCCGCACTTCGCTGCTACACTTAGTAGCTGTTTGAAAATGAGGCTCCTATTGTTGATCCCATCAAGTGCAAAATTCGTTCAGGAATTTGCTATTTGAACTCCAAAGAGAATCCGATATTCATCATCGATTGTTGAAATACGTTTAACACGTTCGAAAATGGTGCAAGAAGTTTAGTAAGTGTCGGAAAGAAGTCCACGATGACGAACTCGGAGACAGTTATCAGAATGATTCAAGGTGATGTACTTCAAAACAGAAGAATTAACGTTCGTGAAAATATTTCTCAGATTACTGGGAGATTTTATAGTACACCGGAAAGAGCTCTGTCTAAAAAATAGGGTATTAAAACACAAGGAGACTCCTCTGTTTTTTTTTTTAAATGTCAAGAAGATAAAGAAGGATTTTTGGGTTTCATTGTTAAGGTCGACGAAAGGTGGGTATTTCATTTTACTACCGAAACGAAAACCTAAAACTACCACAACAGTGGCATCACCCGGGGTTAGCAGTCGCAAAGAAGTTAAACAAACATCTGCTGACCAAAGTCATGGCCAGTGGTTCTTGGAATTATAAGAGGATACTGCTGAGACAACAATCAACTCAGACAGTTAATGTACAATTCTGCTGTACTATATTACTACACTAGATGTAAGGCAACACAGAAGAGCTAACCAACAATGTCCGACCTCACGTCTCCCCTAAAACAGAGGAACGTTAACACACTTTCGTGTCATGCCCCACCCTCTTGCAGTTCGAACCTCGCGCCTAGTGACTATCACTTCTTCCTGAAGTGGTGAGCCGCTTTCGCAATGGGTTAGCAGCGGAGAACTACGACATCAGAATATAGAAATTGTAGCACCGTTAATAAAAATGCGAAAAAACAAAGGCGATTATGTAGAAAACTACAGAAAAGATTCTTCTTTCCAATATAAATTTCGATGAGAATAAACAAGTAATAACTTGACTTGGATGTATTTTTTCTCTTAAAAGTATATTTAGTTGATGTGTTACTTGTCTTACTGGATTATGTTTGTTACGAACAATAGTTTTCAGATATCTCAGATATGCTTTTAATTAAAATTCCAAGTTTTTTTACAAATTTTTTTAATAAATATTTTACAAAAATCATTTGCGGCAGTTGGATGTTAAATTAAAGAATATTTAAATAATACTTGTATTGCGGGTAATATTATGAGTAAAATTTAGAAGAGAATAAATGATACCAGACCACAATACAGATTATATTGTTAAATGTCTGATTTTTTGCAATGAAGTAACAAACAAGACAAACACTAAAAGAAGCAGGAATTAACAACCAAGATCGGAAAATAATTAGAAATCTTTACTGGAATCAGACAGCAAATCTCAGAGTTAAAGGTGAACACACTGACTATGTGAAAATCATGCGTGGAGTGAGGGCAAGGCTGTATTTTGTCTCCTCTAATCTTCAATCTGTATTCTGAAAGAATATTTATCGAAGCTTTGCACGAAACTGAAAAAGGTATTCTACTAAATGGTTACCGGCTTAATAACATCAGATATACAGATGACACCATAGTATTTGCGGACAACTTAGAAGACTTACAAGTTCTTATGAACAAAATCACGTATTACAGTCAACAATATGGACTCAATATAAACGTTAAAAAGACAAAGTTTATGATAATTAGTAAGAAAAGGATAACAGAAGGTCAACTCTACGTCAACCAATCTCCTGTAGAAAGAGTACCGCACTACAACTACCTCGGCACCATAATAAATGAAGAATAGACCAACAATTAGGAGATTCGAGCACGCAGCGCAAAAGCTAGATCCACCTTCAATCGGATGGGGCCTTCTTCAAGAGTCACATCATCTCTCTTGATACAAAAAATAAGAATGCTGCGATGCTACGTCTTCTCTGTCCTTTTATATGGTGTTGAGTCGTGGACGTTAAACGAAGATATGTGTAAAAAAACTGGAAGCATTTGAGATGTGACTATATCGGAGAATACTTAAAATCCCGTGGACTGACCGAGTCACAAATGAGGAGGTCCTTAGAAGAATGAATAAGAACTGAGAGGTACTGACCACCATTAAATCTCGTAAGTTACAATTCTTCGGACATATTATGCGAAATGAATCCAGATATGCTCTTCCCAAGCCATCCTGCAAGGAAAAATATTTGGAAAGGCAGGTGCAGGAAGAAGAAGAACATCTTGGTTAAAAAATCTCAGAATCTGGTTCAATACAACATCTGTGCAGCTGTTCCGCAATGCTGCAGATAAGATAAAGATTACCATGATGATTGCCAACATTCGTAACGGATAGGCACATCAATAAGAAGAGAAGAACTAACAAGACAGTTCTTCCGGTGTTTAGTTAAGCGAGTACTTACAATAGGTTTTGTAAATAATAATTTATTCCAATGTAACACCGAACTATAACTACAGGGTATGTTGTAAAATCTGTAGTAGTCAGCGATAGAGATGTAGCCAGCGATTCTCTTAGATATTTCGTCAATTTTAAATTTTTTCAGATCATTTTTATTTGATTGACATTAGAATATAACTTATTTTTTTGGTTTCGAGATGTTTATTTTTGCAAATCAAAGATAACGACACATTTGGTACCCAACCAGAACATCAGTATTGGTAGGCAAGAAGTAGAACTTATAGATAAATATAAATACCTAAGACATGAAATTATGATTGGCAGGGATAATCAGACCCATAAACTGAAGAGAAGAATCAGTCTTGGGTGGGCAGCATTAGTAAAACTAAGAGAGACTTTTAAAACTCAGCTGATCACACGCAGAGAAGAATGGAGCAACCCCCAGAACAACTTACTATAACAGTAACCAATATGTTTAGGTTTCAACGAGTTTTCATTAAAGTAAGGTCAATTTGGTCAGTTTTTACTGTCAAAAGTAAGGAATTTTTATATAAAAAAATTTAGTATCTATCTAATATTTCTACATAATAGCATTAAAGTTACATTAGAGAATATCACAATTTAATCACATGCATATAGGGCAGCACAAAATAAAAGTTTTAATATTTGACCGCACATTCATTTAAAAAATCTATTGTTTCGCAAGTTCTAAGTGGGGGTATCACATTTTCAAAGCGCCCCCAACCATTTTATATATATACTTAACTTGACGGCCAACACAAAAGCTGCTGTCCATTGTACGGAGCTTTGAATTGAACAGGAGACATATTAAACCACCACCAGGCCAGATTGGATCCACCCTCCGCTACTGACTGACGTAACAAGACGGGCGCCCAATCTAGCCACATGTGCATAGAACCCTGTGCTTACCGCTTAGTTATTGTTCTATTCTTTATTGCTGTCATAAACTAATGCACTCTATAAAACCTTCATGCATATGCTCCACAGTCCGCCGTCCTTCTCTACTCCGTTAATAAAGATTACTAACGAGCTCACAGAGAAAAAAGCTCTTGTATAAACAGTTTATTAAAGAAAATATACGTCCGTCGTTTGCTTGTTAATAAATTATTACGAGACGTTCGCTTTAAAATCGCTTAATGTTTCATAGCACCGATGTACATTAACAAACAATGCGTTAAATTAAAAAAAAATGTTTATAGTCGCTTTAAAGTGTCCCATTTAATTAAAAGGTTTTTTGTAACAGAAATATGCACATACTCCAATCGAAATCCACTAGATTAATAATTGTATTTACTAGTTAAATATGAAAGAATTATGAAAAATGTGTTACGACTAACTTCGTTTGAGAGGTAGTTTAATCACGGGAAAACCTTCAAAATGATGTTAAATATGATTTCTTAATATCGGAAGAAACATTTATAAAATGTAACTACATATTCATATTTACAGATGGGTTTTAGAAAGGGTCTAGGAACTAGAGAAGCATTATTCGGAGTCATATATGCTTGCTTCATAGATTTTAAAAAAGTTTTTGACAGAGTTCAACATGAAAGGCTTTTAAGTATTCTTAAGACCAAAAACATAGATAGTAGAGATCTGCAAATTATATCGAATCTGTACCAAAAATTAAAAAGCAAGAATAAGAATCAAAGGAGAACTGACAGAGGAAGTAAGTGTACTTAGAGGAGTTCGACAAGGGTGCATATTTCCCCACTCTTATTCAACGTCCCTAGTGAAGAGATATTTTTGAAGAAGCTTTAATTGGATATTGTGGAAGGTATTTTGGTCAACGTAAATAGCATTAATAACTCCGCCTGTGGTGACTAATGGGTGGATTGAATAGCTCAGGAGTCACCATTGCCGGTCCTAAGCCCATGTAAAGGAGGAAGGTTGGGCAGTGGGCTAACAACCCACTCCCGGAAAAACACACTGTTATGAAACCTAAACATTTGCCTCGAACAAGGGGAACTTTCGGAAACGACTAAAGCTACGAAACATGGACTATGCATTTGGAAGTTGGAATGTGAGGACGCAAATAGACCAGGAGCTCAAACTGCACTTCTACAAGAACTAAAAAGATATAATCTTATGATCACTGCTCTTCAGGAGACAAGATGGCTGGGGAAAGGTGTCGGGGACACCAAAACGCACACAATTCTATATAGTGGCAAAAAACAAGGAATCAAAGAATGTGGAGTTGCATTTGTGGTAGATAATGATTTTAAGTCAAAAATCATAGACTTCCAGGCAGTGAATGAAAGGATATGCAAACTAAGAATTCGCACCCCACTTCTTCAACCTTACTATGATAAACATCTACTGCCCAACAGATGAACAAGAGCAACATACAAAGGAAAGCTTCTACCAACAGCTGGAGATAGTATATGACAACGCGCCAAAAAATGACATTAAGGTTATAATGGGTGATATGAATGCCAAAATAGGCAAGGAACCGCAGTTCTATGGCACAACAGGAAAACACTCACTGCACAATGAAACAAGCGAGAATGGGGAGTTTTTGATAAATTTTGCCACCAGTAAAAACATGGTTATAAGCTCCACATGCTTCCCACATAAAGACATACACAAAATGACGTGGATCTCACCAGATGGAACCACAACCAATCAAATTGACCATGTGATGATAGACAAAATGGCAGCCAGTAGTATCTCTGATGTGAGAACACGACGAGGAGCATGCTGTGGATCAGACCATCTTTTACTGCAAAACCAAATTTAGGTGCAGAGTTAACAGAGAAAGAAACGAAAGACAACAAAGAACAAACAAACTAGACCTGGAAAAACTGAAGACTCAGGAATGTAGAGAGAAGTTCGAGCAAGAAGTCACAAATGAGCTAAGGACACAAGAACTGCACTCCATAGAGAGCAAATGGAATAATATCAAAACAGCAGTGCTGACAGCAGCAGCGTCCACCGTGGGAAACAAGAAAAAGAAGAGAAGAGGAACATGGTTTGATGACGAGTGCAGGCAAGCGATAGAAGAAAGAAACGAAGCGCACAAAATGTACATAACAAGAAGAACACGGAAAAGACGAACATCATTTGAAGTCGCAAGACGGAAAGCAGACAAGATATGCAGAAACAAAAAGAGAGCTTATGAAAATGGACAAATAGAAGAAATGGAACAAAATTTCAAAAAAAAAACGAAATTAGAGGAGCTTACGAATACCTAAAAAAGATAAAAAGTGGATATAAACCTCAAACAAGCCTATGCAAAGATGAAAGTGGGCAAATAATCAGTGACCAACAGAAAGTCACAGAAACCTGGAAGCATTATTTTCAGACCCTACTTGGAACACAAGTAGATATGGAAGATGAAATGGTACGAACCATGTAGAAGAGAACGAAGTTGAAGTAGAAGCTCCAACCATAGAGGAAGTTCTCGAAGCTATTAAGGCCCAGAAAAAACAATAAAGGGAGTTGACGAGATTCCAGCAGAACTGTATAAGGTAGGTGGCAACCACCTATCAAGTCATATCCACGCGCTTATCAAAGAAATATGGCAAGAAGAGAAAAATACCCGACGAATGGAAGAAAAGTATAGTATGCTCAATCTATAAAAAAGGAGACAAACTCCAATGCAAAAACTATCGTGGAATTTCTCTACTATGTACAGCGTATAAAGTCCTCACGTATATTATAAACCACAGCGACTCCAACCACTAGCAGAAAATATTATTGGAGAATATCAGACGGGCTTCAGACGGGGAAGATCGACAATGGATCAAATATTTACACAAGGATGAAACTCAGGCATGTGTACGAATACAAAACAACCGGACAGAACTTTTTCAAAATCTCGCAGGGACTAAAGCAGGGAGATGGGCTGGCTCACAAACATTGTTTAACCTGGCACTGGAGTATGCGGTCAGGCAAATGCAAACTGGACGAGAAAACCTACTGACCAATAAAACGGTTCAACTGGCTGCCTACGCCGTATGATATTAATATTATGAGTAGAACATCAACAGGAGCACAGAGGAAGCAAACGCAGGAGTTAAAAACACAAACGAAAAGGCTAGGTCTGGAAATTAACACAGAAAAAACAAAAAAATGGTACAGACGAGAAGAAATATAATCCCACAAAACATTATACATGAAGATGACATTGAAAACGGTTGGAAAGTTTACATACCTACAGAAAAAACAAAAATAATGGTACAGACGAGAAGAAATATAATCCCACAAAACATTATACATGAAGATGACATTGAAACGGTTGGAAAGTTTACATACCTGGGAGTAGAAATATATGCCGATGGAGCAGAGGATGGAGAAATACGAAAAAACGATAACGCAGGCAAACAAAGCTTATTTGCCCTCTCCCATATATTTCGGTCTAAAAGTGTCCACCGAAATACAAAGATGATGATGAACATATAATATATAAAACTTTAATTCGGCCAATAGCATGTTATGGCAGCGAAGCATGGGTCCTGAAAGAAACATCCAAAAACAAAATCGACACATTCGAAAGAAAAAGTACTGAGGAGAATACTAGGACCTGTGAGGGAAAACGGAATCTTCAGAATTCGATATAACAACGAGCTCTATCAACTGTATAAGGAAACACCCCTGTCAAACTTCATTAGAATACAAAGATTGCAATGGGCCGGACATGTGATACGAATGGGAGAGGATAGGCTACCAAAACGAGCACTGAACGCCAGAATGCAGGAAAGAGACCAGTTGGAAAAGCCAAGAAAGCGCTGGGAAGACACAGTAAGCAGCGACGCACAAGCACTTTTAGGAGTCCGTGTATGGAGAAGAGCAGCCACAGACAGACAAGGTGTGAGGCAAAAAATAAAGGAGGCCAAGGCTCATTTTGGCTGTAGTGCCGTAGAAGAAGAAGAAATAGCATTAATAATAATTAGATATGCGAACGAGACGGCCATATTTGCAAGTGACATGGAAGATCTATAGTACATAATACAACATATACAATGCATGTGAAAGGAACGGCAAATAAATCTCAAGAAAACGAACACAATGATATTCTCAAAACCACAAAATGTAGATATCCTGAACATCAATAATACAACAATAAAAGATTAACTACATATAAATATTTAGGAACGTGGCTAACCGAAGATGGAGATCAAACAAAAGAAAACAGATCTAGAATAGAAATGGCCAGAAACACGTTCATAAAATTGAAGAAGTTACTTTGCTACCGTAACCTTAATCTAGAGATCCGCACAAGAATGCTACGTTGTTACGTTTTTTTTTACTTTACTATACGGCATGGAAGCGTGAACAATAAAACAGTCAATCCTCCTGCATTTTTGGTGGATGAGTTAACGCGATAGGTTTCTGGGGATGCCAGTATTGTTTTGCGATTTGATGTGTTTTGTCAGATAGATTTTTTGTAAATGCAAGATAACTAGCGATTATACACAGCAAGGTTAGTCAAAAACTACCTTAGGGAGGTAGGTATTCCATAATTGGACTATCCTAAAAAAGTAAGAGGTATTAATTTCTTTGCGTAAATTTAGAGCAAGCTCAAAAGTAATATAATAGAAAAATATGATAACATTTCTTTTTAGCTTTTCATGAAAGAGTTATTCTAGACATATTTATATGTCATCTCAACTGAGGAGGCTTATCCAGAATGAAGTCGCATTCCTTAATATTGAAAGATAAGACTTGTTTATTATTCAGTAAATAAAGGTCGTTAAGAAATAATTTTGATGAGACTCGTATGTAATTATCTACATATTTCCAGTTCAATGGTTTACAATAACCATTGGAGATTGCCATATTAAATCCGTTTTTCAGCTTTCATGTTTTTGTTGAGAACCATAACACTGTAAGAAAGTAAGTCGTTTAGAATTTTCAGCGTTATAGCTTGTCAACTTAAATTTCGTGTATTCGACTTTTATGAGTACTCAGAGCAATAATTTACAGTGGCTATTTACGTCATTGTGTACCTTTACTTTTAAGCAGTTAAAAACCATCGGCTTTTGCTAATTAAAGTAAAAACGTGTGCACAAGCATAAGCAGCTCTTTAATCTAAAAAATCACGCCAAGTTAATAAATCTCCGATTATCTGACAGAGTAGAAAATCCGCTCTAAAGCACGAACAGAACGTAGAAGAGAGTGTCATAAACTTTGTTAGCATGAATTCAAGGAACTCATAATTTTCAAGATCTCTTGTTTGCTTGTAACGTCGTCTTAGGTGTTGGCTACAGACTTCCAGTCCCGAAATCGCTTATGTTCCGTCCACTTCCAAAAACAAACTGCAGGCCAACTGCCATTAACTTCGTCGGAATATAGTCCAGTTGTTGATTTTTTCACGTTATTTAGTTGGATAAAAAAAATTACCATCGGTATTGTATGTCAAGTTTTAGTATGTACGTATTGGTAAACTAATTTTATTATCAATATAAATAGACAATAAAATAAATAATATTAGTTGTTGAAAAAATAATGTAAAGATAACGGATAAACCTAAATGTAATGAAACATTTAATGCCACATAAAATTGTATAGTGTAAGTAAGAAATATTGTAGAAACTCTTTAAGAGCGGAACCCTTTGATCTAATATCTGATTACACTGACCCGACTGGTTCGCACAGACTTGAATTGGTCGGTGCGAAATATTTTAGTTTAGTTTAGTTGGGAAGCAGACTAGACTAGAGTGTAGGTGTGTTTGATGGAATTTAATTATTTTGAATAGTGATGTGGCGTCCCTGGGAGAATGTGGTTGAAAACATTGCTTTTAAAAATAATGATCATGTACAAAGTAACAGTGCCGGTGTGAATATAAATCCTGACAAAAAGGTACCTGTAAACAAGATTCGAATACATTTAAATGCTGAAACACAGCAAGTATGTTTGAATGTGTACAAAAATCTACATAAGAAATTCGGCTTCGATGAAAAACTGTTGGCACAAGCAACTTCCGATTTAACAGAAATTCCACTTTCAAGTATATACAAAATAGTTAAAAATGAACCCTATCATCGCAAAAAGCGATGTGACTACAAATGTTCAAGACCTATAGATGCTTCACTTATAAAACTATTGAAGACCACAATATACGATTGCTACAAAAGCAATGAAATACCTACAATAGAAATAATACGAAAGAAATTGAAAACAACCGGTTGGAATATGAAATGGTGTGATAAAACTCTTCAAAATTGGATAAAGAAAATGGGATTTAAATTTAAAACAATAAATAAACGTCAAGCAGTTATGGAAAGTCAAAGAATAGTCAACAGACGTAATATATATCTAGAACAAATTACAAAATATAGGCAAGAAAGTAGGCGAATTTACTATTTAGATGAAACTTGGTATGATACCCACGATACAGTTAAGAAAGGATGGACAGATGGTTCAAACATGTGCATATCAGAAATGCCTGCAAATAAAGGGTCGCGGCTAATTATTGTACATTGCGGAGGAAGTGAAGGTTGGGTTCCGAATGCTTTAAAATTATGTGGGAAGAAAATAGAAGATTGTAACGTTGACTACCACAAGAATATGGAAGCTGATATTTTTGAAGATTGGTTTGAAAACTCACTGATCCCAAACTTGGAGCCAAACAGTGTAATAGTGCTTGACAACGCTTCGTATCATTCCCGACAGCTCACTAAGATACCAAATTCATCTTCAAACAAAGCTGAACTGCAAAATTTTTTAATGGAAAATGATTTGTATTTCGAAGATTTTTATACAAAAAAACAACTCATTGAAGTTCTACACATAAAGAAATTTGAAAAATTATACGCCCTAGAGAATATTGCCGAAAAGCATGGACACACTATATTGAGACTTCCCCCCTATTTTTGTGTTTTCAATCCTATAGAGTTAATTTGGGGACAATTAAAACCAAGTATAAGGCGTGCAAATACATTTCCTAAATTTGACAAGAAGGTAATTGAGATAATTAAAAAAGAAGTATCTAATATTACCAAAGAAGACTGGCAGAAAAGAATCGCCAAAGTAATCAAAGTTGAAGAATATTATAAGAAGATTGGCCACTTCCACATTAATGGTGGAAATAAATTTATTATTGATTTGAATGATGATAGTGACGTAGAAAATTCGAAAGAAGGAGAAAATGAATTAAGTGTATAAGTAATCTATGTGACTCAGACAAATTGTTGCCTCCATATTTCTATCGCCCATCGAAAAAAGTGACGTTATAAATTCGAGTAGCCGCTGTCCAGGGACGTATCGAGATATTGGTTGTTTTACTGATACAAATTTATTGATGTAAGTATTAAATCATAAAATTATAATGTGTAATATGTATAGTCAAAGAGCAGGGAAATCTGATTTTGAAAATAAAACAAAAGGTTATATTTCATTGTTTTTTAAATGGTTAAAAGTGTAATGTCAAAAAATTATATATCTGTCACCTTGTCGGAAAAACAACAAACAAAAAAAACATGATTGCTAGCGGCAGCTTTAATAATGAAAAGAATCTCGTTTTAAACTGACTTGAACTTGAACTGTTTACTTACGTTAATTTTAGATTTAACTTGTGTGTTAAAGTCTTAACATATTATCCTTAATAATTCTTTATTCTTTTCATTACAATCAATAAAGAAGAATACTTCTCGTTATCTTGTTAGCTCCAAACCTCCTCATCGGCAATATAAAAACCAGTATTTAACGACCACAAAACGTTTAATTCCATTTTTCAGTTGAGCTACCTGTTCAAAAGATTGTTTTGCTAACCCAGATAAGTATCATATTTCTTCGATAATTTATTATAAAAACAACACGTTTAATGTGTCCACAAAGGGAGACCAGTAAGGTGTATTTAGTTTCGGAACTTGTAAATAGGCAATAAATCTTCAGTTTATTGCTTTTTATGTATTTTTTGCTTGCAAATATATCGAAAAAACTAGCTTAAACGCCACTATATAGCACGAAGAAAAGTTCGTTTTCGACGTTAAAAATCGTTGGTACGTTGCAGAAAGGTCGTTATGACGGTTAAAATCGTCACAAGCTGGGATATTTTCTCCTATAAATAGTGGACTAGAGTAACATTTCGACAGAACAGTTTCGATTCAAGTAACGAACAAATATCACGACCCTATAACCATACCCATCGCATTTCGTAATCGCCAGTCAAATTCACGCGAAATAATTAAGCGTCTCTTCGTGAAACAGCAGAACAAAAAGTAAACTTAAGATAAATACGTAGTATTTTTGTAACAAGTGCAATAAGAAAATGAAGTGATTTTAATTTACACGACCATTTTCATTACCAGTTCAACTTATAACTTGCTTTCGACGAAGAATTGTTTAATCCAAGTCCACAAACTTGACCAGTTCCAACGTCGTCTGGCTCTCTATTTATGTTGTAGAGAAGGGACAATTCACAACATTCTGTTTTTATAAAGTTCTTTTAGTAACAATAAAGATAAAAATAGCAACAGTAATTACAAAAGCTATTCTACATCACTCAATGCAAGCATGCTGTAAGAGGGATGGTCACTGTAATGTCTCAGCCGCTGCGCTATATATTAAAGCAGAACTATCAAAATATCCAAATCGTTCATTTGAAGTATTCTATTATATATATTACCGCTACTATAACTAGAAACACTAGAGAAGCAACAAGCAGACAGCAGAGCTAAGGCATCGGGTGTTATTGCATTACTACTTTGCCTAGGCTCAAATCAAACACAGCTTCATCTAAAGGACTTAACTACTAAATAAAATACTTCAGGATCACACTTGGACATGCGTTACATCACACCAATTGAAGAACTCTCAATAGATTGTGGCTGTTGAATTGCAAGAGTAATTTTAAGTTGGGCTATGCTGTTGGCAATCATTGTGGATGTAGAGACACTATGCAGACTCTTAATCATCTATTAGTTTGTACAGATATTCTGTGTGTGTCTTATGAAATTTTTTTTGTAACCACCAGTCCAAGCAAGTTGTTCAGTTCTGGTGTAATAAAATAATGAATTTTACAAAATACAAAATACACATACACGAACTCGGAAAAAAGTGACTATTGTAGGCACATAGGCAATTCGGGTCAAGGATTTTCTCTTTTCTAAATAGGTCTCAATAATCTCATTCAATCTCACTTTTGTCCCATAGACTCACTTCAGCACAGTAGGACAGTTTCAAGAATGGATCTCCCCGGCAAACATGCCATAAGATCCTGTAATAACTCGACTTACGCTACCTTGACATAGACGAACCCGTTTTTTGTTTGACGACGTGTATTAGGCACGTAGCGAGCATGTAATGGTTAACAGTTTTACAGATAAATGTGAAAAATTGCCCTATTGAGCAGAATACGGTGAAAAATAAAGGTGAAGAGTTTAAAGCTAGTAACGGTTGTTTTATCTGAATAAAAAATCGATGTAATGGACATCGCATTTGAGAAAGCAAAGAAGGAGCAAGTGTCGATAAAATTGCTAGATTATGATAGATGAAGGTGGCTACATTCATCAAAAAATAGATCTAAATCTGGCTTGTCAGTAATCACCTGTAACTGCCTAAAGAAAATAAGATCATCCTTCTGTGTTTACCGAGCCACACCATACTTTTTGTGGTGTGAACCATTAGATCTTTCATTGTTAAGTCGCTGAAGTCACATTAGTACAATTCTTGGGTACTTCATTTGTCAAAGTGAATCCTACAAAAAAGATTAACTGCTTGCAGTTTGGCAAATTATTGAATGAGGCTTGGACAAAGCTAACTCAGTACAAAATGAAGTATCTGGTTTTCGCACATGTGTTATTTATCCAGTCGACCGGAATGCAACACCAGAGTATACCTTTCTTGAGAGTTCAACACAAAGAAATAGATGATCTTCCACGTCTAAATCTACCATCTACTAGCATTTCGACGTCGTCTTACACATCACCATTAAAACTACCATCCATACCTGATAATAAGCCTACCACTAAAGAAAAAATCACTCCCAGTAAAATTTTAGATCATATCTCTCCAGTACCTTCTACATCAGGTAATTTACAGGTAAGCAAACGATGTAGATAATTGGCTGCAGTACTTACTAGTCCAATTAATTTGGTGATACGCAAAGAATTACATGTTAAAAAGAAAAAAGAAGATGGTAAAAAGAGTAAAAGTCACCTGGAAAAAAAGTCAAGAAACCCAAGCACCCCAAGAAGATGCATTTTGAAATTACTAAAAATACTAGTGATGATCTACAATATGAAGCAAATTGTGAATGGACCGGCTGTGGAGAAATATATTCAACCACATCGAAATAAGATATGGTACAGTGCGTGTATTGTAATTCTTGGTTTAATGAAGACCTTGGTTTCATGAATTTATGTGATATATGCAAAAAAGTATTGGTAAAAAACGTGCCAAATAAAGTTTATGATCGAGCCATATCATCTTTATTGTCCGAGTCTGGCTAAGAAATTTGAGAGCTCAGTTGCAGCTCATTAGAATTATTCAGAAGCGCGGCCAATAAAATTAAAATAGCGATGATGATTTCCAACCTCCGATAGGAGAAGGAACCTAAAGAAGAAGAACTTTCTACACTTTTTCTCAATATATAAATGTTTTATACTGAACACGTTATTGTGCTAAAATTCAGACAATCAAAAAAATGTGAGCCATCTCCCCCGGGCTTACCCTAGAGGAAATAACTGGAAATGCATGTAGAATTATTATGGTTGGATGAATGAATGAAGCTGAAAGGAAGATTCTATAAAAACAGTTATGATGTAAGGAAGGGAATGTTGGGCAGTTAACAAGAAAAAGGAACAACGAATTCATGTGGAATGAAATGAGAATGCTTAGGAAAATTGGATGAGTGAAGTGACAAAAACGGATAAAATTAAGATTGACTATATTAGAGGTGGCACCAATTGATACCAAAATAAGAGAGGTTAAGACGATTTGAGCATGTTTAACGTCCAGACATTAATGACTCAATAAGAAGAATTGCTGATGTGCGGATTTCTGTGTTTTTGCAAGCAGAATGATGACGAGACACTAGTGATGATATTATTGCAAATACCAACAGAGCCAGTTAATTAAAAAAAAAACGAAAACTACATTATCTATGTATTGATCACGTAACGAGAGGACCATAATATCAGTTGCTTCAAGTTATTATTAAGCAAAAATTCAAGAGAAAATAAGTAGTGAGAGGGATACGGTGAACTGGGTCAGTAATCTCAGAGAATGGTTTAACTACTAATCTAACCAACTCTTCAAGGCAGCAGTAAAAAGAATCCAAATGAACATTATGATGACCAACCTTCGTATGAAGGCGGTATATTAAGAAAAAGCCAACAATCAACTAAAAAAACGACCCAGCAAACTTCAGGGGACAAACAGCAGGAGCTGTTAATAATAAAATCTCAGAATATAAACAATTTATCTTCTTCTTCTTAGTCGTTAACCTGATGCAGGTATCGTGATATCATGAAGCTGTTAGGTAATTTTTCCAATGCTCCTCCACGTTTTTCTATCTTCTGCCAATCTAGCACATTCTTACAATGGAGCGCCAATGGTAGCAACAATATGGTCCGTGTATCATGTAGGAGATCTACCTCTACTTCTTTTGCCTTCTACTTTTCCCTGGATGGTAAGTTTTTCAAGGCCATTTCTTCGAAGCACATGTCCAAAATAGCTTATTATCTGTTCTGTTATTTGTGTTCTTAGTCTTTTCTTTATGTTTAGCTGGACCAGTATGGATTCATTTGTTCTTCGGGCCAACCATGGTACACCCATCTCAAATACATCTATGTTCTTTTTGTCTTTCTCAGTAAGGGTCCAGCATTCCGATGCATAAGTAAAAACTGGAAAAACTAAACTTCTTACTAGTCTCATTTTTGTATCGGTAGTAATTTCATGGCTTTTCCAAATTTTTGTTAATTTTGCCATAGCGCTTTTTGCGATTGCTGACCGCCGTTTTATTTCTTCAGTACAGCCTCCTTTGTTGGTTATTAATGAGCCCAGATACACAAATTTATCTACAACAGCAATATTGTTTATCCTAACCAGATGATTTTGATTGTTGTTAGCTCTGTCAATTATCATGATTCTCGTTTTATCCCTGTTTATTTTAAGGCCCATCGTTAAGCTTACGTCTTCTATCCGTTGTAGCAGGTGAATCAATTCAGTTTCAGAACTAGCGAGGATAGTAGTATCATCTGCATATCTCAAGTTGCAAATCTTCTTCCCGCCAATGGTGATGCCACCGTTCCAGTCCTCAGTAGCTTTCCGCATTATCCATTCACCATAGATGTTAAATAAAATTGGGCTTAGTATGCAGCCTTGTCTCACACCCTTTGTGACCCTGAAACTGTCAGTTAGTTCCCCATTTATTCTAACTCTAGCATAATTGTTATTGTACAGGCTTTTAATTAGCAGTATCAGATGATTAGGGACTCCCATTTCAGACAAAACCTGCCACATTTTACTCTAGTTGACCAAATCGAAAGCTTTACTATAATCTATGAAGCACAAATATGTTGTAATGTTGAATTCTCTGGATTTTTCTACAATCTGCCGTACGTTTAAAATTTGTTCTCTAGTACCACGTCCTGGGACGAAACCTGCTTGTTCCTTCGCAATGTTAGGTAGTAAAAAGGGCTTTATCCTCTCGAGAATTATGTGTAAGAGTATCTTACTGCAATGCGCAATTAGAGCAATTGTGCGATAGTTGCTACATAAATCTTTCGCTCCCTTTTTATGTATGGGAATATATAGTGATTGTGTCCAGTCCTCAGGCCATTTACCTGTCTCCCACACTCTTTGACAAATTTGATGTATTATATCCACTCCAACGTCATCTAGGGCCCAAATCATTTCAATAGGTATGTTATCTGGACCGGCAGCTTTTTGACTTTTTTGCCTCATAATTGCTGCTTCAACTTCACTTTTGAGTACGTCAGGTTCAGTCGCAAAACTGGCAACTTCTTGTTGTGATGGGGCGTCTGTGCTTTCCTCCATCATCAGTCGTCCACAGTATTCTTTCCATCTGTGTAAAATATCTTTTTTAGAAGTGAGTAGAGTTCCGTTATCATCTTTGATAGCAGGGTAGTTTGGTGTAAAGGAACGTGTTATCTGCTTTATTTTTTTAAACATGTCTCTGGTCTCAGTTTTGGTTTTATGCCCTTCTATTTCCATGCAGATTTTGTGCAAGTGTGTGTTCTTGTCCTTTTTGCCGAGTCGTTTTATTTGACCGTTCAGCGCTTTATAGGCCTCTTTATCACTTTCACTGTTTAGTCCTGTGGCTTTTAAGCACTTCCTCTCCTGTATTTTAGTCCACGTGGAGTCCGTTATCCATTGTTTCCTTCTTTCTTCTCTATCACTCTTAATATTTTTCGCAGCATTATGCAATATGGATTTTGTTTTTGTCCATATGCTGTTTGAGGACTCGTCTGGATTTAATGATTGTTTGAGGTCACATAGCTTTTGCATTGCGGCTTTTTTGTACGGATCGTTATATCTTAGATGCCATTTAGTTGTTGTATTTCCTGTTTTTGGACTGTTTCTTAACTTCATGCGGAATTCAGCTGATGAAAATTGATGGTCGCTATTACAATCTCTTCCTGGATAGGTCTTAACATCCTTAACAGCGCTCCTCCAACCGGTTTTTACCAGTATAAAATCTATCTGATTTATGAAAAACAATTTATACGAGACCCTAAAGTAACTATGAAATATTTAGATAGATGATATTGACTAAACGAAATCATACACATCCAAAATGGTCAAAGAGAATAACGATGAGAGTTGAAGATCTGAGAAAAACATAGTAAGAAAGCATGAATAAAGCTGCTGTCCATGTGACAGATATGAATTTAATAAAAGAAAATAAATGAAATGATCACATCAATAGCATGATAGAAGATTTAATAGGTTGAGTCGCGTATAGATCGACATCAAGGACAAAAAAATATTAGCAGTCTAAGGAAAAGATAGTGCAAATCAGTAAGGATGTTAATATCGAAAAATAAGCGTACCTACTACTACGAGACCGTACTACATTAAAGCCAAATTAAAGTATGCAAAAACAACTTGACCTTACGCCGAACAAGAACAATATACCCGACTGGTCAAACATTCTATTTTTGCCAATGGCTATGTTTTTGTTCTTCGCAGGCCCGCACAACGGGGACGTGTCTTGTTCAAACATTTTTTGCTCGGTCTATAATCCACACATGGTAAATACTGACACATAAGTTCACATTTATATCCGAAAAAACAAGTTTACCAGAGACATTTATATTCGTTCGGTCGTTGTTTTTTGGCGACGAGAAAACTGTTTACTGCCGATCTTTCGTTCTAATTTAACACGTTCCAGGTCGAATAAATTCGGTCAGTCTACAACAACTGAAACTGCATGAGAGAAAAGAAATCCCTGGCAGTCGAACACCCGATGAATCTTGCTTCAATTTGTAATACGGAGGAGGAAAGTGCCAAAGCCGTAAAGTTTCGATTAACAGAGATCGCTACACTGATAAATGTAATTTGTGAAATTGGTAGAATCGACAGAAACAAACATTGTGAGTTGTTGCTTTCTCGCAGGAACTGAGCGAAAGAACCAGTTATCGGAATTTTATTGTTCGGCATTAAAGGTTGCAGCCACAACATTTTATTGCTTCCTATAAGACGACAATATTGTTCAAGTTTACTTTTTCCTTAGAAAATAGTAGTTGAAGCTTTAAACAATAATACCAAAAGTTACTCTTTTAAATTACATCTCACATGTACCTAAAGTAATTTTATATATTTTATTTACACTATATATTTATATATTCTTATTTTTTAGTTTATTATTTTTATCTTATTATACTGCCAATCCATTTAGAATTACGGCAATTATACTTTTATTTTAAATACTGTTGTGCCGAATCGGTAAGTATTAAATGAGTTTCTACAGTTAGAAAGGCCCGAAAATTCATTTTTTTTGGCTAATTATCTCTAACCCATTTGTTCTTGTAAAACTGAAGTCATTATCGCTGTTTATTCTGCGTAAATCAGGTCGCAACAGTTTATCGTGGAAGGAATAGAGTGGAACGGAACTTGATGAAATCCTATTATCTAATTTAATTTCCCACAGTTTTGTAAATGAGAACCACGATAAATGGATCGAAACGGAATTGCCTGAATTCCCAACTTAACAAAAATTTTCGTGGTTCCGGAACTCCTTCAACTATTCAGTAGAATGTTTACAAAAAAGTGCAAAGCACACAAAATATATGTTTAAGTTATTTCCTATACAACATAGAATAGTCTGCAAAAGGAAATATGGCGCTTTATAAGAGGTCAAAGAACGGAGCTAAATGAAATAATAGAACCAAAACAAATAGGATCAGAAATAAACCAAACCAAACAACACACTAGAGAGATCAAAGAACTGCAACTACAAAATACCTTATGAATAGAAAAATTTTTATGTGAGAGAAACCGCAAGACCATTAAGTGTCTGGATAAACGAGGGTGAATGATACATCAAAAACAGAGACTTCAACAGATCCCAGATATGCAAACATGTCTGCGACAATAAGCATAGAGTACAATGAAAATATGCATCAGTAGTCATGAAGGAAACAGTCAACAAAAAGAGGAAAATCAAAGAAGCAGTCCTCATCTTACTTAGTGAAGAAAAACACACTTTTTCGGTTTCCTACCTATTAATGTGTATGACTACAAATTCTGCATGAGCTCTATGAGTTATATTAATAAGTAGAAACGAATATTTAAAAAGTAAATATAATAGCAAATAAATATGTTTATTGTCTTTTTATTATTATGGTTCTTTTCAGCTGGTTACTGTTATATGTTGTCAACTAGATACACCGTTAATTAGTGAATCGATTTTCCGGTTTGACCTGTTTGGTCAGTTTATATCAATTTTGACTCCTTAAAATTTTAAACCCTTCTTTTTGTTGTCAAGTTGTTGATTTTAAAGCCACTAAATATAAACTAACTACTAGCAGAAATGAGATATTTTATGAAATATGTGCTACGATTTAACAAACATTTGTTGCATAAAACCAATTTCTTTAGAAAACTTATACAATTTAAAAACTTTTTCAAAAGCTATAGGGATTATATCAAATATCCTAATTTTAGTAGCATTAAAACAAGTTTACAAAAATAATGCATGGCTAGCAAATTTCATAAGAGTTTCCTCTTAAAGAAAATGTTCTTTCCTGTCAGAAGCCGAGATAAAAGGCTTCCGTTTCGCCGCATCACTGCTGGATTGGAATTCTGAATTAAAAAATAAAGAAAAAACGGCATTGAGCCATTTGTTCGTTCTACAACAAAATTTATTAGCATTGCCAAATATTTTGTTGTTTCATTTTTCATTGTTGGTATTATTGCGGTGTCGGAATGAAAATAGAAGCGCGAAATATGGTTTCGAGAGCACGAAGCCATACTCGTACCCATTGTTTTCAAACACAAAGGTATCAGAATAAGAATTTCTGTTCTCTCTCTCTTCTCTAGCTTGTTATTTCCCAAATAAAATTTTCGATTCCCGTCCGACCGATGGCGACAAGCTGAATTTCATATTCATCGTAGTTGAGGAGCTAAATGGCAGTCAAAACAGAACGACAATTTGCGAAGTTTTGTTCCAATGTGCTCAAAGATAAAAATAAGGTTTAAAATATATCTTTAATTTTTTATTAGCAATTATCACATATAAGGTATACATTATACAGGGTGTTTCAAAAAGGTATGTCATAAATTAAATCACGCATTCCGTGGACAAAAATAAATTGATTGAATCCAACTTACCTTAGTACAAAAGTGTACACAAAAAAGTTACAGCCCTTTGAAATTACAAAATAAAAATTGTTTTTTTGCATTATCTCCTAAAAAATAGACATGTTACTTTCTTGTTCTGAAAGCATTTTTCATGAAAAAGAAACAGCCCTAAAACTTTTGAGTACGTTCAAATCAAATGAATTTTGTGGCATCATTAGTTTAACACAATATTTTTAAAATTTTTATGCCTCATCTTTTTTTTAAAAAAACAGTTTTTTTTTATTGAGTTACCGACCTTGTCATTAACCTTTAAAAAATTACGTGCAACTAAATAAATGGCTTAAATGAATTAACAAGTACAAAAAAGTCTATAACCTCTATAAATATACACAATAAAACGATACCGAATACACATTCGGTATCGTTTTAATAAGGAAAACCGAATGCGCTGAAAAATCATATTTTTCTGACGAAATTGATTTGCAGCTTCAATTATTCCATATGCCATATGCAAGCCCATGGGGAAAAGGTATTCCCGGACTTCTTCACTGTGATAAGAGACAAAAAAGTTTAAAAATAATGTGCTAAACTAATGATGCCACAAAATTCATTTGATTTGAACGTACTTAAAAGTTTGGGGGATTGTGCTACACATCCCCCTTAAATTTTTTCTGTAAGCTTAGATTTTGTTGTTTCTTTTGTGCTTTCAGAACAAGAAAGTATCGTGTCCATTTTTATTACAAAATGTCAAGTAGTTTATGACATACATTTTTGAAACGCCCTGTATTATGTATGTTTATATATTCCTTAAATTTGTTAATAAAATTATTTATATAATCTTTTACATAATTTAATAAAACATATAATATTGACATAACTGCTACATATTTTCTACCACACAGCACCCTGATAAGGGTAACTATATTTTCAGCATTTAGTTTACCATATACCGTTGATCTGAAGATGCATACCTAATTATAGTATGCGAAACTGGTAGTTGGTGGTAGAATACAGTGATTGTAAGTCTTTTTTTTCCTTTTAGCAATTTTATTTAATAAATTTATATCTCTTTTGTTATTTATAGCATATGGGCACTGTTTTATGTGTAATGCTTGGTATATTTCCCTTTTTTTGTGTTTTTTCTACTTTTAGAATTTTTGTTTGCTCAAATTTGAAAATGTGATCTTATTTTTCATGTTTGGTAAGGGCTGTTGTATTCCTTTTATTAAATTTTTGTAAATTTAATCTAGAATGTAGGCGTTAACTACATTCCAGAAAAGAATAATCACTAGATTATTATATAGTGATAATTTGTGCTTATATGATATGTTATAAGTGCCTCAATGTATTTTATTGCATTTTGCCCTAGATAAACTAATTTACATTTTATTGTACGTTGTTATTACAATTTTTGTAAAAAGTATGACAAAATCAATTGACGTATTTTACATAATGTTTTAAAAAGGCATGGATACCTGTCGAAAGGTCAACTACTTGGTCTTACAAATTACAAATTATATGTACTACTATTGCAACTGCGGATAAAACTCTTTCAGATATTGTGCCATAACCTTTGCTTTTCTCCATGTAACTCCTTTTTAGTTGTTTAAGTTGTTTTGCTATTACATCGTTCCAAGTCTTTCTAGTTCATTTTCTAGTCGTTTTAACTTATGCTTTAGTTTTCCATATCTTTTTGACCGGTATTTTATTTTTTTTATTCGCTGCAGATTATCCCACCCATCTAACTGCCTTTTTTCAACATACTCTGCCATTGACTCGTTTTTAAATTCATCTCTTAAACATTATTTCTTATTTGATCTCTTTTAGTTGTCAAATATTTGTATTAGTCTGTTCCGTTATTTTTTTCTTGCTGATTATTGTTCTTACTATTGCCTGGTATAAGTTATTCGCTTTATCGATCTTTTTATTTGTCTCCACTTCTCGTCTTGCATTTTCTTTAATTGTCTTTTAAGTATTGAAATGTTTTCAACTGTTTAGTTTCTGTTTCTTCAATCTGGACTTTATACACTGTTTTTTTGCTATAACCATCACTTTTGATTTTTCCTTGTTCATATTCGAGTCCAATTTGTTTAAAGCTTGGTTTCATGTTGTTACACTTCTTTGGATCTCTTCTTCTGTCGATGCTAGTATTGCTTCATCATCTGCAAACACGCAATTTGATATTTCCCACATTTTTGGTACCCCATCCATATGTAATGGCTTAGTTTTTGTTTTTGTTGATTTTATGATGTCATCTGTAAAAGTAATAAATAATAAAGGACTTAATCTTCGTACTTGTTTAATCCTGTCGTTTTGTGAACTCTTGTCATAGTAGAAGGCTCACATGTAGTATCTGCATTACAAAATCGTTATAATGTAGAAAGTAATACTAAAATTCAAAAGCATGATCAAATAAATTATGTTGTCTTATAATATATTAAAAAAAAGGACTAAGAAAATGCTACCAAAATGTAAACAGTCACGTTACAAAACATACAGACTAGTCACAGTTGCGCGGCATCTAAGGAGCGCCCTTTATAAGCGCAAAATTAAAAACTAAAAAAAAACAATTTTTTAATATTAAAAGTGCCTAAAATTTACTTATCGGGATCTTTTATAAGAATGTTTGAACTTGAATTTAGGCACTTGTTCCCGAAATAATAATTTTTATCGATGTTATTCAGTCTTGAAACTGCTCATTTGGCACTATTTTTTATCACCAAAAAGAATTAATTCAAAAACAAAGTTACTTTGAACCTTCTTTGTTTATAATAAGCCACAAAACCTAACCACTTCTTGCGTGGGCCATACCTACAAATGTAATGATGCATGGAAATATTTTTTGCAACGAGGCAGAGGGTTTTGTCTTTTATAAAGCATATCAAATAGTATTTCTTTTGATCTGCAATAAAGCAGCATATCCAATAGTATCACTTTGTATCTGCAATAAGGCAACAATATAGATATTATTCAAATTTTCACTTACTTCAGTTGAATACTCTCATTTGGATAATTCAACAGTTTGAACAGTTCAACAATTCAAAAAGTTTAAACTTTTTGTTCTATGCGTCGTAGAAACTTACCTGAAATAAAAAAACAATACATAAACATTTGTTATATGAAGAATATATAAAGCATTAACTTAATAGAAAATCAGGTATCACAATGCTCCCATTTATATATATTAAGATCCCACATCTTAACTAAATCAACTTACCAAACAGAAACAAATATGCCCAATGAGAATTAAGTCAGGTCGAAGGATTCAACCGCCTAACTCGTATTTTATACAAGGACTAATATGTTAATTCTAACTATGACTAGTATCAAAAATATTAGTCAAGTCTAATAGCCTAACTAGCCTAACTAACCTACTCTAATTAGTAACTGCTGATTTAAGAATAACCATTTGATTTTGAAATGAACGTGGTGATATATTCACTCAGAAGAAGTAAAATGTAGAATAGAGAAGGCTAGGAGTGCATTTAACAATCTGGCCAAACTCTTTAAACGCAATTACTTTAATCTTGAGATAAAAGTAAGGCTACTACAATGTTATATCTTGTGAATATTGGAGTTGAATCCTATACACTCACTGAAGCGATGGAGAAAAAACTTGAAGCCTTCGAGATGTGACTATACAGAAGAATCCTAAGGATATCATGGACGGACAAGATAACCAACGAGACTGTACTACGAAAAATGGGGAAAGAAAGAGGAGTGCTGTATAGGATTAAAATGAAGAAAGCGAGGAATTGGAAGAGGAAGAATAACATGGTTAAAAAACCTGAGGAAATGGTTCTCCACAACAACAACAACTAATCTATTTAAAGCATCAGTTCATAAAATAATTATAGCCAAAATGATCGCCAATATTTGAAACAGATAGGCACCAAAAGAAGAAGAAGATTTGTTTAAAGTTAAGTGATTTATGATATATTTAAATGTAACACTGGCTTCCTACGGTCGGCGATATTACGGACGCAAGCGGACCAGCACGCACCACGCACCGTGGGAAGGGTCTCGTCCGTGGTAGCGCAGACACGTCTGTGCTGGTCCGTCCTATCCATCTAGAGTCGGTAACATCAAAGGTGCAGTACATGCTCGTGCGACGCGATCCTAGCGCGTCTGTGTTTTAACAGACGAGTTAAGTCAGAAGTTTTTCATTCGCTGACACGAGTAGTTGTCTGTAGTGTTGTCAAAGTTGTTTTGCAGTTTTTTGCTAAAAAATGGAATGGACAAACGAAGTTATTTTTGATTTTTTAAATTTGTATCAAAATGAAACAAATTTATGGAAATCTACGGCACCAGAGCATAAGAAGCGGAACCGATATATACGATGTATGGAACCAAATAAAAAATAAATTGAAGAATAGTACTATTTCGTTTAAAGAATTAAAAAAGAAGAGAAATAATTTAATGCCGAATTTAATGTTTACAAGCCTGAGTGGCCTTTTTATGATGTAATCAAACAATACTGTCACGGACTTACACAGACTGTCACGGACCGTAGGAAGAGCTCTGTCTGCGGTGCGTTCTCGTCCGTGCTGATCGGCTGTCCGCGATGATCTGTAGAATCGCCGACCGTGGGAAGCCACTGTCAGGCTCTCTACAGTGACATGCAACATACTTGTAAAAGCTAGATACCACTAGATATACATACACACCCCCTGGCATTAAAAATTAATAAAATAAGAATTAAGAAAATAAAATAAAATAAATCACACAGATTGAACACTAATCAACAAATAATATTTTCACATACACCCACACAGATAAAATATTGTAAACTGGCGAAATACTGATCACATATAATATCACATATAAAACTTATAAAATAGAGTCTAAATAGAATAAAATAAGATATCTACATACATAAATCTAGACCCTAAAAAAATTAAACATGATACAAGATGATAAATTGGGTTTCAGGTTTCCTCTCAAAAACAATAAAATACACGACACATGACGCAGGAAATTTTACCACTTTGTCATAACGCCAAAAAACAAAATGCTAACTTCTTCTTTTTCTTCTTTTTTTTTATATAGACATGACTGTGTCTGTTTTTCGATGTGCCTCCAATAAGTTGTCATTCCATCGTTTTCCTGGTCTTCCTACTGATCTTCTTTCTATTGGGAAACCGTCTCTTGCCATCTTTACTACTCTATTTGTTGTCATTCGGCTTATATGATCGTTCCATTCTGCTCTTCTACTTCTTACCCAGTTTTTGATGTTCTCCACCTTGCATCTATGTCATATATCTGTACTTTTAGCTGTGTCACATAGTGTCTTACCTTGAATTTTTCTAAGTGCTTTCATCTTTGCTGTTTCTAACATCCTTTTTGTCCTCTCTGTGTCAGGTCTTTTTTCTGGCGCGTATGTATTGGTATGATGACTGTTTTGTAAATTCTGCCTTTCGTTTCTTTCCCGATTGCCGATATTTTTATTTCTCCATATTGTTTCATTTGGGCAGCATGTGGCTCTGTTTGCTCTATTCACTTGATCTTCCACTTTTCGAGCTTCCCGAAAATGATAACGAAACGCAAAAACCAGAAAACTGTTAATTTTAATTTCTAATAATTTTTAAAATCTAAAACTAAACAGAAAACCTAAAAATTTTTTGTACCTATTTTAATGCATTTTAACAATGTCTGCAAAAGATTTTTTTGAAAGATAAGTTGCATACAGTACGCATAGGTAACACTTATCAAAACTCAGCTCTTTCAACAAACAATTGATATTAGTTACGGTAGCTCAGTCCAAGTAGAATAAACGCATGGGTGTGCTCCGAAATAGTCCAATATATTCCTATTTAATTGATTTTTTTAGTTGTATACACATTGGCTTACATATATCATCAATTTCAGCTTTTAGTTTCTTGAGGGCATGATGATGCTGTGTAACTTGTGAACGGCAAAACCTGTCATACAATATTTGTCTTAATAAATACCTACAACAGCTTAACACGGATTGTGAGTAAAAGACCTTTCTCCCTAACATTCATTAGTCAAGAAATTTACTGCCATCTTCTTATATTTGTCTCTCTTTCGGGTGTTCCCCTTTCCTTTAGAATGTTTGTTATTAGGTGTAATTAACAGAAAAGATTTGTGTGTTCTGTGTATCTGCGTCTATTATATTATTCAGTGTATGTACGACTCCCAGATGTTCTCATCTGGAATTGTTCTAGTGCGAAGACATTGCGTTGGAAGACGCTCCTGAGCGAATTTCATTTTCATAGAGATGCATCGTTAGATATATCACATCTTACGATGCACACTACGCAAATATGTATTATCATTTGTTTTCTATATTTTAAGACCTAAACTCTAAACTGAAAGCTATCAAGAAAATTCATGCACAAACTGGAGCGTATATTCCTCCATATCTTTTATTCTGAAAATCTGAGAACATCAATAAATTATCAACTCTTTTAGTAGTGTCTTGTTCTTAGTCTAAATGTTCATCTTCCAGATATTAGCATATCTTCATCTAATGCTTGTCTATATTTTGCAACTCAAATATTTACAAGTAAAGTAGTAAATAGAAAAATCAATAACTACAATCGTACAATCACTAAAATGATTAAATTATTGAATTTATTACCAACTCTACTGAATATATTTTTCGTTTTGCGCATTTCTCCAGTTATTATTTTATCACTACGTAGTGGTTAGGCTAATTTAAAATAATATATAAAATCAGGTGACCCAAATAGGCCCAGCTCCCGAACTTCACGATCCCCCAATAAAATACAGTTTATTTAGCTTCTGCGACCTCCAAAGATTTATGTATTGTGAATTTTCTCCGCGTTCATGTTTCTTTCCAAGATGTATGGCATTCAATGTAAATGGACGACGGGAGGAAGAAGGAAAGGAGAAAAGAATAATAGTGATTGCCTTCGGTGTGTGATGTCATTGTTTAAAGAAGTCGAATAAGTTGGATTGTTGTAAACGGGATGCGGCAGAGATGGACTGCATTTAAAAAAATTTAAGAACTTTAATTTAAGAAATTTAAGAAAACTTTATCCTTGAAATTTATTTATTTTCAATGCTTTTAAGTGTCTCGAAAAACTTAGTTATTTGAAAATAATGTAGAATTGATTTATTTTAAATAACCCAGAGGTAAAAATAATTTTTGTAACCGTCTTTCCACTTGACCTAAGAGGTCTATTATGGCTCATCCTTTGAAGTCCTTTCAAGTTTCCTTTCAGTCCAGACAGCAATGACTATTGGAGAAACTTATAGGAGGTTGTAGGACTCGAGTTGATAATCCTGAAATGTATTAAGCATTCGCAGTATTGATTGATTCATAACATTGAGGTATATTTTTCCTTATCAGGTTTGTATGCAGTATATCTAAGTTTTGGACATATCGATTCTTTAGATCACCTTAAGTTCTGCTCCTGTCCATGAATTAAGTCGTTCGGTAGCCATTTGGAGCTTGTATTGTCAACACGTGTTACCTGAAGGTATCCCGGCTTATGTGAACAGCCGTAGAATGTAACTTCTGGCACGACCTGGGGTAGATCATGGTAGGATGGTTTTCTGCAGCCTTCTAAGGTGATCATTATCTATTAGGTATAAAGCTGTACTGGGTACTAGCTACAGCCTTGTTACTCATCTCCTCGGTTCGGAAACGTTTTATTTGTACATCCTTATGGGTGTTTCTATCTGACCTAATTCTTTTTCTATGAGTTTTGGTAGTAGAGGGCTTAGTTTCTTTCTAAAAAAATCCACAAGGAAAACAATTCCTGTAGCTGGCTGTATACCACGTATCACAAAAAAGAGGTTAGTCTTCGTAAGTGGGTATATTTATTTAAAAACCTTTAAAAGGGCTACATCAAAAAAACAAACGTTTTCGGACTAAACAGTCCATCATCAGGTTTAAAATCGCTAGGTTAAAATGCCTGAGCCTCCAAAATATTTTCTTTCTCTTTCAGAGGTTTCTTTAATTTGTAGAACCTCTGTAGAACTTTAATATTTCTGTTTTTAGAAGCCGCTGTAACCGCTTCCGTGCGACCACACTAAGTCTCTTCCTTTTTCTCTTGAGTTTATTTTGAATGAATTCCAGGATCAGTTCTTTTAATACTTTGGAAATGTCTTTTCCGGGGCTACCTTTAACTGCCTTCTGAACGCAATTTTTTTCTTCTATTTTTTACACTATTGATTTCATATTATTCCCATGAGTAGCTAGAGTAGAAATTACCACTTATTCAGAGCCCCGCTTGAGAAAGTAAGGCTTCTTACAACCTAAGGTAGGCTTGGTGTTCAGAGGGAACCGTTAGAGACCACGTATCGTGTGGCCATGCGTGACAGTACGGTATCTCACACTCTCGATTAGGAGTTTTTCCGCTGCTTTTTTCCATCGGTTTTTAGGTAGGTGCAGGTTGTCTCCTGGGATAAAGATCTGCACCCTAAATTTAAGAGTTTATGAAAACTTATATCGAATCGTGTTTGGGGAATATATAAACTTGAAGAGAAGACTTAAAAGATCTAGAAGACAGTATTGAGACCAAATATATCTAACGATAGACATTAAACGATATACAGTGCAAAAATTATAGGTCATTGGTCCTGTGCTGGATGAAGCATAAGGAAAATATAGGATAAGAACTAACAAAGAGCTCGAAGAACTTTACCCAGACGCCAAAATCATAAAAGAAATAAAGTCCAGAAGACTCCAATGGGCATCAGAAGACATTCTGATGGACGAACAGTAAGACTGGTGTGGGAGGAAGTCCCAACTGGAAAGAGACCACGCGGATGCCCTCCGTAGCAAGGCAAGTAAGTGCAAAAATTAGTACTGCGACTAACCGTATTCAGCTGTAGTATTATCAAAAATGGAAAAGTTTAGACATTAAATTTATGAACATAGTACTGTTGTATGTGTGTATATAGAAAACAAGAAAATATTAATTTAATGGATTTCGCAAAAACTGAGAATTCTGTGCGCTTAAAATAGTAAAAGATCATTGGTTAAAAAGGAAAGGGAAAGAGTAGTAGATGTTTGATGGGTTTTTAAAATTGGATAAAAAGATGTATATTCCTATTCGTGAAAACAGTAATATGGGAAGCCAAAAAGAAATTAAATATCGGTAAATCTAAGCGGTAGAAGAAAATGAAGTTGTGTAAATAAAAAAGTAATTTTGTTTTTGAAAGTGTTGGGTCAAGTTGTAGCAGTCGCGATGCTATGGACGCTGAGTAGTAGCAGTGCAAAAGTTAATGTTACCATAATTTGTAAATATCAATAAATTAGGAGATTAGGCTAGGAGAATTGAGTATCCAAGCGGAGATAGGAATTTTGGTTAGGACGTGAGATCGAAAGTCATTTTTAGGAGCAGATCCAAAGGAGGAATTAGCTAGCGAGGAGCAAGTTAGCTTGACAGGAGAGTAAATTAAAAGTTAAGCGGTTTTCTAAAATTTGAGAACAATAGTACAAATGTATAGAATTTTTAAACGGAACAGTAACTAATTAAATTTAAAAACTTATTTTTTGGTTATAAGTTTTGTAAAGCAATATACATTATTTAGTAAAGCGAATCAATATTGGCTGCGAAGCTTTCAATTGTCAGGATAGGAACGCATCGATATTTATATATATTTTTTTTGTTTTATAATTGTAATAACATTTTTCAAATTTCTTTTTTTATTTTATTTATTTTATTTTATTTTATTTCTGACGGAAGTGTGAAAATACGACCTTTTGTTCTAGTACATCACTGCGAATGACAAGGGAGTGCGTGTGTATGTGCTTTTATCGGCTCATCAAGTTGAAATTATTGACGGATGTTTAAGAAAGCGTTTTATTGGATAAAGACGACAGTGACGACGCCAAAAAAAGAGGATAATGATCCGGTCTTTTGCTTTGCTTTACTTTGACTCTTTGGATTTCCTTTGCTTAGAAATCACTCGTCTCAAATGATTTCGTTTGATACCGATCTCGGATTTAACGAGATGGTGGTTTTTTAATAAAAAAATCACCTGAGTATGACAGAAGTTAAATATACATCTCTTTATTATTGTGTTAATGATTTGAAAATCTATTCCAGTACTAGAAATATACAAATTTTATCTTTTTTATACAAAATTATATACATATATATATATAATATATATATATATATATATATATATATATATATATTATACATTTATATAATATAATATATCCCAAATTTGAGAGAACTACATCAAGGACTTATTTAAAGGTAATCGGGAATTACTATTTTTATTGAGAATAAGAAAGAATAAAAATGTAACATAAAATATACCACGACTGTCATATTCCTGATGAATTGCTAAAATCTATCTTTTTACTTTTACCCAAGAAAAATAGTCCCAAATCTTGCGATGAATACCGAATAATTAATCTCATGAGCCACACTTTAAAAATACTACTAATATAAGTTATTCCACAGCGTATATATATAAAAAATATGAACAACAATACACAGTTTGGATTTAGAGTTGGAACAGGAACAAAATAGGCATTTGTCCGCAATGACGATACTATTATAAAAATGCAGGAAATATAATAGAAACGTATTCATATGTTATATAGATTTTCAAACAGCGTTTGACAGAGTTCAACATGGTTAACTCATACTCATAGATGCAATGAAACACATACACACACCTCGATGCCAAGGATAATAATTTAAAAATTTATACTACAATCAAATAGCGCAGCGGTCGTGTGGTTGGAAGATACTAAGACAAACCAAGTAGAAATTCAAAGAGGAGTCAGACAGGGATGTGTGGTATTGCCACAATTATTCAATGGCAAGTAATATTTCAATAGGCTCTATGGGAAAGAACTAAAGGTGTTAGGATTGGAGGGAGCATCATTAATAACATAAGATTCGCAGACAATACCGCAATTTTGGCAGAAAATATAGACGATTTACAAATTGTTATAGAAATCACTAAAAGAGAAAGCAAAAAGATGGGATTAAAAATGAATATAGATAAAACCAAATACGTGGTGACCTCTAAAACCCCTATTAACAACATACATCTGACATTGGAGGGTAAACCGTTAGAGAGATTCGACAAGTGTATATATCTCGAAGCAATTATAAACTCCCAATTAGATCAAAAGGGGGAGATAAAGGTCAGAATTAAAACACCTCGAAAAATATTTGTAGAAGCTCTTTGCAGTAGAGAGTCCACTTTGATAACGGCCGACACAACCTTGAAATTTGTCTTAGACAAACTAAATAGCCAGAACTCTAACCTCAGTGCCGAGCTATCGGAAGCACTACGCAACAGAATCGCGGAACGGCGCCTCTCTGAAATTACAGGTACATTAGTTTACTTACAAAATCCAAAAAAGTACGACGAAGGACTAAACAATCCTGGTTATTTCCCCATGCCGAAAAAGAATGCAATACGACAAGAGATGAAACATTTGTTAGGTCGTGTAAATAAACTTGTGATTGTAGAAACAGTGCAAGAGGACCTAATGGAAGTAGAAAATATGCCAGCTAATCCGGAGCCCGTGAATTTAACTTTAGAACAAGAACTTGAGATTGAACGGAAACGAGAGAGAGAAAACTTTTATAACCAAAAAAACTGGTTCTCAAAAAGATCACGAAAATATTTTGAAAAAGGAAATAACCGTTTATAAGAACGAAGGAGTGAAAGGCGATCATTGGTCCATTGTTTGTGACTATTTGATGACCTCAAAACCGACCAGAGTAGAGGCCAAAAGCGCTTTCTTCTCAACCGGCTATATGTTCAGGTTTGTGCGAAGTAGATTAGGCGATAAGACGATAGATAAAATATGTTTTTTAAGGTCTCACTTCCAAAAAACTAAATAATTCATGTTTCTGTTGTTTAGAAATTTAGAATACAGACTGATTTTTATCATGATATCCCAAAAAAACATCTTCAGAAATCATGGAAGAAAAACATATTACTAAACTTGTGTGAGCTCAAAATTGCCATTAATGAAATTTGCTTCAAATGAACTACTTTTACAACAGATAAGTTCATTTGGATAAAATTTCATTCATGACGAATGTTTCACTTCCACGGCTTACTGAGAACGAGTTTTTTTTATCTCATGAGATAATTGTGGCATTTGTTCTAGCCATTTTAAGTTAAAGACAGGTAAGATTGATTGCGAATTGCGACTGATTATACGTCCTTGTTTGATTATATACACCTAAGATAATTTTTATTTTAAGTTTATATTTTATTAGTTTGTATTAAAATGCTTACGTAATAAATGAACACAAAAAAAACATTAAAATTGTGTTTTTATTTTGATTCCACATTCAGGCCAATCTTGCAAAAATCCAGCTGGACTGATAATGCTGCTGGATTGCAATCCCTACTTGTGATGCTAATTGATGAAAACTAATTAAACTGGTTAAGTGAACATTATATTCCTGCTATTCCTTTGTAATTTTTCGGATCGCCTTTTGTGATTTTCTTATGAATTAGATATATGTATGATTATTATCTTCTTTCTTCTAGAACCACTTCTTCGTTCAAACACTTGCATCTTTTCGTTTATTATCAGAAATTTATCTCTCAGTATTTTGCAATCTATAATAAAATTTCGTTTTCATTCATAACTCTTATTATTAAGGGTTTGATTTCTTGACGTAGTTTCAAATTCATCATTGAATTTTCTAATCGCTTTTTATAATCTAGCATGTCGACAGTAAATTCGATATTTTTCTAATATTTCAAGGACATTTTTAGATCAATAACGAAGCGTTTGCAAATAAATCAGAAATACAAATTTTGTATTAATTTTAAATTAGTTTAACGGTTTTCTCCAACAAAGAAATATATTACAGTGTTATGGTTTTGTTAATGTCTATTTGCCTGACCTTTCTACATTATTAACACGATTTCCTCCTGAGTATACCGCCTTTTCAATTCGATTCAAACTTACTGACACACTTTCGCTTAGATAATGTAAACTTATACGAGCAGGTGAAAATGAAAATGGAGCGCAGCAAATCGGATTGTTCGCCAGACAACTGAATTGGGACTAATTAACCAGAAGATTGATTTTGCGTAACGAAAGAGACGTAATTAAAAAAAGTCTGTTTTTTGTTGTTTTGGACAGTCAGTTTGTTATCATTATACAGTAATTACGGTAAAACGAGAAAGAAACAGTTATAACGCATGGTATAGAAATCGAGCATGTCTGCTTCTCTTCTAGTTGAACAGCAGTGATTTATGGAGAGGATACTTCCTAATTAAAGTATTTATTTCTTCAGCTGTATTTTATAAGATACTAACAAACTCACATGTAAACCAATTTACAAAATGTAGCACAATTATTAAGTAATTTATAAGAGAAATTAAGTAAGAACTTATTAATGCTATAAGAATGAAGACACCGTCAATATGAAAATCACGTGTTGTCAATAAAATTATGCATAAATGATAATCAAATAAAAGATTACGCTATGGATTTTATTTATGATAAAACTCACTTTATATATCCTTCCATTGGAATAGATGGTCTCTTTATGATAAATATTCAATAATTCTAGCAGTTACAAAACCAGTAATATTATTTGGCTTGGGGCTGAAGTTTTACTGTTTTATAATGAAACAGCAACGCTTTAATGATTTTGTTTTGCTGTGCTTTAACGCAATAGCAACCATATATATATATATTAAAACAAAATATGTCTGTGAGGGAAACTGTGTAATATTTATTTTCATATTTTACATTTTATTTACTTTCTCTTAGTTTACAATAATATGATCTAATTTAACGGTATATTCTAACTTATTTGCTTTAAAATATATTGTTTCCTGTTATTCTGTAAAATCTTATTCTTAAACTGGCTTGTTTTGGATATAAATATGTCGCCAACACACACAAAACGTGTAAAGTATTATATTACTGTGACTATGTAGTTAGAATTATCGCCATTCAAAGCACATTGCAATAGCGCTGATTTATGGGGGTACAATTGTCCCGTGAACCACTTTACGGTCAGAGAGTTCTTTCTGACCATCTCAAGAAACATTTCATCACGAGACAGCGTACTTAAAACACCGATTGTATCAGTTAAGTCCTCTTTTGAGCCTCGGCGCAAGGTGTCCCTTAACGTCGTGACGAGTCGTAATGAGTAAAAGCTATTTAATTCTCGTAATTTATTCACAATAATATTTGCTATTTTTCGCAAGTTTTATTTACAGTCAAAATATTGCATTTTTTCTTATTTATTATTCTAATATCATTTAACCAGCGACCTCTTAAATTTAACACAAAACAGTGTTCTTATTTTTGTTTTAATGCTTAGGTTAGGTTGGGTTATCTCTGTTTAATGGGCCGGGTTTCTCCACCATGTGACCTTCTCGTTGGTCATTTAGGTCACGGGGTAGTTAAAACTGGCAAATTAGAAAGAGATATAGGGATTGCTTTGCGTTCGTTTTCCGTGTCGCACTGGGGTGAACATGTTGGTTTTGCAACGGTCAGGCTATCCTGTGTTATATGTCTATGATAGACATATAATACAAATACTGAGTATGCTGCAATACAGACACGGTCCCTGAGTGCGACAGATAAAACTGATTTAAGGCAGTCTTTGCATTTCTTTATACTGGAAAGGGTTTATCGACCACGTAACCTAAATGACCAATGATAAGATCACGTGGTCGACAAACCCGGCCCATTAAAAAAAATGCAGAACAACTTTGCGCCAGTTTTCTCTGTAGGACTGGGGGTATTGCAGTGATTAGTCGATTTGTATTATATGTCTATCGTTCAATGAAAGTGGGCACTTAATCACCATTCAAGTTAACCTAGGAGGTCAATTGGGGCTCATCCCTAGGTTAAAGTTATCCTTACAGATCAACCTTTTTAACAAAGTATATAATGGTCTTACGACACATCTACGAAATCGTAGGGCTCACGTTGATATTGTTCAAATGTATTAAGCCGCTGGTAAGGGCGCTCATTTTTCCCATAGCCACATATGCATCCGAAACGTGAACCTTAAAGAAAGCGGATAAAAATAAACTGGACGCTTTTGAAATGTGGGTAGTTATACCGCCGCATGTTGAGAATATCCTAGATTGATCATCGCACATCGATACTAGAACAACTTAAAGTAAAGGATACATTGCTTAAACAAATACGTCAGAGATATTTGCAGTATTTTGGACACATTGTTAGAAGAACAGGCACGATGGAATAACTGATAGTCGAGGGTAGAGTTGAAGGAAAAAGACCTAGGGGAAGATCTCCAAGCCGTTGTATAGATCAAACAAAAATATTGATTAACCAAGGGTTACATGAAGCCGAATAACTAGCCCAGGACAGAGAAGGATGGAGGGAAATCGTAAAAAAACTGTAAAGGCCTGATGGTGTCACCATATCCCAAAAGGGATTAGGACTGAGGAGGAGGATTAAGCCGTATCCTATCCAACCCTGGCCAGTCGCACAAAACGTGTTCCGCCATCTCGTTTTTCCAGACAAATTTTATTGATGTGTCTCGTGAGGCATGATGATCCTATAGCTTATTTCAGTTATATATTATTTCATTTCTTTCGGTAGTTTACTTTTGCCGATCCATCTTACAGTCCCCATTTTTGAATATTGTTGCAAAACCATTTTTTTCAGCTTCATCTACTTCAGTTGAATACCAACATCAGTTTTGAAGTCCGATTTTTTATTTTTCTTTCATTGACGGCATCTCTTTTATTGTCGGTACTCGGTAGTGTTCATTTCCTCTTTTACTAATTAAATACTGAGGATATTTGGTGAACTATGAAAACCTTTTATTTTGTTTAACCACTCTTTAATCTTATTCTTGAATATGTAATTAGACGGTTGACGGTGAGCGAAAATAACATACTTACAAATCTACCCAATTAGCAGCATACGCGGATGATATAAACATAATGAGCAGAACAGTGAATGTAGCGGACGAAACCTTCGTTGGGTTGAAACAGAGTGCAGAAGCAGTATGGCTAACATTAAATACAAATAAAAGAAAACTACTCATACAAACCAGATCAAATAGACCGACGCAACAATACTGTATTGATGATTTATAACATGTGAATAGATTCACATACCTAGGAATGGATCTGGTCGCAAGCAATGAAGGATAACCGGAAATAAATAGAAGGCTTGTGCTGTCAAATAAAGCCTATTTCGCGATGGGCCACATATTTAAATAGCGAGACGTACACCGGAAAACAAAACTCCGGGTCTATAAAACAATAATCAGGCCCATAGTAAGTTATGGTTGTGAAACATGGGTGGTCACAAAGAAATCTGCTAATGCATTAGATGTGTTTGAAAGAAAAATATTACGTAGGACACTGAGCCCAATAAGAGAAAACAACAACTGCCGAATTAGGTATAATAGAGAAATATACGAGCAATATAGCGAACCAACTCTAACACAATACACTAAACTGCAGAGATTACGGTGGGCAGGGCGTGTGATCCGCATGCATGAGAATAGAATACCCAGAAAATTATTAAATACAAGAATGCAGGGAAAAGACCTGTTGGAAGACCTAAAAAGAGATAGGAAGACGAAGTCGATGAGAATGCAAGGAACTGTCTGGGGAAAGCGTTCATGGAAAACAACAGCGGTAAATCGAAATGATTGAAGAAGCTTTTTGAAGGTCCGATTTGGGCTGTAGTGCCATTAGATGGAAGGAACTAAGTTTGATTGACAGCTAAAATTAGATTTGTTTTTTTTTCGAACGTGATTTTTACTTGAAAAAAAAAACATACTTTCTGCCACGCGGCCATTTGCCTGTCTTAAATTTAAACTTGCTATTTCCTACATAGCTGCAAATGCACACATATAAATATTTATATCTATTCAAAATATAATAGGTCATACATGTAAATAAATGCATAAAATATGTGAAATGACTGATGACTATTGACGATATTAGTTCCATATATATTCTTATGTTACACACACAAGAAAAAAATTTATCAGTGATCATACGCACAATATTACTACCATAATAATAAAAACCACCCTGTCTTTATAGAAAAATGATAAATTATATTCTTATCTTGACGTCTACCATAAATTACAGACTACCCTGTGACTATTAGCCCGATAGTAAAATCTTTCCCAATCTGTCTTCTGTCATAATTTAGTTGACAACAGGCCCAGAGTTGCATGATATCTTGGAGTCGTAAAAATTGGAGATGTCACCTTCTAGAATCTACGTAACAATAAAATAGGTTAAGGACTCAATTATTTTTCGTAATAGAACTCCGGCACTTCTAAAGTGAGAAGATAGCTCATCTAAAAGGGCACTTGAAATAAATTACAAGTTCAATGATGGCGTTCGTGCTTATTAAAATAGTTTTCAACAACTTATATTTCGTTGTGTACTTGAATTTTCTAAGAAATGTTAATATCTATCTAAAGCAGTGTACTAAATAGATCACGATTGGAAGTATTGTTGTAATGAGAACTTAAAACAAAAAAAATAGTTTAGGTTTGAGGTATGCAAATACGCAGGAGTCATACTCAAGTCAAGTACATCAAATACTTAAGAAACTCCAAATTCGTAAAATTAATATAGCCATGTTGCCGATATGATTTCCATAAACCTACAATTTTATTACGAAAACAGCGAGAAAAGTTACAAAAATAAGCTGGGACAACTAAATATTTTGGATTGGCACTTTAACTTCATCTACTAAATGGCATTTATTACTAGAGATTTTAATGTAAATAAATCCAGTTTGCATGGCTGCGAATTGGAATATACGTCAAGAAAAGTAATTTAACAGGGGATCTTGGAGAATGACAGCAGGTAAGATTATTTATGAAAAATAATACATAACTACTATGAGCATCTTTCTCTTTGCATTTATCTTAGGTTATACCAACATCAATCCGCTTTACTGGTAATTTCAGCCTAAGTGTTTCTTCTCAAGTATTCTTTGGTCTTTCTCTCCCACTCCTCGCAGGAACTATCTTAACCTATACCCTCTAATTTTGGAATAAATCTATGCCAACTCTAGAGTTGCCCTAATATACTCCTTCTTAATTTTATTATTCTTTGTCACTCCTCATTCATGTCATTCAGCGATCTAAGCATTTTCTTTTTTGGTCACATTCATTCGTTGTTCTCATTTCTTTCTAACAGCCCAATATTGAGGTCCGTACATTACAGCTGGTTTTAAAGCAGTTTTATAGAATTTTGCCCTCAGTTTCATTAGAATCGTTCTGTCAGACAACACACCACCCGCTTCCTCCCACTTCATTAATTACACTCTAATTCTCTCTGCACATTCTACTGCGTGCATATCCATTTATTTCTCTCCATCATTACTAGTGTCTCCAGTACTCTGTAATACCGACCCTAGCTATTTAAAACTATTAACTTTCACAATCATTTCACCATCCAAAGTTATTATTTTAATTCAAACTCCATTTTTAAATGAATATTCCAAATACTCTATTTTGTTTCAGTTTTAAACATTATGACTCTCTCATCTGATCGAATATACTCATCAATATTCAACACTTCTTTATCAATTACTATTTTTATTAGAAATAAGCCACAAGTTTAAAGTAACGTTTCGATTTCGACTTCTGAAATCGTTCTTAAAATAAAAAACGTTAATAAATTAAACAAATGTTATTAACTATACTTACTATTACTAATATATAACTACCCTTAACACACAATGGGACTACGCTCAAGAGATTAGATCCAGAATTGAAATGGCACGGTCTACATTTATCAAGTTGAGATCCTGGCTGTGCTGCAGTGATCTTAGTTTGGGAATCAAGATGCGAATCGTGAGGTGCTATATTCTTCCAGTGTTACTATATGGAGTTGAAGCCTGGACACTGACGCAAGCCACAGAAAAGCGTATTGAAGCCTTCGAGATGTGGATCTACAGAAGGATACTAAAAATATCGTATGTGGACCATGTCACCAACATTGAGGTTCTACAGCGCATGAGAAAAGACAAAGAAGTGCTTAATTTAGTGAAACAACTTAAGCTTGAGTTACTCGATCACGTAACGCGGAACGAAGAAAAATATCGAATTCTTCAACTCGTTATGCAGGGTAAAGTATTTGCCAGGAGAAGACCGCGACGCCGTCGTATCTCGTGGTTAAAAAACCTCCGACAATGGTTTGATAATATCTCCGCAGAGCTGTTTCACAGAGCAGTCAACAAAACCATGATAGCCTTGATGAACGCCAACATCCAGACCGAATAAGGCACTGAAGAAGAAGAAGATGCAACGATGACAGTAAAATTCTCCTGTTAGTGATTCCATAGTAAATCACGAGGAAAAAAACCAGCAAAAAATCTCATAATACTATCAAAACATGGTATTTGGTGTTACATTTAGTTTACTCTCAATAAAGAAGCATGCACTGAAGAAGAAGAAGATGCAACGATGACAGTAAAATTCTCCTGTTAGTGATTCCATAGTAAATCACGAGGAAAAAAACCAGCAAAAATTTCATAATACTATCAAAACATGGTATTTGGTGTTACATTTAGTTTACTCTCAATAAACACCAAACACCAAAACAAAAAGAAAGGCGATGATGAAAACGCATAAAATGAAGAACAAACAGAAAGTAGGAATGGAGAACAATCAGAACCTCCCTCATACAGTGAAGTATTGGCGACTATAAACAGATTAAAGACAAGGAAAGCAGCAGGACCAGACAATATTATAAATGAGTTCTTCAAGAAAGGGGGAGAGGAACTGGCTCACAGAATCCACAACCTAATAGAACGAATATGGGAAGAAGAACGCATGCCGAACGACTGGAATTTTGTGGTCTGATAACACCAATCCCTAAAAAAGGCGACAAGACGAAATGCACTAACTACGGGGAATCACGTTATTAAATACAATGTACAAAATATTAACTAACTTGATCAGACAAAGAATAGAAAAAGAAACTAGAACAAAAACAGGTGAATACCAACATGGATTCAGAGAAGGTAAGTCAACAATAAATGCAATACACATTGTAACGAAAATCGTCGAAAAAAGTTACGAGCACGGAATAGATCTACATATACTGTTTATTGACTACAAGCAAGCTTTTGACAGTGTAATAAGGGAGAAGCTAATTAAGGATATGAATAAATTAGGCATCTAAGAAAAACTAATAAGTCTCACGAAAATGACGATGAAGGAATCCAAGGCACGAATCTTAACAAGGGAAGGCCCGTCAGATGAAGTACAAATGGAGGTAGGTGTCAGACAGGGAGACTCCCTGTCAACAACATTATTTAACATTGCCATAGAGGGGGCAGTAAGAGCAGCCAAAATTATGGGAACGATTATCGAATCTTCAGCACAACTGATAGCATATGCAGATGATATTGCACTGGTTACTAGAGATTTAAAAACCATGCAGAACATAATATTAATAATAGATAAAGAAGCAAAGAAGAGAGGGCTAGTAATAAACCAAAGCAAAACGAAATACCTCAAGTGTTCAAGAGAGAATACGAACAGAGAGAAAGAAATTAAGCTTGGTGCATATACATTTGAAAGAGTACACCGTTTCAAATACCTGGGAGTGATGGTGAATGACAGAAATGATAGAACGGATGAAATAAATAAACGCATCCTACTGGGTAATAAAACCTACTGGAACTACCAAAAATTCCTGAAAGAAAAGCACATTAGTAAGAAAACCAAATTAAAAATTTACAAGACTGCAATCAGGCCAGTGATCACCTATGGTGCAGAGACGATGTGCCTAACACAAAAACATGAAATGAGGTTGGAAATCTTAGAGAGAAAGATAACTCGACGATGAATGGGACCGGTGAGGATAAGTGTAGGCGAATTTAGAAGATTAACCAATGAAGAAATTAAAGAAGTCATCGAGGGTGAAGACATAATCAAGTTCGTGAAGACGCAAAGGCTCAGGTGGCTGGGGCACACAGAAAGAGCTAACCCAGACTCTTCGCTAAAGCGAATAACTGGATGGAGATTAACAACAAAGAGACCAAAGGGGAGACCTAAAACAAGATGGAGAGATCAAGTCTTAGGAGACATAAAGAACCTGAGAATCTACAATTGGAAGGAGCGCTGTAAGGACCGGAAAGAATGGAGGAAAATTGTAGACAGGGCCAAGTCACACACGCTGCTATAATAATAAAAAAAAAACAACAGCGGACTGTTTCTTCGCAATAAATGAACCAGAGAGCCCAAAAGGGCGGGAAACACTCCGCCAGGGGTGAATAAGCCATGATGATGATGAAACACCAAACTCTGATTCTATATGTATGTTAATTAAAAACATAAATGATATATCCTCGATATGTTATGGACGTACTAATACTGCTATTTTCTTTTTATTGCTTTACTCTTTTTATATGGGTAACCAGATCCTACTGAATTCTAACCAGGAATTAGCTAGGCAACTGGTCTCATGTAGTATAATTAGAGACGGTTCTTTGATTTTGCTCTTTTTGTCATCTGTTTCTTTTAGGAGTATACTTGAATCTTTCCATTGAATCCTAAGTTCATTTTCCCATGCGTGTTTACATATTTGAGATCTATCAAATTCTCTATTTTTGGTATAAGATTAAGGTTGATGTTCACTTATTCTAACTTTTATTGGTCTTTTACTTAAATAAAAATGATCACAAATCATCAGAATGAAAGAAATATGAAGATTTCTATGACGAAATTGACCAAACCAAAATTCAGATTTTTGCTTTAATCTATACCCTCTATAAATTGCAAGGCAAACAGACAATGCTAAAGATGTAAGAGACCAGGAGAATTAAAAACTTGCATTTCACAACATATTTCCTCATATAAGCAAAAATCCTTGGCGAATTGGTTTCTAGTACTCATAAAGAGTAAACCAAAAACGGAAAACTTTTTTCACAAAAACGGAAAACCAACTGTGCCAGTCGCTCTGATTATTCCTGGTAGGATGAAATACGTATAAGCGAATATACAGAGGCACTATACGTGAAATAACTGAACTGTCTTTTTGTTTTAAAAATGATCACATTCACAAAGTATTTTATAAATACAATTCTTTGTTTTTTCTTATTGATTGTTAGGTTTAGTTCCTAGTTAGTAATCATAGTAATCATAGTGTTATTTTTACCTACATAGACCAATTTTCACTTATTCTGTTGAATGCAAGCAACTTGTAAACTCTTTCCTATAAGCGCATTTATCAACTTCACACTCTTACCTGTAAGACCTCCAAGGTTTTAAGACACCTGATTATTCTAACCTGTAATGGTGTAATTATTCTGGTCTAAAAAGGTTTGATCACGGACAATTCACACCTGAATGGCTAATGGCATCTAAAATACTACACATTTGCCAATACCGGAACCAATATACAGCAAACCTGTCAAACTATTGAACCAATGTTCCATAAAATTGACATCTTCATATTGTCTTAATTACCAACACTCTTAAATGTTTTCTGTTAGTTTGTTCTTTAGTATGTATTGTTACAGAGATTATTATCTCAATTTCTGTAATCAAAATACTCCATAAAATATATTGTTTGCATCATTATATAATATATAATGGTGCAAACAATATATTATATTGTAATAATAAGTTCTCTTTATTAATTTGAATGAAATATCAGAAAATACAGTCTAATACTACCTAATTTAAATAATAAAGCAATCTGGCATGCCCATAAAATACGGTAAAACGTAAAAACGTCTTTCTTTTAAATAATAGACAGCTTTCAAAAATTAATTGGTAATGAGGAACCAATCCCCTCAATAAATTTATGGCATTAGTCAAGATAAAACCGTCAATTTATCTTTATACGAGGGCAGTTTATTTAGCACAATGCGACCAGTTCCGATTAAAGATAACATTTCTGGACAACTGAATGGGAGTAGAGCACCAGTGATGGACGATAGTCAGAGGTAATGACAGTTCTCGTTTCAACAGCCGTAAATTACAATTTTCCAGGGACAGGTAGCGTTTGTTAGCGGCTGTTCTCCGGTCTTGAGCTCTTCTCTTCAAGGGTAAACGTAAACATTGTTGTTAGTCTTCTTTTTGACTCTTGATAGCCGACACTACACACAAAACGCATTAGAGAGGCATCTATAATACCGATGGAATTTAGACCAGTGTTGCCGAACATCACATTTTTTAAATACTATTATTGATTTATTTCACCATAAATTAGCGAACAAAAATAAAGATCATTTACGAATGATCAATGATAATTTTAGAACTAGCAACAATTACGACATAACCAGAAAAGTATGCTAAAGTAGGTATATAGTTGTTCACACATCTGGATGCTTCAGTGCAATAATAAAATAGGTCCCTCATTACAATGACATCTCTGTTCAGTTTAAATAAGTTTCGATTTCTAATTTTGGCACACTATACTAAGGACTTGTCCGCAAAAAATGGGATGTATTCGAACTCTTAATTTTGACTACATACAAAATGACGATTTTTTTAAAAAATCGTGTGCTATCCGTTAGTTATTTTTTCTAATAATCTGTGTTACCAATTTTGGATTTTCTCTTTTTAACAAATTTTTCATTAAAACTTCATAATCTAACGACTGTTTCTGGAAAATTTCTGAGGTAAGTAATTTTTAAAACAGTTTGAAACAGAAAAGAGACTATATTACATATATAATACTTATAATACGAAAACAATATTAGACTATAAAATCATCCAAAAATGCATGCTCTGAAAAACCGTTATTTAATTGAGAATTGTTCATGTTTTTAATATAATTTTGTAATATTATAATGTAAATATTATATTCTTGCATCGATGTATGGGCAAATATAAGCTATATCAGCCAAAAGAAAAGGCTGGTTTTCGTCCTAACTACGGTAGAAATGACAACCTACAGTGCATTGTCTTGATTGAAAACTCAATTGAATACAATAGACCTCTAGTTCTAACATTTATAGACTTCCATAAAGCGTTTGATACTATCGAACTACCCGCACTTCTAAAGGCATTGGAAGAGTGTCAATTGATCATAGGTACACCAATATTATAGAAAATATATACAGAAATGCTACAACAACTATAAATCTGCAAGGTCCTACCAATAAGACACATATCAGGAGAGGTATTCGACAGGGAAACTATGTCGCCTAAGTTGTTCATTACTGTACTTGAACATGTTTTGAAGTCACTGGAATGTGAAAGTCAAGGAATATATATTGATGGTGAGATGCTTAGTCATCTACGATTCGCAGATGATATTGTTCTAATTTCAGATGACCTAAAGGCTGCCAGTGATATGTTGAATGAACTCAGCGATGCAGCAAGTAAAATAGGGTCTAAATATTAACTACCAAAAGGTAAAAATTATGACTAATTTAGTTCCGAGCCATCCTTTACCATACTTCCAATTTGTTTTGGCTATTCTTTTTATATCGTCTACCCATGTCATATGTGGTCTTCCTCTTGGTGGTCTACCTTTGTAAGCTCTCCAATGTTGTATTGTGTCGGTCCTCTTTTTATCTGACAATCGTATACCTAACATTGCTCTTTCTACTGACCTTTCTGTTGTGGCTAGTTTACTCATATTTGTCTTGGTTAAGATCTAGGTTTAACATCCATATATCATAATAGAAAAGATGCACTGTTTGAATACTTTGCTCCTCAAGTATTGAGGTATTTGTGTGAGGTAATGTACAATAACTTGTCCAAATACTCCCCAGTCCATATCCCCATTTTAAGTACAATATTCACTATTAAAACAGAATCCAGTTTTTATATATAAATATAAAGACAATAGAAGGAATTGATACTGTTTGGAGATATAAATGAATATTGATTAAATAAAACTTGGTTAGATAATTTTGAATTTTGCCTGCTTCCTATTTGGAAATAGAAAAGTTAAATAAAGAATTTTTGTAATGTGGTGTACTTACATCAATATTTAAAAGAAGAGTTTCAGAAAAGCTAAAGAGAGAGTACTCTACTAAAGATAAGGATGGATAATAAAACTAATTCTGCTTTAAAACGCAATAAAAATGAAAATAAGCAGTAATAACTTACTCAAGACGCGTTCAATAACTTAACTTGTTTTCTCTTTTTGAACATCTTGTGAAATATGTAGCAACAATAGTGATAGATGGTGGCCATTTCAAGTATTTCAAGTTATCGTCTTATTTGTTGTAATAACTTTATCTTTAAATTCAATTAGAAAATAGCTAAAGATAAGAACTAAAAATATAAAAAATCTTTATCAAACAAAAAATAAAATTAGTCATTCAAAATCACGCGTCCTAACTGGTCAAAATACCTGAAATCACGTGTCATGAATTCTCGGAAATTCTGAATTTGATCATTGGCGGAGCGTAAGAAAATATATTTCCTTACTGGTCACTTTACATTGTAACAATAGAATGTTATATGTCTGCTCATAATAACAAAAATAATACATTAGATATTATAGTTTACAAAATAAGTTTTCATGAATCATATTGTTACAAATACAATCCTCTCCGCAATTGACCCTACATATTGGGCAGTAAACAGTACGAAAGACAAAAATCCAAACTTATCAAGATTCAAAGTTTATTTTTGAGAAAAATTTAATTCTCTATACTGTCAAAATAACCGAGTTGATCTATTTAATAAGAGAGTTAATTATTATTCTGACATTATGTCGAAATGTATTTACATAGCAATATAAAGCTTTAACTGCAACCAATCAACGAAGCAAATACTTTCATTTTTTCATTTAATTTACAAGCGTCAATAAAAAATTGAAAATTCCACCAAAAGAAAAACTGGAATACAAAATAAACGTTTAACAAAATGAAAACATTTAGTACTTGAGAAATACCGAATTTGAAATGATCTCTGAAGATTTAATTACTAAAAAACAAATTCAAACATGAAAACATAAATGAGGAGTGAAAAGGGTGCAGAAACATCATGAAAGAAGCAACTGAAGAAATACTAGGCATATAAGGTATACAAAAAAGAGCAAGAACGAATGACTGGTTTGACGAAGAATGACAGATTATATCAGAAAGAAAAAACAGATCATATTAACTGATGCAAGAAATGCACGGAACTCGACAAGCAGAGGAGGAATATAAATAATAAAGAAGAAAAGAAAATCCACTGCAGAAAAAATAGAGAAAATATGAACAAAGAACTACAAGAATTAAGTAAGCTAACCGGGGCAAGAAAATTTTACCAGAAACTGAAAAACGCAGAAAAGAATTCAAATAAAAGATGTGAAGAGATAAGTGGGTTAATAAATTGACAGAACGGCAAGAAAAGCTAAGCAGATGGAATTCCTGAATGCGACCGAAAATGTTTTAGATTATATTGATATACATACCAGATTTTTAATGAGTTCTAATTGTATGCCATACGCTAAATAAATTCTCCGCTACTGACACGCTTCTTGGTAAAAGTCATAGGGACAGCTAAACGATACGATAAACTTAGTGACCACGTGTATGACTGATTTCATTTTGTATTTGTTTGAGTATAGATGGATGATGTAATTTTTAGTAAAAATAATTTAAAAATAATTTAGGTTGAGTTTACCGAAACATACAATATAGCCGAAAATGTCAAAAATATTTCGGTTTGGCACATTTGGTACATTTTGATTATACTTTTTTATGAATTTCTCGTTTCTCAATTTATATTAAGCAATACGGGTAAATATTTGTCTCTTTGGAGATTAATTGCAAACATCTGACAACTGCTGATTTGACGATTGCCAAATCTATCTTCTAATCTATCAAAGGGTAATTGCTAAAACAATTTCTAATAGTTAACTGCAATTTATTTTAAAAGAAACAAATATTTACTTATTCTTGTTTTATATAAATCAAAAATTGCAGAATTCATGGCATAATATAAACAAAATGTACTTTTTTAAAGCTTTATCTTTTTATATTTGAAGCATACAGCATTTACCTTAAAAACATGCCAACACTGATATACTAAAAAGTTTTGTTTCATGTTTGACATTTGCGGCTAACTCAACCATAATTTACACCGTCGCTAATTTGGTTAGAAGCAAATATCACTGAATGTGAACTCATCGGAGTTCTGGTAGAAGATCATCCACACTAAGCTTGTAAGGACTATATAGACGATAGAAGCTATATAATGATATTATTACAATATTATAATACCCAAAGAAAAAAGAAGGAGAAAATAAAGTTGAGATAATTTTGTTCATGAATAAAAATGGTTAAAATCATTTAAATTTTGATTTATCCCGAAATAACGAACTTGACGTAAAATTAATGAGCATGAAAAACGCTATTTCACCAAATATTATTAGCATAACAAAATTGGTAAGAGCACATTTTTGTAGAAAGCGGCAACGTGGCGAATAAGCTACGCACACTACGAAAGAGCAAAAGAGCTACTTTGCGCAAATGACTCGGAAAAGGAGATCGTTAAAGTTAACGATACGATAAGACATGAAAGAACACACAGAATGAAATATATTAAAAGAGAGTATTATTTGAAGAACATTTCTGACGAGATTTTTGTAAATAAAAGGTGCGAGAAATCCTCTAAATTCATGGCATTTTTAAAGAGAACTGAAAGAAGGATTTTAAGTGTATATTCTTTTTAGGATTTCTGGGATGTTTTAAATATTGATGAGGAGAAGAAAAATGTGAAATACGGGAAACGATTTGAATACACTTTTACAACTCGTAGCTGGAAAATATGAATATTTAAAAACAAAATTAAAAAAAGTAAGTACTTGAAATATAATGGAATCCAATGTTTTCACAATCAAACACAATTTATAACTGGATAAATAAGAACAATAGATAAAATTAGTGACTAATAAATTATGTTCTTCACAATAGCAGAGAAATTATTATGTTTATAGAGAATATACACCAAATATAAAAGGTGAAAATTTATTTAAAGTTTCTCCAAATTATTTCAGATCTATTTGTATCAGCAGACCTCTATTTTTCACCCGTATTAGAAGAAAAAAATAGAACAGAAAAAACAACCAAAAAGGCGTACGTTATGTATTAATTACTTAGTTAAATAGAATATTAGTTGAAAACATTATTGTTAATAAGATCAAAATAAAAAATTATTTGTATAGGACATGAACAAACAGGTAATATCATGTAGAAGGTAACCTTTTAAACAAACGTGTCCAATAATATTTTAAGAAGATTAAAATGTAAATGATCAGCAGTAACTTGTAACCAGGTATGGAGGACGATTGGAGCACATCTTCTTCATAAAGTTCCTTCTGCTATCGGAGACTAGCAATTATAACTTCACTCATATCTAACCAGAATAATGGAGTGGAACTCATATTTTTAATATGAGTTCCACTCATATGAGTTTTTTTGTCGGTCAGATAGCTCAGCGGGCTGTGCGGCTGCCGCTCATTCGCTTCACTGTCGAATGGTTTAGTGGATGTGGGTCGAGCCCAAGCTCGGTGTACAGAAAACAAATAGTCTAACGCAGCAGTTTAAAATTCTAGATGAATCTGCGGCTTAGACTAGGATATGCTGGGTTCTGATCGGCATATGGTGGGAGCAGTACGGCAAGAGATAAGGGCTTGCGGCTCGGTGATACTCCTCCATAGATCCCTACCGGACGGGCGTAACGCCTAAAAAACCGGATATAGATATATATATATATATATATATTATATATTATATATATATATATTATATATATAACTCATATTTTTTCTCTGAAAAGCAGTCTGTTCATGTGCCTCTTCCAGTATTAGTTTGTAACTTTGCATATCTTATTTCACTCAGTATACAAATTACTCAAGTTCTCTATTCTTGACTGTTCGCATTATTCATTGTTCTTCACCAACACTTCTCCATTTGTAATATGATCTATTCGTATAACATACGTAACATTCTACGGTAGCACCACCTTTACAACACTTCTAATTTATGTAAGGTCTATTTTTTTAACTTCCTGCTTCAACACCATATAAAAATATGGATAATACATAACCTCGTAGTAGCCTTCTTCTTGATCTATTGTCTAGTAACTTTTTTCTTTTCAAGAAAGTGGCTCATGTAATTTATGTACGACATCTTATCTCTTTTGCTTATTTAAAGTTTCTCGTTGCTCATGCGTCAAGGAACTTGGATTATCATACTTTTTCTGTTATTCCATTAGAGACGGTTAAAACTTTATCACTTAGGATTTATTCGTCTATTTATCGTCTATTATTAACAACCGTATTATCAGCGTAGCCGAAGTTATTGACTTCTTCATTCATTATGATGCGTTTTATTCTCTCAAATATTATAACTTCCTGGAATATGGACTCACTATATACAATAAACAATATGGGAAACAATACACGGCCCTATCTGACTCTTTTTAATATTCCTACCTCTTCTAATAGTTGATTACCTATTTGTATTTTGATTTTATAGTTCTAATATAAATGGGCTATATTCTGATGTCCTGCTCATCAATATAATTTTTCCTTACGATGTAAATAAGTTTGTCATGCACAACATTATTAAATGCTTTCTTAAAATCAATAAACCATACATAATATGCATTCATATCCAGACATCTCTGCATCGGCAGATTCCTGCCGAACAATGCTTATCGTGTTCTAGTTCCATTATCGAACCCTAGTTGAATCTCACTTATTTCTACATCTAGTTTTCCGCATATTTGGGTTTGCATAACTTCTGAGCATGCTATACCAATATTCTCTTTGATATTGGAATAAACGCTGATATCACCCACTATTTAGGTATCTAATCCGTCAAATATGTATGATTGTAAATTTGCAGTGATATCTTGTGATTCATCATCAATTAGGGTCTATCAACTCTATAGTTAATCCTCCATACCATACAGAGTTTCTTCCTTTTGTTTGTTTTATTAAATAAATATAAAATTTCTAATCCCCCATGTATGATCTAGTTTCGAGTTTCTTCCGACTTATGATCATCCAATAATTCCGTAATGTTCTACCCGTAATGTTTTTAATTTTTGTCTGGTATGGGGCTAAATGGCTATGGGGGATGTTTTCATCCACATCTTTTTTGGTACTGATCGGTAAGTTTTCCTTATTCTGATTATTTCTTTGTCTCTTTTTGGTAGTGGCGGGAATGAAAGGGAGTGGGGACTTCGGCTGGGGTAATAGAAACTGTAGATATAAACAAAATTTTTTGAAAAATTGTATTTATATCTACAGAACAGCTTGTGCTTTGTTTTATAATGGTATAGTTCTTGATCGTACTATCTTCATATGCGTAATATGTAGTGTGAAATAACCAACAACATACATTATAATATTCCAAACAATATAGGAAAAATACAACTCATTACATAATGAGGAACCTCAGGAAGAAGAAAGTTCATTTTTTGCAACATTTTGCTCGTCCGATCTCGCCTTGACACGAAATTTAAGATTGTTGTTTTATTTCCAACACTCCATGTTCATCCCCTATTATATAGTTCACTAATTAAACACCCCTCATTGAACACAGTATTATAATTAAGCGTTCATTAGAGTTAACTAGTGGTAAAACCATAAGCGAACTCATAATTTCGACGTGTCTTAAAACAAATGAACTGCATCCAATTAGCAAATAAATTAGTTTTATGTAACGAGGGCTATATTCTTAATTGTCAATTACTTCGACCCACTTTGGGAATATTCTGAAACAATAAACTTGCAAAGGAGAGGTTAATTTACCTTTAAATTGTCACGATGGTTTTAAATCAATATGCAGCTCTAGGCTGAGAAACCAATTACACAATTCTACTATGAAGTAAACACATGGGCGGCTCCGATAGCCCTCCGTAGTAATATGATCTTCACACTGTGTGATAAGAAACACTTCGAAAAATAGCATACTCAATATATAAATGGTGTAATTATAATATGCATGTTCCGGCCGTCCACACATATTTTTATTAAGTATTTTTTATTATTTTCATTTTATATGTAATTCTTTAATTAACTGGTGTATATGTATATGCTTATATATGTAAACTAATACGGTCCTGTAGGCACCGCACCTAGCTATTTTGGCGTACTCACACTCAGTATTGGTATAATCGCTGTGCGAAACACTCCAGTTTTGTGTAAAAGATACACCCCCAGTGTAAAAAGACGCTGCCCAACCAATCCAGTTCAATGGATTTCGGCAAACTTATTTCGGTATAAAAAATAATACCAGTAGTATTTTACCTATAAATAAACGAATCTAGACGACACACCAAGAGAAATAGAAGATAAGGACACGATGAGATGAACGTGAACTCCATAGCGTATTGAAGAGATGAGTCGTGATTAAAATACTATTTCGTATATAATACGTCGTCTTCGAATTTGGAAGTGGAAACAATTTTATCATTTGTAATTTGTTTCTAACAAAATATTTATTAAAAATTGAAGTACTACAAAGTTAGACTTTCAGAACAAGACATTAAACTGATGAAATAAAATTTTAAACACCCAATTAGGTTCCAAAATTTAAACTGGAAATTAATTAACCCTAGTTCGTTTTCATAAACAGATGTCTCGCCACTTATACAAAATTAAAATAATTTTGCATAGAATACCATTGAAATATTTTTTTAGCTAACCAGCATTGGATTATCTACAACATTATTATTGGTAGAAATGAAGTTGCAGTTGATACAATATTAGAACCGAATTCATAAGGATTGTTGACGAAGATAAAGGGGTCGTTTAGCCTCATACACCTAAAAGACCGATTGTGAGCATTACTTCAACAGCTTATGTTTGCCCGATAGAGCAAAAACCTGTGCTGATTATAAAACCATCAGTTTTTTAAACCACTTATTGAAAATTTTTCTGAAGGTTTGGTTTCCGTAATGGGTTTTGGAATGAGAGAGAGAGGTTTGGAATGTTAAGCACTCTATATTGATCAAAGCTCTAAAAGACATTGATTTGGGACGGCAGAGATTTTCAAATAATTGCAAATTTATCACAGGCCTCAATATTAAAAGAGGAGTACGGCAGGGATGCCTCTTGTCACCTCTGCTTTTCAACGTTTACTCCGAAAGAATTTTCTGAAAAACAAGAAGAAATACTTGTGAACGGTGAAGTCATCAATAATTTGCGATATGCGGACGATACAGTACTCCTAGCTTCTAGTCAAGAAGATCTGCAAACACTACTTGATAATGTCTTTGAGAGTTGTAGTGAGGCAGGTCTGGATCTGAACATACGGAAAACCAAAATACTCGTTATAAGTAAACAACAGCATATACAACCGTCTATATATTTAAATAATACCAAACTTGAGCAAGTTGATAAAATCGTTTACTTAGGACAGCAATTAAATTGTAACGCAGAAAGTCACGGCGAAATTAGATCTAGGATGGAGCAGGCTAGAGCTGCTTTTAGAAGGCTTATGTAACAGAGTTGGCGCTGCTACGTGTTCTCGGTCTTACTTTATGGTGTCGAGTCCTGGACTGTGAATAAAATCGATCTAAATCGCCTTGAGGTTTTCGAAATGTGGTGCTATAGAAGAATATTAAAAGTTAGCAGGGTGGAGAAGATTCGAAACTCCACAATACTAGAACGTCTCAGCAAGACTACTGAGATCATAAAAAGCATCAAACAGAGAAAGCTGGAGTATTTCGGACATGTAATGAGAGGTCCCAAATACAGGTTGCTACAAAATATCATGCAAGGAAAAATAGCAGGCAAACGCAGTCCAGGACGAAGAAGAACCTCGTGTGAAGAACTTGCGAGATTGGTATGGTGTTGATACAAGCATGCTATTTAGGATGGCAGTGAATAAAATTAAGATAGCTTTGATGGTAACCAACGTTTTGAAAGGACATAGTACATGAAGAAGAAGAAGAGTGATCTTTTTATATCATTTTTGAAGTTCAAACTAGTTTTCCTGGCAACTTTTCAATAATTCCTTTCCATTTTTAGAAGTATGGCCACAAACGGTATTCAGTCTCATAGATTCGGAACGACTGAACCTGCGTTGTTGCTCTTTCGTGTTTATCATGTTTTTTTTTGTGTCTTTCTTCTTCAGGTGCCATCTCCGCTACGGAGGTTGGCAATCATCATAGCTATCTTAATTTTTGAGGCAGTAGCTCTAAATAGTTGTTTTGAGCTGCATCCAAACCATTCTCTCAGGTTCTTCAGCCATGAAATTCGTCTTCTTCCGATGCTTCTTCTGCCATCTATTTTTCCTTGCATTATGAGTCGCAGGATGCCATACTTATCGCCCCGCATCACATGTCCGAGATATCTGTAGCTTTCTTTCTTTAATTGTAAGTTCAATTTCCTTCTCTTTGCCTATTCTTCTCAGTGTCTAAATTCTTCTTATTCTGCGAGAAATTAGAAAATAGATGGTCACTACCAGCAGAACCGCCATACTGAGAAAGAACTAACAAAACCTGGGTACCTTATACACGCTGTTGGCTGTCGGTATCTTCCAGGTCGTCGTCACTTCACATAATAAGCGACCAAGACCGAGAGGTGACGAACAGTTCTCACAGCTCTCGACAGAAAACTATAATAACTAGGGATAAAATAGAACACTCACTAATACTTTTGAGAATATACTCCAGGTAATGTTACGTATATCCACTCTTTAAATTATATTAGGTACTTATTTTAGTTCTACATAAGTATCTCAAAATTATTGTTTTTCTGAAATATATTTATATAATATTTTATAAGACTTTAAGCACACAATATCAACCGAACATAAATCTTTATGTTCGAAAGAAAATATTAAAATGATTTTAAAGCAACCTACAACTCCAACTTTAAAATGTCTCCGGAGTTTCTGTTTATTCCTAACTTAGAAAGCTGTTTATTAAATTATTTATAAATTCAAAGTATTTGAATATATTTACACTTTACATTAGAAGGTGCCAAGAGAAGTTGTACACGAATTTTATTCGAACTAACTTTTTGCAACTTCGTCTGCAAGCCAAGAGGATTTCTGGATGAAAATTTAACTAACAGTCGTGACACATAAAATAAATATAGAGCATGGCTCGGATAACACTGAAATAAGCGCGAAGTGAACTTCGCAGTAAGTGTTATTTCAGAATTTTCTACGAAAAAAAGTTTTTAAAGGCATAATTATTATTAGGATAACCTTATTTATTAGCTCATACGGAGACTACAAGTGTTTTTATATTTATTGATTTCTAAAGCGTCTACATTGTTTACTTCTGAAAGTTTTTAATAAAATCAGTTTTAAACGTTATCTTAAAGCTACTTTTCCAATTTTTACAAAAACAGTTCCAAATCTGGTGCATCAATAATAATTATTTTAATGTGTGTAGTATCTTGATGTCTGTGTTTGAACTGTTTCTATGTTTTGTCATGTTCTTTTTTATCCAGCGACTCCAGTATGCTTCTTAATATCTACATTTCTTGTATCGGCATGAACGCAGAATTTAAACACTGTTATAAAACTATGCATAAGTAATACTGGCATAATTTACAGTATATCTTTTAGAACCTTATAGTTGCAATTCGTAACCTTAAGCATTTAAGTAAGCTGTCCGAAGACATGACGATGGATAGCCACTTTTAGTGTTCTAATACGGTGTACAAGGTACAATAAATTGATTGTGATTGATTTTCTAATATTTATTTCTTTAACCTTGTTGAAATGGAGTCACAGATGCAACCGATTCATCATTTAAAGTTGTTTTTCTTTTAAGTATCTTAATATATGAATTCGAAACATGGCAGCTAAACCAATACACATCGTTGCTTATTAATAGTACAAATAGATTTATGGCGCAGGTCCACTAAAAATCAAAACCTAATATAATACATAACGAGAAAATACGATCAGTGTGAGAGTCACAACAATACAGTAGAAGAAATTTAACGCAGACAGCTTATTTGGTATGGCCATGTCAAAAAAAAATGGATAAAAGACGACTTCCTAAGAAAATACTAAAGTGTGTATTAGCCGAAAGAAGAAAACGAGACAGATCAAAACAGACATGGTTAGAAGCTGCTCAAAATACAATGCCGGAGATAAATCTTCAGCCTAGATACTGCAATAGTTTCCAGATTGAACCGCGTAAAATTTGGGTATACTGAGCTTTCAACTTCCTCTTTGAAGTCTTCATCAGTGTTTTCTCGAGTGCAGTGAACAGTGTACTATTGAAGTGATTTTGGAAACCGAGACCTCGGAAACTCTGATGAAGGCTTCAAAAAGAAATTCGTAAGGTAAGATTCGATAACGTTGATATTAATTTTTCTTCTTTTTGTGCCATGCTCGAACATAGTGCCTTAGCTATCAAATTGGCTGTACTAGCTTGACTGACTTAGATGGCTCAAATATTAGTTTGCAATTTGTGACTGTTCTGATTGATTTTCTAACTTTTCCTTAACTTACAAGAACGTAGAATTATCTTAGGAGCTACGAGATTACCTGGAAATATATCTAAAAATGACCGATTTTGGATCCAATGATTTTTAAATATATATTGAGACATCATCGTGGTGGTTCTCCAAGAATTAAATTACTGTATTAATAAACAATTGCTATGAAAATATCAAAAGTGTTGTGATAAATACTGTGAAGTATGGACTAACTGTCAATATTGAAGTTGTTCAGTATATTTCATTAGTCTTTTCCACTATGCTTAAACTGGAATAGTTCCTGGGAATTGGCTGTATACTATATTAGTTAAAAAAACTCAAAACATCGAAGTAAAAGTTTCTGTTATAATCGGTATAATATTTAATTCAAAAATTAAATTAAAAATCCAAATGAATTATAATAATAATTCCGAATGTTTTCGGACTATCAGTTCATCTTCAGTGAACTTTGGCGGAGTTGTTAGACTCTCGCAGAACCAAGACTGATGTGAGTTTTATTCCGAGAAGGGACATACTGTTCCCGGATAGTTATATCCATATTCATTGGCATTATGCCGTCTAACTTAATATTTGTAAGTAAGTAGTCTGCAATTAAAACTCAACCACTGTTTGATTTTGCAGTTATTAGCGCAAGTACTTCCAACTTCATTGAAGATGAACTGATAAGTCTGAAAACGTTCAGAACTATTATTTAATTCATTTGCATTATTAATTTAATTTTTTACTTAAATATTCTATCGATAACTACAAAGGTTTTGAATTCGATGTTAACTTCTTTTTTAATGGATTCTAGAAGATGAGCAGTATTTTTGCAAATGGTTTTTGTATTTTTCCTTCTTTTTTGATATGGTTTATAAATAAATAAATAGTCACACTTTAGTTAATTATGCTCCCATATAGTAACGTTGTCGTTTAGTTCGTATTAAATCTTGTTACCTTGAAACTACATTGAAATTATTAAATTGTGTTCCTTTGCAAATTTCCTAACCTTGAAGAGGTTAAGCATACAAATTTTCCCTTCAAAATTATTGAAATGAAGCATTTAACTGTGCGAAGATCAAAGAACACATCCCTAATTATCAAAACACTGTCACTTACCTTTCTCCCTAAGCCAAACGTAATTATTTTTGCGTAATTTGCAAACGGAATATCAACAAAATAACGGTCTTTGTATCAAGCAGAAAGTCTGGGATTTTTTATGGAAAGATGGAGATACACGCTGGCGCCCAATTAAGTTCCAGTCAAATTTCACACTCCGGCTCGAAGAAGGAAACGTTTATAATCAGGATAATTAAACACGCCGAGGGAGAGTCAATGTTTTTCCACACCCTTGGTCGCTCTGGAGTGCTTCGCTGAACAAGAAGATGGATATTTTGATAAGCAAACAATAACGACTAAATAACGAAAACTGATTATTGAATTTTTTTACACCGCTTTTATAGTTCTACTTTGTTTTTGATGTCAACACCAGATATGTAATATCTGTGATGTGTACTTATGAATATAGACGTCGCGTCGGTGTAACTAGAACTATATTTATATAGCGACAGTAGATAGAAGAATCACCTATTTTTTCGCGTCATCAATCTATTTGGTTAATAGTTGTCTTCATTTTATTGTAAAGATGTAGAGACTTTGCCTTATATTCCATAATTTTTTTATTCTTCATACTTGGCGTTCCCGCCAAGTTACTTACCCACTTCAACATTGTAATTTTGTGGGTGAAATGTTGGACTTTATGAAAAATTGTGTAATAGTGTAAAAGGTTGTTTGTTAGATTGCACGCCCACATAGGATAGGGACTTGAATTGCATGATTCATGGTGCATTTAAGTAAATGACAGCAGTATTGCATCCGAGCTCAGTGATTCGTCCTTATTCATTCTCGTTAGTACAGGAACTGATAACAAGGATACTCCACGGTCCACGGTGACATTGCTGATTCTTAATGTAATATGTTGGTAATGGAGTTAAGGTCTTGAATAAAACATTTTTTTTATATTGGTTTACTAAATATAAGATGATAACTGAAATCATGAAATAATTGCAAAACATAATAATTTTAAGCATCTGGAATCAGTATTGCAAAGCAGTGGAAAAATATAAGAAGATACTGCAGCAGAGTTAGAGCGGGATAGATGAACTGGTGGATGGAGACGAGTGGTGCCTTAGGTGACAGATAAGTTCCAATAAAACTGAAAGAAAAATTTTATAAAATCAATGATTTATCGCACTGTATATTCAGCAGCTAAAAAAAAAAGTAAATGCATGTTGCAGAAATCAGAATGCATAGGTCGAATGAAATGAAAAATGAAAATGAAAAAAAGGCGAAATTTAGAACGAATTTATTAGGGGAAGTTTAGGTATGACAACAATTGATGCTAAGATGAGAGAGTATAAATTATGACCATTAGGGCATGTTCAATTTCTAAGTGATAGTAGCATAATAAGAAGAAACGGTGATTTGTAAGTTTTTGAAAGTAATAGAATAGGAAGGTGAAAGAAAACCTGGTGGGAGACTCGTAGATAAGACGTATATCTAAAGGGAATGAATATTGGTATATCCCAAGATAGAAACCTATGGGGTAAAAGGATAAAGACGGAATAATTAATAAAGGTATAGTTTAGGATATGGTTTATTTGAACTGACTCTAAGACGCAGGGTTAGAAATGAAGAAATAAGATCAGGCGTCACAGATGACATTGAACGCCTAGCTTGACTGAAGTAGAACCTGGGAGGGCCATGTAACCAGAATAAATGATGAACGGTGGACCGAAAAAATTACAGTGTGGAGACCATCTACACCATAGACAGACGACGTCAAAAGAATCTCTGGAAATTGGCTGCAGGAAAATTTAGAACTAGAAAGTACGGGCGGCCTATAATCAAATTAGGACGAAATTAGATGATAATGATGGTTTAATTTGCCAATTTTGCACCGCTTTAAATAGTTCTTCACTACTGCATTAAAACCATTTCCTTAGGTTCTAAAGCTAGGATATTCTTCTCTTTCCACATTTCGCTCTCCTCAAATTTTGCCGTACATGTAGTAATTTGAGTATTTTGCCCTCTCATCACATGTCCTAAGCTCTTAAGTTTTCACCTTTTGATAGTTAATATGATTTCCGCTTAATTTCCTATCCTATTCTAGTTCTTTCCACGATCGACACTCTTTGAATCCATGATATTCGTAGGATTCTTCTGTCACACCAAAGTTCAAGGCAGCCAACTTATCTATAATGTGCGCTTGTTTTAGTGTCCATGCCTCCAAGGGCGACTTGCTGCTCCAAGGTTTGGGTCCTTTTTGACCGGGATTTTTAGTTTTTTTTTTATTTTTTTTGTTGGCTTTCACCGGTTTTTGTTCTCTCTCTCCCCCTCTCTCAAAAAGAGTGTAGTTCAAAAGGTTTTATTATACAATTTGCAATTTATTTAAATTTTGTAGTAGATTGTGTATTTTATTATCTTCTAATTTGTGATATTGACGATTTATGTAATTTCAGTATATTTTAAATTATTATTGGTAATTTTCTGCTTTTTTTGTGACAACAAAGTATATTTCTATTATATTGTATGCTGGCAAATCTCTCTGATTTTTGATACCTTGGGTGTTCTGGTGTTCTCTTACCTTGGCAGTTTAATTCCAATACAGATTAGATATAATTTTCATATCACGCCTGTCAAAATTTTTTGTTTCTTAATGTATCTACTAGATTTTTATGTTGAGATAACTTTTCAGTTATGTATGTATTAGTTATAATCATATTTATTATTTCTTTTCTGTGATGAAAACTTTAGCCACGTATAAACGTAAAAAAGAAGCAATGAAAATATTTTTCGTGTTCAGGGATTTATCAAAGAGCCTTCATAATAACTCATACAATTGATTGGGAGAGAAAAGTAAGGGTGTAAACATATAAAGGTAATCTCACATTTATCCGATTGAGTGTTTTATTGCCCAATTCTTTTCCAGCAGGGTAAAATTTGATTTGAAAAATTTCTTTATCTTTATTTATTATTTAAAGTGGACAACGTTTCAAAATTAGATCACCTATACATCACCGGTAATATTACCACGCTGACAATTTCTCTAGGAAAAATTTCTGTATATACATTTATAACACAAAATCAAATACTATGAAGTTAAGCTGCTTCTCCTTCCCCAAAAACATCAATATAAAGAAGAATGGTTATTAATATTATGGGGATTATTCCCATTAAACATGTCCAAACAGCGCTGAGATTCGCTGTTGTTTTTGGTCTGGTGTGAGAAAACGCGGTAGCCATTTGGAAAAAACTTCATACCCATGCCATGTATAATCGTCAAAATGCTTTGATAACCTGTTAACGTACTGTTACCTATCCCTTTTAACTTCACTTTGCGGTTTTTCATAATCATTTTCAGCATATTTTTAATGTTTTCAAGAATAACTGCCAAACTGGCCAAAGCATCATTTGGCGTTTCGAAGCGCTCAGCATTATTTTTGTCGGTAAGACTACGTTTTAATTCAGCAAACAATCATTTAATGGTTGTAAGCGATGGAGCAGACTCACAGTAACACATTTTGAGCCATTGTTTAGTTTGGAGGGTATTCCTTCCCATGAAATGAAAGTGATAAATCAACTTACGAAATTGCTTACGAACAATTTATTAAGTCGCCATCTCATGGTTAGCGACCGACGTATTATGTCTAAAGTGTAGGATGTATGATAAGTGGATCTTACCAGTGACTACGTACGGCCATTAGACCATGGACTTTACAAAGAAAACTTAAAACAGATCACTAAAACTTAAATAGCGATGGATAGAGTCATGCTAGAAATCAGTTTGGAGATACCTATGGCCTGAACCTGAAAAATGGACTCAAAGATTAACAAATGCAAATTCTGACAAATCTTCATCAACAAATCGGACTTTCAAACGAAGACTTCTATCAGTTAGAATGTTTAATCCACTAGACAGACTTTCAATAAACATTTGACGAGCACTTGTAGTCCGTTTTTCTTACCAAACTTTTCTTATCTTCATTAATTCATTTGTCATCCAGATACAAATATGCCTTTTCATTTCAGTTTCAGAATTTGTCTATTGGTATCTTTGGCTAATATTAATATCTAAAAGTTTGTCCGCAGTACATATTTGAAAATAAAATGAATGCAATTTTCTTCGAGTTGTTGTCTTCGAAAGTTTATAAATGGTTATTTCTCCAACTCCGGTCATCGTTGAACACCTAGAAGCTATATGCCGTTCCAGTTGGGTGTTTTTCCTGAATAACCCACTGGCACTGTTAAACTATTTGGTGTTCAAGTAAGTCAACTTCTTGATTAGCAGTGTTGCAGTTTAAGCTTACTTGTTAAGAAATTTGTCACAATTTCTTAAGTAATTCTTAAGCTTTTCCGCCAAGGTTTTTGACAAGAACACAGAAACTGTTTTGGCCAAGAATAATGTTAATACGATCAGTGAAAATGTTTGGTTTTACAACTACTACCCTTCGTTAGTTTTTTTTTAATTCAATGCCAAACATTTGCTTTGTGAAATAATTTCTATATTACTCAAAATTAAAACGTCTTAAATCTAAAATTTTTAATAAAATATTTATATCTTGACCCAAAAAAGTTGCAAACTAGAGCTATACGTTACGTTAAGTAAGCATAAACCGGATTCAACAATCAAACAAACGCAAAGTAAAATTTACGAAAAAGTTAGAACTTTAAAATATGAAGTATATCACAAGAGTAGTCGCCAGAAAAGTTTTCTCTGAATTTTAACGTTTGCTGTTGCTGAGACGAATATTCCCTTAACTGCATTTAAAAATAGGGCAAAATTGTTTACATAAACAAAAAGATGATTAAAAACTTTAATTTTAATTAAAGTAACGAAAACTTCTAAACTGGGTAAGTGGGCACTTGAAGTTTTAATGATTTTTTAAACTTTCTTAGGAGCACGCTTAAGATTTAATAGGCTTATAGAATATTCAATTTTGGTTTAGTTAGGACTTGCACGCATACAATTAAGCGTTGAAAAACAAAATAATAACAAAGAAACTACATGAAACTAACCAAAAAACTATTATAGTCTATTCGGGAATCGTGTAGAGGTGATTAGTGTGTTCCTTATATTTTTCTTGAAATGTTTAGGAAAATCGGAAAACCCTTGGAAGTTTCTGAAAACTGGATAATAAAAATATGAGTTTTTCCGATTTTTCTGAACCAGCGGAAAACGACAAAATTACTGGTACTAGAAAGAAAGATACTGCGGACTATCTATGGGCCTTGCAGAGAAGAGACAAGAGGAAAATGGAGAAGAAGACACAATGATAAACTCCAGACAGTACATAGAGATGAAAACATAGTACGCTACATTAAAGCAAACCAAATAGGACGGCTAGGAAGGCCCGATGGCAGAAGATCAGTTGGTCGCCCAAAAAAGAGATGGAAGGACGCAGTAGTCAGTGATCTACGCAAAATGAAAATACAGCAATGGGAAATAGCTGCTCAGGACCGACAACAATGGTGGGAAATAGTAAACGCGACCAAGACTCACATAGAGTATTGATGATGATTTTTATAAACAAATTTTCAAAATAAAATTAATATTTATATTATATTATATATATATATATATATATATATATATATATATATATATATACATATTATTGCATTTTTTTAATACGAGTTCCACCATTCCCCTACACATTTTCCGAAGTTTACCCATCGAGCAAAAAGACAAAAGAGGGAATGTAAAGGTAGTGGGGGCAAAAATATTGTTAGACAGGAAGTGCGATCTTTAGAGGCCACATTAAACAAGGAAAGAGAGTCTCTCTCCTTGTTTGACATCAAATTTAGTTGGGTTATGTTATTGTTTGTCCCAGATCTCTGGTTTGTTCCAAATGTCACATGAAGTCTTATTTATATTTAAGTTTTTTAACAATTGTGTCGCATTTTAGACTATTACCGTTAATAATGAATTAAAACTTTCTCGTCTAAGACACATTTTGAAAAATATTATATAGCTACTGCTAATAAGTGTCGGAAAATTTAAATTTGGCGCATTCGAATTTCCGGATATGTCCGCCATCAGAGGCCACTTTTTTGGTCTCCTTTTCATAAGGATTAGATTCCCTCTTTTGTCTTTTTGCTCGATGGGTTTACCCATGATATAAGGAAACAAGGTATGCTCACTAGGTGGACTCTTTTTTGGCACATCGCTGCGCCGACCAAAATCCACCATTTTTTCAATACGTCACATGCGTGACGTCTGCTTTGTTTACGTCCAGCTAAGTGTTTTGCATTTTTTAACCTTACTTTGCAATGTATTGGAATTTAAAAGTAAATTTGTTTTTGTTTTGTTTCGATTTTTTAAAAATTATTTTAGCAAGAGTCTGTTTAGATCATTTTAAATCTGAATTAATTGGATTAATGTATAATATTAATTTTATTTTATTTTATTTAACTAAGATATTTTTTATCAATTTTGTACATATTTTAATTGTCGCCTTCAAAATGGCGAGATTTTCATCGTAAACGCGATTGGCTGTTCAAAATAGATGCGTGTGAGCATACCTTGTTTCTTATATCATGGGTTTACCTCTCGTCAGAGGAGATTTTCATACGTAACTACCTCTAGCGATGAACGTGAAGTCAAGAGTCAATGGAGATTAAATTTCCAAACGGTATTTTTTAACAACTGTTTCGCAAATTTTCATTTTTATGAACTGGAAAAAATTCTTCAAATTTCATTGGGAGCAACTTTACTTTTGTTTGTTTTTGCCATAATTATTCAGGATACTACGTTGATTAATACAGATCCGTAACGTATGTTTCCCGTCCTAAAATTTTTCGTAAACTTGTCCTCGAGATCCCTCTCCTTCTGCTTCCTGTTGATGTCGATACTGGACATTTCAAAATGTGTTATGGTAGTCTTCCTTGTTCGTACGTTGTACGCGACGGTACCAAATTTTTTGTTTAGTTTTGATATCGTTTATTATTTCTCTTATTTTTTCGTTTGTCATATTTTCTATTTTTGATCTTTCTGCTGCTCTTCTCCAGAAATCCATCTCTGTAGCTGTAATTATCTTTTCTGTTATATTTTTGATCTGCCATACTTCAGTTTAATATGTTATTATACTCTTGGTAATGGAGGTATAGATCCTTTTTTACTTTCTTCTAAAATGTTCTGGTCTGCGTATTTCTTTCTTTTCTGACCTGATCAAGGGTTCAGTCTTTAAATGTCTTTAGGTCTTGGTACTTATATTCTCACAACCTTCAATTTCTCCTCTATCTTCCAATTCCATTTATTGAGCCCAATGCTCTTCAATTTGAATCATGGATGAAATCATCAAAACCGTTAACAAAGGAAGAGGATACAGAATGGGAAACAAAGAAATCAAAATATTCTGTTACGCAGACGACGCAATATTGATAGCTCAAGATGATGATAGTCTGCAAGGACTGGTCACAGATTTAACATAACAGCAAAAGAATTTAATATGACTATCTCAGCTCAGAAAACTAAAACAATAGTAGTCAGCAAAGAACCAACTAGAAGTAAAATTTAAATTGATGGCATCAGTATTGAACAATAACTATGAAGATCTGGACAAAGAAGTGAGAGACCAAGTATAAAAAGGAAATAGGATGCCTTAATACACTATATGGCGAAACAGACACATTGAAACTGAGATGAAGTCAAGAATTTATAAAGCCAGTGTAAGACCAACAATGACATACGCCTTAGAAACATGACATAACACAGCAACACCGCAAAAGCTACTGGAAATGGCAGAGATGAGAGTACTGAGAAGAATTACAGGAAATACGATGAGAGATCGAAAGAGAAGTGAAGACATTAGAAGAAAGTGTACGTACAGTGTATACATGAATGGACACAAAATAGAAAAAAATGGAATAACCACATAAGCAGAATGGAGAAGACCCGTGTCGTCAAAATAGCAAGAGATAAGTCACCAATCGGCAGAAGAAGTATCGGATGACCGCGCAAAATATGGAGTGACAACCTTTCATAGAGGTATTAATCCGCCAATGAACAAGCAGAATTGCTTACAAAAAGGAAGAAGAAGAAGATCTTCCAATATTATGTTTTCTTTATCTTAGTATTTCCCATATTCTGTTTAACGGGGTACAGTCACAGACTTTTTGCAAATCTACAAGTAGCATGTTAGCATGTGTATTCCGTGATAAAAAGCAGTTTTTTCAACTATCTTGGTAATACTATATAGGTGGTCAATTGCGGATTTAGCCTAAATCCTGCGCCTGCCAGCGAGCATATAATTATGATATAATGAAATGAGAATATCAACAGTATGTATTTAGCTAATGTATTTTAATAAAACCTGTTAATGGTAAAAAACCAGGCCATACATTGCAGTTACTTTGAAAGATGGCATGCTCTAAAATACAACAGCACAGTTCTGAAAAGTGAAAAAGAAAATATTAGTTTCATTAAAAACCGCTTATAAGTGCTTGAAGAGTAAATTAAAAGTAACATTTAAGAAGCATTTCGCTTAAACAAGCAAGGAAATCACTAGAAAAGCATTAGACGGTTTATTGTTTCTTATTTCCGATCTCAAAGCTCGGAAAACCCACCCGCCGATATAATCGACTGAAATACGAAACTAGGCACGCATAAATTCGGCATTGGTCGACGTTTTCCAGGACCGTTTTCCAACAAAATTGTGGAAGAATTTGAGTAATACGCGCTCCAACAATAAACTAATCTAGCTTTGCCTGAGAATTTACATTTATGGGCATACTAATTTTAAATAAAATTTTATATGGAAACTTTATGGCTTTTTTAAAAAAGTCTTAAAAAAATTAAAATTGCAGCGTAATTTTGGCAAGTGAGCGGGTAACGTTTTCAACAAGCGTGGCGCTTATTCCATTCCGATACGTAGAGTGAGAATCAAAACATTGTGCTTTTTGTGAAAAACTCCACCAGGAGAAAAAATAATACATCTTTAAATATTTAACTGCCTGGCTTTTCTTCTTTAAAATTCCTTCTGATGGACGTCACGACACATCACGTCACGTCGAGATACTTCAGGTTGAAGATATTTATTTTGATGGATAGTCAGATGCATTAACAGCATTTTTGAGTTTCTTTCCCGGCCGATGTACCAATGGATCACCTCTTCCTGTGCAACTGTATTAATAAGTAACATCGTTTCCTATATAATTTGTTTAATACAATTCCAGCCACAAATAGACAAGGATTTTAAAGTTAAGTGGTATTTTTTAATTCATTTTAACCTTCATCATTTCTACAATTTCAAAATAATAATAGATAGTAGATGGTAAATTTGAATTACAATAAAAATTGATAATTTTCAAATATAACAGTCTTCTTCTTCTTAGAGTGCCTGTCTGTTTGGAACGTTGGCCATCATTATGGCTATGATGATTTTGCTGGTTGCTCATACGTAAATGCTGTGTTGAGGTTTTCTATACCATGCTCTCAGGTTAGCAAGCCAGGATATTCTTCTTATATAACAGTCACATGTTAATTATAAAATATTAATCTATTCTGTTATTAATCTATCTGTTCTATTCTAAAGTGTCTTTATTAAAGTATGTGAAAATTCTTCTTGATTGCCTGGCAGACAGAGAATAATTTAAAAATTTAATTTATACATTACACCTTCATAAATGTAGATCAGAAGTTCAATACTTCAATAAATGTATCAACGCTATTTAGTCTGTTTATTTATATTTGGCTTTTAGAATTTGTTATAAAGAATGTCTTAAAATTTGTAGGAATGAATTTTGTTAAATCATGATAAATTTATCGTAAGAATGTATATTTAATGACTATTACATATATAATATCTCCAACTTAATACCTTTATTTTTTTTAATCTCATTAAAAGAGATTTTCTTTTTTATATCACATCTTCTTTAGAAGCTATGACGAAAGAATACGTTGGCGCCCTTTTGGCCATTTGTTTGTCATTTGTTTCTGTGTTCTATCCATTCAACATTTCTGGTTTAGCTCTAGTGGCTATCATTTTGTATTATTTTCTTTTCCTTCACCCAATTCTACTTTAGTTTGTGTACTAGTGGAAATGTCTATAGAATCACTTCCACATCTTTTCTGACGCTGAGCAACCAGTCCTCGTTTATTTTGTGTGCCTCAAACACTCTCCATTGTTTGATGTGTTGCAGTTTAAGTATGAAAATATGGGTTTCAGCTACCAATATTGACGTCCTTTGGCCTCTCTTATAACTCCAGAATAAGTGAAACATCTGAATCTTAATTCATTATTTTTTCCGCTGTAGAATACAAAAATAACATAATTTAATAACATAATTTAGTAACATAATAATTTCTCATCTTTAATCCCGGCTTCTTAAAAAATTACCCAATATGTACTTTTTAAAAGCAAATTACAATCATCGGCATATAATTATAGCAACTAACACAGTATTTTAACTCAAAGCTCTTGTACTTAACTCCTTTACAGGTTACTTCATTCCGTATATTATTAAAATCAAAGAACTCAGTGACTGGTAGAGCCAACGACAATTAATGTCACCTATAGGGGTGCCAGTGCAACAACTTTTCTGTATAAATATCAAGAAGAAATTAAAACTGCTAAGTTGTCTACTAAATCTTCCAACTAATGTTAAAATGCCCCAATTTACAACTCTGTTTTCGTTCGTAGTTTTCGCTTGTTTTCAGAAACAGCCCTGCATATACTTGTGCCTGGCTGTCAGCGGAAATACGCAATTTCACGCTTTTCACCGAATTTATAACATAACGCAAATAATTGGTGTTTATTACTTCTCCTAGTCAAATAATAAATCCGACTGATTTATGTTTTCGACGAATAATATTGAAAGGGCTGTAAACAGCATATACGAGGAGAGTTTAGCTTTTGCTAGGTTTAGTATTTTCCATAATTAGGGAATAGAATCTATTTATCGTTTGTTGGCATAGAAAATATACTGGCTTGTCATATTGCAGCTGAGTTTCTTGTAACAGCAGTATGTGAAATAGTAATTACAGGCCGCGAATATTATAAGAACCCTATTTATTTTTCAAGTATCGGTAACCGAATAACAGAAATGAAAATTAAAATCTTGAATATTTCTGAAAAAGCGGATTGGATACCTTTGCTTCTGGTTTTTCACTTTGCACAACAAGTGTTTTGTGATATTTAAATCAGGTGTAGGATATTCTCGATTCGGATTTTTGTTGCGGCCATAGTGGGATGTATACTTGGCAAACCTGTTAATAAAGCCTTTTATATTTTAAATATCCGTTTCCTTGGTCTTTTTCTTGAGGGTGCTTGCCTGTTTTATCTAGTGAATTACGCAAGATTGCACAAATCTAAGCCACTAAGGCTGATCGTACTTAAAAAAAAACACATAAACACTAGACGAGAATGAGACAAAGAGGCAGCAGTTATCAAAATTACGTAAAATATCAGACTGTACTGGGTAAGCTACTACATGGCCACATTTTCATAAATGAAATGAAATGTTCACACGGCCTTACTATTAAAAACTTGCGCAATCTTTTGAGTTATAGAGAAAGATTAGTTGAGCCACTTTGAAATGAAAGATATTATTAAATGCCACCTATTGTACTGCCTAACCGAAATACGCAAAAAATTCAGTTGGGCGACTCTGCTTCTAAGGGCCACACATTTGAGCACACACCTTTCAGATTTTTGCTATAAAAATGTACTGAAAATTAAGAAATTTTCATATAAATAAGAATGAAAGAAAGAATGAATGAAAAAGTAATTGCTTGGTTCACATTTGATCTGAAAATCGTCAAAAAATGAGTAGACCTTCAAATAAAACTAGGAGTACTTCTGAAAATCCTATATTATATTTCGTTAGTAGTCACTAACTATATATATATATATATATATATATATATATATATATATATATATATATATATATATATATATATATATATTGATATAGTGTATATAACGACGCTAAGAATACAATTCTTTCGCTCAAGTGTATTCTATTCCATGTGGTTCTTCAAGGAAGTGTATGTCGGTCAAACCAGCCAGAAACTCTCAAAAAGAATAGCTTTGCACAAGAGTGATGTTGTGAGGAAGCTTACTAGTACAGCTTTTAGCCAACATATTAAGAATACTGGACACATTGCTAACTATGAAAATGTGCAAGTACTAAAAAGGGTTGACAACCAATTTAAGAGAAATTTCATAGAAATGTGCTACATCCATAACTGTAGCTCTTCTATGAACTGTAAGAAAGATGTTGAAAATTTAAGTTGTATTTATTCTTTTTTGTTTCAGCAAGACTTGACAAGATTTAACATATTGGAGAATGTAGGGAACTTATCATAACATACACAGATGACCTACCTGCAATTGAGAAAAGACTTCATTTCCCTGCTGATTTTGGTTCTTAAAAAGATTCATTCTAACATCCAATAGGTGCAGATGTAAATATAACCTTGTTACATATGACATCGGGATATTGACAGAAATCAGAAACATCATCATCAAAAAAGAAGAATAATTCTTCTTTTCTACCTTCAACATGAAGTTGCGGTTTTAGTGGGTTTTTAGATTTTAGGATTTTGTTGTTGTGTTTTATTTGAAAAAATACCCTTTTGTGTTGTAATGTTTTTATTTAAAATTTTAAATGTATTTTTTAATATTTTTAACATGTTTGTGACAGTGTTCTTCACCACGAGGACCAACTGAACATTTTCAATGTAGGTTGTTAAATGTTGATTTCCACCACTTGTACTAAATAGGTTTTCCATTTAGGTGCTGAAGAAGGTGACAGCCTATCACCGAAAATTTCACATTTAGAATAAAGTTCTACACCAAACTGGCTTATACTATCTCTAGCCGATCCTTGATTTGACGCTTTCCCGAAAGTTACCTACCAAAGAATTATATATATATATATATATATATATATATATATATATATATATATATATATATATATTTTGCTTTTTTTGGAAAGTAAAATAATTTTTACCACTAAAGCCTGTCGTTATTAGATAAAATATTGTTGAACACTGCAACTATTAAGTACCCCAATGTTAGTAAGCAAGAAATGTAACACAGACTACGTTTTTCGGTTGAATATGTTCTGACTACACTTTCTGTGACTGGTAAAAAAAGAACAAGAAAGGGTTAAAGCAATCGTATAATTACAACTCCGTGACCCTTCTCACGATGTTAATAAACTTAGCGACAAAAATTAATCACCCTGTAAATACCTAGCAAATAAAATTTTATTACACCTGAAATTGACACCCATATGTAAAGGAGGCGTGAGCAATAGCCGGTGTATAAAAGATTGCGAGAGATACTAAAAGATATGAAAGTGTTTATGATCTGCTTTATGTATTCGCAGCCACTAGAAATTAAAGAAATATTATCAAGTGGATATGAGCCTGGAAATTATTATGGTTTTGGTATTAAATTTAACTGACTATGAGTTTTATAATTGTCTCGTGTAGAATAAAAATGTCTGTATTAATTAGTGCGTTCTGAATCTTCATATTTTACGCTGTTTTAACACTGCAGATGTTTTTATAAAGTTTTGGTTGAATGTTATGGCTTCCTTCTTATCAAGAATCACTGTGGAATCCCAACATTAGTATATTGCCGACATTTCTGTATAACCAGTATTTTTTAAAGTTATTCTCTACAGTTAATTACATTTTGCCTCCTCATTACTCTTTTGTTCCCGTCTAGTAACCACCTGTATCTTTTCCGTTATCGTTATTATCTTATTTTCTTTCCATTCTCGTATTAACTAGGTCTCCCTATTCTTTCAAATATAGGGTGGTGCCAATATTTTATTCTCTTATGTGTTCCCTTATTTACCTCAATCGCAAATCTCTTGTAATCTAGCTCCGCGAAACCCCGATCAAGACATCTCCACCAGATTGAAGCCTGGACCGTAGTATCCTTAATTGTGTAGCCGTGTTGTCAATGATCAGAGCACACTTTCCCTCTTTCATTAGTCACACTTCTCCCCAGCCCAATCGTTGTAGATATTTCCATTGTTACTCTATTAAATGGGGTTTATTTCGCTACAAATAAATAGAAGTTTTGTTATTGATACGCTGATAACTGTTTATGTATTGCTGAGTTACTTGATGTTATGAGTGTTGACATGATTGCTTTAACATATATCATTTATTAATGGTTAGAAATCAAAGGTAAAAAAATGACTATCCTGAAAAAATTCTTTGCTATGTTGCAGAGAAATTGTTTGTGATGTTAACATTGTGGTGTAATTTACATTAAATATGAGATATAATATAGAAACAACACAAAAAAATATATAATACCCCATATTTCATTTTATATTTCTTATACTATTATAATTTTTATCTACGTATTATAACCTTTCATTAAGATATAGTAGATACATATGTATTAAGGAGAAAGGGGAAAATATACTCATAAATGTTTACCCATTTTTAAAGATTTCATAAAATAAAAGATTTTATATACAAAAGATGTCCTGTCCATTTTAGTATCGATAGTTGTTGTTGTTGTTTGTTTGTGTTTAAATGACTGCGGACACTAAATCCATTCGCCAATCTTACAATTTGTACTCATTTTTTCATTAGTCATTGTTTCCTATACAATCTTATCCTAAATTCCTACTAATACTAATCCTACTATTACTAGTATTGATCTCTAATATATAGTCTTTTTTTCTATTAGGTGCTTTTTAGTTATTTATATATAAAATAAGTGATGAGGTCCTCAGAGTTCCACAGTAAACTCTTCTGCAGCTATCTACTTAATTAAATAGCTAATTTACTGTGGGTATCGATAGTTTAGTTAATTTAAAAATTAACTATTAGAAATTTGATTATAAAACTGTAAAGGTTATGCAACTTTCAATAAAATAACGAAAATTTAGATAATTATTGTGTCATCTACGAAAAAACTAGTCAAACTTCTATAAAATGAAAAAATAGAATGACTAGGAGGTAAGTTGTATCTGCGGCATCTTTTGTGATCTTCTAACCAGACCGCAAATGAGCTCCTGTCCTTAATTTACATCATAATCCTATCAAACATAATGTTATTCATCTAAAGTTATTACATCTTATTTCTAACTCATGACCACATCCTCTATAAAACAAAAAACAAAAGTTGTTTCTAATCGAGCCGGAGAAACTAAAATAGAGGAAATTGCTTCTGAAATTACCTGCATTATAAAAATATGATTAACGACGTCCCACACTTTTTTGGTATGTCACTAAAATTGATAATACCAGTGCGGCCAATTTTTAAGGTAGCCAGGACAGTTTTTATCTCTCTTGCACCCATTATGAAGCGTGTAATTGAACTACAGAGTGCCTTTAATTATTGCGCGGCGGTGGCTGGTATACTTTAAAAGCAGTGGTGGACCACGGGACCACGCACTAGAAGGTAAAAGATCTCTTAAGAATACAAAAAACATTTAGTAACAATTATGATAAAAAATGTACTTAAAAATTCCTTTATAAAACGTATATATTAAAACACCCTATATAAAGAAATTTTTAAATAATTTTTTTCTGATACATGTTATACAGCTAGTTACAGGAATTTAGTTTCCTTGTGAATTATGATAAAGACAAGACACAAGTAAATTTCGTAGAAGACATGGTTAGCCAATTTTTGATGCTTATAAATGTATATTTATATAAATATATTTATGTATAAATAAATGAAAACGAACGATTTCTTAAGTTCTGTAAAATTTAAATCTAGGGGTATCAGAAAAATTATAACCAGAACCTTCCAAACCAATGGAGTAGCATCTCTATGATCTATTTGGCTAATTTTTTTAGACAACTCAAAGAGCGGTTTTAGCAAAAAGATGAATGCCAACTAATAGGAAATAATATCAAATACAAAAAGTATTTGTTCCTTTATGATATAATGAAAGTAGAAGGCCATCATTTACTACATATTTTGTCCAGAGAATATATAAATTTTCGATTTTTGTCTTATGAATTACTTACATCTCATAATTCTGATAACGAGTAGTTATGATTTATTCTACAAAAGTCAAATGCCTCTTAAAGTTGGTTATTTTTTAGTTAGTTTAAGTTAGTTTAAAAAATAATATGAATCCGAAAAAGTACTGGAGTCGACTTAATAAACAGATTTTAATGAGACTGTCAAGAAAACCTTTGGTTAAATTAAAAACTTTGATTAATGCTTGTATTCAGTTAAACTATGTCGCAGAAATATGTAAAACAATCAAGTCATGGTGGTCCAAAACTTGTTAAAAACTTTGCAAAATGGAGTCTTATCAACCCGTTTCGACCAATGATGTTAAAAGGTTTCGAGAAATTGATCTTGAAATGTCTCAAATCCATTTTTTCCCAAAAACCATTTGTTCACTTACCAAGTGCACCAACCTACAGATGTCATTGAAAACAAATGGCAATAAAGATGTAACAATACAGCGATCACGGCAACGCATAACTCCATGAAAAACTTAACCAGAAAACTACCTAATCCATTGCGAATGTTGTCTATAAATATCTCAATATATACCTTGTTGGCGGCTTAGCTAAATAGTTGGATAAATGTTAGGCTTAACCACCCATGTAGGTTTGGTATCCAAGAGTTTCTTCTTCTACCCGGACTCCTAACTCCATCCACTTTTACCTGGAGGATTCTAGTTTTTTTACTGAAAACGCAATTTCATGTTGTTTATCCATTCTTTCCAGTACTATCTGTTCATTGCAGTATGATCAGGATATTCGGAAAATTCTTCTTTATATGCACATTTCGAAAGCCGAGAAATTTTTCGTTAATTTTCCTGTCAGAGTCCAAGCTTTCACTTCATGTAGTAGTACTGAAAATACGTTATATATGATAGAAAGAATTTTTAATGGCAGTGAAATGTCCTTGCTGGTAAATATATTTTTTATGTTAAAAAAGCTTGATCCTGCGTTTTCGACCCTGGGCCCAATCTTGGTTGTCATGTTTAATTCATTGTAGACAGTTGTTCCTAAGTATGGAAACTTCTCTTTTTTTATTCTAGTTCTCCTTCTTATAATTTAAGTTTAATATTATAAGTTCTGGTTTTTATAACGACCATTCATTTTGTTTTTAAGGCGTGTAGTTTACAAGCAGCAACCAGTCTACATTGGTGACATAATTAAAATATGCTAACACTTTTAATATCAAACTTTCTAATAAAATATACTACAAAAACGTGACCAAATCAACATGAAGTCCAGAAGAATGTGTTTGATACTTGGTCGTAATTCTGTTATCGATTTATAACAAACTTTTATCTAATTAAATAAATAATACGTTTTATGGGGTACTACTTATTAAGGGTACCCACCCTTAATACTTTATTTATCTTTTTTGTCACTTCACTAATTTATCTAAGCATTTTCATTTCCGAAATATTCATGCGCTTTGTTCCCAATATTCAGATAACTACATCATAGGCGGTTTTACAGCGACTGTACAGGATGTTCCTGTCAGTTTCATTACAATTTTCCTGTCACACAACAAACAATCTATCTCCTTCCATTTCATACATCCCGTTCTAACACTACCGCATAAATCTATTTCTCCAGTACTATGTAAAACTGATCCTACGTACCTAAAACTATGGTCTTTTACTAATTACATCATCTATATAATAATTTATAATACTAGCTACTTCTCGAAACCAACATCTTAGATCATGATTTTATTCTACTATATTTAAAACTTGTTTCTTCAAGAGACTGTTTTGTCGATGATATTACATAATATTTCTTTTATAAATATTTTTTCTACTTAACTCCTCTTTTAATTTAAATTGAGTACGTCGCTGTTTGAAGAAGTCTTGGAATAGTGCTGGACTGCTGGATGATGACCACGAACAAAAACTAAATTGCTAAATTACTAAGCATTATTTTCTTCACATTCAGCCGGATAATTTGATTACCTAAGTCTAATAATTTACTAATTTGCTTAGTTGTGTCGACTATTAATAATGTTGCGAGTGCTGAGTGCTTGAAAAAGTTGACCGTTCATAATTATTATCGAAAGCTTAAGAAGTAAAAAATTGTTGTTAATATTTAAATAACATTTTCTAGTTTTTCTTAAGCTGAATACAGACATGCTCTAAATTTCGTTTCAAACTTCATCGCAGATGGCGATGCGATCAACAGGCTGTTCGCGACGTTGGTATACGAACTGATCGCAGGATCGTAGTACCTACATTTTGGCATTCTATCAGTAACTGAGTTAAATCCGCATAATCCGCAAACATCTATTTTTCCCGATAATTTTCAATTAGCATTAAACTATACTCCTAGCTGCAATACATGTTGATGCACACAACTGCAGAACATTTAACCTAATAGACGAAAATGAATGGAACGTCGAAAATATTCGCAAACTAGCCCAGACTTAAGTTCAGGACACGGCATTCGGAGCATGTCCCGCTTTATACTATACACAACATTTAGGTTACCATTTTTCTTTATTTTGAGCAAGATGCATATCTATGTCTAACCGTCTATGTTTTTTTAAATCACAAACCCATCTCATCTGTGACATCACTCTTTTTCTCTTATATATCCATGGTCTCCATTCTGTAATAATCTGCTTGGATATTTCGTGTATTTATTTAATAATGGGACCAAAGAATTTCTACTTGACTTGTGACGTTTCTTATACAGGTTTTCTTTTGTCTATCTGACTCTTATTATGTTGATCATTTATTTGTATTCCCATCTCTTGCTTTGTATTCGCAATTCTGTCCATATTAGCTCGTGTGAATGTATGTTTAATATCTGTAAAAGGAAATAATATGCTGGTTGAATAGTTTTGTTCTGATGAAGGTATTTCTGAATTATCAATATCTACCTGATTCTCCCTAACGCATCACATGGAAATTTAATTCGTATTTTTTTCTATAGTTTAGTTATCTTTATTTTATTGAATTTTATTAACTCTACTAAATAAATTAATTCATTAACTCATTACTCATTACTTTTATTTTGTCATAATTCACATTTAATCCAACTTTACTGGCTATTTAGTCTATTTGCTGAAACATTCTCCGTACTTGTCCTTTTTACGGCATTGAATGGACTATGTCGCCTGCAGGCGATATAAACTACATAGAACCTTTTTGTGTATTGGTGGTTTCTCTTGGGAGATTATGGTTAACTACAAACATTTTAAAGCAGATCAAAAAAAGATGCTGCTGACGAAACTGACAAAAATTCTTTAAATTTATTTAGCTAAGAAAACTATGTGAAAATCAAAATATTGTTTCATTAAGGAAACTAGTCGAAATAATAAAGATATTTTTAAGTTTCTATTAGACACAAATGTCGAGAATTGGGTGGGAAACGTGTAAACTATTGTGACGAGCTTGTTTGGCGATCGATGTTTCCCTTGCTCGTCCGTTTTGCTCATTTTACAGAAATGATATCTGTTGATGAGTGTCCAGTGACAGCATCTTTAATTACCCTAATTTCAATTTTCTATAGCTGAGTAGTTTTGAGTAGTGAGAAAATAGGTTGTAATATATTTTTGTTGGGGTTTAGCTTGGTATTTTTTCGAGTACGTTGCATTAAGTCCCGTTTCTCTATTCGAACATCTTTCACGACACGGCTTTTGAGAGACCCCAAAATAGATCTAGTTCGATGAAAGAAGTATCTTTATCGGTCATCAACTTTTGATCATGTTTATAAATTGGAAAATCTCCATTTAAATTCAAAACCAGTGTACTTCTTTAGTTGGTTAAGGGATTATTTGCACTTCAAAGCTGATTTACTCTAGTATGAACTACAATAGTAGTAGTTTTCGAAGACGAAAAGTCACTGAACCTCTAAATATCATAGAAATAAGCTGAATTTTTCTGAAAATACCAAAGATGGAACCCAAAACCGTCTGTCACCCCTCCTTTTTAATCTTTACTCTAAAACGATTTTCGATAGAGCCTTAAGTGACACTAAAGATGGAATCAAAATCTACGGACAGACTATTAGTAATCTTTGCTATGCTGATGATACAGTCATAATAGCTGATTGTCAAAAAGCGCTACAAAGACTAATAGATAGAATAAACACTGAAGGAGAACGACTGGGCTTGAAGGTTAATATAGACAAGGCGAAAGTAATGGTGGTTAGTAGAACAAGAAATATGCAATTAAATATAAGAGTAAGCAATAAGAACATCCAAAAGGTCCTCAAGTTCAGATATCTTGGTAGTTGAATAACTGAAGATATAGTTCCAGAGATACGTAGCAGGATTGAGCAAGCCAAAATTACATTTACTAATATAAAAACCTTACTAAGCAAAAGCAGCCTTAACTTAACGCTTCGATATGGCTTTGTAAAATGTTACATTTACTCCATACTGCTATATGGTATAGAAACCTGGACCATAAAGGCCAATGTGATGAACCGATTGCAGACCTTTAACATGTGGGTATTTAGAAGACCACTTAAAATTCCCTGGATACATCACACAACAAATGTCGAAGTATTAAATCGAATGGGCAGAGAACGAGAATTGCTGTCAATAATAAATATAAGAAAGACAGCTTATCTGGGTCATATATTTCGAAATTCCAAGTACCACTTCTTAAAGCCTATTATAGAAGGGAAGATAGAAGGAAAACGGGGCATCGGGAGAAAGAAATACTCATGGCTTAAAAACATAAGGGATTGGACAAACCTCGATGCCCATGCACTCTTTAGAGCCACACAAGATCGAGAGGAATATGCCAGAATTGTCGCCAACATCCACTAATTTAATAGGGCACCATAAGAAAAAGAAGGGACCCAAAAAGATGCAAAAATAATTCCACACCTACTTCGGGTCTTCCCCATAAAGGCCTCTCATAGGTCGATCGTTTGTTATGTAAAAGTACAAATTCTGCGTTTTTTAGGAATATTTCAAATGTCTCATATTTGTGTCCAAAACTCAAAATCGAAATTTCATGTTATAGGTTTTGAAGATTATGGTCTAACAATCGAAATTCCACTACGACCAGTCGATGAAAGTAATTAATTTCATTGATCTCATAAGTATTGTAAACAATGGCAAAAATCGCGCAACGTTTATAAACAACACCTTTATAAAAACTGACTTCATTTACGTCAAAATACAAAAATTGCGTACGAAAGCTGCACTCCTCACCTTTAAAAACGCATTTTGATTTTTATCGATGACACTCTGATCAAAAGACATCTAATTTTTACCGTCGAGTTGATACAAATTTTTTCAAAATTGATTTCGCAGGCGTAACTCACATTGAAAATGACCGGTAGCTTAAGCGTTGTTTCTGAGAGCACGGTTCATTCTATTTGGGATCCCAAAATTATCATGCAAAATTCAGCTTGCTCGTATGATTTTATGAGGTAAAATCTCTAACGACTGGACTATACGTACAAATTGTGAAGTTAATACCTAGCAAGAAAAAGGTCTATAATATAGTATAGTTGAGTCTGTTTATTTACCTTGTTATATAAAACATGTAATAAATACGGTTGTTCTAATTAATTTCTAAATACCCTTTATCGTTAAACCCTTTTCTAAACCTGTCCTTGAAAGAACAAGCGTTCGACAGTATACTCATAGCTTCGTCGCCTTTCAAAACCCCCAAAACCGAAAGTCATCCATGAGGTTGTACAAGTTCAGCATGGACCACAGACTCAATTAATCGGTGTCCGTATTGATGACATGAAAAAAGAAAGGTTAATCTTTTAGGTGCGTGCAGAGGGACCACACGTGTGATTTAATGCTGAGAGGAGTCGGGAGTTCAAGATTATCCCAGCAGAGACGCTTTTGCTATATTCGTGTATTTATGGAAGGGAAGCCGGTGTTCGGATACAGGAAAGAAGAAAATTGGATTTGCTTTAATTAATATTTACAGAGGATTGTACTCGAAAGGTTTGTAAATAATTCATTGAAGTATTTCACGGATTAGAAATTCATGGAAGACGAAAAATTTAATTCAATAGTTTTATATTGTCTATAATATTTAAGATAAGTGATAAAGAATGTTCAGTAATCAAAACAAAAAAAAATAGCAAAAATTAGAGAAAAATGCAATATAAACAATAAAGAAACAAGGAAGCCAAGGTCAGAAGGAGGTTGAACTAAACATTACTTATTTGGAGTTTTAATTTTAATTAGTATTTAATAAAAGAATTTCAATTGGAGTGGAGTACTATATTTTTTAAAAACTAATTTTAGATCAACATTAGAATCGCTGTATCATCAAATAATCACGAATGATTTATCAAATAATAATTAGGATACGGTTCCCTATGAGACAAAAACAATAATAAAATTTTAGTGTAATAATAATATATACCGAAATGTGAGCCAGTATATCACAGCAAGTTGATTCGTAATTCTTAGATCCGAGAATTCGTTGTACATATGAGGAAAAGCTTCTTAGACACCCTCCTCCAATAAAATATAAAAATAAAAAGGCCTCGGCCAAAAAAAAACTAACAAAATGGCGTAAACTAGGTTTGGAAGGGGCCCACAGTCTCGAGAGGCTAGTCGCCGAACTGAATCCAGTTCGGAGCAGACTCGGCACCCGGGCAAGCAAGAGCACAATGATGATATGTCAAACTGATAGCAGGATTATAGTGCCTCATCCTCTTCAGCCTAACATGTGAGAAGCATTTTGCCGATTTGTAGCCTCTATAGCTCATCAGCATGCTATCAGGAGTGGAGTATGGTCTGGAGCATTGGGACAAGGTGGAGTGGTTCCTGATCTACTCGGATCAATTCACTCACTCCAATGAATTGTAAAACTTATGTGTCATTTTTTAAGGGGTGTGCATGTCTCAGAGGCTGGGTTCGATTCTATTGCTTGCTTACCACTCGATGCAACAGAGAGCACTGTTCTATCTTATTTTATCCTAGTATTTTTCCTTTTTCGGTTAAACCTATCTAAAATTTGACCCGTACAGATATAATGGCCGACATATCGCTATAGTCATAGTGACTAAAGCCCATCTACAAATAATCTACCAAAATCGCTTAAGTAACTAGGTATTTCTATTCAGGCATGAGATAAGCATCAAAAGAGTGACAATCAAGGCACATAGACATATTTCATAGTGACTAAGCCTCTACGATAATCTACCAAAATCGCTTAAGTAACTAGGTATTTCTATTCAGGGCATGAGATAAGCATCAAAAGAGACAATCAAGCACATGAGATATGTTTTACCCGGACAGCATTTGGAAAAATAAATAACATACTAAAGTGTGATTCTCCCATATATCTAGAAAGAAAAGGTTTCAATCAATATGTTCTCCCTATACCAACCTGAGGTAGTAAAATATACAATATCGTCAAAAGGAATCTACAAAAATACATATAATGCAGAATCAGTAATGGAAGAGCAATGCTGGGAATAAATCAAAAAGGACTGAGCTCCAAATCAAGTGATCAAGGAATCCAGGATCAAGACGAAGGTGTGAGATGCTGTTTAAAGCCATTTTCCATCTAACATGAAATTGGGAGGGACATTTTGGTGGCATGACGGATGAGCAGTGGAGAAGAAAGTGAAATGGCATCCCAGACACGAAAAGTAAGTAGGGACAGGCCATCCAGCAGACGGATGATACTGACGACATAAAGATAATTGCTGCAGACTGGATACAAAAGGACACAAGATAGAGGAGTGGGCGAAACTTAGGAGGTCTACGCTTAGCAGTGGATACTTTAGCCTTTTTGGATATATAGAGATACATTAATATTTTTAAAAACAATTTGGAACCGGCTTTCGTTTTTCTTAAAAAGGTTAGCAATTTTAGTGGTTTAGAAAATGTGGGGTGATCAAGTGCCAGAGATAAACTTGTTCCGCCTAAACTAAGAAGAAGAAGACAGGTGTGGAGTCTAACCCTATACAAAGCCTTAAATCTTCGAGTCCTGCTCATTATCAAAATTTGCAAAAACTCTTGAGATAATCCACTTCTCCAATAAAGCTGTCTATTCATGTTGCTGTAAAGATATGTTTATGTGAGGACAATGTGCCAGTCAATTCGTTTTTTGAATTTCGTATGGTTCTAAACTTCATTAACTATCCGGAAATGCTGATTGGTCTGGCCTTTATCGTCTATTACAAGAAATTCTCCAATTTGTTACAAAAATGCACAATCGGAAGGCTATCCAAACCCCTAATCGAGCATTCATGATTAATCGCACTGAAATTGTTACTCGATGTTACTATCAACACATATTCCATCCTACATTGTGATTTAACTACCTTCGAATACTAAAGTAGGATTCACATTTTTGTTTAAATATCGTTGGTTCGGATCTTTCCATACAATAGGTAGTTAATCGGAATTGAAACAAAAAAATTTTGACTTAACAGACAATTTATTCAATGCTCTAGATATCATTGTTGTTCTTGGCCAGTCTTATCTTTTAACTTTGTACAGCATCGTTTAGATTCAATGTCCGGTAGGATAAAGAATCATACGATCGTTTATTAGCTGCCATAAGCGGAATTATATATGGACGTAGGATCCTTTACAAGACGCAGCTCTAGCACCAATGCACTTCAATATGAGGTAATAGACCTTACCACTGCAAGCCTAACGCTCGTCTTTTACTTCACATTGAAAAGTATTGGTTGTATTTTAGCGTTTACTCAAATGCGTAACTCTCTGCGTAAAGATTTTCTGTTTCGTAAATCTGTAATTTTCGTAATTTGTAAATATCCACAACTGCTTACTAGCTCTAATACATACTTGTCGGATTCCGGTTTACCATTTTTATGTACAAAAATATATTTTAAAATTGTAATCTCTAATATGTTTATCCTGTATATTACGAAGTAATGTCTGGCATGCATATCAGTAGCATTCACATCGATATGGCACGAACTAAATTTGTCTGTAACATAGTTGCAACGGCATTCCCAACATCTTGGCGTGTCCGCCAATATGTAGCGCAAGATTATCGGCATCCACTAACTCACATATGTACAGTTTACAGATATAGAGGTATATATCTCTTCGTTGTGGCGTAATAACTGATTTATTGGACGTAAGCTCCGGTCAGATGCGGACAGCACGTTTGTCATTCGCCGGTGAATGATTCGATCTCGACTACTTCACCTGTCGATCGGTGATAGACGATACGCCAAAGTTTTCAATCAATTGGAATATGAGGTGAGCTATTTTCGAGTGGTCGGGTATTCAAAACAGTTTTTAATATCGAGCCGCAAAAGAATTTACTGCCGAGTGTTTTAAAGGAAAATACTCCACTCACTAATCAGTGATCTTCAAAAGGATTATTGATTTAAAAACAATAGATTTGTGGCTACATTATACCGTAAAAGACACGCGTTCGTAATTGGTGGCACAGTAATAAAAATATAAACAAGAAAACATGTTAATATCAAAAAGTAATAAATTTGTTTTCAATTTGTACAAAAATCCTCAAATTTATTAGTTTTATCAATTATTAAATTACAATATACTCTTCCCAATACGATAAATAGAAATATAATTAGGTTCTGATTTAAGGCAGTAGAATTATAGCGAATTTACATGCTTTCTCATCAATTCTTCTTCTAGTTTCATTACCTTAATCGATCGTTGGATATCATATTGGCTGCCATATTTTTTTTATCATGGTTTATTGCCCACAGCACTAAATATTGATGTGATCAATTGAGGGCAATAGAGGCACTGGACGATAATGTATATCCTGGCTGGCCAGTAACCAAAGTATTATAGCTTGCATCTTTTTTAATTTATTGATCAATTGTATTATTTGACTCAGCCGTCTAATAACCTACTTAGTTCTGACTCTGTAGACACAGCTTATCTTTAGCAGTCGTCTGTGTACTTATAAATCAAAGGCTTCCAAACTACTCCATCTAGTAGTACTGGAAAGATATAACAATGTGCCATTCTAACTCAAAGGTCAATACTTCAAAGATCGTGGTTTTTCTTCAAAGAACATTTACAAGATCTACAGACATTAGTAAATCTTGTAAGTGAAGCAAGTTATCGGAGAGTGTTTTAAAATTAACATTTCAAAGACAAAGTAAATGGGATTTGTAAATATTAATATAGATCAATATCTGCTTTCTTTTAATGAAGAGGAGATAGAACGTGTAAACATTTTAAATATCTTGGCAGATGTCCAGACAAGGACTTTAAAAACCATAATGCTAAACAAATTAAAATTCGAATTATGGTGACATCGACAGATCCTAAAAATACCATGGGTTACGCATACTTCCAATTCAGAACGTCTGCTTATAAACATCTTAGAGATGAGAAAACAGAATACTTCGGCCATTTAATTAGAGGACCTAAATACCATCTACTTCGCCTAATAATACAAGGAAAAGTGGAGAAAAAGATATGGACTGGTTGAAATAAACTTTCATGACTGCGTTGTATTAAGCAATGGTCTAGCTCCACAGTAGACAAATTATTTCGCACTGCAGCCGCTAGAGAACGTTTTCAGAAAAGTTTACATGATGGTGGCCAACGTCTGAATACGGACCCAGTACCTAAAGAAGAAGGCTACAAAGAACGTTTACATTATTTTAACAAACGTTCTAAATTTCTCGTCTACCTCAAACGTGCACTGCTGAACGTAATCTCGCTCCTTTATTTATTTTCAACCCCATCTAGCATGCGTCGCTTGCATCCAGTTTTAATCGATTTTTTTCAGTGTTTTTTAATTTTTTATCGCGCTGGTGGTCGTCTGGCGCTTGGTTTGTCCTTACGTGGTCTTTATAGCTAACAGCCCCTCTGTCCATCTGATATCTGGCATTCGCGCTATGTGTCCTGTCTATTTTTGTCTGGCTTTCGTTTAATGATGTGAGCAACCTTAGTGCTGTTTCTTACATATTCTAAAGTGGCTAAAAGTATTTTTAGGACAAGTGTTTCTGTTCCGTACGTTAGTAATGGTCTCAATGTGTTGGTTTGGTATTAAATTTGTCATAACTTTAGTCTTATATATGTTTATATTTTAAATATTTCAGTTGTCTCCTCAGTACCTGAGGTTTGGTACATCCCCACAAATTGAAGGTGTAAGAGCATATACTATTGGCCAAAAGAAAATGCAAAATTAAAAAACAATTGCTTAATAGAAAAATTACTGGGTGTCAAGTATCTGGATATAATAGCAAGCGAAGAACAAAACCAAAGAGCATGTAAAAGGTAAACACTGTCTGCGAATCCGACTACGCTCAAAGAAAACTGATGACGAAAATAATGATGATAATGTCAAACCAATTTTGTACTTCTAATAAGGTCCTTTTAAAATGTAACATTGCACCTTATTCTACTAGTTCCGATATTTCTCACATAACTAATCGTATATAACAGAAATATTTAACAATTTTCAGTAACAAAAAGTAATATCTTGAACGTGATAGTAATTCTTGTAATAATCCATACAAAAAACGTTACCTTGACAGGAATATTAAATTGATAAATAACTACTTGCCATAAAATGATTTAACATTTAATGAAATAATATTTGTGCAAGATTTAATACCAGATAATCAGAGTAAATAATTAAGAAATAGCGGCTTTTTCAATACAAAATCTTTCATCCGATGTTTATAAAATATGTAATTGGAGGAATCTTAGGCTATATGATCTATTACATAATTGGTTGGATGCCCGTGTTATATTTCACAACTTTTTAGTCCTGTCTAGGTATGGTGGCTTTTTAGTATAAAAATAAGTTTGAATTGAGTCAATATTTTTTTATAAAATATGAAAAATGTATTTTACGTAAGTATGTAGACAAATTCTTTGTTAGTAAATTAATATCTCAATTGGCAAATATGTTTTTTTAAACAGTAAAGTTTTAGTTTTTCAATTGCATCCTTAATTTATCCAGTGAAAGCATTAATGATTACATTATTATGATAGTTAACAAACATTCATTGAATGAAAAGTGCTCAAGATAGAGCACAATGGACAAAAATGAAGGAGGCCTATGTCCAGCAGTGGACGCAAAGGGCTGGATGATGATAACAAACATTTGAACGTTAATCTCATCGTAGAATAACAGCGGTAATATTTGATGCAACACTCAAGATTCAGATTTGACCAGTCAGAAAGGGCTTCTTCAATAATTAAGGAAAACATTAATGCGTGATATGAAAATTCTACATGTCTGTTCTTACTCGTATGTCCTAATAGTGTCTTATATTAATGCGATTGTTATATATTTTATATCCTTTGCGCTTATGTGCCATGCAGTTCTGTCTAACTGGATAACTTTCCCCTATCATCTATATGTTAGATTTCCTGGTGATTTCAGTTCCGTCGTTATCATAATCTAACTATATCAATAGATCTAACTACCTTCTTAAAAATAGGCTTCATTGACAAGGAATACCCAGATACTGGGGAGATATCAACCGAACCTTTAACCCTAGAGGAACCAAGGGTGATTTTAAAAGTATCCACAATATTGCATTACAACTGATTTTTCAAATACCTTTGTTTCTAAAAATCTTAAATAATTAGTAGGTGTCGGTGTACTATTGCTATATAAGATATAAGATATATAAGATATAAGTATAAACCCTGAGGTAAAACGAAGACCATACTGAAGTGTTCAACGAAGACGACGACATTGAAAATTCAACTGAGGATAGTTCCAGTTTCGATACAATTGATAAAACTGTGACACGCCAAATGTATATAAATCAAAGTCAGAAAGAATCTACTTAGCCAACCCACCACGCTCTATGCTGCGAGCTGTACCAAACAAATTCGTGAGCAACCCGGACTTCAACATAAAGGCAGCGAAGAAAATGTATTGCAGTTGTTCCAAAAATTCTTTACTCCAGAAATACTGTAAAATCTTGAGCGTACACAGATGATACCGATTTTGGCCTTTCTTGGTTATTTTCATTTTGATGGGAGCTAATGATGACAACAAATTAAATTATGACGATTTGTGGTCCAAAAAATTCGCAGATCATCGCATATTGCCCCGATTAGTGGAAACAAATTCGAAGAAGTGACAAGGATTTTAAGATTTGACGCTAAAACCATCAGAGATGAGAGGAAACAGGCAGACAAGTTTGCAGCCGTACGTAAAATGTTTGATTTGCTGAACGATACATTTTTGAAATATTTTACACCAGGTATGAACGTCGTAATAGACGAAATGTTATCTTTAATCGAAAAGTTTTCATGAATGAAAATCCTGGTAAATATGGTTTTCTTATACGAATAGTTGCAGATTATTCAACTCGTTACGTCTTGTGTATGTAGGTTTATGCAGAAAAATATAAAGGCAGCACACCAGCATCTAGGTAAAAGTACCACAGGGAATAGTAAAATGATTGCGGTCTCAGATTCGAAACTCTGGACGTAATGTAATTACGGATAGATATTACACTTCTGTGGAACTTGCAGAAGATCTCCACAAAGACTTTGGTCTGACTTTAGTTGGCACTCTCCATCAAAACCGCAGGAATATACCGGAAGTACTTAGAAAACGGAAGCAAGGCTATTCAAATATGTTTGCAATTTCAGATCCAGAAGTCTGGAAACACACCAGTTACTCTATTTTCTTATGTAACACGTTAGAAGTCTACAAAGATACTTATCTTTTATAACGAGCATTCAGATAATGTTGTAAACTGCGAATACAAAAATAAATCAGATATCAATATTTTTTAAAATAAGACTAAACGAGGTGTTAATACTTTAGACCAGATGGCGAGAAAACATAATCGAGGCGATCGACGCGAAGATGGCCCTCTCAGTTTTCTCACTTTGTTGGATATTGCAGGCATGCTCTCTAGTTATTATCAATTTTACAAATTGAAATGAAAATAAAAGCAATCGCCGTCGTTTGTTTCTACACAAATTAGGACTTGCCTTAACGCTATCTCTAATTGAAAGAATTTATTAAATTAAATTATCATTATAAATACCGGTGCACAAGAAATGTATTGAAACCTGGAACTGAAAACTCCACTTTAATGATGAATTGTTCGGACGACACGGAATTCCACAAGTTTACTAAAATATAGTTTATAGAACATTGCTTACCAAACTATAAGAAAAATTTCATGACGTACCTGAAAAAGAAAATAAAAAAAATTATTAAAAAGTCATTATGCCAAATAAAAATGGATAAAACATTTAACAAAAAGCACCACCATTATACATGTGATAAAAACCGCTAATCCGCCAACGCAGGTCCCCTCGTACGAGAAATAACCACGTATGAACACCGCGAATAGAAACCTGCTAAAGGATAACCGAAAACTGGTATGCGATAACCGAAACCTGCTTATCTGAATACCGCGAGTGTATGTAACAGTGATATTGGTAAGCTTTTTTATAAATTTGATTTAACTATTGTCTGTACATTTTTTTACCTCTTCTAACTATTTTGAACCAGCCTTATTGATACAGTCTTAAAACTCATAATTTCGCATATGTACATGCGTTCATTGTACATATTGTAAACATCCAGAATTATATATAACATAAATGAGCGTTTTATACACGCCTTTTAACAACAGGACTTGTACTTGTACAGGACAGGTAAATACTTTTAAAATATTTTAATTTAACTTTTCAGGAAGACCTGAAGATGACCAGTAAACTGTAGTGGTCGAAACCGGTTGTTCTGTTATGAAAATAGATTGTGACTAAGTCTATTATTTATTTTTACAAACATTTAGTTAATTTTATAGCAAAATATTTTCGTCAAAAACTAAAAATTAGTAAACCATTTTTACCGCTGATGAAACTGCTGTCGGAGTAAATCCTTTCCTTTTTAATCTGATTCATTTAACGTTATCAAACCAGTTTAAATTGGAATTTGATTTATTTTAAAGCTACCGGTCGACTGAAGCTCTCCTTCGCATCTCTTTGTTGCTTATGTATCTGTTTCTCTTTGAAATGCAAAATTCAGATGGTGTGTTTATTTGTTCGGAAGACGCTGCCTGCTCTTTGCTCTTAAAAACTCGTTCTCTTCTACTAAATTAATTTTGAATTCATTGTAGGCTCCCCCCAGGCAATCTTCGAGGGCAATTGCAGAGACGCTCTGCTCCCTTTTCTTACTTTATTAAAAATATGGACATGAATAGTACATTTACTGGGTAACTAGATTTAATAAAAGGATTCGTCATGCTGAAAAATTATTCAAAATTGAATCCGTTAATGAACCACTTGTTTCGAAGGACGGTGTTAAAGTATTTTTTTATCCATTCAGGGTATCCTTCAAGCTCACTGTAATTTCCTGAAATGTAAAATTCCTCACTCTCAATTTAATATTTCAGTTTAAAATAAAGAACGCTACAAAGCGGTAAATGTTTCATAATTTAATTAATATGCCAGAGAAAAGCCTGAAAAAGTAAAGTTGTACTCTACAGAAAAATGTAGGAGTAACCTAAGGGATTTTTAAAAAAGAAACCCTTTTACTGCAGTATTTTTTTTAAGAATAATGATATTACGACAATTTTTTATAATTTTTCCAACACCTAGAACACTACGAGGTAAATCTAGCATTCGAATCCATGTTAATTAACAGAAAAAATCAAATTTGCCTGGAAAACGTATTCCATCATTTATTATGTGTTATAAAATACGGATGTTATAATTCATAATTTTGTGTACCAAATATTTTATTAGTCGACTTTAAATTAAATCGCCGACTCAGTAATATAGAATTAGCCCGATGGATGGGATAATTAATGAGAATTATTTTGGACTGAGTGGTGGTGTGATAAAGTGTTTGAATAACTATTTGTATGAGTGGGTTTTCTGTACGTGACTTCGTCCTACATGTGACAAACGAGTAAGAAAAGAGAACGATTATTTCATATCTCTTTTATAAATCTCATGCTTAAATGTTGTTTATTCAGATCATCGAGAAAAGAAGGGTAAACAGCGAATTGTTTTAACTATTAGGCTATAAATAAAAGCGTTATCAGCGTATCGAAGGAGATTAAAGGTATCTCATTTTGCTTTAAGGACAGTTACAGAGAGAGTTGTATACCGCAAGCCTTTCATAAACCTATCAGCAATGACAGCTTATTTGGATTATAGATACTTGTCTGAAAAATTGTGTCTAAAAGAAAACTAAGCAGAAGAAACACATTTATCTGCTAAATAATCCAGAACTAACGAATTGTTGTCACTGGCCAGTTGATACTGCAGAAAAACGAGAGAATGTTGGACGCGAAGTCTTAGGATTGGCCGTTAAGAGCGCAGTCAAGCTAATAAAATTGAGAAAATCACAAGAAGTGTAACTACTATAGGTATCACAGACGTTTAGCTTGTTTGACCATGGAAGAAATTTCGCGTTCAACTTTGAGGTTGGAATCACGATTGCTCATACTTCATGAGTAACTTTGACTTGCCTTTTTCTTCTTCTTCTTCATTCTTTTATGTAGGCTTTAAAGCCGGTTTCTGTTTCTTGGTCTTACAATACTTCTTCGTTCATTTGGTGACTTACGTGTTTGTTCCACTCCTGTTTCCGTATTTCTACCCATCCATTTATGTCTTCTATATCGCATGCTCTTCTTATGTTTTCGCTTCTCTCCCTATCTAACAAACTTTTCACTGATATTCGTAGGAGTATTTTCATCTCGGTTGTTTCTAGTAGTCGTCTCGTTTTAGATATGTTAGGTCTTGTCTCCGTGTATGTTAATATAGGTCTTATTGCTGCTTTATAGATTCTTGTTTTTGTGTCTTTTCATAGGTGTTTGTTGTTCTTCCAGATTGTGTCATTAAGAGATCCGGCCGCTTTACTTGCTTTCAAGCTTTGTTGTCCTACTTCTTCTTCATCTCCGTAACTAGTTACATCTATTCCCAGATATCTAAACCTTGCTTCCTGCTTTATTATTTTCCCATCAATTTCGATTTTACATCGTAGTGGGTATTGAGATGTTGTCATACATTTGGTTTTTTCTGCTGATATTATCATATTGTATTTTTTGGCGGGTGTATTGAAGATATGTGTTAATCTTTGGAGCTCGTCTTTTGTCTCAGCGATTAATGCGGCGTAGTCTGCATAACATAATATTTGGATTTCTTTGTTCCCCATTCTGTAACCATGACCTTTACGTATTGCTTGTATTATTTCATCCATGATTATATTAAAAAAAGTGGGCTTAACGAATTATCCTGTCTGACTACGCTTTGTGCTGGTTACACTGTGTTAATTTTCCATTTATCTTTGAATGTATTCGAATATGTAAGTAGATGTTTTCGATGGTTTGTGTAATAATGATTGGTATGTTTCTTTACCTATACAGTAGGTTTAAGACGCCTTTGTCAGGTCTATAAAACATAGATATGTTGGTTTACTGTACCCGATGGCCTTTTTTGTGATTTGCCTTAGTACAAATACGGCGTCTACGCGGGATCTTCCGGATCTGAATCGTTGTTCATCTGATAAAGTTGTTAGTTTATTGATTTTGTTGGTTAGGACTTTTGTGGTAGGCTTAAGTGCGAGGTTCAGTAGTCTATAATTGTTGGGTCTTTTTAAACTCTTTCTTGAACATTACGCTGTTTCTCCATGCGTCTGGTATCTTGCAGTGCAATATTAGATTTTATATAAGTTTTGTCATCTCTAGGATTATACTTTCTTCTAGGATTATTTTGTCTGGTCCTGGTGATTTTCTATTTTTCAGTGAGTTTATGGCTATCTCTATTTTCTAAAAACTGATTACAATTTTATGTCTTAATTCAGGTACATTATTGTGTTATTACTTTCCTTTCCTTTAAACAGTTCCGTCAGGTATCTTTTCGATTCGTTCGCCGGTATGTTATTGTATTCGTTCAATTCTGTCATTTCTTTCCGTTGGTTTGTTATGAATCTCCATATTTGTTTTTATGTACCGTAGAAGTCGCTTTACATCCTTTTTGTAAACTGATTCCAGTGTTCATTTTTTGTTCTTCTTGTCAACTGCTTAGTTTCATTTCGTATTCCTCTATAGGTGTCTCGGGATTCTGGAGTATTTGATGTTTTGTACTACGTGTAGGCCTCTCGTTTCTCTTTACATTTCTCTTTTATTTCGTTTCTGAACCATGGTGTATTGTTGTTGTTTCTTTTGTTCAGTATGACTTTGCGTTTTCCTAGAGCTTCTGTTGCTGCTTCTTCAATGTTGTTTTTAATTTTCTCCAGTTCGCGTTTATATCTTCGATGCAAACGCGTTTCCTTTTTATATATAGAAATTGATAGAAGAATATGATTGCGGTAAATATTATAAGTAGGTGTTGCGAGCAAAACCGATGCGATCTGATGAAATTTTGGGAATTTTTCACAGAGCGGCTCGGCGTTAGAATCATATTCTTCAGTTTGAATGCTTTTAGGGGTGATTGCATAAATAACCTTTGGACAGCAGACAGTAGATCGATTGATCGGTTGACGTATTAACGACAGAGGGATGAAATTAAAAAATCCGGAGAAGATGGTACTTTTTTAGATACAACGAACTGGAACTTTTTCTTATGTGTAACGTTTTAAGAAATAAGATTCACTTCTGCATGTGAACAAGACATTCGATTTAAAAGTCACCAATTATTAATACTGAAAACATTAAAAATTCATAATAAAGTTTTGATAAACTAAAGAGTTTTTAAAAATTAAGGAGTGTCCCGAAAGAACTGTATGTTGGTGTAGTCATGTGAGACTAGCACAATGTCAGAGGATAAGAAAGAGGTTGTGATGTTTTAGTAGGAGAGATTTGGGGACTACATTATACCCATAAAATCAGGAGAGAATGGAGAGAAATGAAAAAAGCGATGAAACTTTTGAACGAATATTGTGAAATAAAAAGTTTTACTTTATACTACTTTCGGTACAGATTAGTTAATTACGGTAGTTAAATTACGGTGGTAATTACGCTGCATTTTACTCTTTACGATAATATTCTATTAATAATTTGTAGGAAAAAAGAGTCCGACTGTGATACGTAGTTGACGATGAAGTTTTGTACTGATGTGAATAGGGGGAATGAGAGATTCGAATATATATATATATATATATATATATATATATATATATATATATATATATATATATATATTGTTATGCTATTTAAATTGTATTCTATTGCTTATTTAGAAAAGATCCTGTCTATATTTATTAAATGATCTAATCTCCAATTAATCACAATAAATCAGCATTAATTAATTACAATCTCAGGCTATTTAACTTGTACTATTTACCTTTGATCGTGGATTCAAAATATTTTCCAATTGGCTTCCTAATTGGGATAGGTAATATGACCTGAATAAAATACACAGAATTTCAACTGAACTATATGTGAGATGTCCTTTATTTTAATGAAATTTTATATAACAATCAATCCTGTAATATTTGCAATATAATACTTTAAATATATGAGAAGTTGTTTTCTATCATGGACCCAAATGTTATTTTACATTGATTTTTAATATGTGTTATAACTAAGCTCTCTTTATAATTTTTTCTTTAAATGATCGCAAAATTAACTGTCTCTATTATTTATTCAATTTATTTAATTAATAAATGAAAACCACACTCCTGCTCTAATGAAAATTGACTGACCTTTCGTTCTCTGCCGTTGCAATTCTATGGCCACGCCATAAAAAAAAACCTTTCTCTGCTTCTGCTCCTATTGTGGTCCAGATGACGTACACCTTTCTCCTATCTGTCCTTGTATCTGCAACCCAACAACTCGTGTAATTCTATGCAGCCTCCTTTTGAGCCAATCTCCGCGCCTGTTTATAACTTCAAATGTTTCCGGCTTCGTCTGATATTAATATTCTTATACCCTTTGGTTTTTCTATCTCTCTGTACCCCGTTCCTCACACTGATCAGCTTTTACACAGCAAATAAACACACCCGGTAAATTACGTCTTCGGGACTTCAAACAAACACAAACCACAAAGCTCCTTCCTTCTTGGGCGACGAAAACTGACTAACTCTTTTCCTCTCTCCTATCTCATAGCCAAAACCACTACCTCCTTGCATTCAAAAATTGACCAATAAAAATCATCCACCTCTGTGACGTATATCGTTACCAACCAACTCTCTCTATAAAACGTCATTCGGGTAATTCCAGAAAACAACATTCTTTAATTATTCTAACTAAATCTATCTGCTTTACAAATATTTCTTACTAATAGCTACAAACGATACCTGTTTCTCAATTCAATGTCTTTTGTTAATAAACTTTTACCGATATAATCTTTCGGGGAGAAAAACCACCGCAAATCCCGGTCTATTGTTTAAACACTGTCTATATACACTTTTATTCCGGGTAAATCCATTCCACAATAACCGACTTATTTAAATTTCTTATCGATAATATTTGAAAGTCTTGTCTCTGAGGCCTAATGAACAATTCTTCGAACAACTTAAAATACATATTTTGTCTTATACAGGATGTTTGAAAATTTATATGCCCGTGTCTTTATGAAATATCAATAATTTTAATTTTTATTTAAGTAATAAAATTTGTATATCGGTTTTTTATTGCTAATGGACATTCAAAAGTACAACAATATATATATATATATATATATATATATATATATATATATATATATATATTATATATATATATATATATATATATATATAAAGAAAACTCTCGAAAGTCAAATGTGCATACTATTGAGCCTTAAGAACTAGAAAACATACATTCTAAAGTTTTTAGAGAGGTAAAAAGATTGACACTGAACAAGACAAAATATTATATATGAGGTGAACCCCACAAATTACGTAACTAATAAATTCTTCGCACATAACATGAGTATAATTGAAATTTATACACATTCCCAAGGGGTTAAATAGTTTATGGTCAGCCGACACCCACTTTCGGTTAACTTCAAAGCGAAAATATATTTAATGAAGACAAATACCTTCTAAAGTATTGTAATGAACGAAATTCTTTCAATTAATGGAGCCGAGTACAGTGTCGCGTAGTGTTACTCTCATTTTTAAAAAGGAGTTTTTAAATATTTTCTATTTTGTGTTTATTTATGTAAAAGGTACTTGATATCATTTCTTTCAATCATTCATTATCTATTCTTCAAACGCTTTCTTGAAATGATATTTAGCCTCTTGACTCTATATTTTGAGAGTTTTCATAACTTATAGTATGAACTTACTAGGCTTCTCGTTCTAAATGTATTTCCGTTCAGTACATATTTATGATATTATGTCAAAAGTGATGGCATTGTCTTCTTCATGCAATTTACTTGGCACATGTTCCTTATTATTGCTTTAAAAGTGTGGCCTAAATTTTAGGTGGTAGATTACAAATTGATCTTTTGATCTAGTAGACCGTTTTACACTGTTGTAACGTGTACGCGTTACTTAATCAATTTTAATATACCCTTTTTCAAAATAAAACACTTGCACGTTTTATACAAAGTGACGTCACTTGTATTTAACATTTCCAGAACATCAACCTTAGAGTTCAAATTTCCCTAACACAGCTAATAATACGAAACCCATACGGAACTGCTCGATCTTTCATAGGCGTCAACATGGTGTAATAATCAGAAAAATGTAATCATCTTTATATTGAAAATTTTAGAATTATATTGATTAAATAACCAAAAACATTTGTTATTATTAATAATATAAATTTTATTAAATAACTCTGTAAGTCTAAAATTCCACAAAATAATTTTAATTAAATATATTAAACAATTGTACGCAACTGATACGGAAATACTTTAAATTTTATTGACAGTTAAGCGTGTGGCAAAAGTGTATAAAGTGTTGCCGCTTTTTTTGAGTAGGAATTTTGTTTATGTTTTGATTTCTTACACAATTTGATCATAATATAATATATATTAATAAATCGTATTTATAAATACATATTAAATTTATATTAATAGCTTTAAAAACTAATTCTTGTTGTGTATTGTGATTGTGACATGCCAAAACAAATAAATAGTCTGTAGAAAGCTGATAAGCTTTCGTATAAGATATATTATTTTGATCAAGAAATAATAGCGGGACGTTTTTACTATTAAAGCCCTAAAAGAGGTAAGTTTAAAATTTAGAATATATAATTTTGTATTAAAATGTTTTCTTATGTATTTTAATGTGTTGCAGTAGTCTTAAAACTAAGTGTATTTACTGTTAATATAACAGTTTGACAAATATTTGACATTTTAAAAATTCCTCACCTTCCAGCTGTTATTTTTGTTTTAAGAAGATTCTTTATTGCAGTTAGAAGTTAATTTAAGGTCTTTTGGGAAGAATTTTTGTCCTTTTGTAACTTATATTTTATTCATCAGTCCTATTATTGAATAAGTATCTTTCAGTGATTACCTGTTTAATTTTTTAAATTGTTTGTTGGATCTATATCTTGATCAATATTCCACTGTCGTTTACAAGCATCTAAATCGAAAACATAATTAAATTTTCTAGTATTCACTCTCTTGCATTAAGCCTCCTTGTTTTGTTTAGCCACACATTTTACAATCTTCTGTATTTTGCCATGTACTCCATTCATCGTCTGTTTTGCTTTGAAAATTGTAGATATCTGAGCAATTATTTGAATTTTGGCTTCGGAATTTAGACTGGTTATTTTTAGATGGTGCCATAGCGTACGTATGTAGTTATTTTTATAATTACCTTTGTTGACGGACAAAATTTGATTTCACGTTTAGAGCTTCTATATAGTCGCTCTGAGGAGTCCCAATAGACATTTGTTAGATCCTTTCGTTTAAGACTTTTAATATTTGTGACATTGGCGCCCAAATAGGGTGCCTTTCTTGAGTCTGTTACATTGTGACCTGAAATGTCTTTAGTGTATACCTTACATTTATATTCAACGTATCTACGCTTCTAATGACGACTAATATCCGTCTCTTAAATGCGTTTTTTTACATGATTATATTCTAGATAGTCGGTCAGATAGCCAAGCGGGCTGGGCGGCCGGCCGGTTCTCATTCGATTCACTGCGAGTGGTTTAGTGAATGTAGGTTCGATCCCAGCTCGGTGTACAGAAAACAAAAAGGCTAACGCAGCAGATTAAAATTCTAGATGAATCTGCGGCTTAGACTAGAATATGCTGGTATCTGATCGGATTATGGTCTAGCAGCTCGGCAAGAGATAAGGGCTTGCGCCTCGGTGATACTTCTCCATAGATCCCTACCGGAAGGATGTGCCGCTTAAATACCGGTGAATATATTTGTTCTAGATAACCTGTTCCAAATATTCATGGCGTTAAAGACCAATTGCCCTGCAGTCGAAAATAATATGTACGGCTGTTTTATCTACCTTTTTACCGAATATGCACGTTGTTCTGTCTTCCTTCTCCGTTTTACACATACAATATCTAAGTTGGTAGTGGCCGGTAAAAACTTCTGTAATTACTCTTCACTTCAGTTTTCTGATGTTCGAAGAGTAAAGAACAGAATTGTAAGAACGTTTTATCACCTTTGATCTAGAAGATTTTCCTAGTAAGATACCCTAATTTCTTTTCCCCATGTTAGGACACCTTTCCTTATGCGGCTCTTTATTATATGTAGAATGTTTTTGACCTTACAAAAGAATTAATAGAAGCATTATTATAAGCTCCTTCTTAGTAAGATTACCTGAAATCTAATTTGGTAATACGAAACCGTATTAATAAAAAAGTAGCCAATTTAAGTGCAAACATAGCAATTTAACTTTGGCTAATAGGCTACTTTTCGATTACCTATAATGCCAAATAAAATGTTCAGGTAATCACAAAGAACCTTTCAATTTTAAACTGATATACATGCAATTCACTAAACAATCACTCATAGAACGGTGCCGAGATGTCAACTTTGACATCTATGTCTACTCAGAAATAGATGATCAAGATGTCAGAATCATTACAAATTTATATCGATATCAGAAAGTCATAATACGAGTAATAATCTAAAGACGAGTACAACAAGGATATGTACTAACCCCTCTACTTTTTAATATGTTTAATATGTCGGAAGATATGTTTAAAGAGGCACTACAAGACATCACTGAATCAAGATTGAAGACGAAACCATCTACGTTAAAGGAAAAGCTTGAGATAAAGTGCCCAGATACAATCTTAGGCGTAAAATGTGAGCTAAATGAACAATGGGACCGCAGCCTTGAAATATAACGACGCATTGAGATGACCAGAATCGCTTTCAGTAAGAAGGAAGTAGTATTAAGCAATAGAAAACTGGGAATAGAAATTAGAAATCACGTATTGATATGCTACGTATTCTCTGCTCTTTTATATGGAGTTGAAGCCTGGACAATTACGGAAGCATCTGATAAAAGACTTACCAACTTTGAACTGAACACCACTTGATGTGGTGTTATCGAAAAATGTGGAAAATATCATGGACACATGGTAACAAACACTGAAACTATTAAAAAAGATGAAAAAAGAAAAGAAATACTTAACAAAAGAAAAATTAATTGATGTGATTGGCTACGGTACATCGGGGAAAGTAGAAGGAAACGCGTGGAGACGCACGTCCTGGTTGAAAAATTTAAAGCAGTGGAGTGTAAAACAACAATAGAACTTGTAAGAACAGCTGCAGACAGAGTAAGATGGGCCATGATGATCGCCAATGTCCTTAAAGGATGAAGCACACGACGAAGATCATACGGGACATGATGATATTATCGTGAAACACTGAATATTTCAAGGTTCAGCTACCAATCCAAGGAGAAAACCAAATAAAAATAAAGTGAAATAATAGCGAAGTCAATAATGTATAATAAAAAAATTAGAGAATCATCTCGTGGATTCGCAGAAATAGTTCGCCATATATTCCAACAGTTGGGACACGCTGTATGCCCGCGTTCTTGTGGCTGGCATAAAGATTCGCAATTTAATTAAGAGAAGCGAGCGCATTAAATTATACATTTATCCGAACCAACGAGTCAAATAATAATTTCGTTAATTAAATAAGGAAAATCGTACATTTACACTGTCGGCCTTTGTCATCAACAGTAAAACCGACAATTAACACAGAGTTTAGCTGACAATTTCATGCAACCACAACTCTGTGCAGGGAAAATGCTCTTTGTTAACAAATGGTGTTTTATAAATAAAACACTGGAAAGTACTGTTTGTGGAATTTTAACAAAAATTTTCCAACAGCTGTTTTAATGACCACATAGATTTATCAAGTGAAGTATGTAAGTAAACGGAAACAAAATTATCAGTACCATATTTCGCTTTCTCATTTCTATGAGCATTTTTTTATGAATTGTATGTCTTCTATATGTCTTCTTATTGTAGTGTAGAGCAGAGCAACGAAATTTTGAAAATATGTGTAAAAATTATCACAAATATCTGCCATGTAACGAGCAATCGACAATATTAAAAAGCACGAGAATTCAGAGGAAGGCATCTGCTCAACCAAAAACTTTCTGAGAGAAAGAAAAAAGTTACACAAGACTGTCCCGTTTTTTAATTTCTATTGTAAATATTATTTTTTCAACATTTTGGTTTTTTCAAGTTAAATTTGAAGTCATTTCGAAAAGTTTTAAAAACCACATGATAGCCTCAATCCAAATAAAGTTCTGACTGATTTTTGATGGACAGACTAAATCAAGCTATTTAATTATGAAACCAACATAGACAAAGAGACGTTCTGAAAGAAATAAAACTAGTATCACTAATAAGATTATTAGAAAAGTGACAGAAGGTTGTATTTGTTTATTAATTTCGATTGTACGATAGCAATATTTTTTAAGGTTTAGTAAACTTGGCATTAAGTTTTAAAAAACATGATAGCGTTAATCCAACTAATGTACTGGGGCCCTGATGCATAAACGATTTTCGACGAACAGGCTAAAATCAAATTATTCAATTATGAAACTCAACATAGATACTTCAATAAAGATTGCAACAACACATTCGAGAGGCGAGAGCAGATGCCAGTTTACAGAATTATATTCAGTCATTAAGTGAATAATACCACATAAATCAACTGTTCTTGTTCACTCAATGAAACTATAATCAGTTTAGTCTATGATATAGACCAGGAGCCAGTTATAGTTAGGTATACACGATAATATGCGACCTAAAATTTGATTTGATCTTTTATTTGTACTACTGCTACTACTATCAAGCTAAGTTTGATATTTTGAAAAAAAAATTAATGGGAAAATCCCAGTAGTTGGCTGTATACCATCGTTTAAAAAAACATACAGAAGTTAAAACACTTCACAATTGTATTTAGGTATAAAAAACATATAGTTAAATCTTTTCGTCGTCAAAATGTATACAGTAGCATAACGTTTTCGATCTAATCAGATCATCCTCAGTGCCTTATGTAGTTGAAGCTAACAATAAAGTTGTGGCTGTGACATTCATATATGGGTTTACATCATTCCAAATTTAAATTATGTTGTAACTCTAGGTCGATGACATTGGATAAAATTTAATACTTGAGGAGCTACATGTCTCCCTGCTCGGTTTTTAACACGTGGTTAGAACCAAGCAATGCAGAAATATGGAGTTCCCATTTATTAACTGCATATACACACTTAGTTTTGCAGGCGATCAAATAACAAGAGCGCAAAAGTATGATGACCTGAAGCATATGACGAGAAGGCTTATAGAATAATATGAAAAATGGGGATTGGAAGTAAATCTAAGAAAAACAGAGCAAATGTGTGTAGTAGAACAACAAAAAGCTTACTACTAGATAATTGAGTATAATTACAAAATTGGAGAGAATATAAATACCGTATAACGAAACTTGCCTATGATGGAACACTAGATGATGCAATTAGAGAAAGATTAAGGAAGGAAAGCAAAGCTATCGAACGAAGCACTATGGGATGAAAATATATAAGCAAACAAAAGAAAACCAGAACATCTTCCATCACTGTTAACGAATCCAACATTCCATTAAAGAATATATATATATATATAATATATATATATATATATATATATATAATATATATATATATATATATATATATATATATATATATATATACATATAAATGCTCGCAGTAACTAGCAGCAATCAAGTCATGGACGGAGGGGTGACAATACAAAAAGAGGATCGTGAAGTATATAGTCACAAATCAATGAAATAAAAGACAAATAGTTAATCTGGTTTGGTCATGTACAAACAAAGCCGATACAAGACTTTTCAAAAAAATTATACAATGGAAACCAGGTTGAACAAAGAAAACACGAAAAATTCCGACGAAATGGTGTTACCGGAAAATATCCAGTGGTTACCGGCTCTTAGTCTAAATAAACTTACAATTTTATGTTGCCTATAATAAAATGAATGCTCATCTACGACGGTCGCAATCAAAAGAAAATGGGAAATAAACGATCGAAGGGTCAGGTAGAGTCAATTTTTTCCGAGTTTAATCTGAAGCGATTTAGAAATGGCCCGAAGCATCTCAAAATGGGGATACTTGAAATAAAAAATACTGAAAAAGGGATCCATAGATTTTATCTCGACAATGCTCGTCTTTCTGATTGAAATACTTGGAAATTTTGTATTGTTAAGTCGAAAAAATTGCCTCTTTTCGTTATCTTGTCAGGGCATCTTTGGCTCTTAGCTACGTTAATGTTCCATCGACTTTTATCTGTTACGAGATATTTAGGGAAGAAATCAAATTAAGTGAGTTTTTCTCGAAATAACTATTAGACCGAATATTTCATTTTAAGTGAATGAATCAGATTCGACCTTGTCAAGAAGTATTTTATTAGGAATAAGATGGCAATATATCATTTATTAGCTTATTTTTTACACGTATATGGCAGCGATTAGTTATTCATCTTCTTATAGGGTCATCGTACGACCGAGAATGGACGACCTGAATGTTTTCAAGCACTATAGCTCATTTTTCAAAACTATAATCATTTCATAACATTGACAATATTTAAGCAGGGTTTTAAGTACATTATAAAGTATTACTGAAGATAAGATAATTAATAAAATGTAGAATAGAAAAGAGGTAAGCTCTGTAGCTTGCTTGGAATTTTCATTTGGCAAGAGAGATCTTCTGAGTATCCTGTGTTACCCCGTCCATCTCAGCTTTGCGCTGTTGAAATATATATATATATATATATATATATATATATATATATATATATTATATTATATATATAATAACAAAACGTTTGCACTAATATATGGAATAGTAACATCTAGCTTTGTTTCTTTTCTCCTCTTATCTGATTGAGACCTTCAATAGTTACAGTGTGAAAGGTTTGCAACCCTTTCCATTGTTTTATCACTGCTTTAGATGCCGAATTAACCACTTTGTCGGCAAGTTCTTTATCGGCATTTTTCTGGAATCTCACGTTAAACCGCTGATTCGGCATTCGTACCTTCGCTAGCTATCTCTAGAACAAATGTCTGATGTTTTATAAACTGCTCGGCGCACTTTAAATAGCGGCGCGTTTTTGTAGGGATACTCATATTATTGTAGGCGATAAATATTAGAGTTAGAGTTAGTATAGAGAGTAAGTTTTTTGTAGTTGAGTTTTTATTCCTGAACCCACAGAAGAACGTAACGGTATTTTCCGAAAAGAAGTAATTCATCGATTATTAAAAACGAAAGGCTTACATCTATTTAGTTCTCAAAAAAATAAAGTTTTACATGACAGATATAGGGAAATTCGAATTAATTTTTTTAAAGATAGTTATTGGATAAGGTCATCCACATTTTATGAAAAAATATATTATGTTATGATATACTGATTAGTTTATCTTAACGCAGACAGGGATCATAAATACCCATAACTTACATGAATGGGAATAGACCATTATTTAATACGTAAAAGATATCACCAGACGATAGTCAGTATATATTTGAGCTGGATAATTAAATAATAATGTAATCAATAGTCAAAACATTTTACTTAACCAACTTAATTTAGCGTCGTATGTTCATTTTTTTCATAATTTCATGTTTTGTAGCAATTTTTCATTTTTAATAAAGTTTACAGATGTAATTTTAGATCTTTGTTTTCAAGGTCAAGGGATTCATTTAACGTAAAAAACGGGGTTCAAGTTTGACACATTAAGCAAATTTGAGTTGCGCATTTTTATTGAGCAAATAACTTACAGTTTCATGAAATCGTAGAAAAACAAATAAAATCCGACCAAACAACTATGTAAGACAATTTTCATTCTTATTGCTATGGATAAGATATCAAAAAAAAACTGAAAATATGTAAAATTGGCAATAAGTAGGATAAAACATTAATATGAAGATAATGCAGTTAAAGTAAGACAAAAAGTAAAAGAAGAATCTACAAAAACATTAACTGAAAACTGTCTGCAAAGAGTCTAAACAGTGCAATCTATTTAATATAACAATGCAATACGAGGAAGGTATTATATTTGATTAAAATTTAAAATTACATTATGAGTTCACGTATCATCTACTATTTTTGTTAAAATATTATTCCTTTCTACGTACTTTGTTCCGCCATTTCTCCAACATTTGCAACTAAATTATATTATCATTTATTACGACTTATACTCAACTTATTGGAGCTGGTTTAATCCCGCGGTTTGGGAAAGCTAAACTCGAGCGAAAACTAGAAATTGTACGAAGCAACTTTTGTGGTAATGCAAAGATTCAAAATTTAATTAAGGATAACAAGAACACTAAATTATATAGTGGTCCAGACATAAGCTGTGGAGATAAAAGATGAATACAGCGTAGTTAGTCTCGTTGGAAAATTAAGCGGCACTTGTTGGATGTGTGTTTAGGTCAGTATTTAAAAACAAAGAAATAAAAAAATGTTCAAAAAATATATTACCTTTAAAGTGTATGGCAGTATTTAAATTATATGGCTCATACAAATTATACTTGATTTTATACTTATTTGTACTGGTGATTTCCAAAATAATAGTAAAAACCACTTAGAAAAAAAAATGTATTAAACAAATAAATAAAATAAAGACGGTTGCGTTTTAATTTAATTTGAGTCTCTTCTCATTCTCTAACACGTGTTTCTCGGATCTACCCGTTATCAGAGAGAGTTTGTAAGAACACTCAAACCAAATCAAAACGCACTGACTACATGGCAATTAAAGGAAAAATAATTACCAGAGTACGCTACTAGAGACCTCTAGTGAAGAAAGATGAAGATGAAAAAATTTCTTGCTGTAGTCGTTTCCAAGAAAGTAAATGTTATATGTGCTGATTTGCTGCCATTTACTTTAACTAGCAACACTCTTAACCATTTCTCTAGTTCATTTAAATGAATTTGTAAATTTTGACAGGCTGTAACAGGAACCGAGCTAGGCTAGAAGCCATTATCACAGTATCATCTGCATAGGTAGCAATTGTGCTGTTTATTGGAAATTGGAATGGAAATATCGATTGGTAAGATAGGTTCTTAGAAGTGCATACAGAGAATGAGGAAAATGAGTTTATATTTATATAGCACCCCTCATGCTATACTTTATCAATGCTTGTAGCATCCAAAAGGCTGCAGTGAAGTATTCTTTCTTTTCAATCGCATCTCTTACTACTTTGGCAACTCTTTGCACCTGCTCAATTTTTCCATGTAAAATTCATTCTTTGAAGTGGTATCCTTTCAAATATCTCAGAGATAATAGGAGCAAACTGATTGGACAATGATGATAGATCTTGTGATCTTTATTTGGTTTCGTATTAAATAATTTGTGCCATTTTTCATTGAAGCGGAAATAGCTAACTTTAGTATAGCGTTAATGTGTACATAACCAACTGAATCCTTCTTCCGGTAAATTTTTACAAATTTTCCCGATATAAATCATACCCTGAGCTTTTTTAGTATTGAGATGTTTAACTAACTTTTATTTCGTTAATTTGATATTTTCTGTAGGAGCTGACATCTGTAGGGTACATCTAAGTTCCCGTGAATTAATTCTTCTTCTTCCTTTGAGATAGTTCTGGAGTGAGGTTGAAAAATTTGGCTGAGATAATTAGCGAATGCTTGTGCTTTATCTTCATCGGCCTTGGCCCAATCACCATCTTTATTTCTAATGGGACCATCATGCTTAATCTGATGTTTAAGTTTCTTAGAGAGTTTCCAAGTAGAGTAATTTGTGTCATCCGTCCCAGTAAGACTTTCAAGAAATTCATTTATGCCTTGATCTTTGTATTTGTGAAGTTCTCTTTTAAGCAAACGAGTAGCCCTATTCAGTTCAGTTTTGTTCTCAGGAGATCTGAAAGTTTGCCACTGTTTTCTTAGTTTTCTCTTTTCGTTGATTAAGATTTTTATATGATGTGGATATGGTTCACAGTTATTACTCCGATTTAGATCTGGACTTGCTCTCCAAGCTGCCTGTTGAATGATTGATATAAGGTGATAAACTGCTTCCTCAATATTTTCATTTGTTTTAAGAGGAAGATTTAAGTTGATTGCATTTTGAATATTAAATCTGAACAGACTCCCAATTTTTTTTATGATTTAAAAGCGTGGGGTATTTATTTGTATTATATACATGTTCCATCACATCAACAAATATGAGAGAATGGTCCGACGAAAGGTCAAAAGAAGATTTAATATCTATAAAGTTGTTACTTATTCCTTTTATGATACCAAAATCGATCGGGTATTTTGTTTCTATCTGTAGGCCAGTAGGTTGGTTGCCCAGTAGAAATTGGAGTTAAGTTATTTTCGTTTAAACTTTTAATAAGTTCTCTTCCGCGTGTTTTTATCAGTCTTGAGCCCCATTTTGTATGTTTTGCATTAAAATCACCTGCTGCAATAAAGCGATGACCAAGCCCATTGAAATAACTAAAGAAATGTTCCTCTTTAATTGTTTTACCAACTGACATGGTTACGTGTCCTTTACTGAGTTCTACAGATATAGAGTTGCCTGAATTTATTTCGTGATGTTTTATGTTACTTCTAATGATTAACGAAATTCCACCATGACCTTTTCCATTGGGTGTGGTGTGACATAGGTGCAAAAATCTGGCATACTAAAATGGCTCTTGTTTGTCATATAAGCTTCAGAGACCATCATGATATCAAGATTATGTAACTTTATAAATGTCTTCAAAAGTAAAAAAAGTAACTAAGGACTTTTTTATTCAGAATGATTCAAAAAACCTTTTGGCCCGGGCGGAAAAGTTCATTTTTGACATTTGTTTAAAAAAATGGCCCGTGGTTTCTTGCGGATTTGATATTAGCAGATCAGAATTGACCATAAAATGCACTTTTTAAATAAAAATGAATGTGATTGTATTTCGAGAAATTAGTCATTTTTGTTTTTTTATTTCCAGCAAAATAATTTTAATTTTAATTAACGTTTTTTAAATTTCAACAACGGTGGAATTACCAGCACATTTAAACAAAATTCCTTACTACATGCTAAACATTACCCACATTTATTTTAAATTCTGTCGTTTAAAAAAAATTACAACACCAGCCTGATAATACGTTTTGGACTCGTTCTGATATTACGTTCTGAATTTAAAATATTTTTTATGTGTAGATCAATTAGTTTTAAAAATAATAAAACATAAACAGTGCCACCTGATAAATAAAAATGCATGTTTCTCGTTTTAATGGACTCTGCACCGTCAATTTGCCGTGCAAGTTACTACTGGAATTCAATAAACAGATTATGCCCAATTTTATGGACCTCGATTTTAAAATCTGCCGAAATTTATGGGTTTAACGAAACAAATTTTTGCCAACAACCGCCATTAGTTATTGAGTTTCAGATAATGCATAAACATAAATGATGTTTGATAATCCTGATTTAGAGGCCTCTAAAGTTGCAAAATGTACTAAGTAGAGGTGCAGTGTGATTTCACAGAGTGGTACTTTGTCACTGTTATACCTTCGTTATGCAGTTCGTCGTATTTTAACATTAAACACAGACTTTACCATACCAATCCAATGCAATGTAATGATCTTGGGAGCTATTAGAGAGAAACTCGTAAACGATTTTTCATTTTCCTTGGAGTTGACATTTGCGCTAGCAGTTTTCCGCTTCGTAAAAATCGGATATTTTTGAAACAGACCAGTTTGTCGATTGAAGAGGAAAAAATGGCATAAATATGGCATTTATGTTGTCATAATATTCGCACGACTTGGATATTTGTACGACATAGATATTTGTAATGCTATAACTGCATCACTAATTTGTATCATATACGTTATACCTTCGATATAAATAAATGTATTGGTTAAAGCAGAGACATTCTGATTTGTCATAAATTTGTCAATTAATAATAAAATAGTAGCCTATAAAAAATACTAAAACCATGGTGGTTATATGGAAGTCCATAGGAGATGTGCTCAAGCTAGTAACATAGACGTCACCCAGATATCTTGGAAGTGGTAAGTAATGTCGCTGACACAGTTTGGTATATACATAAAGCTAATCTGCATCGGAACCTGTACACAGATACTATAAAAGCATATCAAGAAAACAGCAATAAATCACGACCAGAGACATGGGAAATAACCACAATTTTAGTTGCAAATACTTTTATAGTATCAAAATCCACAAGGAAAACAATTCCTGTAGCTGGCTGTATACCACGTATCACAAAAAAAGAGGTTAGTCTTCGTAAGTGGGTATATTTATTTAAAAACCCTTAAAAGGGCTACATCAAAAAAAACAAACGTTTTCGGACTAAACAGTCCATCATCAGGTTTAAAATCGCTAGGTTAAAATGCCTGAGCCACCAAAAATACATGGGTAAAAACCCTTTAAATTACATATAGTTATAAAAGATTATACATCTTGTTGTTAAAAAACTGTGATGTTCAGTATTAAATTAAATATACTTCAGGTAACATACATTGCAAAAATTGAGTTCCAGAGCCGGGAGAAAACCTCTACGCACGGAGAACAGCTGTTCTCCGAAAATCGAAATCAAGAGAAGCGATAACATAAGAGGAACATGCAATATAGAAGACATAAAATGGATGGGTGACAAAACGAAAACAGGAGTGGAATGAACAGATCAGTAGAATGGCAGAGGATAGAATAGTACGAATAGCACGAGATAAGTCACCAAATCGACGAAGAAGTATTGGCAGACCAAGAAAAATATGTTGCGACAATTTAAACAATTTAGGAGGCTAATATTGAAGAAGAAACAGCTTTAAAGCCTACTTACTAGAAGGAAGAAGAAGAAGAAAAACGCTTTGTGTTGAAGTTTTCACAAGAAATTAGAAAAGTAGCAACAAACGATGTAATTAAAAATTAACTAAACGTAATATTCGTATAAACTATTTAATGTTACAATTGTTGAGCTGTGACAAAGTAGCAATCGTCGGAACAAAATTGCATCTCTATCTGCGTTTTGAGTAATACTAAACGAGTTTTCGGAATATATAAATATCATCCAGTATTTATTCTCGGTTTTTATAACTTACTCTCACGATTTTTCAGGTGCAACTGCTACCACTTCATCAATTAGAGATTCTTTTGAACTTTATAATTTTGCTCTTTGTATTCTTTATAATTGTAGGTAAAGACGTCTCTAGTATTATTTTATGAAAAAAAAAATATCCATCAGAGTATCCATATAAGTTTATATCCATCGGAGCTTACGAAAGTTTCTACAACTGAACTAAAAGTTTGTCCTAATTCAAGAATATAGATTTGTGTTTCAAGTACACACTACTTTAATATTTTCTCCTAATATACTGTCTTCTATAATTTTCTCTTATGCGTCTGTAAATAAAGGAATACTAACACTCTCACTATGCTCCTATGACCGGGGAATCAATTAAATATTGTAAAATATGCGTACCTACATTTAGCCTTGTAAAAATGACAACTTAAAACTTCGATAATTTATGTCAAAAGAATATGTCAAAAATGAGTACCGTGCGAATGTAACCTAGATCTTAACGTAAGCAATATATTGTCACAACAGATTTATTTTCAAATGCCCAAAGGTAACAATCAGAACACATTTTCGTGTAGTTCTTACTTGGAACATTTGTTAAAGAAACCCCATATTCAAAAAACAATTACAAACATAGTTTATGAGCCGCCTTCTAAATCTAAGAATATACTAAAACCATTTTACCAGTACTTCAATTCCCATGCCATTGATTCTGTCTGGGTATAAGTATATTAAAATTGTGTGAATTCAACCCGTAATATAAACTCAGCCGCATTCCTTTATCTAAGCACCCATTAAAAATGTCTATATTACCCTAATTAATTAGTCTGGCGATCGCTTATAATATACCCAAAAGGCCAGATTTCGCTCTTTTTTCATAGTTTACTGTCACAATGTCTGCGGACGTAGTGAAAAACCTACGTACCTATGTGGTTTTAAATTTTTTTAGTCCCCCATTCATTTAAACAAACTATAAGTATTGTTTTTATCTTCATCTTCCTCTATGGTTGGCATTCAGTAGCTGTACCCACCAAAATGTCACCAATCTTTCTCTCTCATATAATTGCATGTATTTAAATCAAAATACTTTTTCGGGTCTTCAAAGATTGCAGTCTAATGTCTTTTATTTATAATTTTTTTGTGAATTTTAAGTAGTAATTCATTTACGTCCTAAAGAATCTTTTGTTTTAATTTTATCAAAAACTTTTAGTAGTAGTAAAATAGTTTACTATTTTATTGAAGATATAAATTGTTTTGCATTATTTAGTACCTAGTTTTGCGTATGTAATTTTTAGATATGTTTTCTGACGATTTTAGTCCTTTATAAGTTTCAGGTTTAAACTTATTGGCGTTATCTAGTTTGCAGTTCCTAGAATTCAGTATTTCTTGTTTTTCTTTTGCCAAACCTGTTATCTCTCTATTATTCTTCTATTAGTCATATCCTTACCAACCCCAATGAAGTTTCCGATTCTAAACAATGAGCTTTGTAATGTTCCTGTGTACGATTTTCTTCTCTTTGACCACCTGAGCTGATTTTCGTTACACTCTTTACTTGAGATAAATTAAAAAATTGCTAATGTCGTTTTTTATTCTTTAATTATTTCTTTTTACTATCGTATAAATTATTATATCTCTAACTGACTTACGTGGTGCACATGAGACTCAAAGAGAGATTTCTGATCTTATCCCTTCTTTTGCGATGAACTCTTCGGTTAACATTTTTATTAATAATTATTATTACTCTTTTACTATAATATGCTTCTATGGCCTTATATTTTAAAGAAATTGCGTATATACAGTAATACAAAATAAATATAAAAGAACCAACACTGCAATAAGTGATACTGTTTAAATTCTATTGTGTTGTTATAAAACAAAACGACCTAAAAACTTATCACATCCTTCATTTGGGTTAATGACTCCACCAAGCCTCATACATATTCAGATAACACAGTATGATAATAATAACACTTTGCAAAATAGTCTAGAACAATTAACAATTTATCGTAGCTTTTACACGAACGAATATGGCTTCCATTTGAACAACCTTCGTAAACTATCAGCTCTGTAGCGCAGAATTTTGTTTCTAATTTCGTGTATGAAACAATTACGCTACAAGCTAGATATTTGATAAATCGTGTGTAAGCTACATTTATAAAATATGTACAATGCGCGCTTGGTATGCTCTTGTATGCACAGGAATGTATTTGGGAATAAAAGCAAATATTTTAATAAACGTGTAATTCCGTTACGTTCAAGCCATTCGTTATTGGGAGAAGCTCTGGGTGAAACTTAAAAAAATGTTACGGATAATTATAAGTATTTTTACGTAACAAAGGTATGAATTAAGGCAACAGCAAAACTGTCGCATTTGGGGTGAAGGTGATTCTCACGTAATTATTGAGACGCCGCGCGCATTACATCCAAAATAAACTGACCCGTGTGCAAGTTGGTGGCTGCTTTATGAGTTATTGGTCTGTATCTTTTCAAAAACGATGCCAGTTAAGACGCTAGATTACCGCTTTAAGCCATCATCAATGACTTTCCTATATCTGAATTGAATTGCCTTCCACAACTCCTAAAAAGGAGTTCTAGTTTCAACCAGATGGTGCAATAGGTCTCACAGCGAATGCCAAAATCGTTTGATTTTAGGAAACGAAAATTGGGAGCGAATAAGTTCGCTTTTTGGACTTGTGAACAGGCGCTTAAAATTGTGCAATTTTGCCGGTCAGACAGCCAAGCGGGCCAGGGAGACTTATAATAATAAAAATAATACTTTAGATCTAGTTTATAAAATAAGTTTTGATTCACATTAATAATGTGTTACCTAAGCCAATGAGCGGGTGTTGACTATAATACCGAAAGATGCAAAATACTTAAATTAGTATATTCTATTTATTTCAGAAGGATATTTATTTATTTAGTCTATCAATAGAAAAGACTAGTAACCACAGATGCTTGTTTGGTCTATATGTACATAATGTCTTCTAAAAACATGCCAAAACGTGTTTATTTGGAAGAAGTTATACATCGAGTTATGCATTACATAAATCATATTGTTACAAATACAATCCACCCCCAAATGATTCTACATATTCGACAGTAAACATAACGAAATGCAATTATCAAGATTCGAAGTTTATTTCTGAGAAAAAATTAATTCTCTTGAGTGTCAAAATTACCAAGTTCGTCTATTTAAAAGCGGAATTAATCAGCTTCCTGACATTATGTCGAAATGTGTTTACACAGCAAAATCAAGTCACCACAGATTAATCAACAGCTGAATACTTCATTTACGACATATATACATATATATATATATATATATAATATATATATATATATATATATATATATATATACAAGTGTGTGTTCATAAAAGGTTAATAAAAAAATGAAAATTCCGTCCAAACTGGAATACAAAGTAAACATTTAACTTACATGGTTTAGAAAAAAAATGATAACACAGCCTAACAAAATGAAAAAATTGAGCTTGAGAAATATCGAATTTTAAATATTTTTGATGCTCTGATTTAAAAAATGTCTTCTTTTTATACAGTAGTTTTTTTGTGCAATCGCTCGAAAAGATGTTCACAATGGCAACTGCAAATCACCAGACCGACTTACATTAAAATATGATAGATCATGTTATTAACATGTTAGACGTCTTACACTTTAAAATGGTAGGTGGTGAAGTGAAGATCATAAGGAAAATGATGATGATATAAAAATATTGTTACTAATCATAATAATAAAAGGCAAAGATAAATTATCATCTTAGAAAATACAGACAAAACATCCTTTTTAGGTTTTAAATTTTTCACCACTGGCCTTTGGTGTTTGTTAATGATACATAACAAATTCATTTCTTAGTAGATCAGCAAACTCCCTACTATTATGTAAATTACGAAGCACATAGTCAGTATTTACGCAATAAGGCTGACTTCTTAAGATCATAAGGAAAATGATGATGATATAAAAATATTGTTACTAATCATAATAATAAAAGGCAAAGATAAATTATCATCTTAGAAAATAAAGACAAAACATCCTTTTTAGGTTTTAAATTTTTCACCACTGGCCTTTGGTGTTTGTTAATGATACATAACAAATTCATTTCTTAGTAGATCAGCAAACTCCCTACTATTATGTAAATTACGAAGCACATAGTCAGTATTTACGCAATAAGGCTGACTTCTTAACTTTTAATTGAATAGGAACATTAGCCTGCAGGTCGTACAGGAAATCCTGATGTGCGCAATTTTCTTCTCGTTATTACTCACTATCACTTAAAAAAAGAATAAGAAATTAGTAACTTCTACCGAGTGTAGATGCTAGTTATTTCTATCTCTGTCCATATAAGAATGTATTATTCTGAATAGTTTGCTAACCTGACAAGTCATTTATCACCTAGGAATAAAATTATAAATCATTATATAGTCAGTGTAAATAAGGACCGTACTCGCTATTTAGTACATTATAGAGTAGAAAATTCGAAATATTACTATAAAAACTTTAATGAACGTACTAAGGGGAATCTTGATATTTACTAACAAACAAACAAAATAACGAAACTGTTTATTGAAGACGATTTTGATTTACTCCGCTTTGCTTTTATCTGTTTCGTTAAATTGTCAAGCTCCGATAGGCGAGTTCTTTTCGGTGTTTGTATTCTTTATGGCGGACACCATCGTATTATTTGTTAAAATAACTTAATTAGAACTAGTTCTATTACATAAATAGGTAAAATAAGGGAATAACATTATCTGATCATGATTAATGTATTAATTAACTATGAGAATTTAACAATTATCAAATATTTATTTCAACGTACTGGTATTATTTTTTATAACGAAATAAGTTAAATGCAAATGTATCAATTAATTAGAATATGTTTATTTCCAGTACACTGGACAATGTAGAATCTCTGGACTGATTCGACAACGTCTATTTGCACTGGGGGTGGATCGTTACATAAAACGCACATTGGTTATACTATTACTGAGCTATGAGTGTACACGCTGAAAAATTTTATCCTCCTTGAATGGAGGGCGGTGTCTACAGGACCGTATTAGTTTACTTACGTAAAGACATGCACACACGTTAATAAAACTAAATATAAAAGAAAAGTATTAATAAACAAATAATTAAAAAATATATGTGGAGGGACGAAACAGATCACATTAGCAATCTTAACAGATAAGACAAAACCAAGCCATATTTTTAAAGCGAAGTTTAGAATGTTTAGATGTTAGGATATAGAGTAAGTTAGAACAGTATGTATATGTTCGGAACTCAATTTTAATTTCGAAATGTACTTAATGTTATATACCAAAATGCGCTTGATCAACTATAATAAATCCTTCGATAAAGTTTGCCATGACACCCGACTCAAAAGATTAGCATAAAACATCCGAATTGAAAACACGGTTACTCACGTGAACGTCAGTAAACTTCATTGGCGTGAACACGAGCGATGTAACTCACGACAATTTGCGATGTGACGCTTCCACGTTTGCATTAGTTGCGGCGGTTTACGTTGTGGACAAATCTTAGTACTAATTAAGCGCTATCACAGTATTACACGAATTTGAGGTTTGAACCTTCGACAGATTGCCTGTCGTGCTATATTGTCGCGTTGTCAGAATGAAATAAAAAGAGGAAATTGAAAAAGACTTGGAAGAACATCTTTATTTCGAAAGATCTTACATAAATAAAAATGTAAAAAGTGGTGTGTTGGCGAATTTTGGATTTATAAACTATTTAAGATTTTGCACGGTATATTCATTTTACAAGATACTGCTTTCTATGTCTAAAAGAGGTACAGAAAGTCTCTTAAGACATAAATGTTCTCTAATCTTTTCCCAATAAAAGCAAGAAGAGACAGTGAACTATCCTTGGAAATATATGCACTTAAACCGCAGTCACCTTCAAGAATCAAACTGATTATTAAACAATTAAATTTTTATGTCAAAGGATCTTCATCCATTGAATATAAAAGTAAAGCAAATTTTTTTTTATATTTTTTTATAGCCTTTTTGTAACCTTTTGTAACATACGACTTGGGTAACATTTGCCCAAGAGTTACTTAATTTGTGTGCAGACTTTGTTAAAAATAATGTTAATAACATATTAGCTTTTAGAAGAGCTTTAGCAAGAACGGTTTTACCAGATGGAATGCTGTGTAATTACAGTCCGGACATGATCCCACCTCCCACCAGACTTTAAGTTGTTCCCAAAGTTATCGAAACAGGATGAAGAGAGCCTTTTGATACCTTAACTTCCACATTACTTATAGATGAATAAAAGTCGGTAGCTAATATAACAAACCTTTCCGGATATTCTCGAAAAAAGAACCTAGTCGGAGAACATGTGGGAAAATTTTATATAGAAACGATATTCCGATTACTTGATTGAAAAAGTAAAAATTGCGAAATTACTTATCCATATTTGTACAGTAGACGACAGGTGCAAGAGAAGTATGTGTATATAGCACAAACTTATAAACAACATTCTGAAATTCCTAAATGTCGTTAAACGTTAATCTTTTGCGATAAACTTATGAAAAATTACCTCTTTCCGTGACATATCGGCGAATGCCGATCCTACCGCGACTTACCTACCTCCTAATGCTTTAAGGAAAGACATAATTAATCATGTGCCAAGTGAAATCGAAACTTTCAAAATTTACTTTGTCGTCTTGTTTGTTATTTAATTGCTTCACCGTTTTTGAATTTACTGAGAAGTCTATTAGGCCCGTCAAGAATATACAAAATGAATTACAAATTTGCATATAATCGATATAATAGGTTTCATAACAATGAAGAGAGTTCTTTGTAACGCACCTTAAAGATAAAAATATTTTATTGTATAAATTATAATGTTTCTATCAAGGTAAACTCTATAGATGGATGACAAATACATAGACTATGTAGACAGTGTTACGAATCGTGAAAAATGGAACTAATTTTTGAACAGAAGCAAATATTTTACAGAGCAAATACTTGCAACTTTTATTTTCATACCGTTCAATAAAATAATACGAAATGGAAGAAGTAAATAATATCATAGATGGGAGGAAGAGAAAGACCTCAGATGAGGTAAAATGACGAGCTGATGAAACATTATGGAACGAGGTAGATGACAATAGTACTGGACAAAAAACAGTAGGCTGCAATAGGCAATAATTATAACGCAACAATTAATGCAAACCTCCAAAGTGGTAGTACTTAGTACTGAAAAGTTCAAGACAGTATATTCGCTGTACTTTTCCGACCAGCGAAACATTCGGAGGTTTGACATTTATTCAGTTACATATCTGCAAAATTTTATTTACTGATAATTATTAGTGTTATTTATTATTGCGGTTAAGGTTGGTAAAGGGTCTTGGAGGCGTGATGGGATGCCGATACCCTGATCGCAATAAAACTCCGAGAAATGCCCACTGTTTCCCAACGAATGAGTTGGGGGTTCTAGAAATAGAACTCAGCTCTACCAACAAATCCTACTCTCACGTCCTCGAAGACACAACAGTGTCGCGTATCCGCTGGATGCTTTGCGTACAATGGGTGTACGTGATGTAACCGACGAGAGATGGGTAAAAGGCGAGTTCCTGGCGCCTCAAAACTGGGACACATCGGCTAAGGGAAGAAACCCCTACAGAAAATCAAACGGAGCAATGGGCCTGCAACCCATTATCTGTATTCTTATACCGCAAAAAATCCTAATCAGCCTCGGAACAAGACGGAAAACTTAAGACGACAACAGCAACGAAAAAGGACAATGATTTTTGGTACGTGGAATGTGAGGGGTGTTAGAAGTAAGATGGAAGAAATAATACGAGAAATTGACAAAGAGAAAATAGATCTGATAGTACTAACAGAAACAAAGAAAAAAGGACAGGGTACCCAAAATATAGATAAGTATATACACATATATGGTGGAGTAAAAAAGGAAGAACATGCGAAAGGAGGAGTGTCAATACTAGTCAAAAAGAAATATAAGAAAAACATCACTAGCTGGGAAATAATCAATGAACGAATAATAAAGATAAACATAAACTTAAAATCACATCGAATCTCAGTTATTGGTACGTATGGACCCAACGAAGATGCTAGAATAGAGGAAAAAGAAAAGTACTATGAGTCTTTAGATGAAACAATATCACAAATAGGCATCACACGAGAAATTGTGATTTTGGGAGACCTTAACGCCAGAACGGGCAGCAAACAAAACAATAAAGTTACAGGACCTTTCGGTGAAAACGTCTTAAATGATAATGGTAACAGACTGATTGAAGTATGCCAACGAAATTCACTTAGAATCACTAATGGATACTACAAACATAAAGATATCCACACCTATACATGGACACAATACACCAGAAACCTTAGATCAGTAATTGACTATATGATCATTAAACAAAAAACACAGCTCAAAGTGAATGACATAAGAGTATACAGAGGAGCAGAATGTGGCAGCGATCATCATCTAGTTAAAGCGAAAATATACATACCTAGATTTAGAAATGATAAGCATCAACAAAATGGAGCAGAAAATGACGAAGAGCTTACAAATATAGATATACCACACTACAATATTAATAGCTTGGAAAATCAAAGCACACAATATTTGTACAAGAGCAGATTGGATCAAGCTCTTCCTAGAGAATACGAACGAGAAACAACGGAAAATCTCTACAGAACAATAATAAATGGAATACACAAAGCGGCACAAGAAACTTTAGGTATCACAACGAAAAAGCGAGAAGTTAGAAATTACTGGTGGAATGATCAGCTAGAAGAAATGAAAAAACATAAACAGGAAGTATACCATAAGTGGCTAAATAACAGAGAAAACGAACAAAAAAAAAGTGAATATCAGCAAGCACGTAGTAAGTTCAAAACGGATGTAATAAACGCCAAAAATCAAAAATGGGAAGATAAATGTCAGGAGCTGGACACGTACATCGGAGGACGAAAATCTAGGGAAGCCTGGAGATTTATTAAAAATGTCAGAACTAACAAAAGAGAAGAAACTATGATAAACCCCATAACAACAATGAAATGGGAAGAGCACTACAAAACACTATTAGTAGAAAAAAGACCAGAATACAGTACCACATCACAAAACATAATCGAGATAACAGGACAGCCAATAAATATAAATGAGGAACATATCAAAAAGGCAATAACCTTATTAAAAAACGGCCGCGCCCCAGGTCCGGAAGGAATACCCGCAGAACTACTAAAAAATGGTACTGACAAACTAGCAAAAATAATAACAATATTATTTAACAGATATCTAAATGGAGAACCGGTACCACAGACATGGAAAGAGGGATGGATAACATCTATACACAAGAAAGGTAGTAAACAAGACCCAAATAACTACAGAGGTATTACCGTAACTAGCACACTAAGTCGACTATACGGAAGAATACTAAAAGACCTCATATGTGAAGAGTACCATCCATACGAGTCAGAGGAACAAAGCGGCTTTAGAGCAGGTAGATCCACAATAGACAACATTTTCTGTATAACCCAAGTAATAGAAAAGAGGCTGTCAAGAGCCCAAGAGTTGCATTTGCTTATGGTAGATCTAACAAAGGCATATGACACGGTACCCATTAATAGACTATGGGAAGTACTAGAAAAAACCAGCATAAATGTATCTATCATACAGGCGCTGAAAGAACTATATAGAAACTCGACATCTAAAATTAAAATTGGAAATAGAATATCCAAAGGTTTCCTCGTCACTAAAGGACTAAGGCAAGGATGCTGTGTATCGCCAGTATTATTTAATATATATATTGATGAAGCCCTGAGGCAGTGGAAGAAGAAGTGCAATGGAATGGGACTACCGATAGGAGATACGATACTCTATACGCTACACTATGCAGATGACCAAATTGTAATTGCACAGGACAAAGAAGATCTTGAATATATGACAAGGAAACTGATAGAGGAATACAGAAAATGGGGTCTGGAGGTAAACACCAAAAAAACACAATATCTATGTGTAGGCAGAGAAGAAACAGAGAACCTGAACCTGGAACAGGAGACAATTACAAGCTGTAAGGAATATGTATATCTGGGAATAAAACTAACGAGCACAGGACGAACCGAAGAAAATATTAAAGACAGAATAGTAAAGGGAAGACAGGTGATAGGAGCCCTGAATTCGGTACTGTGGCAAAAAAATATAAGAACAGAAAATAAAAAACGAATTTACAACACAATATTAAAACCAGTGTTAACTTATGGAGCTGAAGTCTGGCAATTAACTAAGAAATACAAGGATAAATTACTAGCCACTGAGATGGATTTTTGGAGAAGGTCAGCAAGAAGATCTAGATTAGAACACATAAGAAACGACGACATTAGACAACAAATGGAAATAGAAAGAACAATCATAGATGACATTGAAAGACAACAGCTAGTATGGTACGGGCACGTAAGACGAATGGAGGAAAGAAGAATCCCCAAGAAAGTGTTAGAATGGACCCCCACAGAAAAACGAAAACGAGGAAGACCAGTAACCACATGGATGAAAGGCATCTCCAAGGCAATGTCGGAACGAAATTTGAGAGATGAACACTGCCATAATAGAAAAGAGTGGCGATTAGGAACGGAAAGGCGTAGAACGCTATAAAACCGGTTTAATATATATATTTATTATTGACGCTAGCTTGCGCACACTACTATTTATAATTGTTTATTTATAATTCTCCGATCGACAATAGTAACCAGGCCTCTACACAATGCCCAATACTCGAAAAAACATATAGATATTTATAATCACTTTGTCGATTTTCAAGCGATATATGACAGTGACATAGGAGGTTAAGGCAGGGGGACACGCTGGCGTGTCAGCTTTTTAACATAGGCTTAGAAAAAATCGTTCGAGATGTTAATTTAGACAGCAGGGGAACTATATTTAATAGATCAGTCCACAGAAACCCTAACTGACCTAGTAGCAGCAGCAGAACGAATGGTATTACATATAAATCAAAATAAAATCAAGAGTTATATTGGTCGGTGATTCGATTCTTGTTTTTGGAAGGGAAATTGCGCAACGAAATCAAAGAGTGCTTGAAAGCTGTCTACGGTGACACTGTTCCTTCAATGACAACTGTCAAAAATTGGTATAGAAAGTTTTAATCTGGTCGCACGTCGGTTTTTGATAAGCCACGCCTCGGTGTCCCGAAAATGGTAACCACGGAGGATAACGTGAAAAAAAATCCACGATTTCGTTTTGGCAGACCACCGACTGAAGGTGCGCAAGATAGCTGAGACAGTAGGTATATGTAAAGACCGCGTATGTCATATCCTGTATGATATTTTGCCAACAAGTTCAACCGTGAGACCAGTTCAAAGTAGTATTTAACTATATTTAAGCGTAATCCAAAGGAGTTTCTCCGTCGTTTCGTAACCGTCGACGAAATATGGATCTACTGGTAGACACCAGAGACCACGAAACAGTCAAACCAGTGAATGGCACCCGACAAACGTGTTCCGAAAAAGTGAAGACTGTCCTATCGTCTGGAAAGGCGATGACTACCATTTTCTAGGATTCACAAGGGGTGACCTACATCGACTACCTGGAGAAGAACAAAACGGTCACAGGGCTCTTCTAGTCCAAAATATCAGGCTGATTCGACGCCTATTTGTCGAAAAAAAGTGTTCTTCCACCATGACAATACACCGGCTCATAACTTCGCCCTCGCCATGGCCAAATTATTCGAATTGGGCTACGAACTGTTGCCACATCTACTGTATTCTCTAGATTTGACCCCATGTGTCTTCTTTTTGTTTTCAAACTTAAAAAGAGTACCGCCGGGCAGAAATTTATGTCGAACGAGGAGGTCATCGTCGCCACGAAAGCCTAATTTGCAGACCTCGAGAAAACGTATTGTTCAGTCGGGTTAAAGAAGTTGGAGCATCGAGATGTGGAAGAGTATCGAGACTATTTTGAGAAATAAATTTTAGCTTTTCAAAATTTTCGTTTTTCTTTTGTAGGCTAAGTACATATTTGACTGACCTAGTATAACACTAACAGTCGTTGTTCTCACAAATGGATCAGAGGCATGGACCGACCCTAACCAACACCAACGAATGATCTCTATCGATTTTTGAAAAAAATGTATTACACAAAATATTCGGATCGGTCTGTGAAAACGAAATATGCAGGCGTAGATATAACTTTGAACTAAAGTATATCTACAAGGTGAAAAACGTATTACCAACATATTAATCCAATCCAATCAAGCAAGAGACAGAGCAGAATGGTACAGAAAGCTTGAGAATCGAGGCCCTTTAAGGGCTGTCGCACCATGAGGATGATGCTGATGCACTATAATTACTGGAATTGCTGTTTATACTATCTATATACTGTACTTAGGAAAATCTTAAATACAGTTGTATGTCATACATAAGATGTTTGTAACGATAATATGTAAAAAATATGCCTAAACAAAGAAATAAAGGCAAGAATTTACAACACCTTACAGACGAATGAAGAGATTACGACGAATCAAGATGAAAAAATGAATATCAAATAAGCATGAATATGTAGACGACCAAAAAAGATAAAAAGGTGAATGCGGAAGACATAATTGACAGAACGAAAAAAACGTAGATATCATGACCACCTAAGGAAAATATAAATGATAACCTAAAACATACGCGAACAAGAATCAAACCGGAGAAATAATGTTAAGAACGAAAATTTTATCTGTATATCAGAAAGGAAAGGAATAAAAAACAAGAATACATCCTTATCTATACTTAATTATAACTAAAGAGAAAACAGTGGTACCATTGGCGGTATTGTATTAAACTCGCGCGAAGCTTCCTACTATTATTTTTATCATAGATTTTAATAGAATTTAAAAAAATTACATGTTGTATAACGGACTTCCCTCGTCGCGTATATGGACTCTTCCAACTGCTTACTGTGAGCGCGAACCACGAGCCGTTATTTCGAGTTTCGTGACGCTACTTTCGTGACGCTCGCTTCAGCATTTTACGATAGAGAAAAAGTATACGCCAGTATAGAAGCTTCGTTTCAATAATATTTCGTAGCCTGTCTGCTCCATATAATTAGCGTACTTATTTTAAATGAGACGCACAGAAGAATTAACGTTAAACGTCCAATAATATGGACTGTACTTTGATCAGTAAGTAAAATACAATCCATGTATATAAATTTCTAGTTGATGTGATAATCCCGCTATTTGCATATAATTGTATTTCATGTTTTCTATATGTTAAGGAAAAATTAAACAAAACAAATAGACACATGGGTTTAAAAGTGTTTCTTTCATCTTTTATCCCTATACTTTTATCTACTATGTTATTCGTCAGAAATTGAAAATAATTCATTATATTTCTTTGAACTAACAACTGGCCTGTTTTATTCTAGGAAAGAAGCATTCTTACATTTTGCGATGTAGAAGTCTAATATCCTGCTGAGCTTATTTGTGTTCTTAGTATTTTAGCATGACATACTCGTTTTCGAGGTTTAAGGTGTTTTTAATTTGTCAAGACGACAGATGGCGATTTATGAGGGTCATTATAAGCTAATCGGTGCTTTGCCATTTATTTTTATCAGCATTTGAATATACTATTTTTGTGGTAGTTCTTTTGAAATTTTCTGGTAGATATTTTTATAGACAATTTTTATTATTTCATTAATCACGAAAAATGTTTCTGGTACGATACAGTGTGAAAAGATTTTTAAAATTTCTAAGAACGTTGCACTGTATGGAAAAGATACTTGAACAAGAATATATGTTATGAATATATATGACTGATCAAATTCTGACTTTTTGTGGGTTCACGTAATTAATTGTAGATAATGTGTCCTCCTAGTAACCAATTAATATAGTTATGACCTTATTGCTGACTTCGTCTATCAGTATTGTTAACCAGGACCTGCTGCACTTTGTTGATGAAGCGAGTCTTCTAATTCCAGTCCTTTTATGCGTCAATCTCTTGTTCCTTTTCCCTTTTCTTGTTCTACGGATCTCTTCTAAGCTCCTCCTAGCTCTCTTTGTGTTCGCCCTTGTCCAACTTTACGTAACCCAAAATTCTACCCTGCAGAAACCGATTTAGTTGGCGATAATATGCTCTTCTTTGCGCTCTAGATATCGATTACACTTTTATAGTTCCAAATTGATATTGAATTAAAAAATCGAATAAAAAACTGATCAGAAAAGTGAACAGAAAGAGCAATTATAGAATAAATATATCTTTTAAAAATAATTTTTTAAATAAAGTTTTTTTATGATCTGCGTATTTCGAGAATGGTAAAAAAGGCAGAAAAAGTGAGTACCTGCCCCATACAGAGCAATAGAGAAAATATTGCAGGAAAAAGGGTTAAAGGAAAAAATTCCTCATGGCTTAACATGTAACACACTAGACAGGTAAGGGTCAGCATTTACTACTAGGAACCGAACTGTACAATATATCATTTTACCGTAATAACGATAAACATGTAGTAATGGTAAGGACATCTAATGAAATATTAACAAGTGTTTCTTTCTGTAAAGGACTTTTCGTATAAATTTGAAATACATATTTCTTTGATAATTAGATAACTAGTTTAATTTCTGTATAATATAAATAATTCCCATATTTAGTCTTCCTTATATAAATCGCCTACTACGAACATCCAAACGCTCGAAAAGAATCTACTGAATTTAGTGATTCCGTACACATGTCAGTGAAGATGGACACTGCGTACTCACATCTATCTATTTTATTCATCACGCACAGTCTTATTCAAGATTAACTTTTGTTCGCTACTGATAAAAATAGTCACGATTTCTGCGAGATATAATCTCGACTGATCAAAGTAAGAGATTGGAAAATTCATGGATTACGGGAGAACATCCCTGAGTAGAGACAACAGTAGAATTGTATACTTAACACACAAGAAACTTGTAATGCTTTTTTTGGTTGCAGTGTAGTTTTATCAGAATACAGGCAAAAAATATTTGCTATATCGGTAGAAGCTTTAAAAAACTTAGCAGGACCATTAGTCTTTATTTCTTTGTTCTAAAAATGGTGCATAAAATGTATTAAAACATTAACTCTACATACTCACTTAAAAATGGCCTAGTTATGATATGTATGATAAATGCAAACGTAGAACATAAAAAAGGTTAGGAGAACCAATTATTATAGAAGTACTACTAAAATGTCAATAAATATAGTGTGGAACTAATGTTTTAAAACATAAATGGTAATTATTTGTAGTTACAAATATAATAATACAATGCAATACACATATAATAATAATTAATGGAAGATCTATTAACAACATAAGATATGCAGATGACACCGTGATTATGGCAAGCTCTGCTGAACAACTCCAATTACTACTAAACAAAACAAACAGTTTCTGTGAAAAATATGAGCTAAACATGAATATAAAAAAGACCAAATATATGATAATAACAAAGACAACAAATATATCAACAAACATACATTTGGGAAATTTACCGATAGAAATGATTGATAAATACAAATACCTAGGAACCTGGATTTCAGACAATAATGATCAAACAACCGAAATAAGAGCTAGGATAGTGTTCAATTTTTTCACATGCGAAAAATCATGTCATTTTTTCGCTGTAATATTAACTATCCTAGTATCACAATTTTACAATCATTATCTTAGTCCAACCCTTGATAACCCTTCCTACTCACATTTTAGCCCACTCCATTACAAATACAGACAGTTTTAAGATAGCAAAGAAGAAAGACTCTCTCTTGATTGTCGGCTACCGCTAAGGACAGTCGTTCTCTCATCCCTGTTACCTATCGCTTGGTACAGGTATCTCTCTTGTCTTTAAGGACAGTCCACTCTCTCTCTCTCTTCGCTTATCAAGAAGAACAGCATCTCTCTTGGCTGTTTTCTATCGCTAAAGAGACGCTTTAGACTGTTAACTGCCGCTAACTAATTATCTCTTTCCCGCTTTAGTTACGCGAAAAATACCGCATATACTATTTTAAATCGTGTACAGACGCAAAGTGTGTTCTATCTTGTGATATCAGTGTAAGTACCGCGAAACACGTGTTTAGAAACCGGTGCTCGGACAGATTCCGCATAAGAAGAAAAACCGCGAGTGTGTGGAGCAGAAAAAATATTGGTAAGACTTTGTATAAACTTAATTTGCTATTGTCTGTATACCCTTTACTACATATCCTAATTTACATGAACCAGCTCTATATAATACATTCCACATACACTGAAATTATACTCATAATTTCCCACATATGTACACCCTTTTTCTACAGATCGAAATAACAAGAAATGCGTTTGTAAAATGAAAATAATTCTATGCAACAAAGATCTTAGATTAGAACTGACAGTAAGAGCACTGAGATGCTACGTGTTTTCGATACTGCAATATGGACTTGAAAGCTGGACATTGAAGCAAGAACACATAAGTAAGTTACAGTCCTTTGAAATGTGGTGTTACAGGAGAATGCTTAGAATAGCATGGACACAGAAGAAAACTAACACGGAAGTATTGCGAGAAATGGGCAAAGAATGTGAAATAATAAACACAATAAAAATAAGAAAGTTACAATATCTGGGACACGTAATGAGGGGACAGCGATATGAACTGCTAAGGCTGATAATACAGGGAAATATAAGAGGAGGAAGGAGTATAGGAAGAAGGAGAGTGCCATGGTTGATGAATTTAAGGGACTGGTTTAAATGCAGTTCTATAGAACTCTTTAGAGCAGCAGTAGATAAAGTAAATAAGTGATGATGATATCCAACCTCCGATTGGGAGACGGCACTTAAGGAAGAACAAATATAATCAGTAATGTAGATCAACAACCAAACCAATAGTCTTCCACGTAAACTTGCATTGGACAGTTTATGCATCAGAGCTCTAATGTCGAATACTTGGAGATAGAGCCTGATAAAGCCTGATGGAATTTTCATAAACAGTAAATGAATGCAAGTATAATCATAATATCTATTTTCTTGATTATGTGGTCTTTTAGGTTAAAGGTCTTTGTGTGGTTTTTTTCATTACCTCAGTTAACGGCTCACCAGCAACATTGGAAGATATATGTAAATGGGTCCTCTAACTGAAAACTTTTTATTTGATACATAAAGTAATTTTGAGTGATGATAATGTTTACTTTTAGTATTTTTTTTTCGACTCAACTCCTATTTTTGATGATTACATTTTTAACAGATCAAATATGCATACGTTTCTACCTACCGGAGAGTTTAATTAGGGTGCACTAACAAAAAAAAAGAAATAAATTCCGACTCGCTTTAATGCGCTGGATAGCTAGAGACAAATCGAGTTTCAGTTGTGGCCACAAAAAGATGTTTTCTGGCGACAAAAACCCTTTGTGAGAGTAAAAACAGCAAGTCACCGGGGCATACCCTGCGGATATAAATGCGAAAGGACAAAAGGCGTGAAAGAAATATTTAACTAACATGCGTATTTAACAGGAGATATTCAAGGACATTATTATAGTCTAGGGATTCATTTCTGCGGACGTGAGAGGCTGAAGAAATAGCTTTTCAGGAAAATCGTGTTGAAAAAGATCTATGCCAATTATTAAACTCTTTGAATTACGACACATTCATAAACTTTTTTTCTACCGCAAAATAAAATTATAGTTAAGTATTATGAACATGCAAAAACTATTTAAAAAATGCGATTTTTTAAAAATATTTTAACATATAATCGCATTTAAAATATGATCAAGCAGAAATCTTGGGAAACTAACTTTGCAAGATAATTGAGGACAGTTCTCCGCTATTTGTTAGTTGTTTGGACTATCATCGGTACTCTTCGTATTTATCTTCATTACTGACAGTCATCATCATCATCATCATCATCATCATCATCATCATCACTGGCTCGACAAACCTTTTTGGGTCTTGGTATGTTCCAGGATTCTTTTCCATTCTGATCTGTTTCGTGCTTTTTTTCTCCAGTTTTTTATTTTTAAGGTTGTTATATCATTTTCTATTTGTTCTAAGCTTCGGTCTTCCTCTTGTTATTTTTCCTACTGGCATCTGTTTGAATATTTTGTTTGGTATTTCGCCTTCTTCCATTCTTTCTACATGTCCTATCCAACGCAGCTGTTATTTTAATGAATGTTATAATATCCGGATACTGGTATATTTTGTATAGTTCAAAGTTATATCTTCTTCGCCAAATTCCGTTTTCCTTTGTGCCCTTATATATGTGTCGCAAGATTTTTCTTTCGAAGGTGGCTAACGACGTTTCCTCTCTTTTAGTGAGTGTCCAGGTTTCTGAGTCGTATGTGAGTACCGGTCTTATTAAGGTTTTGTATATTTGGCATTTTGTTTTTCTTGCGACGTTATCTGATCTTAGTTGCCTAATTAAGCCATGGTAACATTTATTGGCAATAAATATTCGCCTCTTCACTTCATCCGCAACGTTATTATCAGACGTGACTAGGAATCCCAATTCCCAAGTATATAAAGTTTTTTACCCACTCAATGTTGTATTCTCCTATTGTTATGTTTTGTGGCTGCCTATTTCTGCGTTTTTACTTACCTACATATATTTTGGTTTGTTCTGATTGATTTTAAGACCACTTTTTTGTGCAGCTCGTTCTATTTGGTTGTATGCCTCAATCATTTCTCTTCTTAATCTTGCGATTATGTCAACATCTTCTGCAAATGCTAGTATTTGCACGCTTTTATTAATGATTGTTCCTCGAGTATTCACTGTTGTGTCTCTCAGTATTTTCTCGAGTACGATGTTGAACAAGATGCATAATAGAGCGTCTCCCTGGCGTAGTCCCTTTCTCACATCTATTGTTTCCGTTATTTCATTTTGTATCCGGATTTTACTTTCTACTTTTAGAGATTCTTTTATCAGTTCTATTAGTTGTGTTGGTATATTAAATTCTCTCATTGCTTTTATTAAGAATTCTCGGTTTTTATTGTCATATGCGCTTTCAAAGTCTATGAAGAGATGATGTGTGTCGATGTTATATTCACTTGTTTTTTCGAGGATCTGTCGCAGAACAAATATCTGGTCCATTGTTGACTTCTGTCTACAGAAGCCACTTTGGTATTTGCCAACTATTTTTTCAGCGTGTGGTTAAGTCTTTCATAAATGACGTTGGACATTATTTTGTATGCTGCATTCAGCAGCGTGATTCCACGGTAGTTTCCACATTCTAACTGATTTCCTTTTTTATGTAATGGTACAATAATACCGCTATTCCACTCCGCTGGTAGCTTTGTTATCTTTGATATCTTTGTTATCAATTCATGTATTGTTTTTTGTAGTGCGTCTCCTCCTTCCTTCAGTAACTCCGATGTTATTTGTCTTTTCTTTGTTGTCTGCTTGGTATAATGGTCATCAGTGACAGTATTCTCTTGATTCATGATTAAATCTTACTCATTGCTTTCAAAGTCTTCAAAATTACCTTGTCGAGATTATCATCATTTACTTCTGGTGTTTTAATTTTTGACTTACTCTCCTCATTGGTAAGTAATTTCTAATTGAATGCCAATTAGGTTATTTTAGCTACTCTTTAAGTTGTGATTCGGTTTATTTTTTATTATGGATCCAGTCGAAAGTACTGCCTGTTCCTTCCGTGGCTTCCGTTGTAAAGGTGGCTTTAATTTACAACGACCTCCACAGTTCTCCTCCGACACCTTCTTAGTGTCACATCAGCAACTTATTTACCACATACGCCACTTTACTATAACATTTGAGTTACTGAGTCCTTCTTTGCAACCCCATTTCAGATGAACTGACGTATCCACAAACTTTCTTTATATTCTAGATCTCTATAGTCAAGTAATATTTCTAGAATTTTCTTTACAAACTTTTTTAAACTCCATAATCAATACATTCAACACAGTCAAACATATACAAAACCCATAATAAAAAAAGAAGCTCTGTTAGTCCCAATGTATATAGTTAAAAAGGATTCAATAAATCTGCTACTTAAGTGGATTGGGCCTATAGCAAATTCAATCTGTACTAAAATCCTTATTAAATAGTCTGACAATATTTTTATCCTTGGAATTCGAGAAGACATTAAAGTAAGGGTAAATACCCACTTATAAATATCTTGCCCACTGGATACTTACTTTGTCCCATCACTAGAAGCTACACAAGTATTCAATGTATTCAATGAAATTACAAAAAATGTAGTGAAGATCTGATAATTAATAAAGTTATAACTTTTTCAAAAAAAAACAACCCAAAATTCCGCATGCCTTAACTAGATACCGTCCCGTTTAATTTTAATGCTATAACTGTACCCATACCGCCATCAAGTAAACCTATATAATATGGTATACATAATATAAAAATGTGTTGGGTTGTGCTTGGATAGTGATGACCACTCATTCTTTTCAACTTCTTCTTATTGAAGCGGTCAAACCATCTCATCAGGTCTTTCAGCCACGAGTTCAAGTGTCTTCTAACTAATATTTTGCCCCACGCTTTACCTTCCAATATGATTTGGAGTAATTCATATTTTACACCTTTCAACACATGACCCAAATATTGTATTTTTCTCTCTTTGATTATGCTGAGTAATTCTTTTTGTTTACTCATGCGCCGAAGTATCTCACCATTGGTAACTTTTTGTATCCATGGAATTCTTAACATCCGTCTTTATATATACATTTCAAAGCCATCTATTCCTTTTTCTGTTTCAGAATCCATTGTCCAACTTTCACTGCGATATAGCAAAACGGAGAACTACTTACATAACAGAAAGCCATGATATTAAGCTAAAGTAGGTAGTAAATATTATCCGATATTAAGTTGTTTTTCCACCCATAATAAAATACATCATACAAATACAGCAACATGGTGGAGGATGGTGATGGATGAAAATTTTAAGTACTTTAAAGTTCCATTTAAAAAATGTAATGACCGTTACCTCAGTGTTTACCTTACCGTTATTTCGTGGGGTAAGCACATATAAGAGAATAAGGAGAATATTACCCATAGTTCTAATTATTATTTTAACCTCTAATTAGTTTGATGTATCCAGATTTACACAATTTGTGTAAATAGTCTGATGAGAATGTGCAAAGACACACCGGAGCTAGTTTACATAAGTTGATTTGTTGTTTTCAATTCTGTTAATACAATAATTATGAACCAATATATGTTTCTTCTTTATGTACCCTTACATATAATAACAAATTATAATGTAATTATGTTGGATCATGTTAAATTGGTGAATAACCAACTATAACTGATTATCGTTTTAATGTGATTCAAATAAATTTCTGACACAAACTTCAAATAGTTTGAATTTGTCTCATCTTTTGTTCTAAATCCTAATATTGTATAAATACCATTAAAAACAGATCTCAGATTACTGTTAGATAAAACTGATTGTAGCTGTGGTAAACCCGTAGTTCAAACAATGCACTCATTAAACAATTTTCATTTCTCTTTGAAAGGTGCAGCCAATAAATAGCCCAAGTAGACTTAAAGTGTACACACAAAAGCGTTTTTCAATTAGATTTTGTTGACCGAACTATCAAACGGGTGAACCATCAAGTCATCGTCAATATATATTCAAATTTTAATCCCCTTGAAATTCTCCCCAACCAACAATCCATCCATCGATGGTCGTCTAACAGGGTGCATTTCTGTGCACGGAATACAAAGATCAATCAAAAGCGTTTTACTCGCGAGTTACTCCATATTAAAAGCACGCACGACGATTTCCAGCTCTGAAACATAGAGATGTTTTTTTTGGAATCGAATCTATTCGTAATCGAATTATTGTATAGAACGAACAGTTTGAATAGTTCATTAGAATTAGAAATTACGAATATGCAACAATTTGTAAGTCTCTCTATTATTTCTCTCTTTTTATAATCGTCGTAACTCTTGTTATATTGCATTTTGTTAATCTCTCAGTATGCTCTTTATATATGTATTCTGTCCACGGTTCTTTTGAATTTCATTCTAAAGATACAGTTTCTCTCTGTTGTTATTTGTTATGATTTTGGTATCTTGAGCGATGTTGTATAAGGCGCAGTTTTAAAACAACGATAAGCGCTTATAGCAACCATGCGATTCAAAGAGAAAGCGTTTTACTCAAGATAATTTAAAAATAAACATTATTTCTTATTTCTTTAAAGATGTGTAAGAAGTATATTAAATACTTATACAGGATGGAATTTCAAATACGTGAATAAAAATTTAAAAATTTTTGGATCGTTACAAAGTGTTAGAAAGGTGTAAATAAGTGATATTCTTAACAAAAATCGTCATTCAATCAGACGTAATAAGTCCAAATGAGTCAAAAATGTCCAATATATTATTTTCTTCTTCGGTGTAAAATATTAACAGACCATAATAAAAATAAAAAAAATACAATTATGAAAGTAATTCGTGACATTGCGGTGTTTAGTCTTTAGTGGGTTTCTGGTTTTCGTGGTGACATATGTTTTAACTTGCAAACACTTAATACACATTAAGTATCTTCAAAATTCTAGGGACTGTATTTAATTCAGCTATTTTTTTAGCTGTTTGTATTACTTAATAATATTTACAATTTTCGACGTTTCTCTCAGACAAAAATATTTTCGTTTATTTAGTGATTCGGTAAGATTTGGGATCCACAGTCACTTTTAAACGACCCAACTCTATTCTAAAAACGGAATGTTCCCTTCATCAGACGTTTCCACATAATTTTTATCACAGTTTTGTTGTAGTGGTTAAAAATTGTTGGAGAAACATTTGTCGCGGAATGGGAGGTGTACACCGGGTGGTACATGGAAGATATCACGACATATGCTAATTTTTTCGTGGGTTACATGTCCTGTCTACAATCCCTTATGACTAATTTCAGTTTAGAAATTTAAATGAGACGTCAAACTGATATTTTCTACTTAAGGGAAGGAATAAAATGAACTGGGGTTACAATTTAATAAGAATATGTTTTATATTCTGAAATGTTTGCTTTTTCTTTGATTTTAATATATACCTGAATGTTATAGCATCCATTTTTTATATAGCCACATGTTTCATGTAGTTGGTTTATTTGTTATTTAATTGGTTTATTTTTGAATCTCCTTTCATCTCGATTTGCTTCTTTATCTATTTGGAGAAATGTTTCCTATTTAATCCGTACGAGCTGTTGTCTCCCAGTTTGCATGTCCCCCATTGTTCCTATCTTAAAACTTATTTTGTCTTCGATTTATCGTATTGTGTGACCAATTTGGTACTGAACTTACCTTAATGCTCTCAGCCTAACGTCTTACATGCTGATATCAACATTTGCCTTTATCTATCATGTCTAAGTATTCTCATTTCTGCAACACGCATTCGTCATTTTTATTTCTTTTTAACTACCAACTAATATGTATATGTAGTACTAACATTGATAACTGATAACAAGAAAATTTTGACTATGAATCTGTAATCAATAATAATTAAAATTTAGTCGATTTTAACAACAAACACAAACAAGTCTGGCTAATTGGCTCTGCCAAAGCCATTAAATAAAAAAAAACCGACCAAACAAAACTTTTACCCATATTCCCATTACTTTAAATACCGACCGTTAATACCGACTCTAACTAGATAAAACTATTAATTTTAAAATTTTTAGACCATCCAAAGTTACCATCTTAGATGTAGCAGTAATTTTATCTTCAAAAATGCATGATGTCATGAAATTGCCATATTAAAAAAAGAAGAGATATAAAGATTGTCGAATTTTTCTACGAGAGCGAGGATACTACATAAATCGAATAAACAACGATTAAATTAATTATTTTTAGAGAGAATTTTGTTATGGCCACGAGTAATTTATGAGGAAAAAATGCAGATACCTGTCAGATATTTCCTTTGTTGTAAACCGTACGACCGTTAAGACGGCCGTAAAGAATAAAATATATTTATTTTATGCCGTTTTACAAATAACTATTTTATTATTATTATGTGTGAAATTAATTTAGAATTCTTAATTAATCTCGGGACATTATATTGCTGCTTGTTATTTATTTATTAAAGCATGTTTTTGTGAATTAGGACAATTTAATGAATATTAAACAACTGAGAAATTAAAAATTACCAGGGGAATTTTAGATTACGGAAGAAACGCTGTGAGTAGAACGAGAAATATACAGTTATGTATTTATAAATCATTAAAAAACCTTTTTTGTACATTATTATGCATCGGTATCATGTTCATGCGTTCATGATTAAACAAAGAAATCTTTTATCAAACTCATCATTATTATCATCTACAGTGGTACTAAAATCCTAGTTGTGCTCCAACCTCTCTAGTCTGTTTCGTCAGTCATTGTCAACTGCCAACCGTTGCCAATTTGCGGCACCAATTTTCCTCGTGTCCTCATCTTCTCTATTGGTATTCACATCAGGCTTTGTCTATCTCTACTCATGTGTTATGAGTAGAGATGCATGATAATAGGTTTCATCTGGGAGGGTAGCTTTCATTGGAGTATTCATATTTATATTGATTGTAGATCTTTTTCCTCACGTGGCATATCAGAATTGTATCTGTAGCAGGTATTTTTCTTAAAATTTTTCGTTAACAGATGACTGGGCGATTTTTCTATCTGTAGCTGTACTGTTTGGGAACGACATTAATATATAATTTTCTTTTCCTTTATTGTGATGCCCATATTCTCTGCGGCAGTTGACTTACCAAAGATGTGCTTAGACTAATGTGTCACTGAGCATATCTTTGAGTTTGCTCCAGTGGTATATTGAAAGAAAGACATACGTTTCAAAGACTTGCAAAAAGTCATCTTGTATTTGCATTTTGTAGACCACTTCACTCATTGTTGCTTTTACAAGTCTTATTATTTTAATGGAGTTCATGTAGTACGCACATCTTAGTACACTGCCATACGTTGATTTAATATCTACAAACAGTCTTTGGTGATTTTTCTACATGTGCACTTAGACAACTTTATAACAAGATAAAGATTACCTTCAACTTGTTGATTACACTGTGTAAGAGAATTCTTTTTCTTTAGGTACCGTCTCCTCTAAGGAGGTTGGTAATCATCACAGCTATTTGCACTTTTGAGATTGCAGCTCTGAACAAGTCGATGGAACTGCAATTATACCACTTTCTCAGATTGTTGAGCCAGGAGATGCGTCTTCTTGCAATACTTCATTTTCCCTGTATTTTTCCCTGCATTATGATTTGTAACAACACATATTTATCCCCTCTTATAACGTGGCCGAGATATTGTAACTATGTTATCCTAATCATATTCATGATTTCCATTTCCGATCTGAGGACCTCAACATTTGTTATTCGGTCAACGTAATATTCTTATTTTGAGTTGTAAACTAAGGTCTCTACTGCATAATACTTTTCTCATCTTATTACAAGTTGCTCTTGCTTGTCTAATTCTCATTTTTATTTCTTCTGTATCCTCGTTATTTCCATTAATAATTGTACCAAGATATCTGTATTTTTTTACTTTTTCTTTTGGAACCGGTCTTATGTTTAAAATGTCTTGTTGTTGTGTTTTGGAAATTGTCATAAATTTTGTTTTATTACTTTTAGTTTTTTGTTTAATGAATTAATTTCTCTGTAATTTTCCAGGGCCGATCTTCTTCTTCTTCTTCTTCGTCTAGCCATTCACGTCCACATCTGAACATAAGCCTCTTCAAGTCTTCCTTTCCATTGTTTTTTATTGTACGCTACTTGTAGCCAATTTTTCCCGGCAGTCCTTTTCAGATCATCTGTCCATCTCATAGGAGGTCTGCCTCTGGGTCTTTTGTGTTGGTATGGTCTCCAGGTTAAAATTGATCTGTGCCATTTGTTTTGATCGCTCCTAGCTACATGTCCAGCGTATTCCCATTTCAGCTTTAATGCTTTTTGCACCACATCGGTGACTTTGGTTTTCTGTCTTATCCATGTGTTTGTTTTCTTGTCCTTAAGTGATATACCTAGCATTGCTCTTTCCATCGCGTGTTGAGTGACTCTAAGTATATTCATATTCTTTTTTGTGATTGTCCATGTTTGTGCCGCATAAGTTAATATCGGAATAATGCATGCATCAAAAACTTTAGATCTAAGATGTAATTGAATTTGTTGATTTCTGAGTATATAGTTCAGTTTACCGAATGCTGCCCAAGCTAACTTTCTTCTTCTTTTTATTTCTTCAGTCTGAATTTCCCTATTTAGGATTATTTTTTGTCCCAAGTATATATATTCTTCAACTTTTTCTATAACTTTATCGTTTATTATTGTCACGGTGTCTTCGGAGTGCATGACTTTTGTTTTGTTTAAATTCATTTTCAGTCCTATTTTAGAAGATTCGGTATGAAGTTCTACAAGCATGGTTTGCATTTCTTGTAGGTCAGTAGCTATCAGGATTATGTCATCTGCAAATCGTAGATTACTGAGGTAGCGGCCATTGATGTTTATTCCCTTATATTTCCAATTTAGGTTTTTAAAAACGTCCTCCAAAACTAAGGTGAACAGTTTGGGTGATAAAGTATCTCCCTGTTTGACTCCCCTGTTTAATGGTACAGGGTTCGTGTGTTCATTTTCATTTAGGTAGTATGTAGCTGTAGCTTGGTTCATAGTTTCTTTTATTAAGTTAATATATCTGCTGTCTATTCTACAATTTTGCATTGCGTTTATTACGGCCGTGTGTTCTATGGTATCGAAAGCTTTTTCGTAGTCTACAAATGCAAGGAAAACTGGAAACTTGTATTCGTTACATTTTTCTATTAATATTTTTGTGGTTAACAGGTGATCGGAAGTTGAATAGCCTTTTCTAAAACCTGCCTGTTCATATGGTTGGTATTCGTCTAATTTCCTTGTTAGTCGAGTAGTTATGACTTTGGTGAGTATTTTAAACAGGTGTGACAATAGGCTGATGGGTCTGTAGTTTTCCAATTTTCGACTATCACCTTTCTTGTGCAATAAGATTACTTTAGAGTTGTTCCAGCTCTTAGGGACTTTGCCCTGATGTAAACAACTGTCCACAAGCTGGATCCAGGGCCGATATGTCTCCCTTTTTGAAGAGTGGTAGTAAGATGCTTGATCTCCATTCTTGTGGTATTCTGTGTGATATTCTGATAATCAGATGTAATGACAAAATGTATAAACGCATACCACACAGAGGTCATTTCTCTAAAAAAAAACTAAGAGAGACTATTAAGATCTATACGATAACATAAAAGGAATTAATTGATGAGGACTGAGGATTGAACTAGAAAACAAAGACAGTGACTAGTGAAGCTGTGAGAAATGTTGTATTCAATTAAATTTTTTTTTGTATACTGCTGAAATTGCCCTAGGCCTTTATGAAGAATATATCAAATAAATGAAATATAATAAATAATAAAATCGTAAATTTTATGTTGAATAAAATTATCAAATTAGCCAATTTAAAAGTCACTAGTCTAATAAATTAAAAGAAACTGTTTAAAAAACGAATTTTTATTACTTTAATGAGACACATATTCAGAAGAATGTTAAGTGAGTTTTATGAATAAATCTGACACCCATGACTCAAAATGCCGCCAAAAATTGTTAATTCAACCAATAAAAGTAGTTCTTTACGACTATTGGTAAAAGTTGGCATTATAATTGTTTATTAATTTGCATTCATTACCTTTTAAGACAAAAAATGGCCGTTTGAGAGACTGGAGACTTTAATTAACACGCCTATAGGGTTACCTCCTTTTAAGTGGGGTCTCAAGATGTTCCCTTATAGTTAAATATCTAATCGCATATTCATCATTTAAGTTTAAATTATGAGTCAGTATATAAATTTAAGGTTAGTTTATGTGGCTTCACGCATGCTTTGATCAAGACTCACTGATGATGATCTGGCAAGACCAAAAACGTTTTGAATTATTTTTACTTAACCTTTTGGTTATTTTTATACATTTATTTTCTAAAAAAACACGTTTTTACAATTTTTTTTGATATAGTTGATGTACAATTAAGGCATGTACATGTGCGAAATTATTTAAATAATGTCAGAGTTTTAAAACTGTGTCAATAGAGCTGGTTCAAAATAATTAGGAGAGGTAATTAAATGTTAGATAGACCCATTGGTCAGAGAATAACAGAAAGATCCAGATCAAGGTTCTCTGGTAACATCAATGAAGACATGAGAAATATGAGAATACTTGCTTGGCGGACGAAGTAGATGGATAGGGACAACTGGAGAGAAATTCTTGAAGAGGCTAGGACCCACGCCGTATATATACACTCACGGTATTTATATAGTAAGTTTCGTTTATCACATAGTGAGTTTTCATTCGCGGATTTCACACACGGTTGTTTCTCGTATGAGTTTCTTTGTAAGTGATCGTTCACTATGAGAGGAGGAAAAAGCGTCTGTTCGTTACGGCAACCAAACTCAGCAAGTACGAAAAACACGTCTGTTGTCTGCGGGAACCAATAACAGAGAGGTGATAAACAATTACTATTCGTTACGGGCACCAAAATCAAAGAGAGGTGCAAAAAGCGTCTGTTTTCTACATTAAAGTAATAGACGATTTTTTATTTGCATTGTCCAAGAATGTGTCTATTGTTCGAAGGTGAGGTTGGAATCAGGAGTAGAAATTATTACACGATATATTACGATCATAATTAAGGCTTGGAGTAAGTGATGATTTTAATAAGAAGTTGGTAATTCAGGTTTTGATAAGCGAAAAATATACTTAGTATTGTTTTTAGCTTGGGAAAAATTGAACAGTTGATATAGAGCCAACCACTGTGAAGTTTCACTTTGTGATAGAAATGGGAATTAATAAGTAAACTGTAATTTTAAAATGATAAATTATGTGTATATAATTTCGCATCGGCATCGGCAAATGGATTTTTTCCTTGTAATAAAATAGGTTTTCTTCTTCTTCTTCTTCTCAGTAAGTTGCCATTTCATCGTTTTCGTGGTCTTCCTACTGATCATCTTCCTATTGGGAAACCGTCTCTTGCCGTGTTTACTACTCTATTTGTTGTCATTCGGCTTATATGATCGTTCCATTCTACTCTTCTATTTCAGAAGTGTTTTCATCTCTGCTGTTTCTAACATCCTTTTTGTCCTCTCTGTGTCAGGTCTTGTTTCTGCCGCGTATGTCATTATTGGTCTGATGACTGTTTTGTAAATTCTGCCTTTCGTTTCTTCCCCGATATTTTTATTTCTCCATATTGTTTCGTTTAGGCAGCCTGCGGCTCTGTTTGCTCTATTCACTTGATCTTTTACTTCAGTGTCGAGCTTTCCGTAGCTAGATAATGTGATGTCTAGTTATTTAAACTCCATCACTTGTATTCTATTATCTGACCTTCCAGCTCCAACTTACATCTTAGTAAATTTGCTGTTGTAACCATGCATTTTGTCTTTGTTGGGGGAAATTAACATGTTAAATTTTTTGGCAGTTATATTAAATTGATGCAGCATACGTTGTAAATCATCTTCCCGTTTTTCTCCCATTTGGTATCCTTTTTTGTTCTTACTTTTTTTATTATTTCATCCATAATCAGGTTGAACAATAGAGGACTCAGAGAATCTCCCTGTTTTATCCCATTTCCAGCTTCAATAGGGTCGGTTAGTTCTTCTTCTACTTTTACTTTTATTGTGTTGTTTTGGTAGATATTTTCGATCGTTTTGATTATTCCTAGGGATATCTCTCTTGCATACAGTAAGTGGATAACGTCTTTTAATTTGACCCGGTCAAACTTTGGCCTTTCTAAGGTCCACGAAACATAGACATGCCAAAATATATTAAGTTTTGTTTGTGAAAACTTTTCTCTTTCTTTTAAGATGATCATTTTATCGATTGATATCTTGTAACTTTCAACCAAGATTATCTGTCATGTATCCTTTTCCTTGTCTGTTTAAATTATCGTATAAGTCGTCGTGTAATATTTATTATATTACATGCATCATGCAGCAGTTTCTTTAATACTTGTGTACTATCTAAGCTAAATCTCTCATATATTCTCAGTCTGGAAAAAAATCAATTTTTATTATGAAATATAGAAATTGCACGAAATAAAAATGAGTGAAAATTGACGTCAAATTTAATATCCACTTTGATTGATGTTTTATGTATGTGTTCAAAAATAATTTGGAACTAAATAAATCTTAATATTTCCATTCAACTGAAACTCGCAGTAATTCCATACCAATTTCAATTGAAGGTTATTGGAAATCAGTCAACCGTAAGCCATTACATTTTTATTACACCTCGTTTTACAAGTAAACCGATCCATATTATTAGTAGCCATAAAGTCAATCATTTTCTGTAATTCTTCTCTATTAGGTAACATTATAATAGGCTCGTATCATGCAAATATGATATATCTCGAGTTTCCTATAAAACAATGAACTAATTTGCTTCGACTTAATCATATATCTTCTAAAAGCTTCTATTAGAGTCAGTTATTATCGAAAAAGCATCAAATTATCGAATCAAATCTTTGTCGATGTTTGTGAATGCGTCAAAATCGATTCCGATGATGATTATATCAAAAATATCCGTTGGAAAGCTATCAATTTCGTAGAATTTGGCGTAATTAAATTAACATAACTGTTCTGTGTACGTGACCAGTAGCGGAACAGGTAGAATTTTGGGGTTAGAAATGATATTGTTATAGGACAAGTTTCGATTTAATGATTTCTTTAAAGTATTGTTATTTTAGTATACTATCACTATCTCACTTTCTGAGCAATGTAACGATCGGATACTACATTTCCTATTTCTTTACGAAAATTTTTAATATTCGCATTAAAACACAAATGTCCCAACACTTTCTTCTTATGCAGGTTAGCGGTTATGGTGGCAAACGTTTGTCTATCTTCAGCTGCTCTTAAGAGTTCCTCAAATCCAAGTCCTGTCCAGTTTCTGATATTATGTAACCAGGACAATTTTTTTCTTCCAATTCCTTGCTTTCCTTCTATATTGCATTTTATTATCAACTGAGGGATGTAGTATTTCTCGTTGCGCAACAAATGCCCTAAATAACTGGTTTTTCTTCTTTTGACTGTTCTCAATAGTTCTTTTTCTACATTGAGTCTAGCTAGTACTTCTTCGTTTGTTTTTCGTGCTGTCCAAGGAATTTTTAACATTCTACGGTACACCCACATTTCAAATGCCTCGATTCTATTCAGGCTCTTTATTTTTAAAGTCCACGTTTCGACTCCGTAGAGAAGAACAGACCAGATAAAGTTTTATCTGGTCTGCCCCAACACTAAAATGTATTAATATAATATCAAAAAAAGGAAATGGTTATAATAACTAATATCCCTGTCTCATAGCTTATGGCCAGATAGCTGGAGTATGGGGTCATTAAATACAATACAATCTAAAAGTTTATTTAAAAAGTTAAAAAATATTCCAGAAATTTTAACACAAGAACTTCGCCAGGACAAAAAAAAACAAAGGTGTGTGGTTGTGACAAGTATTTAAATGAAATACAAATTGCCAATAAAAATGAGGTTGGGCATATTATGTAATTCAGATAACAATTTTTTAATTTAATAAAGTAAAGTTTGGGTGATTTTCTGGCTACGATCTAAAGGTGTTAAGTCGAAGGAACGCTGGCGCCCCTAACATTACTTAAGGTCTAAGTAGCATCTAGAATGCTAAATAATGACACATTTTTAACACTTTTTTGTTTTCTTATCTATTAGATATGACAATTAAACTTTTTTTTATATTATTATACAACTTTTAAAGATTACAATTTTTTTTTATTTCTTTCTCATTGTTCCCGTACCTATTTAAGGATGGCGCCAACAATTTTTCGTCCAAAAATTACTGCTCCATGGCGGACAGTTGTAATCTTTGGAACAGCAAATCTGAAATATTAAATTCGAGAAGGGTTTTAATAAAAAAGTGTCGTGATAGTTACAAAAATTGTATTACTTCTTTTTGTCAAATTGTAGTAAACTATCCGAGCAAAAATCAAAACAAACAAAATGCATGAACGTTTATTAAAATTAACCGACTAAATCCGGAGATTAACTATCGGCCACTTTCAAAAAGGTAGTTTTTAATTTATTTGGTCAACTGTCATGCAAAAACACTTCTTTTTTTTAAAACTTTTCTAGAATTTTATGCTTCAGATTTGTCTTTCCAGAGATTAACTGTCCGCCATAAAATACACGAACAATGGAAAAAAACAGAAAAAATTTTTTTGTAATCTTTAAAAGTTGTGTAATAATATAAAAGAAGTTTAATTGTCACATATAATCACAAAGATTCAAAAAAAATTGTTAAAAATCTGCCATTTTTTAGCATTCAGTAACATGCCCACGGAACTACGGCCGCTACGTCAATTTAATGAAAACTATACGAAAAATCTATTATATAAAGGTTATTAAATAAAAGTTCATGAATATGGAAAAATCTGGAGGGTATTTCGCGATTCCTCTGGAGTTGCTGAAATTGGACCCCAGACACACTAAAAATAAAGAGTAAAAGAAAAAACGGGGATGGATTGTAGAAAAATTAGATGAACTTTTTGTTTGGTTACTAAAATAGGTAATTTTTTACTTATTTTTTATATGAACGTACGAAATTCTGTTATAAAATTTTGTGATGAGAACTTCCCATTTGATACACCAATGGCACTTTTTGCCATTCGTTGACGATATCCGTCGAATTTGATGAAACCATAATTTCATATAATTACGACCCATGCCACAATTTGTGCAATATTATGATGCAGTTTATGTTTCGATTCTACCCTATTATTACAATAAAGTGTCTATATATAGGTATGAGTATCTAATTTAGCTAATATGTGGCTCCGGCCACATGCCTAATTGCATTACCTGAATTTATTTACCAAAGGGATAGACCTGAAATTAAATGCAATCTCAAATAACCTTTACCTGATTTCGATTAATAATCCATTAATGGAACCGATTTGGAATTTGTTAATAACTTTTTAAAAATGGTTTAGGATAGGTACTTGAAAAACTGTATCACATACCTATTATTAAAGCATGGTTTCGATGCTATTAAAATGTTAATTTAGTTCTTGCGGTTGCATGATTAGTCGAATTAGGAAATTCGTTAAAAAATTATTTACTAGTTAAGGTCAGTTCAAATTAAAAAACATACCATCATAAATTTAATAAAGCTTTTCATTTGTATAGAAAGTAGAAAACCAGGTTATTATAGCTCACTGTTTTTTAAGTTTTGTTATTATTTCTTATTGCTGCTTCGTTTGTAAGTTTGGTAAGCATAATGTGCATAAAGTTCGCGGCCAAGATAACAATATCCATAAGATACGAAAGAGAGTTAAGGGACAAGAATCAACTTATGTAGTAACCTACAGAAGACAAAAGTACATCACAAAATTGACTAATTTCATAGGCACATAATCATATTATAATTTACAATATAAATAATAACGGCGCATTACATAAATTTCAGAAAAGGAACATTTACTTAATTTTATGATATTATGTGAAAATATTATACATTCAGGAGGGCTAACACTACAAAAATTATTAGAAATCAAGACAAATTGGAACTGGCAAAATAATGATAAAAAAATCGACTTACTGTATTACTGATATCTACATACTTTGTTATAAAAGTCAGTGTCTTTTATTAAGATAGCAATTTTTAGGAACTAAAACTTTTTTACAACTATGAGTAAAGTGATTTGCAGAGTGCAAATACAAGGCGATATGTCACAAGCGTTTGAAACATATGCAGGGTTACGGCAGGGAGACGCGCTGGCGTGCCTTCTCTTTAATATAGCGTTAGAAAAGACTATAAGAGATGCCGAGTTACACAATAGGGGAACAATCTTTAATAAATCAACGCAGATTATGGCGTACGCTGACGATTTGGATTTGATTGCACGTACTACACGAGGACTTAAAGAGATGACTTCCACCTTCTTGACAGCCGCACAAAATATGGGCCTTAAAATAAACGAGGAAAAAACCAAAATGCTAGCATCTATTCCAAATAACAGAGATAGAGCTAGAAACGCCGAACAAAACTTCAGTATAGACCAATATAATTTTGAAGTAGTAAATAAGTTTACATATTTGGGTTCTCTCATAACAAACGATAATGACACATCTGAAGAAGTTAAACGGAGGGTACTGCTAGCAAACAAATGTTATTTTGGACTAAGCAAGCAGCTAAAAAACAGAAACTTAAGCCAGAAAACCAAACTAATAATATATCGAACACTCATCCTACCAGTGCTGACATATGGGTCAGAAACATGGACCATCTCCAAAACAGACGCAAATCTTCTGCTCGTCTTCGAAAGAAAGATACTAAGAAGAATAATGGGCGCATTCTGTGAGAATGGTATTTGGAGAAGGCGATATAATTTCGAATTGTACGAGAAATATAAAAAAATAGTAAATGGTAGAGATGTAATATCCTTCATAAAAATAGGCAGGCTTAGATGGGCTGGACATGTGTCAAGAGCAAATGAGAATTACCCACCCAGACGAACTCTATTATCGGTCCCAGTGGGAAATAGGAGTAGAGGCAGACCACGACTGAGATGGAGGGACGGTGTGGACGAGGACGCAAGGAAAATCGGCGCGGCAAATTGGCAACGGTTGGCGATGAACAGAAACGACTGGCGAAATAGACTGGGGAAGGTCAAGGCTCAACTAGAGCTGTAGCACCACTGATGATGATGATGAATTTTTAGGAAATGAAGCTCATATAACTATTTTTGCTGCCAAGATTTTTTCGCATTTCTTATGACTAAGTTTTCCTGCTCTGCCAGTAGGTTTTCATTTTACTGGAATGTTTCTCTTCCCTTTCTTGGTCTCCATGCAAGTAGGGTGAGGACCTGGGAAAGTGAGAGGGATAAGGTTGTTGGTAGATTTCACTGTAACTCATGTCTCTGTCTTCGGCGGAATTCTTTTTTGGTCGTAAGGTGTTTCTCAAAATGTTTCTATCTCTTATTTTAAGTTTTCGTAATAGCTCCTTCTTTACCATATTTACAACATTCGGATGCATATAACGCATTTTTACTAATAACATTGTATTTAAAGTTCTAGTAAATTTCAATAGGCACAAATAATAAGAAATGCATAAAATATGTATCATAAAAAATACCAAATATATCATACTCTTAGATTACTGCATCACATACTAACAAAATTTCTAAAGATTATTCAGTGGCACGTAACAGACATGATTTCATTTCCGAAATAGACTTGCTACTCGTGCATCATTACCCAGTTAATTGATGTCAACCATAAGTTAAATTGATACTTCATAAAGTGGCCAGAAAACACACTGAAAATTGCATAAGTATCAAAGAATACGCCACGATAGGAAATCTGCTAGCTCATTCTGGGTTAGAAATAATTTTACTTTTCATAAAAATTTATTTTAGGTACAATAAAATTCTTTTTCTTCTTCTTGATGTGTCTAGCCGTGACGAATGTTAGCGATCATCATGGCAATCTTTATCTTATCTGCAGCATAGCGAAACAACTGCACAGATGTTGTGTTAAACCAGGTTCTAAGATTCTTTAACCAGTGTGTTTCTTCTTCCTGGACCTCGCTTTCCAAATATTTTTCCTTGCAAGATGGCTTGTAGGAGTAGATTCATTTAGCAAAATGTGTCCGAAGTATTTTAACTTTCAAGATTTGATTATGGTCAGTACATTGCGGTTCTTCTTCATTTTCTGAGGACCTTCTCATTTGTGACTCGGTCAGTCCACGAAACCTTGAGTATTCTGCGATATAGCCACATGTCCAAATCTTTCAATCCTCTGCACATATCTTCGTTCAGGGTTGAAGGCTCAACACCATAAAAAAGGACAGAGAAAACATGACATTGCAGCATTCTTAATTTTATACCAAGAGAAATGTTGTGCCTCTTGAAGAAGGCTCCCATCCGGTTGAAGGTGGATCTAGCTTTTCCGATGCGTGCTCTTATCTCCTGGTGGTTGGTCGATTCTTCATTTATTATGGTGCCGAGGTAGTAGCAGTGCGTCATTTTTTCTACCGGTGTTGGGTTGACTTAGAGTTAATATTCTATTATCTTTTTCTTGTTAATTATCATGAGTTTGATTTTCTTTACGTTTACATAGTAAACCATAGTCTCGAGTTCATACTGTTGACTGTAATACGTGATTTTGTTCACATCCCGTTTAGAAGAATGCCCATTTCAATTTCGTGCAAAGATTGGAAAAATACTTTTTCGGAGTAAAGATTTAAGTTTAGAGGAGAGAAAATACAGTCTTGCCTCACCCCGTTTATGATTTTCACATATTTGGTGTGTTCACCTTCAATTCTAAGATTTGCGATCTGAACTCAAAGGTGATATCTCTTTGATCTTCAAAGAGTTTCTCTAGGTATTCTATCTACGTTTTTAATTTATTCTGTTTGTCTCACAAAATCAGTTATATTTGTATAGAAATTAGTTAGATTTTCCGCCTTAGTCCACCTGTGAGTTCTTTATCTTTTCTATGTACATTGTGACAGTAGAGTTGTATCGTACGTCAATTGTAGAGTCTCAATTTCTTCGCATCTTTCCATTGCTTCTTTTTCTTTCGCTTCTCCGATTTTCCTTCTTATTGTTATATTTATCGTTTTATATATGTCTGGGTCATTTTGATTTTTCTTCTTTCGTCCATTAGTTTAATAATACCATCTGTAATTCACGATTTTTCTTGATTAATGTATAAGTGTTTATGTGTTTTAAGTGTTTATCCTTTACATTTACATTTTGAACTATTTCTGTAATCTGTTAATCGTTTGTTTTTAGTTTGATTCATCTCTAATTGCAGTCACTTGCTTATTTATCGCGGTTTAAATCGTTATTTTCGTATTAATGTCTTTTAGCACACATAGATCGAATGACTGTGATTTTCTTGTCTACGCTCTTTTAAGTTTGACCAGAACACTCCCACCAGTGGAACGTGGTCCGCCTGCTCTGCTCCAGGATAAGTCTTGACAGATGTAACGCTGTTTCAGAATCTCTTATTTACTAATATTTAATCTATTTGATTTCTAATAATACTCTTGGGCCTGTCTTGATTAGATTTCCACGTGTACAGCTTTCGAGGGGGTAATTGGAAGAATGTGTGGGTGACAACTATTTCTGAATCTTTTGTGAATTTTTCTAGCCAGTCTCCTCTTATTTCTAACTCACAAATCTATGGGCTCCGATATACTGTGTCTTATCTCCAGCTCCAAGCTTTGCATTAAAATCACCATGATGATGAAACTTCCAGTCATGGAATTTTCTAATCGATTTGATGTTAAAATTTCTACTGTCAAAGGTTAAGTCCTCGATATTGAAAAGGATCAACTTTATACTCGATACTGAAAAGCATCGGATCGAGGACTGATCCTTGGGGTAGTCCATTATTTGATTTTCTCTGTTTGCTTATGCCGCTACCGTGAATTACCTGCAAGTATCGATCAGAGAGCATGTTGTTTATTATGTTTATTAAATTCAATGTTTTTTACTTTCATACTGTATTGTAGGCAGCTGTCAGATTCTCAAAAACTACAGCCGTCATTTGTTGTTTTTTAAAATTCGCTTCTGTATGTGTAGTTACACTGAAGACCTGGTCTAAATATTAAGACTTAATATCTTACGATATTAAGTCAACTCTAATGCATAACAACAAACAAAACATTATTTATACAAATAAATTTAATAGTTTTTTAAACAAACGTGTAAGCGACATATTTAAAAATATCAAAAAGATAATTACTATTTATAACTGGGAATAAGCCACAATTAAAGATAAAAAATACGTTTATTGACGTTTCAATTTCCAATTCGGAAATCGTTCTCAAAATACAAACAGTAAATTAAACAAATTTTGTTTTTTGTTACATAGTGAAAAAATTCTTCTAATAATTTAATTTTATCTGACTCATTTATATTGACAATTCAGACATACATTATGCATTTTAAAGTAGACGACTTTAAAATGATATTGCCAATATTGTTGAGTTGCGCTCCTGGGACGACTTTACTTATAAGATAGTTCATTCGATTACATGAAATCAACTTTAACTTGAGAATATCCGTCAGAAAAAATCATAGCATGTAATTCGTCTTTAAAAAGACAAACACATGACATGATGACAGTAAAATTCTCCTGTTAGTGATTCCATAGTAAATTATGAGGGAAAAACCAGGAAAAAAACCTCATAATACTATCCCGACATTGTAAGTATTTGTTCGTGAATTTAGTTTACCTTCAACAAACATCAAAATTCTGATTTTATATGTTACGTTATTTAAAAAACATAAATGATGTATCCTCTATATGTTACTGACTTACTAATACTGGTATTTTCTTATTAATAACTTCCTCTTTCAATATTGGTAACCAGATCCTACTACATTCTGCCGAGGAATTTGCGACACAATTGGCCTCATTTAGCATAATTAGAGCCGCTTCTTTGATTTTTCTTTTTTTACCATCCGTTTCTTTTAGGACTATATTTGAATTATTCCATTGAACCCTATGTTCATTATCCCATGCGTGTTTACATATTTGAGATCTATCAAATTCTCTATTTTTAATATAAGATTGATGTTCACTTATTCTAACATTTAATGGCCTTGATGATTCACCTAAATAAAACTGATCGCATTCACAAGGTATTTTATAAATGCAATTCTTTGTCCTTTCTTGTTCATTGTTAGGTTTGGTTTTGGACAAAATAGATCTCAACGTGTTTGTTGTTTTGAATGTTGTTGAAATGTTAAATTATCAGAAAAACTTAAAAGGATAGGAAATAAATTCAACATTTCAACAACATTCAAAACAACAAACACGTTGAGATCTATTTTGTCCAAAACCAAACCTAACAATGAACAAGAAAGGACAAAGAATTGCATTTATAAAATACCTTGTGAATGCGATCAGTTTTATTTAGGTGAATCATCAAGGCCATTAAATGTTAGAATAAGTGAACATCAATCTTATATTAAAAATAGAGAATTTGATAGATCTCAAATATGTAAACACGCATGGGATAATGAACATAGGGTTCAATGGAATAATTCAAATATAGTCCTAAAAGAAACGGATGGTAAAAAAAGAAAAATCAAAGAAGCGGCTCTAATTATGCTAAATGAGGCCAATTGTGTCGCAAATTCCTCGGCAGAATGTAGTAGGATCTGGTTACCAATATTGAAAGAGGAAGTTATTAATAAGAAAATACCAGTATTAGTAAGTCAGTAACATATAGAGGATACATCATTTATGTTTTTTAAATAACGTAACATATAAAATCAGAATTTTGATGTTTGTTGAAGGTAAACTAAATTCACGAACAAATACTTACAATGTCGGGATAGTATTATGAGGTTTTTTTCCTGGTTTTTCCCTCATAATTTACTATGGAATCACTAACAGGAGAATTTTACTGTCATCATGTCATGTGTTTGTCTTTTTAAAGACGAATTACATGCTATGATTTTTTCTGACGGATATTCTCAAGTTAAAGTTGATTTCATGTAATCGAATGAACTATCTTATAAGTAAAGTCGTCCCAGGAGCGCAACTCAACAATATTGGCAATATCATTTTAAAGTCGTCTACTTTAAAATGCATAATGTATGTCTGAATTGTCAATATAAATGAGTCAGATAAAATTAAATTATTAGAAGAATTTTTTCACTATGTAACAAAAAACAAAATTTGTTTAATTTACTGTTTGTATTTTGAGAACGATTTCCGAATTGGAAATTGAAACGTCAATAAACGTATTTTTTATCTTTAATTGTGGCTTATTCCCAGTTATAAATAGTAATTAATTTACAATGCCACAAGAAAATAGCTTCAGAACAATATCAAAAAGATACTAAACACAATATGGAATTTTATTCCTTCAGAAGAATTAAATGAAGAAAATGATGTGATAAAAGACATTAAATAAAAAATACTTTTAAAGAAATTAGAAAAAAAAATATTAGGATAATAACCACGCAGTGATGACTCAAAAAATCGAGAAGTTTATTATAAAAAAGTTTCTTTAATCTATTAATTATTTATAATAAAGAATTATTTTGAGATGGAACACAAAAGCAATATATCACATTTCCTATAAATAAAATTACGTAATTGTGTTTCATTTTTACCCAAAACGTTAAAATTTATGAACAATGTAGCGTGAAATCTGATTCCTATCATAAACACTATAAACAGTCCTTACATATGTCTCCGCATAAGCATCCAAATTGGCTTGAGTCAAGTTACACTAAATTTATGTAAATTGAAGAATCTGTAAATTCTTGCCACACGGAATGTGTCTCTAACTTTGGTTGTGATATAAAGTTTCTTTTGAACGAAAAGAAATAAAGTTGTATTGAGCTATGAGGAAACTGAAGAGAGCGGAGAAATGTCATATTATAATCAATGACTGTTTTTATGACTAAATGGTTTATAAAAATGACAAATTATCCTAAGTTTTGTGATATTGGGTATTCGTTGACTGCAATTAGTTTAAGTTCTTAGACATTGATATTGTCTGGACAGGTGACTTTTCCGTTTTTCTGAGCTATTACTACACGAATAACTTCTTTGGTTATTTCTGGGCCTTTTTCTTTCATCTTATAATCTGTGGATGGAGGAGATCAAGGTCTGTCATCGTCAAAAAGTATCGGAATGTATTCTTTCTATCTCACTATATTTCTTAGTATTGTTTCTTGTCTCTTTCTGTGTCTACCTGTCATTTCTTTCATATTTTTCTGGACATTAACGGTGTCGTATCTTTCCTGAAGTTCTTCGATTTCTTGTTCTTCGATTTCTTGGTATTTTGTTGACATCCAGTTTTCTTTAGCTTCTCTGCACTGTTTTCTAATCATTTTATTGATTTGTTTGTATTCTGTTGGGTTTGTTTTATATTTTCGTTTTGATCCCTACGTCACCCTTAAGAATTAAAATATGCAACTTTTGAAGTAAATCAATATTAACAAAAACCAATGCGTTTATCTAGTAAACCGGTGGAGGAATATTTCAAATTTTCTGAAATTGGTTTTTATCTAATAAAATGGTCTGTTTTATTATATTTACCATATTATGCAACATTAAATGTAACGATGTACGGTTTGCCGATAAATTTTCGTAAGGTAATGCCAAGATAATTACCAATAAGTAGAGAATATTATGGTTAGTTGCAAATCAGTTGTGTGTATATAGTCTGAACAGAGGTAGTTACAATGTGCACCATACCGTCAAACCGCTTTCTACCTGACGAACGCTCTGTGTAAATTACATCTCCGACCAACAGACCGCCTCGAGCAGAACTATTAGGACAGGCCGAAACGATTAAGTCAATTTCGATGGAACTACAACAGCCACAAAAACCCGACAAAAACTGAATCCAATTTTATATTACCCCGATGAAAAATGTGCATCCAGATTCCTAGATTAATAATACCAAAAAATAAATTATCTCATTCAAAGAAAACAGTGAATTTTGTCAGTTCAGGACTAGGTGATATTTATTAAATTTGTTTTGGTTATGCTTATAATCGCTAAAAGGACCACCCTGTAATTTAAATTATTCTTATTTGATGTGTTTTGTTATTACTAACGACAATATTACTAGGTATTATACTCTAATATTTATTTATGACAAGCTATAAATGTTTGAAATTTGTATGCCCAAACAATGAGAGAGCCTAATGTTTCCCTACCTCCAATTCCTTATACTTGTCCATAAAGACATCAATTAGCGCTCTATGAGCACTGTCTCTTATGTATTGAATAAGGAATATCCCGAAGTCGACTCTTTATACGGACTCTAAAAATTATATGTGTGCCAACAAGGGATCAGTATATTTAGTGTTTAGTAGTGTCTCTATAGTTTTAAGTTTAAATCTCATAATACAACTTTGAACATCCTATTTTCTGCTTTACCTTAGATCTTTTAAAAAAATAATTGTAAGCCGCTAATGCTTCATAATAAAAACCGCTAGATATGATATACCTTAAACAAATATTTTTATAAATTGACCGCATTTATACTTCATATGCTGAACGGTTGGTTTAAATTTTTATTATCTTTGTGGCTGCTTAATTAAATTCTGCTAAATCTACCAATTCAGTCCGGACACTGTTTGTTTGCAAATATAGTAACTAATCTCTCAAAGAAGCGCCGAAGATTTCCCGTGAGTTGCGTCAATTTCAGTTACGTCTAGTTTAGTCCACAAACCAACTCAATGGTATCTTTCTATTTGAATATTTTTCTAGGTTTAGGCCTAATGTTAGAAATTGAATTGTGACGAACTATTTTCGCCTATTGCGGAAGAAGTTGCAACATTTGTGCCACCACCTCTGTTAGTTAAATTACGCAATATTAATTTGGTAAGTAAAATGCATTTAAATACGTAAACCAATTTTTCGAAACCAATTCAGATTTTATCTTTAATATATGCCTTCTAAGAATTGCAAGGCAAAACAGACATTGATAAAGATGTTATTAAAGACATAGGGAATCTAAAATTGCATTCCACAACATATTTCCTCAATTAAGCAAAAATCCTTAGCGAATTGGTTTCTAGTCTAAAAGGGTTCTTTAGAGCGGTTATTCACAGTATTAAAACCAAAGTAACTTAAAAAATAAGTTTTATTCCGGTATACTCTTTACGAGTACTAGAAACCAATTCGCTAAGGATCTTTGCTTAGTTGAGGAGATATGTTGAGGAGAATGCAATTTTAGATTCCCCATGTCTCTAATAACATCTTTATCAACGTCTGTTTTGCCTTGCAATTCTTAGAAGGCACAGATTAAAGCAGAAATCTGAATTGGTTTCGAAAAATTAGTTTACGGATTTATTATCAGATGTCGCTATTTGGGTCCATACGAAGCCATGCTAGAGTTGCTTTTATTAAGAGAGGAAAGATTTATTTTCACGTTAAGAGCAACTGTAAATATCAACTCTGAATTATTTTTCTCATTTTCACTTTTCACACTTTTACTTTGCTCTTCGTGTCTTGGTCAATCCACACTTATAATTACACGTTACTATATAATGCGATTAAAGATTTGACTGATGTAACAAACAAATTTCTTCTTGACTAAAGACCGGTACTCCCTCATTGCCCCGTAAAATGTGTTGGACTCCAACGTTTATCATAAGGTGTTTGACAGTACAGAAGACCAACACGTTGTTCACGGCCGTATTTATTTATTGGAAGCACTTTTTTGTCTTACTTCCCAGCCGACTTAAGTAAAGTTAATCAAAGTTAACTTAAAAGAGATTGGTACTATGCTTACTATATTAGATGCCGCCTGTAACGAAGTTATTTTGCACATAAATTTTGAAAAGATACAATACTTGACAAATCTTGTCATCATCATCAGTAGCTCGACAACCATTTCTGGGTCCTGGCTTGTTCTAGGATTTTCCGCCATTTTGTTCTGTTCCTTGCTTTGTTTTTCCAGTTGGTAATCTTAAGTGTTTTCAGATGCTTGTTCCATGTATCTAAGTTTGGGTCTTCCCTTTGACCTTCTTCCTACTGGTGTTTGCCTCATTATATGTTTGGTGTTTCAGTCTCCAACATCCGTTCAACATGACCCATCCAGCGCAGGCGTCCGATCTTTATGGATGTTATGATCTCGGGTTCATAGTATGCTGTGTATAGTTCAAAGTTGACAAATCTTGTACCAAGCGAAAATCTAAAAATCGACTGCAACGAAATAGGATTAGTTATTAAATACAAATACTTAGGTCATAAAATTCAAATGGAATATCATTCAGATATTGAATTCAGCATATTCAGCAATATGCTGAATTATTTGAAAAAAAAGATGTTCGAACAATGTGTGCTTCCAGCCATGACTTATCGCGCCGAAACACTTTCCTTAACAAGGCTAAAGCAACCAAACTCAAAGTAGACCAAAGACGAATGGGACGCTCGCTACTTGGACTGACTCTCAGAGACAAAGTTAAAACGAAGAAATAAGAAGAATGACAGACGTCATAAATGTCATTGAGCGTATAACTGGCTTAAGTGGAACTAGACGGGCCATGTTGCTAGTATGAACGACAGTGGTGGACCCACTTACTTACAGTGTGGAGACCACGAGTTGGCAGAAGAAGCGACGTAGACCACCTAGACCATGGATAGACGACGTCAAAAGAATCGCTGGGAAATGGCTGCAGGAAGCTCAAGACAGACAGAACTGAAAGAAATTAGGGGAGGCCTATTATTGTTACCTAATATTCTTGTGTTTTAACAGTTTAAACACGTTTAACCCAAGATTAAACAGTAAATTTTTTTGTTTCTTTTGCATATTAAACTTAACATATTTTTTTATTTCCACACACAGTTAATCCACTAAAGAGAGGAACACTCGAGTATATCTTCGAAGTGAACTATAAAGAAATAGCAGATGGCAAACATAAGGTGATACCTTTAATGAACATAGATCATCCAAGATGGACAGGAAGGATAATTCTTGTCAAGGAAACATGAGATCTGCCCCTTACGGAAGTTCTAATATTCACACCAATAGGAAATAGGAGTAGACGTACGCCAAAGCATAGACAGAGTGATGGTGCTGATGGGAATGCAAGAAGTGTTGAAACGCAGCAAATTGGAACAGCTGGACAAGAGCGAAATGGATTTAATCCCTGATGAACAGGGAAAGCTGAGGTTTAACGAGAACTGCAGTATAGTATTTCTAAATCAAATTAAAATCAAATACCTACCGTTGATAAAAGTCGTTTACATATAATCAACCAACTTACGTAGACGCACATCATGAATTTTTAAGCTTTATATAAAATTAAAATTGTTTACCTGGATAAATATCAAGTCTTATATTGGGCTATTTCTAGATTATCAAACATATTTGCAAGTAACAAGTTTATTAGAATAAACAATGAACAAAAATACGATGTACCTACATTTAATATTACGAATTACCCCATTTTTTGGATATCTTTTTGTATAGGTTACCGTCTCAGTATGGTGGCACGAAATATACTTTTAAATTAACTATTGATATTCTCGAACGCGACCTGACCGATTCGGAATGGTCAGTTCGGCCCTGAGTGTACGCCGAAGAAACGGTAAAAAATGACGCGTTACGCATCGATTATGTCCACCTGCATGTTTCAATTAAGTTTTTGTTTCCAAATATTTCTCCGCACGGACTTTTCGAAAAAAAAAAATCGAACTTCGAGTAAATTGGTTTGGAGGCGTAAACGAAGGGATGGTAAATTTTTTTTTCCGTGAATTTATGTGTCATTTTCAGGTGTTATCTAAAACGTTTCGTGCTTCTTATGTTTTTATGGGTTATATGAATTGTTATAAAAAAATTTAGTAGTATGCCTAGAAGGTGTCATGGGTTTCAAAATCAGCGTGTTAATTGTTATTCTTGTGAACTTTATTGTTATCAACATAAAGTCACAAGTTATTGTTATAACCTATTGTTATCAACTAAGAAAGTTGATATAACGAAACAGAAATGGCTTCTACCAAGAGTATTTTTTTGCAAAATGTTCGCAATATATACAGTGTGTCCGTAAAGTATGGAATAAATTCGATATTTTCTAAATGAAAAGCCTTTTTAAAAAAATCTAATACACGCCGATTTTTAAGTTTATTGTTCTACATTTTACAATAAAATTTCATTACATAAGATGATACACATTAAGGTGATGACATCATCGGTTTTTTTTAAATGCAACACCCTGTATTTTAGGACACTTTTAGATCGATAATTAATTAATATTCCAAAAAAGTATAATACTGGGGTCTAACGGATATAGTTAGAAAGATATGCGCTTAGAAAATTAATTTTTATTGGTTTCTAATATTAATAAATTATAAACAAATTATAATAAATAACTTGAAAGTAATTATTACATGACTTTATCTTAAATGTTCAAATTGTAGCCCTGTTGTATTGTACAAATTCTTGTAGAACCTTGTTTATGGTTTCTTGAGAAATATTGTTTATTTCTTTACGAATTCTTGTTTTAAGTCTTCAATATTTGCAGGTTCCGTTTTATAAACAACATTCTTCAAATGACCTCATATAAAATAATCCAAAGGATTGAGGTCTGGCGCCCTCGCTGGCCATTCAATATGTTCACGTCTTCCAATTCACCTGTACAGAAAAATTTCGTTTAGGTACCTTCGAACATCTACAGCATAATGCGGAGGCGCACCATCCTGTTGAAACCATAAACTTTCATCAAAACCTCCAGGATTAATTCTACTGGGGAATAAATTAACTAAAGTAGGTACGAGATACTCCCTTAAAAAATGAAGGTATGCTGGCCCGTTTAAATTACCTTCGAAAAAGTAGGGTCTGCGGCAGCCCTGTGGGGCTATCACTGGATGTGTTCCTCTGCATGTGTTGAAGGCGGAAAGAAAACAGTTATATCAGATAAGAGAAAAACACGAAAGGGAATGGTTTATTGAAAGATAGCAAAAAAATGGAACGACACGGAGGTAGTAGCACAGCATATAAAGATGCTGATCCCGAACCTAAGAGACAGGTGTGAATTTTGTGACAGTGGCAGAAATGATTAAGAGATTATTTGAAAGCAAATCAGGTTCGACTAGTGTACACAAATACATCTAAAAGACAGTCAGACCAACGCCAAAGATAAGACGGAAAGATCTTGTAAGTTATAGGGAACACGTCTGATAAAAGCGAACAAATAAAAGCATAAGTGAGAGATACTGTAGGGAAGGAATAAATTTCCATCTGGGAGTGACGTTTTTCTCAAAGCGATGAGTGTCTTCCACGCGCTATCTGGAACGGGTTTCGAGTTAAAAAAAAAGGTATAAAAAGCTCAATTTTGGGACCAAAAAGACATAGAAAAAGGAATAGTCACCTCGCTAGCAGTATGTGGATAACTGAAGGGACTCCTTTGGAAGTGTTGCTCGGCTTTAAATCGGCTCTTCTGGGAGCGCTGGATGATAGAGGAGGCTCTGTTCGGCATACACTCCGTGACCCCCGAGAGGACGTTTTAAAGTACCTCGCGAACTATTGCTGGGACTATAAAGAATTAATCATGTACTAATGTCACTGAAACGGTGTCCTGGACTAATATATCTTTTGAAGATTTCAGACCCCCTTTCTATAGAGACTACAAAAAAAGATCTGACACCTATGATTTCGTTTGCTCTTGCAACATGAAAACATCCTTATATGATAAGATACTTTCTGAAGTAAACAGAGCTAATGAAAAATTTATTTCTTATAGAGCTAATGAAACATTTTGTCAGATATTTGGGGATATATGTGGGTAAGTATTTTTATCTTTATTCGTTTATTCATCTCAACTTCATACAACTTTGTGAGGTTTAGATGTAACACTGTAATCTCTTTTATTCGTATTTTTTTATTTGCTGTATATATGCCTTTTCTCTTCATTCTCTCCCTCAATCATCATTCCTTATTTTTATTGACAATTTTCTTATATAAACATACTAATAGCGGTAAGGTCTCATATATTATTCATTTGTCTTATGCGTACCTATGTAGATTGAAATTATAATTGCTGAATTGTTTGTCTATGTTGATCTGTTGATGTATATTAATTCTAATATATTATTTAAAATCTTAAACATAATTTTTATAGATTATTAGTTCTTTAAAAGCAAGGAAGATATTTTAAGATTTTTTTCATGGTTTTTCTTAACTACGAATTTAGGGAACAGTTCTCATATCTGTTATTTTCAGGTGTTCTATTTAAAAGCTTTCCTGCTTGTTGTGTTTTTATGGGTTATGTATTACGGACCATTTCCGTACAATAGATAAAAAAATTGCGCTCGAAGAAAAAACATAAAAACTTTTACTGTTAATAAAAAGGCGAGTGTTTCGTTTTATGTCGGTTTTGTCTTGGTAAATTAGATTTTGTAGGTCTGTTTAGCTAAAGTCCTTATTTAAAACACACTCGATATGAAATTCAAAAGATATGCACCGCTTTTTTCGTTTACAGTAAGTAATAAAACTTAATAAGTTTTTCACTATTTATAGTGTTGGGTCCGTAGAGAACTACGAGTTTAAGATTTTTCTCTGTCTCTTTGTCTCTTTTTAATTTCACGTGTTTAGAAAATCATTAATTAAACAAAAAAGCCGCGGTCATAAAAGATAAAGATATTGAGTGTTAATGCTGATCATGTGTTCACTGTTATCCAACCTTTTCATTAAATACTAACGTTTTCTTTACTTTTACAACGCTTTTGTGGAAGATCTATTCGTTTCTATATGTTCTTTCCGTCTTTAAGAAACTACAGTGTGAGGAATGAGCTAGTAAAGTTTGTAAGTTGCTCTCAAATAGCCGGTTAAGTTTCTTTTATACTAATTTGTTTATTGGTGTCTGTACATCTGTAGTTGTAACCGGCGATGAAGGTGTTAATAGTAAAATCTGAACACTTCGACATTACTGAGTCTCTGCAGCCATCAAATATAACATTTAGATCTACAAGAGTTCTGATCAGAATCAATAGTTTCTACCTTATGTTGCGTTCTGCACATACGATGACCTCAATATAACAATTGGGGTCATCCTGAAGGGGGAGAGAAGATATTCAATCCAGAACTCGGTATGTATATTAAAATAAAAAAGAATTTAAAGCCAGTGGACTATATAAAGCTCTATTTAAAAAGAAGTTAAATTAAACATAAATATACATAACCACATACAATTATAACTAAAGAAGAATATATTATTATACACACTTACATATCAGTAAATAATTACCGAATCACACCAAAAGATAACCAAACAATTTATTTCAAATCCTTTATAAAAGGTATATAATAAAATACCCAAACGGGCTATCACAATTATATTACAAAACGTTTTCGGATTGTTAAATCCATCATCAGTGTAAACGAGGTATACATGCATGAGCCACCAAAATATGTGGGTCAAAACTCTTTAAATGATATAAATTTACAGCTGTTTTACATTATATATGGTTACAAATTAGGATGTTTAAGTTACCGTTAGAATTGGTAACATGGCGACGTATGACCCTACATAGAATGGTCCTGATACGAAGTGCCTTCGAGGACCTGTTGATAACAACTGAATAAAAAAAAGATAACCATTTAAGGAATAGAACAGAAATGGATCCAACAAAGTGACAACTACGATGTATTTAACAACTAAAAAACAAACCTACCATAGCCGCAAACGTACTATACATAAAAAGATAAAAGACAAATTAATAATATTACAAAAATAAAACAATCTAATTACGGATACATATGTCAACGTTATACAAACAAATTAATAATACAACAATTATTAAAACAAAACACACATGAAATAAATCGGTGTTAACAAAATACAAATATAAGAATACAGTAAATAGTAAATAAAACAAAACAAATGCAAAATGTTCAATTGACAATGTTCAATTGCGATCGCGGCACAACTGAGATAATTGTTCTAAGAAAATGAAAAAATCTATATACCAAGTAACGTACTTGATATATGCAGCAAAATAGATGAATGGTGTACTGTACCTTACCCAAAGAAATGATAGTACTACCGCTATCGCAAATTACGCCTTCAACGACGCACTGGAACCACAAAATTCATAATGCCCATTTCACGCCAACTGCATTTGACGTCTATCTCGGTCACAGGACCGATGCGGAGTTTCAGATACTTTTAACTCAAAACGCATACACAGCTGTATGGTTTGAGAGATAAAACTCGACTCTGATTTTAACTTCAAAAAACACATTTCTCTCATATGGCATATGAAATCGTCCCTTGTTATCTCGCAGATGGCCCCCTTGCAATCTTTAGCCCTTAAAATCGCTGTGCCACTTACACTGCAAATCTCAGTTTAAATATACGGGGAGAATGGAAACTATCAAAAAGTTTGTTAATACATTACAAATGTTTAGACACAGTTGCGAAACCTTATTTACAGCATTTTTCTTCAGCTTTCATGGTTTAAAAACGTAGTTTCGATAAAAATTGCAATTAAATTAAAGGATAATTTCAGTTTAGTCTGAAATAATCTTCAACAATCTTCCCAGTTTTTCGGCGGCTTCTTTTCAAGCTGGTATTCTCTCTAGCACAGTTTTCGATATTCCATCTCTATCCGTACATCTCACGTAGTTATAACACTGACATCGTCTATGTCCTGCCCACATTATTACAAAGTATATCTCATATCGCGTTCTTATTCTCAGTTATTTATGCAGTTTGTTTTAGTTTAGCCTGTTATCATTCTTAATGTTTTCATTTTCGCTACAATACGCATACTTTGGATTTTTAGTTTCTGTTTTAATTGTATATGTGATATGTTAGTACAATTCGTGTATATTCTAACGTTACTACCTGCTGTACATAACATCTACATTGACCATTTCGACTTTCTGAGTCAAGTAATAATAAGCAAACCAAATCCAATCGAGATACATTTGACGAATTTACTGAAAGAAAATCGACTGGGAATGAAAAAGTATAAGTTGGAGGAAAAACTTGATTAACATTATTATAAAAAACTACAAAGAGATTGGAAATAACCTCTAAACAAAAACAAAATACACTATAACATCAAAGATACCTCTGAGATGTCTCCTTTTTCTTCTTTTTTTACCTTCAAACACCACAATTTTGGCTTTTTTCGTCAATATTATCAAATGGGGTATATTGGGGATCCTCCTTTTTCCATAATTTCAAATATACCTACTATTGTTCAATTAAAAAGTCATCTTTGATCAGATAGCCTTGGAAACAGTTTCAGTTCCTCAACGGACATTCTCCAATGTTAGTTAAGTTTGTAAACGTCACATTTATGAGTTTCTATCATTTGTATTTGATTGCGAATTTTATGTATTAAGTGGGACAGGGGGAGAGTGTTCCGACCCCGAACGAGGTGAAGCAATAATAGATAGATAGATAAATAAGGATCAAGAGAAAATAAGAAAAAGTAGGACGTACAAGTAGAAGTTCCCTATTAGCTAATAGGATGCGTCATGTCGAGAATTAGAACTTCCTGTCCCGCCCAGTCAGTCCTGCGCGGAGTCCTACTCAGTGTAGAGTTCCCCCTCTTATAGTCACGGCCATTTACGTGATGAGAACCCATATATATTCTATGATAATCGATATTGAACCCTATATAACTACAACCAAATTGCACAAACTTACACTGCCTAACAATGTGAGCAATTGTTCAACCATAACCTATGCATTTTTAGGCGACGATAAGTCAAACAAAACCATAAACTGTACAATTGTCGGTAGAGCAACCTCGGTAACTCAATTTAATTGCGTGTGTATGGTATGAGGCTATGGTTGTTTAATCCATTCAACTGTATTTCTTATACTGTATATAACAATCGTAAAATTTCGGAGCCCATTAGTTATCATAGAAAATAAATAGTGCTACTTATATTATTTTTAATTAAAAAATATCGTTATTATAATAAGGATAGTGTAAAATATAAAATATTCGTGCATCATTTCAACCTCAAACGTGGTAGAAGTAAATAAAATTAGTTTTAGCACATTTGTGCTAAGTCAAGTTGTATTGACGATCAGATGATATTCTACATCGTACATGTTTTAAATTTAAGGACTTTTAATTGTGCCTGATCTATTAATTGCATTACATCTATTTCTTCCTTTTTTAGGTTATAAATATCTTAAAAAGTAATAGCCACCAATTTTTACCCAGTAAATATTGTGATACTTTTGTATTGTCCTGTGTTCTTCGGTATACAACCAACTTTCGAATAATATGTAGGTAATCAAAAAATAAATTTTCCTGCTTATCTATTGACTTCAAGTATATCCCTTGTATGCGTAACGATCTCATCAAACATCAATTACTCATATTACGAAATATAAACGCCATTAAACGTAAAAATGTCCCAGGGCCATAAAAACGCAAATAACTTCAACAAAGCAAATACATTATATCTTCAAATAACGTCTGCAAGAGTAAATACATTATATATTCTTGACATTCTTCCAATGTGCGCGATGCATCAATGAATAGCCTCCAGCTATCCGAAGAGTAGCTAGTCACGCATAATATTTACTTAAAAAGTTAAACTGATACAACTCGCGCTGAACCTTCTATATTTGTTGACAGAATCAATGAATATATTTTCACGGTGTACAGATATGAAAGCCGTTCTCAACGAAATCTCTGTCATTTTTTTATCATCGCAGATTTGATTTTGTTAACTTATTTACAGCTTATTTCCATATATGTATACGATAATACATTAATTATATCAAAAGTATGTGTCAACATAAATTATTTATTCCCGTTCACTTAGTCTATGGGATACCGAATGTTGACGATCGTTATCACCATTCGCACCTTCTTACCAGACATTTAAAGTAATTCCGTGGCCTTGATGACAACATTTTTCAACCATGTCATTTTCCTTTGAATCTACTTTTAAGGGAATCTAGCTAGTGTTTTAGAACTTCGGCATTAGTAAGGTGGTTTTTTAAGGACAGTTTTAGAGTGTCACAATAGCCGCGAATCTTCAAGCTTATCCGCTGTTACTTACGTTACTATCCATTATATGTTGACCTCGTGAGAAATACTGATAAAACAAAGCTTTTCAGTATCTGTGTTTATGCTTTATCGCGATATCTAAAGTGGACTTTATATCAACAATAAATTCACGAAAAGATTCATGCAGTTATTCATCAAAGTTCTTCGACATTAAATTCGTGAATATCTTAAAAGTAAAAGTTTGTATGACTTTTAATAAAATTTTACGTCGTGTCACTATTTTCAAAGGTACTTTATTCAAAGAATTCAAATTTGTTCACTTTGTTCAAAGGAATTTTATTTGTTATTGTTTGGTTGAGTGAATACTATGTCTTTTTATCTTTAGTCTTTTTTATATGATTAAGAACTTTACACCTTTACACAACTCAATTTTTTGATAAAAATTTTTCAAATAAAATAACTCAACACGTGCGTCTCACGGGACTTTAAAACCTGAGATCGGTATCAATAATAAACAAGGTACATCTTAACCTTACTTCGTGCCAAATCGATTCAATATCAATATATTCAATAGTGATAACCACAATTATGGAACTTTATCAAAAAATTAAGTAATGGTGTTAAGCGGAAGGCAATGGCCCTTTGTGTGAAAAACCATTGAAGTTGATACACGGCGAAGTTAAAACTAGCACTGAAACTCTTACTGTAGAAGAAGTACTTACATTTTTTGATTAGAAGAAATATTTTTATAATGGCAGAAAACAGTATTCCAAATCCGAAGTGCAAAAATTTCCGGAAATGGAAATAGAAACAAATATATTGTGACAGCTTGTGTCTAGAACACGAAATGGTATCAAATGAAAAACGCATAATTTATTTCGGAAGTAAATAAAATTAACAGTAGAATTAAAGGAAGAAAGAAAAGAGAAAAAGACAAAGCGACGAAGATCGTTGCTATATTGTATTCATAGATGTTGAGTGAAAGGACTTCTAATCTAAAATCGATAAGGCTATTAAATACCACAAATAACTTCAGCTAATAAAAATAAATAACGACTTTCATAATGAACGCTCACTGTGCATTTACGATGCATCTTGCATTATTATGTGATCGTACAAATGGTGTTTGTTTATTACATATTTTATTATAGAGATATAATCCAGTATTTTTAGTATTATTAACGTTAAGAATGAAACTAAACAGTAATTCTAATCACTCTTTAGTTAATAGCCATAATATATCTCCACTAGTAATAAAATTATTATATACATATTTTTCTCATGCTCTCAGATTTAGATTAAATTCTGAAGAAATCGTAACATTTCAATATTAGCAGCAAAAGTTTTCTGGGATTAATAAAAATTAGAGAAATAAAAATGCAAAACAATTTGAATTAAGTAAATTCCAATTTTTACTGAAATTTAACTTTGTTGTAAAAACCAAAGACTTGCAAGATTACTTACAGGTTAATAACCAGGACATTTAATCAAACATGAAATTATGAAATTGTTAAAAGATTAAAATGTCTTTTAGGCAGCATTTAAAAGACAATAAAAGGCTCTGAAGCTTAATATATTTTTTATGCATTTGACGAAAATTAGGCTACCGTACGTTTTAACACAAAACGAGGATAAGAGATTCATAAAAAATGTGGTACAGTGCTTACCAATCGGAAACATGGACAATGATCACCCGAGATAAAGAGTTACTACGAATCTTTAAAAGAAAAGTATTGAGGATCATATATGGCGGAGTTAGCGAACAAGGTCTGTGGAAAAGGCGATATAATTTCGAACTCTATAGACTTTTTGGTGATGCAGATATCGTAAAAAACCATCAAAATAAACCCTATAGGATGGTTGGGCCTTGTGCCACGTTATGCGGATGGATAAAAGTGATCCTTCTAAAATAACCATGCTATATAGGCCGGTTGGAAGAAGAAGATAGGCGACATAAACTCAGGTATCTGAACGATGTGCAGGACAATTTAAGGAAGATTGAAGTAAGTGGACGGAAAACACAGACCTTCAACAGGGAAGGATGGAAGAATGTTTTGGGACAGGCCAGGACTCACGAAGAGCTGTAGCGCCAACGGATGATGAACATACGTGCTGGCTTTATAAGTTTTCGAAAGGAACTGTCTAGTTGCAGGTGTATAGGTGAAGCAGGGCGCGCGGTGTTTGTTAAATCCGAGTTGTTGTTGTAAACGAGTTTTAGCTCAGGGCGTACCGTTATAAATACTTCGTTTCTCTTTCGAATTTCTTAATGAAGTTTTAGTTCAGTGTTTCTATGACACTAATAAATCTTTTTACGTAAAAAACAAAAATCGACGTTTTGAAAATTTAGAAAGTAAAAGTCCCCTTTAATCATGTTCTTCACATTTCCTAGCGTTGGCTTTTTTGGGAAGTGGAATGAATATTGATAGCAGCCAGTCTTTAGAAAGTGGTCAGTTTCATAAATGTTGTTGAATAGTTTCGTAAGAGCTGTGATTTGGTAAGCCTCTAATAGTTATAAATTTCGAAAATATATCTATACAAACTAAAATAGGACGTCAATAAAGCAGTGCTTGGATTTGTTAAAGCAGTAATTCCCAAAATGGTCTATATCAACGGGTCGCTAAAAACATCTATGAGTTATCTAAAAATTGGGGGTCTATAAAATGAAATTGAAAGTCCATGGCAAGAAATTTTAATTATCAATCATTGTCGTACAAGCAAATGCATTTGTACTTTTACTAGCATTGACGTTATGAAGACATCTAATCTGGAAGATCATCTGAGAATATGTCACCCTGATAAAACCGATAAAGGTTTGAAATATTTTCAAAAACTTAAAAAGAATCTTCGATGTTTTGTGAGCGTCCTACAATATCTTGTTGATTGTAGCAAAATCCGGAAAACCGCACCTATCGAAGAACAGGTAATTTTACCAGCCATTGAAGTAGTTTTAAAAACTTCTATATAAACCTGCATCTGATATAATTAAAACAATTTCTTTAAGTAACAACACAGTTTAAAGATGTATTGATGAAATAAGTTATGATGTTGAAAGCTTGTGTAATTATTTTCAAATAACCCATTTTTCTATACTATTGGGCAATTTCAATTTCAATTTTACCTGGTAATGAAGCATTATTATTGGCATATGATCAGTTTATGCACTGCGTCATCCAGAGACAACATTTAGTTGTTACAAATTTGAATTTAAGATTGCATGAATCTCTCCAATTTGTCATTGATACAGTAAATAATCAAATCCTAAACAATTTGCGCAGTTGTGTAAAGAAAATTGCAATAATTTCCACCAATTACTTCTTTACTATAATGTACCCACACCAGATACGAGCTACTCCAATGCATTTTGCAGGATTGATTGAAGGAAAAAGAGCCCCAAGACGAAGAAGAATATCGTGGCTTGCTAACCTGAGAGCATAGTATAGAAAGACCTTAACACAGCTATTTCGTATAGCAACCAACAAAGTCATCATAGCCAGAATGATCGCCAACATTCGGAACGGACAGGCACCCTAAGAAGAAGAACCCACACCATGTGAAACTGTTTTCTCGAGTTTCTCGATAGTAAAGAAAACAATTTAAAAAAAAATTTATTAAAGAGAAAAACAGACATTGTTTATTTAACAGATAAAAACAAAGTTGATAATTTCAGCGTGTCTTGACAGAATTAAACGGATGAAGCAAAACATTGAACGATACGAGTTTTCCCAATTCCCCAATGTGTTCCAGGTAACCTTCCAGGAAGACAAGGTTACTGCCACGAGTTAATGTCATCTATTCATAGTTTGAAACTAGATGTGAGGATATTTTGACGCTGGTAATATCGCAATTTATTTGGCGACATTGAAGAAACGGATGTTACATTACAAGCAAAATAAAGTTTAGAAACGAATATAAACAATTCTTCAAAAAGACATACCTGTTACTTATCCCTTATTATGGAATACCGCGAGAAAGTTTTTAATTGCTTTTTCTTCTTCATATTTACTAGAAAGGGGTTTCAGCGCAGTTCCCACAACAACAAAAAATAACAAACTGGACATCACTAACCGAGGATATTTAATATTAACCCTAACTAAATTAATGCCAAATGTTGATAATTTATCATTAAACCATCCCTCCCATTAAATGGATTTTTTTTGCTCGGTTCTTTTATGTAACGGTTACTATATTTTTATTTCAATTGAACTAATAAATGTGCAAAAATTAGTCACTACTGCTAGAAATTTAAATCTTTTAAAGTTAGTAGCAGGGAGTCTAAAATTGAAAATAATAATAAAGGGTCTATGACAGAAAAAAAATTTGGGTACCTCTGGTTTAAAGTGTCCCTTGTGCATCAAATACCAACATCGAGAAATTAAATAAAGCAACTACAGGACTACAGTAGGCTCTACAATAATTTGCTAAATAATTGAACTGAGATAATTGTAAAATAGTGAGGGATGGTTTTCTCCTGGAAAACTAGCAATTGAATTGTTTTCAAAATACTTCTTGTTCACAGTTCCAAAACCTATAATTATTACACCCAAGGTTTAATTTCCATTTGTAGCATTTTTCTAATTCCCCATTTATATATTTATATTCATAAGCACATTTACACCAAAACAAGATCCTTCCCTCTGATCGTGCTATATTTTATTTAAATTTTAGTTTATTCAACAAAACCCACATCCCTTTTTTATAGAAATGCGAGAAAGTGTGTTTGGTAATATGACGGAAAAAGGGGATTTCGAATAAAACATGGCAAGCAGTAAAGCGAGTGAGCTTACCCTTTTAAGACAAGTAGCTGAATATTGTGCTACCCACAGGGGATATCCCATGTTTTATGCTCTCCCAATAAAAATTCTCCAGTAGGGCAAACCTTCAAATCGTCGAATATGTGTCAATGTCAGCACAAAATATATAGGTAGATACTTGACTGAAATTATATTTTAGATTGATGAGCTACGCAAGTTGGGAGTGTTTTTTTGTTACGTAGAATACATATACATGTTTTACATCTCGTGAAAATCCTTAAGTTATAATAAAAATTTGATAAATTTTGTATGAGTTCTGTATTAAACTCGAAAAATATGAAAAAAGTTCCTGATGAAAATGACAATTTTTAACTGCTCAAACCACTCTATTGGTATAGGTCTGTATTTGGATATCTAAAAAATGAAAAAGTTATTATTATTATAAGCGCAAGAAAATTTAAGGGAAGCTATAGGGTAACGTATAATGTCATAAAAGTAAGAGAAGGTATGAGTTACGAGAGCAACATATATAAGATTTGAAGATGACAACAATACATCATACTATATAAACATCACAACAATATTTAAAACAGTCAATACACACACACAAACAACACACAGGAGAGAAAAAATTGAATCTATAAAATGCCTTGTAACGCAACAATTCTTATGTGGGAGAAATCTCAAGACCACAAGTGTTAGAATAAACGAGCATGAATTATAGGTACACCAAAAGCAGAGACTTCTATAGATCCCAGATATCCAAACATGCTTGGGACAATTAAGCACAGAGTAAAATGGAAAGATACGTCAATGATCATAACAAAGCTGACTCAAAAAGGAGAAAATCAAAGAAGCATCCCTTATTTTATTTATTGTAGCAAATCCATTACCAGAATGTGGCAGACTCTGGTTACCAATACTAAAAGAAGAAGACAGTAACAAGAATATATCAACATTAATGGATTAATGGAGGCAAACCTACTACAATGACATAATTCGCAACTTTCTACTTTAAACAAAGTATAAAAATGTGTAAATAATATACTGTTTTTGAAATTATTAATATTGTCTAGACTGTAAATTTAATAAATAATAAATATAATATAAAATGTAAATTATATTACAATTAATTATGATTTAATCTAATTTAAATACAACATTTAACGAATAATATAGTTTTCTTTTGGATTATAGTGTTGAAAGATAAAAACCATCTACAAATCTTATAAGGCTACCCAACGAGTAATCTACTAAAGAGTGTAGGAAAATTTTGATTAGAACTCATAAGTGATTGGAGCATCGATTCAAATCTGAAAGATGATTTATTAAATCTGACTTTGGTCCTGAAAAGCATTGCTGTCTCAAGAGTATTATGTAGATGGTTGTGCTGTGAGGGTGACGATCTTACCACACGAAGACTTCTGGTTAGGGTGTAAAGTCACTGGGGATATACAAATCTGTTAATACCACGGGTATGTAGTTTGCATACAATCTTTTACACTCTGTTTTACTTTGTACTTAATATATGCATATAACAAGGCAGAGACTCAATTTGATTCTGAATATTTTTATTTTAGCTGTGGTGTGACAGATTTATAAAAGACTGATTCCGAAGAGAAATTTGTATAACGGCACGATGACAGACTGAAAGACAGTTAAATTTGAAGATTAAAAAAACAGTAAGTACGTCTTTGCTTTAAATAAACCAGTCTATCTTTAAAAGTGAGCTTTTAAGAATACTGCCACACTTACTACGTAGACAATATAATGTTTCCTTATTAAAATTTTATATCCAGATGATATGGATACTGTATATGAGGTCACTTTTAAATGCCTAAAAATTAAGTTGATGTCCAAACAGCAGATGTATATTGTAAGATCAGTTAGGTCGATCAGTAAATGTTTGGTTTTAGAAAGGATACTAAGTATATCACAAAATTTATTAAGAAACTAATTGACCAAACAAACAATTAATCAAGAAGAATCAAAAGTTACATGTACTCAATTTAGCTAAAACACAATTAAAACAAAAATTAATAAAAAAATAAGCCAGCCTGGTGCATGCGAAACGTCAAAACTATTTTGTACAAAATATATGCATGAAAGGATGGTTTATTGTTCTTCTTCGCATGTTATGTATTTGGCAGCACGTTGGCGGTAGTCGGTACTCTGCAAACCATGTGTAGAGTGCCGTTTTTGGCTCTTCCCTTTCGGAACATTGTGGCCCCGTCTCTGACATTACACAAATCATTATGTTTGTTAGTCACGAATATTTTCTTCTTCAGCTTTGGCGCCCTATATCTCTCCTTGTAGTAAGATTAGTTTAGGAATACATTATTTAAGTACTTTCTCTAAGCATATGTCCAAGGTAGGAATTTTTTCTTTCCTTAACTATGTTGAGAAGTAGTTCTTGTTTGCAACCTGAGGTTCTTAAACTTGATTGAATTGTGGCATGTGCATTACATGGTACTCGTAAGAGTCACTGTAAAGTCCCATTTTAAATGCTTCAATGCGATTCAAAGATCTAACCTTTAGAGACCATGTCTCTGTGCTATAAAGTACAATGCCTTCACAATACGTAGTCTAAGGGAAATTGAAAGATTGCGAGCTAATAGGAAATTTTTTAAGTTTGTCAAATGTTGTTCTTGGGTAATTGATTCTTATTATAACTTCTACATTGTATTTTGTTGACTATGGTACCCAGATATTTACGTCGTGATATCCGCTCTGTAGTATTTCCATTGACTGTCAACATATTATTGATTACCGGCTGTTGACCTAAATGCGATCTTAGTAGTGTTGATCTTAAGCCCAAAACCTTTACCAATGGAGTCAATCCTATCTAACATATACTGCAGATCCTCTACGGTTGGCGCAACAATTGCCGTATCGTCATTATGTTTTATGTAATAATTGATTGTTTTAATGCCTCTACTTTCCCCTTCGACAGCCACTTGGACTATATTTTCCACGTATATAATAAAAAGTACTGGTGAAATAATTCATCTCTGACGTAGTCCTTTACATACATTAAAAGCGTCCGTGGATAGATCTTTAATTACTGTTTCTGTCGTATGCGAGAGTCACAGTCAAAGCCGCGCCACATCAAAAGTTAACAAATACCAATTTATTCAAAAAATAATGATTATTATGGTTATTTTTACTCCTGCTGCAATTTATATTTTTTAAAGTAAACATAAGAATACCTGAGGAATGGAGAACCAGCATTATGATCCTACTGAAGGCTAAACCGTTTAAAATCCATTTTAACACTCCTAGCAATAATAACTTAATACACCAGATGTACAGCAAGGATTCAAAGAAGTGAAATTAGAAAATAAACTGGTTCCCTCCAGTTAAGTTATCTTAATATTCTGACAACTTGGGCAGTTAAATAAAAATTTTAAACTTAGATCACAAGTGTGCGATTGGTCAATATTATTACTACCTATCTACTTATTACATACCATCAAACAAATGAAATGTTTAAGTTAGGTTTTTTTATACAGTAAATTCCCGGTATATTTGTTTACTAACCTGTCAAAGATTGTATTTTCATTTTAGCTAACATCTTTTCTATTAGGATAACCAAATTCTAAACAAGCGTTGACATCGCAACGTGATCAGTTTATTACAATAAATGCAGATTCCTTATTCTAACATTATTTACTGGTCTAGAAATTGCAATTGATTTTGTTCCAATGCAAACAGTTTAAAGATATTAATGACAAAAGAAATGCATATATTTAAACTGGTAGTAATGCAAATAAATTGTCTTTAAAAGAATGCTATAACTTTAAAAGAAGAACAAAGTGTCAACAGTCAAGTGGAAATAAAAAAATAAAGAAGACAAAAAATAAGAATATAAAAAGGCGTATTTGGAAGAAATTTCAATAGACATGTGAAATTGTATAATTTATCTATCATACTATATGTTGAAGTGATATTCTATTCACATCCAAATGCTTCTACCTGTCACAATATTTTTATCTAGTCTGGGGCTTCTTTTGTAAAAGTTTATATTAATTCCAACAGTAGGATGCCAAGTTTTGACTGTTCTTTGTTTGGTTTGGACAGATACTTGTAACTAATTAGGGCATTTGGAAACTTTCAACATCTGCTGAATGTTATGTGGTTAAGTATGATTCCATATGCGTGAGAAATACATAACTGGTAGAGAGGATCTTTTAAAATGATGCTAAGAATTTACAAGACGAAATAGTAATGAGAATGTTCATTTTAGTAATGCTTTTTATAATTGGTACCTTGGTACTTAACATAATCATAAAGATATTTTGCGCATGCAATAAATTATTTTCTCGCGGATTCCAGAGACACATGTTTTACTAAAGAAAAAGATAAGAATGAAATCTTAGCAAAATAACGACTAAAAAACAAAAACAAAGAACAAGAAAAAAACGAATTTAATAAAAATACAACTGAAATGAAAATTTCCAGTAGTGTCAACTACTGGAAATAGACTACTGGATATAGATCACAGTAAAGCGTTGCAAGTGGGACAATAATTCTACAACTTTAGAGAAAATTATTAGCACGTATTACAACTATCAGTTTTGCCCCTTTTTCCAAAATCCAAATAAGCACCAGATCAACTGGTTTAAAATGATGAACTGTTATCAATGCTAAAAACATATTTGAAGTCACTGAACATATAATAAATTATCTTTATTATTAGCTCACATTTTAATTCTAAGCGAAACCAATGGTCGCGATTGGCTGGAAAATAACAGGAAATAAAATGGAAGATAAAATCATAGACTTTCATTTTAAAAACCTGACGAGAACAAGTTATCCTTATTCGCCGGAATATAGGATATACCAGATTTCCTCATACCTGGTGTCTAACTACAACCAATCTTTGAAATGTCTCGGTGTATCCTTTCTGTTAAACATGTCGATACTTAGGGACAATACAAAATATGAACCAACTAGAACGTGCCTTACCACGTATCGCATAATATATTATTATATGGACTATTAGGAGCAGAATATGAAATCAAAAATGTATCTACCGACAGAGTTAGAAGGCTTTCTCAAAAATAGATTTATAAGAACATTGTAGTTAGTAGTCCTATCTGTTACACTGTATATAATATACACTATATAAACACATTCAACATGAGCGATACTATGAAGACTTTGTCCAAGAATTCGAAACATCCTAACGAAGTTGTCTAGGTATACGTAAATTTTCAAATCTTATTTTCGTTTATTGATATGTATGTAAAATATGAGTCAACATTAACGAATATTAGCAAGTGCAAGACACATACTTATAGTCTAAATAACTTGTTATTGTAACAGAACAAGGCTACCAATTTGGAAGTGTACAAATTAATTCCTAGACCTAGTTAGAAAAAGCTGATGATTAAATTGGTACATTTACAAAAAAAAATAAGTAAGTAAATAGCTAAATAATTAAGTTAAAGTGCTTGACACACTCATCTCCATAATGATTTAATATATATGGGGAGCATATTATGAGAAGAGAGCTTGAAGGATACGAAAGGGCATCTCAATAAACGGCCGAAAAATAAACAACCTACGCTTTCCAAACGACTCAGCCCTTCTTGCAAATAGTTAAGACGAGTTAATTGATCCTATAAGACTGATTGAAGACGAAAGTAAAATATTTGATCTGCAGTTAAACATACCAAAGACAAAGATCATAATAGAGGATAGACTACATAACAATCATTCATACATAACCACGATTGACCAGTTTAAAGTTGTAAGCTCATATTTATATCTGAGATCATTGATTATAAACACAGGGTCACTACAGGAAGAAATAAAACTTAGATGTGATCTAGCAAAAGTCGCCCTAAGAAAATTGGCCAAAATTTGGAAGAACTCCCAAATTTCATAAACTCCAAAAATGAGGTTGAGCAACTGCTTAATATTCCCAATACTGACATACGGATATGAATCTTGGACCTACGATAAGTGGAAAGAAGGAAGATAGACGCCATTGAAATGTTCTGTTGGAGAAGAGTGTTGTGAATTCCGTGGACCAACCACAGAACAAATATTTAAATTTTAAATGAGCTAAAAGTCAGCAAATTGCTATCCAGCAAAGTTCATCTCTAAAAACTAAAATACTTTGGACATGAGAGCAGACACAGAAAACATGGAAAGGCTTATTATCCAAGCAAAGTAAAGGTAGAAGGCCGAAGATCAGAGGAAGATCCCAACAAGATGGATCGATCAAATTACAGGAATATACAAGAGACCTATTCATGAGTTAAAAAAATGACCAGAGACAGATCTAGAGAGACGGGCAATACATGACATCACGATGACCACTACACTCCCTTCGGGGATCAGGATTAAAGAGAGAGAAAGCTAAATAATACGCTAGTATGAAGTTAGTGTCATTGGTCCAGCATATTTTAATGGAAATTGTTAGAGTAATTGATAAAATTAAGACTAAAATTATATAGATCAATAATTCATAGAAATATTTGTTATTTTTCAAAATTCACACAACGTATTAAATTGCTTCCAATTTTTTTTTATATAGTTTTGGAGATTGAACCAAAGACACGCAAGTTATAGTAAAAATTAAAAAAAAATTAAGTGTGGAAATTCAATTTAACCATATGCAAATGTTTATGTTTCAATTTATTTACCAGCAAATTATAGTTTTATCGATATCGAGTTTTCGATAGCATATTTTATAAAAAATTAGATTTTACAAACTGCGAGGAACTAAAAACAGCTTTCAGATAAAAAAAAATCAATTCGGGTCGTGTATATTTCAGTAAGTATATTGAAATAAATGTTGAGTCTAAATAAAATATACAAAATAATCTATAACTCCTCTACCTATAAAATATAACGACAGTTATGATATAAATCAGTAATCATTAAGGTTATGATCAGAAATGAAGCTAAGTGGAGCGAGTTAAGTTCAAATATTACCAAAAATTAGGAAATATGGAGATCTACTGATTAAAAAAATATAAATATTATTAAAAAAACGTCTTGGAAACTCGAAAATAAAAGACTTACAAAACTATAGACAAATTAATCTACTATGTCAGCTATATTAAACTTAGACCAAGCAGATAATTAAAAAGAAATTTCAGTACAATAGGATTACAATTTAGTACAATACTTAGTGTAGCAGTCATTGCGAAAAATAATTGAAAAAACGCAAGAATAACATCTTGATCTGGCATTTGTATACTACAAGTACAACAAAGCATTCCATTTCCTAGAAACATGGGCAATAATAAATATGACAAATTATTTATAGAGAAGCTGCAATTATAATTAAAGTACTTAGATTGCAGAGATCTAGAACAGAAATAGGTGAAAAGTAATGAAGGAAGCAAAAATGACGAAATAAGCTGCATGACGAAAAATTCTTCATAGAGGAATTCTTAACAGAAAGTAAAATTAGTGAGACTAAAGGAAAACTGATTTATATGATAATGCAAAAAACAAGTATTAAAGAAATTGTACTAACATTGGCTGACGATTCAGCCCTAAAAAACAATAGGGAATTATTCCGTAAATGCAATTTAAATATACTATACTATAAATATTGTACATTATAAGAATTAACAGAATAATTAGTTTTAAGTGTAAACCCATCGAAAAGAACAAAGCAAAACAAAAGTAGAATGGATAGCTGAGAAAATCCAGCTGAAAGACAACTTTGGAAAGAAAGACTGAAAACTCTTTTGAATAAACTAAGTACGGTCAAAAAGGCAGGGAGTCAAGTCTAATAGAATGATATCAATTTTAGAATTAAGCGACAAAGATATTGTACGGAATAAGAAATAAAGAGTTGGAAATAAGTGAAACTAATGTACAAATAGAGAAGTGAACAACCAATAAAATTCAATAAATGTTTTTTAAACACTTGAAGATAACTGTTTGATGACATGTGTTTATATTTTTTACATGTGTTTATAAGATATTATATTTTTCGAAGATCTAATTACTTTGAACATACTTTTGAGAACAGAAAATTTTTGAATACTAGAACTCTTGATCAATTATCAGACCTAGTGATTAGTTTTAATAAAAACTATAGAACTCTTTACTGTAGAGTCAATGGTGATTGGGACAACTGTGATAAGAAAGATTACAATACTGATGGGTAAGCAATGACTTGGTGAGTAAAAATCAACTTAAAACTGCAATATTATTATGGCTGTAACAGTACCAATGTGAATTATATTGCAAAATTGGTTTCACTTGGTAGAGGCATTAATGAACAATTTTCTGCTTCTGGGGATTTAGAATGCATGCGATTGTTAAATGGGGCACATATTATTTTCAGAAGTTTCAAAGTACATACATCCGTACGTCTTTGAACTATTATTACAGGAAAAATATCTGGATTTGGAATTTTTAATCAAAACTACCGTTAGAACAGTGTGGCTTTTCTTTGATGCATTGTAAATATAGACATTCTTATTCTTCGTAAACTTTGCACTATATCTGATTAATTTGATGTGATCTATATGAAAGTAAGATGGCTTCGTACGGGAGAGAGTTATGCAACTAATACAAAATAGTTTATTTCTTCCAGGAAATTTGAAATATTTGAAGATTCATCATGGTTTGATTTTTTACAGATCTGTGTCCCATGAGGAAATTTAATGTTCAATATACGAGGAAAAATTCGTAACAGCTTCCAAAGTTTAAAACACTCTGTGATATTTTGTCAAACAGTTAATTAAATATGACTTCATATTACCGAATGTTGTAAAGAAAGAAAAGTTATGAAGATAACTCGAGGAAAGTTATCCTCAGTACACTTTTAAGAGTACCAATAGTTCAAGAAAATTGGTCTATTTTGAGAAAAGTTAGACAACTTTTGATATTAATACGTTGTAAATAAATACCTAATATTTCAAATTCGTGTTTAATTGGATGTTTAAGAGATTACCCGCATAACACAATGGCGAAAACCCAAACAATAAAAATCGTCTAAAACATGGCAGACACTAAAACAATGATGAACGAACTTACCCTTTCAAGACAAGTGGCTCTGCATTGAGCTACCCTCAAAGGACTTCCCACATCCTGTGACGCTCCAATAAAATTGCTGGTAGGAGAGGTGAGTGCTACTAAACATATCACCAACCGTTCGAAAATTGCCATTGTCAGCAAAATAAAAAAAACACAAAAGAAATTAAAATTTGTCCGCGACACAAAATAAAAATCACAACACAATTCACAAAAATAACCTAAAAACACAGAACTTCGAAAGACAGATGAAAATAGTGTGGGTTTCGCGTAATTGGAAGTGCGGTTTTTAGAGCATCGACATACGTCCTCACTCCGTGCTGCTCTAAACCAAACTGAGTAATTTTGTGAAGACGACAGATACGATGGCTTGATGAAATCGGGCTCGCTCGGGTACTAACGGAAACGCCGCTGTTGGGGGTTAGCGAAGGGGTTACAACAAATGAAAAGGTAATTGTCCCTGATTGGGCAATGCTTTTGTCGCTTTTTTCTTGCCCTAAATAATTTTTAACGTAAATTGTACCTTTCCAAATAAGAAAAAAAGCAAAAAAAAACCATTATTTCGTTAACTTATATAACATTGAATCTGTACAGGTAAGTAGTTAAGTGTTAAAATATATTTATTAACTGTAATTTTGCTAAATATAGGAAATATTATTATATAGTTAACATGTTTAGAAAGGAAGACATTTTTAATTTATTAATTTCCAGAATTCTGCTTTGTAAATAGATATTTCCAGGTTTTATTTTATAATTAGTCAGCACTGGTACAAAATTAGTCTTGTATATTTCATTTGATATTTGATATGATATTGATGTCTGTATCTTACTTTTTTTGTCCAGTGGACGCACAGAGCTGGGTGATCATGATGATCTTACTTTTAATAGACAGCAGATTGTAGAAAAATAAATTAAAACTATTGTAAAATTTCAAAATTATTAATTCATACATTCATGGAGAAAAATATCGAATATTTTGGAATTTTTCATTTTTTTCCATAGTCACTATTATTTTAAAATTATTTTAGATTACTGATGATACTCATATTGTAGGCTGATGTATTCAATTGGTTTGAAATATTTGGACATTTATTTTGACGTTTATTCAGCGCTTTGTGACGTTCGTACATTTTATCATAAAACCTTTTTCACGCAAAGGAAAAATAAAACGAATTCGGTTATTTTTTGTTTAATTTATTAAGTTTCATTAAATATTGTTTTGATTTAATTTAAGTTTAAAACAAGTACGCTACCAATTCGACAATGCTGAAGCCCAAGCAGCACATATTGTAATTTTGTATGAGGAACGATAAGCACAAAAAGATATGGCACGATGCTTTAAAGATGTACCGCGAAACAGGAAATTTTGTACGAAGGCCTGTTTAAGGACGTCTAAGGTGCACAACCGCAATTGATGACCGTTTTTTTGGTTCTTAATTCTACACGATATCGTTCATTGATACCGATGTACCTCAGAGAAATGAGCTATTAAAGAAGCAAACTTAAAGCCCAGAGGCCCGCCAAAGTTCCACGACTTCTCCAAAATCATAAAGCTCGTCGTTTAGAATTTGCAAGACCACATATTCAGTAAAATATCGACAACTGGAAAAATGTTCTTTTCACTGATGAGACCGGAATCCTATTATGTAAGCCAGATGGTAAAACCACGTCTACAGAAGAGTTGGAGAACGATTCGTTAGCTACAATCTCGCTTAGACAGTTGGTTTTGGAGGTGGTGGCATAATTCTTTGGGAAGGTATTATTTGGGAGGGACTCACCGCACTCGTGGAAGCGATTGGACGGATGACTGGTGACTCTTACGTTTAAATCATCCTGCAAGATCATGTTTTGCTATATGTTGGTTACATTGAATATGAAAGATTTATGTTAATGCACGATAACGCTCGACCTCATGCCGCTGCCATAGTGCGTAATTATCTTAATGAGGTCCAAATTCGAAGATTGGATTAGCCACTGTTTAGCCCAGACTTAAATCGAATAGAGTATATGTGGGATCACCTTAAACGCCGCATACGACAAAGAAATCTCGTTCCAAATACGATAGAGGAGCTTCGGCTTGCTACACAGGATGAATGGAATGCAATTTCCAAGATTATGTCCAAAATTTACTTGCAAGCATGCCGAGAAGGATGCAAGCAGTAATAAGAGCTAGAGGAGGAAATACTCGTTACTGATCATGCAATTTTTTTAGTTATAAAGACTTGTTTAGGCAGTTTTATTTAGCATTTAAGTTTTGAATAAAATAACCTTATTTACCCAATATTAAGTATTTATTCTTTATGCAAAATTCCAAAATATTCGATATTTTTGTTCATGACTGAATTATCGGTGTTTTGGGATTTTATTTGTCCTCGATGTTAGAAAGTATTCTGTTCGTCTACATATTTTTCATAATATACATTCTGTTCTTTGCATGTCGAAAATTTTATTAAAACTCATTTTTGTTTTTTTAACATTGAAAATAAAACCCAAAAAAACAATCAAACATATTGTCAGTACCCGTTTCTTTTTTTGGCGTTACATAAACATAAAACGATGACTGTTTCCGACACGCGCATAATTGTCCATGCCTGAAACATGGAAACTCTATTCATGAAAATTCTCAATCAGAAATACGGGTTTCGCTTTTGTTATGGTGTGGAGAATAGAGTTCAAATTCTCTTTGATTCCAGTCACTTTCCTATACCAGTTTCCGTGTTGACTATCTTATGCTGTGTGTAAAAATTTTGTGACCTCTTGTATAAATCTCTCTGAAGGGTTGCTTTGAGGATGATGAATACTCACAAATTTCGTATCAATCCCTCTTTGACTCAATTTTCCTTTGAATCTATCATTTAAAAAATAAGTGCCATTGTGTAACAGTATGTTTCTGGGTGTTCCTACTTCTTCTATAAATTGATCAGTTTTTCTACTTCGGTACCGTTTGTTGTTCGGCTGCAATATAATTGTATGTATTTTAAAGATAGGTCCACCATTACCAAAATAGGTTTCTTCCTTTGTGTTGTTTAGATTAGGTCACTGAGCATTTTCGCATGTTCTCGTGGAATCTTTGGATAATTTATAGTGTTATCTACTAATGCAATTTTCTACAAAACAAGTCAAACTTTCCTGCTTTTCGTGAATATATTTTTTTAATTTTGCCTGCCAGTTCGTCGGTTATAACATAGTTCTGTTCTTTCCAATTTTTTAATTTAAATATCATGACCATCTGTTCGATAGTATAAGGCAATGTGTAAATGGGATCGTATACTTTGACTCCACTTTCCAATTCCTCATATATTTCTCCTCTAAACTAATATGAAGCAATTTATTGTTCCTTCACGCCATTTCCATTTTATATTTTTCCTTAAAGACTGATCAATGCTTATTGTTATACTTTTGATTAATATCCAGGATGAGTTTCTTGAAATAATTTATCATTAGAATTAATCCCCACAATAATCTTAAATTTGTTGGCCTACCGTGGCCAACCTATATCCTTAATAATCTGTACTCGTTCATCTGGGGTAGTCCTTCTTCCTATCCAGTCTGAATACATGATTTCGTGTAGAAAAAAATTACATTTCTCTATATTTAATTGCAAACTGGCTGTATCCAAAGCTTCTAGTACAATTTTAATGTTTTAGATGACTTTCCAAATCAGGTGAAAAAATCAATAGATCATCAATATAATGTACTACAAATTCCTCGTGTTTATTTAAAAAGTTATGCAAAGCATGAACTAAAACTGCACATGCTAACCAAAAGGTACTAAAATCCACAAGGAAACTAAATTCCTGTAGCTAGCTGTAGACCATGTATCAATATTTTTTATTTAAAAAAATTTCTTTATAACGTTTTTATTCCTTTATCAATTCCTTTATAAAATACCTTTTATAAAGGAATTTGTTTAAATAAAAACTTTTCAAAAGGTACTACTTACTCTAAATTGATAAACTAGCCCGTCGCTGATAAAAGCTGTATTGTCTCTACAATTCTCCGTAAGTGGAATTAGCCAAAAACTATTCTTCAAATCGATTCCGTTATTCTCCCGAAAATTCACTTTTTTGCACTTTACTTCAACTTCACTTTATTACAGTTATTTCCTTTTCCTATATTCTTTTATTTATTTTTTTGTGATCAACTCCAAAAGCTGTCGCGATCGACTCCTTGGGCACTGCGGCTATATACATATAATGTGTTAAATTGCTTGGAATATAAAACTTCAATAAGTTTTTTTTGTAGAAAGTTATTCCAATTACAAATTATTTTCCATTAAAAACTTTGCAGTTCAGCTTTCTTATTTGGTAATTTACTGAGCTGTGGAGATTGATAGGAAGCGTTATTAAACACTACTATGCTATGTGGCTCCAAGTTTGGGATCAGTAAGTTTTCAAACCAATCTTCAAATATATCAGCTGTCATATTTTTGTGGTAGTAAACTTTACAGTCCTCTATTTTCTTCTCACATAATTTTGAAAGCATTCGGAATCAATCTCAATAATCTGGGTGAATTCATTGTTTAGAATTGTACACTTAGCTCAATACAACAATAATAATTTATCTATTACTATGAAATACATTGTAGATTCATTTTTCCTTTAAAAAATATTCTTTATGAGTTTTATTAGGCAGCGTGTATTTTAGATTAAGTCACATAATGTAAGTACGTTTTATAAAATTTGCAACTACTTGATAAGAGATGTTTTTGTAAGTGTCTTCTTCTGCCCTTTTTCTTCATTTCAAATTTTTAAGATGTGGTTTATCATCTAATTTTTTGATATATTGCATCATTTGCATTATAATCTTCTAACTACTTTCGTTATTCTATCACTAATATAGATTTATATAATATCACTTCTCATTCTGTACATAATTGTAATATTGGCAATAGCGGAACTAAGGTACCTTTTCATTGTTTTTGATATTGTATTGGCGAAATGATTCCAAATGCTGCGCCAATCTTTTGAAAACTCTGTGTCTGATAATGTTCGTAGTTGTAGTTCTGAAACTCTTTTTCTGTGGTATGTCTGAGTTAAATATTATGTTAACGTTAGATTACGCCACAACTTATTGTAATGAAAACGACATTTTTAACTAACTACTGTTTTACGTTTGATTTTACTACGGAAATTATTTCAAAAAATGGTTATTTTAATTTTTTTTTAAATGTCTTGCCAACAAGTTGTTAGTAGGTTATGATTTTCAAAATTGATGGTTGACTTAGTTGGCCTCTATCTTGTAGGGAACAGCATGCTTATGGTTAAAAAAACTGAAGATGGTGTTTTTACCATCGAAATATCAAATACTCACTGTTTTGTGTATTTTTTGCATTATATGTGTTTGTGTAATGTGTCTTTACGTAGATAAGATGTTTGTGGATTGTCTGTTGCAGATGTATTGTGTATAAATTGTAGATGTATGTATTCGACCTCCTGTTAATCCGCTATTGTTGCTGTTGTAAACGTCTTATTTTAGCATTGGCAATCAATGTCTGCTACATTCTGCTGATGGCTTTGCTACACATTTTTTTTCCATTAAGTGGGATGAAAGTTGCTGCTTTGACTTTTCTCTTCTCCATGTCTGTTTTTTTCTTGATTATTGATGCTTATTTTCATTGTACTCTGTGCTCGTTTTCTCAGGCATATTTGCATATCTGAGATTTATCGAAGTCTCTCTTCTTTATATGTGGTTCATGCTGGTTAACCCTAACACTTCGTGGTCTTCTGGTTTCTCCCACATACAAATTGTTACATTTGCGGGTTATTTTGTAGATACAGTTGTTTAATCTTTCTTGCGTGTTGTTCGGTAAGATAAATCTCCGTGTGCTGGTTGTTTTACATGTTGAGATGTTATATTTATTTTCTATCCTTTTCAGTTGTTCTGATCTGATAAGCTCTTATGGCATATGGTATTGTTGTTATTTTTGAGTCCATTTTGTGACTGTTTATGGATTGCTTGTGGTGTTTTGTTGTTTCCTTAATAATAATAATATAATAGTAATTAATGGACTTAATGGTTATTTAATATTAGAATACGTATTAAAAATATTAGTGATGACTCTCTTTCCTGCATAAAAATTTAAGACAATTTTATGCAGATATAAACGTTAGATATATAAATATTTGATATTTATGTAAAAGAACACAGTAATAAACAATCAGAATGCCCACTCTCTATGGAAAATTAAGTACTCGCATCTCGTTCGCGCAGACGTTCCGTCATGTTTTAGAGTAGGGATGGCGGTTTTTGACTAAAACACCGGTTTTCGGTTATACCGTTTTTTTTGCTTACGGTTTAACCTGGCGGTTATAACCGGCCAAAAAAACCGGTTTTTCCAAAAACCGGTTTTCGGTTTTTTTAATCCAATATGTTACAAAGTTACATTTACAATGCACTTTAGTTTGCGATACTTCATTCAACTCGATATCAATATGATCAAAATTAGTATTATCGAAAGAACATCACTATCAATATAAATAAAACACAATTTTTAATAAAACCATTTTATTATATTAATTATTATATTTATTTATTATTTTATTATTATTATATATTTATTGATTTATCATTAAATATAATATAGCGTAAGATTAAAGTATAAGTAGAATGAAGTAATATTTTAAGTAAAAAAGTATAGGTTAGAAGGTAACAAATATGTTACCTTACCTATTATATGAAATGTATTTAAGATTATGTTTTTCAATGTATCAATATTTTTCATGAAGCCTATTGAGAAAAACTCGTTCATATATATGTTGGTCGGTTAAGCGGCTTCTCTCATCTGACACAATATCATTCAATGATGACACCAGTCTCTCTGATGCCACCGATCTTCCGACCAACGACATGTATTTTTTAGCTATAAAAGCCAAGCCTGGCATACAGGTTCTGTGCTGCTCAAGAATGAAAACGGAACACTTAATCTCGGCAGCAAAGGCTGCTGCAGATATAGAGTCAGTTCATTTGGAAAAGAACTTTGAATCCGTGTGTCCTGAGAACTTGAACTGGAACCACTGTTCACCAACTCCAGATCGTGTGAAGACCAAAGAGGGTTTGATTTTAAACTCACTTTGGCTTCTTTATTCTGGAAGGAGCAGAAAGGAGAAAGTTTTCCGATTTCGGTAAGGTACGTCCTTACTTCCGAGCCTAAATTGGATGTGACTGTCTCCGCTATAGACGGATTCAGATATAGTTTTTTGAACCTAGGGTCCGTGATTGTAGCATGGCAAAGCAGGGGTTTCGTAAAAGCTTAGTGCCCCTCTCTTGAAGGTTAGTTATAAGCTTTTGGCATAACTTTTGGGCTGTATTAAGATTTGGCTTGAGGTTTTTTAAAGATCTTTCGATAATAGACACAAGGGGGATAACAAGACTAGTAATGTACTGGAAACCCGAGATCTCCTTTGTGGCCTCATCGAAAGGTGATAAAATTGTTACAATTTCAGTGATTAGTTTTATATCTGAACCAGAAATCATCCTTGGTGCTTTTTTAATCGAGGGATCTGCCAGTATTGCAGCTATATATGGGGACATTAGTGTGAATCTTTTAAGCATATGGTAGACAGAATTTCATCTGGTTGGTACGGATTGTACCAAAAGCTTCACTTCACCCTCTGACTTGCCCTCCCGTTCCTGCTCCATCCGTAACCTTTCCATGAAGAGATTGCTGTGCCTAGCGAAAGTGACTATGGCTTTTATTTCGTTTATTACATTTTTTAATGCTACATTGTTTATATCTTCTAGGCAATCTGTGACAACTAAATTTAATATGTGTAAAATGAAGCAGAGCTCACACTCGCCTCAGAAGCAGATGAAGATGCTTCCTGATCGCCTCTATGCAAAAAAGATGTCCGCCAGTTCTTTATCCTAAGCAAAAACAAAATTCCCCTATTAATTCCTTTACTTAAATTTTTCTATGAAATGAGCTTACCTTTGGCTTATTTTCCAGATATTTTGGATGTTTATTTTTTAGGTGCTGCCTCAAATTCGTCGTGCCTCCTCCTGGTTTAATATTTTCAAACAAATAGAGCACTGTGCCTCATGTTGCTACGCTTGGAAAACAAATTCCACACAAACGATTTCGACATGGTAAAAATGAAAAATTCGAAACTTGAAGATGAAAAGAAAACGGCGTTGTTACTAGATTTATTTAGGCACTCCTAATGTATAACTAGTCTTCAATGTCGTCATCGGAATTACTTGATTACTTGGATCGAAATTACATTTGATTTGTGTGAATCCCAAAGATTTGTGAATTTCAGTAGTCAGATGTAGAGAACAGTAAACCAAAACCAAAATTATTATAATACTGCTCAACAGAGAGCGCTGAAATAATTCAGGTTCTATTGTCATTGAATATATTATGAGAGTAGAATATAATATGCAATTATTGTATTCAATTAAATGATGCAAATTTAATTTGCCCTTTGAACATATAATCCTCTAAAAAATTTCCCAGACTCTTCAAATAAGATTTAAAAAACATATATTAAGATAAATATTTTACTTAAAAATAATTGGATAATGCAATTCTTATATTTTACTACATCAAAAAAAATTATCATGTATAACTTTAACACGTTTGTATATTTGTTTAATAGGTACATTAACTCATTTAATACTTCCTGTATTGTTTTGAAAACGTAGCGAATTCCTTGGAGATTCGTATTCGTATTCGGTAATTCGATATTCATAGTCAGAATATTATTAGTTTTGGTAATCAGAAAAAGCCATTCACCAACTTTCAATGTCAAGAGTCAAGTGTGAAAAATTATGTACGAATATACGACTGTTTGGAATTATTGCTACAACGAATATTTTACTGTACAAGTAGAAGTATGAAAGTAAATTGGTCTAATTATTATTCCATAAAAAAGGATCTTCTGTTACTATGACATATAAACTAAAATTATTTCAGTTAGTAGATGTTCAGATAGACGCAAAATTTATTGTGAAAATTAATCCGAAAATAACAAAAAAATTTACGTAAACGCTCCTACAAATAAATAGAATGACCTCTATGAAGTTAAAATGTGTTCATCAGCCATTTGAGTTGGATTTCGGTGAAATGTAAACACCAAAGAGGCGCGCCGGGTATCTTTATTACTTTATTACTTTAGGTACTACAACGGTAATAAAAAGAAATATATTATTTTTAATATAAATAAAAAGAAATTGGCAGAACGATGGTTCAGAAACCAGAAAAAGAATCTAGTATTCCACTTTGTTAGTTTTTTGTTTGCTTTGAGTGGATATACTCTTAAAAGTTCCGAAAGTAACGGGTATAACATGGCGGCTATTGATAGTTAAAGTACCGAGTCATTACAGATATTAAAAAGTAACGAAAATTTACATACAGTTTCATAAATCGCCGACTGATTTTAGTTTTAAAAACTGTCCGTATAGAGGTGTCCGGTGAAGAGACGTGTCCGTTAAGAGAGAGTTTAGTGTAGTGTATTTGTTTGTAATGATGATTAGGAGAATAAGAGTAAGAGTAAGTTTTTTTGTTTTTTTAATACTTATTGAATATTCGACTAAATAAATTAAACTATTTAATCACTTAAGTATTGTTACACTTCGTTTAAATCACTTAATTCAAAAACCAACTTGTGTACAATACTAAAGTCAATGAGAGTAATTATACGAGTATACTTCAAAATCTAAATTACAACTATTCTATAAACTATCAATTCTATATTTAGATCATAACTTCATATTTAAATCTAAGGTGTATATCTGTCATAACAGTATTTTAAAAATGGGGAGAATTTACCATTGTACAATTCAGCACATTGGACCATTTAAGTCGACACCTTAAAGCGAATTTAAAACAGTCGTATATTCGTGGAATGGAGTATAATGTACCATGTATAAAGATCACTTTTTATGTAAATATTATGATTAGAAATACCTTTTCAACGAAATATTATAACAAGACTTAACTTTTCTGGCTGATATGAGTTTGGAGTTAAGATCTGAATCCGAAATCAGAAATTCGCTCAAGAATAGAGCAATCAAGAGCAGCCTTTTTGAAGATAAGGAAATTTCTGAGTAATCAAAGACTCAATCTGCAAATTCGATTTCGGATGAAGAAATGTTATATCCACTCTATTCTTCTTTATAGTATCCAGGCTCTGGACTCTTAATGAAGACTTAATGAGAAAACTGGAAGCTTTTGAGATGTGGCTTTTTAGGAGAATTTTGAAGATACTATGGACTCATCATATTTCGAACGAAATGGTGTTGCTCAGAATGGGAAGAGACAGAAAACTTTTGACCACTATTAAAAGGAGAAAGACAGCATATTTGGGGCACATACTTAGAAATAAAAATAAGTATGAGTTATTACAGCTTATAAAGGGTAAAATCGAGGGAAAAAGGGGTCCTGGTAGACAACAAATATCCTAGCTAAAAAATATTCGCAACTGGTCCGGGTTAAACACACAGACGCTCTTAAGAAAAGCAAAAGATAGAGACGAATTTGCAATGGCTATCTCCAACCTTCATTAGTCGAGATGGCACTAGAAAAAGAAGAAGGGGTCGCTGTTCCGTACTTGTCGCTACTCATTTCTGTTCATCGGGTCTTCTTCACCTAAACATTGCTCTCTTAAGTTTTCCGCTACACAGTTCTTCCATCTTCTCCTCGGTTTTCTTCTGCTTCTTCGATCAACTTCTAAAAGCTCTATCCTGTGTCCCACATAGTTTTCGTTTCTACGTCTGACATGCCCAGAGGTAGTTACGCCGGTTCTTTCCACATTCAAGTCGTTCCTAATTCTGCTTTTCCTAGTCTGATCTACCGTAACATTTTCGTTCCAGCTATCTTCATCTTCTTTCCCTGAATATTCTTTATAGGCCACACTTCACTGCCGTGCAACAACGCAGGCCTCACCCGACTATTGTATATCTTTGCTTTTAGCCCTTCCCCGATATTTTTCATCAGAAAGCTCATTTGCTTCTAGTTAAACCAACCAGCCTGTATACTGTGAACAGTTTCTCGATCTAGTGTCTTCATTTTCCTTCCTTCCTTGTTCTTCTCCAAACAATTCTACGTCCCGAGTCATTTCTTTACGTCCTAACCACATACTGTTTTCGACATACTGAGCTTAAGTCCCTCCTCTTCAATAGCCCTTCTCCAACCCCCTAACATAATCTTCGCTCTCTTCTACTAACACGATATTATTAGCTAAGAGCATTGGCCAAGTAGCCCTCTATTATTTCTTTGTGGTACACCCATAACAAGATTAAATAGGTAGAGACTCAGTGAAGAGCCTTGATGCAAACCAACTGTCACTGGAAAACTTTCGACCAATCCGACACAAGGCCTTACTTTGGTGTACGCTTCCTCATACATATCCTTCACGAGCCTTACGTACTTTTCAGGAACCCATTTTTCTTTCACACATCTTCATAGCTCTTGTCTAGGGACTGTGTCGCACTCCTTCACAAGATCTTTAAATACCAAATGTAGCTATAAAAATGAAATAAAACCACGTTTATTCCTAGTGACTTAAGCTTTATTGTAAGAGCTGTTAATGTGAGGCTTCAAGCGATATTTGCTATAATAGATAAGTACGCACAGAGAACAGTTTTGAATCAACTCGGGTGAAGTCTACATGACGGCGCCAAGATAACGAGGGCACCTAAACATCCGTTCTTCGGTAGATGAGGTTGGATCACATGTTTATGTAAATGTAACGCCCTTTTAAGACATTTTCCTTTCTTTAACGTACTTTGTTAATTGAAAGTTAAAAGTCCATAGCTACCAATAATAATTAAACAGAAATTGTATTCACATTGTAAATAAAATACAAACTGTCGAAGACTTAGAATTTTCTATAGAAGTGCATATTCGTCTTATACATTCTTGTCTATCATCTACACACCTGGCTCTTCCCTGTTTTGGGGTAGTGTACCTTTCTTTTACGTTTCAGTTTTATTGTTAAAATCTTAGTATCTTGTTATCATTTTAATCGATGCTTTCCATTAAGTAAATATTAATAAACGATTAATAAATTTTGTGCAACAATTCGTCTTGATTTTTATAAGATTTGTAAAAAATATAGGTAATAATTCCAAAGATTATAAAATTCGTATTTATATTCCTCTAAATATTTTTTATCAAAACTCCTTTGAGCATTGCAAACAATGCACTGCCTTTACTCGTCATTAACAAGAATTAGTTCCTTGTTATCTCAACATCTTAACAAATAACTCAAACAAATAACAAGGGCTTGAATAAGGGAGAGGGCGACATCTATGTGATAAATTGTTTCGTCATTTGTTCACCACGCCTATGAGTTTTTAAGAGCCTTTATGCAGAAGGGCTAATCTGCACATACCTCCGCTGGCAATAATATGACAGGGGCTGTTAGGGCTGTTACACATAGAGAGAGGGTAGATACGTATATCGTATATGCATTGTTTGAAATACGGCGGTTTGGGTATATAAGATGTCAGAACGGCCATAAAAATTTTTAAAGAGAGGGGTAACAATAGATGGGGTTCCATAATTATGGGTTGGCATATGAAATGAGACGCAACATTGCGTTTTTGTTTCCAGAAAAATGTTTTTTTTAGTGGTTTATTTAAAATCGTGAATTTTCAACTGATATTACGTACTTTTAAAAGGAATACTACACTGAAGAAATCTTATATATGGTAATTAACGAAAGTTCACTTATTATAGCGGTTTTTCAAGTTTGTGTGTTTTCGTCTATACTTTTCAATATGTATTCAGAACATATCAATAATAAAACATTATCTGATTATAAATACGGCATTCAAGTTGTGCTGATAGCTGAAACGATTCAAAACCTAAAAGTGTTTATTAATTTGGTTGTGGAACTTAAGCTACGGTTTCCTAGGACTGTCTGCTGGATTAAGCCGAACCAAAAGCCAAACGGGAAATAAATGGAATGATTGCGCCGATTTTACACATGATAAAATATATATGGGAAGCGCATGGGTTAAGCAGAAATCAGCTCTTAGGACATAGGAATGTTTCATCTAGACTTGAGCTATGTAGCAAAAAGAGATTGTAAGAGAAATCATCCCAACATAAGAAAACATTATACCAACTGCAGACAAATAAAATACCGTGATTAAAACATTTTACCGACTTGTGTCAGAAGACAAAACTTAGCTATGACAAAAAACACGAACTTACTTTTATTATGGGTGAATTCAATGCAAAAGCGGGATCCGAAAGTACTCGCAATATTACGGGAATGTTTTATCTAGAACAACAGAATGGAAGAATAGAATGGTTAGTGTAGTTCTCCCAAGAAGAAAAGTTTGAAATTATGTATACATAGTTTTGTCTCCCAAAACGTAGACTATATACTTAGAAGTCTCTAAGTGATCGAGGAGACAATATTATAAGAAATTAAAATGATTATCTAACAGTCAATGAACGATTTAAAACTGCATAAAATGGGCCAGGACTTACTCAGGTGACGATATTCGATCAGACCATACTCTATTGTGCTTTACAATCACAATCAGACTGAGGAGAGTCTGTAAAAATCAGAAAACCTCCAAAGTATCACTAGATGCACTCCAAGACCCATGCACTGTAAATAAGATTTCTTATACCAACAACACAGATGATTGCTGAAAACAAGTGAAAACAACGATAATGATAGCATCTCCAAAAATTAGAAAAGTTAACGAACAGTTAAAAATGACTGGGTCAGACAAGACATCTTAGATCTAATGGACGTTCGGACGCTACCAGAGTCCTATTCAGAAACTGAGTCAACTAGAGCAACGACATGACAACTTCCATTTGCATAAAAAACTAAAAAAAAAGTTAACAGGCAAAAGCAGAATTTACAGGCAAAATGGATAAAAAGACTCTGGTGGTAAAATTTTAATTGATAATAAAGAGCGTTGTACCAAATGGGAACATTACATAATAGAATTATTTAAGGATGACCAAATAATCTACCAAGAAATAACATCTAACCGAGTTACTGGCCGACTGATTCTAATCTCAGAAGTTCAGAAGGCCACTGACTAAGCGAAATGAAGGAAGGCTTCTGATCTTGAGAAAATACCTGCAGAATTGTTACAACTATTAGATCATGAGAGTGTTGCGATTATTACTTCCAATTAGCAGACAACTGGTTAGGATCAATATTTATAACTATTTCCAAAAAAAGGAATGCCAGACAGTGTAGCGACTATCAGTTATCAGTTTTATAAGTGACACGCTCAAAATTTTTATGAAAATATTGCATTGCCACATATAACCTTCGTCGTGAGGGGATAACTGGAAATGCGCAGTTTGGTTTCTGAGAAAGCATGGGTACTCGGAAGTCTCTTTTTTGCACGCGAATACTCTTACAAAAGAGCATTAAGTTTAGAAAAAATATGTACGTATGTTTTATGGATTTGGAAAAAGCCGTTGATATATACATACACTACATAGATACATACACTACTATTTCAATGCCTGGACTCATTTACCCAAGCTTACAGACCCCTTGTATAAAGGCAAATCAAGAGGTTTCAGCTAAAGTTTTTATTGAGCGTGGTGTCCGATAAGGATATGCTATGGCACCGATATAGTTTAATGACTACACTGAACCAGTTATAAATAAAATTTTCACTTAAAACTGCCACAAGAAAACTTTAAACTGCGCCTTATTTCAAATCCTTTAACTCTTATCAAATATTTTAGGTTTACAATAAACATCTTGACCTTTCTTACACAAGCATTATGTGAAATAGGTATGGCGTATATCTTGACATCCATGAGTATGGCCCATTGAAAAGGTCAAGGAGCTCTAAGAGCTGTACTAGCATTGATGATGTTTAGTCTTACTTCGAACCATACGCTCTCTCCCAATGGTGCCACAGCTCATATTGAGCCTTGGACTCCTGTAATTTTTGTCTCTTGTATACGAGGTCTTGTGTCCTTTCTATTGGTCCGCTGTCGGCATTTTACCATTTATAAGCTCTTCTCGATAGTATGTACTTATCTATTCTCACTGCGTGACCAGCCCATCGAATTCTCTGGTGTCTAGCTAATTCTGACATAGGTGGTTCTTTCTTCTTCTTCTTCTAGTTCCATGACCGTTATCGATCGTTGGATATCATGTTGGCTACCATATTCGCTATCGTGACTTTATTGACAGCAGCTCTAAATAACGATGTAGTTGATTTTCCATACCATTGCCTTAGATTTTTTAGCCATGATGTTCTTCTTCTACCAGGACCACGATTACCTTGGATCTTTCCCTGAATGATCAGATGTAAAAGATCATATTTTTCAGGGTGTCTCATAATATGACCGAAGTATTCCAGCTTGCGTTTCTTTATTATATTGACCAGTTGTGTTGTTTGGTTCAGCCGTCTAAGGACCTCCTCATTTCTAACTCTGTCGACCCAGCTTATTTTCAGTAGTCGTCTGTATACCCACATCTCAAAGGCTGTCAAGCGTTTAAGCATAGCTTCAGTTAGGGTCCACGCTTCTACTCCATACAGCAGGACAGGAAAGATGTAGCAAGATATCATACGAACTCTAAGGTCAATGCTAAGATCATGACTGCAAAGTACGTTTCTCATTTTTACAAAGGCAGCTCGGGCTTGTTCTATTCGGCTTTTAATTTCTGCGGTTGGATCCCAGCTCTCATTGATATTACTGCCGAGATACACGAGTTTCTCTACTCTGTCCAGTGTGGCATCTCCGACTTTTATACCGTCATCATGTATATAATTTTGTTTGCTAACTATCATATATTTAGTTTTCTTAACGTTGAGTTTTAATCCATACTGATCACAAGTCTGTTTTATTTTGTTCATTAGATTTTGAAGGTCTTCTCCGCAATTGGCAAGGACTAAGGTATCGTCGGCATATCTAATATTGTTGACGGTTACTCCATTCACAATAATACCTTCGGTTGTCTCCATTAAGGCTTCCTTAAATATTTCTTCCGAATATAAGTTAAAAAGTAAAGGCGACAATATACAGCCTTGTCTCACTCCTCTTTTTATATTTATTTCATCCGACAGTTCTTGTTCAACCTTTATTCTTGCCACTTGATGCCAGTATAGATTTGTAATTATTCGTAGATCTTTGTTATGTCGGACTTTGTCAAAAGCTTTTTCAAAATCGATTGCACAAATATATACATTTTGATTTACATCTCTGCATCTCTGTACTAGCACCTGTATACTAAACAAGGCTTCTCTTGGTGGTTCTTTGATCAGTTGATAAAATTTATCATTATGCATCATTATTTTGAAATATAAGAAGGTGGGTTTAATGTTGTTATCAACTATGAAAGCCACTTTAAGTTCTTACTCTTACTCTTCTATATTATATTGTGTGTGTGTTTTTTATTTCATTTTCTCTTCTAATTTTGCCCTTGCGTTTCTTATATTGTGGCTAGTTTTATTTTATACTTTTGAGTCCATTGGATGATTGAGCTCCTAATTAAGTCAATGTTGAAACGTTCCATTAACTGCAAGCGTAATCCATATTTCTTTATCTGAGTAATCGACGATACGACTGCCTTAACTGAAGCTTGTTTATAAGTATCGTAATCGTATGTTTCTTTGCGGGAATGGGTGACTGGTCCATTGCTCAATCCCTTTCCTCTACCCGGGTTTAGCCATAACCTGAAGCAAAACATGTGATTTATGAGATGTTATCTTTTAGAAATGCTGGGCCATGACATAGAATTATGGACATAAATACGGATTGTAGTTTTTGAGCTTATATGGTTTAGTTTTAGATCATCTTAAAGGTTACTTTTTCTTCTATACAGTATTGGAAGATTCAAAACGGAACATACGTTTTATTAATACAATTATTAAGATCCCCTGACCTGCAATTACCCAGTGTAAATTTCAATATAACGTCGCGATGTCTTATAATTAATTCATTTGTTCGACTGGACTCCTTCTCCAGTCGATATTTTTCGACTGCTGCGCACGTGCGCACCTTAATAATACGACTAATAGTTGATTGTGTCGGTATTGGCCTATCTTCATACGCACAAGTAAATAAATTTATAATATCACGGTACGAGTTGCCCCCATAATACCATTTTAAAATTTGTACTTTTTCTTTGTTTGTATACATGGTTTATGGTTAGAAACACTACTTTTATTTCAGCTTATGGCGTTATAATGAGAAGCAAAGCAAAGGGCATGTATTTGTTTTGCTCGGCCAGTGATGTTCCTTGGGACTGTTGCCAAATCGATAGATACCTTCGGCAAAAATCTGTAGATTTTGATGTATCATATACATCCTTTTAAATTTTAAATTATCAACAATATTTGGAATAATAAATATATTAAACTATACACTAACCAATTCAAATAATATCTAATGAACACAAAAAAATTGTTATTAATAAAACATTGTTATTATCTGCACAAAAACACAGAAAATCAGTGGACGATAGACAACAGTGTCGACGTACACCTGTCGAATACGCTACTAGAAATCGCCAAGGAGTAGCAATCCAGTCGAACAAATGAATTAATTATAAGACATCGCGACGTTATATTGAAATTTACACTGGGTAATTGCAGGTCAGGGGATCTTAATAATTGTATTAATAATTCGTATGTTCCGTTTTGAATCTTCCAATACTGTTGTATATGTAGAATAAGTATTTTTTATTATTTATATTAATAATTTTATTTCACTTTCTGATTTAAGTGTCTAGTTAAAAAAATAAAAGAAGATAGCTGATTTCTACTTCTTTAGGTATGAAGTTAAATTTTTAAAACGGCTTCTAATCTAAAGGTCGACTTATAATAGTGATTTAGTTTCAGTAAGATTGATAAAAGCTGAGATAGAAATAACAACGGTAGAACAAAATTAAGCTCTTTTAAGACTCGTCTAAAGTTTTTTAGGAAATCAGTACTGTAATGAAACGGCATTTAATCGAAATGTTGGGATGTTAAATAGGGCCTTAAATGAAAATTATTATTTAGACGAAAGTAAAATACATAAAACTCAAGCGACAGTGAGCGAATTTCAAGTTTTAGTCCGTTGTCATGTATGTTACTGTAAAAATTAAAATAATACTTTGGAAAAACTTCACAAATTTTTAAAGTTTTATATCTCCAAACTGTTCGGCAACGTGATGAGGGCAGTAACAAATAGACGGTATCGTAATTTGACCTTGACATTTGAGACACGGCTTACTATAAAACCAACTCCATTACTTTCGGAAGATAACATTTTAATTGCCCTATCCACCATTACTTTACGGCAACCCAAAGCTTGGTCCTATATGCAGATGACCATGTTAAATTTGTTGCCGTTTTCGTAGTTGGAATTAAAATAGTCGACGATGATCGTTATATCTAAATTATACCTTATAAGAGGACCACGTCATTTATATAGCACAACATTTTAATTTCTTTGTTTTCTAGTCAGTATTCTAATATAAAAGTCTCTTTTTTATTATAAAAAAATATCTAGAAAATCAAAATATGTGGGAAAATCTAGACATTATCATCAGAGTCTAAGACTTATTAGACAGGATGACGATTTCAGATAGTTGAAAGTGCCACTCTCTGTATTCCTGTAGAGAAAAAACAAGTTCATCAGTATTTTTAGGTCAACATTTTTAGATTAATATAATGTCAGTTTCTTCGCAAATTGTAAATTAGCGAACTTTATAGCGTCAAATACTTTTATAATCCGATTCAGGCAAATAAAGAATTTGAGTAGTCATTTGTCTTTTGTTCACTGTATATTCTCTTGAGAGAAAAATGCAGCAAATATGTATACTTTTACGACAAAATGTAATACATATTAGTACTTAAATATTGTAGATTCTTTTCTTTGAATCAGGAGGCAAGTAATTCAGAATCCTCCTTGGATAAGTTTAAGTTTCTAACAAGGTTATTTAGTTCTTATTAATTAATTGTGGACGGCCTTAGCTCAGCGGCTAGATATTAGCTTCATAAGTCAGAGCGCAATTTTTCCCTACCATTTTTCATTTCTATAAAATGATGGTAACTCTGTTGGTCTGTGTAGTTTTAACTGACAAGAACCACGTGTTCAAACCGAGCAAGGGGACATGTAGCTCCTCAAATATAAATTTTATCTAATACCATCGACCTAGAGTCACAATATAATTTAAATTTGGAATGATGTAAAACCATATATGGATGTCACAGCTACAAATTTAGTGTTAGCTTCAATTACATAAGGCACTGAGGATGATCTGATTAGATCGAAAACGTTATGCTACTGTATAAATTTTGACGACACTTTTTAAAAGTTTTAACTATATGTTTTTTATACCTAAATACAATTGTGAAGTGTTTTAACTTCTGTATGTTTTTTTTAAACGATGGTGTACAGTGATGAATGCAGCGGTTCATTTGGTCATTTATGTTGGCAAAAAGAGAGAAGTCAACTACTTCATTGGTTTATTGGATACGTTCCGCTTTTTTTAAATTTTTCAAAAGCTTCTTCTGTTCGCTACAAATATAATGAAGAAGATTATAAGTGAACGCCTACAATATTAGATTACTATACGTATAAAACAATTTGTAGTCATTCAGATGTTCTATTATTATTTATCAAACAGGTATTTTACCAAAGGAGTGGTTAGTATCCACATTCGTAATTATTGTCAAAAAGCAAAATGCAAAAGAATGCTCAGAACACCGTACAATTGCATTAATGAGCCATGTTTTGAAAGTATTTCTACGAATAGTCCACAACAGAATTTACAGAAAGCTGGATGATGAAATTAGTGATAGTCAGTTAGGCTTTAGAAACGGCACGGGAACCAGGGAAGCATTGTTCGGTATAAATGTGCTCATGCAAAGAAATCTGGATATGAACCAAGACATGTATACATGTTTTATTGATTTTGAAAAAGCATTTGACAAGGTACAGCACAATAAACTAATTAATATTTTAAAAATGAAAAACATCGATAGCCGCGACATCAGAGTAATCTCGAACCTCTACTGGAACCAGAAAGTCAAAATAAGAATTGAAAATCAAATGTCGGAAGAAATAGAAATTCTTCGGGGTGTGAGACAGGGCTGTGTATTGTCACCACTGCTGTTTAATATATATATATAGCGAAGCCATTTTCCAAGAAGCTTTAGGAGAGTGTAACGATGGAATGATAATAAATGGTGAAATTATTAATAATATAAGATATGCCGATGATACTGTCATATTCACTTCAACTCTGCAAAGTCTAACAAACATACTGGAACGGCTGAATGAAAAGTGTACCATATATGGTATTAAAATGAACTTAAAGAAAACAAAATTCATGGTCATTACAAAACATCCAAAAGACAACGAGACACTCCATATTAATAATATCCAGATAGAAAGGGTAGATAAATACAAATATCTAGGAACATTGGTTAGTCAAAACGCAGAACAAACGCAAGAGATTAAAAGCCGTATAGAAATAGCAAGGGCAAAATTTGTAAAAATGAAACATCTATTGTGTAGTAGAGACCTAAGAATGGATCTAAGGATAAGGTTATTGCGCTGCTACATTTTTACAACTTTGCTCTACGGATCTGAGGCATGGACATTGAAACAACTGGAGATTAAGAAATTGGAAGCTTTTGAGCGTTGGTGTTATCGAAGGATGCTACGAATAGCATGGGTAGACAAAATTACCAATATTGAAGTCCTTGATAGGGTTAATAAGAGGGAAGAAATTGTACAGACAATTAAGAGGCGGAAACTTGAATATTTCGGTCATATATTAAGAGGTCCTCGTTATGGGCTACTACGTTTGATTATAGAGGGCAAAATAAAAGGTAAAAGAGATGTAGGAAGAAGACGAACCTCCTGGCTACGAAATCTAAGGGAATGGTTTAGTCTGAGCTCTAGCCAACTATTTAGAGCTGCTGTAAGTAAAATAAGAATTGCCATGTTGATATCCAACCTTCGTTAGAAGATGGAACCTTAAGAAGAAGAAGATGTTCTAGAAACTGTAAAGTTATTTTTTGTGGGTTATGTTTTTTTTATTGTGGGTGATCGTAGATCATTTAAGAATATGGTACATTTCTAGGAGAGACCTTTTATGATAATTTTGTTGTTAGGCCAATATTTTGGCATATTGTGGCATATGGCATATTGTGCTAAGGCACAAGAAGGTTAGGAAATCCTAATGTCGCTTTTATGAGAAGTTAGACGACCATGAAGAGAGTGGCTGGTCTGGCCAATTTAGCAGGAGTTACACTCTGCACAGGATATGTGATAGACAACATTAGTGTTCAAAAGAGGTCAATGAAGTTTTGGTATTCTAAAAAAAATTTCCTATAGTTCAGGTGTTTTTAGCGCTATTGAAATGGGTAAATTTCTGAAGAGTTGCGTAAGCTTATTAGTGATTTGTGGAAAGTACGGGAGAGGAGCATATTTTGTGGATCGTTGTGGACGTTAGGATTCGATCAGTTGTTTATTTTGCATACAGCCAGAGGCCTTCTTTAAATCAATAAATCAAAATTTGTCTTAGTAAATCTATTTGTATTCATAGTACCCTAGGATATCTCGTATGTCGCTATACGTTCATTATTATTGAAGATACTTTGTAGTATCCTTCTGGTAGTCGTCTTGTTTGTTTTTTCTATGTTATATCTATATATTAGTGATATCCTTGCCTTCCATTAAGCACACGCTCTAATCGGACCAATAACAAAGGAGATATGATGTAATACCCTCTTAGCAATGCCGCGATTAGTGTTTTTTCTTTCTCAACATATTCGTTACCCTCTCTTATTTCCAATGATGTATCATACCATCCTCCACCACAAAACGCTAAAAAAATTATAGTATGTTTCTTGTCAGCTACGAAATTGCTTACGGAATAATCACTAAAAGAAGGTAATCCAAACTTAAGTCCGAAAGTTTCAGAACATAACTGGGAATTTGGATGTTTTTAAGATTTTTTATACATTTATCTTGAAATGGCAAGATATTGAAAGGAGTCCAGATTGTTTAATTTGTTTTGGAGATCAGATAGAGATTTATTTAGAAAGAAGGCGTATTTTTCAGTTAGAGAAGATTTTTAGACGCTTTTTTAGAGAATTTTTTTATTTAGAGAAAAATATAATATATATCAATGTGTCATAACTGATCAATTATGTAATTTTTTTATTCTTGGGGAATGCAGTCAATTGATTTTGGACGGATATAACTAATACCCTTTGAGCTTACTCGAACTTTCGGAAACTTTATTTCCTCTTTCAAGACATTCTAAAAATGTATCATATAAATGAGAATGTTTACATTTAGATAAAACTAATAAAAAGAAATTTACTGCTCATGGTTACAAATTAATTCATTCACTTTGATGAACATGAAGAATCTAAAATGCATAAAAGTCAAACATAATAAAATTTTCAAATTACACTAGCTAAATATAATTTTAATGAAATAACTATTAATTGTGAATTTGGCATTACTAAAATTTATGATACATTTTTAGAAGGTTGTGAAAAAGGAAATAAAATTTCCGACAGCCTAGGTTCAAAGAGTTTTATTTATATCAGCCCAAATCAATTCACTTCATTTCCCAAGAAAATTTTCTTTATCGTTATATATATATATATATATATATATATATATATATATATATATATATATATATATATATATATAAAATATTGTTATGATATGTAAAATCGAGAAAAATATTGGTTGTTTAAAATATTTCAAAATTCAAAAACATTAAAATAATTCAGATAAGTAGGATAATAACCAACAAACATTTCGAAGAAGTAAGTATTTAAATTTTTGGATTACCTGTATTAAACAAAATGTAAGCTATGCATAAATTATTTCCTTTGTTATACTATACTTGAGTGACCCGCATAATTTTAAGTGAAATCCAAAGAACAATTGAACCGGGTTTTTCCAAATACATTAACGCAGTGATTAAAGACAATAGAAGAGATTTGAGAAAGAGGTTTTTGTTAGTTTTTAAGAATTATAGAAAAATATTATTTGTAAATAAGTTTTAGGAAATTTATAATTATAGGTAAAAATTTGTTTGTTATCGGAATGAAAAAATGGGGAATTGTGACGAGTTTTGATTGGCGGAGATTGAAAAAGGTGGGATAGGTATGTAGGAATGAAAGTTTAGCTAGATTTCGGAGTGAGAAAAGATAGTCAGTTGGTTTCCAAGGGTGCAAGGCGAACGGCCGTTGTTCTCGGGTAGTTTCCCAGAGGTAGGAAGCAGTAGCAGTGAAAGTTTGTGAGTTTTCGTGTAGTTAGTGTATCTGACAGAAGCTGATCCAGTAAAATATTGTAAGTCATATTTTTCTACTTATATTCCAAGAGTCACTGTTCAGGCCAACGAGAGATTCAGTTTATCGTAAAGAAAAGATATTCCAAGAGTCATTTTTCACTCAGGCCAACGAGAGATTCAGTTTATTGAGAGAAGAAGAAGCTAGCATAATTTGAACGATTCGTGCATTTGAAGGAGATCATTAAGGACGAGATACTTGCAATAATTTATTGTAAGATTGCTGATTACTTAGGGAGCGGCCACGAGTAAATAGTATAGTCTACAAATAACAAGGATTTGGACCACTCATCATCAGAGAGAGATAGTTTTGTTTTCTGCAGTTTTTCTTTTATTGATAACACAATTTTTACACTTAATTTAGAAAGGATATAAATATTTTGATTAGGAGATTTAGAGTAATACTTGGATTTTGAGATTTCAACTAATATTGTTTGTACCATTAATTTTGATTGTTCACGTACGTAGAACAAAATTTTGAGAATTATTATATGAGATTTTGTTTATTGAAAACTTTTGAGTGTGAATTATTTCATTATTTTTATTTCAATATATAGTGTTAGATCATATGTGTTTTTTATTATTCCGGTATTCTTTGGACCTTACCTTTCACATGTAATAGCATAGATATTGAAGCACGAATTTAACCCTGAGATAAAAGAATTAAAAATTGTGATAGAGTCATAATCATATCATTTAAATAATTTTAATTAATCAAAAAAATTAATTAGCTAATTATTGCTTGGCGCACCAAGACTTTAAATATCACAATAATATACAATAATATATATATATATATATATATATATATATATATATATATATATATATATATATATATATATATATATATAGATATATATATATATATATATATATATATATATATATATATTGTTATAATATGTAAAATCGAGAAAAATATTGGCTTGCTTAATATATTTCAAAGTTCAAAAATTAAATAATTAAAATAATTCGACTAATAAGCTATAAAGATATTTCGAAGAAGTGAAAGTCCATTATCTTTGGATTACCTGTAGCAAACAAAATTTAAGATATGCATAAATTATTTTCTTTGTAAAATATATTCGAGTGAAATTAGTGAAACAAGACAATGCGAGCGGGTTTTCCAAATGGATTTGTACAGTAATTAGGATAATAGAATAGATGTTTAGAAATATATTTCTCTGTTAGTTCTTAAGAATTTGTAGAAACCGATTAGTTTATTAATAGTTTTTAGGAAATTTATAATTGTAGGTAAAATTGTTTTTTGTTATCTAAATGAAGAGATGGGGATATGTATGACGAGTTTTGATTGGAGGAGATTGAAAAAGGTGGGATGGTTTGTAAGAATGAGACTTTAGCTAGTTTTTTGAGGGAAAAAAGTTGGGCAGTTGTTTTCCAAGTGTGCAAGGCGAACAGTCATTGTTCTCTGGTGGTTCCCGAGAGGTAGCAAGCAGTAGAAGTGAATGTTAGTGAGTTTTTCGTGGAGTTAGTGTATCTGACAGAAGCTGATCCAGTAAAATATTGTAAGTTATATTTTTCTACTTATATTCCAAGAGTCACTGTTCAGGCCAGAACGAGAGATTCAGTTTATCGAGAGGAGAAGTGGCTAGCATCATTTGAACGATACGTGCATTTGAAGGAGATCATTAAAGACGATAGGCTCGCAACAATTTGTTGTAAGATTGTTGATTACCTAGGGGACTGCTAAGAATAGATAGAGTAGGCTACAAGGAACAAGGATTTGGACAACTCATCATCAGAGAGATAGTTTTGCTATTCATCAGTTTTCTTTATTAACAACACAATTTTTACAATTGCTTTAGAAAAGATAGGAATATTTTGATTAGGAGATTTAGAACAACAATTGTGATTTGAGATTTTAATTTATATTGTATGTACCATTAATTTTGAAGGTTCACGTACGTAGAACAAAAGTTTGATAATCATTATATGAGATATTGTTTATTGAAGATATTTGAGTGTGAATTTTATTTCAATATACTTTTATTTCAATATATAATGTTATATCATATATGTTTTTTATTATTCCGGTATTCTTTGGACCTTACCTCTCACATGTAAAGCATAGATATTGAAGCACGAGTATAACCCTGAGATAAGAGAATTAAATAGTGTGATAGAATCATAATCATATCATTTAAATAAGTTTAATTAATTAATTAATTAGCTAATTAATTGCTTGGCGCACTTAAGACTTTGAATATCACAATAACATATATATATATATATATATATATATATATATATATATACAGCTTGTTTTAAGCAACCACGTCTGCTTCTGCTTAATGAAAAACCATGATAATGAAAAACTTATACCAGAAATTGACTTATAAATACTAATGATAAATAAAACTTTTAAGTGAAAAGGTAATGGAGGGTAGTACACAATTAGACAAAAAACACATTTTTATTTCTGATATTAACATTTTTGACTTTGTCTACAAACTGAGTTAACCAGGCATCAATATGATTATTTCCTCAATATAATCTGAAATAAATATTCCCTCATGAGTGAAGAAACAAAATCTATGATTATTTTTCTAACCGTCTACATCTGTCTCATTGTGTACTATTGGTGGTACACAATGAGTCAAGTGATAATATTTCAATAATTTGTTATAAAGTATAAGTAAATACATAGAGTGTAGTTTTTATTATTGAAAATAGCAATTTTACAGGTACAATAGAAAACTGAAATGAAAGAAAATTTTAACGGATCTTAATACTGTCAAACTTTACATCAAATTTGAAATACGATGCAAGGCGCTTGTTTTTTTCATCTACATTTTTTGGTTTTGGTAGAATTGATACAACGTCTGACCTTGCTACTGTAGCAATGTCTTCAACTAAAGGAAAAATAAAGCAGCCTTGAAGCTTACCACTTTTTCTTAAAAATGACACTTTAAATTCATTATCGTCTAATGTCTTGACAACTTTAACAACATAAAATATATTGTTTTCAAATTTCACTAATACAAAACTATCAATGGAAATTTCTGTACTAGCATCAATGCCATCATCTTCTTCCAACTGTAAATTTTCACATTTATCGCCAGAAGAATTATCGTAATTGAATAAATCTTCACTCTCCTCGGATGAAGTCTTTTAGCTTACCTTATTTAAATTGATTCTTAATTCGTTTTTTATTCTGAGGAGTCATTTTTTTGGTTATTGCTTGTAGTTTTAACTGATCCAAGTTAGGTGTGTTAGTTATAATTGCACTCTTTTTAGTTTTCCTTGCCTTTACACCTTTTCTCTTTTCTGCTTTTGGAAATCCTTTAAACTCATGAGGAGAGATGAAAGAACTTGAATTCGCAGACGATACTATTGACTTAGAGTTTTGAGACATTATCGGTTTTTCAGGTGTCCTTGGTAGGGATACTTCTTGATTTTCAGGTGTCTTCGATGAGGATGATATAACTTGATTGGAAAGCACACTAGACATTTCTGTCAACTCTGATTGTGGATTTGGTTGTTCAGTTTAGTTTCGTCTATCAGTCACAAAACTGCCATTGAAGTCAGCTTCAGAAAAAATGTCTCTATTAAGAGGAAAAATTCCCGTTTTATTAAATGCTGACAGAATATTAGTAGGTGTTAATGCTTTTATATGTGCCTCTCCTACATATTGGGCTATCTGGTATATTGAAATAGGTTTACGAGGATGGTTCAGCAACCATGAGTCTATAGCGGCATTGTAATACACTTTAAAGGAAAGAAAATTGAAACATCAATGGGTTGCAGTTTGTTACTACAATATGGGCAGAGTCAGAACTTGATATGTTACGTGACTCTCATAATTGTCGTAGATCAGTATGGAAGGGTTTTCAATTGAACTGTTGCTAAACTTGATGAAATGTTTCATAACGTCAACAAACAGCTCGCTATTCATCCATCCACTTAGATTTGCCAAACCAGTGTGACAGGTGGAGCTCCTTGTGTCATATGCTCCTTATAATATTTCCTTGGAAAAACCATATCAGGAGACAGAAACATACCATTCGCACATACAGTTACTATTCAGCTGTTTTACACCTTTCTCCGCCACGACTTTCTTAGGTTTCTGCACTGTTTATTGTTCTGAAGCTATTTTCTTGTGGCATTGTAAATTAATTACTATTTATAACTGTAGCCCTTAGGTTAACGTATAGTAAGATTCCCACGCCTATTTAAAAATGAACGGAACCATTGGAGTCCAGCTATTTTATCTTTGATCCAATTTGCTGGAACTGAAATTTTGTTTTTAATTGCCATATCATATGCTACCTTTCGTGCTTGAATGGTTGTTAATCCGTAGCTCATTTTGCTACATGTTTTGATATAGTCACACAGAGAAATTTCCTGTTCCTCTGAAAACACACGTCGTACAGCATAATTGGGTTCCATTCGATCATCATCTGGATTAGTACGTTTTTTTGCGACATATCTTTGTAATGTCTGAAATTTTACTCAGTGTTCAACTGCAGCAATTCTTAATGATTTTCCGTCCAAAACATCTTGTACGGCACTTGCCATATCATCGGAGCTGAATGTCGCTCGACTCCTTGGTTTTTCTTTGCGCACCATGTCTGTAACAAACATAATAAACTTTTATTCTACTTATACAACATATCATTATAGCATAAACACTTGGTACAAATTTTAGTAGTACATCAATGGGACAGTCTCATTGTGTACTATCACCCGGTGTCTCATTGTGTACCAAGTAGCATTGTTGTAAACAAATGCAAATAATCATATTTAATTTTTAGTTTTGAGACACGACTATTTGAGGTTAGACTAACTTAACTGTGGTATTTCACGCATACACTTGCAAATTGACACAAATCAACAATTAGTTCTAATAATAAGTCAACAAAACTATATAAAAAGTAACTTCTTACCTTAATTAAACAGTTTATCACTGTAACTTTTACGAGGTCACGAATGAAATGGTGGTATTTTGACTGGCGCTGTAAAATGACATTTCTGAGATAATGTTGGTTGCAGAATTGAAACTTGGCGGTAAATTAAAAAAAAATTAGAATGTCTTATTGTGTACCATGTCTCTTTGTGTAATACTTTCCCCTGCACATGAATTACACAGGGCAGGTAGTGAAAATCATTCGAGAGAGTTCGGCAGGAATCGAAAATTTAAGTTTTCCAGTGATAAGTATTTACAAGTATATTTAAAGCAAAGTATGTAATTTGAATTTAATTTTACTATGCAAAACTTTGGTTCCGACCGAAAGAAATTTTATTATTTTCACCTTTTATTAAAACTCTACAATCAATTAAAAAAACTAGAGCTTCTATAAAAAAAATAAAAGATATTTTTGAAATTAACGTATCAAAACTATTAAAAATTCAATATTATTTCCCAGGATCAACATTATTTTTTTATTTTATTGGACTGTGTAATTGACACCTGCTAGAGGGTATTTCAAATCCAGTGGCGAGGACTCCCACAAAATAGTTTATCGCGCAGATAACAGAATATCTATGATAAGAGTAATGCAGTGAAATTGCAATATTAAAAAATTTAAGATCAACAGATTGTTTTATATTTGAAACGGCACTAATTACAAAATTATACCTAACTTAAATAATTAATGGGGTTTGATTTTACACAGATTGTTTTATTGATACCAAACGTTTTAGTAAATCCAGCAACATAGTAAAAACGTTCAGTACTGACAGTGTTAGAATATGAATTGCAATCGTTTTTGCAGAATTTCTACGGCATGTCGGCTTAAAATTTTACCAGAAGGTTATAATACCATCTTTAATTGGTACTCTATGAAGTTTTCTAAACGTTGCCAAATTTTTAATATAGTATCAGATACCTTAAAACCGTAATTATAAAGTCATTATTAATGTCTCTTTAACGATTCATTAGCGATATACAATGAATTGATAAGAATTATTTCCGAGAATTTCTAGTCACTGGATTTAAATCGAGTTCGTAATTTAGTCTCGTTATGTTGTCGAGTCTTAAAAAAGGTGCTAACACGCGTATTAAAACTATTTTGTAGAATGGAGTTAGTTAAGTAAAAATAAGAAACGAAGTAAACGCAAGAATAAAATCAATCAAAAGAGAACATTGGGCTAAATTCACCAGCGACATGGACTACGACCTACATGGTACCAAAAGAAAGTATGGAAAATGCTTCGGAACAGGAAAAAACAGTTAACGAGTTCGTGCAGACCAAGGGAATACCTATAGAGACATAGCAACAGCATTTTAAAGAGCTATATGATGCTGAAGAAATGCTGAATATAAACGAATACGAAGCAGATATAAGTGCTACAATCAATGACGAAGAGGTAGAAGCAAAGATCAAGAAGCTAAAAAACAGAAAATCACCTGGAACAGATGGTATACCCAATGAACTCTTAAAATATGGAGACCTGAACTTGCAAGTAAACTGTCACAACTATTTAACAAAATCTTAAACGACACAGAAACACCAGAGGAATGGCATAAGAGCATCACAATCCCCATATTTAAAAAAGGACAAAAAACTTGCCCACAAAACTACAGAGGAATAACCCTCTTAAATACAACGATGAAACTTTTCACGAGTATTCTTAAGGACAAATTGGAAAGGCAAATCACTAATGCTGAAGAACAACAAGGTTTTACAAGAGGGCGGTCTATAACAGATGCAGTATTCATAATAAAACAAATAAAAGAAAAAGCTATAGAGTTCGGCATGTCAGCGTATATTTGCTTCATTGATCTGACGAAGGCGTTTGACAGAGTTCGCCTGGAGACATTCTAAATATATTAATAGAAAATAAAACACCGACCAACATAACAAAGATAGTCCATAACCTAAATAACAACAATGTAACCAAAGTTAGAGCAGGAGACCAATTCACTGAAAATATTCCAACACCGGGAGAATTAGACAAGGCGACAGTTTAAGCCCCTTCTTGTTTAACCTACTCATGGGCAAAATTATAAACAAAGTAACATCTCCCAATCTCGGATACAGAATGGCAACAAAAAAATTGGTATGGTGTATTACGCAGATGATGCAGCAATTATTGCCAATATTGTTCTGAAGTTGTTCTATACCTTCTGAATGCGATCAGTTTTATTTAGGTGAATCATCAAGGCCATTAAATGTTAGAATAAGTGAACATCAATCTTATATTAAAAATAAAGAATTTGATAGATCTCAAATCTGTAAACACGCATGGGATAATGAACATAGGGTTCAATGGAATAATTCAAATGTAGTCCTAGAAGAAACGGATGGTAAAAAAAGAAAAATCAAAGAAGCGGCTCTAATTATGCTAAATGAGGCCAATTGTGTCGCAAATTCCTCGGCAGAATGTAGTAGGATCTGGTTACCAACATTGAAAGAGGAAGTTATTAATAAGAAAATACCAGTATTAGTAAGTCAGTAACATATAGAGGATACATCATTTATGTTTTTTAAATACCGTAACATATAAAATCAGAATTTTGATGTTTGTTGAAAGTAAACTAAATTCACGAACAAATACTTACAATGTCGGGATAGTATTATGAGGTTTTTTTCCTGGTTTTCCCTCATAATTTACTATGGAATCAGTAACAGGAGAATTTTACTGTCATCATGTCATGTGTTTGTCTTTTTAAAGACGAGTTACATGCTATGATTTTTTCTGACGGATATTCTCAAGTTAAAGTTGATTCCATGTAATCGAATGAACTATCTTATAAGTAAAGTCGTCCCAGGAGCGCAACTCTACAACATATTGGCAATATTATTTTAAAGTCGTCTACTTTAAAATGCATAATGTATGTCTGAATTGTCAATATAAATGAGTCAGATAAAATTAAATTATTAGAAGAATTTTTCACTATGTCACAAAAAAACAAAATTTGTTTAATTTACTATTTGTATTTTGAGAACGATTTCCGAAGTGGAAATTGAAACGTCAATAAACGTATTTTTATCTTTAATTGTGGCTTATTCCCAGTTTAATAGTAATTAATTATTGCCAAACCAGAATAAGATCTTCAGATGTAGATCTTTCAGTTCTTTCAAATAAGCCGCCAACTAAATATGAACATTTCTACCAACAAAACTAAATGTATGACAATAGCAAAAGATCCGTTCAGATGTAAGTTAGTGGTTGAGAACAACCCCATAGAACAGGTGATGCAATTCAGATATCTGGGCATAGATATATCAAGCACACACGATCCAGTAAAGCACCTAAAGAGTCAGATCAACAAAGCATCCGCATTATCAGAATGTCTGTGGAAATAGTCTGGTCAAATCTGTATATGCACACAGATAGTAAAATTAGAATCTATAAGACTTGCATACGACCGATCATGACATATGGCATAGAAGTGCGCAAAGATACGAACAAAAAGAAACATATGCTAAAAGTTGCCGAAATGAAAACCCTAAAAACAATTGTCGACAAAACAAGAAAAGACACGTTGAGAAATACAAACGTTAGAGAGCAGTGCAAAATTCAAGATATTGTAAGATGGTGAAGACAGCGTAAGAGGATGTGGTACAATCGTGTAAGACGAATGGATGAATATATACTCCCAAAAATTTCCATAGAAAACAACCCGCCCGGTTCAAGACCTCCCGAAAGACCACTTAAAAGATGAAGGGATAGTTGGTAATCTACCTCCCAGAAAATTAACCAGAGGCAGCTTCCGAATTAAACAGATTGAAAGATCTCAAAGAAGTACAAGAAGAAAAAGAGATAAGTATAGTAAGAATAAACAGATGAGATTAACGAATCCAAATCCCGAATCCAAAAGAATAGTTTATAATGTATTTAAATACTTACAAATACTATTTCTTGAAGATAATCGAACTAACATACGCGTGAGCGAAGCTACTGGAGTATCTTTACGTACAGTAGAAAGCATTATTCAACAAACGAATATGTTAACAAACGCAGAGTCAAATAATTAACTAAAATTTCCAGCTACAACACTTTCTAAAAGGAAAGCAACCATGACAGACTTAAGGAAATACGACAAACAGTTAATTAGAAATACCATTCACCATTGTCATGAGAATAAAAGTTCTCAAGAATTATTGAAGCTTTTGCAAAAAGAGTAAACTGAAAGTGTGAGTTCTTTCTACAGAATTATGAAAGATTTGAAAAAAAAAAGATAATCGACGTTTATTAATTAAACAAAATAACACTTGTGCGCATTAAGTATTTGGACGAAATTAAATATTACAGAAGCGAAGGTAAGTCAATTGTATATGTTGATAAAACTTATGTACATGCAGGACACACTACGCCAAATAGCTGGACAGATAATATTAACAAAGGATTGTTCAAAAACTTTTCAATAGGAAATTGGTTATCGTACCATGATGGTGGGAATATGAGTTTAATACAGAATACCCTTTTGATTTTAAAAATCAGGAGCCAAGACAGTGATTATCAAGATGATATGAATTCAGAAAATTAAGAAAAAATTATGAAAGAACAGTTAATCCCAATTTGCTTGTAGGATCTTTGTTTTTACTGTTAATGCCTCATATTGTAATGTAAAAAATAATAGAAAACCCCCCAGTTATTCTAAAAAAACGGATATGATATCTTGGTTGATAGAAAAAAATTACCATTTCTAACGTCAAGGTTAAAACCACAATTATATGAAATCGTCAAACGACAAAAACAAGATAATATTTAATATAAATTTGACAAAGTACTGCACGAGTGTGGACATGTTCCACAACTTCCACCGTATCATCGAGACTTGAACCTTATAGAAATGGTTTGGGCGCAAAAGCCTGTTACGAAACAAAATGTTTATTTTAAGTTAGAAGACGTAAAAGCGTTGGTGGAATCGGAATTTGCTAGAGTAACTCTAAATAACTGGATGCAAGTCTATGAACATATTGTCAAGTACAAAGATAATTATTTGGAAAACGAACGTGGCATAGATGTAATTACTGAAGAATTAAGAATTTATTTAAATACTTCTAGTGACGACGACAGTACATCTGATTATAAAAGTGAAAAACATAATATATAAAACATAATATAACAATATAATGTATGTAATATGTATTTAGTATCAATATTAGTTTTCAAAACTGTCCTATATGTATGAATTATTTTTTTACTTTATTACCATCATTTCGTATATTCTTCTATTTAACATCGTTTAGTTTCAGTGAGTAATAATGAGTAATTATATAACTAATAACGGTCTTAAACTTAAAGCAATCTTTGTAATTATTATTTATTGAAACCGTACTACGTATCTAGGGTTTCACATATAAAGGTATATTTTTTTTATAATTATGTTTAGTTAGAATCTACATCAAAAAAGAGTATTAAGTAAATGTGATACAGGTTTTGCGCGTGAAGGGGAGACATCCAATGATGTCTCACCTTATTCTATTTTGGTTTAGTTTTAAGGAAGGTCTTGGGGCCAGGTTCCAGCTAGTCTTCTTGTCGCTGGTCTATTCTTGTATTCATTTTTGTGATGAATGGTACGTTCATTTTGTGACTCTGTGGCTCGATGGATTTCTTCAGCCCCATAGGTGTAGTCCGTAGAACCAAATAGGTTTGATCATGGCTTTGCATAGAAGAATTTTGTTTTGGATATTAAGTTTTGATTTACGTCCAAGAAGCCAATAGATTTGCCGAAATTTTCAAGTCGAGCTGCCTTATTTTGGTCATTGTTGGTATTCTTACATTTTCCATTCTTACAGGTGGGCATATATTGTGACGGTTGGTAAATGTTATTTGAGTTGATTTTGTTTAATTTAATTTTGTTTTCCATTTCGTATACCAATCACTGAGTATGTTCAGATGATGTTGCAGGTCTTGTGAGGCTTGTATGGGATCTTCATTTACGGCTAGTATTGCTACGTCGTCAGCAAAAGAAAGCGATTGTAGTATTATTAGTCTCTGGTATATCGGTTGTTTGGAGTGAGAAAAGCAGCGGCCCTAGAACACTACCCTGAGGGACTCCGAAGTTGATAGGACATAGGTTGGATTGTTGGTCTTTGAATTTTACAGAGAACTATCTATTTGATATGTAGGATTTAAGTAGGAGGAAATGGTTACTGTATAGTGCTGTTTTTTAACTCTGTGCCAAACCTTGTCAAACGCTTGTGAGATGTCTAGAAATACAGCGTTGCAGTATTTCTTTCTTCAAGATTTTTTGATACCGTAAACATGGCCTACTTTGCCCAGTGGGTTCAACTTTGCCCACTGTAAAGGTTATAAAATTTGTAAAAAAAAAATACTTGGCAACATAGCAAAGTACCACAGACGTTTACGCGTGCACTAAGAAACATATAGAAATCAAGACAGTGTGAACTAAACTGCGAGACTGAGCTGTAACGATTATAGTAAGGTAAGAAATTTGAACACGTTTTTGTAGTTTTTTTAGGTTAAAAGCTAAGCACTGCTGAGTATACAGTAATAGGAATATTGACTTAATTTTTGTTTGTACGTCTTATTTTGTATTTAATTAACTGATGTTGTGATGGAACGTTTATCAGGGATTACATGTTTTTTCTTTATAAAACAAAATACAAGTGGGCAATGTTGTCCTGCCATTTGTCTTTAATATTTTTTTTAATTTTTCTATATAAAATGGTTTATAGTCATTGAAAAGGAAACTAAAGTGTGCTTTTAAGTTTACCGCCATAAAGTATTAATTATTACGTAAAACAGAATGTCGGTATTTATCTAATTATTTTTTTTTCTTTCAAGGAAAAAATCAAAATGCCAAGAAAAAGCAGAAAAAAATTGGGAGCAAGGCAGTATGTAAACTACTCTGATGCCGTGCTTGAACGAGCCGTGGAAGCAGTGAGAGCAGGTTTAAGTTCTCGTCAGGCAGAGGAACGTTTTAAGGTGCCACGCCGAACCATTCTCAACAAAATTAAACAAACGCATGTTTCCTCCATTGGCCATCCCCTTACACTCACTAAAATAGAAGAACGTCATTTAGTGGATGTTGTTATATCAAGTGCAGAATATGGCGCTCCTTTAACAAGCCTAGAGATTAGAATGCTTGTCAAACAATATTTAGATGCCAGAGGAACTCGAGTTGTTTATTTCTCTAATAACAATCTTCCTAGTTGTGACTGGGTCAACGCTTTTTTGTCACGACATAAGCACATTTTAACTCAAAGGCACTGCCAAAACGTTAAACGCTCCAGGGCAGCCAATACTGAAGAAATCATAGAAGAATATTTTAATAATTTAAAAATAACACTTGAAAACATCGAACCTCAAAATATCCTGAATTATGACGAGACAAATCTGTCAGATGACCCTGGTACCCAAAAATGTGTATTTCGACGTGGGACAAAATACCCGGAAAGATACATGAATGCCACTAAAAGCGCAGTGTCACTAATGTTCGCAGCTACCGCAACAGGAGAACGCCTACCACTTTATGTTGTTTATAGAGCTGAAAGATTATATGATAGATGGATAACGGGTGGCCCCCCTCGTACATTGTATAATAGAACAAAATCTGGATGGTTTGATGCATCAACTTTTCAAGACTGGTTTTTTAAAGTTGCTTTACCGTGGTCAAAACGGGATAACAGCACCAAGGTTTTAATTGGGGACAACTTGTCCTCACATCTCAATATTGAGATAATAAGGGCTTGTCAAAGGGCAAATATAAGATTTGTATTTCTGCCACCTAATTCTACAGGGCTTACACAACCACTTGATGTTGGATTTTTTCGGCCTTTAAAAAGAGCCTGGAAAAACATCCTTACTGATTTAAAAACTAGTCAGCCTAACTTAAACTCAGTTGAAAAAACCATCTTTCCTCAATTGCTAACAAAACTAATAGACGCGATTGAACCAAACTTTAAAAAAAATCTTCAAAGTTCATTTCGCGCAACTGGAATTTGTCCCTTTGACCCACATGAAGTGCTAAAAAAGATGCCAAATGAGAGATTTGCGAAAAGAGTAAGCTCTGAAATTGATAACGCATTATTAAATTTTTTACAACAAAAAAAGAAAGGAAATACCATTAAAAAAGGAAAGAAAAAGTTGCTTAATACTGAACCCGGTCAATCAGTTCAATTTGAAGAATTTGATCAAAATCAGGAGGGAAGTGGGATCGCGGATTCAGAAGAAGAAATAGAGATAGAGACGAATGCCGACGAAAATTTAGCAGAAGGAATGGAGATGAATAACAGTGACGATGATAAGGCAGATGAATTACATGAAGAAGAGCAGGATGAAATGGTTGAAAATATCGAGTCTGATGAAAATATCGAAGTAGATGGAATTAATCTAAAAATTGGTACTTTTGTGGTGGTCCAATTTCTTACAAAAAAAACCGTTAAACATTTTATCGGGATCATAGTAGATATAATAAACGAAGACAATATGTGCTACACCGTAAAATTTTTAAGAAAAAATATAAATGGTTTTGTTTATCCAAACATATCAGATATATCAGACGTCAATTTTGAAGACATTAGAAAAATATTAAAGAAACCTTTCCAAAGTAGAAGAGGATATTTTTCTTTTAAAGAAAATTTAAGTTGTTTTCAGTTATAATTTGTCTTGTGTTTTTTTAATACAAATATAATAATTTTTCTTGTATTTTTTCAATAAAAAGTTCTGAAAAATAGAGTTTTTTTCTAGTTTTATTAAAAAATAAAATTCAAAAGTGTATGGTGGGCAAAGTAGTTAAATCAAAACGTATGCCGCGGGAAAAGTAGTCCTATTACGTTCCAATTTTGCCCTACAGTGAATTTAAAATAGGTGGGCAATCTTGAACTTTTCCGGGGCAACTTTGCCCACCTTGCCTTTACTTTTTTTTCTCGGCTGTATTAAAGATTGTGATAAAAAATGATAAGTACATTCTTTGTTAACATCTCGCTAGTTCTCAAAATAATTTTTGTATGTATTTATATGTGCTAAGAAACGAAATATTTAAACAAAACTGAAATTTGCTGGGCAAAGTAGGCCATACATACGGTATTTCATTTATCTTTCGAAGAACCTGTTGGGTAGTGGCGTGATTTTCCCGAAAACCAAACTGATATTTTGGAAGTACGATTGTGTATATTTTCTTAAGCTTCTTAGTCGCCTTCCATAACGTCTGGTCATTTGCTGTAAGGTTTGTAATGTAATGTTCGAAGGTTTCGTTGTTTGCGGCTTTGATGGCTACTCCAAGTTGCCTACGTAGTCTATTGAATATATGTAGGTCTATGTTGTTTCTAGATCTTTGCCAAGTTCTCCTCGCACGACGTTTTTCAGCAATGAGTTGGCGAATGTGCAGGGGAACATTTGTGGTATGTGTTGGTTTGCGTTCAGTTCGTGGTGTAGATTGCCATGCCCTTTTTGCACAAGTGTGGTGAAGTATTGAGCTGCTGTATCTATGTCATGTGTAGATTTGATCGCAGATTAAGATGGTTTTTCTTCTAGTAGATTGAAAATCTGCCCAGTTGGTGTTTTTTGACGTGAGTCGAGGAGGTGGTGGGCTGTTTATAACTGTGGTACTCAGGCTCATAATAACCGGTGTATGATCCGATGAGAGATCATAGCTGGATTCTATTAGACAGTTGTTTCTGGACACTCCTTTGCTTATGTAGTAGTCCAGCAGATCTGGAAGTTTTCTTGTGTCACTCGGCCAGTACGTAGGGAATCCGTTGGTTTGGCAATCATAGTTGTTGTCGGTCATTGCTTTTAGAAGATTACGACCTTTTGTTGTTGTGAGTCTTGAGCCCCAGTGTATGTGTTTCGCATTCTAGTCTCCCCCGGCTACGAATTTGCTGCCAAGTAATTGGAAGAAAGCTTTGTATTCATCTGTGGAGATTGTGTGACGAGGTGAGCTATACATTGCAGATATGTTAAAGTGTCATGGCGTTGCATTTACTTGAACGATTGTTGCTTGTATTTTTTCTGTTGCATAATTCGGCAATACGTGATGTGATATACAGCTACGGATGATTACCGCCGAGCCACCATGAGCTGTACCATCAGGATAAGATGTGCTGTATGTGGTATAAAGCGAAATATTAAACGTAGTTAGATCGGTAAAGTGAGTTTCTGAAAAGCAGAACGTCAATTTTATTTAAGTTTAAAAAAGTAATTACTTCTTGCTTATGGGCTAGCAGGCCGTTAGCGTTCCATATGGCAACTCTAAGTATGTTTAAGAATTTCTTTGTTAATGACTTGTGTTAGTAAGTTTAATATCATACTGTTTTGACTCATGAGTTGCGAGAACATGTTTTTGAATTCGTTTAGGAATGTTAATAGTTGTTGTTCTATATTAGTTTTAGGTTCTGAATCGTGATTGGTTTGATGTGCTGTCACGTTTGCATATGTTCTTTGATGGTTTTGTAGAGTATTTAGCTGATTTGTTTCAGTACATACACGTGGACAGTTGAATGTTGGTCTTTGAGGCTGTTGGTTTCCTCTTTTCTGCATATGTCTGTTTTCTACTAGTTCCCTGTAGACTACACAGCCCTTATAGTTAGCAGGGTGATCTTGTTTGTATAGTGCACACTTAGCTGAAGTGCTTCTAGGTTTTTTACAATCTTTTGTATTGTGTTGTCCTCCACATTTGACGCAGTAATGCAGTTTAGTGCAATATTTTTACTATGACCTTATGCTTGACATCGCATGCATTGAATGATTGAGTTTCTCTTATTTGGTGCCTCGACTGCTATTTTGGTGTGACATAAGAATTCTAGGTTGAATATGTCTTTGTTATTACTGTTCGGTTCAAGATCTATGAAGAACAAAGATAAGGGTTACTTTGTTTGTCTGTGTCGAATGTTAGTTATATTGCGAACTTCATGGCCGGCTGTTTCTAGTTCCTTTGTTATATCTGTTGTGGGTATAGAGTGATGGGTATGTCTTATTACCACTCTATAGGCACGTTCTTCCTTTATTCGATAAGTTTGGTGAATGATTTCTTCTTCTCGTAAATGTCTGATCAGTTTACGGTATGTATCTATTGTAGAATTTGTGCAAAGTTATCGACCATATCTTTAAAGTTTTTGACGACGTTTTTGACTACTTGCCATGAGTTTTTATTTTGGGTTTCTTGATCGTCGTCTTCGCTAGAGTCCATATCCGAGTTTTCTGAATGTCTAATTGCAAGTTTTAGCTTTGTGTTTGAGGTCTGCCCTACAGTAGATGTTTTGCTTGGGTTGTAGTAAATTGGTTGTGGTTGTTGTGCAAGAGCGAATTGATTTTGTGGAATGTTTGATATAGGAGTATTTGCGGGTTGCCAGTATATGTGGTTTGGTGCATGTTCGGATGTGTATTCTAGTGGAGAATGTTGTTGAGGAGTTGGGTACATGTTCCTGAATGTTTGTTAATAGTGGACCTGCTGCTTACCTGCAATTTCTGCTGATACTACAATAGACACTGATTGTTTGTGTTCCGTGTGTGTGAATTGTTCATTGTAGAAAACAGAATTTGGTACGCCACTGCCACTTTACTGTTTATTGTAATAACTAGAATTTTAATAATTAGTAATTAGATTTTAATTGTTCTTATCCGTGGTCACTTTTTGCTATCGCACTCGGCGGAATACGTCCTTACTCTACGATATTCAAGTGAACACTATAAAGGTATATGTAAAACAATATTGCCAACTATACTTAAATATTATTGATTAATACATTGTGTTTACCTATCTTTAACAATTTGATTTAAATCATGAGTATTTTTTGAAACGCCACTGCATTGTTAACTCATGCTTGACTGTCTCGATAAATTTCCGCCACTACATTTGAAATACTTTCTTTTTGAAACTAGCTGAACTTAAAAATAAAACCACACTGTGGATGCCTGCATCACATAATATCTTATGCTATCTTTTCTAGCGGACTATAAGTAAATCCCCCCAAAACGAACGACTACGATGAAACAAATGTCGAAACAATTCATAACATTAATGTCGCCCTTTCTCTTGTTCGTGCCTCTCGCAAAAAGTGCCCTCACGTTTGTTCGAACTCGGGGTGATAGATGGATGGATTCGGTGTTAAGATATTGCGATATGGCCAACATGACTTATAGTCAGAAAAACGTCAAAACATTGGCCGAGGAGATCAGAAGTAGTTTCTTGAAATATGGGAAACGTCTTTTAGTTGCCTGCAGGGCGTTTTTTGAAAGATGTGCAAGCGGATTGAAAATGAAAGTTCGGAATTTTAGTTTTTATTAAAGACGACATATATCATGTTTGGAAAAGAGAAATAGGACTAGTAAGAAAATTCGGTGGTGACAGCTTAAAATTTTTTTGTTTAAGAATTATTATGTAATCCAAACGACATATTTCAAGCAACCGTGGAGCAGTTCAAAATGAACAAATTAGTCAACATCGATCAATAATTCTTTAACATTCTACATTTTATACTTTTGATTCTATTCGACTAAAGTTTAGCTCCGCATATATAGACCAGAGAACTAAGGATTTTCCCGTGACAGTCGTTGATACAAGTATCTTACAACTGCTTTTGATAAATTTGGAGATAACAATATGTAACAAACAAAATATGCAGAAGAATAAACGTCAGTTTTTACTTAAAAACAATATATAAACAATGTAAGATCGCTATTTGATACTAAATACTACAAGTGAATACCGGTAAATTATATGGAAAAGTGACGTGAAGTATGATAATTTTACTGAAAATTCTTTAAAATGAGGGTTTCTTAAGTTATTTTTGTTAATTCGTTGCTTAATTATTGCAAAAATAGCTTCAAAGGTTGATTGTTTGAAAATTATTAGTACCTTTCCTAAAAAATGCACCAAAACTTTGGTTTTGCTTGAAAATAAGGACAATATCGAAAATATTCGTTTTAAAAATTTCAAGAAATTTCATTTAGTATTTATTGCAATATTACAAATTGTTTATCCTAAAAAGATTTTATCTACAACGTGATTATGCGTAAGCTATTAGGTCTACATGAATTCTGAAAGCACTAATTATATCAACGTTATGTCTCTCGCATCAACTGATTCCAATTTTCGCAGTTTAAGCCCAGCTAATTTTTATTTCAATCTGCACTTCACAGCATTCACAGTACCTTTCGAACGTGCCTGTGTCTATTCAGTCGTTGTGTGGTCAGTGTGTATCGTTTACTAGGAAATTTGAATATTATAAATATACGATTCGTCCACAAACCGATGTTATAGTTGTTACATTTTGAGGTAAGACTGATTTGTTTGATTTTTGTTTATGTACTGATTTATCTTATATCGGTCAGATAGCCAAGCGGGCTGGGCGGCCGGTTTCTCATTCGCTTCACTGCGAGTGGTTCAGCGGATGTGAGTTCGATCCCCAGCTCGGTATACAGAAAAACAAAAAGGCTAACGCAGCAGGCGTGCCGCCTTAATACCGGTATATATATCATGGTAAGAAAATAAACCTGGATGGGTAGAAAGGATGCCCAGAAGTCATTTAAGTTAAACGAAGAATTTCAGGTTTACAGACGTTCAGTATGCGCAGACTCTCATGTGTTTTGAAGAATATGACGTCGAGCTTTGGTAAGTAAAAAGGAAAGGCGACACTTTATCTTTTTTGAGTGACAAGGAAAACTAAAGGATCTTGTATGTTATAGGTTCCATATATAAATAAAAAAAAAATAAAAACAAAAGATCAAATAGGTTAAATAGTTTCCTAAAATGTTCAAAGCAAAAAGGAACAATTACACTTACCTGATGTGATATTTAATAAAAATTAAAAGAATTATTTATTATATTTGTTGTCAAGTAGAGAGTTTAGTAGAGAGATAAAAATAATACCAGGTGGTTACCTACTAGTTAACGATCAAAAACTCAGTATGGTAACAAACTTGACATATTAAATTACATTTTACAAAAACAAAATGTCTATTACAAGATGATGCTTTTAAAACATTTAAATAATATCTCTCTCAATGATCAGGTCAAATATTGGATCTCAAAAACGATCAATAATAGATGTTACTTTAAATGAATAAGAAATTAAAATGAATAACAACAATTCGAAATTTACCCTATTCCATTACTCCTTTATAAAAATCACATACAAAAAGAAAAAATAATAACAAAAAATACCCCTGTTACAATGATATATAATATAAATTTCAGCTCTTCCAATAAAAAATAAAAACTTGCTATGAATTTTAGGGTTTTTTTAACCATACCCATGACTGCAGTCTTTACGAATCCCTCTGATAAGAAATAGTCCTGCATCCCAGGACTAGTTTTGAACTAAAATAGGAATCTATGGAATTGGTGAACACCACAACAAGGAAACCAAACAGATTTCTCAAACACAAAAACTGCCAAAGATACACTTTTATCGGCAAAGAGGTGTTCTTTCAGCAGATGATTCCAATGGAATCCTTCACTATCTTATACAACCAAATCAGGCAACGTGCACCCGTGAATTGACTGAGTATCATAGCGGGATATTTGACTGGAGAAATTCTACGCCAAAAATGAGTTCAAAGGCAATGCTTCGTGCACGGCGTTACTCCTATTACATTTTATTGTGAAAGTCAAGCATCTGGCTACATTGTCAAGCAGTCACTCGCCAGTGTTTGATTGTGCCTTTAGTCCGTAACATCGTTGTGAGAATTTGTCGAATCGCCTTTTTACCCACGAAGATTTCCTTAAGGAGCTTCGAAATCTAAGAAAGGTGAGTACGAAGGTGAAGTAACATTTATGGTGATGAGGAATACATTTCAACGAATATCAAAAATATTGAAAAAGTAGTAACGACTTAGATTTGTATGAAGCAAAATGGAAGGAGAATCGCAGCCAGATGATTTAAATTACAATCAATGCAATTATGTACACTGAACTAAAGTGAGATTATTTACAAGGCCATCTACGATTAAAAGTAGCGCCACTACACATTATTCCGAAGTTGCAAACGTAAACAAAATAGAAAAGCTATACATTTAAAACGGGAAAAACCTGTGATTTCAAAGGAACTCGTGCAGTTGGGGAGTGGCTGAAACTGCAGTCCAAAATTTTGACCATATTTCTTAAAATGGAACAGTACGGAATCTTGTTTAGTTAGTAGAGAATACTGCCGGTCGTTTACCACAACAATGCATTGTATGCACAGTATGCATTGTATGCATCGCGTTTGTGTTTGCAAGTTTTTGGCGGGTTTTTATTGACAAACAATTGCTTCGCAATATAGTGAAGTGTACAGAATCTGAAGCTCGTAGGCAACTAGAATGTCGTGACTGGTCTATGACTAAAGGTAAAATGCACGCTTTTATAGCAATTATTAATAATGGAGGTGCGTATGGTCCTAACACATTTGCACTGGGACCTTCGTTTTTTTCTCAATACCAATGCGGACATTTTGAAATTTGTTCGTTTTGACCCAAAAAATCAAAGAAACCAGCGACTTTAAACAGACAAATGGGCTTTAGAATCGCTGATGTGGGATCCATGTGCATGCAATAAATGCATGCATTTTATACAATCAGGTAACAGGCAAAAAACTTAGATGTAGAGATTTTATCCTTCGGCTAGCGCAAGAGCTCCGTGATAAATACATTATGCAACGTAGTTTAAGAACGAAAACTGAAGTTGTTAATATACAGGCACCATTAATATGCAATCCTCTGCCACAGTCGGAAATGAAGCCAATGTGCTCCAGAAAATTTTGGAAATAAAACTAGTGATATTTGTAAATCATGACAATAGGTTGCAAAAAATGCGTAAGCGCTATTTAATATCCATTTTTTACTTTTGTATTTTGTCCACCAAATGGTACCAATAGTACACCAAATACCATTTAACACGTTGAGTGCCAAATGAGACCAAAGTGGTCTCGTCCACTTCTGGGACGTAATTGCTGTGTGATACTAATGTGGATTAATATGCAGCGTCGAAAAATTTCGTTATATGAAGCAACATTGGTCTCATTGTATTCATTTAAATCAATGGGATCTGGAAACGTATGGCCTGACGGCCTATGCTACATTTGGCCTTTATATACGAGACCGTTGTGGCACCCTACAGCAATATGATATGATAATTTTTAAAGGTATCTATAATTTAAATTTATTTACTTACTTACAAAGAAGTACATGTACATAAAAATAAAACTTTACATGAAAACTTAAAATAAAGGGAACAAGGGATTTGGTATTTTATATTTTCGCGGTGTTACAAAAAAAAACAAGATATACAGTAATGTTTTTTACAGTTAGAGCACTTCAGTGAATTTTGTGGGGTTTTCTCTAGGGTAATCTATTACTATTTTTGGCTTCAAAATGTCTTGTCCTCTGTTCTTCGTTGGAACCATCTCAGCCGTGTGCTTAGTACTTAGACAGAGAACATTGCGTTTATCGCGCCATGTTTGTACGACAATTCCTTCCCTACATTCAGCAGCAACCGTTTCATCCTTTTTAAGTTTTTTTGAACATATTTTGGGTTGAATTTTCGGTTTACACGTAATGTTCCTACAAGATAGGTGTTTCGCTCCTTTGTCTAAGAGATTGTCCATTAGATTCATGACAATTTTTGGATGGGACTGACATTTGCTCGTTTTTGGATTTACCATAATATATTCTAAAGTTATAGGTATAACCCTTTTCAAGGCATAACTTGAACAACTTAATGCCAAACTTATTGCGTTTGTTTTTGATCTACTGTAGAAACTTTAACCGTCCTCTAAACGGAACTAGAGGGTAGCGGGTAGATACTCTTTTACGTTCCCGGTAGAAGATAGATCTACTTCAGGGATGACCCTGCCCACGTGAGCCATAATTATCTCCCAATCTCCTGGTACCTCGGAGAAATTATGTCCTGCACCCATTCTCCCATCTAATTACCAAAGTTTCCATTCCTATATCCTACTCTGTCAGACAGCACCATCAGTACCAAGACAGAGCGTAAGGGAAATGATCCTGGATCGGTATATTATTGGATACTAGAGTTGCTAAATTAACCGAACGATTACCGGTATAAGTAATCCCCACCTGTTGGTCAACAGCTAAGGGTGGAAGAACCGACACGTGGTAGGGCACTTCATTGCCCTGGAGCATAGAAATTAACTCCGAAGGCGGAAGAACTAAATTAGTCAACGGCATTGAGATGTGGAAAGCCAGGGCATGACTACCACATTAAAGATCCGTAAGGATATCCTTAGTAAAAATCATCATGGACCCACTAATGGATAATTTACTTAATGATCATGGAGCTCGGAATCCAAGATCCGGCAGGGGAGGACAATCAGATTTAGACGACAGGGCCTCTCAGGTCGTCAACAAGGTAAATCCCTGTCAAGCAAATAACTCTATAGCCTTGAAAATCGGAACATGGAACGTAAGAAGTTTATACCAATCAGGCAAACTGGATAATGCTGTGTCGGAAATGTGCAGAATGAAAATTAATATACTGGGCCTTAGCGATATACAATGGCCTGAATCAGGAAAATGTAAGACCAGAAATGGAACGATGTATTATTCTGGAAACAACGATTCCAAGCACAAACGGGGAGTTGGCATTATAGTTGATAATAATTCTCATAAAGCTGTCTGTAACTTTGTTCCCTACTCTGATCGAGTATTAATGCTGTCTCTAAACTCTCATTTAAAACGTAAAATAAATATAATCCAAGTATATGCACCCACTGCAGACAAGGATGAAGACACCATAGAGGCCTTCTATGAACAAATCGACAATGTCTTAAGACTAACTAAAAGACAAGATATAAATATTATAATGGGCGATTTGAACGCTAAAGTTGGCCAAGGAGAAGTGGAGAATTGCGTGGGGCGATATGGACTCGGGGAAAGGAATGAACGTGGCGATAGGCTTGTCGATTTCTGTGTCAATGAGGAACTCATAATTACAAATACCTTGTTCAAACTTCCTAAACGTAGACTATATACATGGAGGTCACCAGCTGACAATAACAACAAAATAGTCAGAAATCAAATAGATTATATTATCGTCAACAGAAGATATAGAAATTCTATAATATCATCTAAAACTTATCCAGGAGCGGACATATCCTCCGACCACAACCCGGTTGTTTTGTCGATGAGAGTGAAACTAAAGAAGGTCAACAGCCCTAGCACCAAGAAAATCATAGATACAAGACGTCTCAAACAAGACAACACATATGTGGAAACCAAATTTAAAATAAACGAGAGCTTAAGGAAAGTCAAAGAAGATAATGCAGAAACTCTAACTATTGACCAAAAATGGGGAAAAATTCAACATGCCCTTGTGTCAGTTGGAAAAGAAACCCTCAAACCACTTAAAGAAAAAACAAAACCTTGGATGACAGTAGAAATTCTTGAACTCATGGAAGAACGAAGAAAACATAAAGCAAAAGACCTGAATAAATACAAAGAAATTCAGAGAAACATCAGAAAGAAAATTCGAGAGGCAAAAGAGAGGTGGCTCTCCGATAGATGCAAGGAAATAGAAGATCTGGATAAAAAGTACGATAGCTTTAATTTACACAAAAAAATCAAAGAAATGACAGGTTCTAGAAAGCGTACAGAAACGAATATCCTTAAAAATGATAAAGGGGATATTATTACTGACATGAAGGAGAGTATGGACCAATTACATTCAACAACTATTTAATGATGAAAGAGAAGAACTGTCATTAGAAATCACCGAGGATACTGGACCACCAATATTAAGAGAAGAAGTCATCTATGCCATCAAAAACACAAAAGAGGGTAAAGCTACTGGACCAGATGAGGTGCCCATCGAATTATTAAAACTCATCAATGAAGATGTTATTGATGTAATGGTTGAACTCTTTAATCTAATATATCAGACTGCCACAATCCCCAGACAATGACTGCAATCAACCTTTGTAGCAATTCCCAAAAAACCAAGTTCAACAACTTGCTCAGACCACAGAAAAATAGCTTTAATGAGTCACACACTTAAAACATTTTTGAAAATAATTCACAGCTTCTTCTTCTTCATGTACCATGTCCTTTCAGAACATTGGTTACCATCATAGCTATTTTAATTTTATTCACTGCCACCCTAAATAGCATGCTTGTATCTACACCATACCAATCTCGCAAGTTCTTCAACCATGAGGTTCTTCTTCGTCCTGGACTGCGTTTGCCTGCTATTTTTCCTTGCATGATATTTTGTAGCAATCTATATTTGGGACCTCTCATTACATGTCCGAAATATTCCAGCTTTCTCTGCTTGATGCTTTTTATGATCTCAGTGGTCTTGCTGAGACGTTCAAGTATTGTGGAGTTACGAATCTTCTCCACCCAGGAAACTTTTAAAATTCTTCTATAGCACCACATTTCGAAAGCCTCAAGGCGATTTAGATCGATTTTATTCACAGTCCAGGACTCGACAGCATAAAGTAAGACCGAGAACACGTAGCAGCGAAGTAGGCGGATCCTTAATGCCAATTTTAGGTCTCTGTTACATAACACCTTGGACATCCTTCTAAAAGCAGCTCTAGCCTGCTCTATTCTGGATCTAATTTCGCCGTGATTTTCTGCATTACAATTTAATTGCTGTCCAAGGTAGACGATTTTATCAACTTGCTCAAGTTTGGTATTATTTACATATATAGACGGTTTTATATTCTGTTGTTTACTTATTACAAGTATTTTGGTTTTCCTTATGTTAAGATCCAGACCTGCCTCCCTACAACTCTCAACGACACTATCAAGTAGTGTTTGCAGATCTTCTTGACTAGAAGCTAGGAGTACTGTATCGTCCGCATATCGCAAATTATTGATGACTTCGCCGTTCACAAGTATTCCTTCTTGTTTTTCAGAAAGTGCTTTTCTGAAAATTCTTTCGGAGTAAACGTTAAAAAGCAGGGGTGACAAGAGGCATCCCTGCCGTACTCCTCTTTTAATATTGAGAGCTTGTGATTCCACACCATCTACTAAAACTGATGTTGTTTGATTCCAATATAAATTTGCAATTATTCGAACATCTCTGCCGTCCAAGCCAATGTCTTTTAGAGCTTCGATCAATATAGAGTGCTTAACACGATCAAATGCCTTTTGAAAGTCAATAAAACAACAGTATATGTCTACAGATATATCACGACATCTTTGAGCAAGTACGTTCATTCCAAACAGTGCCTCTCTCGTTCCAAATCCGTTACGGAAACCAAACTGAGTGTCATCCAGGTATTCCTCACATTTATTGTAGATACGACCATGTATTACCTTCAGAAAAATTTTCAATAAGTGGTTTAACAAACTGATGGTTCTATAATCAGCACAGGTTTTTGCTGTTGTCTTCTTAGGTAGAGCTATAAACAGTGAGTTAGACCAACCATTAGGTAGTTGTCCGCTGGTATAAATGGTATTGAAAAACGAAGTTATAGCCTCTAAAACATTGCTATCCTTTATAAGCTTATATATTTCAGTTGGAATTTCATCAGGACCAGTCGCTCTGACATCTTTTGATGATTGTATGGCCTTTATAACCTCACAGCGTGTTATTAGGGGTCCGTCGCAGTTAGTAATATCGGGAGGTGAACTACTCCTATCGTCTTCGAAAAGGTTCGTGACGTAATTTTCCCATTCTTTAAGTTTGTCCTCTACTTCTAATATTACTTTACCATTTTCATCCTGTAGCAATGCATTTTGTTTCTTATTGAAGATACCAGCCGCTTCTTTTACTTTTTTATACATGTTAAACGTGTCGTATCTTTTTTCGAGTTCTTCAATGTCATGACACTGTTTGGCTAGATGTTGACTCTGCTTCTCGTATTTTGCGTCGAATTTCTTTTTGTATGCTATTGTAAAGTGTTTCGTTGGTTTTTGCTATTTATGGTATTTGCTATGCTAATTCACAGCAGAATTGTTAAAACTCTTGAATATGAGATTAGTGACACACAATTTGGCTTTAGAAATGGTATGAGTACAAGAGATGCTTTGTTCGGCTTGAATGTGCTGGCTCAGAGATGCATGGACATAAATCAGGATATGTACTTATGTTTTGTAGACTTTGAAAAGGCATTTGATAAAGTTCAACATAAAAAGCTTGTAGATATATTAAAAAGCAAAAATATTGACAGTCGTGATCTGAAAATTATATCTAATTTATATTGGAATCAAACTGCCAAGGTAAGAGTTGACAGCCAGTACACCGAAAATATCAAAATACAGAGAGGAGTCCGCCAGGGTTGCGTGCTGTCCCCACTACTTTTCAATGTCTACAGTGAAGCGGTATTTCAAGAAGCGCTCTCAGACTCAATAGAAGGTATATCTATCAATGGAGAAGTTTTGAATAACTTACGTTTTGCAGACGATACAGTAATAATTACGGATAACAACAATGATTTACAGAACCTAATGCAACGCCTTAATGAACGCTGTCATGAGTACGGACTGAAGATAAATTTAAAGAAAACTAAATGCATGATCATGACTAAATCTGCACATGCAAATATCCAATTGACTATTGAAGATACTGCAATTGAGAATGTTAATAACTATAAATACTTAGGAACATGGATAACATCAGATGTAGACCAAACCAAAGAAATTAAGACACGTATTGAAATAGCACGTACATCATTTATTAAACTTAAAAAGTTTCTTTGTTGTCGGGATATAAGGTTAGAACTACGCCTGAGAATGCTTCGATGTTACGTGTTCTCTACTCTTCTTTATGGTCTGGAAGCTTGGACACTAAAACAAGTTCATCTGAATAAGTTGGCCGCCTTTGAATTTTGGTGTTACAGAAGAATCCTACGAATATCATGGATTCAAAGAATGTCAAACATGGAAGTAACTAGAAGGATAGGAAATGAGGCGGAAATAATATTAACTATTAAAAGACGAAAACTTGAGTACTTGGGACATGTGATGAGAGGGCAAAAATACGCATTATTACAACTTATTATGCAGGGCAAAATCCGAGGAAAGCGAAATGTGGGAAGACGAAGAATATCCTGGCTTAAGAACTTAAGGGAATGGTTTGAATGCAGTAGTGCAGAACTTTTTAGAGCGGCAGTCAACAGAGTCCGCATAGCCATGATGATTTCCAACCTTCGATAGAAGATGCAACTTAAAGAAGAAGAGACGGAACTAACGTTTCATCGATATTTTTTGAAGGTACAATCGAGCTCTGAAATGTAATTCTCAACTTTTCTAATAGGGGCGTCAGTTTTTGCTTCCTGTCATCTGAAGTTGAAACTGTCGCGAGGCATAACTTTGCAGATATAATTACTATATATTTTGTCTCGAGACCAATCTATAGTGAGGAGAATAGCTCCTCACTTCAGGAAATGGACATAAGCCCATCCAAAGAATAATTCCGAATAGTTTTTTCTATTTCATCTCAGTTTGTTTGTTTTCAGAATTTTACGCGAGAATTAGGATAATCGTTTTTCTTAATGCACTGGTCAGCATAGCGATTAGTTTCAGTCACCTAAAAGTAGAAAAATAATTATAAAAACCTCAAAAAAAATATGTTTGCCTATAACCATTAAGTTTATGATATCCTCATTTATAAACAATTTGTAAAAATCGTATGGAGTTTTATTGTACATCGTTTCATACAATTCGGTTCGAAACCCAGTACCGTTTTCGTTTGCCACAAAATCAAATTTCTTCAGGTAATTCCCACCCACTGGCTCCCACACATATGTAGCATTAGTATCTTGTCCGTCCAATATCATGGACGGACGGGGTCAGAAATGAGGAAGTACTCAGAAGAGCGGGCTTAGAGGATAGGGAACTTTTTAATTATGTAAAAAGTAAGAAGACTGCATACTTGGGGCACATTATACGAGGAGAACGATACACTTTTCAGCAACTGATACTCGAAGGGAAGATAGATGGTAGGAGAGGTCTCGGACGTAAAAAAATGTCATGGCTGCGCAATATTCGACAATGGACAGGAATCCACAGCTATGAAATGCTTCGCAATGCTGCTAAAAACAGAATTATTTAATCCAGAATATTTAACATCTCACCTGACAAGACGATGTACGGTGGACGCCTACGCAGAAATGCACGGCACCTTAAGAAGAAGAAGAAGTATCTTGTTGGTCCTCTTCTTCTTCACTTGATGAGAAAACCTGCATTTGTTGAATAACATCTTCAATGGTATCTGCTATATTGTGTTGTGGTATATTGAGTGGTTGAATAATTTCACTAGATGTCGATGCACCTAAGTTCACTTCGTGTCAATTGGCAGTGCATTTTGAGCCACATATTTTTGTTAAAACTTTCTTCTTCTTGCATGACTGCTATTCTGATGAATAAGAGTCAGACTCGTTCTCTGATTCGGGTTAAATTCATCTGATGTTCCGTCAGGTTCAAAATCGTTCACATCCTCTTCGTCGGAAAAACATTCTTGCAATAACTTTTCTAAACGTTGCTGTTCTTTCTCAAAAATAGACATCTTTACTCACCAAAAGTTGAACAACAATTGAACCGATCCCATATTCTAAATAACGTTCGCGCCGTCACGTAAACCTTTGCGAGTCGAAATCTGAGAATATATTACATCAGCATGGTGTGGTGATACATTGATCTCATATGGTCCGAAAGCAAAAATTGAAACTCAGAGGCCGCTTGAGACCAACGTGTCACCATTTTTGTTTTTTCTGTTAAATTGCAGGTTTTTTTTTTTAATTTTTAATAGCACAAACAGTTATTTATGGTTATTTTCATTTAAAATTTTTTTATTCTTTTAAAAAAAGAAAGATTTTTTTTTCTATAGTGGCACTCAATGTGTTAAAGTCTAAAATCTAAGTAAGTATACCCAGAACGAATTAATCACACACCGCAGTTCTACGTGGGCAACAGGGTTCGGGTTTCTAGTGTTAAAAAGAAAAACAATTTACTATTTTTTGTTGGAAATAGGCCACAATTTAACTTTAAAATAAGTTTATTTGACGTTTGAATATCCGACGTTTAAATCGGATTTAACTTATTTTAAAGTAAAGTATTGGCTTATTTTAACAAAAAATAGTGAGTTGGATTAAAATGGCACAAGAAAAGAGCCTCACGACTATAAAAAAAGACGGCGATTGCTGTGTAAATAAACATTTAGAGTATGCTTTCTCTTTCTTTTTCTTTCGAAATTTAAAATGTTTCACTTTTAAATATCTATAAGAAGCCAATTTAAACTTTATGGTGAGTGGAAGAAAAAATGTTAAAATGAATAGATCTTCAGTTCTTATCTCACTTCTTTATTTCTCTAAGTATTATAACGCCTTTTACTCTTCTAAAAAAATATTATTTCAATAGCCTGGATTCCCGCGTTATCCTTTTACGTTAAAACCAGACCATTGTCTTATAAAGTTATATTCTTGCATCCTTTCTTGTCGTTTTTAATGTTCTGTAAATTATTTCGCATATATTCTGAAAACTGTGAATATTTTGATTTTTCTCATCTTTATCGAAACTTGTGTAACACTACTTGTGAGTCAGTTGTTTTAGTAGATGATCATTAATTACTATTTTTGTTCTTAGTGAATCATATCATTTTCTGATAAAGAAACCGGTAAAAAGGAATTTGACTATATTTTTAGGATGGCTGCCCATTTAGGATGGAAGTTTTAGGCAGACATTACCATGTTAAATATTTTAGTAATTTATATTTTAAACTAAGCTTTTTTCTAAATATGTAATTTTATGCTAATTTTGTTTATCATATTTATCAGGGATATTTCATGTTTATGTTTGTGCTAAATAGAATCCAACAATAATAAGCTTTTTAATATTAGCTCTTTAATAATGTTTATCTCTAATGCTGCTGTTTTAAGAAACTCTTTAGTTCGGCCTATATAGCGTTTACAGTAAATTGGATAAAAACGAAAAGATAATACGTGAAATTAGCATTTCAAATTTTAATTTTAACGTACATATTAAAAGTGTACTTAACTGTTTCTAAGAAATGCCGAATATATGTAGTACACGCAAATTTTTAGAGGACTTGTTTTCTATTGAAATTAAACTACGAGGGTGAATAAAATAGGTATAACTTTGATTTTTATTAGGAAAAATATCCGTAATAGAAAAAATTTTGTCAAAGATTTTAATTTTTTATTGTTGCGACGTATTTGTAATCTAATGAACTGGAGTAATTCAAATACACATTAATTATCTAAGAGCCATGCGAAGGTGGTCCAATAAGTACTTAGCCTCACAGCCCGATGGCGCCACTATCTCAAGAGAAATCTATTATCGTGTAATGCATTCTTGTAGACGGCTAATGTCAAACTGTCAGTCAGCCGAATCGGACTAGTAGTTTTGTTTCGACCGCGTGTGAAAGCAGGGGTGTCCGCAGATTAAAAAAAAATGGAAAAAGAGCAATATCGGTCGGTAATTCGATTCTTGTCTTTGCAAGGGAAGTCGGACAGCGAAATTAAAGAGGGTTTAAATTCTGTGGATATTCTTCAGAAGGTATGTCCACCGTTTGTTGACAAACATATACCTTACATGGCTTTAAATCCAGAAGAACATTACTTATTAAAAGAAATAACATCATCTGAACTGGAATATGCTATCAAGATATCCAAAAACACAGCTCCAGGTCCAGATCAGATTTCTTACATTATGTTACAAAAAATGGGTGTACTGGCTAAAAGACTACTACTACATATTTATAACTGTGTTTTGCAAACTGGAATATCTCCTTACAAATTTAACGATTGCTTTGTTATATTAATTCTAAAACCGGGAAAAGACAAAGATAATCCGGAATCATATAGACCAATAACATTATTGTCATGCATTTTTAAAACATTTGAAAGAATTCTCAAATTGAGAATGGAAATTTGGTTAAGGCGGCATAATATTCTACCAGCAACACAATATGGATATAAACAAGGCTATGGAACCACGGATGCAGTAGTTCGTCTGACTACAGATGTTCAAATTGGTTTTTCTAATTCCATGACAACAGGTGCATTGTTTATTGACATAAAAAGTGCATATGACAATATTGATTTAAATATACTCTGTGATAAACTTGTGTTTCTTGGCATTCCAAAATCGATAGCACATTTACTATCAAAACCTATACAAAGAGAGAAGTGTATCGATAAGAGTAGGTCACAATATTATTGGACCCAAGATCACATCAAAAGGTATTCCACAGGGAGCTGTTTTAAGTCCACTTCTTTTTAATTTGTACACATACGATTTGCACAATTTATGGTCTCCCAATATTGTTTGCTTACAATATGCTGATGATATTGTCATCTATTCACATAAGAAAACGTACAGTGAAAGCACTACTGAACTCAAACATATTATGTACAACTTGGATAATTGGACTTGGTTAAATGGATTCAATATTTCGTACCAAAAATGTGCCATAGTATTTTTTTCAAGAAAACACCCTATTAAACATCACGCTGTAACCTTACATGGCAATGATATTCCAATTGTTTCGGAATTTAGATATCTTGGTGTCATACTTGACAGGAAACTGCTTTGGACTCAACATATTAATTATACAATTGGTCGCTGCGAAAAAGGTATTAATTTTCTTAAAATGGTGTGTAAGAGATCGTGGGGTGCAGATCAAAACATTGCATTGAATTTTTATCGAGCCTATATAAGATCTATAATAGATTACTGTTGTGTGGTATATGGGTCAGCTAGCATAACCAATTTACGTAAACTTGATAGAATTCAATTTAAAGCTCTAAGGATTGTGTTAGGATTGATGAAAAGCACTCCAAATGAAGCCACCCTAGCTCTAGCATCTGAAAATCCACTCTCATTACGCAGAGAATATCTGGCAAGCAAATATTTCCTAAACCAACATTATCGTGGCACTTATAATGCAAAAATAATTAATGAATTAAATACAGCTGATTTAACATCTACATACTTCGTTAAAAAAAACTCTCCACCACTTGCAAGAGCAATTATAACTTGCAACGAACTGAAGTTAATAAATTCCCCTTGTAATTTTATCTGGGAATCGTTGGATATACCACATCTAACAAGTGTTCTAGCTACAAATATTATTATCCCAAAATACCAAAACGAATTTTGCTACACTACTCTTAAAGAAATCTTAAGTGGCTATTCAGATCATATTGTGATCTATACAGACGGGTCAAAATCACCAACATGTACAACCAGTGCTTACTTTGTACCAAAAATGAAGATTAAAAAATCATTTATTTTAAATAATCAATCCAGCATTTTTTCTGCTGAAGCGTGTGCTATATACAAAGCCCTTGAATTGTGCTGTGAAAACCAGTGGAACAAAATTGTCATATGCAGTGATTCACTGTCAGTATTGCACTCCTTACAAAACTTTAAATTCACAATCAATAGCAACATATTCATATTAGAAATTTTTCAACAGTTACTAAAACTATCAGATCCATATGGTACTAAATTTCTATGGGTCAAGGGACACTCAGATATTGTTGGCAATACTATTGCTGATTCTATAGCTAAAAATCCATTACAGCACCCACATATGGTGATAGAAGAATTTAACACATGTGACCTACTTGCCTATATCAAACAACATATTAAATTTAAATGGGACAGACAATGGATTCAGTTTGGTGAAAGCAGGGGCACTAATTTATACAAATTACAACCCACAGTAGATGTAAAACAATTTTACAAAGATGTTACACTAAGCAGAAACACAGTGTCAACTGTCTTAAGATTAAAAGTAGATCATGGATGTTTTCCGAAACATCTACACAAAATAGGAGTTCTCCCAACAGACCGATGTGAGTGTGGAACTAGTATAGCTGATTTAAATCACATATTCTTTAACTGCCCACTACATCGTAATACAAGCACGTGGCTGATAGAAGAATTGATAAAAGAGGGATTAAGTACACCACTAAACGTAAATCTCCTATTAAGTGAAGACAATATAAAAATCTTTAAAATAATTATGATATTTCTTGTAAAAATTAAATTAAAGGTATGAGTGTAAAATTGATCGTATGCTTGAACATTTCCTTTGTATGTTTACCATATATGTTGCCCACCTACCTAACCGTGGTTTATGTCTTGTTTGTTACAATAAAGCCGCTCTGATGAATCCCTGAGCGTGAAAAGTGTCCTCCTTGTACAATCCTGTATGAATGAATACTAATATTTATATGTAATTACGTGGCTAAAGGTTTCAAGCCAAAGCCAATAAAAAAAAAATTCTGTGTACGGTGTCTTCTCCAATATCCCGTGAATTCATCTCTTTAATGACCAACTATTATTCCGAGAACCTTTCTAATGCTCTATTTCTTGCAGCTATCCTTGCTGAGACCTCTTTTTCTATGTGGTTGTCAGTTGTGATTATCGCCCCCAGGTATTTAAACTCCTTTACTACTTCGAAGTTGTGATCATTAACATTGATGTTCTGCCTAACTCTTGGTCTTGGATTTTTGGTTACTACCATGTATTTCGTCTTTTCTTCATTTATTCGGAGGCCTAGACTACCTGTTTCCTCTCGAGCTGTGAAAACACCTCTCTCACGTCTCTTGTAGAATGCGTGACTGCATCTATATCATCAGCAAAGACCAGCAACAGTTTTGATCCTTGATCAGCAAATCCTCCTGTCAGCTCAGACGATATTTTACTTATTGCATATTCTAAAGCAAAATTGAACAGCAATGGTGACAATGGGTCCCCCTGCCTAAGTCCTGAATTTATACCAAATGGCATCGATGTTCTGCTTTCTATCTTTACTTGCTCATATGAGTCTGTCACGCACATTTCCGTTGATTCAACTAATTTTCTTGGTATTCTCATTTCTAACATTGCTATGCACAATTTGCTTCTTTTATGGAATCATATGCTTGGAAATCTATGAAAATTTAGTGCACATCCTGGTTGAATTTCCAGTTTTTCTCTAATATTTGTCGGATGGTAAATATCTGATCTATAGTTGACCTTTCAGCACGAAAGCCGCATTGGTAGTCACCTAGAATATCTTCCGAATATGGTGTGTCTCTTTAGCAAGATAATTGGTAGCACTTTGTATGATGTGCTAATAAGCGATATGCCTCTATAGTTTCGGAATCTTTGTTTCCTTTCTTATATATGGAAATTATAATGCTTTCATTTCATTCTCTAGGTATTTTCTGTTGTTGTCATACTCTCAGAATGATTTCATACAATTTGTGGTGTAAAACAATTCCTCCTTTTTTTAACAACTCTCCATTTATGCCATCACCATGGGTTGTGGTGGGTTTTGGTCAAAAATATTTTAAATTTTTAGGCATATCTGGGTTAAAATGGCAATAATACATTTAAAGCAACAGAAATGTGATCGGTCAAGAAATTTAACTGAAGAAAATAACGAATAAAACTTCGTCTTTGCTGGATCATCGGCGTTGAAGAAGGTTTGAGCAAGCTAGGAGTCAGATGATGGCGAACAGTAGTTCAAGATTAATCTTTTCGAATGCTGGTAGTCGATTAGGACTGTGTTCAATATAGCGCCGTGGGATAAGTAAGTAATTATGGTACAAGGTGGTGGTGGTAAAAGTCGACCTTTTTTTTGAATGTATCAAAAATGCAGAATAGTTGTCATTTTTTATATACTTCTTATAATTACGTTGCAGTCATATTCAGAAAATCATGTTATAGATGCATACGATATTTGAAATAGTTTCATTACCTTTATCGATTTATTTGTTTTCCATAACGATAATGCCAGATCACTGGTTTCTTATGTTTTGGTTTTTATTACCTCCATTTTTCATTGTGGCATCAGCTTTTCAGTCGATTATACCTAAATAACTTTGTTTCAGTTTCTACATTTCGTATTGGTAATTTTGTACACAGTTTTATTAATTTAAGTCACTGTCATTTGCATGAGCGTTCAATAATTTGATAAATTAATTCTCCCTCGTATATACAAGCAAGATGTTGCCGCATAAAATTTTAATACATTATTTAAAAAATTGTAATATATGCGTAAATTTATACGAGAAATAACGTGATTGAGTTCCCGAACCATACTTATGGCACCTGACGGATCCGTGTAACTACAGGGTGGTTAAGTTTATTACAATTATTTTTATAACGGTTGGATGCGAATCATATATTTAGCTTTCATATAAATTGCAGCTGATACTTTTATATAACACTTTATTATATTCCGCGATTCGTGAACCAATTACAAGCAGCGGAAATAACTGCTTTCGAAAACGAGTATACAGTAGAATCAGTAAATTCTATAAAGGATATATCAGAAATATAATCGAACAAAAGTATTCAATAACTAGTAGGTGAGTAACGAGTTGGTGAAGAAGAAAACAAATGTTTAAAATACATAAATACCTCAATTTTATATTTAAAATATCATTATTTCATGAAAAACGACTAAAAAAACATTTTTTTTTCTTTTTCATTTTCAACCAGTTGTTCCATACATTCAATGCTTGTACTTGATCAATTTTATAGAATCTGCATCAAATGGGTCTAGAATGTACATTCTTTCGATAACTCCCCCATAGGGGAGACAGTTATACTTTAATCATATGGTCCCTTAGATCATTCCACATTTTTTTTGACAACTGCTGCTATCTATGTGACAGAACGGTACTATCACACAGATTTACTTCGTTGATTACAATCAAGCGATTTGATGTTTACATATTATTTAAAATCCCATTTTAAAGTAATTTCAAATATAATTTTTTAATCATCCTGGCAAGATTACGTATCATCCATTAACGAAAACTCCAATCCTAGCCAACTTTGAAAAAAAAATACGACAAATTCAAGGTCACAAAATTAATAATAAAATTACTCGTTTTATTTCAAATGGTATAGAGATCCCTTTACATGAACTTATTCCTAACACATTTGCCAAACAGTTCGAAGAGAAATTTAGGAATAAAACTAATGTTATTACTTTTTCTCATCATGGATTATATTCACACAGAAATCACCTGATATCGTCTGAATATAGTAAATCCCTTAATTCTCCTTTCATTATATAGGGGCTAATATCTGACTTAGCTAATAGTAGAAATACCGCAGCTGGGCCTGATGAGATCCTTTATGCATTCCTAAAGCATTTGTCCAATTATGGTCTTAATAAACTCTTTAATTTATACAATACAATCTGGAGTGAAAGAGAGAGTAAATTTAATTACCTGGGATCGTGGCTTTTTGAAGACTGGTCATCGGACTGGGAAGTAAAATGTCGCATTGAGAAGCTCGACAAGCTTTCGTAAAATACAGATTAGAAGCTTTCGAAATGTGGCTCTATCGCCGTATCCTAAAAATACCATGACAGCGAAAATCACAAATATAGATGTCCTTAAAAGAATAAACCTAGAACGCCAACTTTTCAAAACCATCAAGAAAAGGAAAATGGCGTATCTAGGTCACATCATGCGAAATGAAAAATACCAATTCCTCCAACTTATAATCGAGGGTAAAATTGAAGGCAAGAGAGGAATGGGACGCAAGAAAATGTCCTGGCTCCGAAACATAAGGCAATGGACAGGGATTAACGACATACAATCTCTGATACATATTGCAAGAAATAAAGAATTAATGGAAAATGTGATCGCTAACATCCATTAGTGGATTTGCATCTGAAGAAGAAGAAAAATCTGGAGTTCTCATAAATTTCCATCTCAGTGGAGCAAATCTACTGTTACACCAATACTCAAGCCAAATCAGCCAACTATCTTTCCACAATCTTACAGGCTCATCTCCCTCACATGCACTATGTGTAAGCTAATGGAAAAAAATGATCAAAAAACGTCTTTTATGGTATTTTGAAAACACGAGATTATTCCAAAGGAACAATCTGGCTACTCCAAACCCATATCTTTAACTCAAATAATTGTAAGCAATATTTGATAGCAACTATCTTTGATATAGAAGGCGCATTTCTTTCTGAATGTAACCTTACTGGCAATATATAGGTACGAATTTATCAAAAACTTCCTAATATCTAGATCTTTCAGGGTTTCCCTCAATAACTTTCTTTCTTCTCCACACATCCAATATAAAGTTGGAGTTAGAGTTGGAGATGGAGTTTCTCAAGGTTCAGTTTTAAGCCCATCCTTATTCATTCTTTCGATTAGCAAGTTAACTGAAAATATGGCTTCAGCAGTCGCATGCGTATTATATACCGATGACCTAATAATGTACTGTCATGGTAAGTCCAACGCAACTACTAATAATATTCTACAATTAGGAGTAAATGACCTACAAATCAAAGTAGATTCTCTAGGAATTACCTTCTCTCACTATAAATCCAAAGTTATTAAATTTAACAAAATAATGAGTTCTTTTAATCCTGAAATCACTATCAACAAGCTCAAATTACCGGCTGTTGATAATTGCAAAATATTAGGGCTAATATTTGATTCAAGATTAACCTAGAAAGAACACATACAGGAACTTAAAGGAGTTTGCCTAAAAAGCTGAAATATAATCAAAACCCTCTCACATTATTATTGTGGCGCGGAAGAAACTACGTTACTGAAAGTTTACATGTCACTAATCCGCTCCAAGCTCGACTATCAATCTTAAATTCACTAAAGACATTACACAACACGGCTATTCGTCTGTGTTGGATCATTCTACAGCCATTAATAAAAGATATAAATTTGGCTAAAACCACAACTGTACCATTCTCCAATCATCCCTATTGGAACAGCATACTTCCACATCATGATATTTCCATCTCCAAATTTAAAAAGGATGATCCCAGTATTAGTTTATTAAGAATTCTCTTTCTAAAATTTATAAACAAAAATAAATATAACATAGTTCTTTACACTGACGCGTCAAAGACTAAAAGTGGTGTTGGTTATTGTGTAACCACTGTACAACAGCCTACCGAACTCTTAAATATGCACAACAATATCGAAATATACACATCGCCATATGCTTTGATTGACTTTCCTCTATACACTCCATTAATGCTATATCCCCCAACCATCCTATCATACTAAGATATTCATGACACATATCAGCTTCTTATAAACCAAAATACAATGTCACTCTGATGTAGGTACCCGTCTTACTCATAGCTACCTGATGACATCATCTCCGCAACCAAAATGTCAGCACTGCAATACGTCTCTCTGAATCAGACTTTAAATGCCCTTTTTATGCCAATATAAAACAGCTCGATATCTTCAAAGAGGTCCTAAACAGCACAGACCAAATCAACAAGGTTATCAAATTCCTGTCCAAAGTTATCAAAATTCAACTGCTCAACAAAATATAAATGTTATGTTACATGTTTTTATTATTTTCTCTTTATGTTAAATATTAAGTACATGATTCTGTAATTTATATGATCATGTAAATCGTAACTCGTGCTAATAACTAAAGATGTCACATGCACGTTAATTTAAATAAAAAAAAATTTTAAGTAAAAATGTAGCAGGTTCTGAATTCATTCATTATTTTTTTAAAATATTTTACAATCATTTGAATTGTGTGTTGAAAATTACATTCTACCGGCTTCACTCTTTATTGTTGAGTAATTTGTAATGACATATTTCAGTTTTAAACATAACCTCTAATGTTGAGCAGGTTAAGTTTGAAAATTCACACTATTGTGTAACTTAGATCAAAATGACATCTAGTACCATTGATCATTGATCATAGGTACATTATGTAGGTATTACTCATCGAGCAAAAAGACAAAAGAGGGAATCTAATCGTTATGAAAAGGAGACCAAAAAAGTGGCCTCTGATGGCGGACATATCCGGAAATGCAAAGGCGCTAAATTTAAATTTTTCGACACTTATTAACAATAGCTATAAAATATTTTTCAGACGAGAAAGTTTTAATTAAATATTAACGATAATAGTCTAAAATGTAACACACATGGTAAAAAACTTCAATAAAAATAAAATTTCATGTGACAGTTAAGACAAAGAATAACATAACCAAACTAAATTTGATTTCTTAAAAAAGGAAAGAGACTGTCTTTCCTTGTTTAAAGTGGCCTCTCAAACTGGCACTTTCTGTCTAACAATATTTTTGTCCCCACTACCTTTACATTTCCTCTTTTGTCTTTTGCTCTATTGTATTACTTTGTTTATTGTTATATGCCAATATGATACGAAGTAAAGATGAAAAAATGTGCTGAGTCGATGGAAAAAGAAGTGAATGCTGTTACTGAACCCTCAGAAAGGAGAATATCTATAAGAGAAGATTGAAATTTGTGAATGTAAAATTTGCCACACTTTTACGGTGGTACATTGTTGCTTTTAAAACTTGTGTAGCAATAAGTTTTAAATATAAGGCTTATTGTGATGTCATTAGTTGATTATATCAAAACTATTTAAAAAATTATAATCTAGCTAAAAGGCAGGTTCGGGAATTCTGGAAACGATTTCTTTCTACATGGAATAAAAATAAAATTGTAGGAGACGTGTGTATGTGGCTATTTCTGAAACGGCGTTCATACGAAAGTGGGATGGACAATTAGAAAACCATAACAAATTAGCATAACACAAGCAACTAGTTTAGTAAATCAAATATAGGAACATTTTTTGATAATTTGGGAGACGTTTACAAACCCTTTTGCCATTCCCTGCAGAAAGAATCTAAAATCAAAATGGGACCGGTTACTCTACGGTGTAAAATCCTCCAAAAGTTGTGACAGCTATAGGTGTAAAAAAACAAGTTTTATTTCCACTTGAGTCAGTGATGGTGTTCCATATGATGAATTTTAACGATTAGGTATATGTTAAAGGGACAATTAATAGAAAAGACAATTCATAGACATTCAAAGTAGAACACTTTGAAGAACCATATCTTGCCTAAAATTACACCTAGAACCTTCTACTATACAATTTTAAAGCTAATTAATTATTCTTTTAACTAAATGCACTACTTCATATACCTAAATCTGCGTAGCAAAAAGTTATAGTTATAAAACAATGTTTGCGAAAAAAATCTGGGATACTGTAAATCCTAAATACGTATACCAATCGTCATTTTGAGGAGAAAGGATAAAAGTTTTTTTCTTTAAAGCAATGCATATATATATATATATATATATATATATATATATATATATATATATATATATATATATATATATATATATATTAAAAGGCCAAATATATGGCCTAGGAGACAAATTCGTTGAACTTCCCGTGCTCGAATCGGTATCACTAAAGTGTTATGATCATTTCGGCCTATCCCAGCCATCGTCAGACACTTGGCTGGGATAGGTCGAAATGATCATAACACTTTAGTGATACCGATTCGAGCACGGGAAGTTTAACGAATTTGTCTCCTAGGCCATATATTTGGCCTTCTTTGATTGATCATGTAATCGAATAAACTATCTTATAAGTAAAGTCGTCCCAGGAGCGCAACTCAACAATATTAGCAATATCATTTTAAAGTCGTCTACTTTAAAATGAATAATGTATGTCTGAATTGTCAATATAAATGAGTCAGATAAAATTAAATTATTAGAAGAATTTTTCACTATGTAACAAAAAAACAAAATTTGTTTAATTTACTGTTTGTATTTTGAGAACGATTTCCGTAAGTGGAAATTGAAACGTCAATAAACGTATTTTTATCTTTAATTGTGGCTTATTCCCAGTTAAATAGTAATTAATTTACAATGCCACAAGAAAATAGCTTCGGAACAAAATAAAGATATGTTATTATCACTGCGCTCACAAAACATGAAAGCGGGAAGAAGCATAAATTTGACTTTGAAAACATCAAAATTTTAAAAACAGAAAAAAAACAAAAAGAAGAGGGAGATATACGAATCAATAGAAATAAAAAGAAACACCAACGCAATAAATGACAAAAAAGATACACAAAACCTAAATAAAATATATTTCAATCTGATTTAACAATAATAATATAACATCATAAAAAGCTCTTAAAGTCATAACATATCTCCACCTTACCTTTTTCGAAAACATCAACGATACGCCCATATAAAAATAATTATATACTAATCACAGTAAACTGTGAGATATCAGATATCAACTTTTATATGTCAGTTCGTTAATGTCTGTGTCACGTTTTACGTTTTGGTAAGTCATATACATATATATATATATATATATATATATATATATATATATATATATATATATATATATTTTACAATATCTGTTTGTCATTATATATATACACATTTTAGAATCTTGACAAAGGCAAGGGTTTCCTGCCGAAACGTTGATTGATTGCAATGGAAAATAAAATCTAGTTCCACATGTAACATATCTTTATTGAACCTAAACCCATATATATATATATATATATATATATATATATTATATATATATATAATAATAATATACGTTTATTCAAATCCATAAGTATTACATTAATTTACAATTTCAATTTCAGTTTACTTACAGTAACATAAACGTAAAAAAAAGTCTTTAAAGCATTAACATGCTTGTTGACTTAAGCTGTCTAATATTAACAGGTTTAATGTTTTTTTTTACAAATTATTATTTCATTTTTACAGTTTCTAATCTAATCTAATTTGTTTCGTTTTTTTTTATCTAGTATAATTTAAATTTATTAAATTGTTACACAACTCCCTTTTTTCTTTTACCCAAGCATTAACTAATTTTTTATACAAATAAAAATTTTTGATATTTTTAAAATTTATGGGCAATTGATTGTATATTCTTGGAACAAAATATTTAATTGACCGTTGCGTGATTGTTTTTGAAGTATGAAGACATTCAACATTCAATTTTCTTCTTGTTTCATAATTTGACACTTTTACTTTAAGAGGTATTTTATCTTTATGAATATTTTTAAGTAGCTCTAAGCAGTACAATTGCCGAACATCAAGAACCTGAGTTTCATGAAAAAGTTGGTCTGAGGGATATGTTTTTCGTTTTCCATATATTAGTTTAAGAAACCATTTCTGAGTATTTTGAAGGGTCACCAGATGGCAATCAGCTACGCCACCCCATCCTAAAATCCCATATACAAGATGAGATTGTACTAAAGACAGGTAAAGCATTTTAAGCTGTTCAACATCTAAAAACTCTTTTAAATAGCGGAATTTTGGTAACAGTCCTCTTATTTTTCTTATAATATTTTTTATTTATAAGTCCCATTTAAGGTGCCTGTCAATTAAAACTCCTAAATATTTTATGTATTCTGCTTTAAATATTTGTTGTTTTTTATTTATTTTTAATGAGTTAAAAGTTGGCAGAGAATTTTTATATATTGCAAAAGGTATATATTTAGTTTTTTCGTAATTTATTGTGAGTTTATTTATTTGCAACCATGTTTTTATAACTTTGAAATCTTGTTCAACTATAGTCTTAAGATCTTCCCAATTTTCGGCCTTATAAAAAATTGCGGTGTCATCAGCAAAGCTTATTATGTTTCCATCAGTTTTTAGTTTAAGCATGTCATTAACATAGAGTGTAAAGAGTAGAGGGCCTAAAACGGTCCCTTGCGGTACGCCATAATTAATTACTTCAGGATCACTTTCGACACCATCAATTTCTACAAATTGTTTTCTGTCTGTTAAGTAACTTTTTAGTAATGTCAAAACGCGTCCTCTCAGAACATACTTCTCAAGTTTCTCTAACAAGATCCCGTGAGATATCGTGTCAAACGCCTTAGAGAGATCGACAAATATGCATAAACTACGTTTATTAGACTCAAAAGCTTCTGATATTTGTGATGTTAGTTTACAAATAGCATCTTGTGTAGATTTTCTTTCTCTAAAACCGTATTGACAATACCATATTATACTAAACCTATCCAAAAAACTCACTAATCTATTTTTTAAAATTTTTTCAAATATTTTGGAAAAAACAGACAACAAAGATACTGGTCTGTAATTAATCACGTCTTCTTTATTTCCTTTTTTAAACAGAGGTTTGATTTAGCCTATTTTTAGACATTCTGGAAAACAACCATCCTGAAAACATGCATTAATGAGAAAAGTTAAAGGAGTAATAATTTCTTCCTTAATTTATTTGATGGTTTCTGTCTTAATCCCATCCCAGCCAGGAGATTTTTTGTGTTTTAAAGCTTGTATTGCATTTACCACTTCTTTTTGGTCAACAAGATACAAGTACGTGCTGCTTTCTATCCTATCTATGTCCTCAATCTGTTCATTACAAATGGGTATTTTTTGTGCATACCTTTGTCCCAATGTACTGTAATGTGTATTAAATTCATTTGCAATTTCTTTTCTGTCAATTATTTTTTCTCCTCTTTTGGTTTTAATCGATTCAATTTTTGTATTTCCTTTTATTTTTCCACACAATGAATTAATTACATTCCAAAGTGATGAAGAAGAGGTCTTATTTTTTTCAATTCGTTGTTTTGTATAATTTCTTTTTGCAGTTTTAACTAAGTGTCTTAATTTATTTTTATATTCTGTATATCGTTGTTTTTTTAAGTTATCTGAGGGATCTTGGATTAGCTGATCATACAATCTGTGTTTTTCCTGTACAGACTTTAAAAGTCCCCCTGTCATCCAATCTTTTTTAAAAGTGGTTTTTAGATCATTTCCTGTTAAAATAATTGTATTTTTGTTTATTAAATTTAAAATTTTGTCAATGAAAAGTTTTACCGCTTCATTTTTATTTGTTTTATAGTAAATATCCAACCACTTTTCCTGCTTCAAATTGTTTTTTAGATTTTTGTAGTTGATGTACTTCTTTATTATTATTTTGTTTTCTTTGGTTTTGGTTATATTAGGAATGGAAACTGCGATTGAATAATGATCTAAAGTAGTATTATTTTCAAATATAAATGAAGTTATGTTAGTGTAATCAGCAGGTCTTTTTATAAAGAAATGGTCTATACAAGTTTGACTTCTAGGTCTAGTTGTTTTATTTATATAAGACAAAAAATTTTGTGAAGCTAGAATATTCTGGTATTCTTCAGTGTGATATATATATATATATAGATATATATATATATATTATATATATATATATATATATATATATATATATATACAAACAACAAAGTTTATTGGGGCTGCAGTCAGAAGTTTGGCCGGGATGTTACAGAAACACTTTTGACTTTTGGTCTAGCTTTCGGAATTGTTTAATGCCTTTATCAAGACACTGTAATTAGAAAAATGTGTAAATATTTACAATATATCACAAAATGTCAGTGTACTTACTAGTCGTTGAGATTATTTGTAAGAAGCTATGACACTCAACATTAATAACAAACATATAAACTATAACTTTTACAATAATGGATACAATACATTTTAAAATTTAGTTAAAAATAATAAAAGTTCTATATTTTAGTTCTATATATATATATATATATATATATATATATATATATATATATATATATATTATATATATATATATATATATATAACCTCGTGAAAAAAGTTATGGGGCAAAAAATGTGAATTGATGAAAAATAATGAAAACTAAAATTTTTATTTCCGATTCGTGAAACTCAAAACAAAAATATTTGCCGTAAACTATGATAGCCATTTATCTAGTTTTTATTTCCCTTTGTAACTGAACATTGAATTATCCAATAAAAATTTTAATTATTTTAGCTTCTACTGTGAATGAGCAAATTTTTAAATACTACTGGTATTCAATTCAAACTAGTTTGGAAGCTAAAAGCTAGTTCTTACGCAATAAATTCAAAAATTTAACAACAATAAATATTCACTAATATTAAAAAATTGATATAAATAATATAAATGGAATAAATATGCTGGACCAAATTTATTTCCAACAATGAAATTTTTCAAGCTTTCGGTAAAAATATTTGAGTAATGCTACTTAATTCGATATAACACTAATAAAAATTTTTGAATTTAGATCAATCCAGATAGGATCTTTTCTTAGCGCAAGTACGCTGTGTTCGCGCATGATAGTCCAGTCTCCAGAGATTTGATCCCTAAAATTTATACGAACAAGCTGGATTTTGCCGAGAGTATAAATTTTGGAACTCCAAAAAAGATGCATAAAAGTTTGCCACTATTTTTTTTCTGGGCCTCCCCCTAAACCCCCTTGCAGTAGGGTAAAAATGCAAAGAAATCGATTTATCAAGAATCTGAACGCAATAGAAAGAAAATGTAGCTAAGATAATTTTGATCAAAAATATATATGTACTAGCATTTTTATGTGGTATAAACCGTTCTCTTAGAAACAACGCTTGAAGCGACAGGCGATTTTGAATGTCAGTTGCGGGCGCGAAATCAATGTTAAATAAAGTGTGTATCAACTCGACGGTAAAAATTCGATATCTTTTGATCAGAGCGTCATATCGACAACAATCAAAATGCGTTTTAAAGGTGAAGAGTGCAGCTTTCGTAGGAAATTTTTGTATTTTGCAATAAATTAAGTCTGTTCTATGAATCTGTCCAATAAATAAAGGCTGCGCGATTTTTATAGTTTTTACGATTCTCGTGAGATCAATAAAATGTATCACTTACATTGACTGGTAGTGAAATTTTCATTATTAGAGTTGTGGAAGTATTATTAAGTATTAGAGTAATTATTAAAATTTTAAGTTGTGGAAACAAATATGACGCATTTGAAATATGACTAAAAAACGCAGAATTTAGTTACCAGCTACCAACCGCAAACCATTCACAATAATCGGATATCACGAACTTGCTTCTATTCAACTACATTACGGACAATATCTTATCTTGTAGGTCATAGTATCCTAGATCAATTAACGTGCTCCAAATAGCTATTTATATCATTAGTTTCTCAGCAGGCAATTTTGAAAGGTATCAGAAATTTTTTATCTTGTGACAGTCGTTATAAAAAAGCTATAAACAAGCTTTCAGAAGTTCACAAGAAAACTAAATTCCTGTAGTTGGCTGTATATACGTTTCAGAAGTGGTAATACTTACCAAATGATCTCGTTTAAAATTGGCTTACAAAGTGTGAGCTGATAACAATTTTTAATGATGACGCCACTGAATTACTGAATCATATGATAAAACATGAAAAATTATGAACGTAGTTCAGTTTAGTTGCCTAAAAATTGTTAATTTAGATTTTATTGTTCAGAAAACACAATGCGGCAATTATTTAAATAATAATGCATCATCATTCCTTTTATCTGTATCACTATGAGAAGTCGGCTACCCTAATTACATTTCTCCATGAGTTTTTATTCTGTGTCATACCGATAGCAGTCCCTTCACAAACATTTCCTGCCTAAATGTCTCCCACCAAATCTTTTTTGGTCATCCTCCTGGTATTTTTTCGATCATTTTTTGACTTTCTTTTTGTAAACTAGTATCTTATCTTTTTCGTCACACATACATAAAAAACAATTATAATTTTTGGCTTTGCTTGCTCTACATTTGGCTGTTTTAATTATTTTCGTTTTACTTCCTTCTGTTTTAGCTTTTGCTATTGTTACTTTTGATTCTCTTTTAACGACCTTAAATTTGTGAAGATCTGTGTTCAACTTTGTTTGACTACCATCAGTTCTGTTTATTCTGAAACTTCTTCCCTGTTTTTTCAAATATTTCAATAATTGTATTTGTTCTTATAAGAGGAACCATATTTATCTAAATTGTATTATACCTTTCTTTCATGTTCTAGTTGTTTTTTTTTATTATTTTGACCTAAATAAAACTTCTTAGTCTCGGAGAAGAAAGATCTTCTCCGCCATTTCAGTTTCGTTTCAAACAATTCAATTCATACTGTTTACTTACATTTACGTGGATTTTCTTTTTTTGTCTTGAAATAGTCAATTTATAAATTATTCTATCCACTTACATATGCGGTCAGTTGGCTTTTCATATTTAGAAACAAAGTGTTGAAATCTCATTATGTTTTGCTAATCCCAACACATCATCTTCAGTAATATGTATAGATTGATTTACATGTGCACTAAAATTCCTTCCTATTATGCCTCCTTTTTTTGATAGAATATCTCTATATGAGAAGTATATTTCTTAATATCATATAATTCATTTTCATTCAAACATTCTTAAGAAGCACACATTCAATACTTCTTTATTAAGTACACATTTCATTGACATAATTCTTACAACTTCTACTACTTTTTTACAACTTTTGATTACTATGATTCATTTCTCTATCAGCAATTATACCATCTGCATTCCTGGTTTTTTCTTTTCGTTCTTCTCCTTTAGGTATTGGCTCCTTTAAGAAGGTTGGCTATCATTAAGGATATTTTCACCTTTGATGCCGATGCTCTAAACGGTTCAACAGAGTAACAGTTATACTACTGTCTCAAATTATTTAGCTGAGATGTACGTCGTCTTCCTATGTTTGTTGTATTTAGTGTATTTCCTTGCAGCAACACATATCTAATCCTCTTATGACATGACCCTGATACTTCAATTTCCTCATTTAAGTTGTATTCAAAAGTACCTTTTTCATATCAATAAATGTTAATATTGTCTTTTCTATCCGTGATTTAATTTCTTGCGTCTAATCGTTGTTTTTAGATACGACTCTACCCACTTTTTAAATGAGTTTCTAACACTTACTTTTCCTTTCAAACCCATAATTTGTATCCTTCACTCAGTAACTCAGTTTTTCCGATCTTTGTTCTTTCCACGTCGTTTCTTCAATTCAAATAGTTTTTACTCTCTTTATTTTAATTGCATCTATCAACTTCATATTCTTAACTGTAATACACCTATGCTGGTTTTTTCTTTGTAACATAACAAACGATGGGCAGTGTTTGGGGCACACAAATTAAAAGAGGACGCGCTGCTCACAATTGGAGGAAATGTGGGTGTGGTTCTTTGGACGTTCTTACTAGCAGCTGTCTCAAAAGTCCGAATAGCTATGATGATTGCCGACCTCCGCCGCGGAGATGGCACTTGAAGAAGAAGACTAGCATATAAAAAATATTAAAAAGAAGAAAAATTAGATGATAACTACTAGAGCTAAAGTAAAAATATGGGATAAAATATACAAAGAAAAATCATAAATAATTTACCAGAAAGAGGGCCTTTTCTTCTAGAGACAGAAAATTCAAAATCAAAATACATACAGGATGGTCTTTAAGTAATTGTACAAAAAGAAACCGTGGATTCGACGCTTTAAAATATTACGATTTAAGCCAAATTGCTTAAATAAAATGTTGATATTTAAAAAGATACAGGGTGTTAACGCGCAACTCCCTCTATCATCTACATTAAAATATGCATAAATTATAATTCCTGATAATTAATAGTACCTAGTTATGAATTTTTATAAATAAATGTTAACAAACATGAAAGTTATAGCGAAAATTAAAATATTAAATTTCCACTTCAACACCCTGTATATTTCTTAAATATCAACATTTTATTAAAGAAATTTTGCCAAAATCGTAATATTTTAAGTGTAGAATCTACGGTTACTTTTTGAATAATTACTGAAAGACCTCCGTGTATATGCAAAATAACACTAAACAATAACCAAAATAAATGTATCGTTAAATAACAGGAAAGAAACACACTTACCTTGTACCTTCGTTCAACAAACCTATAGGCAAATATTTATGTAAAGTCAAAGAGACAAGATGAATGTTAAAGAAACCAAAAATACAAAGTTGTCACGTACAAGCTACATTAATTACTAGCCGAAATATAGATTTAATTGGACCTATTAGTTTAGCTCTTATATTTATTACAATTTGCTACCTTCTTAAATATATATTATAGTTTATTAAATAATAATTATTTCTCCTGATGACCTGGTAAAAACATTTAAAAACGATTGTAATATTAAATGTATCTAATTAAAAAAAAATGAAAATTAAAATTTACTTTAGAAGTATATCATGATATGTAGTTTTTGGTTCTTAAAATCTACATACAAATTTAGTATTTTATATACAAAACAATGATAATAGAACATGCTAAAAAATTAAGAGATGTACACTTTCAAAAAAGGTAACACTGCACTGCACTGGATACAAACGATAACATGTGTTTCCCCTTCATAGATCACCATTCATAAATTAATCTTTAATTTTGATTTACGTGATAATATTTTATTGACTGGATACTGTCACTAACACTACTACTCAAAGATGTAATTGATCTCCAAAAATAAAGACGACTCAAACATTCACACAAAATCATCGTCCGTACATCGAAAAGTGGGTAACGACCTGTGGACAGCAGAACGGTCTTCTTTTTAATCAGATGAAGAGTGACTATCGGAAGAAAAATTCCTTCTCACGATTCTTATTGTAAACAAATACATAAAAAATATGTTTTCGCGGTTAAAAGTAGAAAGAGCAATTCTTAAAACACTAAATAGGTACTTATGAGATATACAGAGAAACGATTACCCAAGGAAATTTGGACTGAAAAAAATAGACATAACCTTTATTCTATTAAGGTGTTTTTCTTTCAATATTTTTAAAACGCACCTTATAACATTATACAGAATCCCATAAAAGTTAATGCTTTCTTAATTGATTGGAATTTAAAATAATTTTGAATGGTTATATATTGTACATAACGATTTTGCTTTAATTTTTGAGGATTTTTTAGTAGAACCGCTCTTAGGTTACTGTATAGATCTTATATAACTTTTTAGATGTGTCAGCTATTGGAGCTTATACCTAAATAAAGTTTATCTTGATTGGGTAATTGGGAAGAGATTCCAACTCCGTAAATGTGATTTTCATTTGTGTCACCATTATGTCCATATTGATTTGTTTCATTTCTTTGATAATATATCTCTCCCACTTCGAACATAGTTTTGAGATTCGACGTACAAATATATATTGTTCTATCGGGTATTCTTAACAGCCTTTTATGATTTAAGGACTCCTGGGATTGGTTTAAGACCCATGTTTTTATCTGATTCATTTATATTAGGTTATCCTAAGAAAATTGGAAATGGAACTGGGCGGGGTATATTGCCAGATTAAAAGATGGAAGGTGGACGAAGAATATTCTGGAATGGAGACCTAGACACGATGCTTATCGTAATCGAGGACGTCCTCCAAGAAGGTGGTCAGATTGGAATTATTTACGGGAGGCCTATGTTTAGCAGTGGACTCAAAATGGCTGATGATGATGATCTTAAAAAAAAGATATATTAATATGGTGAATTACCGTTGACTTACATGCTCAGTAACCAGGGGCAGATACACGGGAAAATTAATGATGGCCTAAATGATGGTCTAAAATTAAAGAAAACCGATTATTTATGTATTTTATGTAGTTTGGGTTTATGTTTTTTAGGCCTTTTGGTTGGTATTTCATTGAAAGTTCCCGTCCAAGCTAAATCGCCCTCCCCTCAAGACAACCGTCTAGATCCGTCACTTGTAGTATTACAATCTTTCGCTTGATACAACTCATTTTGTGTATTTCTGACTGTATACCCATATCATCTATGTTAACTCCAACGTCAGTGCTACTGTTGCTGCTGTCTAATATTACGCTAGTTTTCGTCCCCCTCGAGTATTTCATTTCCCATTCATATCTGCGAATGATTCCCCTATCCGCCACCTAAAGAGGCGTCCGATGAAGGAATAGTTTTTTTATTGGAAATAAAGTTAAGCTCATTTCTTTTATTTTTCCCATTGTGATTTTGATTCTAACCCTTGTATTTGTCATATTTTATTACTCTCGGGACAGTACATGACAGTAAATATACAATTGCTGCTGAGTTCTACAAATTTCTTCCAGAAAACAGAAAAGTGCTTGTACTTGAGCTTGCTAATAATTTTTTAGTCAAACCAGACTTCTCAGGGTTTTTATAATGCAATAATTTTTCCTCTTTATAAGAAAGGAAACATGGAAAGAGCAGAAAGTTATCGAGGTATTAGCTTTTTAAATGCAGTAACCAAACTCATTGGGGCATTGGCTTTAACAAGACTTACCTCGTTGATATAAAATAATAACAATTTAAATGAGTTTGAGTATAGTAAAAATCTAACATTCACGGGGAGTAAAAAATATTTATACATTTTTTTGTGGACTTTGGTGCTGCTTTTGATACAGTTGATCGGCGGGCCCTTTTTCACAAGTTGAGTTATTTAGGATTATCTACTAAAGTGCTGAATTTGTTAAAAAGCATGTTCGCGAATACAAAATCGGCAGTCTGGTCAAGGGAAGGTCTATCTGAATGGTTTGACCGTAATGTAGGAGTGAGACAGGGATGTCTTTTAAGTCCATTACTGTTTGCGCTTTTCTTGAATGACCTACATGAAGCATTGGGAGGTGGTTTGGAGATAAGTGGTTTGATTACAAGACTTTTATTATATGCAGATGATTTGGTTTTAATGGCAATCAATCTGAAGGTGCTACAGCGGATGATTACTGTAACTGTGATTGAAAAATACTGCAGGATGTGGAATCTAAAAATAAATTTAGATAAATCCAAAATTCTTATATTCAAAAGAGGAGGTGGTGTGATCAGGGAATCTTGGAAACTGAATGATCGAGTATTAGAGGTAGTGAATAACTATAATATTATTTGGGAATAATACTAACACTTAAGTTGTCGTTTAAATGTCATCTAAAAAAGCCCAGAGTTTGGCAAAAGTGTCGATTCTTACGATTCACACAGCTTGGAGTAGTTTAGTGTCTAATGCTGATATACACTTTTTGGTTAAAGTAGCAGTGTATGAGTCGGTGATAAGATCAATTTTGACTTATATGTCGCAGGTATGGGGTCTTTTTGAGTACGATGAGGTGGAAATAATCAGATTTTATATAAATGTTTTCTTGTCCAAGGTATTGTCCTAACTTTATGTTAGATTTGGAGACAGGTATTGCTAGAGTCAGCCTATATACGATGCATTTACATAAAAAGTATGGTAAAAAATACTAGGATATTCGAATGATAGGTTGCCAAAATTTCTTTTAGAATAAATGATGAGAGCAAAGTGTGGCTGGTGGAAAGATTGGATGAGCATGGGAGAAAAATTTTGTATTGAGGTAAGGTGTGAACGGGAATGGAGAGATAGCTGGCCTAGTATGATTGAGAATATGATAGAAAAAAAAAGAAGGAGATACAGCGTCGTGCTGAGAATAGGGCACTTGGATCAAATTTTTGTGGACACTACAAAGAACTGCGGGAAGAAGGAGTAAACATGCATTATCTACTGGAAATGGAAAATTTTGGAGACATTCGATGGCTGTTTAAATTAAGATGTGGAGTTCTATATTTGAATGATCGACCTGGCAGAAATGATGAAAGAAGGTTGTGCTCAATGTTTAACACGAAGGAAAGGGAAGATGTTATACATTTTTTGGGAAAATGTTCGGTGTTGAGACTGATTAGACTAAAGGGTTGGGTAAAAATGAACTTAGTAGAGTAGAAGTAGTTACTATAATGAGACAGGGACAGACTGAGTTAGCACGTTATTGTAGGGAGGCATGGCCGTATAGGTATGAGTTAGTGAGCCTATTTAATTACTACATCTATTAGCATGATGCTAGTTCAATAGAATGAAAATATTAAAATTAGCATTAATAATTTGTTTGCGTATAGATATTATCTTTTTATCTGTCTTGTCTATCTTAATATTATTATTATTATCCAGATTTAGCCATACGGCTCACACTCCCTCTAAGGGGAAAATTCACTCATCCCAGATACCTACGGTATCAAAAGGATTGAGCTCTGGTGGGACTCTTTCCATGTTATCGAGTCCTAGGTGACTTGGTACGTCGGTGTATCTCCTAAAAATTTTCGCACGCATCTGGACGTCGAAAGTAGCACAGCTTTCTGCATGACCTTATATAGATGTTCATTTAGACCCAGCTTTTTTATGTTTTCTAGGAGGTTCTTCGGAATGACTCCAGTGGTAGAAAGAATAATAGGTATCGTCTGGGTACTTTCCATTCTCCATTGTCTTCTTATTTGTATTTCCAGATCTCTGTACTTGGCGATCTTTTCGTTGTACTTAACACCCAGATTATTGTTGTTAGGTATCGCCACATCGATTAGAGTTGTTTGTCTTGTTAGTTTATTAACTAGCACGAGATCTGGTCTATTATGTGCTACAGTTTGGTCTGTGAGCACAGTGCGATCCCAGTATAGCTTGTAGTTGTCATTCTCCAGCATACTCTCAGGAACGTATTGATAATATGGGAGATGGTTTGTTTGTAGAAGTCCCAGTTTAAAAGCTATCTCTTGATGGAGGATTTTCCCTACTGAGTCATGCCGTTCCTTATATTCAGTTGCAGCAAATGCCTGGCAGCCTCCGGTAAGATGTTGTATAGTTTCTTGGGCTTGGCATCCATATCGGCATTTGTCGTTTTGGACCTGAGGGTCTTTGACGATATATTTCAGGTAATTTTTGGTTGGTATAACCTGATCCTGAATGGCGAGTAATGAACCTTCTGTTTCAGGGAACATCTTTCCTGATGTCAGCCAATAGTTCGACGCTATATTGTCGACATAGTCTTGACTGACTTCATTCGGATGTCGCCCGTGCAAAGGTTTACCCATCCAGATGCGCATTTTTTCGTTCTTAGTAAGATGGTTTATGCGCATTTCTTGTTCCCTCAGTTTGATCGGTGTTGTGTCATCTACTGCGCAAATCGCGCGATGAAGAGTAGATGTCTCCGCCTGCACCTGAAAATAAGTTCTTAAATTAGTAATTTGTTTATCTAATTGCTCGCTTATATCTATAAGTCCTCGTCCTCCTAAATACCGCGGTAATGTCGTTCTTTCTACTGCACTTCGAGGATGGTGTTTTTGTGCTTTTGTGAGGTGTGTTCGTACTTTTCTCTGAAGAGTTTCTATATCCGTTTTAGTCCACTTAATAATCCCAAATGAGTAGCTAAGCACGGAAATTATTATTATTATTATTATTATTATTATAATTATTATATAAACAGCTTTTACTCCCTTTAAGGGACAGCTTCAATTATTTCAAATGCAAGATATACCTTACCGTTATACATTGTTATTATTGTTTGTTACTCAGTAAAATATACACATGTAATTTATTAGGCACTATAACATTTATATAAATATTTACTTAATTTATTTTTTATTAATTTTAATGACCTTGTTAAATAGAATGAGCCTTAGTGTAATTTTTGTATATTAAGGAAAAATATTTGTTTGCCAGCTCTCCTGATGCCATGTGCTAAGGACAACAAATGTCGCTAAAAGAAAATATTGTATTGTATTTTTTTAGTTAGAAATAAAAAGACATTATTGATTGATTATCTGATTGATTGAAGGATATTATTTATATATTTTAATAATCTAGAAGAATCGACGAGTTATATAATACATTGTAAATGAATGAACGAATAACTAATATTCCAAACTAAAAGTCTTAAATAAATTATTTTACAATAAGATTTTAATTTAAATTTTAAAAATCATCCTGTAAGTTGGTACATGTTTAAAATTGCGACTGAATTTTTTTATGCACCATAATTTTGATCGAAAACATCGGTAACTTTAAGTAAAAGAATTTTATGGTACGTTACAATAAAATTAAAAAATACAAACTTTGAAGAGGACTTCTGAAGTAATGTCAGCCAAATTGACCCTTTTCGGCTATAATAATCTCTTGATGGTAGGTTGAGAAAAAATAGAACGAACACGAAAGCTGAGTGTAGCAGTATTAGACAGGTTCATTTAAATTTTTAGGGAGCATATCGTTCGTTTAGATAATAATATCAGTCTTGTAACATGCGGCAATTTGCCTACATATGCTCTGCATAGCCCCAAGCAAAAATGTAAGAGAAATTTTAATATACGTAGGTACCTACCTGCTTTTCTACTTTATGCTTAGACTGCCTAAAAATAATAAAAATATGGTAATATAGACGCATTTATTACCTCGAATGGATGATGTTCTCTAGAAAAGATTTAAAATTTTTAATTCAAGAATTACCAGTATAAAAAAAAAACAATTTTTTTATATTCTGTAAAATATGTTACATATCTTTTTAAAAATTACGAGTTCTTCCTATTTAATCCATAGTTGGCACAAAAAGGTTTTTAAAACAGGGTTTTTAATTACCGGGTCCACCGTTACTAAAAAAACAATATAAATATTTATTTAAGATAGGTAAAAGAAATAATAAATACTCACAATCAGTTTAATTTAACTGTTTAGATGACCGGTTTAGCTTTCTATAATTTGCAAAGCATCTTCAGGTCTGTTAATACTAATTTAATTAAAATTTGAAATAATAAAACCCGTATTAGGGTGTTGTCTTATAAAGATAAACAAAAAATAAAATAATATAAATTACAGTATGTTATTATTATTATTATGTTAACATTACATGTCTGTGTTTTTTTTTAATAAATAAGCTGTTTAAGCAGACAAAATAAGACCCACAAATTGGTATAAAATAGTCTATTTAATTGTAATAAATTAGTAAACAAACAAAAGATTACTTACATATCAGTACACGATTAATTAATGGTTGGGAGAACATAGTTCAAACCATCCTTTAGTTGCTGATGATGGGAATCTTCAGTTTTTACTATTGTAACTGTTTGACAATTAACGGGGAAGTTTCTTGAGGAGATAGATTTTATCCAATGAAGTAGAAGAAAGTTGTAATGTGATTGTTTTGTTAAATGAAAGTTTGTAATGTAATTCAAAGTAGTCCTAGTTTATGCAAACTTCAAGAAGATGTAAAGTATCCCTCCTACAGAAACTTTTATTCTAGTAAAAAACCTTTTAGACCAAAATAGTGCAGATCCAATAATTACATCTGAAATTTTACATTTTTTTAAGTTTGCATAAACCAGGACTACTTTGAATTTAATAATCAAATATATACAAATAACAGTGCAGGACTTATAATGGGCAATCCTCTAAGCCCATTGCTATCAGATATTTTTAAGATCATCTAGAGATAAAGATTTCAAAACATTCCGTATTTAAACAGTTTCTATATTGGTTGAGATGCGTAGACGACGTACTAGTATGTTTCACAGGAAATAACAGGCAACTCGACCAATTTTTATCGTAGATTAGTTCACTTTATAGTCATATTGAATTTACAATAGAAGCAGAACAAATCAGGCCATAAATTTTTTAGATTTAAAAATTATCAGACTTAAAAACAAACATGACTTCTCCATATTTCACAAACCTACCCATACTGACACGACTATACACAATTCATCATCCCATCCAACACAACATAAACTGGCAGCATATCATAGTATGTTACATAGATTAACAGAAATTCCGATGTCAAAATACAACTTTGAGACAGAATTAAATATAATTAAGCAAATAGCAGTAAACAACGGATACAACGAACAAACAATTAATAAAATGTTAAATCAATAACTACACAAGAAATCCCTGAAATTAGTATTTCCACCACCAAAGAAAAACCCAGTACCTTCTGCTCGATTACATATACAAACAAAATATCAACATAAATAGTCAAACACATAAAAAAGAAAGGAATAACACCAACTTTCCGAACAAATAACAACCTAGGCAAATATATTAAAAACAACAAGAGCAAAAATAAAACTTACACAGTGGTGTGTACAAACTAAAATGTGACGACTCCTCAAAAACTTACATCGGTCAAACTGGTAGAAACTTTAATAAACTAATAGCAGAGCATAAAAGGGCTTTCAATAAAAGAAAAACAGACTCTACATACGCACTTCATCTTCTAGATCATAATCATTCTTTTAATGACAAATTTAAAATTCTTCACATTCAAAATAAAGGCCTTAACCTATCTTTGTTAGAATCTATGCAAATCAACAAACTAAAAAACACATATATAATTCTGAATGACTAACTTGAGACAATCAGTTCTCCCCTTCTCAACCGATTTCATTAGAGACTATAAAGTATAAACGTAAGCCAAAAATAGATCACTTGAGAAAGCAATCAGCCGGAACAGCTGTAGTGATAAGATTTAAAATAAATTTTGTGGAAGTTTGAAAACGAAGTTTTCAGTGTTTTATTGTTACATGAAATGAATTTCCATCAAGTAACGGTCGAATCCATTATTATTTAATTCTTTAAAAGTTATTTATATTTATTCAAGATATATATTTGCGAAATGTGTGTTAATTTGAAATAAATTTGAAAATTTTAAAGTGTTACAGAAAACTATTATACAGACTTACCAATGTTCTTGTGGGTGTGAGGATATATCTTTTCATGGTACATTATAAACTTAAAATAAGAATAAATTTACTTTTACACCGGTTTAAATAGGGAATCATTTACCTGCTATTTGACTAACTTCCGATACTCAACTGTCATATTAACTTCGTAATTATTTAGTTAATTTCTCGAATTTCTTAATTAATTTACCATTAACAATTTATCTATTTATTGCTCTAGTTTCCATATTAACATATTAGAACTGAAATAAAATGTTTACACATACCATGACAGATAGCTCATTCACACCAACAATATTTTTTCAAAAAACTTTTTCAAAAAATGTAATTTTATTATAGATTTTGATTAATACTTTATACTTGCCCTGTACTTTTCCTTCCAGTATAACTTGAAGTAATTCATATTTTTCGACTCTCAACACATGACCCAAGTATTGCATTTTCTTCTCTTTGATTATTCTTAGTAATTTTTTTTGTTTACACATTCGACGACGTACTTCAATATTAGTAACTCTTTGTACCCATGGAATTCTCAACATTGTCCAACTTTAACAGCCATACAATAAGACAGAAAAAACGTAACATATAATCATTCGGATTCTAAGCTACAGACTAAGGTCTGATCTTGTAAAAAATTGTTTAAAATCCTTTATACAAGGTATATAAAAATGCCCCAAACGGGCTATCACAAACACATTGCAAAACGTTTTCGGATTAATCAATCCATCATCAGTGCAAACGGTTGTACATGCTAGTAGCCACCAAAATATATGGGTCAAAACCCATATTTTTTTATTTTAATTACGACAATATAAAAACAGTGAACATAAAACAATGACGTTTTAATAGGTTAAACACATTAAATATTGGTAGAATTATTAATTATAAAATTCTACACTACGTTTCTTCTTCAAAAGTTCCTCGCAAAACCTGGTTTCGGAGAGGAAATTAATAAGGTTTTGGAATTTATCTAGCGAGCTGAGAATATTTTGTAGGTTTTAACTCCAAAGATTCTTTTTGTTGTTGTTGTTGTTGTTGAAATAGAGGCAGACTACGAGAATATATTTAACAGAAAGAATATTACTTTTTACGAAAAACGAAAAAACGAAAGAAAATACTTAAAAACCTGAAGAACAGAAAAAGCAGCAGGTAAAGACTGGACACCAAACGAGTTACTGAAATATTGTGGAGCAGCAATGAGAGAACAATTAACAACATTAATTATTAAAATAATAAAACACAATAAAATACCGGAAGAATGAAGAATGGGCGAACTAATTCTACTATTCAAAGGAGATAAAAAAACAGCCGTAAACTAGAGAGGTATAAACTTTTTAAATACTATGCTAAAACTTACAACTAAAATTTGTAGTGCTAATAAATCAGAGAATAAGTTAGGCAGATGAACAACAGGGTTTTTGTAGTGGAAGATCGTATACAGATGCAATATTCGTTATAAAGCAAATTACTGAGAAATCACTAGAGTATAATAGATCACCATTTTTGTGTCTGATTGACCTAAAGAATATTATCTTCAATTATCTGGGCGAATCTACGTTCAACCATTTCTTCACCTGCAGTTAAGATTAACTACTGATTTTGCATTTAATTTAAAGAACATTTAATATTTTCTTACGAACTTTCAATCAACTATTAAGAACTTCCAATAAATAATTATCAAGAACACTTAATTCTCAGTAAGAACAGTTTATCAATAAACAACAGTGCGAACAGAAATTAACTTGAAACCAAGTGCGGGTTGGTTTAATTTTATAATACAGCATTGTTGTAACCCTTTTGTATTCTTGTGAATTTAAATTTAATCAATTTTGTTATTTGCTATAATTGTTTTTAATTTTTTTACTGTACTCGTTTTCTCGAAATACGCCCATAGACAGCAAAGAGAGATTTATTGAAACAGTTTTGGCTGAATATTTTTAATCACTATCAGACTCTCTTCGCTGATAATTTAATTTGTGCAGGATTTTGCTATATTGTATGTGTAAAGGTATTTATTATTCATAATACTGTTTATTTTTATATGTCTGCAACCATTTATCACTTGATCGTGTATTTTTATTACTTGTGTTTACATTCAGCTGCCTATATCATTGTGGTGTTGAATATATTGTTTTATTTTATTTATGAATTTTATTTCTCGAGTCCTAATAAGTTTCCTGATATAACAATAACTCTGAATATTTGCTTATTACATTAAATTATTATTATACCTTTGACCAGAAGGAAAATCAGTCTGAATTAGTTCCATCTGAGAGTTTAGAGTCCATCTAATATATTTATTATTTGTTTATGTAGAGTGTTGACCAAATTTATTTAATTATTAACTGTTGATATCTTTCCTTGAATTTGGTCTTAGAACCTAAATATCTTTATCCACCTATCTTTTTGTGTATTTCTGTATCTTTCTAGTATATCTTATCCTGTCCTATCTTTACTTATTTCGTCCGTTGGACCCATTCCCGGTTCCCAAAGCTAGTTTCGAACCCACGACTCGCTTCTCCACCAACCATCTGGCTGCCGTCTGCAGTGTCTGCATTGGTGACCTTTCTAGCACCATCCAAAAAAGGTTTCCGAGGTTACAACAGAACAATATTTATTAAAATTGACAGAAAGAGAATCTTTGTTGGTTATATCTTCAAGATAATATAAAGTAAATTAACTAATGTACAACTCACTTTGAAGCGGTTATAACATCATTTTACCAGTATTTTATTAACTATAATATGGTTCAAATTTTAGATATAACAGTTGTCTTTGTACCCGAAAATTTTAACAGCATTTCAACACTTCACACATACAACTTGTTCAGTTCCGGTTTCTCAATCCAATGAAAAAAATTTAAATATACTATAACAAGCTTGTTTGAACATATCGGTAAAACAAACATATTGTTATTGTTAGAAAACGTGCCAGTAAAATTATAAACCAAGTTTTTGTGTGTAAAATTGATCACAGTGTCATTTTTATTTTCTTACAATAATCCTTGTTTCTTATCTTTGTTGCAGTGTAAAAAGCCTGCATAATCTTAACAAGCAATTTGAATAGAACGCTCGAAAAATACCTCAGTGACAATAATTATTCTCAGCAGAGAAGAGAGAGCTTCGTCGAAATAAACTAAAAAGGTAGGCTGATAAATAATCTCTTTATGTATTCATTCCGTAGCGACAGTAATAAGTAAACTTGACAGAAGAGATATTCGCGTTTTTATCAAAAAACAAACCGTTTTTTTTTAAATGACATTAAATTCGTTGTTCAGTTGTTTTGTGTATGCATATGCGGAAGCTCCTACACTTGATATCCTGTAGTCGCTTTGAAAGAATGAAAAACGTTTTTGTGATGGGAGTGGTACATTTATTTATTTTTGTCGTAAGCGACAGAGCAGTTTTTACACACTTTAGTGTGAGATACATATATAATGTAACATTTTATCTAGATCGGGATAAGCATACACGAATAAAGTTAAATGAATTATAAAACCGGACAATAAAGTTTTATGATTTTAGTAAAATTGCGGTTTTTGTTAAAATAATTTATTGTTTGCTGAATATAGCAATAAGAAAATATTATTACAAATAAGTGCAATCACTCAATTTGTAATTGAATATTTTTTTGATTAGTAGATTTATAACCATTATTGCGTTCTATATAACGTAGCAGATTCTTTATTTTACATTTCCATAATTTTCTATCGATTATTCTTTCTTCACGTTTTTTTAAATAACTTATATTAATATAACGACTCTTTATTTTTGTTTATTGTTTTCTTTTTATCAGGACCTTTTCTTCGTCGACCATCCAACTAACCAGCAATATCTTTTCGATTTAAATGTTTTTATTATATTGGTAAGTTTTTTAATATTTAATAAAAAACTTGCTTTATTTCATTGAATTAATTACTGTACAGAATTTTTTTTATAAAAATGAGTGCACTTCATTTAAGATTTACGACGTCAGAACCCCATAGCGTTGCCAAAACATAAGAATAGTTAATAAGTGTGGAATTTTTAAAATGTCAACAATTTAATATGATTTGATACACTACTCAATTGGATTTTTAAAATGTAGTAAAATGAGTAAAAAAAGCTGAAATATCCTAATACAGAGTGGCCCAAAAGTCTGGAAACGGCCAATTATCTCGTAAATTGCTAGTTATAATTGTACAAAATTTGAGGTACACATATTTTAGGATACGGAGATTCCATATTTGATATTTGCAATGTTGCCAGATTTGCCGTTTCTCTGATATTATTAGTAACTTTGGTTTTTCAAATGCATCACCCTGTATATTCAGTCATTATTAGAATCTTCTATTCAATACGAGTTCAACTATATGAACACTTATGGTTTTCTATAGTCTGGAAGGTCTTAAATACATAAAACAGAAGTCTGCCAACGCCTAATTATTGTTTCAATAAATTTTTTGATACTAATTATTTTTCAACTACATTAAAACGTAACAATTGATAGATTAGACCACTTTTTAACAATAGTTACGCTATTAAGTGTTCAAAATGTGCTCAATTTGTGAGTTGACAGTACCCTATTCGATGGTAGAATGCGTCTACCACATTTCTCCATGAGTCTAGAAATTATTTGAGATTAATCGATAATTCGTTGCCTTTGCTCTGCAAGACTTGGCTGGTTAAGTTTTGTAAACTGAGTTTTTCAAGTATCCCTAATAAAAATAATCTTTAGGATTGAAATCGGGTGAACGTGGAGGCCATTCAATTCTATCTTGTCTACCAATTTATCGTACGGAAAATATCTCATCTAAATAACGCCGAACATTTACACCAACTATCTGACGTTAAATTTCCTTCGATAAAAAATGACCCAATTGACTAAGTACCTACTATACCTGATCATACATTTAATTTTTGTGGTCTGGTATGGTTTTCACTCATTCAGTGTGAATTTCATACGAGTTCAACTATTCAATACGAGTTCAAAAATATGTAACACTTATGATTGTATGTAGTCTGGAAGGTCTTAAATACATAAAACAGTGCAAAATATGTAGATTTTAATAAATTTAAATATTTAAATGTAGAATGCTGTGATATTGACATTTGTTCACGATTTACATTATAAACTAAAAGTGACAGTAGTTGTGTTTCGAAAAGTTCTGCAATTTAAATTGCTTCTCTAAAATGCCGTTCTCTAAACCGTTCTCCTATTCATAAGGCGACGGTACAAAAAACTGTGAAGCTATTTGAGAAATCTGAAGAAGGTAAAGACAGATGGAAAGAGAAAAGTTTTGTTGAAGATCCACATACATCCTCAGGCAGGGTTGCGCAAGTATATGACGCAGGTCGTTCTTCAGTCTTACGTATATTACGTAAAAATAAGTTTAAACCATACAAAATAAACTTATTGCAAGAATTAAGTGAAGATGACTTCGATCTTAGATTAGAGTTTACTGAGGTAATGATGGATAAAATTGAAAATTATTAAAATTTCGTTAACAGAATATGTTTTCCGATGAAGCAATCTTTACACTGTGTGGAAGTGTAAATCGACACAATTTAAGGTACTGGAGTGACGCAAATTCACACTGAATGCGTGAAAACCATACTCAAAGACCACAAAAATTAAATGTATCGTCAGGTATAGTAGGTACTCAGTCAATTGGGCCATTTTTATCGAGAAAAAATTTAACGTCAGATAGTTGGTGTAAATGATGCGTAATTTAGATGAGATATTTCCCGGACGATAAATTGGTAGACAAGGTAGAATTGAATGGCCTTCACGTTCACCCGATTTCAATTATAAAGATTATTTTTATTAGGATACTTGAAAAATTCAGTTTACAAAACTTAACCAGCAAGTCTTGCAGAGCTAAGGCAACGAATTATCGATGAATCAGCGAATTGTTTCTAGACCATCATGGAGAAATGTGATAGACGCATTCTACCATCGATTAGGGTACTGTCAACTCATAAATTGAGCACATTTTGAACACTTAATAACGTAACTATTGTTAAAAAATGTTCTAATCTATCAATTGTTACGTTTTAATGTAGTTGAAAATAATTAGTATTAAAAAATTTATTGAAACAATTAGGCGTTGCCAGACTTGTTGACTAAATATACAGGGTGATGCATTTAAAAAACCAAAGTTACTAATAATATAAGAGAAACGGAAAATCTGGCAACATTGCAAATATCAAATATGGAATCTCCGTATCCCAAAATAGGTGTACCTCAAATTTTGTACAATTATAACTAGCAATTTACGAAATAATTGGCCGTTTCCAGACTTTTGGGCCACTCTGTATATAATTAACGAATTGACTAATGTGACTAACCTTTTACCATCTTTTTTTTATGGTTCTGACACTTCTTTTGTCTTTATTTTGCCATGAACGAACGAACGTATTGTTCCATTTTGGAAGATCACTGTTTCATAAAAAAAATTCTGCAATATAATTTCTTAGAATAAAGTTCTCTTTAGGCAGCTTCATAACTCCACCTTGGAGAATCTTTTTCATTTGAAACCCAATTTATTTAATAACCTACAGACGATTGAACAACATAAGATACACTGATGATATTGTCATTTTTGCAGACAGTCTTGAAGGTCTGCAGACACTTGTCTCCAGGGTGGCAGGAGTAAGTAGCAGGTTTGGGCTTGATTTTAACATCAAAAATACCAAATACATGGTTATGAGCAAAAATAGGATACAACCTGGTCAATTGCTAGTTAACCAACCACATATAACACAAACCACCAAGTTTTGTATCTGAGTGCAAACTTAAAATGAACAGTGGGACCAATCGACGGAAATTAAGATAAAGGAAGGCAAGATCAGCTTTCATCAAAATGAAAAAAAATCTTTAACAACCACGATTAAAAATTTGAAATAAAAGTTCGTTACTAAAATGCTACGTATTTCCCGTTCTTTTATATGGCGTGGAGTCATGAACCTTAACTTAAGCATCACTGAAGAGACTCGAAGCATTTGAGATGTGGTGCTATAGACTCGAAACAAACAAACGAACAAGTTCTCGAACAACTAGGAAAACAATGCGAAGTTTTAAATTCCATAAAAATCAGGAAATTGAAATACTTGGGGCACATCATGAGAGGTGAAAAGTACGAACTACTCCGTAAGCAATCTTACCTCCAAGGTCATGTAGCAAGATTAGTTGATGACCGGTGGACAAAAAGAATTTTGGAATGGAGACCCCGAATACAAGCTAACAGAAATAAAGGTCGACCCCCAACGAGATGGACAGATGACATAAAAAGAGTGACTACAAATTGGATTCAGATGGCGCAAAATCGGACTAAGTGGAAAAGCATGCAAGAGGCCTTTGTTCAGCAGTGGACGGTAGAGACTAGTTGATGATAATGATGATCAGTCTCTTCCACACCTGTCCTAACACTAATAGGGAACTTGCACATTTTTTTTTATTATATAATAACGTTCAGTTTCATTTAAAAATAAGATTTCCAAAATTTCACGCCTCAAAAACTCATAATGACTTAGCAATACAAATTTAAAATCTTCCGTGTTTAAAAATCATTTCAAACGATCGAAAAAGCGCGCGAACCCTTGTGACGTCACTTGTTGGTATTGTCTGTATGTCAGGTCTCCTGTCTTGTATAAAAGTATAAACTATTTTGTTTATATTGGTGTTTGATACAGTTTTTGAATAGAGAGTGTTGAATTGGGTGTGTTTTTACTATGGAAAGTAAAAGTAAATACTACAAGTGTTGTTTAGTACCATTGTGTAAAAGTACAACTATTAAAACCCCCAACAAAATATTTATTTTGTTGTTATAAACATTCTGATTATATGACGTCACGACCAATGAGGACGCGTTTTGGACAGACTGCTATAATTTGAATTTTCTCTCGACTTTAATCGTTTTTAGGGGCCAAACTAAAGACAAAAACAACTTTTTATTTGTTTGATATATATTTTAAATTATGTTTTGTTATGATTTAAGGCATTTTTTTCGAATTTAAAATTTTATGCAAGTTCCCTATTGGTACTCTCTCATACCTGTCTCTCACAATCTTCACATATTCACCTGGGACTCCTTTGTTATTGAGTGCCCATCACAGGATTTTTCGAAGAATTTTATCATATACTTTCTCAAGATCAATTAGTACCATATAACCGTTTGTTTCTTTATTCCTGTATGTTTCCATCAATTGCATTTTAATAAAATCATAGTGTAGACTGAGTTGGATTAAAAACAAAGAAATAAATACTGATCAGTGGATACAAATATGCACGGGTTTTCTCTAATATCTCCAATCAATGTAATACAAATGTAATCAATCGGTGTCAGTTAATCATACATGTCATCAGTATATGCAGAAATTACCATATTTTTTCCAGCAAATCAAGCTGTAAAGGATTAATTAAGCATATGTATTTGGACTCCACAAAGATTCACCCAACAGTAGCTAATTAGGTATTCTAAAAAAACCACACCATTTTATCAATTAATGATGTACGTCCATATCAACTGTAAATTAGATAAAAAAGTTACTTCTCTCCACAAATAGTAAATGTGGTCAATTAAGAGATTAAAAGTTAGCCTTGCATACTTTTGTAAAATGGAAGTGTCTCCGTAACCGGCGGTAGGTTTATAAAAGTATTGCAAGATGATGTTTTCACTGAAATGCTAAATGGGACCTTGAAGAATTGCGTAAATTCTAAAAATGCTGTTTTATAAATAAGGCCATAAAAGAGACTTTGGAATGATTATACTACTATATTGAAAAGAGGAATAACTCTTCTCATTTATATTGTGTCAATAGATTTAGGAGACTAAGATTCTTGAAGGATTTCTAATGGCTTCACAGTAGCAGTAACCTTAAAAAGTAAGAGGATTGCGTTTATACCGACAAATGTAATGTGTTACTAAAAGTCATGATAAGAGAAAGTTGAATAGATACTTATTGGAATAAGTTGGAAATACTGTTTAAAAAATAAGTTACTACATAATGCATATTAGCTACAAAAAAGTACAAACTGGAAATACAAAAAAATATAATAGACAATAACCACATTAAAAAATAATTATTTTGTGAAAATGATTCTATGAAAAAAGCAAATAATTAAACAGAGAAACTAAAATGACGACAGTTTATACAATAAATGATTTTTTGCTGCTAAAAACCAATACAATGATTCGTAAATTTGAAGAAGAAGCAGAAAGATATTGTAAATCAGCGAAAAACAATAAAACTGTAAGTCTGTATTGCTTGGGATTCTGTTTGTCCTCCGTGTTAGAAAGTATTCTATTTATTTACACAACTTTTTATATACTTCCATTCTTTGCAAATTTTATAAAAACTGAACTTTTCCATTTTCCATCCACTCCTGAATGTAGGTCTCTCCCAATTGCTTCCATCTTTCTCTATCTTGCGCCATTCTAATCCACTGTTTGCCTGCCATTGCTCTTATGTCATCTACCCATATTTTTTGAGGTCTTCTCATGCTTCTTGTTGTCGTCCTTGATCTCCATTCTAGAATTCTCCGTGTCCACCTGTTGTCATTATATCGGGCTACGTGACCTGCGCAGCGCCATTTCATTTTTGTAATTTCTTCCACAATATCCTTAATCTTTGTTCTACGTCTTATCTCGGTGTTTCTAATTGTGTCTCTGAGTGATATTCTAAGCATGATTCGTTCCATTGCTCTTTGTGTTGTTTCTAATTTTTTAGCAGATTTTTTGGTAAGGGCTACTGTCTCCAAGCCGTAGATACAAACTGGTAGTATGAATGTGTTATACACCTTTTTCTTTAAGTTTACAGGAATGGAGGTGTTTTTCAAGATATATGCTAGTTTGCCGAAAGCGCCCCATGCCAGTTGTGTACTTCTTTTAATTTCAGCATCTTAATTTGGTTTTCCTATTTTGATGACATGATATGTATTGTTATATTTGTCTGGTCTCGGCTCAGTATTTTTGTTTTACTGTAAGTTCAGTAAGTAAGTACTGTAAGTTTTACTGCTCAGTTTATTTTTAAGCCTACCGCTCCTGAAACTGCATTTAATTGTTGTAACATATCATTTAGTTCTTGGATATTATCGGATAAGAAAACTATGTCATCAGTGAATCTCAAGTGGCTTAAGTATGATCCGTCGACATTGATACCCTTGTTGTTTCATTCTAGTTTCTTAAAAATGTATTCTAGAACAAGGGTAAATAGTTTGGAAGAGACGGTGTCTCCTTGTCTTACTCCCCGTTCTATCCATACTGGATTAGTTTTTGTGCTTTTGTCCAGCTTTATCTGCATGGTAGCATATTCATATATGTTTTTTAATTATTTTAGTGTATCTTGAATCTATACATGCATTTTCTAGAGATTCAAGCAATGCCCATAATTTGATGGAATCGAATGCTTTATTCCAAAGATGATAAGAATTTGAGAGACAATTCAGAGGTTTTTGAGGTTATAAATGACATACCCTTTGTGTTGACGGAGGTTTGTATTTCAACAAAAATCACAGTGAGGTTTTACTTAATGTAAGTAATTTTTTAGCTTGCTCCGGTTGCGTTACCAGTGCAATAAAATCATACGGCAAATACATTTGAACATCAAGAAAAGCTACATACAGACCCTTGCCAAGATGATTACATAGAGCAGGTATATTTTCTAATAATACACTTTTCAAAATTTTATTTTTTGTTTGAGTTTGTGAACTAATATCAAAACAGTACAATTTTTAACATTGCTTAAAATATAATTACAGAACTGTATTAAATATTAATGTACGTATGTATGCATTAGGTATGTATGGAATTAGGCAAAAAGCACCGCAGATTTTCTTTTCAATTGATTAGAAATGAGAGACCAATAGAAACAGGATGATTTATTTTGTATGTTGTATGAAAATATCGCTCTGTCTGTAATTATAAATAATGTTAACATCCAACGGCAACTTTTCAAATTAACCATAACTTTTTGTTTCAGTGTCAAATTCAAGAGGGAAATTTCAATTCCGATGACTCTGTGGCAGACAGTAACTACTCACCTGATACTTCTTTAAGCACTGATAGTGAAAATAAAAATAGAAATGAAAATAACGTAGCAGATTCTGATACCGAAATAACGGAAGATAATGAAGTTGTTGACAGGAATATACGCATTGAGATAACAGGTACGGTAACTGAAATTCATAATTCTCGAAAAAAATTGCGGAAACCAAGTGAATGGAAAAGAAATATTAAGAAACTGAGAGTTAACTCTGGGCTACCTTATATTACAGAACGCAACAAAGAAAAACGTGGGAAGACTTTAAAACCTGCATGTGGAGAAAAATGTCGTACAAAATGCAGCCAAAATTCAGCAATGCTGATAGATATGATATACATTCACGTTTCTGGAATTTGAAAGACAACGCTCTTCAAAGACAATTTGTTGCTTCCCATTTGAAAAAGTTGGTTACTAAATACAGAAGAACGGTTGAAGGCAGTAACCGCGGTATGAATTTAGCATATTTTTTAACAATACACGGTGTAAAAGTTAAAGTGTGCAAAAAGTTTTTCATGAATACCTTGGACATTGGTGACAAATTTATTAGAACAACTTGGAGAAAATCAGATGGTAAAGGATCTGTGGAAAAGGATAAGAGAGGAAATTTTATGAAACGAGAAACGGTTACTGGACCGGTGAAAATAAATAAAGAGCACATAAATTCTTTCCAAAGGGTAGAATCACATTATCTCAGAGCACAAACTACAAAGGAATACATAGATGGTTCACTTACTTTAGCACAAATGTATCGCTACTACAAACTACAGAAGAGAGTGAAGGAAGGCCTGTGGCTAAAAAATACACTTACGAGCATATTTTCAAAACTGAGTTTAACATAACTTTCTTTCAGCCAAAAAAGATCAGTGCGCGGTTTGTGAATCATATAAAAATTCTTCTGCTGAACAGCAAGCTACTCTTGATCAAACTTATAATAAACATATCCATAATAAAATTAGAAGCAGAGAAGAAAAAGCACAGGATGTAGCAAGAGCAAAAGATGATTCTCAAGTATTGGTAGCTTGTTTTGATTTGCAGGAGATCCTTCCTACACCTTGTGGAGATGTTTCAAGCTTCTACTATAAATGCCGCCTAAACTGCTTCAACTTTACAATTTTTCAGATGGTACAAAAGAGTGGTTACTGTTACTTTTGGCACGAGGCTATCGCTAACCGTGGCTCAAACGAAATAGCTACGTGTCTGTTTGATTATCTTTCAGCTCATTGTAATGATAAAGACGTTATATTTTATAGCGACAATTGTGTTGGGCAAAATAAAAATAAATTCATAGTTACCATGTATCTCCATGTAATTACAAAAATTAATATTAAATCAATCACACATAAATTTTTAACAGTGGGACATACCCAAAATGAAGGGACGCCATGCACGCAACTATTGAGAGGCAAAAGAAGAAAATACTTAAAACAGGTCCCATTTATGTTCCTGCACAATGGCCTGTCATCATAAGGTCTGCAAAAAAGAAGGAAATCCTTACAATGTAAAGGAAATGTCAACAGAAGACTTTTGTGACTGTAAAGATCTCAATTCAAAAATTGGAGGAAATTTTACAAAGAATACAAAATATAAAAAGTTAGTCTGGAATGATATCCAAGTTATTAAAGTTGTCAAAAGCAATCCTGGATCTTTCTTCTATAAACCAGATTATAATGCCGATGAGTTCAAAGAGGTCCATTTTAAAGCATCGACAAGGGAGCGCTCAACAACTGTGGAAGCAGTAATCGAATTAAAAAAGGCGTACATAAAGTCACCATCGATATTTGCAAATACCAAGCAATACCTTTTGGAACTGTGCATAAAAACTTAATAACGTTCATTTTTATAGGACTGTTAATAGTAATTAAAAAATGTTGTACACACTTGTAATAATAATAAAAATTTTTGTAAGAACTAGTTGATTTTTTTATTATGTTGCCGCCGTATCTCCTAGGTATCGTTTTATAAGTGACTTTCTTCACAAGCTAATATCGCAATATCTATTAAAATATAATTAACGTTTTATTTTTAATAAATTGTATTAAGATCCAGCGAATAACTGTATAATTTGCTAATTAAATTGTAATTTTGAAGCCAGTCATTCTAAAAATAAATTATTTACAAGGCACAACTCGTTTGCTACAGAACGTTTTGCTCATTTCTCGAAATTATTGTATTTTGCACTTGTGGCACTATTGAACTAGGTGTGCGATATATAGGTACACAAAAATAACGTAATATATTAGCAGTTGAAGCGACCCTTTGATAGTTGACAAGGCCATTCTTATCGGTTATGATGTGTGGATTTTTGTAGACGTTATAGCGAAAAAAAGACACAGAGTATTGCTAATTTTGCAATGCAGCATGCAGCGAGAATGCATGACTCACAATGGAGGAGTAAAATTACACATTGGAAGCCAAGAGCAGACAAACGTAGTAGAGGAAGACCACCTACATGTTGGGCTGACGACATCAGGCGTATCACGAACAACAGGCAACAAAGAGCACAAAATCTCAAAGAATGGAGAAGTTTAAGGATGCCTATACCAGCAGTGGACGTGATAAATGAAGGCTGGATGATGATGATGATGATATAGGCCAAATTACTTCTTTACGTAGTAAAGAGTTGCTGCCTTTTAAAGATGCTCTACTTAATTTTCTTGATAATGAAAAGCTGATAATTATGAGATTCTGCTTAATAGAATGTTACTAGCTTTTCGCTATTTCGGGTTCCAGAATAGGATCTGTACTCAGTAGAAGTACGTTTGAAGGTCTCATAATTGTACATTTATGGAACGTAACCTTTATATTAAATTATCTATTCATAGCTTATTGTAATATGGTCTATAGTGTGTGTACATTTTATATACTATATTGTTATGTCATATTTAGTCAAAATTATGTAATAAGAAAAAAAATTACCACTTGTTTACGAAATGTAATCTTTTTGTCTTTTTATGTATACAAAATTAGGTATATGGCGTTTAAAAATAAAAATTGTAATTTAAGAAAAATCCGTAGCTTACAGGAACAAAATATTTTCACATTTGAATTCAGCGTCCTCGAATTAGTAAAAATCAAGTATTTGCATTAAAGAATAAGAAAATATTATGTTCCTAGTATAATGTTATTAATTCTTTCATATTTTGTCACAAAATTGTTTAATGCTTTCTTTCAGCATAATAAATAAAATTTTTAATATTTTTTCATCGTATGCTTTTTTCCAAATTTAGTTTTGTCATGTCTTTTAGAGGGCTCTTCACATAGGTTAGGGCATTATTTCTATTCTTTTTCTTCTTCGCGTGCCATATCAGAATTATCCGACGTTGGCGATCACCATTGCGAAGGCTTTTCGATCTTCTGCAATATGGAATAATTGTCCTGCATTTGAGTCCATTCACGAATGTTTTTTAACCAAGATACTTGTTTTCTTCCTACACCTCTAGGGCCCTCTATTTCGCTTTTAAGAATCAGTTGTAATATTTTATATCGACTTCTCCTTACTATATGTCCCAGATAAGACATTTTTCGATGTTTAACAGTCTTTAGCAGTTCTCTATCTTTGTTAACGCTCCTTAGTACTTCTTCATTAGTTTTCCTTGCTGTCCAAGGTATCTTCAGTATTCGTATATGAATCCACATTTCCAATGCTTCAATTTTGTTCATGATCGATACTTTTAGCGTCCAAACATAGCACTTAACCATTCTTTGTCTTAGTTCTAAACTGAGATGATTATTGCAAAGAAATGACATCATTTTCATAAAAGTAGTTTTAGCATTGCTATTCTACAATTTATTTCTATGTCTGGATCTAATTGGTCCGTTATCACAGTTCCCAAATATGTCATTTTGTGAACTTTCTTAACTTGAACTCAGTTTAATTGAAGCTTTGCATAGGGATATGGGTCACAACTAAATACTAAAATGTTGCCCATTTCCTCTCCTACCTCGTGAATACGATTAATCAGAATTTGGAGACGTTCAATATTATCTGACAGAATACTGTATCGTCTGCATATCTGATCACTTTAAATAGTTCCCGTTGATTTTTATTCCATATGGTTGTCTCTCGAGCGCCTTTTTAAATAATTGGTCCGTGTAAACATTGAACAATGTTGGCGACAAAATGCAACATTGTCTGACTCCTCGTTGTATGGAGTTTTCGTCGGTGTAGTTATCTCTAATTTTTACAATAGCAGTTTGATTCCATTACAAATTTTTAATGATACAAATATCCTTGTCATCTATTCCGATATTTTTCAGTTTTTGTATTAATTTTACATGCTGTACTTTATCGAATGTCTTTTTGAATTCCACGAAACATGAAAATACATATTTTCTTTAATCACGGCATTTTTGTAATTGAATGTTAAGCACAAAAAGTGCCTCCCTGATTCCCATAGCATTTCTAAAACCAAATTGGGTATCTTCGAGATCTTCTTCGTATTTGCGTCCAATTCTGTTATGAAGTATTCTTAGGAAAATTTTAACAGTGTGGCTCATACTTACTTCTTATCCATACTTATTTCTATTAGGGCTTTAAATTGTAGTGCTTTATTTCTATAACAGTTTGTAAAACGTTTTACAGGCTTTGTTACGCATTTATTTTATTTCGTCATAAAAATATTGCTCTTTAAACATAATTCAATTGTGAAATGCAAATAATATTTTACCTGCTTAAAATTTTAATGTAGGTATGGTCAAAGTAGGTAACAGGTTATTTCATGGATATTACTGACAAATTTAAAAATCTGAAACGATTTTAATTTTCTTTCTTCTAGTGGTTTCTTTTGCGAAACCGTCTGACGGCCAGGTAGACATTCCTTGAAATTATTTTTGATTACAACCAGTCGAATGTTTTATACTAAAAGCAGAGCAATTAAAGACATGTTGATGGGGACATCATAATCATGAAGCGAATGAAATCCAAGAATGTGGTACTTATTACGTACAAAATTGATAGCTCCACTCGAATTAACTGCTTCTAGACGAGCTTTTAGCTAATTATGTAATTTATCACAATTCAATTTTAAAAAGTTGATGCTGTTTATTGACGGATAACGAATTCAACGTGTGCTATCGCTGGTTAGCTAATCTCGTTGGTCGAATATACACGAAAAAAAATGTTGGAATAAAACTTTTTGTTGTTAGTGCAATCTTAATTTTCTCTAAACGCAATGCAAAAAAAAAGCCAATCTTAAATTAAGCCATGTACAAACCTAACTTAATTTCGAACAGCTATGGAGGTCTTACTGGTCCTCCCTTCTCTACACATCGTTATAAGCGAGAAGACAAGAACAGGATATTAAAGACTGAAAAAATTGGACTAACGTAATGTTTAGATCAGTTCAAACCAATAGTTACATACGCACCAGTATTATGGTGACCAAAGCTGCAGTAACAAAGTGCCACCCCAAATAAACAAGGTGCAAAAACTTGCTTGCCTCGAAATCACTGGTAATATAAGAGGTCTACTGACAGTAGCTTTGGAGGTTTCACTGGATGTTCTTCCGTTACACATAAGAGGAAATCGAGGATGAGATATTATAGATTGCAAGATAATCTAAGGAATATAACGATTAGACCAGGGCATCATCGATGGCGGTACACACTTTTTAAAGACTACCGGTTGACTCCAAACACATAAGCTGATATAGGGTTGCACAATTCTGGAATGGGTATTACGAATTAATCGAAGGCGTACAATATTTCATATCTATTTAAATAAACAAGTCTTGTTAATCTAAAAAAACATATTTTTAAAACCAAATTTTGAGAAAACTGCGCAGAATTTAAATAAGAACGAGAAGTACTTTAGTAATTTAAGCGATAATTCGTGCCTCTTTAATATACTACGGTCTACCGGAGAGGTCTACCTGTGCAGGCATGCCTGCGCAGGTAGACCGGAACGTGTGTGGGAATAGACCTGTGCAGTTTTTTGAACCTGCACAGGCGACCGGAGCAAAATCAAAAATCAATTTTTTCGGGTGTCACCGTACGATGTACCTGCCGTCTGTGGGTGTACTCCGGCCGCCTGCACAGGTCGCGTCAGTTGTTTTCTAGTGTTTCTCTGGGAAGGTCGTTTTGTCGTTCGCACCGTATTGTCACACCATTCATTAATTAATCTTAGAAAATGGTGCCACCAGTTTCAACTAAAAAAAACGCTTGAAGAATTTATCGAAATTTATAGAATTCATCCATGTCTTTGGGAAATCAAAAACAAAGATTACCATAATCGAGATAAAAGAGAAGCTGCTTATAAATTGCTAATAGAAAAATTGAGAGAAATTGAGACAGATGCGGACAAAGCAGTGGTTGTGAAAAAGATCAATAATTTGAGAAGCAATGTTAGAAAGGAAAAAAAGAAATATATACAATCTTTGAAGTCTGGGGCATCTGCTGATGATGTGTACTGTTCTAAATTGTGGTACTTCGATTTATTTAATTTTATTCATGATCAATGCACTCCCAGGGAATCTTCGTCCAATTTAGATACTGATGATGAAAATAGTTCTGAGGTAAGTAAAATATTTTATACTTCGTAATCTAATTTTTTATTATGCAATATATAAAACACACTATTTCACAAATTTCACCAAAGCTTAAAACTATGTATTTAGATCAACTTTGCTCATTTCAGTATAATTTAATTTACATAATCATTTTGCCATGGTATCCTTCCTTCCTGATTGAAATAATTCATAAAATTTTCTCGAACAATCTTCGCGTTATTCAAAGTATTTCCTGGGTTTCTCCTTTCTAGGTTTTCAATGGTAGTATTTTGTGTATTATATCCTGCAGAAATTATAGTTCCGTTTTCAGAGTTTTCTCGATAGAAACATTTCTGAGGTGCATAAGACTTTTGTGAGTGTTCAATTAAAAAATTATGTAATGCACAGGATGCTTTCACTACTTTATCGACATTTTCGGGTTCTAAATTTATATTAGTATAAAATATTCGAAATCGTGATGCTAGTATCCCGAAAGTGTTTTCAACAGTGCGCCTGGCCCGAGATAATCTGTAATTCAGAATTTTTCTTTCTCGCGATGTTAAATCTGCTTGCCGAAACGGTTTTATCATATCGGTGCGTAATGGAAAGGCATCGTCTGCCACAAATACATATGGTAAATTACAGTTACTTCCTGTACACGTCTCACTTGTTGGAATATGTAAATCATTATTTTCCAATTTTTTAAAAAATAAAGTATTTTGTAGTACTCCTCCATCGGATATTCTACCATTTATGCCAACATCTATGTACATAAATTGGTATTTTGCATTTACAATTGCCATAAGAACCACACTGTGTCGTCCTTTATAATTATAAAAATACGATCCACTATAGCCGGTGGAACAATTGCTATATGCTTCCCATCTATCGCACCAAGACAGTGAGGAAAGTTCCATCGTTCTTCATACATCTTGGCTATTTCTTTCCATTCTTTTTCAGATGTAGGAAACTGAAACATAAAAATATCAGTGTTATCATATATAAAATAATTAGCAAGTTTTTTATGCTAGAACACATATATTAAAAGTATTTGTATTGTTTCAGAGAGAGAGCACTGAAGATTGTTCAATAATTGCTGATCAACAATATTCATCTGACAGTGTATCTTCTGAGAATCCTGAAGCACAATCTACATCGTCAAATAATAATTCGTCTCGCCCACCTAAACCTGCTAAAAGAAAAAGAAACGATGAGAGCATAGCCAATGAAGTATTGGAATCGGTACGAGACCATTTTAAACGTCCTCGTCCAGTTTTATCAGAAGATCGTTGTGATGTCATTGGCAAAAATGTTGCGATAAAATTGAGGAATTTAGATTCAAAACAAATTATAGTCGCAGAAAAACTAATAAACGATCTACTTTTTGAAGCAGAAATAGGAGGCCTCAGTCCTGAACACGCCTATATTAATATGAGAGATGTTTTGAGACAAAGTCAACGAAGTTATGTCCTGTTCAGCAATATCGACAAGTGTATCAAGCTCTTCTACTTCAAATAGGGCTTATAATAACCATGTAAGCTTTGTTTCTCCCGGAGCTCCAAGCCCAACCTGCCTTCCATTTTCCAACAGTCAATATTCAGAGCATCCTTCTCCAAACAGTCTCCAAGGCGATCCCTATTCTACACAAATGCAACCACCTACATCTAGGGGAAATCAGCCCGGTGAAACAGAGATAGTTGTATCGACTTTAAATTCTGCAGCAACATTCCTTCATAATTTTGATGTTGATAATGAATAATGTGTTCAAAACAGTTTAATTTTTGTAGGTTAATATTAAAAAAAATTGTTATTTTCTTAATAAATATTATCTGTAATAACTAACAGTGTTTTAATTACTCACTTACCTTTAAATAATCTTTTCTGAGAACTTTATACAAGGCTTCACATGTTTCAGGAATAATTTTTCCAAGCGCTTGAGATGAAATAATTGCTGAGAATTTTAAATCCTCGTAACTTCTTCCAGTTGCGAGAAATCTCAACGTAACTGATAATCTTTCATGTGCAGAAATACTATTTCTCATAACTGTGTCTTTCTTTTTTATCATAGGAGTAACCATTTCAAGTAATTTAATGTATGTTTTCTCGTCCATCCGAAGATAGTTTTTAAAATCTTCTGGTTCAAATTTGAATTCATTCAATAAGTTAACATGACTGTATGTTTTTCTTTTCAACAATCAATGCTTACACCACTTTTTTCGCTTATTTTTCACTGTTTTTTAACTTTTGTTTTCAAAATTAAAACAAGACCCAACAATGCCAACGCGTCATCGTCTTCAATCGATGCCATCGTAAAAGGAACTGAAGACCGCACCGGTACACCGGAGAGTCCCCATACACGCTACTGCAGTTTCGTTGACCTGTACAGGCAACCTGCACAGGTAGACCTCTCCGGTAGACCGTAGTGTGTATGGCCGTGTGTGTATAGGGAGTCGTACCAGTAGAGATTCTGACCTGTACAGCAAACCGCAAGCGCGTAGGGGGTAATACTGCACTTTGGTGGCATTGGTGGTCTCTTGGCTAAATCCTGCAGGATATAATGCTGATAGCAAAAGTATTCAAGCATCGGGCGTCCAAAAACCTTTTCAGGACGTGATAATAAGAAGATTTTCTTCAATGTAATAACGATTATACTGAAAATATGACATGTCCTGAGGTACCAGATCTTGCGTTTGGATTTCCGGATGAGGACTATTTTAGTAAAAACAAGATTACAGACTAAATAATTAGGATTCTAACTGTCTTAGAATCCTGGAAGTTTTAGAGGTAAGACTGCGGAGTTAGTAGATGCGCTCAAAAGAAGGAGAGTAGAAATTGCTTGCATTCAAGAGACTAGGAGGAAAGGAAAAAGAGCAAAAGAACTAGGTGAATAATACATATTGTGGTATGTAGCAAAAAGTAACACTAGAAATAGAGTTGGTATAATTGCTAAGTGTGAAATGAAAGATAACGTAATATATGTAAAAACGAGTAACAAAATAATGTCAGTAAAATTTGTACTTGATAAAGAAGTGTTGAACATTGTATATGTGTATGCTTCCCAAACAGGATTGGGTGAAAGTTAATGAAAAGGGTAAGATTCAATTAGAGGAGAAAGGGATAATAGCAACATAATATGCCTTAATTAGCAATAGAATTAGATATGGAGATTGTCAACACATTCGTTAAAAATAAACACTCAACTTATTATGTACAAAAGTGCACAAAATGACTTCGAAATAGATTGTTTTATGACAAGAAAAGAAGATATACATGAATGTAAGGATGTCCAGTATCATTAGATATACTGCTATTGAAATATCTGGAAAAACGTTGGAAAAAAAATTTGAGAATAAAGAGACCTATTATCCGTTCACAATTTGTCGATAGCATGAAATATGCCTTAAAATCATCTAATGGTCGTTAAATTTGTATCATCATAGGCGTTCCTGAGGTGTTTGTTCATTAAAATTAATATTAATATATGTTTTAATACTAATATATTTATCAAAAAACAATTAAAACTTTCACGGCTAATGTTGGTTATTATATTATATTAATAAAAATAATAATTTAACCATTAACAATTTTGTAAATAAGAATACCTTATCTCTTTGGATATTTCAATACTAATCTTCGCGTTTAATCACTTTACTAGAAAACCTGGTATTCATATCCGAAGGTACTATCCGTTGCAAGATAATTAGGATGGAATTCCTCAGATTTTTAATAATATAATGGGTATAAGATGCTGGCTTTGGCCACGTGCCTCGTCTGTTTAGTTTATATTCGAAACTTAACTTGAAAGGGTGAAGTTATTACGAACGAAAACAATTTTTTTGTTTAGTACGTTTTTCTTCTTCTTCAAGTGCCGTCTTCGTTCCGAAGTTTGGCTATCATCAAAGCTATGCGTATTTTTGATGCTGCAGATCTAAACAGTTGGTAATTGGTGCAATTGTACCATTCTCTCAAGTTTTTCAACCATGAATGCCTTCTTCTTCCTATAGATCTCTTTCCCATTATCTTTCCCTGTATAATCAATTGCAGCAACTGGTATTTATCTCCCCTCATAACATGTCCCAAATATTGTAGTTTGCGCTTTTTAACAGTAAGTATCAGCTCTTTCTCTTTCCGCACTCTCCGCAAAACCTCCACATTTGTTACTTTCTCTGTCCAGGGTATTCTTAATATTCTACGATACATCCACAACTCAAATGCTTCTATCTTTTTGGTATCGATCTTTTTCAATGTCCATGTTTCCATCCCGTAGAGGAGAACTGACATAACGTAACATCTCAAAAGGCGAATTTTAAGTTTTAGACTTAGATCTCTTCCGCAGAACACCTTTTTCAATTTAGTAAATGTGGCTCTAGCTTTCTCTATTCTGGTTCTGATTTCTTCAGAGCAATCATTATTTTCGTTGATAACAGTTCCCAGGTAATTATATCTTCTTACACGTTCGATTCTTTGATCATGCACGGTTATGTCAGGGAAGTTTTGTGGTGATTTAGATATTAGCATTATTTTTGTTTTGCTTATGTTAAGTGATAATCCGTGTTCTTCACTGCATTCTACTATTTTGTTAATTAGTATTTGAAGATCTTCCCAAGTTTCTGCGATTAGTACCGTGTCATCGGCATATCTCAAGTTGTTTATTCGGATGCCATTTATCTTAATACCTATATTTTGATCCGAAAGTGCTGTGTTTATAATGTCTTCGGAGTATAGATTGAATAAGGTCGGTGAGAGTATACAACCCTGTCTTACGCCTTTCTTGATCTCGATTTCCTCAATTGTCTCTTGCTCTATTCGGATATTTGCTTTCTGGTTATAGTAAATCTTAGAGATAATTCTAATGTCCCTTTTATCCAAGTTTTTTTCTACTAGCAGTAGAAACGTACTAGTAGTACGTTTTTGATCGCATGTAATTTACGGCTCGTCGGTGTTTCCGCGTCTACGGCAGTAATTTATCATCATCATCACTGGCTCGACAACCCTTTTTGGGTCTTGGCCTGTTCAAGGATTCTTCTCCATTCTGACCTGTTTCGTGCTTTTTTTTTCCAGTTTTTAATTTTTAATGTTGTTATATCATTTTCTATTTGTTCTACGTATCTCAGCTTCGGTCTTCCTCTTGTTCTTTTTCCTACTGGCACTTGTTTGAATATTTTGTTTGGTATTTCGCCTTCTTCCATTCTTTCCACATGTCCAATCCAACGTAGCCTTCCTATTTTAATGAATGTTATGATATCCGGATCCTGGTATATGTTGTATAGTTCAAAGTTATACCTTCTCCGCCAAATCCCGTTTTCTTTTGTGCCCTTATATATGTGTCGCAAGATTTTTCTTTCAAAGGTGGCTAATAACGTTTCCTCCCTTTTAGAGAGTGTCCAGGTTTCTGAACCGTATGTGAGTACCGGTCTTATTAAGGTTTTGTATATTTGGCATTTTGTTTTTCTGGAGACGTTATCTGATCTTAGTTGCCTAATTAAGCCATGGTAACATTTATTGGCAATAAATATTCTCCTCTTCACTTCCTCTGCAACGTTGTTATCAGACGTAACTAGGGATCCTAAGTATGTAAAGTTTTTTACCGCCTCAATGTTGTATTCTCCTATTGTTAAATTTGGCAGCTGCCTTATTTGTGCGTTTTTATTTGCAGGCATATATTTTGTTTTTGTCTGATTGATTTTAAGACCACTATTTTTTGCAGCTCGTTCTATTTGAGTGAATGCCTCTATCATTTCTCTTCTTGATCTTGCGATTATGTCAACATCATCTGCAAATGCTAGTACTTGCACGCTTTTATTAATTATTGTTCCTCGGGTATTAACTGTTGTGTCTCTTATTATTTTTTCAAGTATGATGTTGAATAATATGCATGATAGAGCGTCTCCCTGGCGTAGTCCCTTCTTCACATCTATTGTTTCCGTTAATTCGTTTTGTATCCGGATTTTACTTTCTACTTTTAGTGTTTCTTTTATCAATTCTATTAGCTGTGTTGGTATATTAAATTCTTTCATTGCTTTTGTTAGGAATTCTCGGTTTATATTGTCATATGCGCTTTCGAAGTCTATGAAGAGATGATGTGTGTCGATGTTATATTCACTTGTTTTTTCAAGGATCTGTCGCAGAACAAATATCTGGTCTATTGTTGACTTCTGTCTACAGAAGCCACATTGGTATTTGCCAACTATTTTTTCAGCGTATGGTCTAAGTCTTTCATACATTACGTTGGACATTATTTTGTATGCCGCATTCAACAGCGTGATTCCACGGTAGTTTTCACATTCTAACTGGTTTCCTTTTTTATGTAGTGGTACAATAATGCCGCTATTCCACTCCTTTGGTAGCTGTTTATTCAACCATATCTTTCTTATCAGCTCATGTATGGCTTTAAGTAATGCGTCTCCTCCTTCTTTCAGTAGCTCCGATGATATTTGATCCGATCCCGGTGATTTATTGTTCTTTAATTTGTCCACTGCTGTTCTAATCTCTGCTATTGTTGGTGGACTCTTTTCTCTGTTGTCTGCTTGGTCTAACGGTATATCAGGGTTCATCTCCGTCCTATTCACCCCAAGCTTTTCCTTAAAATGTTCTGTCCATCTTCTAAGTATCTCTTGCTGTTCTGTCAATATATTACCCTCCTTATCTTTACACATCGTTGTTCTCGGTTTGAACTCTTTTCTGCTTTTGTTGAGTTTCTGGTAAAATTTTCTTGTCTCTGTTGGTTTACTTAGTTCTTGTAGTTCTTGAAGTTCTTTGTTGATATATTCTCTCTTCTTTCTTCGGTGAATTTTCTTTTCTTCTTTACGTAGTTGTTTATATTCTTCCTCTGCTTGTCGGGTTCTGTGCCTCTGTTGCATCTGTAGATATGCTCTGTTTTTTCTTTCTGTTATAGTTTGACATTCTTCGTCAAACCAGTGATTCGTTCTTGTTCTTTTTTCTTTACCTTCCATGCCCAACACCTCTTTAGCTGTTTCTTTTATGATTTCTCTGCACTCTTCCCACTCCTCATTTAGGTTTTCTCATGTTTTAGTCTGTTTTCTAGTTTGATGCTTATATTTTCTTTGTACTCTCTATTTTTGTTTGTTTCTTTGAGTCCTTCTATATTGTATCGTTCATGTTTAGAGCCTCTTTCCTTTTTGATGTTTGAAATTCTAGCCCTTATCCTACTTTCGACCAGGTAGTGATCAGAATCCGCATTTGCCCCTCTTCTGGTACGGACGTTTATTATATTCGATTGGTGTCTTGAGTCTACAATAACATGTGAGAGACTGTGCTTACCTATTGTGGGTTGGAATTGCTGCTCTCTTCCAACTTTTGCGTTTAAGTCTCCATAAATTATTTTTATATCACTTTTTGGACATGACTGGTATGCGGACTCTAATTCATCATAAAACTCTTCTTTGACTTCCTCTTCTTTTCCTTCTGTGGGGGCATGCGCATTAATTAGGCTGTAGTTGAACAAACGTCCTTTAATTCTTAAAATACACATTCTGGGACTGATGGCTCTGAAGTCTTTTATTATATGTCTTACTCTCTTGTTAACTATGAATCCAGTGCCCAAAATGTGATCTTTAGGACCGCAGCTGTAGAAAATGGTATGGCTCTTTTTTCCATAATATTGTTTCCAATCCACCACATTTCTTGTATGTCAGTTATGTCAATTTTGTATCTACTTAGTTCGTTTAAGAGATTTTGGAGAGCCCCTAATCTGTACAATGTTCGAACATTCCATGTCGCAACCCTCAAATCGTGTTCCTTTTTCTCGCACAGTCGTCGTCGTTTAATCAGTCCGGCTTTTATTCCTTGAACGTTCATAACTCATGGTTTTTCTAGGAGAAGGTAGTTAACCTTCAGCCCAACCCCCTATTCGTCGGAGGATCAAGACTCCCTTCTTTGTCAGCCCTGACCCCACCTTCCATTAGGGGTTGGTTACCCAATCTCCAGTGGGGTTGCTCAGGTTACCGGTGTGTACCAGCTTGGAGGTGAAGATAGGAATTGAGTAGGAGAGGCTAAGTGACGCCAACAGGATACGGCATCATATATTGCGCTTCACTACCCTTTCACACACTCACGGCAGTAATTAGCGTCTCGAATATTTCTTTTGCGAATTATATGCAGTGCGTGAGTGATTTTTATTCCACATACCTACGAACATATACGTACCTTTCGCTCGTACTCGTTTTGTTGGATTGTTTGTGATGGCTTCATCATCAACATCATCAAGTTTTACACCGGTAATGTTGCGTACAGTCAGTAAGTCTGTCTATTCACCAGGAGAGAAGATTATTGTTCTGAATGTTCACGATGCTCTGGTTTCTCAGAATCCCACAAACACTGTTCGCAACATAGTCGAAAGTTGTGCCAACATGACTGGCGTAGGGGTGTCAACTATATATAGGTTCCTATCAGAAAGAAAAAACACGGTACAGCTAACCCAAACACAAACGAACACTTAACTGAAAAAGATAGTCTGAAATTCTAACTGCCTCTACGAACAATGAGTGAGAACGCACTCGGAAGGAAAAAGATAGCCACGCGGGTGAACTTTAAAATATAGGTAGAATCAGAGACACAAATATAGAAACGTAAAGTTTGAATAGTTTCTAATAGGTTCCCGTACACAACTATTATTACTGTCATTACTTTTTTTCAGTATATTTGAGGTATTTGTTCTACAAAGTAAGATGTAAAAAAATAGATCCAACAAAAACCGCTTGTGTTGCTATAAATTGTGGCATTATAAACCAAAAATTATATTTTTATATTAAACATTTATACTTTATATTACATTTATGGGAAAAATAGACAGTAAGCGAGGGCCAGCCAGGAGAAGACACTCGTTGCTCCAAAATCTGCGGAAGTGGTCCGGGCTCATATCGGCCGAACTATTCAGAAGCACCGCAAACAAGATCAGAATTGCCATGTTAATAGCCAACGTTCGCAACGGACAGGACACTGAAGAAGCATATTACCATTATATTGACCAAAAGGTTTCGGAGGAAAAGGGCGTAAGTAGTAGGGTAATAAAGTAGTAATAAAATCGTCTAATGCAATACTAATAGAAATTAGATGTTCGGTTCCAGTGAAGCATAAATATGGTGTCTTTGTACCAGTACCTTTTCCTAAAAGCGGCCTTTATCTTTGAATATTTACCCAAAGTATAAAAAAAGTGTACACTCTTAAAAAAATTAGATAATACTTTTCTTCTTCTTCTAGGTCCATGACCGTTATCGATCATTAGATATCATGTTGGCTACCATATTCGCTATCGTGACTTTATTGACAGCAGCTCTAAATAACGATGTAGTTGAGTTTCCATACCATTGCCTTAGATTTTTCAGCCATGATGTTATTTTTCTACCAGGACCACTATTACCTTGGATCTTTCCCTGAATGATCAGATGTAAAAGATCATATTTTTCAGGGTGTCTCATAATGTGACCGACGTATTCCAGCTTGCGTTTCTTTATTATATTGACCAGGTGGGCTGTTTGGTTCAGCCGTCTAAGGACCTCCTCATTTCTAATAATTAGGGCGGGAAATTAAAAATTCTTTCATTTCGACTGCTACAATCGTCCGCGGAGAACTAAATAAAAATAACATTATTTCTAAAAAATTATTAAAAGTTTATAATACCTAACAGTTTCTGAAGAAATGCAACATGAGTGTCTCAGGTTCATATTTCTGAATCATCTGACTCAGAATCAGAGTCCATCTCGTCATTTTCAGAATCACTGTCACTATCGACACCTACATTTATGATTATTTGATCCACTGTCAAAAGCTGGCTGTTGTGCCATATAACTTTGTTCTATTTTTTTAACATGTTCACACCTCTTTTTCCATTGTTCGACTGAAAACGAATTAAAAAATTCATCACACAAACTTTCCACTAATTTAAAATCAAAACTGACATTTTTGTCAGCGACATATTGCTTTATAGAAGCCCATACTAACTCTATAGGATTCGAATCCGGATGACACAAATTTGAATTTTATAATGCCGTATAGTTCAAATTTCAACATGTTATCTGTAAACGAAATCTTTCGAGTTGTCAGCCACTGCCGCTTTTCTGGGAGATACAGTTGTAAATTTTTCAGTTTGTACGTTGTGATACGGTGCATTATCAATCACCAAAACGCTGTCCGGGGGCAAATTTGGTATCAGCTTATCCTAAAGCCACTTTTTGTAATTGTCTTAGTTTATTGCATCATGACAATCTCCTGTTTTTATAGTAGGTTTGTAGCGCAGATAAGCGTTTTTACCAAAACCACTTTCACCTCCATCATGCGCTATTACAAGCATATGTCCTTTAGATACTGGTTTTTGTAGGCCCTTGTTTGAACTATCAGACCAGCTCTTTTGGTAGGTATGAGATGAAAGGACGTATGTTTCATCCATGTATATAATTGGGCGATTTGTGTTCCTGTAACGTTTCATACTACGTAAGAAATTCAGTCTAGATGTTGAATATTGGCTTTTCCATTAATAATTTTCTATTAGTTCTGGTTTTTTGCCAACGAAATCCCATCTTTCTCATTACTTTTCGTAGGCTTTCTATGGAACCTGAGTTCATGCAAATGTTCTGTTTAAGCGTTTCACAGTTGGCACTTGTTTTTGTGTTATACAAAAATCCATTATATAACGTCGAAGACGCCTTATATTAAAATCGTCCAAGCACGTTTTTGAAGCGCTTTTTTCCTCTTTTTGTTTAGAGTAACAAATGAGGAACATTCGCCGTCTTCAATTAATTGCATTTCCCGAGCAATTTTTTGAACGCTGCTTAAACTAACACCTGTTGCCAATACCACACGCTCCTGCACTTACACGGTTTATTGTCTTTGGCTTCCTTTCTCATAAAATGAATCACATTTGCTATCACTTCCCGTGTCTGATTATTTAAAACTTTTCCCTTCAGATTCGATTTAAACTCCATGTTTAATATAGGTACACAACACAGATTTGCAAATTTGGAAATGACTCTCCTTTGCGGTTCGTACTTACAAAAAATGTTTCGCAGACTGTACCGACTTGTTCACGTCACAAACGGTAGATTTAAGTGGACGCTCATTGTGAGATCCGTCGGATGACGAATGCGCATCATGAGCGTGGTTATTTTGAGACTTTCAGGTGTGACTTTCAGCTATTTTTGGTGAACTGTACTTACGAGTTAATTTACTTAAGTCAGTACGCTCCTTAAAACTAAACCGATGCACAACCGGAGCACCCCTACGCATACAATAATTGCGGTACACGTGGAAAAGCCGTGATTACATATTATGAAGACGTATCCAAAATCGCAAAACCGTTAAAGTATATTGAATCTAATGAGTTAACGTCAATTAGGAAATATTTGTATTTTTTAAATTTTTATGGAATATTTGTATTTCCAGATGAATACATTCTATCCCTCCTTCGTAAAGTAAAGTAGACACAATTTTTTATTCAACGTTCATCAGGCTTGAAAGGATATAGATGCCATTAATGAACCAGATTCCCTTAAGAGAACTTTTAATTGACACGAATTTTTATTTAAAAGAATAAAGGACAAATTTATTTGAAATTCAGCGAGACTAGAAGCACGTATTTCGCAAACCATTCTGCGGCAATTAAAGATAAATCACCAGTTTACGATCCTGTTCTAATTTGCAAAGCCGTGGAAAAATGAATTATGTCGACAAATTTAATTGGATATGTTTTACGATTATAACTTATGAAATTGATATTTTAACGCGTTAAATTTCTTTTATTGACTTTAAATATTCTTTTCTCATAAATATTCAAACTAATTCGTTAAACGATTTGAAATCAAGCGGCGAATTGTATTTTTGTAAATAAAAATATTATTTAAAAAAAGAAATATATTGTGCAACATCCTAGATTTTTCTTGTGTTTTTATTGCTTAGTATAATATAATACGTAAACTAATTTTCGAAACGAAATTCAGATTTTTGCTTTAATATGTGCCTACTACGAATTGCAAGGCAAAACAGACGTAAATAAAGATGTTATTAGAGACATGGGGAATCTCCTCACCTAAGCAAAAATCCGTAGCGAATTGGTTTCTGGTACTCGTTTAGAGTAATCGGAATAAAAAGGAAAAGACAGTTTCACGTATAGTGCGTCAATGTAGCCGCTTATACGTATTTCGGCCCAATAGGCCTCTTTAGAACGGCAATTCATTGTCGCTCTGAAAGTGAAAATAACTCTCTTCTGTCTTAGGAAGCAACTCTAACATGGCTTCGAATGGACGTAAATAGCGACATCTAATATTAAAATCCGTATACTAATTTTCGAAACCAAATTCAGATTTTTGCTTTAATCTGTGCCTTCTAAGAATTCCAAGCAAAAATCCTTCGAGAATTGATTTCGCTATACGCATTTGCTACATTGACGCACTATAAGTGAAATTAAATCTTAACTGTCTTTTCTTTTTATTCCGATTACTCTGAACGAGTACAAAAAAGGGTTGTCGAGCTACTGATGATGATGAGTAATAACTTCACATCACAACTTAGACTACAAAGTGATTTAAGAAACCTTTAAAAAATTTTGAAGTTTAGCATAAATTGAAAGAGCATTTCAAAATGGAACGGAATCATTAGATTTGGATTAAATTCGGGAGTGGTTTGGCAAATCGATAGTATCTTATTTTATACTATGTGAATTACGGTTTCAGTGGCAAATTATTACAATCAATTCATGGAGTCACTAGATGCGTATTGTGCGAAGGTATTTTCTTATTACGCAGTTGTCAGTAAGTCGCACTGCGCTTATTGCTTCTGTCGTTATAGGCTGATCAGATGATCACATAATGCCCTCCATTTGAATAGATATTTTAAATTTGGGTAGCCAAATTTCATAACCTCGGGACAGTTGCAATGTATCCTTATAGTTAAAGATTTAAGTTGTTTACCAAGAGCTGTAGTTACAGAAATGGAGTTTTTGTCGCTTTTCTAGTTAGTTTGTCGAAGCCAGTAAAGGGATTTGATCCTTTTTTAATCAGCGTTAAGCTGAACAGGAAATAAATTAAATCCAGGGAACGAGTTTGGCACCAGGAGTTTTAGGACTTTGCACCTACTTAAACCGTTCCAAGACCGCTATGTAGTCCCAATCATAATTGAAAGTATGTAATCTTTAATTGCACCCTTTATGAGGTGGCCTTGTTGGAACTGAACCCAGCGGATCTAGAGTAGAGATAGTCGATAAGCACTCCCCAAGTCAAGCCGTGAGACACTGTAGTGAAGGATGTAAGGCAGTAGAGTGACCCCAGTTCCTAAAACCGAATGCTGAGTTCCATACTGAGAGTTTGTAATTCATGTTTGTATTATATGCGTCCGTCGCAATTTTTCACATAAAGCGTTGAGCAGACTGACTCTTCTCCTAACCCTGTTAGAGTTTCGATTAGATCTTGTCCCCAGTTTAGTGTTTTGGTAAACCCGCCCCTAGGAACACAATCCGATCACGGAGTTAAAGCCGGTTCCCCCATAGCCTTAAGTCGATTGTTTCTTCAGCATTGCGTGTAACGTGACCACTAAGGTTGGGCTGTCCAAAGAGTATGAGTTGAGTTTTGTGAAAGAGTATTGTGTAGAGTATGGCTTCCAACACGGAACATTGTGACACTAGTGCTGTAGGAGTGAAAGTTGTTGCAAATTAACCATTAACTTTTACCGTAATTTTGCGGTCAGAGGCATACAAGTGGATTAATCTGTCAAATGAGGTAGGCAGGCCTATGTTCAGTAGTTTCTTTATGAGTCCAGCCTGCCAGACTTGGTTAACAACTTTCTGAACGTGGAGAATAATGAAGGGAGAGAGGTTTTTGTAATTTAAATTTTGAGTAATAGGAGAATTGAAATGAGAGAATAATGATATACGTGGATTTTATCTTAGAGGTATATTTATACCAGACTATTTAGTTTTATATTTAGTACTAAATATTCCCTGTCTCTTATCCACACCTACTTAATGAAGAGTTTGATAGCAGCGTAAGCTCGTGTACCTCACATTCTAGATGTTGACATGTTTGACGAATCCAAATAATTCTGACCAAGAACATGGGCTGTAGAGCCTTCACACCGATAATCTCGCCTTTCCCTTTACCATCATTACATTCCCCTCCTGATTAAATTGATAGATTATTGATCTATTATTAGATGTGTTTTTATATAGATTTTATAAGTTATAAAATTGATATTTTTACGTGATAAATTCCTTTTATTGACTTTAAATATTCATTGCTTGTACAAATTTAAACTAATTTGTTAAAAAATTTGAAAAGAAACAGCTATTTTTGGAAATGAAAATATTATGTTGAAAAAATTTATGGTAGGACATCCTAAATTCTCGTTGTTTTTTGTTTAGTTACCAACCACTTAAAGACCAAAATAAATAATATAACTTTATGTACTTGTAAATATAAAGACAGAAAAAACAGTTGGGCAATAAGCAACGTTAATATTCTTGTTTATATTTGGAACCATGGAAGATAAACGTAGGAAAGTGGCAGCTAAACTATTGCAAGAATATTGTACTTATGCTTTCGTCTTCCCATATGCCAAATCTCTGATTTATATATTAACACGGACTTTTTTATGTTCCTGACTCTTATACTTTCTTTTGTCTTTTGTATTATGTTACATTACGTTTTATTTTCATCCACATATCATTAACATTTCTCCTCTTATTAGTAAGTTTTTTTTTAATGTTTGAAAATAGTTGAATTTAAAAAACAGATAAAAAAGTATTTAAAGTAAAATAGAATTACTGAAATATTTTTAAAACTAATCAAATATATGAATCTATAACTCAGTCCTTATTAATATTTCTTATTTTGTAGGGTGCCGTGTCCGTTTTCAGACGATGATCATCATAATGTTTACAATTTCCTAAAGCCGTTCTCTATTTGCTGCTGCGCGAAATAGTTCTTCTACTGTCATAACGATATCAAAATAATAGCCGGGACAAATTGAAAGTTGGGAGATTGAGTTGGGAGATCTCTATGTCTAAAAATGGACAAGAGAAGAAGTCTCAGAAGAAGAAGAAGACGAAGTGGTACTAGAATATTGTCTAATAATGCGAAGACATGAAAATTTGTTTCGACCAATCCATCTCTTTCCCTTTACTTTTCCTTGTATTATAAGGTGCCAGGGATTGTATTTAGGTCCTCTAATCATATAGCCAAAGTATTATGTTTTTCTTCTCGTTATGATGTTTGTGGGATTCTGAATTTATCATTTCATTTACCATGTTTTCGTCCAACGTCCATAGGGTCTAGGATTTTCTGTGTCATCCACTCATGTTTTGCTAATATTTGAGGTATTTTCAAAGACTTTCACTTCCTCTAAAAGCGAGATTTGTAGGTCGTACCAACATTCGTTGATGGTTCTCTTTTCGTTTGGTATATTACTTATTTTGGTATTTTCTATTTATCTGCTGTAATATGTACGTACATGTTCTGGGGATTGTAACGGATTCAAGATAATATCTTACTAGACTTAGTTGGCTTTGTTAATTTCTTTAATTTAGTTTGTATTTTTTAGCAGATTAGATTATGATTTGAGTTTATATCAATGTTTATATATATTTACATCTTTAATATTTTTTCGAAATCGATGGTTTATTAAGATGTAATCTATTTGATTCCGTACTATTCTACCTTTTTGTCCATCTCAAGGGGATTTCCACGTGTATAGACGCTTTTCTGGAAATTTAAACCAGGTATTTGCATGATATGTAATGACGAAATCATTTTTTTTAGCAAAATTCGATTAGAAGTTCACCCCTTTAATTTTTTTCTACGAAGCCAAAGTTTCTGGATATGTTTTGCGTTGTCTTCTGCCCAATTTTATTGTTAAAGGTAGTGACATACTTACTAATCTGTTGTTTCATAATTATTGATACCCCGTTTGGATGCATATGGTCTTGGTTTTCAGAAAAATAAACGGCGTATCCGTTTGCTGTGAAATTCCCTGTATTTGGCCATCTTGTTTCACTCACTCCCATGATAATAATATTTAGTTTGTCTATTTCAGAGAGTAAATTTCTGAGCTTACCCCCTGCATATAAAGTTGTTAAATTCCATGTAGCTATTCTATACGGGATCTTTATTTTCATTTTATGTCTGGTGATGTTTTGTTTACAGGGATTTCGGCCCTGTGGTTTAATTGTGTATTTCTTTCCCTACTGAACTTCCCTAGCCAATGATCACTAATATCATTCTTTTCACTAATCGTGTAACCGTTTCAAAAGTATCAAAAAATTCATTATTATAATTCCGAGTAATTATTCAAAAGAATGTTGCTCACGAAATCTATCCGCCTGGCGCGGAATAGTCTAACCTACTCCAAGAATCAAACTGCAGTCCTAATGGTTCCGACCTTGGCCGCCTCAGAATTAAAGCGTTCGTAAACTTTTCGGCATTCATCTTTATTTCTCCCTTTATACTTCAAACAAACAGGACGACCAATTTGTTTGAGTGGTCTCTTGACGAGTTATGCCGAAAAATTTCTTTTCTCTTATATATTTTCAAATAAATATTTATTTAAGACCCTTACAGGAAGCCCTAATAGTTGATAGAACTATGTGTATTAGCCCGAGGTTATCTAAATAGCAGTAGATATATGATATGTGTTCTAAAACCATCAATTCGTTTGGAGAATATCCCGTTTGCTTACCCGCGTAATCCTATATTTTTTTTTGTGGATATTATGTTCTTGCTGTGATAGATCCAACGTTTCTGCCAGCCGAGTAAAAAAAATTATACCTTTTCTACACGAAACACCAACATTTGGATAATTCAAGTTGAGCCCATTTTATTTTTGTTTTATTTAACAGTGAACATTATCTATGAACTAAATAACAGTGAAGTGATTTATTGTTGATCTTTTAATTACAATTAATATCTACATTCTACCTAATAAACAAATTATTTTTTTTTGTGAACGAATTTCGAAATTTGGGATAAAGTATAATTTTATTTTCATATTAAATTTTTTATTTCATTTCTTCTGAGCTCGTTTCCTTACCAGGATAGACCATTAAGGAATGGTGCCCATTTCATTTTAATTTCAAAGATAATACAAGCAGCTTCTATATGATTTTTGAAAGAACCGCACCTAAACTCACAGACACGAGCAGAAGGGCCTAGATTGTTTGTATACTTGAGTAAATAGTTTGTTGAAGTTACTATTGAAACCATGATGACTTTACTAGGAAGTATAATAGGTAATTGTAATAGTAATAATCCAATATGGTAATTGTCGTTTAAACGTGTCCGTATTAAACTATTCTGAAAACTTATTCCACACCTAAACACAGTAATTAAAATACTGCTTCCCCTTTCCATGTGTGGATTTTGGTCCACCCCGAGTATTTCATTTTCTCAGTATTACCCATATTTGGGAGGTATTCCCCTATCCACCATCTGGGGAGGCGCTTGATGGTGGATCTAGGAACCACACAAATATTTAGCTCTAAATAAATAATTAGCAAACAATTTAGAGAAAATCCGTGTCGTTTCCCAATTAGTTTTAAATCAGCCTATATAATTTAAGGCGGATATCATTTTTTTTAATTGTAGAATTAATTGACAGCTCAATGTTTGCTGCCTTAATTTTGTCTACTGTAAGATAATAAATAAACAAACATAAAATACGTTAGTTTAAACATTGGAACGTATCTAAATACATTACCATATAGAGTAAAATTAATGTTTCTTTATGTTTCCATTTATTGAATTTAAGTTCTTTGTACTCTCGCAGTGTTTGATAATCAGGAAATACGGAAACAAATACTTCTTATCTCAAATGTCGCGATATGCCAAATTTGTTTAAAAACATCGACGTCAGACCATTGATATACCACTTTTCTGTATATACATTCCAACATTGCCGTACAACAGGCTAACATTGCCCATTTGAATGAATATCTTTTTATGGAGGCGATATCTTATCTGTATATGCAAAGTGGACACCGGGTCAAACCACTATATGAGGGCTTCCGTATACACGGAAAACAGAAGTGGGTGATGAATTTAATACGGAATGCGAAGGACGTTTTTATTTTTTTGATGATAAAATGCTTGCATCGTGCTTACAGGAGATGTTATGGACACCAGGTCAAAACTAATGACTTTTTAAGCTTAGCAAATGTAGAAGCGAATAAGAATATAAATCAAATTTGACAAACAGCTACACTTTGGTGACATAAATAATACACTATAAAAAATTAAAATACTTGATATTTTTATTTTTTTTACTGCGGTACGGTGGAAATATGGACATCAAGTAAGGCGTTAAAGGGAAGTCGAATAAATTACCTATATATTTACTAAAATGTACTTATTGGCATATAATATAATAAAATATAAGACCAAAAATTAGACCAGGAGACTAGCTATTGTCGAAACTATTTACTTAAGAAGTGTTTAAAATTTTAAATTGGAAAATAGGTAAATATATTAACAGCCTTTATATAGCAAACAACTGATTAAGAGACGCTCCATTAAAATTATCCAAGTTATAGAACCCACGACGAGCTATAGCGATGAAGAAATCTAAAACTTTTATGAAGATATATGTAGAAAGAGCTATGGAAAAGGATAAAATCCACCACCTAATCTTAATGGACGATTTTAACGCTAAACTTGGTCAAGATGGTATAACGAAAAACAAAATTGCTTTCATAATCGCAAACAGAAAAAATATTGTCTTAGATGTTACAGTAATTAATAAAAGCACTGTTGGGGGTGATCATCGGTTGTTTAGATCAAAATTGTATATTTTCTTCACTTTTAGTTTTATATCTGCTAAAACAGGATGCTGGTCACTTGCAATATTTGCTACAAGGTGAGCTTTAGTCTATATTATGGCGTTATGGAATCTCTGGTTTATAATGATGTAATCAATTTATTTCCTTACAATGTTCCTACAGTTATTTCTAAGAGCTTTCCAAGTATATATTCTTCGGACTGTAGGTTGCATCATGTGCCCTTTGTAATGAGTTCGTTTTCCTTGCAAAACTGAACTAGTCTCTTTCCTCTCTCATTACGTGTATTCAGCCCATATTCGCCTACTACTTTTGTTTAGTTCATTATAAAAGCTCTCTATTTCTTTCTCTGTGTTATTAAATATCGGTGCGTAGGCTATAATGACGTTTATATTGCACAGCATAGCGTTTAAATTCTGGACGTTATCGAAACCTAGAGTTCTGGACCCTTTAATTGATCTTAGATTTCTTTGTTGATGACTCCATTGTGACTTTATGGGATGTAATTAAACTGTTGTCGTTGTTAGGTCATCGATCTTCAATACATCCAAGGTTGTCTATTTTTAACCGTTGTATTTCTTGTATCAGGTTATGAGTTTTTTCTTATTAGTACCCGTATAGACTCCTTACATTTCACGTGCATTTTCTTTTGCATGTTTTGAGTCGAATAGCTGCTCGGACAGGTGTTTTTATTTAGCATATCACAGAGGTTTCGCTTGCTGATGACCTGAAAAGCCCTGTGATCTTCGTGGTTTATCTCTCTCCTGTTGGATTTCGAATTCCAAATACCATATTCAGTGCTATTTACGTTCCATATTGTCATTGCCATGATTACTGTTCTAGGGATATTTTACAGATCTTTAATCCGGTAGTTTCTCGTTGCTTTTGGGTTTGTTTAATGCAGTATTTCTACGCCGTTAGTCATTCGTGATTCATCCGTCTTTAGACGTAATTTCTCGCCTTCTGGACCACAGGTTGCCCTTATTCCTAAGAGTTTATTCCCCTGAATAGACAACAGAAAAACTCATTTCTCCAGTTCCTTCTCCTACTAAGTGATGTAGTGCAAATAAGTACCCCATTTTAAATTTAATGTCTGTTTTGTCCTTTTAAGTGTGTTCTGTTTGTCCCTAAGTGTCCTTAATTGTTTTAGTTTTAATAATTTTAACATATCTGACATTCCAATTATCTGCCAAAAAACAGTAATCTAATTAAACTTTATCAAAGAAATTTGATAATTACAAGTTAAAGGAATTGTACACCCACACAATTGTACATCTAATTTCATTCATTGTCATACAACTATCACCTTAATAAAAGGATTTCAATAAATTTACACACATTTTGAAAATATATCTCTTTAATAAATATAGATAAATTTTAATGAATTAAAATAATACAGAACATCACTTTCATTTAACAAACAATTACATTATACATTATTCCTACTTAATTGGTTAATATCTATCTCCTCAACAAACTTCCCTGTTAATTATCAAACAGTTACAATAGTAAAACTGAAGATCCCCATCATCAGCAATTACAGGATAGTTTGAACTTTGTACCGACTGACCTGAAGATGCTTTGCAAATTGTAGAAAGCGAAACCGGTCGTCTAGGTAGTTAAATTAAACTGATTGTGAGTAAGTCTTATTTATTTCTTTTTACCTATTTTCCCCTGAAACTGTTACTCCTGAAACTAGTAGGAGGGAACTACTTATACCTGCAGTCACTTGGTCTCTATGGTTCTCTACTACTCTGTATAGATAAGAGTTATTTATAATGGAAAATCCTTAAGATATTGGAAAAATTATTCTTTCTCGTTTACTGAGTTTTTTATTCTCTACGGGTAATAAATATCTTGTGTCCATACATGTAGGGGTAACATTTATTAATTCTCTTCATTGATTTCCATACTATTGTTATTCCCGTAAAACTAAAACTAACATTCCCCTAAAGTTTTCAGTATTAAAATTAATCTTTGTTGCTGCCCTCTTTTGTCATTTCGCATAGAAGTCGTCCCGATGTATCACTTCTCAAGAGGATTGTAGTTTATTCATAAAGATTTATTGTTCATTCAGATAATAGTTTTATCTATCCAACCTATTAACTTGAGATAAATGGTGAGGGCATCCCCTATACTCCACCTAGTAACGCGCTCTGTAGGAAGTATATGTTCTCCCGCAATAGTTTTATTCTGTACATAACTAAAACATGACCCATAAGTATCTTCTTGTCTCTTCTATTTTAAGCGTCTGGCCTATCTTTGTTTTAATTTGCCTCTTACGGTATTAAATCATTTCATTAACTATTCTTACAGGACGGCCTGTGCTTCTTCTTCCTATTGGCACAGATGTTCATAGCAGGTTATGATCATCTGTGCTATTGGTGTATTTCTGGTTTCTATCTTGCACTCACTCCTTTTCATCTCGACCATACACATATCATTTTGTTCCTTATATTTTCAATCAATGCTTTTCATATTATGTTTCTTCGTATTTTAATTTTTTTTTATTTCTAAGTATCTTCATCTTGTGCTAGTTATAGATCTTTTTTCTGCGTTGTAGATCATGACAGAGCTTTGATTATATTTTCATGCATTTGTTTCTTCATATTGTCTAGTTTGGAAATTTAATAAGGTACTAACATTCGCCACTTGTTTTCTTATTTTTCCTCAATGTTTTTGTCACTTGATTCCCGTAAATACCTCAACAATAAATACATTAACCCTACAGTACTACCCTGGGAAACCAGCGTACCTTACTGGCCAAAAACCGCGCATGCGTTCATTTGTGTGAGTTTTATGTTAAGATTTATTGTTTCGCTTAAATTTGGATTAAGTATAAAAAGCAAATGGACTAGCAGGATGCCTTAATAATACTTTATGGCCAAAATAGACACATTGAGATGAAGTCAAGAATTTATAAAGCCAGTGTAAGACCAATATTCATATATGCCTCAGAAACAAAACCCGACACAGCCAAAACGGCAGAGATGAGAGTACTCAAAAGAATTACAATAAATATGCTGACAGATCGAAAGAGAAATAAATACATTAGCCAGTGTATAAACGAATAGACACAGAATAGAAAAAATAATGGAATAACCACATAAGCCGAATGGAGCAGATCTTGTCGTCAAAATAGTAAAGATAAGTCACCAATCGGCAGAAGCAGTATCGGACGACGGCTCAAAAGATGGAGTGACAACCTTCCACAAAGGTATTAATTCGCCAATGAACAAGCAGAATTTTTATAAAGAATAAGAAGAAGAAGAAGAAGAAATTGGTAACTTAATATTTGTTGCTATTTTTATTATATTTTGTTGTTTTGATGTAAAATATTACTTACAGCTTTTAAAAATGAGCGGAAAAATAACTGCCTTGGCACAAAGAGCTAGTAGAGGAAGAACTACTCGAAGTAGCAGATCCAGATGAAAATGATACAGATTTTTGTTTAAACTGTATTCACGACACGATAAAAGTTTTTCTGTTGTGTTAGAAAAGACCGTACAACCCACTGAAGAAAAAATTGTCCACCACAAACAAGAACTAAGAAAGAAAAAAAAAAAAAAACAGATGGAGTGACAACCTTCCACAGAGGTAATAATCCGCCAATGAACAAGCAGCATTGCTTATAAAGAGGAATAAAAAGAAAAATAAACACAAACTAGAATATAAAATATATTCGAAAAAAGACCAAGACCCATAGATAATGCAACAAATGCCAAAACCATAAAAGAATATTTTGAAATTTTTATTAGTAACAAAATTGTGAAAATGGTAACTGATTCTACAATTATATACATAAAAATGTCAAGCCCAAGTACAATCATGAACAAGATGCTAAACAAACTGATCATTGTGAAATGAGAGCTCTGTTTGGAATGTTATACTTTCTAGGAGTGAATAAATCAGGCAGACAAAACATAACAGATTTTTGGAAAACAAACGGTACTGAGATAGACGCCATATATTGCACGCTGTCTTACAATCGGTTCTTTGATTCTTTGGTCTGATTGGTCCTTTCCAATAGTCGTCAGAAGCGAAGGAAAATCGATGTTTGCAGCAATAGGAGACATTTTTGAGATAATTATAGAACCTGCCAGAAATCAGTTATGCCTGAAACTGATCTCACAACTGACGGACCACTTATAAGTTTTAGAGGTCGATGCCCTTTTGGACAGTACATACCTTCAAAGCCTACTAAATACAGCATTACGGTCTTTGCATTAGTTGACTTAAGTAACATGTTTACTGCGAACCTCAAATATACGCAGGAACTCAACCAAAAGGCGTCTTTCGGCTATTGAATATACCATCGGATGTTGTCAAGCGACTTCTAAGTTCTTGAAGAGGAATATACCTAAATATACTATAGACAATTAGTTTTCTAGCTTATCACTAGCAGTACCACTAAAGAATAAATTTAAGCTAACCATGCTCGGAACAGTAAAGAAAAACAAGCAGGAGATTCTATACCTATAGAATTCATAACACCATCAAAAGACCACAGTTCATTAGTCAGTCTGCATTTTATAAAGGCTGCATCTTTTATCCCAAAGAATACGAAAAATGTCCTTGTTCTATCCACAAGCCATACAAATGACAGTATAGGCAAGGATACTGGCAAACGAACAATGGTAGTCAACTACAATCATTCTACGTTTGCGGACATTGTTGTAGATCAAATGTGTAGTTCTTATAATGTCTCCAGAAACAGTAGGAGATAGCGCTTACCTATTTTCATTGATATTATGAATATAGCAAAAATAATTCCTTAGTACTATTCCAAATGAATAACTCGAACCTGAGTGTACGGTGAGACTTTTTACGCAGCTTAGCTTTGGACTTGATGAAGACGCAGATTAGAAAAAGCTTTTTAAACTGCTAATATTTCTAAATTGAGGGAAAAACGTAGATTTTTACTTGGAACCGAAGAAAACTTGGAAGAATATTCGACTTCTACAGAAAAAACTACATCCTAACCAAAGAAGACCAAAACAGGGAATGGTCGATGATGTATATGTTCTCGAAAAAGAGACAAAAGTACAAGGGATTATTGTTTCCTTTGCAATAATTGGATCTGCAAATAACATCAGAGAGAACCACCGGTCGTCTGCTTTAAATGAGCAACAGAAGAAATGTTTGATCTGGTTACCATTTTATCCAACTTTAATTTTTGAAATTTAGTTATTCGCTTTTAATAAAATATAAGGTTGTCTAATAAATATTTCATAAAAATAAACTTTTTATATTAACACTGCAATTAAATGTATATTTTAAACCTGATTTATCCTGGGATACATGTGTCTCCCACGTTACCGCTCTTGTAACAAGTTGCTATGCGAGTAATCCAGCATAAAACTATTTAAAATTAATTTCATGTAACGCTTGAGATAACATAGGTAAAATTTCCAGTAATAGTATCGTAGATATCTTTGTTTTATCAATATATGAGACTAATAAAAATAAAACTAAAGAAGAATCAAAAGGACGCGAAATAAGTATGTTCTGCTACATAAGTTTGCGTATGGCTACAAACTACCAATGTATAATATTAAGCTGGCTCACTAAATCGAGCTGTACGCTCATTATATTATTAATATAAATTGCATATAATTTGTCACAGTTATAATTTGCATAATAAATAATATCTTATGGGTTCTTCGAACTACCCGCCGGCCATGTTTGGGGTTCAACCGACGAGTTTTTTAATGTAAAAGGTGAACATTAAAAACAGATTACAATTAAATAGGAATTCTACATATTCAACATAATAAGTAAGATGCGTATGAGAATATGTGAACAAATATTTCCATAATGCGATGTGTATCTAATATACTCTGAATATCGTGTGATTAGTTTTATTCAACATGTATTTTAAAATAATTATCAATCTTTTATATGATTAATAATAGTAACTTGGAAGTCAATAAAAGCATCATTTTTGTCTTTCAACTTTATTAATCCCATGATGTCCATAGGTAAGTTATGGGATGAGATCGTTCTCAAGAGGAAACGGGTAACAATTTAGATGGGTCAAGATTAATTTTAATTGTTGAGTATTTTTTAATAACAAAGACGTCGAGAAATTAACATAAAGTTTAATTATTATAAACGTAGAATAAATTGGAGAAGTTTGGAACACTTTTTGTAGCGACCTATATTTTGACTAAAAAAGTTATTGTATTAATAAGTGAATGTTCACAAATCATTTATGTAGAAAAAAGGAAAACTTTACTTTATTTTTATCATCTGATAGATGTTTCAGTTTCGCTGTAGAAGCGATTCGCGACGTTGCAAAGTTTTGTGTAAAAACTCAATTTTTGTAAACTCTCAAAATTTATAATTGCTCATTTAATCTAAAAATGGATTAACAATATAAAGTAAAGAGAGCAAGGTGCAGAGCAGGGACTAACCCTAGTGTTGACGGTAATATCGAGGAAGAGTACCGCGCAAGTCACAGGAAAGAGCTGTCTAAAAGCTGGTGAGGACATCTGGGGCCAGGGAAATAGGATCGAAATAAAGGAGTTCCATGCGTACCCTCCGTACGAAATATCTGTGGACAAGAAGTTCGAGGTAATACGAGAGCTCTTTCGGGCTGGCAGATGACATGAGTATGGAGGGATAGGGAGCTGAGCGAGCGGTACCCTTTACCACGGATGAACTTGTCTCGGCGTAGGTCCCCAGGACTGAACCAGATACCATCTGAGGCTGGGGAAAAGTATCGCCCCATCTGGCTTCTTCTGTGCATAGGTAAGTTGTATGAAAGGATGCTGCGAGGACGCATCGACGACATAATTGAGGGATCAGGAGGTTTATTTTTGAGGAAATTTGGTCTTTGCAAGCAAAGGGAAAAGTAGGAATAGTGCCATCGTAAGTGTACCAGATGCATTGCGCAACAGAGGGGATGAACAGCGCTCCTGCTGTTGTTCGATGTTGGAAATGCATTTAATACGCTGCAGTGAAACGGGGACATCATTTTAAAGGGAAAAAGGAACAAACAAAGTGTGCAACTACAATGTGCAGGGGCTTGTCTAATACCCAAAAAACACGTAAAGTACCTGAGAGTGACGTTGCACTAGAATCGAAAATAGAGGGAGCACATACAGGAGGTGACCCGGCAGGCTTCAAATAGTTCGGTTGCGTTGGGAAGGGTGATGCCCAACATTGGAGGACCCAAATACGAAAGGAGGAGGACCTTACACGGAGTTGTGCAGTCGATTGTCCTCTACGCGGTACCAGTCTAGAGTGGAGCGGTAGAGATAACGGCCTACAATAGGTTCATAACAAGAGTGAACAGAACAAGTCTATTGCAAGTGGCATGCGTCTATAGGAGTGTGTCTGCGGCAGCCTTGTGGGCCATCATTGGATATCTTTCAGTGCATGTGTTGGCAGTAAAAAGAAAAGTGCTATATGGGAAAGGAGACCTAGTCCATCTTATGGCCTAGAGAAGACAGGAAAGGGAAAGGTCAATTGGAAGATGACAAGAAGAAAAAAGAAACACGGGGATGTAGCACAGTGGATAAAAATACTGATTCCGTACATGAGAGATTTAATAGACAGTGGCAACAAGCGGCTTAATAAATTCCTTATGCAGATTCTCACAGGACGCCGGTGTTTTAAGGCCTACCTTTCTAGGTTCGGAAAGGCTGACACGGCTGATGTTAAAGTGCAATAGATGAAAAGTAAAAATGAACAAAATGGAAATAGAGATAGGTGTAAATTTTGTTAGTGAGAGAAATGATTGAAAATAAAGCAGGTTGGCCTAGTGTACACAACTATATCTATGCAGCGATTAAAAAGACAGCTGAATCAACGGCAAAGGTTAGACGGAAAAGCTGTTAGTTAAGGTTAGTAAAAAAGTAAAGGGAATACGTTTTGATGGGACGAGAAAATTGAGTTAGACTGTATGAGTTAGAGTTAGACTGTGTGAGTCAAACTGTGCGATAGGAAAAACCCCAGCTGGAATTGATGCCGTACTAGCAGCGATAAGGGTCTTCCTTGCGTTAATTGGAACGGGATTCCTCTAAAAAAGCCTGTTTCGCTTCCCGATCGATGGATAACAGAGGAAGGTTTGGTTTAGCAGAACTATCGCCGAAACTACAAAGAACAAATCCGCACTAAGATCGGTCAATTCCAGACTCTTCTTCAAGAAGGCGAAAAAAAAAAAGTTTTGTCGGTGAGTCTTAATGTGAGTTGGAAATCGCAAACAAAATCGTGGGTTTATATCATGATAACCATCATGCTATGATTTTTTTTTAGCTACAAAAAGAGTTAGACGAAAATTTTTTAAATAATTGACAATGCACCTTACCATAGTACTCAAGAGGATAAAGCTCCAATATCTGCGTAAACAAAGAGTAAAATGTTGTAAAATTTATATTAACTGAATATTTAAAAACATTCTAGGATATAAATATTTTAAGATTGTTTAAAGTTTATAGAAATTAAAGTCTATTTAAAACAGCTTCTTTGAATTATTTTTATATTATTAATTATTTATATTATAGAAAATTTATATATATTATAATTTAATGAAGCTTATTAAAACCCATTTAAAATTTACAAATTTTAAATGGTAAAATTAAAAGTAACTTGTTATACAGTCACTATTTTGCACACCAAGGATTTATGTAAACAACATTTCTGTACATAGGAATAAAGAAATTATTAAATATTTTTAGGAACCATGGCAACCCTGTAATTTAAGCCAAAAACAACTTCTGCATCCCTGCTCTGGTTCGTGCGCAGATCACGTCTATTGCTATCCTAGGCGTACAACTAATAAGAGCGTAGTAACAAAAAAATAATTTTTTTCACCAAGGTTTTTGAAAATAATTTTTGAGACTTTCCTTAACGAAATATCGAAACAAAAGCATTTAAGTAATTTTAATTGTGTTTTGTGATTTATTCTCAAAAAATATCTAATAAAGAGCATGTCATAAGAAAGTAGTTTCATATTTTGTTTGACTATTTCGTTGTAGAAAAATTGCATTACATTGAAATTTTATAAATTCATTTAAAACTAAACAGTCATTATATTGCTTGTACAGACGATGCAAACTATTCGCTGTGAAAACTAACAAAAAAATTAAATACAACGAACAGATGAGTATGCCAATCAGGAAACAAAATGACACTTGGGCTAAAACTGACATAGATAAAGCACATACTTTTGCAAATCATCTATGTGAGGTATTTCAACCGCATCAGAGGGAAGTCTCAGTTGAAGAAGAGTAGGCTATTCATGAAGTCGTAAATGCATCATATCAAATGGATCCACCTACTAAATCTATTAAGAAATCTGAAATCAAAGAAATAATTGATAATCTGGGAATTAAAAAGTCAGCTGGATATGACTTATTATCTAGTTTAGTACTAAAAAATCTACCCAACGAAGGCGTAAGTTTAATTACCTACTTATAAGTTCAATATTAAAAACAGGTTATTTGCCACTCCAATGAAAAGTTGCTCAAATTCGAAAAAAGTTCGAGAAAAGTTGCTCGAAAGTGTCTTCATATCGCCCTATTAGCTTGTTGCCTATTATATTCAAAGTATTTGAACGGATTTTTTTGAGAAGACTGGAGCTTATTTTATAACATATGACAGTAATGTTTTACCGAATTATCAGTTTGGGTTTAGGAAACAACATGGTACTATCAAGCAAATTCATTGGGTAGTAAAGACTATCAGAAATTCGATCGAACAAAAAAAAATTACTGTACTGCTGCATTTTTACATGTCTCTCAAGCATTCGACAAAGTTTGGCATGTAGGTCTTATCTCTAAAATTAAATCTATATTTCCTCATCGCCTATGGTTACTTTTAAGATCCTACCTGACCGATCGATTCTTTTAAGTCAAAAGAGGTGGGGAAATCACTAACCTGTTTCCAATTTGTTCCGGAGTTCCACAAGGAAGCATACTAGAACACACCCTCTACTTAATATACACATCAGATCTCCCAACGACGACAAATACAACAATCGCTACATATGCCGATGACACAGTTATCATGGCTTCAAATTCTACAGTAACTGAAGCATCTCAGGTATTACGAAACCACCTACTTAAACTAGAGAGCCGGCTTAAACTGTGGCGAATCCAAGTTAACAGTTTAAAATCAACACGAATAACATTTACTTAAAAAAAGGTGTCGCGCCACCAGTTTCTATAAACAACACTCCACTACCAGTTAATACCGTCGTTAAATACTTAGGAATTAATTTGGATAGCAAACTTAATTGGGGTATCCACATCTGGAAGAAACGCCTTCAACTCAGCTTAATCTACAGGAAAATGTATTGGTACATGAGTCGCAAATCAAATCTTAGCTGGAGAACAAACTTCTGATATATAAATGTATTTTAAAACCTATGGCAATATGCAGCATAAATTTGGGGTACACCAAGTAATACCAACATACAAAAACTTCAACGGCTCCAATCGAAAGTACTGCGCCAGATCTGCAATGCCCCTTGATACATTACAAACCACAAATTCCACCACGATTTACAGTTAGATGTAATGGATTTTGACAAGAGCTATGCGTCATGCCGATTCAGTACACAAGTTTATCTGTTATTTTCAAGGTCATAGCTCTATACCAACCTATACCAACAGTTAGCGCAGCAATATCTACTGTAAACTCTGTATACAAGACCAGACTATCCTGCCATCCAAATCCGCTGGCCACGGACTGCTCAACATTTCACACGAAAAGGATTAAAACGACCAGACCCTTTGGACCTCTAGTAACTATGGAGAAACAGAGCATAGTGTCACAGTGCGGTGAAATAACAAGTTTTTGTTCTGGTGTTTTCTAAATCTTTTCTTGATTTTTTTCCATTCTTTTTTAGTCTTGTAATACTCATATGTGTGTCAGTGATGTTTATCTGTATTAAACTTTGTTTGTTAATTTGAAGTTTAAATTAATTGTTATATCTATTTTATATTTATATTATGTCTTACCTGGGTGCTTGCCACTGGGCGGCTTTCCACTATGTTATTGTACATAAATTATACATATTGCTTATTGTTTGTATTGAGACAGATTGCAATAAACATTGGATGTTAAATAAAAAATATATTTCTTGTATAAATCCAAACGAAACATTATTTTATAAGGAAAAAAGGTTGTTTCATTTTCATTCAAAATTTACAACATATTTCATTCTCTAAACCGTAATGCTAAATAAAGATGGTTTTCTAATTACTTTGTACCTAAAAAAAATGCCTACCAATAATTGTATTTTTTTCCTTTTGCGTGTTAAATTTAAAAATACAGAACAAAAGTACCAAATGATCTTTAATCTTTTCGCTAGACGATAATTAGCTTATTCGAATGAGAGGGAAATTACCTATTTGACTTGGTTGAAAGGTAATGTGGGAAAAATCATGCAACCATGAAAAGGCGAGAATAGAAAAATAGTCAATTTAGTGTGAAACTATTCAGCCAAAGTGGGAGGAGCTAATAAGTGTATCAGACCGGTACAGAGTAATAAAGAAGAGGGGATATCCAACGGAAGTTTTATCTAAAAATATCTACGTTTGTAGGAGTATCTCTGTTATAACCGACGTACATTTAGAATGACATGAAAAGAACGGTATTATGGAGGTAGCTAGTGTGTAATTAAAAATATAGCGGCCATTAGCGTCAATGTATATCACGTAATGTTGGTATAAAAGAATAACTGTTTAATTTTCTTTTAGTTTGCATATGTAATTCAATTGCTACATTATGGGCTTAACAAAAATAAAACCGCCTATCGTCACTTAGAACTTATTAGAGTGGATATTATTATATTTATGGAATGATATGAGTATAACGACATCGTCAATATTATTATTAAAACAATTTACTTTTAAAATATAATTTATTGACAATAATTGATTTTCATGATCGCCATTTCGTCATTTCAATGATCGCCAATATTCGAAACGAATAGGCACCAAAAGAAGAAGACTAGCGTCATATAAACTTATAATTATAATAAATTCCGAAACCAAATTCAGATTTTTGCTTTAATCTGTGCCTTCTAAGAATTTCAAGGCAAAACAGACATTGATAAAGATGTAATTAGAGACATGGGGAATCTAAAATTGCATTCCAGAACATATCTCCTAAACTAAGCCAAAATCCATGGCGAATTGTTTTCTAGTACTCATAAAAAGTATATCGAAATAAAAGGAAAGACAATTAAGATTTGATTTCACGTATAGCGCGTCTGCATATCCGCTTATACGTATTTCATCCTAATAGGAATCTTCGGAGCGACTATTTACAGATTCTCTGCACGTGAAAACAATCTTTTCTGTCGTAATAGAAGCAACACTAAAATGGCTTCGCTATGGACGTAATAGCGACATCTGATAATAAATCCCGAAACTAATTGTTAACACCAAAATCATATTTTTGCTTTAATCTAATAAACTAAGCAAAAATCCAGCATAAAAAAAGGTGTAGTTGTCTTGCTTCGTCGAAGTTCTGTGTTATGGTTGCCTAAGCCGTAGTGACTTAAGTTCCATTACTGAATTTATTTATTACTTGTGGAAAGCATGTTTAAGATCACGCTATTTTGATTTATTAGTTGTGAAAACATAGCTTTCAATTTGTTAAGAAAACTCTTCATCATTTCTCCAATGTCACTGTTTTTATTACTTACATGTGTTCCACTTATTATGTGAGCGTAAGTTGCATAATTTTGCTTGTATGAGTTCGTATTATTATGGACATTATTTACATTTGTTCCACCTGTTGCTTATGTGTAAGTCACGTGATTTTGATTGCTTAAGTTCAAATTATTCTGTACTGTATTTCTGTTATATTGCAGTTGATTGTTTTGCTGGAGTGTGCGATGATACTCCTCTTGCTCTGTTTCTACTGCTAATCAACTTTTTATATATCATGCATCCTTTGTAATTTGCGGTGTGTGCTCCATTGCAGAGAGCGCATATGGCAGGTGTGTTCCTAGGTTTTTTACAATCAGCTGTCATATGGTTGTCTCCACACTTGACACAGTGATAAGGTCTATTACAGTATATATTAGAGTGTCCATACAATTGGCATCTGGTACACTGGACAATATTATTCTTTTTATACGGTGGTTCAATAACTATTTTCGCGTTGTTTATAAATTGAATTTCATATATTTTTTATTATTTTAATTAGTTTCTATATCAACGTAGAACATCATTAGATGGTCCTTACTTACTCTGAGTTTTATATTTACAATATTGCATACTAAATGCCCATGTTTTTCTATTTCACTTTTATTATATTAATGGGCACTGTATGATGTAGATTACGAATTACAACTCTGTATACTCTATCTTTCCTCTTTAATTTGGTACGTATGATGCACAATTTTTTTGCTATTTAAATGTCTTACCTGTTTTTGGTATAGGCTGGTTGACACGTGCTAGTTGGCTCGGCCGAGCAAACTCGGTCGAGTGCGCTCGCACGTCTGTTCTATTTACACGATACTTCCGTAGTCGAGTTTGTTAAGCCAGTAAAGATTGTGGCGGAAATTGTGAGAAAGTGTGTATCGGTAGTTGCTGAAATGTTAACTGCGGAGTTAGAACTGCAAGAAAATTCAAGAAAACGGCGAAAACGAAGAGTATGGGTGCGTAAGTGGGTCAATCGGCGAAATGTACTGGGTGCCTTGACAACATTTTTGGAAGAAGTAGAGCTAGAAGACCCAGATATTATTTATGCTATTAATTATTAAATGCTGTTGAACCCAATATAACAAAGCAGGATACTATAATGAGACCTGCCCTACCAGCTAGGTAAAACTCCAAATCACATTAAGGTTTTTAACAACCGGGACTCTTTTAGCAGCTTAGAGCACATGTATAGATACCGAAGAGTACCATTTCAAAATTCTTGCCGGATGTGTTGAAGGCAGTTTACGAAGGACTAAAATCATTTATAAAGGTAAGTACAAGACTACAATAAATATTAAATGTCCACATTTCGAATTTTATTGTAGGTGTTTATTAAAAAAACCAAAAAAAAACACCAAAGAACATCGTTTCGTTCTAGTAATACTAACTTAATAATAACAATACAAGTAATATAAATGAATATAACATAATGTACTTATAAACCGCCAATGCTCCTAAGGGCATTAACTAAGACGCTCGCGTCGCTTTCCTGAGGGTCAGGTTCACTATACTCGTCAATGATTGTGTTGCTAGCTGACGACTGTGGCGCGTTGCTAAATAAAATGTCTCCAGAAACAGAAGAATTCACACTATAGGGAGAAAATGATTGTAAATTAACTGGACTGCTGTCCTGCAACGTTGCAATTCGTTCGTTCCTCTGTCAGCAGTTGAATGATTTTTGACTGGCATCGTAAGGCTCTTACCAAAGGTAGTTGGCGTAATTGGCTGGCCACATTGTTTGCAAAAAAATGAAATTCGTCCTCATGTTTATTTTCCACAGAACTTTTGATTTCTTTCAGGGAATCTATTGCAGTCTGAATGTTCCGCGGTGTTTCATCACGTTTGCGCTTTTTTGCATTGGTTAAGATACTTCGTGTTAATGTTTCGGAGTCCCGGGAATTTATTTTTATTGTGTTGTTTTGTAATGCTGTACAATAGTATGTCTCTGTTTTTGTTACTTCCGATAGGTTATTAACCATTTTATTGTATTCAGTAATATCATATATAAAACTTGGTGGGGGTTTAGAGGTTGCTGGAGTTTCGTTGGTATTCACTGTACTGTTATTGTTGTCGTTTTTGTTTTCATTTTGTAGAATCTGAAATTTATTGCTGGTTACTACCGTGTCTTCGTTTTCTGTTGGTGTCGGAGGATTAATTTTACGTGTTTTGTTACTATGTTGTATAGTTTGCCATTCATGGATGTCCGATGACTCAATGTCGCTGATTTTCCCTGAAGATTCTTCACTTTGTAACGTATGTGTCATCTTAATAGAGACAGAAGCTTTATTTTGAGGTATAGTTAATATAGTATTTATTTTATGATTGTATTGAGAGTTTGAGAAAGATTGTGATAGTACTTGGTTAGGAAACATAATATATTATTGTTGGTGAGTTGTTTAAAATTTGTGCTACATTTGGTTGTAAATTTTGTGGAAAAAGAACATTTGGGCATTCTGGTTAAATTTGCTGTTGCTGATATTGAATATTTACAGATTGACCATTACCAGTAGCAGTATAAAAAGGAACAATCACCGATAAATCTGGTGGAGCACTCATTTTAATTGTTAAAACTGTATATTTTAATTTCTAAATAGTTTATAAATAGTATATCCACTTGATACACAATAATGACGGTAAAAACGAGGCCCGAGCCCGTTTTTAATCACCACTATAAACTTTGAAATACTAGAAATAATACTTGGTGCTATTGCTTCCTCTATTAATATATCGAGTTTCCAGAATGTTTCATCCTTTGCTATGTTTAAACGTTGTATTATTTCTCCTGACATATGCCTTCATATAAGCCCAGATTAGTTCTATGGGGTTTAAGTTCACAGTGATAAGGTGGTAATCGCAGTACTTTAACACTATGTTCTTTTGCTATTTCATCCAAACTATACTTCTTAAATTTTGATTAGTACTGTTTGGATAGCTGCAATAATCCTTTTTTGAGCAAACCTTCTGCTGACACTACTATTTCTTTGGTTATTAGCCAATCCAAAGTTTGTCTTCTTGCTTTCTCCATTTAGTATTAGGTAGCGGTTCGTTTAATCTTAAATGGTAACTGGCATGGTCCATGACTATTACAGAATTGGTCAATAACGTAAATACACACATAATAATCATAACATTTGTACATACCCATATATTTACTCTACATATATTTACACTAGATTAAAAACATATCTCACTTGAAAATATTATTTAATTATTTTTAAAAATTTTCTAGTTAAGTAAACCTCGATTTTATTATTGGCACGATATCTACTTCGATACTAAAACAAGCGAATTCAAGATTTTCTATGAGTTGTTCTGAATCTTCGGTTTGTAAATAAATACATGTGAGTACGAGTTTTATAGCGGACTATTACAACGTTCTTGATACTGGTACTGTTCGAAGCAGAAAGATTATGAATATCAATACCTTCTTATTCTAAAACTGAAAAAAATAATATGACTCTCTCGACAAACTTCTTATTCTCATACTGATATTCAGCAATATCAAATAAAGAAACGCAATGCAGGGATATTTAATACGAAAACCCCTTTTTTTAATGAGATTCTTTATACTCTTCTGTACCAATCTGCAGAAAGAAAAACCTAATAAAATCTAACCAAAAGTAACACGCTATTTCTATTGGACCGCCGATGGATGGTACCTTCTGCAATTTATTCTTCTTTCAATGTATGGTGGTACCTTTTGACTAGATTATAAATAAACAAGTAATAAAGTTAAAGTTTATAACAATACCATTACGTTTTATAAGTTAAAATTTTTGTCAAATTATTGAAAATATTACCAATTAAAATTTAATGGTAGCTATAAATGTCCACTGTTTATATCCCAGTAGTAAATCTGTGATGCAATAAAAAGTGTGTTGGAGTAGTAGAATATTCAACACATGTTTCAGTCTTTCAAGTCGACTACTATTTAAGATACTCGTAAGTCTTGGTTTGAATTTATTTATAAAATTCTTTAACTTTTTATTTACACGAGTATATCTCCATGGTATAATAAGAAGAAATAGTCAATAGAATACTCAATAGAAAAATCAATATTAAATTAATAGATAAGACACTAACACTAAATAGTTTTTAAGTCAAAACCAACTAGACTTACTAGGGCGATCCGATAAGTACATCATACAAAAAAAAACGAAAATTTTGGTAAAAGTGTAAATTTATTTAGTCAGTCCCTTTTTTAGCTTAATACACTTGATCCAAGCGTTCTTCCGACTTCTTTAACCCGTCTGAAAAATACGTTTTCTGCAAAATAGGCTTACATGGCGGCGATCACCTTCTCATTCGACTTTAATATCTGCCTGGCGAGTTACTTTTTTAAGTTTGGAAATAAAAAGAACTTGCACGGGACCAAATCTGGAGAGTACGGTGGATGGAGCAGCGGTTCGTAGCCCAATTCGACCAATTTAGCTACGGCGACGAAGCGTTTTTCTGCAATTTGGCGTCGAAATCGGTTTAGAAAAGCTAGTAACATGGAGCAAACATATGAACCAGAAGAATCTCTCCAGAATATAAGTGAAACCTTTAACAAGATCAGAAAAGAAGAACATCTAATAAAAAATAAAGAGAAGAGGAAAAGTTGGATGAATGACAATATACTGCAACTCATGGAAGAAAAAAGAAAATCAAAGAATAACAAAAGAATGTACAAAAATATTCAGAGACAAATAAGAATCGAAGTACGAAAGGCCAACGAAAATTGGTTAAAAACACAGTGTGAAGAGATAGAGTTGTTGAAACAAAAACACCATACATTTAATATGCATAAAAAGGAAAAAGCAGCTGGTCTTCAAAAATACAACACAGCTAGCAAACTGCAAGATCAACAGGGGAACATCATTACAGATAAAAATCAAGAAATATGCATATGGGCCAAATACATACAAGAACTCTTTGATAATAATAGATCCGAATAACCTTAGTCCTACATACGTAATGACCACTTACCAATCACATCACATAAAGTGGAAAAAGCAATATCACAACTAAAAGATGGCAAAGCTCCTGGACCTGACAATGCATATTCTAAACTCATAAAGCTATTTAACACCGACGATACTCAACGACTAACAAAAATATTCAATGACATATATTTCAACGGAGTAATACCAACATCATGGCTGAAGTCAACGTTTATTGCTCTACCAAAGAAAACCAAATCCGTATTCTGCAATGATTTTCGGAATATCAGCTTAATGAGCCACATTTTAAAGTTGTTTCTAAAAGTCATACATCAAAGGATATACACAGATTGAACGAATTTAAAACGGATCATACAATTTAATATATGTCTGTTTGAACTGCATTTGAAATAGTGGACCAATATAAAACTTGGACAAAAATAAATCCATACCCGGTGTTAGACATTGTATAAAATATCGTTCAACTATCCGTCTCTTTTTAGAACGCACCATAGTCTAGAGCGCAGCTCAAAGTCAATGTTGCCAATCGCCGTGTAATAATCCGATTTGCGGATCTTTTTGAGAGTTATATCTTCTTCGTATCTTTAAATAAATCGGATATTTGCCTATATTTTTCATTGTATTTACCAATCTACTACAACAGACTAATAACAAAAATAAACTTAATGGTTTGTAGTTATTTCAGAAGTTTGTAGTTATTTTAGAAACATCTAGTGGAATGATATTGGCAACACCGCTCAAAATCTCCATCTCCGATAAACGAAAGAGGGGCTTGCCTAAAGGCGGCCACTCACGATACAGCGGCGTTGTTCAACTTCGTTTTTAACTAAACACTTGCTTTGATCATATTATAGAAAATCGAAATGGCTTGATTTAGCGAGAATTTTTTAAGAGAGTTTTTTAAATTATATAAAAAACAAGAATGCTATAGCGAATAAAAGGTAAAACGTATCACGATAGAAACGCCCGAAAACAGGCAATGGACATTCTAGTTTTAAAGTTCCAAGAAGTAAACAAAGATGCGAATGAAGAGTATGTAAGAAAAAAAATTAACAATTTTAGAACATCCTATAAAAGAGAATTAAAATTAGCAGTGCAGTCCAGTAAATCGGGTGCAGGGGCAGACGAGATTTATTTTGCACCAAAATCTTGGATTCTTTGCACCAGAATCTATACACAAAGAATTTATACACAAAGTAAGAGACGCTAAAATGATTGTTTGATTTGACATGGTCGAGAACCGAACAAATACTGCGGCGCAGTATGGTGTGTGGGCGCACCAGATATACCAACAAATTGAACAACGCCTCTGTCCGATTATGTCGAACGACACCGCTGTACCGTGAGTGGCCGGCTTTAGGAAGCGATAGGTGGTTTGACCACCTATGAATGAGTTCTTGAATTAGTTCAGAATCCAGCAGCCCGCTGAAGTATTGGATTTTTATAATATAATTATTTGACAACCTTTTGTTGGCCAACCACCTACAGCAGAATTGAGCCGAAATACATAATATTTCGTATGTTTCGAATTTATTTCGTTCAATTTATAGACTATGCGAAGAAAAAATCAACCGTTTACAGTTTGGTTTTCGGAACGCAGTGGGTACGAGAAAGGCTTCTCTTTACCATACAAGTGCTATTTCAACAATGTAGAGATGTGAATTGCGATACTTATGTATGATTAATTGATTACCATATAGCATTTGATACAGTAAAATACGGCAAGCTGATGGATATATTAACAAATATTGGAATAAACACTTGTGATCTAAGAATTATTAACAATCCTTTATTGAACCAAACATCGTCTATCCGTACAGAGGCAGGAGAATCCGATGATATTAAAATCAAACGTGAGATCCGACAGGGATGTATACTATCACCCTTGCTGCTTAACATATACTTTGAGGAAATCTTTCAAGAAGCAGTAGAAGATGTTGAAGCTGGAATTCGAATTAACGGAGAATGTATCAATAACATCAGATACGCAGATGACACGGTGGAACTCGCTGACAATTATGAAGCTAACCAGGACTTAATGAATAGAAATACAGAAGTGAGTCAGAGATATGGACTTTTACTGAACATTAAGAAAACAAAATGTATGATTATCTCTAAGAAGGAAAAGCAAATTAAAAGAATCAGTGTGAATGGTCAACCAATAGAAAGAGTAAAAACATACACCTACCTTGGTAAGAACGTCAATGAAAATTGGGACCATTCCCTAGAAATAAAATATAGGATAGAAAACAAGATCTGCATTTCAAAAAATGGCTAAGCTATTCAAATGCCACGATTTATCAGTACACATAAAAATCAGGTTACTACGATGTTATATCTTTCCTATACTGTTGTACGGAGTTGAATCATGGAGTGTTACAGATGCTACCTGTAAAAAATTGGGGCTTTCAAAATGTGGCTTTATCATAGAATCCTGAAGATATCCTATACCGACCACGTTACTAACTTGGACGTATTAAAAATTCAAAAAGGAAAAGAGTTGTTAACCACAATAAAAACAGCCAAAATTGAATATCTCAGTCACATCATGTGGAACAGCGAAAGATATGGATTGCTGCAATTAATTCTTCATGAAAATAGCTGACTGGTTTGTCCAATATAAACGGACTGGTTGCTCATAAAGGGCACATTTTTATAAAAAAGAATTTTACAAGATAAACAACAAAAACCCCTCTGTTAAAAAAATCACATGTTGTATATGAAATTCCCTACTCGAATTGTGATGGAGTATATATTGGACAAACCAGTCAGCTAAATAACTCAAGAACACGTTCTCACAAATATGACAAAAAAATTAAACCGCCCTTACAAAACATGAAAACGAAAAAAAAAAACAAAAATTTGATTTTGACAAAACCAAGATCCTAAAAAGTGAACATAACAGGAAAAAGAGGTAGTTTCTAGAGTCTATACAAATAAAAAAAATGATAATACCGCAATAAATGATAAAAAAAGATGTCAAAAATTTAAACAAAATATATTTTAATTTCATTAATAACACATAAAAAGATAATCTCAGAACGTCTATGAAATTAAAATAACTGATTGTTTAAACGATAAACTAACATCAATAAACAACATATACGATTTAAAATACATTTTACATGTAGTGACTTAGTGGGTCTGTCCTATGCTTTTAATATTATTTTAATTGTGACGTCTATGTATACTTGTTGCACCGAATTTTTACAAGCTTGGTAAGTCAAAAGTTTAACTTTTAAACCGTATTACGCCTGTGATAAAATGTTTTTTTATCAATATTACTTCTTGAAAAAGGCATGGACTAAGCCCAAGAAAATCCAATAATATATATATATATATATATATATATATATATATATATATATATATATATATATATATATATATATATATATGTTACGAGCAAAGCCCGAAATTGGGCAATCCTAGCATTGTACGGAAATTATTGTCCACTTCTAGCATTGTACCCCCAAACTGTACAATGTCCGAAATGATCAAATTTAAAAATGATTATCGAGACGCTTATCGATTCGAATCGATTATTGTTGACAAGCGACACACAAAAATCGAACATTTCTTGTTAATTATTTGATATTTTTTATTTTCTATTTTACATACAAAGTTGTACTTTTTTGAATCGACAACGTTATAAAATGCTGTGTCAAACTAAAATATAAATAAATAAATAAGAAGAAATTGTTCTGCCATAGAGTGATAGATAAAAGCACATAAAAGTAGGTATATAAAAAGTTCCGTTGAAGAAATGAAGGAAAGTTTTATATTTGGCAGTGTTGTCATGTCGTTTTAATAAATCGCGAAAGAGCATGCGATATAATATTAATTAATTTTATTAAACATTATTTTTAAGTTTATAAATGAAGTTTAATTAAATTTAATTGCAACCCCCTCTGTGTCTCAGTGGTAAGAGCGCCTACCTTTAAACCTAAAGGTCGTGAGTTGGAATCCCATCTGGGTAGAGAAATTTTTGTTTATTAAAAAAATTAATGAATGAAAATAATTTCTATCCATGTGCGATCGGTACTCACCGGAGGGACCGCAGACGTTCGGATACAATTAGCGTCTCTTAGCAAAGACAATGACGTCGACTTTGCTAAGTATCAAGACAATTACTTACCTCACACACTACACACTCCACGCCGGTTTGACTCCGCGTTAAGTAATTTTGGTTTTTAGAAAAACCATTGTTTTGACGACGTTTCGGCAAGGTCACACTTGCCATTGTCAAGTCAGATTAGTTCTGCTTCGTCTTGATGTTTCAGGAGAACTGATTTCTCGGTCGCTGCTCGCTAAGTTTAAATACCTTGAAGCGCTTCGTGTTATTGGTCCTGTGCGCAGAGTGGGCGGGGTCTTCTTCGCTATTTTAATTTCTACGTTTTTCTGTAGAATTGGTTTCCACGTATTTGGGAGTCTTTGGGCATCGTCTCTGGTATTTAAATTTTTTGGATTTTTTCGATCTCTATGGCTTCCCTGATTACACGTTTGGCCTTATTTTCGATATTGGCTAGCATTTGTAATATATAATGTTGTGGGGTAGTAAATAGTATGTTGTTGTACTTAGTTAACCATTTATTTAACACTACTGTACACTCTTTAATGTTACTTAATCTAAATATTTGAGTACTTAATTGACGCTGACTATATGCGGCATTAACTTGCCATTTTGACGGTACATTAATTAAGATCCCTGAGAGAATGATTGTTGGTGCTTTTATAGAAGTCCTTGCTATATCAGCAAAGGTTTACTTATTAGTATGTCAAGTTTGTTCATGACCTACGCCAAGCATGTGGTGATCGGCAATAGCGCTGATTTAACAATTCTAATTAGAGTATGTTATTTATGAATGTCCTTGATTCAAATTACTAAATATATTTATATAAACAGAATGTTAAATGTTACACGGGTATGAATTATAATATTTTATATATGTGAATTCTAATATTTAGGGAATTACATCACACCATCCCCCTTACGGAAAAAATTTCTCTTTTACAACTGTCTCATTCCTCTCTCTTTCCCTTTGGAAAAAGAGAAATTTTGCAACCTCAAATAAGTACTGTTTACCTATGCTACCGTATACATATTTATACAAATGTTGGTATATATTTCCTTACATTTAGTAAAAATTTAGTAACCTAACCTTACCTCAGCATATTATAAGGTTACCCTAATTGTTCCCTTGTGATATGCTATCTGGTATCCTTCATTATGCCTTACTCGCATATTAGTTCAATATTTTACGTACGTTTTTCTTACCTTACGTTAAATTATTTAGATTATATTACCTTATATTACCCCCTCTTATGTGCACATAATTTTTACAATAACCTTTACATATTTTACATAATAAATAAATTTATAATAATAAAATCTTATAATAATTCTTATATTAATGCTTGCATTAATTCTTGTAATGATTCTTGGTACCAAGTAATTGTTTTGTTTTCACATATACACGATTAGTCACTTTGACATCTCACAATAAAGTTTTGTCATTTTATCTATTTATTCATTTATCCCTATTTATTTTGTTTACCTACTATACAGTCTAACATTTTTCTTTTTGCTATACACATTTAAAAACATATATTTTGTACGAACTTAAAACTATATTTACACATTATATTCATTTAAAATAATCTCTATATATTATTTGCATTCAAAAGTACATGTATATATTACGAGTATATTCATTGACTCTAATTGTAGCAAAGTATTGCTTCCTTAATTATTCTAGCTATAAAATCTGTGCCTTGGTCTGCTATTATTTTTCTGGGTACTCCATACCTCAAGATAAATTTTTCTACCAATGATTTGGCTACTGTTTCATTTTCTATTACCTTGTACTATACAAGCTTTTATACTTTCTTAAAAAAATTATTATTTTTCTCTTCGTATTTCATTAAGAATTGGCTGATTCTTATTTTTCATCTCTTCTTATTCTCATTTTTCATTATTATCATTTCCTTTATAATCTTCTGCATTCATATTTGTCTCCTAATGCTATTCCTGAAGCATAAATTCTTAACCTAAATTTGTTTTTCTTCGATAAATCGGGGAATTATATAACGGGCTTATTAGCTAACGGGGATATGTCTTGAGCTTAATAAATGCTTCTTGACATTCAGTAGTCCATTAAACTTTATTTTTTCTAGATAGTCTGTTACGTGGTGCGGCTATTTCTGTAAAATTGATGACATGTTTTCTATAATAATTTGCAAATGCAACAATCGCTTTGCTTCTTTTGCATTCTGCGGTGTCTGTTTATTCGAAATATTATGTCCTAAGAGTTCCTCTTCTAGCAAAACATATGAACATATTTCTGTTCATCGATTTTCCGTCTATGTCGAAAAATAAAATCCATACTTGTTAGTTCTTCTTGCATCGTAAATAAAATTTTAAATATACGGGTCATATTAATAAATAATTAACCTGTTCAGTTATATTGTACTCATTTCATAATTGATGACCTTGCTTACCATGCAACTATATCAAATATCTAATAGTAAGTCGGCTATAAATTAACCTAATGTCGTTATGTAATGTTTATACTAGGAATACTGCGTTTTGTTATCATAATAAAATATTATGAGTACGGTTTTCTTTGATTTCGTATCTTTTTGCAAAGTAACATTTTCTTTGTATATATGGGTCTTTTTCCGAAAAAATAAAAATATCTGCATATTTTGCAATTTTCTATGGGCCTTTTTTCTTCAAATATTGATGGTTTTTATTGTGCTTAATATTTGTTCGACTTTTTCTCTTTTGTTTTGTTTCTTCCATATAAAATATATAAAATTTTCCTGGTTATCTATCTTCTAATTTATATTTCTCGATTATTTACATTTATGATTCCTATAGGTAACACAATCTTAATCGGTTTATCTATTAATTCTTCTGTAAATTCCTTCGCAACTTCTGGTTTCTATATTACTATAACTGTTTCTTCTGTATTTTGTATTTTGTATCGGTTCGATCTCGAAATTAATTTCGCCTAATATGTACTAATATAGACATATATTTTTCAAAATAATCTGTTCTTCATTTTTCCGCATGTGTGCGTACTTATTTTATTTAATATCGTTTCTTCTCTTGCATATAAATACACTAATTGTATATATTATATTCATTATTTATATTCATTCATACTATATTCATCCTCTACGATTTTGGTACTTCGCATATGTATATTTCTACATTTTTCAATATCTTATTTCCTTTTTCCTATTATATCTCTATATCTTATTGCTCATTTTCCTAACCATTTGATTTTGTTTTTGACCCGAATACTCAGTCTTGGTGAGACTCGGTTTGCTCCAAAAGACAAAATTGGTAGTCTATGCGCCTCCATATTATTTAGTACCTTTCTTACTATTTGCTTGTGGGTTTTATGTTGTAATATAATTTCCTCTAAGTTCTTTATTGTGGCAAACTTCTTTTTCAATAATTTTCCATTTACTTCATTAAAAAAAATCATAATTCCAAATTTGTTTTTCCATTTTAATCCATTATGTAGTTACTGTACTGTTGTGCTGGAGCCGCAGGACTCTTAGCGGGTTGGGATTCAAGTACCACCCTAGCTTATCCTCTTAGCAGCCTCCTGCTCGACGTAGATTCCAACCATTAAGGTCGAACCACATCCAGTTTGTCTACATTTCTGTTAAAAAAAATCTTCTTCTGTCACTGTATTCGTATTCGCATGCGGTGCGTAATATGCTCTCGCTGTGCCTCTATTTCTGTGGCATCTCACCTGTGTCCATTGATTATTATTTCTTCTTCGTTGTGATTGCCAATCTCCTCTGTTTCTATTACGATATATCCTCGTATCATGTCTTTCATATTCACTTATATTTCTATAATTTTTGTTTCTATATTCTTTTCTTTCTTCGAATTTATTTTTATAATATCCATATATTGCATTCTTACTTTCTTTTCTCATATCAAAATCGTATTTCTTCCTGTAATTTAACACTCTTCCTTGTGTGCTATCTTCTGTCTCGTCGATCGATAAAAATTTGTACATTACCTCTTGTGGGGTTGTAAAGTTGCCTGCCTCTAATATTATCTTGACTTTGTCTGTGCTGGCATTACGTTTCATTGTAGCTACTACTGCCTCTGTTGTGTATTTTTTCGCTAGTTCCAATGGCATTCCTTCCTCTACGTATGCAACTTTTAGCTGTTCCGCTAATTCTTCAACTTCAGATGCATAGACCTCTGCATCTTTATGTCCTTGTCTTTTCTTCGCCAATTTAGCTATTATCGTCTTCGGACTGTCGCCTCTCAGTTCTCTCTTCAGTGCCTCTGCTATTCTTGCGATTGTATCTTCTGTAGTTATAACGTTTCTGGCCTTATTAGTTAATCTTGTCTTTATTAATGTTATTGCTGTTTCCTCGTGTCCTATCGCTATTTTCTCAAGTAGTTCTAGTGCATCTAAAAATGACTGCAGTTTACCTGCTCTTCCATCAAACGCGCTGGGTAACACCTTGCTTGCGATATTTAAAAATTCGTTGATTGTAAGAGCCATACTTATTTCTTGCTCTATGTCGCTATGTTCTTCCTTCTTTATATGTTGTTTCTTTGTCATAGGTAAAGAAACTGGCTTGAAATCTTCTACATTTTGTGTATATTCTTTATCCGAAATTTCCATAATGTTATTATCGTTTACGACTTTTCTCTCTCCAGTGAGTCCTTGTATTTGCAATGATTCGGCCGTTTCAATAAAGGTATTTAAATCTTCTTGTCTAATTTGTACTTCTCCATGGTATATAAATTGTAGTAAGTCTCTTAGTGCTTCGTAAGTCACGTTTGTCAAAATTACTATCGGATGTTGACAGGGATTTGACTTAAAAATTTCCTTAAAATATGGGCTACAAACCGAAAGAACCATTTTATGCGCTTTTATGCATTTTCCTTGTGCTGAAAGCGTTACGTCTACAAAATCTTGACTCTTCCATAATGAATTTATTCCTGAACTTATATTTTCGTGGAAATTGTTCCAACGCAATGAAAATTTTTCTGACGCCATGGTCAATTGTCTTTAAAAGTTCTTCTAAATTATTTTCCTTCCTTATAAATGTAACAATAATTCTAAATATCCTAATTTAAATAGTTAAATAAAGTCATATCCAATTTCTTCGTGTATATTACTTATAGAATTTGTCATCCAAGCAAATTTATATCGTATCGTATATCGTTATATCTAATATTTCCGATCTGTCGGTGTATTTTCATGGTCAAATATAAATATTCTTAAAAATATACCTTAAGCAAATAAAAATGTATGACACATTTGTTTCGTTAAAACAATATAAATAGTTATTTAGTGAAAACTTAAAAATAAATTATATACTCTACTTTCAAAGCAATAAAAATTGTATATTCAACATTCTGAACTAGTTAAATTCTTTATATTTCTAATAACTTTCTCAAGTAATAATTATTAATTTCAATTTGTTAGACTGTATTTATATATAAGGGATAAAAAATAAATTTACTTACATAATACATTTAATATATGGTCCTTATCACTTCACCTTTATCCATATTCCATTTATCCATTTTCCATTTACTGTCCATTGTCCTTAGCTGGAATGCTGTCGCGGGGCTCTCGGCTGGTCTGGTCCGGAATTTCCTTATCTGTTGATGCATTTTCCCATTTCGAAATGCATTGGTTCCATATAACATCTAGTATGCTATTTTCCATCTAAACTTCCAGTGGGATTTTCTTCTCAACATCTCTGGATGAAGATTCCTGGTTTCTACCACTTCAGGATCGCCATGTAATAAATAATGTTGTGGGGTGGTAAATAACTTGTTGTTGTACTTAGTTAACCATTTATTTAACACTACTGTACACTCTTTAATGTTACTTAATCTAAATATTTCAGTACTTAATTGACGCTGACTATATGCGGCATTAACTTGCCATTTTGACGGTACATTAATTAAGATCCCTGAGAGAATGATTGTTGGGGCTTTTATAGAAGTCCTTGCTATATCAGCAAAGGTTTACTTATTAGTATGTCAAGTTTGTTCATGACCTACGCCAAGCATGTGGTGATCGGCAATAGCGCTGATTTAACAATTCTAATTAGAGTATGTTATTTATGAATGTCCTTGATTCAAATTACTAAATATATTTATATAAACAGAATGTTAAATGTTACACGGGTATGAATTATAATATTTTATATATGTGAATTCTAATATTTAGGGAATTACATCACACATTGTTGTTCCATTTAAGTCGATTTTGTGTCCTGTGTTGATGGCATCTTGTGCTAGAGATGAAGTTTTCTGTTTTCTTTCGATGGCGTTTCGATGTTCTTCGCGTCTAACTTGTATCCTTCGATTTGTCTGTCCGACCGAGAAATCAGTTCTCCTGAAACATCAAGACGAAGCAGAACTAATCTGACTTGACAATGGCAAGTGTGACCTTGCCGAAACGTCGTCAAAACAATGGTTTTTCTAAAAACCAAAATTACTTAACGCGGAGTCAAACCCGGAAAACAACTGAAATCATATATATATATATATATATATATATATATATATATATATATATATATATATATATATATATATAGCAAAACTGGTAAGATTATCGACCGAAACGTAAATAACAATTTATTGTGTTGGAATATCGGGTATACGGTCTGTTATTATTAAAAAAAAACTTTTTTTTTTATTTTTTAATCCTCTATATTTTGCTGATTTTTTGTCAGCTTCATCAGGAGACAACTAAAATATGATTAAAAGTTATATAAATATCAGTTTAGAATAAACAATGACTCACTTACAGATTTAGAGTGGAAAGTATTTAAACAAGTTGTTGAACATAATTTGTTCAAAGCAGTACTGACAGTATTGGTTAAAAGCACCTAGGTCACTAGTAATTAAATATAAAAACAGAGCAAACAAAAACAACCAAGAAACAATTAAAACACAATAAAATTACGCATTAAAAATATACAAGGTGATTTAAAATATAATTGTTAACAGAAAAATTATTTGGACATACTATGAATATTCAGCATATATGAGCAATATCTACTGTAATATTCTTAGTATGTCCATATAATTTTTCTGAACAATTATATTTTAAATCACCCTGTATATTTTTAATGTGTAATTTTATTGTGTTTTAATTGTTTCTTGGTTGTTTTTGTTTGCTCTGTTTTTATATTTAATTACTAGTGACCTAGGTGCTTTTAACCAATACTGTCAGTACTGTTGTGAACAAATTATGTTCAACAACTTGTTTAAATACTTTCCACTCTAAATCTGTAAGTGAGTCATTGTTTATTCTAAACTGATTTTTATATCACTTTTAATCATATTTTAGTTGTCTCCTGATAAAGCTGACAAAAAATCAGCGAAATGTAGAGGATTAAAAGAAAAAAGAGTTTTTTTTTAAATAATAACAGACCGCATACCCGATATTCCAAAACAATAAATTGTTATATATATATATATATATATATATATTATATATATATGTTATATATATATATATATATATATATATATATATAATATATATATATGTATATATATAACACTGTTTTTGATGGGTTGGAGTCAATAAAAGGGGCTATTTGTTGACTATTTTTTACTCGAGCTTTCAATTGTGATTACAATTTTTATCAAGAGCTTCTAAAAAATACAAAATGTCTTACAAAGTTGAACTAGAAATAAAAAATTTTTTGTTAACTCACCAAATAAAATTAGTTTTTTATATAAAACTACTGCTTACATAATAAATACAAAAAATATTAATAAAAAAATGTCTTATTCTAACAAATGTTTCTCTGAAAAATTTAGATGAAGTTTCTTAAGAAAAAAAAATTGAAATTATAAACAAATATAGAATAGCTACAACCAGCCTAAAACGTCATAAATACTAACTTAAAAATTTTTATTTTTGACATATTGTCAAAAATAAAATTTTGTTTAAAAAATTCTTCTTTGTTTAGTAACAAAAAAGAAGAAGATTTATTCACCATTGATAGATGCCCGGAAAAATGTAACAAATACATGGAAAATTCAAAATGTGATATTTTACTGACTGCATAAATTAAATAGAAATTATATAATTATAAATTTTGCTTAAATTTTGAATTTCTGACCTTTTGTTTAAATTATTATCACTTTTGCTAATACAAACCATTTCCAAAAAAGTTCTTTTAAATTTATTACTTTCATTACATAAAATTTTAATATTATCAAAATCCATAATATGGTCTTTGTCTATTACATGCTCTGCCAAAGCACAAGATGGTTTCTTAATTCTACAATCACTCTTGTGAGAAATAATGCGATTAGAGAGATTTCTTCCAGTCTCACCAATATACTCAGCTTCACACTGAGTACAAACAATGCTGTATACTACATTTGTTTGATCTAATTTGTCTATAGGATATTTAGTTTTGGAATATAAAGATGAAATAGTTTTGATGTTCTTTGTTGCTATTTTTATATTGTCAATAACCTTTAATGTTTGTATTAAAAATAGCAACAAAGAACATCAAAACTATTTCATCTTTATATTCCAAAACTAAATATCCTATAGACAAATTAGATCAAACAAATGTAGTATACAGCATTGTTTGTACTCAGTGTGAAGCTGAGTATATTGGTGAGACTGGAAGAAATCTCTCTAATCGCATTATTTCTCACAAGAGTGATTGTAGAATTAAGAAACCATCTTGTGCTTTGGCAGAGCATGTAATAGACAAAGACCATATTATGGATTTTGATAATATTAAAATTTTATGTAATGAAAGTAATAAATTTAAAAGAACTTTTTTGGAAATGGTTTGTATTAGCAAAAGTGATAATAATTTAAACAAAAGGTCAGAAATTCAAAATTTAAGCAAAATTTATAATTATATAATTTCTATTTAATTTATGCAGTCAGTAAAATATCACATTTTGAATTTTCCATGTATTTGTTACATTTTTCCGGGCATCTATCAATGGTGAATAAATCTTCTTCTTTTTTGTTACTAAACAAAGAAGAATTTTTTAAACAAAATTTTATTTTTGACAATATGTCAAAAATAAAAATTTTTAAGTTAGTATTTATGACGTTTTAGGCTGGTTGTAGCTATTCTATATTTGTTTATAATTTCAATTTTTTTTTTCTTAAGAAACTTCATCTAAATTTTTCAGAGAAACATTTGTTAGAATAAGACATTTTTTTATTAATATTTTTTGTATTTATTATGTAAGCAGTAGTTTTATATAAAAAACTAATTTTATTTGGTGAGTTAACAAAAAATTTTTTATTTCTAGTTCAACTTTGTAAGACATTTTGTATTTTTTAGAAGCTCTTGATAAAAATTGTAATCACAATTGAAAGCTCGAGTAAAAAATAGTCAACAAATAGCCCCTTTTATTGACTCCAACCCATCAAAAACAGTGTTATATTTTTTCCAAACGAGTCACAAGTACTTCTTTTTCTTACTTATGTATATATATATATATATATATATATATATATATATATAATATATATATATATATATATCATATATATATATATATATATATTATATATATATATATATATATATATATATATATATATATATATATATATGTATACATATATACAAATACATATAGGTAAAACATCCTAATAAAATATCAAGAAAAGGTGTAAATATAATGTAGTAAAAAATAGTACTTGAGTCATAAATCAATACCTCTCTTCAGGTTAAAAATCACAACGTCAAAATTAAAAGTGTTATTTCCATCTATTAGTATTTCAATATTAATTTGTACAAAACAAATTTTATTTACTTCGCAGCATCAGTTCAAATAATAGCGCCGTTTGTGTCATTTAACGTTTATTTATTTCATCATGTGGAGTTGTTTCATAAAAGAAATATTTCCAACTGAATAAATGAATACAAATAGGTATAATTTAAAAATTCCAAACTAATGTTAGCTCGGATTGAAATAAAAAATATTAGTTTATAATAAGTTTATATTTTTTGTCATGTTATAAATAAACAAAAACCATAGGCTGAAATTTTTTTAATACTAATAAATGCGAGTCAGTTTAAAAATATTAAAAATTGCTGACAAAATTTATACTTTCGATGACTGCCACAAAACAGTACATATCAAAATTTATAGGAAAATTAGAAGCCTTCAAGTGCAATAAAATAAATATGCTTTTCTTTGAACATAATCCTAAAAATATAACCTTCTGGAGAAACTTTCCTCACTACTTTTTACTTTGACTATTTATCATCGTCACTCTGGCTTCCTCTTCTCTATTTCTCTGACCAACGGATCTATCAAGGAGCGTTTTTCTAGCTAGGTCAGTTTATTTCGTGTTACATACCCTATTTACCTCAGACGTATTATCTTAATATACTTTACAATATCTGCTTCCTGGTATATTCTCTAAAGTTCGAAGTTGTATCGTCTTCTGCACACTCCATTGTCATTAACCACTCCAGAGATTCACCTCAGTATTTTTTTTAAAACATCCTGTTTTCACTACTTTTTGTAAGTGTCCAGGTCCCAGGTCTGGGGACTAAGCGTATTATTGTTTTGTAGAGTTTTACCATTGTATTTATCGATAGAACTTAGGATTTAACGAGTAAATTGAGCGCATTTCTTGAGTGCCTGCTTTAAAACCTTTCTTTATTCTTGTCCAGTAAGAGTCTATATCTTTCTGGCCTCTTTCGTTTACATTTTTATTCATGAACCTCCTTTTAATACTTTTCGAGTACCGTTCTGTAACTATTGCATCTCTCAGCTTTTGCACATTCCAATTTTTCCTAGTGGACCATAATTTTTTTGGATTATGAAGTTGAGAAAAGCTGATCAAAACTTTCATTTTGGGGCTTTTGTTTCGCAGGTAAATAGGATAGTAATATACAGTCTGGCCACTTCTAGCTAAATATTTAGTAATTCAGCAGCGTTAACCATAGTAGTTATGTTCCATGTAGCTACATATCTTGTACATTTCTAATACATAGAGTTTTCGTGGGTTGACGAACTTATAAACCTAGTTATCTTTTTGTGATCTCTTTCTCTTTCAGGATCTAAGATATCGTTGTATGATAATTAAGTTTGCAGATGGTTTCGTTGTTCCCCATGGAAAGCTATATTAGAGGCTGTACAAGGTTCTTTACCATACAAGTTTTTTCTGACCTTTTATATCCTGATGACGTGGACTTTTTCTTAGTTCTTTCGTCTTTGAAATTTATTTCTAACTCCCAAAACAACCGAGAACCTTACCAATTGTCAGTTCTTTTACCCGCAGAGATTGATTGGCAGGTGGGGAACTATTATTCCGGTAGTTACTCACTGAACTTACGGTTTAGTTCTATATTTATGAGTGTGTAAAGAGGGAAACAAGATAGAGGCACATATAAACAATTTTTAAAGTAACAACGCGGCTAGACGAGCACTCAAGAAATGCAGATTACGAAGAAAAAGAAAAGAAAGCCAAAAATTAACTTATATGAATCTATACTTTGATATTATTTGTCAGATTTGGAATCTAAACTCTTTTTTTTTTATTTAAACAAATATATAACCGCATCAACCTTCTAAGTAAAGTATAAAATCTTTTTGATATAACAATTCAGCTCTGTGCCAGTGCGTTTTAGTCAATTTTTTTAAATTTGTTAAATATATTTCTACACTTTATGATTGTAAGTTAGTTTTTTACGTGCAGTGTTGACGTGTTTTTTATCGAGCTTGGTAGTAGATTTTATTCTTTCTTTCTTTTGTAAATTAAACTTTTTCGAATTATAATATCTCAAATGCTACTACATAGACACATTCAAGCTACGATTTTAACAACATTTTAATGTATTGACCACAGTTACCAAGGGAATGGTGTGTTTGTTTAACACCTTTTATACTTCAATTACCATTCGTAAGTTATTTTTTCCATTTTTCTGTATATTATTGCCTACCACCATGGTAATATATGTTTTAGACTGAACTGATGAAGCTTGTGAACTCCACGTCTTCAAATATAGGAATGGAACTGTGATTTCCTTGTATTATTTCTCCTCTGACCGATATCCTCGAGATCAAAAGAAATTTTTTTCTTTTGAAACCTAGTTCATTGTATATATATATATATATATATATATATATATATATATATATATATATATATATATATATATATATATTATATATACTTACAGACTAATGGTGAGAATTCCATGGATACAAAAGTTAGGTAAAAACGAAGGCAAAGTGCAGGGCAAAAATCCATTCAAAGTCGCCAAAATTAGTAACTAAAAGATCTGAGGAGAATGTTTGACCTCTCATCCACAGAAATCTTTCGTGCAGCAGTTTCCAAAGTTACAATTTCCGTTTGAGTCGTCGCCAACCTTCGAAATGACACAGCGCAATAAGAAGAAGAAATACTGGGTTATCTATTTCGGATGAAGTCTCGATAGCATGCATGTCAAGCCCGACCATGCCTTTATCACTTTGAAGCTTCAAACTTTTATGAGCAAATTCGTAGACTTTTCCAATGTTTCTTTCAAATTTTCGATTTACGTCAGGGAAAAACGTTCTTCTGTGCACGGAGGCCATCTTTTGAAAATGAGATCTTAAGGGAGCTTCATTTCTCTTTCGGTGATTATTATCGATAGAGAATTATACTATACCTATCTTTTTGATTATCAGCTACAGACTATTGACAGTACTGTCTTTTGACAGTAATATTATGTCTTTTGACTATTTCGTTTGATTAAAGATGGAGAAGCATAGTGTGAGTTTTCTTAATTCTAGTCATAATTCTGATTTAAAATCTGTTTTTTGCACTATAGTGTAGTCTATAATTGATTGTTCGTCTCTTGATTTGACTTCTCTTGTGATCTTCTGTATTATTATATGTTGGAAGTGTCTGTTCATAATCATCAGGTTATTGTCTAGACAGAATTCGAGTAGTAATTTTCTATTTTTGTTTATTTTGTCCTCCCCATAAGGTCCGATGACATTGTTCCATTTTTCTGCTTTTTTTCCCCACTCTACTGTTAATGTCTCCTGTGATCATAATTTTCTTCGTACAATCATTTATCACTTCTTGTAATTTGTCCCAGAACTCATTCTTTTCGTTTTTTGTTGCGTCTTCATCTGGTCCATAACATACGATTAGGTTTGTATTGGTTTCCTTTGTATCCATATCTATGTCTACTCTTAGTATACGTTCGTTGTAATGTATCCAATTTTTTACTTTGTTGATACTGTCTTTCTTTATCATACACGCTACTCCTGCCTAAGCTGGATTGTTGGTACTCTTCCTTTTTTCTTTGTCTCTGTTATAGCTACTATTTCAATGTTCGTATCTCTAATTTCTTCCCCCAGCTCTATTTCCTTTCCATTTATACCTCTTACATTCCATGATTCCATTTTCAAAATTGTTTTGTTCTTTTTTTGTGTTTGAGTACTTCAATTTGTTTTTCCTTCCGTTTGTGTTATTATCTTTAGATCTGCTCATGTCCCTGTTCTGTGCCTGTTTTGTTTCTCGGTCCGTCATTGTGTTTTCTTCAGCTAGTTTTTTTTTAACAAGTTGGTTCTGTATTATATGTTACTTTTTCTATCCGGCTTGTTTTTTAATTCCATTTCCACTTAATGCCTTCAATAACTATGAAACCATATGCAATTTTTGTCCTTTTCCCATTAGTCTTTTCATCTGCTGCTATCTTCCTAAGATTTCTTTGTATTTCTAACTCTTTTAATGTTAGGTCACATTCTATATTAATTCTATATTGCTTATAGTTTATTAGTTTACCTATGGCTTACAGTATTTTCATTTTATCTTCGAATTTTTTACAATCAATAACACACATTGTTTCATTTATCTTTTGTACCCTATTTATTTCTGACTTTACTCCCATTTTTTTTTAATGGCTTTGGCTTGAAACCTTTAGCCACGTAATTACATATAAATATTAGTATTCATTCATACAGAATTGTACAAGGAGGACACTTTTCACGCTCAGGGATTCATCAGAGCGGCTTTATTGTAACAAACAAGACATAATACTCCCATTTTTGTTTCTACGAATTTCTGTAGTTGTTCTGCTTCTATTGAGTCTATTGGCAAGCCTCTCATTATTAGGTGAATTTTCTTCTTTTCTTTCTTTGGAGGTCATATATTGTCTTTAAAGGTTAAAAAAAGAGGTATAACTGGATACGTTCTGGGACCATAAGAGAGTTGCTGTCTGTCCTGAAGTGACACTTCCAACGAAGCTGCCCTTTCTTTCTCGCTCAAGCCATTTGCTCTAACTGCAGCTTGGAATTGAAAACGGTAAGTTTTCTATGCTGACCGTCGAATGTGGGTGATTTTAAAATCTTACTAGATTTTATTATACTAGATATTTGAAACAGTATTAGATACGGACGTTTAGGTACCAATTTTTCTTTCCACAAATTATAATTAAAATCTTAATTGAAAAAAAAAAGAGCACTAACATAAAAGTAATAGCGTATTAGCTATATTAGTAATCAGCATACAGTCTTGACTTTGTATTGTCTTGAGTTTAAAGGTACCTTTGATACCTACTTCTAAAAAAGATGCAGAAGTTTTAAGAATTAAAAAAAATGAGGATAATATGCGAAAATCTGTTAAATTTGTCTAATGTATAATGAAAAAAAAACTGATATTTCTTACTCACATCAATTACGACAAAGACCTCTGTTCAAATTACCTAAATTTGTTGACTATAATTCCATAAATTATTATGCCAAATATTGAATTTTATAATAAATAATAGTTTTTTCAACATTTAAATCACACTAGTTATAAGTGTTGCATTTATAAACTATTTTTACTTCTTAAAGTTTGTTAGCCCAACAAACAGGAAGAGAGTTAAATTTACAAATCGCCGGTAATAGGTAATCATAGCTCCTGACGATCATATGGAGTCTATAGTCTTAACTGGAAGCGGATCATAAACATTGACCATTATTTGCGGTTAAGCGTTAGTAATGGTATTACCAATTACCGTGTCGTAATATAAGCAATTAAAAAAGCATTATAAATGTTCAATCGACAATAATCGCTGCCTGGTAATGTCTAAGTCGGTTGGTGTTCTTGCTCGTCTTTCTTCCTTCCTTCAAGAAACTCGTTTTTCTATTTATGGTTTTATAAATGGTTTATACGCATGCTATATAATACCTTCGTTTAGGTAATGCGTGTGATCCCAGCAAGAGGTTTGTAAATCTAATAAATTTTATTGGACGAAACACACCGTATTTATTCATGAAGGAGACGTAAAAAGTTAAATACGGAAGAAATCATTAAATGTTAAGTTTTTAAGTAGTGAGCAGAATTTAATTAAAAGTAAAAAGTTTGCGCAACAAGATTGGAACGAGTTATACTTAAGCTATACTATAGTTACTGGCGTAATTATAAGAACTAATGAGCTCGATATAGCTCGAAGAGGTTTTATATAATACACAATATAACGTTGAGTTTAAAAGACAATATAAACAATATGTAAAATAAAAAATATTCACCACAAACATATATGTTGACGAAAGATATCCAGTATAGTTTTTCAATTATAATATTCTTTTCATTGGTTTTTGTTCTGCTAAGGGAAATGCGTATCACTGCATATTCATTGAGCTGGGTACACACATGCCTTTTTTTTTAGCTTTTTTTATTTTTTTCGTCTTTATAGAGGGGGTCTGGAATCTTCAAAAGACATCTCAGTCCAGGACGCCGCCTGATCAACCTTAGTGCAGGATTCGTTCTTCGTACTCCCGGCGATAGTTCCCGAGGTACTTTAAAATGCCCTCTCGTCGCCGAGTCTACGCCGAACACCTACCTGCTAAACTAGACCCTCCTCTATTATCCAGCGATCCGGAAGCGGAATGGCCGCTGTAAGGCCGGCATCACTTCCGAAGCACTACCTTTATTCATTTATTCTCCATTCATACACATCCACACTTTTAGTGGTCCAACTGTTTTTCTTCCTCTTCATTTTTCTTGATCACTGTACGGATATAACTGTGTATGTTAATCCAACCTAATTTATTTTCAATCATTCTCTCAATCATTTCTCTCACTGTAACAAAATTCACACCTGTTTCTCTCTCCATTCTGTTCCTTTTCACTATCCATCTGCTGCAATCTAACATCGTATGTGTCACAGTGTCCGAGTATCCACAATATAGGCATTCATCTGTATCAGCCTTTCCGATCCTATAAAGGTAGGCCCTAAAACACCCGTGTCCTGTGAGCACCTGCGTCAGGAAATAATCCAGTCACCTGTGGCCACAGTCCACCCAAGCTCTTATGTCCGGGATCAGCATTTTCGTCCACTCTGCCACATCCTCCGTATTGTTCCATTCTTCTTGCCATCTTACAACTGACCTTTCCCTTACCTGTCTTCTCTCAGCCACAGTAAGGTTTGGACCTCTTCTCTCATAAAGCTCTTTTCTTTCCACCGCCAAAACATGCAACGGAATACATCCAGTGATGGTCCATAAGGCTGCCGCATACACAGTCCTATAGGCGCATGCCACTCGCAACAGACTTGTTCTGTCTACTCGTTTCATAAGACTCCTATAGGCCGTTATCTCTACCGCCTCGCTCCAGACTGGTGCCGCGTAGAGGACGATGGACTGTACAACACCGTGTAAGACCCTCCTCCTTTCGGATTTGGGTCCTCCAATGTTCGGCATCACTCTCCCCAACGCAGCCGCACTATTCGCAGCCTTTCGGACCACCTTCCGAACGTGCTCCCCCCATTTTCCATTCTGGTGCAATGTCACTCCTAGATACTTTACTTATTTCTTGGGTGTTAGACATACTCCCGCACATTTTAATTCAACACCTTGCCTGTTCCTTGTCCCCTTCATAATAATGGCTTCGGTTTTCTCTGTCGCAAGTTTTAGTCCGTGCTGCGTCATCCATTTCTTTACGACGCCACCTGCGTTCCGAACCCGGTATTTGAGATCTGGCTCATCCCGGGCTACTACCAGTACAGCGAGGTCATCCGCGAATGCCAAGGGGGTTGTACCCTCTCCGTATTCACAGTGCATAACCCCGTCTTATGCCAGATTCCATAGCGTCGGGCCCAAGACAGATCCCTGGGGTACCCCGGCCGTCACGTCCACGATCGTGCCCTTTTCCACCATAATCCTTCTATCGGACAGATACTCCGCCACAACATTCATCAAGTAACCAGGACATTCTCTCTCCTCCATTGCCTTCATTACCTCGTTCCACTGCAGCGTATTGAATGCATTCTTAACATCAAACAACTGCAGGGCCGCCCAGCGATGTTCATTCCCCCTGTTGCGCAATGTTTCGAATACACTCATGATTGCATCAATCGTGCTTTTCCCTTTAGAAAAACCAAATTGCCTCCGAGATAAACCACCTGACCTCTCAATCATGTCGTCTATGCGTACTCGCAGCATCCTTTCATATAGTTTACTGATGCATGGAAGAAGACAGATGGGGCGATACTTCTCCCTAGCTTTGGGAATCAGTATTAACCTCGATGTCCTCCAAGGCTCAGGAAAGGTTTGTGCTTCCAGCAATGCATTCATATGTTCTAGAAGCCACGCAGGTTCCACCCGTCCTAGACCCTTCACCGCCTTAGGTGGTATCTGATCCAGTCCGGGGGACCTACGAGTCTTGAGTGAACCCAATGCCTCGACAAGTTCATCCATGGTAAAAGGTACAGCCCGCTCAGCTCCTTCATCCCTCCATACACCATGACATCCGCCTTCCGGAAAGAGCTCTCTTGTTACCTCAAGCTTCTTGTCCATAGGCATTTCGTAAGGAAGATACGCATGAAACTTCTTCATAACGATCTTGTATCCCTGACCCCAGATGTCCTCATCCAGTTTTTCACACCTATCCTGACAAGGTGAAAAATCATTCTAGATTTTTACATATATCAGTGCTAGTAAACAATCGAGAGGTTTTTATATGAATTAAACTAATTGTTTTGAGTTTCCAACAAAAAAAAAGGTGATTCATGGAAATATTCGAAACGAATTCAACAAGCTAATATTGTTGATGACCACATATATTTTTAGAAATTTAATAATGAATCCGAAGCGGAACTTAAAAAAGAGAAAACTTTGGGTGAGAAATTGAATTGGTAGGCGAGAAAATCTTGGAGCAATTCTTTATTTTGGACTTTATCTCCTTTATATTAATACCTTCACCTATTTTCTCTTGGATTTTTGTGTAAGCATTGTCACGGGCTATTTTATTTTTATATATAGATAATTTTGAATTCAAAGACCTTCCAATTATCTATATATAGCAATAAATTTGATGGTTTTTTCATCACCCCAACGAAACATTTTTTAAATTAACAAGGTTAAAAATAAAACGCCGGCCACTCCATTGGATACCTTCTGCCACTCCAACGCCCTGGCAATCGTAGATTTACAAATTGTCTTACGCGTATATCATAATGTGGGGGTGCCCTGTCCTGTTAGAAAGTCAGTTCATCCCCTAAAAGATTATTTTCAGATTCCATTGTGTCAGTGATCAGCCGATTAATAACGTCTTCTAACAAATTTAAATAGGTTGTTCCATTGAGATTTCAAATCCAATTTATTTCTTGAAGGTCCAATAGGTCCACTAATGTAATTCCCTAAAATTCCAACCAATACATTTAATTTCTGAGGTATATATGTATGTGTCTCCATAAATAAATGAGGATGACTGTTACTCCAATAACGACTATTATGTTCGCGATTTAACATAAAAGTACACTCGTTAAAAAAACACATATTGTAAAATCGATGTTGGTTGTTATTTATGATTTCACTAAATTCTTCTCAAAATGGAAGCCGAAGATAAGGATCATCTTTGTTTAATTGATGAAGTAATCGTATTTTATAAGGATGAAATTTATGGAATTTTATAATTCGATAAATACTAGATGCTGATACACCAGATGCAGGACATGGTTGTCTGATAGACTGTCGATTGTCCATTTTTAAATGACTCAATACTGCCACTTCAACGACTTCATTTCGCACTCGACGATCTACTTCGTGCTTTGTGTTATTAATGTCACTTGTAGCTTCAAACTTATCAGTTAAATGTTTAACGTATTGGTGACTTACGTTTTTTTCTGAGTGGTTCGTATTAAAGATCCTTGTCGTAGCCTTAGCACACTGATTATTTCTATAGTATAGCTTAACTAATTATTTCTTCCCATCAACAATATCCCATTTTTGTAAGCTTTAACAATATTATCTCTGATTAATAATTGGTCGTTGATAAATCTTAAATCAAAGATAACCTGGCAAAACCTAAGAACATAATTAGGATTCTTTGTCTTAAAAAAATCATATCAAAAATTGATATTTTTACAAAAAGAAAAAAAATATCTCCAACACAGTGGCGTGCTGATATCTATTTGCAGGTTGATTGAATTATTGTATTGGAGGTCACTAGGAACATCTAATTGGTTAATTTGGTGAAATTTACCATATTCTTCTGTCATATTCTCTGTGGATGACTAGCACATACATACTTCAACAAAAATGCATCTTGCTTCTGTTTTTTTGGCACTGCATGGAAAGAAGCGTTAAACTTCTTGATATAGCCCTCAGGAAATGCAATTAAGACGGCGTGATTACAGCTTGGATGTCTTAATGTAGATTTGCTTGAGTACCTAGAACAAAAAGAAAAAATTACAATATACAATTTGCTAAATCAATGGCCAATGAAAAAACTTTGCCTCAAAACATAACTTCAGCCTTACATCATTTAAAGCATCCTACAAAACTAGCCAGCTGTAGGTATATGTAAATGGTTGAAAACTACAAAATATTCATATAATAGAAACTATTCCAGTCTAATGGTTTTCTGCGTTACAAAGCTTATTGGAATGAACGTACTTGCTCAAAGATGTCGAGATATATCGGTAGACATATATTGTTGTTTTATTGACTTCCAAAAGGCATTTGATTGTGTTAAGCACTGTATATTAATCGAAGCTCTAAAAGACATTGGCTTTGATGGCAGAGATATTCGAATAATTGCAAATTTATATTAGAATCAAACAACATCAGTGTAAGTAGATGGTGTGGAATTATGGGATTTTAATATTAGAAGGGAAGTACGGCAGGGATGCCTCTTGTCACCACTGCGTTTTAATGTTTACTCCGAAAAAATTTTCAGAAAAGCACTTTCTGAAAAACAAGAAGGAATACTTGTGAACGGTAAAGTCATTAATAATTTGCGACATGCGGATGATACAGTACTCCTAGCTTCCAGTCAAGAAGATCTGCAAACACTACTTGATAGTGTCGTTGAGAGTTGTAGAGAGGCAAGTCTGGATCTGAACATACGGAAAACCAAAATACTCGTAATAAGTAAACAGCAGCATATAAAACCGTCTATATATGTAAATAATACCGAAATTGAGCAAGTTGATAAAATCGTTTACCTTGGACAGCAATTAAATTGAAACGAAGAAAGCCACGGCGAAATTAGATCTAGGATAGAGCAGGCTAGACCTGCCTTTAGAAGGATGTCCAAGGTATTCTGAAATAGAGACCTAAAATTTCGCTGTTACGTGTTCTCGGTCTTACTGTATGGTGTCGAGTCCTGGACTGTAAATAAAATCGATCTAAATCGACTTGAGGCTTTCGAAATGTGGTGCTATAGAAGAATTTTAAAAGGATTTCGAATCCTATCCACCCACTCTCTGGATGGAGAAGATTCGAAACTCCACAATACTAGAACGTCTCAGCAAAACTACTGAGATGATAAAAAGCATCAAGCAGAGAAAACTGGAGTATTTCGGACATGTAATGAGAGGTCCCAAATATAGGTTGCCCAAAATATGCAAGGAAAAATAGCAGATAAACGCAGTCTAGGACGAAGAAGAACCTCATGGTTGAAGAACTTGCGAGATTTGTATGGTGTTGATACAAGCATGCTGTTTAATGCGGCAGTGAATAAAATTAAGATAGCTATGATGATAACCAACGTTCTGAAAGGACATGGTACATAAAGAAGAAAGCCTATTGTCAAAGAAACAAGGACACTTACCTCAAATGTTTATTGACATTTTTCTTCCAATTTTTTGGGTTTCTCACACTTTTACAGCCCCATCTAAGTATAACTTATTCGATTACTCCATGCATGATCCATGTACAATGTACAATAAGCAATAATATAAAATGAGATACACACTGCAAAAATTTTTGAAGTTTAGGTTGGAACTGACAACTCCTTATCTGTGGAACTGACAACATGCAGTAGGAAACAGAAAGCGGAAACAAAGATCGAGTGATCGAGAGGCGAGAGCAGTGCTGATTGGTCGAGAGGCGCGGATGAGAGGAATTGACTTTGACTCTGAGTTCCTGTGCAGAGTCGTTTTAGAATCTAAGAATAATTTTTAGCTGACATTAAAAACGGTACGAGCCGAGTTTATAACGCAATTTTTTCTAAAATAAATAGGGCTTCTCAAAAAGAAGTTTAAGTCGTCTTTCTAACTATTCTACTTATATAGAGAATTTTTAATTATATCGATCTATATAGATTATATAAATTATTGATTATTACTTAAACAGTAAGACTACCATTAAAATACACAGATTCCTTCAAAGGCCAATTAAAAACACCTTCACGTCCGAATTTTTTCGCAATTACTCCTTTTATCTTGTCTGTAGAATTTCCTGAATTAAATATATAGAAAACGGTAATTTTATTTATTTCATTCCATAAAAATTACTTATTTAAACGCACTAAATTGTCTAAAGAAGCTTTAGAAATAATTACTACAATGAAAATCGAGACAGCATTGCATAGAAATAGATCCTTAATAAACCACACACACCGATCGGCTCTCTTCTATTCCCTACGATCAGCATTCTAACCACGTTCTTTTACTTCATCAAACAGTACCGTATTTAACAGCTTTATTAATGCCTTTTGTGTACTCGACCGGAGAAGAGCATTGTGAGCGGCTGGTTTTTCAGTAGTTGACTATACTTTTGCTTATTTACTTACTTGGCTTCTCAGACCGAATACATATTATTGAACGATCTAATATTTGTTTTTGTACCTTCTCCATGAAAGGAATAAAGAGCATCGGCAAATTGAAAAGAAGGTATCTACAAATAGACGAGACGAGTCGAACAGTAAAGAATAAAAACTGCTGCTTTACTTCTGTGAAAAAAATTAGCTGAGTGAATTTTGATTTGATGAAAGGTATAAAAAAATGAAAGCAAAATATTATATGTAACAATAAAACACTGAAAACTTTGTTTTTAAACTTCCACAAAATTTATTTTAAACTTTTATCACTACAGTTGTTTTGGCTGATTTCCTTTCTCAAGTGATCTATTTTTGGCATGCGTTTACCTTTTATATAGTGTATTTTTATGTATGAGAGAGTAATAAAACAATAAATTATGTATGCAAATCCCTAAACTGTTGATACGGGTGACTCAATGAAAAACAGATATTTGTCAACAAGTTTACAGAAGTATATAGGAAAACAATTTTAAATTGAGTATGACCACCAGGTATAAAGGTTGGAGCAGAATAGAATACAATAGTTGTGAGGGTTACTAATCCCTAAATAAGGTTGCCAGTGTCGGAGTGATGGAGGTTAACAGGTACTAATGAATTTGCAAGAAATGTAAGATGTTTATTTTATTGGTTATATATAACCAATAAAAGTTTAATAAGTACCTACCTATTTGCAAAATAAAGTTTAATTCTTTAGATAAAATAAAACGTTTTATTTTATCTGAAATGAGTGCATTCCACGAAGTAAGGGTTTCAACAATCAAACATTTAATTCTTTAATTCCAGGAATCTACGACAGTAATTGACTAGATAATTACCTTCTAAACTTATTCCACAGAAAATGTGATAGTGGGTTTTTCCATTTTGTAGGAAGGTCCAAGTGGCGTATTCAAAATTCTTAACAGTTCACTAAAAGTAGGTACTTCAGTTGCAAGGTGCAGTTTATTGTGTATACTAGTGTTATGGAAAATTTGGAAGTGCCGTGTAAACGCCGAAAAATTGGTCCTTTAACAGTTAATGAAAAAACATTAATATTTAATTGTTTTAAATCATTTACAGACAAACGTTTATGTGAAAGTGTTGATGAGACCGTTGAGTTAGTTAGCAGTACACTTGGTGTTGGGAAATCTACGATTTACAGAGTTATTAAAGAAGAGAAATGTGGTAGTTTTCAAATGCCACGTAATGCTCCAGGGAAACCAAAATTTCAAATAGAATATCATTTTAAAGAAGGACTTCGACGGAAAGTGCATGAATTCTTCTTTAGACAAGAATTTCCAACATTGGATAAAGTTCTTGTCTCAGTTCGAGATGATAAGGATTACCCAGAAATGAGTCGAAGTACGTTATGGAAACTTTTAAAAGAAATAGGCTTCCGCTGGAAAAAGAATCCCAGAAAGTCTATTTTATTAGAAAGAAGCGATATTGTCATATGGAGAAGACATTTTCTAAGAACCATAAAGGAAATGAGAAACCAAAAAAGAAAAATATTTTATCTTGATGAAACATGGATCAACGAGGGTCATACACCAAATAAATTTTGGCAGGATGAAACTGTTACAAGTCAAAGGCACGCTTTTGTAAATAACTTATCTACTGGTTTAAACCCACCATCAGGAAAGGGACGCAGGCTGATAATAGTACACATTGGCAGTTCAGACGGTTTTGTTGAAGGTGGTTTATTAACTTTTGAATCAACTCGTACCGGTGACTACCATGAAGACATGAACGCTGATGTCTTTCAAGAATGGTTCGAACAAATGATAGATCTTCTTCCTAAGAACTGTGTAATAGTAATGGATAATGCAAGTTATCACTCCAGACTTATAGAAGGACTGCCCACAACCAAGTGGTTAAAAAAAGACTTGCAGAATTGGCTGAGTTCAAAAAATATTACGTACCATCCCGGATCTATAAGAAAGGAACTTTATTCGTTGTGTGCCCTTCATAAAGAAAAATTTAAAAAATACGAAATTGATGAAATTGCCAAAAATCGTGGAATGACAGTACTTAGATCCCCACCATATCATTGTGAATTAAACCCGATTGAACTGGTATGGGCACAGATAAAGAGTGAAGTTTCAAGAAAAAATACCACTTTTAAAATTCATGATGTTAAACAGTTGTTTTTGGAGGCCGTAAATAATGTAAAACCTGAAAACTGGGAAAAGGCAGTAAATCACACTATTAAAGAAGAGGAAAAAATGTGGAAGCTGGACAATATTACTGATAAAATGATCGAGCCAGTTATTATAAATCTTGGTTCTGAAAGTTCATCTTCTGAATCTGATTTGGATTTGTAACAAGTAGCTGTAAGTTTTATATTAATATTTTTATTCATCTATTTAACATACCTTAGACGGTTTTAAAAACTCTTTTTCTCTTTTGTAATTTTTAAAAATTAAAAAAAATGTGAATTTTTTAAAACCCTTTTTAATGTAGGCCAGTCAGTTCTAATATAGTGTGTGATAAAAGAGGTCACTTTTGTTTACATACACATAACACTTTATAACACTGAAATAATTCATTTATTTTTTACAATTATTCAAAGTAATTTTTCAATTAATCTTGAGCACGCCCATGGAGTGGTCGGATGTACCAGTTAAAATTATGCTAATTACTCTCTCGTTCGTAAAAATAAACTATAGTTTTTAACAAAATAGGTTGAGGAGGAGAGAACTGTTTGTCTCTAGGTGGTCATTCAGAATTATTCTCTGTTTTTTAATTTGTTGATTTCCATAGATTCTAACAAAGATAGCTTAAGGCCTTTATTTTGAATGTGAAGAATTTTAAATTCGTCATTAAAAGAATGATTATGATCTAGAAGGTGAAGTGCGTATGTAGAATCTGTTTTTCTATTATTGAAAACCTTTTATGTTCTGCTATTCGTTTATTAAAATTTCTACCAGTTTGACCGATGTAAGTTTTTGGGCAGTCGCCACATTTAAGTTTGTACACACCACTGTGTAAGTGTTTTTTATTTTGGCTCTTGTTGTTTTTAATATATTTGTCTAAGTTGTTATTTGTTCTGAAAGCTGGTGTTATTCCTTTCTTTTTTATGTGTTTGGCTATTTTGTTGATATTTCTGTATATCAAGCAGAAGGTACTAGGTTTTTCTCTGGTGGTGCAAATACTAATTTCAGGGCTTTCTTGTGTAGTTTTTGATTTAACATTTTATTAATTGTTTGTTCGTTGTATCCATTGTTTACTGCTATTTGCTTAATGATATTTAATTCTGTCTCAAAGTTGTATTTTGACATCAGAATTTCTGTTAATGTATGTAACATACTATGATAGGCTGCCAGTTTATGTTGTGTGGGATGGCATGATGAATTGTGTATAGTCGTGTCAGTATGGGTAGGTTTATGAATATGGAGAAGTCATGTTTGTTTTTAATTCTGATAATTTTTAAATCTAAAAAATTTATGGATTGATTTTGTTCTGTTTCTATTGTAAATTCAATATAACTATGAAGTGAATTAATATACGATAAAAATTGGTCGAGTTGCCTGTTAGTTCCTGTGAAACATACCAGTACGTCGTCTACGTATCTCCACCAATATAAAAACTATAAGAATATGGGATATTTTGAAATCTTTGTCTCTAGGTGATCCATAAAAATATCTGATAGCGAAATTTTACTAACCAAAATGTTTCAAAAACATTTATGAGTAAAATAGGTGTATATTGTTTTATTTTTCAAAGGTTATCGTTATCTATCCCGTGATCTTGAATATTAAAAAATACCGAATTTCATTACTATACAAAGTACTATATCTCAAAAATTCATTTGTAGAAGCGATCTAGCTGTTTTTTTAAGTCATCTTCATTTTCCATAGAAAAATGATGTTTTAATTCTTTTTGTTTTAATAATTACACTTGCATTGCAGCCCATATTTTTGTATAAATATAAGAATATCTAAAGATTCGGAAATTTTAAATCAAACAGCGTTTCTTAGATCCATCCTGGTAAGAACTGCAAAGTTCTTACTCACCGCTTGAGCGACCATCGTATGGTGAGAGCCACCATTGTGTTAAATACCAACTATAAACGACACAATATGATAAAAAAGAAGCAAATAAACAGATGGACACATCCAAACAACGAACAAAATTTTGAAGATCATATCGGTAAATTCCTTCAAGAAAAATCATCAACAAATGATATTAACATTCTAAATGACATAATAGTAGAAGCAATAACAGAAGCTCAAAAGAAATGCTGCCCAAAAAGCGTGAAAGAAGAAAAAATTAGTCTGGAAACACAGAAAAAAATGGAACAAAGAAGAATACTGAGAAGCGACGAAAACTCTAGTAACGACGATATAAATAGAATGAACAAGGAAGTATCAAGAGAAATCAGAAAAGACTTAAGAAAATACAAAGATGAGAAAATCATCAAAACCATTGAGGAAAATAAGAGTATGAAAATAATGAGACGCAAACTCACAAATGGAAATAAACAAATAGTCAAACTCAAGGATAGAAATGGCAACATCACATCAAACAGAGAACATTTGTTACAAATTGTGGAATCATTCTATGAGACATTATATAGCAACCAATCGACTCTAGATATAGTCGAATATCAACAGAGGAAGGTTCAAAATCAGGGTTCCGAAGATATTCCAGAAATCTCCTTGAACGAAATTTACAAGGCCCTAAAAAAGATGAAGAATAACAAAGCTCCGGGGGAGGACGGTGTCGTCACGGAAGCGATAAAGATAGGAGGCTCAGTACTGATAGCCAAAATTCAAAAGCTCTTTAATCTATGCCTATGGAATCAAAATATCCCAACAAAGTGGAATAATTCAATAACTGTACTCTTACACAAGAAGGGAGATATAGCAGACCTGGAAAGATACAGACCAATCAGTCTCCTTAACCATCTTTATAAATTATACACCCGAATAATAACGAATAGATTAGAGACAAAGCTGGATTTTTACCAACCTCGGGAACAAGCTGGTTTCCGCCCTAATTACGGCACAAACGATCACCTGCAGTGCCTAAAAACCCTAATAGAAAAAACTAACGAATATAACCGTCCCTTGGCATTGATATTTGTAGACTTTAAAAAGGCGTTTGATACAGTGGAACTACCGTCCATCTTAAGAGCACTACAAGATTGCAGGATCGACCACAGATATTGTAATATAATTAAAAATATATATGAAAATGCCACAACAACCATAAGTCTATATTCTGCAACTAATAAAATAAAGATAAAAAGGGGAGTCAGGCAAGGTGATACCATGTCACCAAAGCTGTTCATTACCGTTCTTGAGTATGCATTTAAAAAACTAACATGGCAACAGAAAGGAATATCCATCGATGGAGAAAGATTAAACCATCTACGTTTTGCGGACGATATCGTGCTTCTGTCAGATAATCTGGGAGAGATCAAAGACATGCTCCAAGAACTGAATGACATACTACAAGAAACTGGGCTGGAGATAAATTTCGAGAAAACCAAAATGATGACCAATATGGTTCCCAGCGAAGAGATACAGATCAATAACAACAAGGTAGAATTAATCGATAAATACACATACTTGGGTCATGAAATTAGAATAACCAGAGACAACCAAACCTGCGAGCTAAATAGACGAATCATGTTGGGATGGGCGGCATATGGACGGATGAGAGACATTTTTAAAACAAATATCCCAATTCACCTGAAAAGGAAGGCATTTAACCAATGCATCTTACCAGTCTTGACCTACGGAGCAGAGACCTTAACTTTAACGAAAGCTACTGCCGAAAAACTGAGGGTAACACAAAGGCGAATGGAGAGATCAATGCTGGGCCTGACCTTGAAAGATCGCGTAAGAAATGAGGAGATACGCCGACGAACTGGCGTAGACGATATTATACTGCGAATCAATAAACAAAAGTGGAGGTGGGCTGGACATGTTGCTAGAATGGAAGACGGAAGATGGACGAAGAGATTATTGGAGTGGAGACCAAGAGCCGACAAGCGAAGTCGAGGCAGACCACCCACCCGATGGACCGACGACCTAAGGAGAATAGAAACAAACTGGATTGCAGCAGCTAGAGATAGAGAGAACTGGAGACGTTTGGAGGAGGCCTATATCCAACAATGGATGTGAAAATTCGGCTGGATGATGATGATGAAGAACTGCAAATCCCACATCGTACATTCTTCTGCCTACACGTACTGTCAACCCAACTACCCAAATAATGATTCTGCTAGACAGTTAATAATATTCTTTGTTTAGTGATTAAACTTGAGAGATCGCTGGTTAAATTGTATTGGATAAATAATTTTAACGAAAAAATGCAATATTAGATTGTATATAAGATTAGCGAAAATAGCGAATATTTGTAGCAAATATATGTAAAATAAAATGAATTCAAATAACAATTGGCAGATTTTATATCTTATTGTCAATTCTATATGAGATTCACTTACCTTTTTGTCTATGGTTGGGCCCGGCTGGGGTTGGCGTGAGATACACTGCTGTGGTGATCTGCTTGGCGCTTGCTTCCGTACAGGACGAGAGTTTTTTGAAGAATGAAATCATATGCAAAGGGGCACGTATCTATTACCCCAAATCGACTAGAGGGTACTGTTTTTAGAGACCTCCGTGAATAGCCGTAAATTAAACTTAAACTGACATTCTTTACTTGCTACACAAAGGCGGATACGTTTTCTTAAGGAATCTGAAGTGTTTTGGGTTGATATATGTTTCCCAAAAACATGTTGAATTTCAGACAAGTGAATTCTCAGAACTTGACAATAATTAATCAGCCAATTTGAGTTCGAGAATTTAAAAATAAACTAAAGCCATATTGCAATTAGGTAATATATTATGATTAAATAAGATTTAAAACTAAATAAGGTCATATTCGTAACAATAAAAATAAAATATTTAAATTACTTGACACTTTTCCAAACATTCTTAATGAATTATATGTTATTTTAAAAGAAAACAAATATTAATAGAGTTTATAATAAACACAATATTAATTTAAAATCATACTCAAAAACACGCAAGCCTAGTGGATAATGAAACTTGAAGAGTCTTCTTGAATCAAAACTTAAATTTCTTCACTGTCGAGTTGGGTAGAAAAAGCATAAGATGGAGACAGACGATTCGTGTTCGAAAGACTTTACTAAACTGACTGTGATGAATGTGTTGAAAGTAATGAATATTTATAGACAATGTTGTGACATTTAACGCCTTACAAATACGAGAGGCTTTGAAAATGTGATATAATTCTTAACAGCTACTATAAGTTTTTTTAGACAAAGTGACGGGATTTAAAAAAGAAATGAATCACCTATTTGGTATTGCTTCATGTAAATGTAAAAACTTTATGCAATTGAGAAAAAAAATTAAGAGAGTTTCGACGAACAAGTCGTTCTCAGAATATGTTTTATTGGAACAACAGAGAAAACTATTTGTATGACATAACTGAATAATGATAATATAAAAAGAATTACACTCATAGAAGACACATTTCAACAAGTCTGATTCTTGTATTTAGCACGTGTATCCCTCTCATCTTAATCTGCTCAATATTGTCGTTGTGAAATCAAACCAGTTTAAATGCAAAATAGCTACTTTTCACCAGAGCGTTCAAAAGATTTTACAATTAATTTTTTGTTACTTAATACCATTTAATTTAGACTAGGACTACCGTGTGCATGTATAAAATTATGAAAAGTCTTGTTTCCTCAAGTATTCGTAACAAACAAACTGGTTATTGTCTAAATCTAGAGAAATATGCAGACATGCCACCATGACTTTAAAGTGTGGTTACTGTTTTCTTTTAAGCCACAGTGACAAGAGTATAAGAAACCTATTGTATTGAGTAAAAAATGTAAGATTAGGTTATAACTAAGAAATAATTACTTTCGCAATTTTTGTAAACATAAATATGAATCCCTTTAAGTTATTATAAGAATTTATGGTTTTTTCATCATCAGTACGATTTGGTCAAAATATAAGGTAGGGAATAAACAATGACTTATTCAGGTACAAAATAATCTTTTGTAATTTAACCGAAGACAATTTTAGAAAAAACATACGCAATCATGAACTGAACTATCTTTCTAAAAATTATATTTTATTTTTATATAATACAGACAACTGTTTTAAAACCAAATACAATTATTTCACTTTCAGTGCATTTTTTTCAGTTTCGCAAATTATTATAGAAATCAAAATCAATTGCTTAAATTATTTCTTTATAATATATCCTATATATATCTTATAGTAAAGACATTTAGGATACCATTTTTCTTCGATGGCAATTCATTTAGAGTAAGCTGAAATTAGAAGAGTCATCATGCTGTTTTTGCTCCGATTGCATTTCTTCTTCACCTCCTCATAAACGTGCGTGGTGTTCGAAGTTTTGATGTAAAAGGTGTCGTTTTTATTACCGCAAAATGGGGTGAAATTGATCACTATAAAATTATTCATTCAAATATATGATAATAAATTGTAAAATTGATTCAAGATCTATATTAAATATTTCTCCATAAAAATATTTTTTGATTAAGATTTTGACTAAATAATGCAAACAACTGGATGAACAATTTCATACCCTGAATGGGGCGAAATTGATCACCTTGATTGATGCCAGCAGATCATGTTCACCACACATATAAATATTTTTCAAACAATGTAAGCATTCTGAAAAATGTAAATTGGTGCAAAACTGATCATTGCAATTTAAACCACAATTTGTTTTTCTACGAATATATTTTATTTACACAAAACACAAAAATATTCTAATACGCTCTAAATTAGGTTTTTTAAACTAAAGTTATTTAAGTTACAAAGAGTCATATTTATTAAAAACTAATATTTTTTAAAAATTGTAATCGTATGAAACAGGTAATGAAAAATAAACTTTAATATGTTAAACCGAAGAATGACAAAGTTGGGCTAGTACTGCAATGTAGAACACCAAAAACATAATTTTAAACATCTTTGAACATATTGTAGATAATGTAAGTTTAACGCGGTCTACATCTCCATGACATCAACCCGTTTTTTTAAGATACAAGCTATTTCTGTTAAGTTATTGCTAGTCTGAATTCAGAATAGCAATAATATCACTCACTTTCAACCGAAAATTTATCATGTTCGACCAGTCTGAAGGCCTTTATTTCATCCGTAGATTTACATTCTACAACGTATAGGTCACCTTTACTGGCTTTTTCAATTTTACATAGCGATAGTATTGCTTCTTCTTCCTTCCAATACCTTTACTAATTCCTTCTTTGATATAATCCTTGTTATAAGCAAAATGTTCAACCTCATCATTATTGACAGACTCATTCAAGTTAGACGTTTCACTTTGTGGTTTGTTCTCACTTGATGGCTCTTCTTCACTGTCGCTTTCAGTTTCATCAGTTGCTGAGCTACAACACTTTTTACTGGAAAGGGTAAATTCCCGTGACTGTAAAGGAGGAAACAATAATTCGTTTTATGAGCACTGTTTTCGTCCGCTGTTTTTGCTTTTTTTGTCCATGTGCTCTGAAGATTAGTGTTTATCAAGTTTGGAAAATCTTTCTTATAGTTTATTCGTCTTCCGGGTTTGGACCGTGTCATTTGTGAGTGACAATTGTATGTAGCTTCTTCAGGAGAACAAAAAAAAAACACCACAGGAAGATAGGGGCGATAATGGGTCCTTAGGAGAGGGTAGATATTGTGAGATTTTCTTGGGTGGTCGAAAAGTAGTCCTGATACCTTCTTTGCGAACAATTTTGCCAATCCTATCGGTGACACTTCGAATATACGGAAGAAAAGCCACAGGAGTATTACCCGAAGATTCTGAATTTGTCGTCCTAGGGTGTAAAGGGGGATGTAGATGTCGGTGTGTAATATTTTGAATTGTGGACTTGGAGTAACTTGGAGATACTACTTGTCTCCCATCTGAAATCTCAGTCTAGAGCCGCCGTCCGGTCCCGCTACCACGATGCAGCCACATGATTGGCCAGCGCGCGCTTCTTGACGTTCGCGCCACGGAGTGTGCCGATACGTCCCGACACGACAGGTCACCGCGACTATAAATAGAGCGGTAGCGGAGTAATCGTCGGCAAGCCAAGCAGCAGTAAGCTAGCAGTAGCTCGAAGCAAGTGCAGTATTCTGCATCGTGAATTCGTAGTGAACGGTTGTTTTTCTCGTTTTTAGGTACCCGTTCGTTCCTATAGCAAAGGATCAGTTAACAGCCATAGGCATTGTTAACAAGCTGATCGCTTGGACGGACGTTACACCTGGAGATAAGAAGACAATAGACAGGCGATAAGAAGCGACAACAATAGAACAATAGAACCATTGTTCATTGTTCTACCCCCATTGTTCGACTTAACGGTTTTTCTGAAAACCGTTAGCCGTTCATAGGGCTGTTATTGTGTTGGTTGGGTGCTCCCGTCTGCTGTTTCGGAGATTCTGCTGGTCACGGTGAAGGCTAGGTGGATGGTATTGTAAGAGCCATCCGCGGCCGTAGCCGGGGCTTTCAGCCTCCGTTAGGGCGATAGGACGACCAGGTCCAGCATCGTAGCGGTCCTCTGAAATAATTTTTAGGTACAAAAGAAAAAAAGGAAAAAATAAAATCAGTCGAGATTCAATAAGTGCTGCATATTTTCATCTGGGGCAGTTCGTCTTATACACTCTATTGGCTAATTGGTAACTGGTGAAAGCATAGTAGGTGGTTGCCGTAAGAATTGGCCACCTGCGTACGCTGTAGCCGGTTCTATCTGGTTACTAATTGAGTGTTGACTAGCTGGCCTAGCGTTAATTGCGGTACTTGGGTCACGAACTGACTCCATTGGAATTCCATATAGTTACTAATTTGTAATTAGTAACTCGAGGAAAAGTTGATAGGAATTGTCAATTAATATACATACAAACCTTATTAGTATACAAGGAAGTGCATCGGGGGACCGACAGCTCATTTTATAGTAAGCATAGTCCGGCGACCCGCCATCCTATACATTGCACAGCGTATAGGAAAAAGGGTGTCTTCTGGGTGTACGCCTAGCAAACCACTGTCGTAATGCCGCGCTCGACCCGCTCAAATAGGTCAAAGCCGCGTCCTGCTGAACCTCCTGACCCTCCTCCCGCACACAATCATTCGATGACATCCAATACCAGCAACGACACAACTCACGCTAATACACCTGACTTTCCGCCATTACCTCAAAAACCAATATCACCGATCCCTATTTCACCAACAAATCAATACATACTACCGACTCCTCTTACCTACAATATCCCTACACTTCATATTCCTGATACCAACGACACCACTCCGAAGATGAACGTCGCCACCGACAGTTTCGTCGAGGACCTGGTGACTACCCTCCCCATAGACCAAATCGACCGGTTGATCGCGCGTTTGCAGCTGTCCCGGTCCTCACTTATCGCCAATCCTTCATCTACACCAACAAACACCCTAGCACACCAACACCAGCAAACATCCACCACACATACTACCAATATACTAACTACACCTACACCACAACTCACACCGCAAATTAGTATACATACAAACACATCCATCCCTCAACAAATCCCTTCCTACGCTACTGCAGCGCACTCTCCTAAACCACAGCATCCTCAAACAACTTCCCAACAACCAAAACACTTTAACTATCTTATTTCAAATATCCCTCTGGAAAAATCCACACAACGTGATTTTTTCAGAATCATCAATACCAGAGAATTACTTCTGAACCAAATCACTACTATTAAAGTCCTTCCCACCGGTACCGCACACCTCACCACACCTCACCCTATAAATCACGTTGATGTCCAACGGCGACTCCGTGATGCTGTAGGGGATCCTAAAATCCAGATCTCTCCTAAACACAATACAAACCCTTCAACCGCTAAAAATACCAATACCCGAACCCACAATCCCGGCTATATGGTGGTCGTCAAGGGAGTTGACAGAATCTACTCTGACGCCGAACTAACCATCCTGTTCACACAATTAAACATCCCTGTCATACGTCTCTGGCGCATCATCTCCAGAGAGAACAAACCTACCACCTATGTCAAGTTGATCACCTCAAGTGAATCTAAATACACGGAGATGCTGACCAGGGGCGTGTACTTTGACGGCCTCCGTATGACTGTGGAACTACCTTTTAACTCCAACCCCGTTCCTCCTGTACCCAAGTACTGCGCCAAATGCAGTTCAAACGGGCATACCATTGCGGAGTGCCCGCAAAAACAGTATAGGTGCCCTACTTGTGGTCAAGACCACAAATCCTCTTCCTGCCCTACCCCACAAGCCCCTAAATGCCCTAACTGTGGTGGCGAGCATGCGGCCTATTCGGCCAAATGCCCACTCAGAAGGGAAATACCGAAAACCCCACAAGAAACACAACCTATAACCACAGATAAAAGAGATCCACCTTACGAACTGTCTTCAGACATGAAGGCAGTGATGGAATTCACCTCCCTCATCCTTATTAACCTCCTTCCAGATAGGCGTCAGCTTATCCTGGATATTACCAACCGCATCTCCACTCTGATGTTCGGCCACAAGAGTACTCTTGTGGCTCATAACAACAGAGCTTCCATCTCCTTCCTGCCCCTCTAATGGACAGTTCAATAGGTGCTGTTAACTGCCAGGGTGTTCGGAATAGGCGACCCCTTATTAAACATATTCTTCAACATCATAATATCCAAATCCTAGCCCTCACCGACACCCTTTCAAAAACAGATCCAACATTCCCCGGTTACTGCACGGTACACCGTCCTAAAAGCCAAATATCTCGCGGTATTGGCTTCCTTATCAAATATGGTATCCCTTTTTCCCCTCATGTTACACCTATGCACCTTAACCTTAATGATGTTGACTTCCTGGCAGTGGACATCCACCTAGACAATAACACGACAATTACAATGGTCTCTTATTACAAACATCCTCATCAGGACATGTCCGAGATTTTGTTTGATTATATCTCCAGCCTCAATAAGGCAATTATTCTCGGCGATTTTAACGCCAGACACATTCAATTTGGCGACACCGCCACAAATCATGCAGGTAACGACTTCTCGGACATGCTCATTAATCTTCCTATCCATCGTATACGTAACCGTGAGCCGACTTTTGTGGGTCACCAGGGCATGTCGATAGTCGATCATATTGTATGTACGTACGATGTGATCGATCTGTTGGATGACGAATGCTTTCTGGGTGATTCCATCACGTCGGATCACTTACCTCTGCTGGTTAAGGAACAGATATTTACACCCACCCCTCCTGCACCACCCAAAGTAATAAGAGACTATAGGCACGCTGACTGGGACCGATACAGAGCCTTTCTGTCAAATAACATTCCAGAGTTAGGCAATTTAGTACATACAGATGATATCGATCTAGGTATCACGGCTATCTCAAATCTGATAAATCAAGCAATTGATTTATCAGTCCCTAATAAGGTTATAAACCCTAATAAGCCACCTCTACCGCAATACATAATCAATAATATCAAACATAAGAGACGACTCCTACGTCAGTTTCAACGCACTCGTAATCCTCTTATCAAAGCAGAATATAACCGCGTGTCCGCGGTGATCAAACTACAGGTGAAAGAAATGCAAGTCAGACAATGGCGGGCAGCCACCTCTAGTCTTGATTTCCGTGACGGTGGTAAGTTCTGGCATAAATTCAAGTGCCTAACTAAACAAAAAACCAATAATCCATCTCACATTATAGTGAACAATCAAATCATTAATACTCATCAACAAAAGGCCGAAGCCTTTAAAGACCATTTACAAAACACCCTAATCTCACCTAATAATCCTAGATTTGACCATGCCTTCCTGACTGCGACTGAAAGAGACGTAAACAGACTACTCGGTGCCCCTTTCGATCCTCAGGTGCCGCATGACCATCCCATCATGGCACCGGTGGATCAACAAACTTTCAAAAATTTTTGTCATATCGGCAAATCGAATGCACCGGGTCCTGACAACATTGCCAGGAGCTGCGTGAAACAATTTCCTCCGAGTGTCTACCAATATTTAACAAATATTGTCAATGCCACCCTCAAACTCTGCTACTTCCCGTCACAATGGAAAGTAGCAAATACAATTATGCTCCTAAAAAAGGGCAAACCCCGCACAGATCCTAACTCTTACCGGCCGATTTCACTTACAAATGTTTTAGCAAAAGTCTTTGAGAGGATCCTAAAAGAAAGACTCATTGACTTCACTAACGAACACAATATCATTCCCTCTTTTCAATTCGGCTTTAGAGAAGGGTGCTCTACTAATACGGCATTGACTGAAATTGTCACACACATTACTCAAAGTCTGAACGACAGCAAACTTGCACTAGGTATTTTCCTCGATGTTCAAAAAGCCTTTGATCAAGTCTGGCATGTGGGACTGATCAAGAAACTACTGAACATTGGACTACCAATTCCCTTCGTCAGACTAATCCAATCATACGTCTCTGAACGTCTGGTCAGAGTGAAGGAGCATGGTTATCTCTCTGATTCCTTTACTCCAACAGCCGGAGTACCACAAGGCTCTGTACTGGCCCCCATACTTTACACAATATACAATAGCGACTTCCCAAATACTACACGAAACAAAACCACCACTCTGCTCTACGCGGATGATACTGCTCTGTTAACTATAGCAACGAACGTTGATTCTGTTCTCAGGTACGCTCAAAATCACCTTAGACTAGTTGAAAACTGGTGCAGGAGATGGAGAGTGTCCCTGAATCCGAACAAAACTCAAATGATTCTTTTTAGACACCCTAATCACAGTGTACGCGCGGCCTCATTTAACGAAAGAAACTATCTCACGCTGTGGGGAGATCGACTCCAACTCCGTGATCAGATCGAATACCTCGGTGTGAAGTTCACACGAACTTTGAATTGGAGGGCCGATTTGAGCACAGCCTGTGCTAAGGCTAGGAGCAGATTGGGTCTCCTCAATAGCTTGAGATGTAATTTCGGGGCTACGCACTCTAGAACATTAATTTTCACCTATAAAACTTTTATCAGACCTATTTTTGAATACAGATCCAATATTTATGCTACAATATCAAAATCAGTCAAAGAAAACCTGTTAAGTCTAGAGCGGAGGATTCTGCGTAGAATGAATGGTAGACGCAACGACTACCCCTCAGCCCTCATTCATCAATTATCTAATATCCAGCCCCTAAATGAGAGACTACACTCTCTGAGCAGAAGTTATACTACACGCACTATCCGGAGCCAAAACCTCAGAGCTCAACGCATCCTAAAAACTGTCTGCTCTACCCGAGGCAATGTATTCACCAGACATCCTAAACCCAAAATCCCACACCTCCCCGCAATTCTACTGGAACTCGCCAGTAACGAACTCCCTGATGAATACATTGACATACAGGAGGCAACTCCCTCTATTTCCGTCGCATTCCTAGTTAAATTGCTCACTTCGAGCTTGCCTAGACAGGGGGGGATCGGTTTTCTGCGGTTTCCCGATCCCACTTGCAAATGATACCTGTCTATTTTGAGGATACAGCCGCAGCTGCCCTCTCGCGTCGCGTTTAACACATTTACTAATTATAACATATTAATGCATGTATTTATACATATATTAATATCGCATTCTGTACATATACTAATTTAACAATCACTAATAATTCACTAATATTTTTTAGAAATCAATTCTGAAAAGAACCGACCACTGCCTTTCTCCACTGATTGTCCTGGCTACACTCCACCAGTGGATCGAAGATCGAAGAAAAAAGAACCAGAAGCCAACACCAAAAAGACAAGAACCACATCCTGAAGAGGCAAAAGCCTAAAACAGGATGACAAAACCCCAACCAAAGAATTACCAAACCAAAAGACAAAGAAAAACCAACGCGACAATGAAGTAATCGTCGGATTCACTCCCCGCCTCTCAACGCGTTAGTGTTCTGAGCTGTTGGACGTGAATCCCTGTCCCGGCATTTGGTTTTCACCTCTGGCTGCGTTGAGTAGTTGAGTTACTGTGACCAAATGCCCATCTTGGTAGTTAGTATTCGCCTTTGGTTGCGTTGAGTAACTGAGTTACCGTTGCTAACTACCCATCTTCCTGTCTTCTTTTTCTTTTTTTTTTGTTCTCCTGAAGAAGCTACATACAATTGTAGCGAAACGTCGAGATGAACCCACTTTTGGGTCACTCACAAATGACACGGTCCAAACCCGGAAGACGAATAAACTATAATTCTGACTCTGGCCGTGGAAGCCTACGATTTCAAAATCTTTCTTATCTATTGTGGTTAATGTGGGGTGATGGTTTTTCCAATTACTAAGAGTTTCCTTCTTAGCCATCTTAATAGGATAGAAAAAAAAAACCGATATTAAGTGGATGAGTCAAATGTGTTGAATTTTTGACCAAACATATAAAGTCCACATAGTTTTGTTTGCATAAAGATATCACCTCATCGGTAAAATGTGGGGTAAGGTTATCTCTTATGATAATTTTTCTTCCTTCAAGACGTTTTGCATGTAGTAAAAAGATCAAACTAAATCCATCCGTAAATGTCTATCCATCCATCCACGATGGGTCAAATATATCAAGAACCTAAAGAACAACATCTGTCAGTACATCAAGGTGATACTTTTGGACCACCTTTTTAGTCCATTGTAACCACATATTTTTTGCTTTATAAATTATATGTTGTGATACCAGTAATACTAATGCCGAAGCACATATCATTATAGTCGTTGATGCTTTATTTAAATTAAAAACCCGTACGGTATATTTGGTGCTGCATTGAAATATCATTTTTTTTATTTCGGGGTTATCGTGTTATTGGGTTATTGGCCTCATCGTAATTGAATGTTATTACGTGGAATATTTTCTAATTCTGTACGCAGATTCTCGAAGTAGGTCACTAAAGTTTCTTTTAAAATATGAGGTTTAGGTCTTTTAATATTGGTCGCCACTTTTTGGGCAATTTCTCCTTTATGCCGTCTCAGCAATGAATATAGCTAGTCAGTTCCAGGTAAATTATTTTTGAAAAGAGGCACTTGTCGGTCTTGAGCATCCAAAAAAACTTTTGGTTAAATAGTTTATGTCTCACAAGTGAAGGGAAAATCCCCACTCGCCGCATATTGCAGTACGTTGTATATAATATAAATATGTTCTTCGTTCGCGAAAATAGTCTGCTTACCATTTTTTCTTTCATGTCGGCCATTAGAGCAGTTATTAAGGGTTCCATAGAGAATTTAGTTGAGTTTACCGAAAGTACAAGCTGAATATAGCCGCAAATGTCAACCATGAAATAAAATATTTCGGTTTGGCAGTGTTGGAATGTTTTTATAATGCATATGTTGTATGCTTCAAATATAAAGAGAGAAAGCTTTTAAAAAGTACATTTTGATTATACTATTTTATGAATTCTGCAATTTTTAATTTATATGAAACAATAACGAGTAAATATTTGTCTCTTTCGAGATTAATTGCAAACATCTGTTGCAATCTGGCAACTGCTGATTTGACGATTGCCAAATCTATCCCCTAATCTATCAAAGGGCAATTGCCAAAAAAAATTTCTAATAATTAACTGCAATTAATCTCCAAAGAAACAAATATTTACTCATTCTTGTTTTATATAAATCAAAAATTGCAAAATTCATAACATAATATAATCAAAATGTACTTTTCTAAAGCTTTATCTCTTTATATTTGAAGCATACAGCATATACATTATAAAAACATGCCAACACTGGTAAACCGAAATTTTTTGTTCCACGTTGGAAATTTGTGGTTATAATCTTCCTCAAGAACTTTCTGGAGGAGAATTTCCACCATTAGTTCCTCATAGTCCTTATATGGACGAACACCAAGTTTTCTTATATAATTTCGGACCATTTTTTTTGTAAATAAAGCACTAATTTGGGATTTCTTCAGAAAAAATGTTGTCAAATTCGTCCCCGGTGGAGATCAATTTCCCCCCACAGAACTGATCAAATTAACCCTATTATGAATTTTTAAGTTTCCCGCTACTAAATGTGTTGACAGAGAACATGTAGCTATTAGTTAAAATGGCACATTCATTTGTAATTTTTCCCAAGTACTGAAAACTATACAATATTCAGAATTATTCGCAATTATCAATTTTGCCCCTTTGGATCAATTTCACCCCATTTTACGGTATTATAGTCATTTGAATGTCCGTCAAGAAGTTAAATGAGCTTTACCTTCCTTCTTTTGGGTATGACATCTCATCAGAAGTTTATGCATAATTGATTTTATATTTGTCACTGTTGTAACCGCATATTTGTACATTGTCATCATAGTTGTTTTTTTGCTGCCCGCAATAGTTGTCACTATATAAGATTACATCAATTGCACAGCCAGCTTTGTCATTCTTTTATCCTCTACCTGTGGACAAGAAAACACTATCTAAAGGTTGTAAACTGCAACAATAGTAGAATCAGTTGTTTCTTTGTTATTTATCTTCTTTTCTTTACCGGAAGAGTTTTCTAATATATTGTAAATTAGACAAACGTCGAATTGGTCCATTTCGGATTGGTAGAAAATTATACTTTATGACTGAAAATAGCTCTATAATGGAAGAAGTTGGCTCATGAAGGTTTGTCTCCTTCCTTTGTTTTAGCTAACCCCTTTGAAGTTTAGCGATGGTTTTGTTTTCACCAATATACACCCTTGAAACGTTAGACCTACAATAAATACTTGGAATATTTTGAATTTTTTCTCTGTAAACTTTAGCACTATTCACAAGTTCTTTTCATTCTTGCCTCTCTCATTCAGTACACCTATGATCTACGTTTTCGAAAGTTGTAAGAATTGCTCTGACAGAGAGGTCAAAGTTGTCTTGATTTTTTTGCAGGTACAAATCTCCTCCCTACTTTTGGGTTCTTGTTGATAACGCTTTAATCTACGAGGTTGCTATTGAATGGTTTTAAACACAATCTTTGTTAAATAATTAATCTTTTCACATCGCAGTATGTGAATGAAGATTCGGATGAAGAGGGTACAAACATGTTATTAGCGTTTATTAATCTTATGTGTTTTTTGATGTTTGGGTATATGTGCAAACTTTAGAACAAACATTTTATTCCAAGTGAAGTAAATGACAATTTTTTTAATTTTAGGATGGTTAATAACGTTATCTAATTGTAAATTGTTTATCCTTATTCCTGCACTTTTAATATGGAAGAATTCTTAGTGGGCATACACAGGTTTAGCGTAATTTTTCTATATCTTTCACCTACTTTTTTGTCTATTAGTCTATTTTGCTACAGAATTTTAAAGTTGTCTAGTTGTCAATTCACTACTTTTGTCTCTTGCGATAATAACTGTACCTTCAGCTAAAGTAGTTTAGCTAGATCCGTCCATCTAGTCGGTGGTCGTCCTCTGCTTCGATATGCATCTTGCCTTGGTCGCCATTCCAGAATCTTTCTGGTCCATCTATCATCCGTTAATCTGGCAACATGTCCGGCCCAAGCCCATTTAGCCATGGCTATTTTTTCAACTGCATCTGTGACTCCTGTTCTTCTTCTTATTTCTAGGTTTGGTACTTTATCTCTGATGGTAATACCTAATATTGATCTTTCCATAGCGCGTTGTGTAACTCTTATTTTATCTATTGTTCTTTTTGTCAGAGTCAGTGTTTCTGCACCATATGTAAGAACCGGTAAAACGCACTGGTTAAAAACCTTTCTTTTTAAACAAACTGGGATACTAGACTTGAAAATGTTATTCAATCTACCAAAGGCAGCCCATGTGAGACCTATCCTTCTTTGTATTTCAGTTGTCTGATTATCTCGGCCTAAGCGAATCTCATGCCTAGATATTTGTAAGCTATTACTTGGTCGATGCTATGGCTCTCAATCAGAATTTTACCGCTGACTACAAGGTTGGTCATAAATTTTGTCTTTGAGGTGTTAATTTTAAGACCAATTGTTTTTGACACTTTATAGAGCGTGTGCAGCATTTTTGTAGCTTTATCAACTCTATCAGATATTAAAACGATGTCATCGGCAAATCTTAGGTGGTTCAGATCTTCCCCATTTATATTAATTCCCATATTATGCTCTCGTTCCATTTGCTTGAACATATATTCAAGAACAGCTGTAAACAATTTAGGGGAGATAGTATCACCCTGTCTAATTCCACGTTCTATTCGAAACTTCTTGGTATCTTCATGAAGGCGGACACAAGCTGTACCAGTTTCGTAAATACTTTTAATTAAGGCGATATATCGGTAGTCAATGCGGCAGTCAGCCAATGCTCGAAGCATTTTATGATGATCTATAGTATCGAACGCCTTTTCATAATCTACGAATATAAGAAAGATAGGCTTGTTATACTCTGTACACTTTTCTATTAGCGTTTTTATAACTTGTAGATGATCATTTGTTCCGTATCTGGAGCGGAACCCAGCCTGTTCACAAGGTTGGTAACTATCCAGTTTGTTCACAAGCCGTTTTGTTATTATCTTCATGAATAGTTTGTATGTATGGGAGAGCAAACTAATCGGTCTGTAGTTCTTTAGGTCTGAAATGTCACCTTTTTTGTGCATTATGGTTATTATTGCATTATGCCACTGGAGGGGGTTACGCCTCTTGTCAAACAAGCATTGAACATCTTTTTCAACACATTTAGTAACGTCACTCCTCCTTCTTTGATTTGTTCAATGACTATCCCATCTTCTCCAGGTGATTTATTGTTTTTCATCTCCGAGAGAGCTGATTTTATTTCCTCTGTTGTGATATCTGGGATGTCTTCTGAGCCTACATTTTGAACTTTTGGTATTTGATTTTGATCAGGATCTGGAAGTTCTTCTCGCTTATACAATTCTGAGTAAAAATCTTGAGCAATTTTTAAAATATCTTCCTTATTTGTTGTAGTTTCTCCTTTTTTATTTACAAGTTTACAAATATTTTTCGATCCTTCAGTCATTTGTCGGCGCAGAACCTTTAAACTTTTATTTTTATCAATGGCTTGAGTTATGCATTCAGTGTTGTAATTTCTAACATCTTTTCCAATGGATTTTGTAATGTCTTTGTTTAACTGTCTGCTTACAAAATTATCTGTGTATTCGTCTCTCAATTCTCTTCTTTTTTTCATAAGATCTTTAGTAGCTTGAGTGAGTTTATCCATCTTGTTTTTTTCTATTTTCTTATATTTTCCATGAGCGTTTCGATTCGCACTATTTATTCGCATGTTTATCACCTCTATATTTTATGCATTTTCATTTAGATGTTCTACTTCTTTCAGTTTTGAAGTTATGAGAAGCTGATAAGCTACTCTATCTTCTATCGATTTCCATTTTTTAGAATGCCTCTCTGTTATCATTGCTGTCCTCTCTTGTTTAATGTTGATCATTATTTTTGCTCTAACCAACCGATGGTCACTCCCAACACTCCCAGCTAAAGTAGTTATCTATGTTAACAAAAAAATTAGTAGACCAGTATTGTGTGAAATAACATAGATATTTATTCTAACTTTTTTTATCTGAGATTCGGACTCTGTAAAAGGAGATTAAAAAAGAATTAAAATTTTTGTTTATTTAAAATCCTTTATAAAAGGTATATAAGACCCAAATGGGCTATATCACAATTACAGAACGTTTTCGGAATATTCCATCATCAGTGTAACTAAGTATACATGTTTTGAGCCACTAAAATATACGGGTAAAAACCCGTTAAATGTTGTTAGTTTAAATTTATGTTACATTATATATGTTCTTAAAAGTTAAGATGTTTAAGTTACCAGTGGAATAGGTAACATGGCGACGTATAACTTCACATGAGGTTATACATACACTACCAGTATTAATTGTATGTCTTTTTTGGCATTTCGTCGCATGTTTTATTTCGACTTTCATAGAATTCATATCTTTCTGTTGGATTGGATATTTCAGTTGGACCATAATATACATTTATAAACGTGTTATAGTGTTTTTCCATTTTTATTCTTAGTGTAGCGATACTCTCTGTGTGTTTATCGGATTTCACTTAATCGCTTTGTCTCAGGACCAAGTAACCTCATGTGGAGTCATATGTCGCCATGTTACCTATTCCACTGATAACTTAAACTCTAACTTTTAAGAACATAATGTAACATAATTTTAAACTAACAACATTTAACGGGTTTTTACCCATATATTTTGGTGGCTCAAAACATGTATACTTAGTTATACAGATGATGGAATATACATTCCGAAAACGTTCTGTAATTGAATTGTAAAGATGCAAATTCACATTCTCCACGTTTCTCAACTTTCGGAAAAATGAGAAAAACTGTTTACTATTGAAGGCCATAGTAAAATGCTTCAAATTTTTTTGTGTAACAACTTTGTTGTAATAGAAACTGTTTGCCTAAACTTTATGGGGTATTTAATGAAGATTGTTTTGTAAATTTAATTTAAAATTTAGACAATGTGAGTTTTGTACCAAAATATGGTTAACTGTGAGTTTTGCACCAAAATCTCATGGATAATGTTAGTTATGATGCAAAATATTTGAACTTTGGTTTTTTTTATATTTCAACCTTAAATTAAAAACTAAAACCAAGAAAAATATGGTGATTTATATTATTACGATTTTTGTGGGTTAGAAATAAAATCATTAAATAAATTATTTTATTTCTATTTTAATTTTACCAAATCATTAAATTTATTTTACAGTGCTATGATGTTTTACTCTTTAAAACTAATTGTTATTTGTTTTGTAAATCAGACTTGCGTTGATTGTTTTAGATACACTGTTTAGAATAACTTATTTTTAAATATTAAGGATGTTGACTTTTTCCATGTGTTCACAAACTGACTCGGGTTCTGCATTGTCATCAGCCCCATCGATGTCTTTTTTGGATAAGAGTAAATCCTCATTCTCCCTCCACTAGACCCCATAATGCTTCTTCAACAAGTTGTTGACGTCAACTTTCGTCACTGGTTTCGTCGAGTTTGACAAAGGAATCAAGTTTGGGTTGATGTTCAAAAGCAGTTTTCCTGGCTTGGTTGTCAGAATAATCCTTTTGCAGGTTCCCAGTTGAAAATGAAATGGGACCGGTTTTTTCATGAATACGTCCTTTTATTTCTTCCAGTCAAAGACGTCACAGTCTTGCCAACCTTTACTACTTTAGAATGTTCGGCTATAATATCAATGTACTCTGATAGTTTGTAAATCACCTCTTTTTTTCTAATAAACTTTTCTGAGACTAAAAATACTCGATCTGGTGGAAGATAGCCATGACCTGTTATGGGAAAAAAGAACTCCACCGTTTTACATTTTTTGGAGCATGTTTAGAAAGCCAGATACAAGCCATGGCCACAACTATTGAATTTTTGTTCTGGCCCCCACTATACTAAACAATAATTTAGTTTATTATCACAATCATAAAAACGTTAATCAACCTTAACAAGCACATTTAAATGCAAGAAGTAAGGTGAGGTAAAAAAACCGTTGACAAAACATCACCAGAGTGATGACAATCACGTGATGTGCCCTACGCACTCTGATTGGTCGAATTGGAGAATGTTAATTTTGCTGCAAATCATGTGTTGGATAATGTGACTTATGTTTCAGAACTTCATTTTCAATATGGTTTTTCGATATTAAAATGTGAGTTTTGGTTCAGGATATTATTACGGTTCGATTCGTCTTTAAAAGACGAATTCATTGATATACATAACTGAAAATATGAAAATTTGGAGAATGTGAATTTTGCATCTGCCCAGTTCAATTGTGATATAGACTGTTTGGGTATTTTATTATATACCTTCTATAAAGGATTTTAAATAAAAAAAATTGTGATACATGTTATACAGCCAACTACAGGAACTTAGATTCCTATACTACGTTCCACGTTTAGAAAATAACATTGCGGAGATAGGGCCATGTATTTCTTATGGACGATAGCAACGCGGCGTTGCCACGACACACACAAGCACAATTTAGGGTTGTATAATTTGTATTTTTGTTTCCACAAACATGAATTAAATTAATGTTTTTTAACGTAATTGACCAAAAGTGCCCATTCGAAACAAGAGATGAAAAGTAGGGAAAATGATTTTAATTAGATAAATAGTATTTACAAAAGATAATTTTATTTTATCTTATTTTAATTATAGTAACGACAGTTTATTTGTTTTTCGGTGAGAATACGATATGCCATGAATCATAGAAATCAGTAGAAAATATTGACCGCTTGGAATGCGTATATCTAATTACTAATTGCAACTTAAAATAATACGATGTGCGTATGTCAGCTATTTTATGTCGTTCTCTGACTACATAATGATAATAAGGCTTTTATTTAGTAGTTATTCTGACTTTACAGTTAAATGTTAATTGAAAATGAAAATTCAAAAATTAAGCAAAGGGAATATCTTGGACATCCGTGCAAAAGAGAGTGTCTGAGAGTTTTGGCAACACTGATCTCCATAAGCGTAATGTTATTTTCTTAACTTGAAACAAAGAATAGTGGATTTTAAAAAGGAATTGGCTGAAAAGGCGGTTAAACTTAATCGTAAATGAATAAGCATCTGATGTTGGCGGAGTTATTTACAATAATATCAAGAATATGTCATGCTCTTAATGCAGTCCTCATTATAAAGATACGTAAGCTAGTTCTTCTTCTGTAAAACTTATAATTCTTTTGAAGTGTAGGTACATTGTCAAGAAAAAAATTATTACTTCTTCAGATCAATAAAAATGTCATGGTCATTATCTTCTTAATTTTTTACCTTCCACTGAAACTGCTTCTCAAACATAATAAATAAAATCCGTATTCATCTCGTGAAATGAATCTATGCTAATAAAATATCTGCGCACACCAAAGAAGAGAAGAAATGTAAAGTAAGCACAACGGAGCTTAGTTGTCGCCTGCATTTATGGAATAAATTAAATATTCCCATAAAATAAATCGTCACTCCTTGTCTGTAGGTCGACAGCAGCTTCTGAATTTGTTTATTGTAACGAGGTGTGTAACATTCATAAAAGAAACACTCGGCTGGTCGTTAAATCCTTAAAAATTTTTCATAGCGATAAGGTCTGTGACAAATTATTGGCAGATTGCCAATCGTTAAGCGTGACATATCTGAAAATGTGTAAAACTTGACGGTTAAAATAGCCATGAACAACCATATTGGTATTTGTTTCGTTTCTTAGCGTATAAGTTAGACAAATGTCATACTACTTAATAAACAAATAACCGAGTTAAGGCAAAATAGGTGTCGACATTATAAGTGTAAATAGTATAAAATCAACCGGTAATAGATAAAGACCTTATATCTATGCTATATATGTTATTATATATAAAAATACAATAAATTACATAACCTGAATCAATATACAGTAGATTAGGGTTGCTCAAACTTGAACTGCTGGCGATCTACCTCAATATTTTTAGACTACTTACGATCGACTCTGAGAGACTGCAAGTGTGTGTGATGCAGGGTTGTCGTACATACACGATACACCCCACCTACCTAGGTAGGGCGTACCGTAGCATATATAGATATTAGCTTTCTGCACAATATAGGTACGTTATTTTAGTCAAGGTTTGGGTTAGGTTTAGTTAGGTTCTTCTCTACAATATCAATGAAAAAACTCATAATTATTCAAAATTGCGAGTTTATTTGTTGTTACAAAACAAAAGAGTTACATATGGTGTTAAACTTAACTAAGGAGTGGCTTTGGATGTTGAAGCGTGGCACTGCATGTCCTCAGCATACTTTTCATAAGATGGTACGTAACCACTGAGTGCTAATCGCAAGCATGATGTCATATGATCGTCAGTTAGTCGATTGCGATATTTTGACTTAATTATCTTCATTTCAGAAAATGCAGACTCGCACAAGTAAGTTGGCCCAAAAAATGCCGTCAGTTGAAGGGCGATTTGCCTTACATTCGGATATTTATCTTCAGATATAAAACACCAGAAATTTGTATCAGATACTGTAGCTTTCAGATGTATATCTGATATAATCTGCACCAACTCATTTTCAACAGAACATGAGTTCATATTAAACTGACTTGCTATTTCAGTAGCTAATTCCTCAATGTTTTAACATGAAAAAGGATAACTCATAAATGGTGCTATATTTTCCAATTTACTGCAATCATAAAAACGCATTTGAATTGTCCCAAAATATTTGATAATTCAGCCTCATACGTATCATAAATCAACTGAGGAATCCTTGCTTTCAAAGACGGAAAATGTTTCAGATCCTTTCTTTTCAGTTAATCTATCATAAGTTGCAATTTACTTTTGAATGCGTTTACTGCGCTAATCATCTCAATAATAGTTTTTCCTTTACCTTGAAGCTTCAAGTTAACGGTGTTTAAGTGCATTGTAATATCAGTCAAAAATGCCAAATCATTTAGCCATTTTTCGTTTTTCAAAATCTGAGTGTCATCACCTCTTTCGTCTAGAAAAGCTGTTATTTCGGGCAATAATTCTTGAAACCTTTCTAGGAATTTTCCGCGACTCAACCACCTGACGTCCGTGTGAAGAACTAAATCAGTGTGTTCAGCTGACTCCCTATCTTCCAACTGCAACTGAAAGAGTAGCCGTTGCAGGCTACGTGCACGGATGGAATTCACAATTTTTGTTGCAATGCCCATAATTTCCTCCGTGTTTAAAACTTTTGAACATAAAACTTGTTGATGTATAATGCAATAGAATAAAAAAATTGAAGGGAATTCTTCATTAGCTCGACACAATGCCACAAAACCGTTTTTGTTTACAGTAATTGCTGGTGCTCCATCGGTTGTAATGCTCATTAATTTATATATAGGTAGCTCGTAGTTTTTTACAAAATTTAAGAAAACGTCATATATATCTTCGCCACGGGTCTTCCCCTTTAGAGAAATGATTGTCAAAAATTCTTCCTTAGCCAACATGTCATTAAATACCATCCGAATAAAAATACACAGCTGGGCAGTGTCTGTCATATCGATGAATTCGTCGAACTGTAAAGAAAAGTATGTACATTCCATGATATCATATTTTAGTTTATCTTCGATGTCTTGACTCATGACTTCAATACGCCTTGTGACAGTCGGACGAGATAACTGAAGTTCTCTAATAGCAGACATGATTTCTGTTTTATTTTTAAAATCTCCAAATAAAGTCTCACCCGCTTCAATAAATGCTTCCCTTACCACCGATCCATCTTCAAATGGTTTCTTGTGTTTCGCCAAAATATGAGATATTTTAAATGACGCGATCGTAGCAGCTTTTGATTGTTTGACTGGTCTTGTGAACATGGATTGTTCTTTTTTCAAACAAGATATCAAATCACTTACTTTTCGTTTTCTTAATTCACTCTGTGGCGAAAAATCCTTTTCATAGTTTTTATGAACCGTTTTATGATGCCTCTCTAAGTTACCACGCTTAGATATTGCAACTGACGCACGACAAATAACACAAATGCACTTATCCTTCACCATAGAAAAGAAAAATTCTTCCTACCAATCCTTATTAAAATGATACGTTTTAGATTTCTTCACTGCACTCATTTTCCACCATTTAATAATAAACTTTGTATCGACGTAGGATCGCTATCAAGTTACAATTCAGAATAACTCCAATTCTTGCAGGCGCAACATTTATATCGGCGTGAACGAAAGTCTCGAATGTTCCCGTCAAACGCGCCGCCCGAAACTAGACTGTACTGTCTCTCGTCTATAAACAACGCGGCTTTTCTTTGACAAGTGCCGCGCGTTCCTTTGATAAAGCCACCTTTTGCCGCAAGCAGTGTTATTTTATTACGTAATAAATTTTTGTAGTTGATAGAATATCATCCTAAATTTGATTAATAATTATAATAAATATTGAATTAATAAAATAATTAGTTAATATATGTAAATATGAAATATGCTGTGTGGACAGTATTTTGTTGTCCCCACTTCTTTGAATTGCAATGATGCTTAGTCAAGCATTCTATGTATTTGTATAGTTCAGTATTAATAAAAACGTTTAGCTCTGCTGACAGTAGTTTAGTTAACTACCTACTTATTAATTTTTTTTTTCTCAAGATCTACCCAAAAAGCACTCGCGATCGACCAGTCGATCGCGATCGACCGTTTGAGCACCCCTGCAGTAGATGACAGTGATAACTATACTTATTTTAACCCAGCAGAGCCAGATTTAATTTTTTTTTGTAAAACTGGTAGTTTTTGGCTGAGTTTAGTTTAGAAAAAATACAAATAAGTAGAAAAACGTATTAAATTTTATTTGTTTATCGAACATATGACATTACAAACTCTGACCATATGGTACATATAGTCAGAATGGAACACTAGAAATACTAGTGGAACACTATGGAACACTAGGTCAAAATAATATAAATTATATAAGATAAATTAATACTATATTTATATTCTATACTCTTTATGCAATATGGCAAAATATTTAATGCAGAGTCCAATATCGCATCTCTCACACTGCGTACGTCCTACTAGGCAACATCCTTCTCCTGCGCACCGTCTTCGTTTTTTATTAGGAACAGATATAATGAGATGGCTAACACCATCGTACCTAATGTTGTCAGAGATTCTGTGAAGAGATAAATTATTTCTACTTGTTGTTGGTGTACCAGGTCTAATGGGAAGTTTTTTGAGTTTGGTAAGGTAAGTAGTCGCGATTTCACGTCGAAAAATCAAACTAGTTGTCGGTCTTCCTGATCGCAGCATCAATTAACCATGTAAGTATAGACCAATACCATTTCTTACTACGGATATTTATACGGTATCTGGTTAAATCCTCATACATTCTATCAGTGCCTCCCATAAACTTCCATACATTCCAACAACATATGGGCGTGGAACTTGGACGACTTTGTTTGTCAGAATGTGAATAACGTTCCACTTGTTGCATAGGATGCACATTTAATGAAGTTGATGCCATTGTTACGACGGCGTTATCCATCCATCTTGTTAACATAATACCATCTTCTATGTCAATTTTTGAAACCAAATAACCTTGAGTTTGTTTGGACATAAATGTTTTATCGACAAGTAGAACATCTTGTGGTATTCTGTTCTCTCTTACTGTTCCTGTAATACCACATCTTTTTTCTTTTAAATACACCATTACATTCAATCCAGTAAGAAAGTTATCTACGTAGATTTGGTAAGGCAGCTTTTGTTGTGGCAAAGTGTCCAACATCGAGACAAGGGCTGCCTTTTCAAATGCAAGTTTTTAAAGATCGTTGGAATTGTTTTCCCTTGATATATCTCAAAATTCACAAGGTAGCTAGTCTCGGAGTTAAGGCACCATACTTTATAACCGAATCTTATCGGTTTCCCCATAATGAATTGTTTACAATTATGGCAGCCGTAATATTTCACCATCGACTCATAATAATTCATATTTTCAGTTGGTTGATAATATTTGAGAAAAGTATTATTATTTGGATAAACCTGTTGCGACGCATTGCATCCTTCACCATTTTATTGGAAATGTCTGCTCCATTGTCATAATAAAACCTTTTTCCAGGAAGACAATTGTATCCAGACACAATCAAAATACCCAAAAAACATTTGAGCTCTTCCAAGGTAATCTTCGGATCAGGACAACTCACAAAAAGCGTATTTTCTGGTTTCGTCTAAAATATGGCCTAGCATTTGGTTATCGAAAAACAACTCAAATAAATCTGTATGGCTCATATTTTTAAATTGTAAGTAGTCTGCTTTGGGAAGTCGGATGTTTTTATAAAATCTTCATTTTTAGTAAACTTTTTTTCCCTTAAGTGATTTCAAAAAACTAGTATTAGGTTCTGTATGAAGTGGTGAAATAAGTGGTGTTTGCTGGTCTTCCATCTCATTAAAAACGCTAGCCTCTTCTGGTGCATTATCATAATAATCCAGCTCGGCTTTTACTAATAATTATCTTTGGGACAGGTTATCCACGAATCCACCATTATTCTCGTCAGACGAATCTTCATCAGTCAAAACATTTGGTTTAGGTGGACTTGAACGAATGTACACCAAATAGAATAGAATTAATGGAACAGCCACATAAGCAGAATGGGAGAGACCTTTGTCGCCAAAATAGCAAGAGATACTTTTTAGTCTACAATCTATTGCCTGTATGCTGTCTTTACCCGTTTAGCAGCGATTCTAAAATATTTTGCTTCTTGTCTAATTTTCATCTGGATTTCCCTATTACTCGTATTCAATTCACCGTCGACATATATTGAATCGCTGATTTAAAAAACAACCCAAGTCACATTTTGGCGATTTTGTATATTGAAAGAAAAACGTTCTTATTTTAATATTATTGTCAACAACGATCAACCAAACCAAACGAGTGCTGAAAACGCTAAGGATGGAGAGCTACTAGATGCGAGATGCTACTAAAAGGCGTAAATTAGGAAATCGTATGAATATCAGCGTCGTAATGTAATCATAAACTCTAGAGTTAAAGGACACACATATATTAGATACAAATATAAGGCCATGGAAGCAAAGCAAATAGCAATAAAAATGTAATATTTTTGAGTTTTAAAATACATTTTTTAGGTGTCTATTCAAATGTTTTGAAAAAGTGAACGAAGATCAAAGGAACATTATTTTTGGTTACCTTTACGGTATGACAACAAAAAACGAACAGGATATATATCTACTAAGACTAATAAAAATAATAGAGGTGTCTTGAAAAAGAAAACGTAATGAAGGAGGTAAAGATAGGACAAGGATTAGAAGGTCTTTGTTAATGTTGATCAGACTAAAAAAAAGATACGCGAAGGTGCTTTTTTAAGTATTTAAGGCTAAAGAGAATTAAAAGACCTGTGGTATATGGTATGATATCTACAGATAAAAGGGAAAAATATAAAAGGAACATTATTGATGCTGGAACTAGGGAACTTATCCGTAGCCACATAACTACATTTTAATTATAATATAATAAAACATAATAAAATGATACACGGATTATTTAATAAAAACTATCCTGAGAGTACAGTAAAATACAGTTACTACAATCAGCGGCGGCTCGTGACCTAAAAAAGTGGTGAAGACGAGAAAACCTTGCGGGAGCCAAAAGGAGTTTTGGTACCTACATCGCGCCCAAATCTCATTAAAAATTCGTTAAAAAATGTATAGAGTTTAGGTCTCTAATACCAACTTGAAAACAGTTTTTTAGGGCACTTATACTTATACGATTCGCTGTGCTTGCCTGGAGTATCTTAGTTCCGAACCTTAGACATTTCATTGAGGGTTTTTTGGCGATTAAAATACCACGCCTGGTAAAATGGGTTTGTTGAGTCTCGATTCAGCCACCCACTCTGGGTCAGATGCTGATTGTAGCCGATCACTCTGGATCAGACACTGCACTGTTTACTGGTTTTGGTCCGCCCCGAGTATTTCATTTCCCCGGTACCAGCCATATCTAGGAGGCATTCCCTATGCGCCACCTGGATCCAACAACCTTTCATGGGATGACAAGAGAGAGAGAGAGAGAGAGAGAGAGAGAGAGAGAGAGAGAGAGAGACAGAGACAGAGACAGAGACAGAGAGAGAGAGAGAGAGACAGAGAGAGAGAGAGAGAGAGAGACAGAGAGAGAGAGAGAGAGCACCAAAGTGACAGATGATAGAAAAAATTCACAAGCCAAATGGAGATGGGCTGGACATGTAGCTCTTTTAAATGATAATAGGTGGACCAAAAGACTCATAGAATGGAGACCTAGAGAAGATAAAAGATACCGAGATAGACCACCAATGTGAATGATGACTTGAGAGAAACAGTGAGAAATTCGATACAGATGGCACTAGATAGAGAACAATGGAAGAATATGGAGGAGACCTATATCCAAAATTGGATGCAAGAGGTTGCGGAATGATGATGGTGATGATACTAGAACCGAGGGTGAAGAGATACTTAAACAAAAAAAGCAGTATTAGGTAGACTAATAGAACTGTAGAAATATGTTTTGCTGAACTATGAAAAAACGACGGAATTCCGGTAATAGTTGCAAAAAATTCGACATTTTGATATTTTCTTAAAGCTCTTGCAAAACAAGATTGCGTGGGGGGATTACGATTGTGGGGCAGTGATTTAATTTTTTGTTGAAATCTATTTAAGTGCCCTGACATCACACTGGCTCTATCATAATACTGTCCTACAAGCTTATGTCGGTATTCCAAATGCTCTAAAACTATCGCAGCCATACTGAACAAATGCTCAGCTGTTCTACAGGCACTTACATCGTAAAATCCCACAAACCTTTCAATTAATAGTCCTTGAAAATTTACGCATCTTAATATTATTGAAGACTGAGACATCTGCGTTATGTCAGAAGTATCATCAATTTGGAGGGAAAGAACTGTTTTTAATTTAGTTATAATATTATCATTTATGTAACTGATTACGTATTTATGTAGAAATGCACTCTATTAATAGAATTGAATGACCTCTACGTTCACCTGTTTTCAATCTTTAGATTATTTTTATTCGGGATACTTGAAAAATTCAGTTTACAAAACTAAACCAGCAAGTCTTGCAGCACTAAGGCAACGAAATATCAATGAATCTCGAATAATTTCTAGACAATCATGGAAAAAACTATCAACTAACATGGAGCACATTTTGAACACTTAATAAAGTAACCATCATGTTAAAAAAAGTGTTAAAAAATTATGTTAATCTAGTAATTGTTACATTTTAATGTAGTTTAAAATAGTTAGTATTAAAAAAAAATTGAGACAATTAGGCGTTGCCAGACTTTATGTTTTATGTATTTAAGATCTTCCAAACTACATAAAAAAGTGTTACATATGGTTGAACTCGTATTGAATATGAGATTTCAATAATGACTGAATATATAGTCTAATGAATTTAAAAAACCAAAGTTACTAACAATATAAAAGAAACGGCAAATCTGGCAACATTGCAAATATGAAATAATAATTAATTTTAAGCGTTTTTTAGCGTTGTCGCCCCTCTATGCGGCAAATTACTTAACACTATTTGTTTTACCATAATATGTCTTAAGATATTTTTTAAATAACTATTTGCATTCTGGCTCAAGAACCATGAGAGTGATGAAAATTATGTTTTGAACTTTATGGATGATATTCTACTTGTTTTCATCAAGTTTATTTTACAATACATCATTTGGTTATATATAGATTTTCTGGTTTAATATGTATTGCTATAGGAAAATCACTCACTTAACTGTAGCTTAGTGTAGCGTTTGCTTATAAAACTAAAAACCAATTTCAATAAAGTAAACCTCAACCAAATTATGGCAGCCGCACTTCCTCTTCCAACCACTAACGCGGGGTCTATCCGCAAGTTGAATGTTGACAAAAGTGTATAGGAACGAACTCGCTGTAAAACTTGTAATTGACTTCTGATAACTAGTTTTACTCAAATATTGAACTTCTAAGTTTTAATGACGTTAGCTTGTGTGGAAGAAAGATACAATAGCGGTCGCTTGTGTGATTCACCACAATTGATATTACAGGGAGCTTCGCGTTTAAATTTTAGTTTGGTTGACAGTAAAACTCGCGGAATGAGGATATTATCTAAACTAGGTTATAAACTATGCTAAGCATCTAGGATTAGAGTTAAAAGACAAAGTTAGACAATTTTAGAATTCCATTATTATACTTTAAAAGGTCGCTCGTTCATTGATGAACATTGAAAGTTGCTTAGTAATAGCCGTTTTAGTTATATAGTAAGAAGTTCCAATTCTGAATACAACAACATTATTTAGAGTGGAATATCAGTGTTGACTAAAAGTTTTAAACAATATCCACAACTTTGTTTGTAATGTTGTCTCTATAATGCCGGGTCCAGACCAAGCAGACAAAACGAAAACACAATTCTGAAACAAAAACACGATAAACCGGCGACAAAATTTGTCGTCAAAAGACAAAACAAAATTGAGACAAACTGTCCACACCAGAACAACAAAATATAAAAACAAATTCAGTTGGTGACGTTGTTGTTGTGATTAGTGTTGGTTAACCATGTGGCGTTTTAATCAAGAAAAAAATGAAACTGAAGATTTATTGCTAGCCGCAAGTTTTTTTTTGCTCTCATCATCATCCCAGGTTGCTAAAAGAAAACCCAAACGTTTTTGGATTAGACCAAGCCTAAAAATGCGAGAAAGTTGTTCGATAGACAAATTGTTAGTTCAGCTGCGAGCAGATGATATTGGACTAAGTGGTGAAATTCGATCAAGCTTCAAAAATTTTTTAAGAATGTCCACCGAAGATTTTGAGAATCTAATATTCCTTGTTGGTCCTGCAGTTGCAAAAAGACATACTAACTTTAGAAATGCTATGAGTGTAACAGAAAGGTTAGCAATCACTTTAAGATTTTTAGCAACAGGTGATTCCTACCACAGCCTAATGTATCTTTCAAAAGTATCAAAGCAATCAATATCTGTAATAATACCTAAAGTATGTAAAGCTTTAATTAACAGTCTTAGTGGTTATGTACAGGTATGTTAAACTTTTTTCATTACTATTTTTCTGTTAATATCCCTTAAAATAAACTCCATATTTATTGGTTAAATGTTTAATACAAAAGAAGTTGACGATAGGTACATACTACATGCAAAATAATGACGAGTCTACTTGTTTTTACATTCAAAAAGTTCATCATCAATTTCGTTCGTTTTCTTGATCTGAATACTGAGAAAGCTCTGTGTCAATACTAGGTGGATGTGAAAATAAAGGTTGTGTGTTGGTGTTTGGTGGATTTAAGTAATAGTTTTGTGGGTCAGCACTGGGTGGATTTGAGTATGAATGTTGCGTGTTGGGTGGATTTGAGTATAAATGTTCAATGCTGGGTGGATTTGAGTATAAATGTGTGTCAATGCTGGGAGGAGTTGAGTATGAACGTGTGTCAATGCTGGGAGGATTTGAGTATGAATGTTGTGTGTCAGTGCTGGGTGGATTTGAGTACACATGTTGTGGGTTGGAGTTGGATGGAGTTGAGTGAACATTTGTGTTGAGACTAAGTAACAGAAAAATACACTTAATTTTGATAAAAATTGTACATTCTATTTCTCCTACTGCTTAACTCGTTTTGGCACGCACACGCGTCCACACTGCGCCGACAACTTGTCGTCAAATACACAGACAAAACACAGACTTTTTGATCTTTACCGACCTGAGACGGGACCTGAAAAAGTTTTCAAATTTGCAAACAAAACAAAATTGTTCAGAAATGTCTCAACAAATGTTTTCAATTTGTCGCCACTTTGTCGCGAAACATGAATGTTTTTGTTTTGTCCGGCATTAAACATTTCTTATTTTATGTCGAAAATGCGATAGGTTTTTCTTCTTCTTATGGTGCCTATCCGTTACGGATGTTGGACACTAACATGGCTATTCTGACTTTGTTGACTGCTGCCCTGAAAAGTCCGGTAGTGGTTAAGTTAAACCACTTTCGCAGGTTATGCAGCCAGGATATTCTTCTCCGTCCTGGACCTCTTTTCCCATGCACTTTACCTTGAAGTATGGTCCGAAGTAGGTCATATCGTTGTTCATTGCGCATTATATGGCCCAGGTATTCTAGTTTGCGACGTTTTATGGTTACGACTAGTTCGCGCTCTTTACCCATTCTATGTAGTACTTCTTCGTTGGTAATTCTGTCTATCCAGGAAATCCTCAACATGCGTCTATAGCACCACATCTCAAATGCTTCGAGTCTCTTCAGTGATGCTTCAGTTAAGGTCCATGACTCTACGCCATATAAAAGAACGGAAAATACGTAGCATTTTAGTAAACGAACTTTTATTTCCAATTTTATGTCGTGGCTGTTAAAGATTTTTTTCATTTTGACGAAAGCTGATCTTGCCTTCTCGATCCTTATCTTAATTTCCGTCGATTGGTCCCACTGTTCATTTAAGTTTGCACCCAGATAACAAAAGTTGGTGATTTGTGTTATAGGTTGTTGGTTAACTAGTAATTGACCAGGTGGTATCCTATTTTTGCTTATAACCATGTATTTGGTTTTTTTGATGTTAAAATCAAGCCCAAACCTGCTACTTACTTCTGCCACCCTGGAGACAAGTGTCTGCAGACCTTCAAGACTGTCTGCAAAAATGACAGTATCATCAGCGTATCTTATGTTGTTCAATCGTTCTCCGTTTATAAGTATTCCCTCGTCTATGTCCGTTAGCGCTAGGTTCATAATGTGCTCTGAATATGTATTGAACAATAATGGGGACAATATACATCCCTGTCGTACACCTCTTTTTATCTTTATATCGTCTGTTAGCTGATCCCCAACTCTAACAGCTGCAGTTTGTTCGTAATAGATATTGTTTATTATACGGCGATCTCTGCTGTCTAGACCAATTGAATTTAATATTTTCATCAGTTCGTCATGTTTTATTCTATCGAACGCTTTCTGGTAATCCACAAAACACACATATATATCACAATTCACGTCTCTACATCTTTGAAAGAGAACTTGTATTGCAAAAAGTGCCTCTCGAGTACCCAATGCATCCCTGAAGCCGAATTGTGTATGTCTTCTTATTGTATATATTTTATATAAAAAAGTTTTCAGGAGATGGCTCATAAGGCTTATTATTCGATAATCTTCACATTTTTTGGCATTGGGTTTTTTAGGGATTGTTATAAAAGTTGATCTTAGCCACTGTTGGGGTATTTTTCCACTTTGGTATATATTGTTGAAGATCAAGGTAAGTCTTTTTACTTCGTCTTTATCCATAATTTTCAAAAATTCTGAGTAGAACTCGTCTGGTCCTGCGGCTTTTCCCTCCTTAATGTTGTTTATAGCAGCTTCTACTTCCGCTTCGAGAATAGGTGGTCCGGTATCGTCATTTTTATTTTGTGTGATGGTGACATTCCTATCGTCTTCAAATGTTGTTGTCACATAGTTTATCCACGTTGTTTTTGTTTCTTCAATATCAACTATTGGATTTCCTTGAGCGTCTGTTAAGTGTCCCGACCTTTTTGATTTATAGATGCCTGCTGCTTCTTTGATCTTTTTGTGGAGGTTGAAGGAATCGTGTTTACGTTGCAATATCTCGATTTCTTCACACTGTTCTTCCAGATTTCTATTTTTAGCTTCTCTGACAGCTTTTTTATCTCTTTGTCTAGAAATTGATATGCAACGTTGTCTTTCCGCTTGGATTCTCTTCTTCTGTCCATCATCTGTAATATACCGTCGGTCATCCATGGTTTTTTCTTTTCTGTCTTTTTCGGTCGCAGGTATTGGTCTAATATTTCCTTCCCAATGTTTTCTAAGTGGTTTATTTCTGTGTCAACATCATTAACTACTTCTGACTTAGATATGTTGTTCTTCAGATATTCCCGTACTTCTTGCTTTATGCCATTATCTCTTAGTTGTTTGAGATCGTATCTTATAGGATTAGGTTTGTGGATTTTTTTAAATTTCAGATGAAACTTAGCGACAAGTGGGTTATGGTCTGACTTAATATCTGCACCAGGGTAGGTTTTCACTGATGTTATTGAGTTTTTGAATCTTTTATTTATTAAAATATAATCAATCTGGTTTCTTATGAGATTTTCTGGCGTGTCACCGGGTGAGCGCCATGTGTACAACCTTCTGAATGGTAATTTGAAAAGTGTATTGGTGATTACCAGCTCTTCTTCCGTAGCAAATGTGAGTAGGCGTTCTCCTCTCTCATTTCGCTCACCCAGACCCATGAACCTACTACTTCACCATAACTACCCTTACTGATTTTGGCATTAAAATCACCCATAACTATCGTTACTTCATTGGTTTTTAACTTACTTAGGACTTTCCTTAAATCGTAATAAAAAGCCTCTATTACTTCGTCTGATTTGTCTGCTGTGGGTGCGTATATTTGGATTATGTTGGTTTTTGCTGGGAATAAATCCAATTGAATGAGCACGATTCTCTCGGATATTGGAACAAAATTCGTAACCTATTTGTTTATTTGTTTATTTAAAATTATTCCGACGCCATGTTTATGTTGACCTTCTGTATTTCCAGAGTAATATACTTGGTGCTCGTTTATTTGACATTTTCCGGCATCAGGCCATCGCATTTCACTGATGCCCATTATATCGATATTCAGTCTTTCCATTTCATGGATGGCATTATAAATTTTGCCTGCTTCGTACATGATCTTGACGTTAGGTAGGTTAGGTAAGTTTTACAAATCCATAAAAAAATCGTAATTATAATAGGCCTTACATTGTTTAAGATGTTTAGTAATTCCTTACTACGATGTTATATCTTCCCTATACTGTGGTACAAAGTTAAGTCGTGGACTCTCAAAGACGCTACCTGAAATAAAATTGAGGCTTTTTAAATGTGGCTTTACCGTAGAATTCTAAAGACATCCTATACCGACCACGTTAATAACCAGGACGTTTTATTAAGAATGCAAAAAGAAAAAAAAATGTTAACCACAATAAAAACAGTCAAAATTAAATACCTCGATCACATCATTAAAAACAGCGAAATATATGGTTTGCTGCATTTATTCCACAAGGAAAAGTAGACAGAAAACGGGGACCAGGAAGGCGAAGGATTTCCTGGCTGAAAAATCTACTTACGTGGTTCAACACAACAATCATAAATTTTTTCGAGTAGCAGTTTGCAAAATACAGATTGCCATGGTAATTGCCAATATCCGAAACCGATAGGCACTACAAAAAAAAAAAGATGAAGTGTCATTCGCACGTAATAAATTCAAAACATTACCTACTTATTTTTCGTGTTCTACTTTCTTTAAAACACAAATTTAAAGAAAATGAGATAATTTTTAACACATTTAAGCCCTTTTAATTACTTTTGTAACATAGTTCAAGAAGAAGAAGAATGTCTTGGTTCATAGACACAGAACATGGATAGGCACATCAAGAAGAGAAGATTAGTTAATGAAATATTTAAGTAGTTATAATGGTTCTAAATAACCGAATGCGCAAAAAATACATTTTTTCAGTAATATGTCCTTTAGCAGCTGGACATAGGTCTTTAACCTCATTGTCCTTAACCTATCAGTTAGTCTTACTCACGTTTAGAAAGATTTATCTCTATTCGGGGTTGCACCCGGGCTTGCATTTTAGACGCCCGGTCTGCTTGATAAAACCGGCAAGCCTCTCAAGCTTGTTCTCTGTCACAATCTATTTAACGGTTGTTTGGTAAGAGTGAAACTATTTCTACCTTGCGTACAAGGCTAGACAGTCGTCCACCAAAGGTTCGTCGATTTCTTCCCTCTCCTCCTATTTGGAACCAATTGATGATTGGCTGATGTTTTAGATCTTTTAATCCGATACAGGCATTTTAATGCCTCCGATTTTAGATATATATATATATATATATATATAATATATATATATATATATATATATATATATATATATATATATATTTCTGTCAAAAGGATTTAATTTCGCCGTAGCACCCGCACGAATCCCTGTTGAAAACATTATCAGCGAAGTAGAAAGTTCCATTACCAATATACCTCCGGAAACAGCTGAGATCATACGACAAGACGTATCGCAGATATTACGGACAGCCAAACCACCGAAAAGAAATTTAACACGTGAGGAAAAAGAGGCGTTGCGAGATTTGCAGAAAAACAAAGAAATAATCGTCCTTCCAGCGGACAAAGGTAACGCCACGGTAGTAATGAATATAGATGACTACGACAAAAAATTAACAGATCTTCTAAACGACACAGCATACGAAAAAATTGCCACAGATCCAACAACGTATCTAGAAAAAACAACGAAGGCCAAGATCAAAGTTTCAAACATAAAAAAGGAGGATCAGCCCAAGCTGATTCCACGCGAAAAATCATCTAGGTGCCCTAAGCTCTACGGTTTACCAAAAGTTCATAAAGTTGGGATGCCACTACGACCAATAGTTAGTTCAATCGGATCACCCACACAGCCGCTCGCAAAATTCTTAGCCAATCAGTTACAACCGTACGCAGAGGAAGCGGATTCTTACGTCAAGAACGCAGGCCACTTCATCGAGCGTATAAAGGACGTGACTCTTGACCCGGGACATTTGCTAGTGAGTTTTGACGTGGTGTCACTTTTTACTAACGTCCCAGTAGAAGAATCGTTAGAGATTATAGGAAAAAAATACCCAATACCACCGGATACAGTAAACCTAACGAGACACTGCCTGAACAACACATATTTCATATACAAAGACCAAAGGTACAAACAAGTCGAGGGAGCACCCATGGGTTCACCACTGTCACCGGTGATAGCAAATCTGTTTATGCAAGAAATAGAAATACGAGCAATAACAACGGCAGAGTATAAACCGAAACTATGGTTGAGATACGTGGACGACACCTTCATTATCTGGACACATGGGGAAGAAAAACTAAATACATTCCTAAATCACATTAATACCATCCACCCCAAAATTCAGTTTACTATGGAACTAGAGAAAGACCAACAGCTACCGTTTTTGGATGTTTTAATAATAAAGAAAACAGATGGAACTTTAGGATACACGGTATACAGAAAACCAACACACACCGACAGATATCTACACGCTGACTCACACCACCATCCTGCACAACTGCAGTCAGTCATCAAAACCCTGACTATAAGATCAGAAAGATTAACAGATGAAGAACACAGGAACAAAGAAATGAAAACGGTCAAAACAGCATTAAGAAAAAATGGCTTCACCACGTACACAATTGAAAAGGCACAAAAATCACAAGGAGGAAAAAGCAAAGAATCAACAGAAGAAAAAGAAAAACCTATTGCCAAGACGATTTTACCGTACGTGAAGGGCACTACGGAAAAAATCAGTAGAGTCCTAAGAAAACATAATATAGAGACAATATTCAACACGGATAAGAAAATTTCGAATATGCTTAACTCCGCAAAAACCAAAATCCCACTAGAAAACCAAGGAGTGTACAAGATTCCCTGTGGAGACTGCGACAAATCCTACATTGGACAGACTAATCGAAGAATTCAAGTAAGACGAGAAGAACATCGAAACGCTATTGCAAAGCAAGAAAAGACATCTTCCCTTGCACAACATGCCCTAACAACAGGACACACAATCGATCTAGAACAGACAACAATGCTAGCGAACATCGAACACAAAACCAAGCGAATAATCAGGGAAGCCATAGAAATAGAAAAATATCCAAATAACCTAAACACTCGAGATGATGCCCAAAGATTGCCAACAACATGGAAACCAGCTCTGCAAAGAACCGTCCAAGAAAATTCAACTTCAGTCAACGCACAGAAAAAACAAACAGCGAGACCGCCAGACAAGGCCCCGCCCACTCGCACACAGGCAGGACCAATCACAAGAGCCCGCGCGCCGCCGAGAGAGTATTTAAACGAGCGCCGAAATGCCCAGTCGACCAGTACTAATCGAGTAACGACGAGAAGTAGATCCACCAGGCTTGAGAATGGCAAGTGAGACCTTGCCGAAACGTCGCCAAAACAATGGTTTTCAAGAAAACCAGCACTTTACAACGCGGAGTCAAACCCGGAAAAATAGTGACGGCACATATATATATATATACATATATTATATATATATATATATATATATACATATATTATATATATATATATATATATATATACATATATTATATATATATATATATATACATATATTATATATATATATATATATACATATATTATATATATATATATATATATATATTATATATATATATATATATATATATATATACATATATTATATATATATATATATATATTATATATATATATATATATATATATATATATATATATATACTTCTAGCGGTTAATGTGGGCACCGTACTAAAACGGTATTATACTAACTCCAGGAGAATATACGCCGTGTATATTATTATCTGAGTAGCGCTTTATGTAGACTCCGACCAACACGTCGGATCAAGTGGACTCCGTAACTGAATAAAACATTTTTGGGATCCGTATACAGCTTTTAGCGTACACAACTAAGCTCCTGCGATGTTGCCAGTAGTTGTATTAGTCGTAGATTTTCAAATTTTAGAGCAGGTACATTTTAGAACTTAAAATTTATTTAAATATCCACCAGGTTAGTCGTCGAGGAATTCCAAGAATATTTGGCTACTGTTTTTAAATATATTATAATATAAATTGTTAATATAATTTTATTTTATTTTTATGTTTAATAAGCACTTTGATAATTTAAATTACTTGCTCTAATTATTTTCAAACTTTAGTATCCATTATAAACTTATTAATGCTAATATATAGCATTATTTTATAGCATTCTAATATTTTAGCTATGGATTAAATCCGAATAGCGTTTTGATATTACTTTACTTTCTCGGAGACATTATATTGTAACACAAGGATCTTATTAAATTACCAAAACCTTCCTTTCATATTTTATTCACTTATAAGGGGCAGCACTAACATCAGTAAGATAATAAGGCGTACCTATAGTTCTGGGCAGCTTAATAGAAAACTTGAATGTAGCAATTTTATTGGTTTCGGGACTGCTAACTGGATTGGGGAAGCAGGATATCAGCATTAAGTTAATGCATATAGGAATTGTTGCTTGACGGTTGAAATATCAAATACCAGAAGGCACGACGGTAGCAGTCTGAGAAAGCAAAGCAAAACAACTTAACTATTATTAGACAATATCATATTTCCTAATAAACTAATATTCACTTTATAACGAGACAAAAAGATATCGAAAGAGTATGTACATACCAACGGGTTTCCTATGTCGGCATCCAGCAAAATTGTTGTAATATTGATACGGGAAACAAAAACCTTGAGAGAGAAATTGGCCCCAAGAAACTCTGCCTTAATAAACAGTCGAATAAAATACAGATTCTCGATTTAAATAGTCAAAAAATTAAAGAACAATTTATTAAAATAGAAACAGCGCCGATTTACGATGTAATCCATTAACGGCCCAAGGTATAAAGCAGCTCCTAGTTATGCTGATGATTACATCTATAAATATGTAAACGACATACTGAACAAAGTCCAGAGAGCACGAAAAAAGTTTCAAGTAAAATCAACGAAGTGAAAACCAAATACCAGCGCATAAACATAAGAGACCGTCAGTAAATCTAGATACAACGTTAAAGTCAACAATTTCAATTTCTAAAGTATGGAAGACATTAAATATCTTAGAACAATAATCGCAGTTGGTAATACTACCACTGAAGGAGTTTAGAGCATAATACAAGCTTTAGACCTATTTTTATGTACGGATGCGAATCATTACAATGACTAAAACAAATAAAAAAAGACTTCAAATATTGATAGATAATTGATAGGGAATAAGCACATCTATAGATAAGAATGAACAGATCATACAAGGTGGATAGCAAGGATTTTGGATTGGAGCCCAATAGGAAGGAGAAAAAGACCCCGAAGACTTCATCCCTCCATGATCTTCGGTAGACCCCGAAGATCATGGAGGGATGAAGTGGACGAGGCCATGGAAAAACGAGACCTTAGAGATGGAGAATGGCAGAACAGACAGGACTGGAGACGTTGGCTGAAAGAAGGAAGGCGGCGACAGCTGTAAAAATCCTTATATAGATAGATAGATAGATAAGAATGAATAACATATCTTAGATAAATAAGCGGAACAAAAGAAACTGTGTATAAACTTGAAATTTCAGAAATAATAATTAAATGAATTAATGTAAATCGTAGGAAAAGAAATAAGAGGAGCCACGACACAGTGAAAAACTAGAAATCTTATGGAAAAATACAATAAACTATTACATTTGCTCTTTAGCACCGTGAGAAGATCAAAATACAAATCTGCATACATAATTATATTAAAGAAAAGTTAATAAAAACTTCTGTTCGTCAGCAGCCAGAGAAATTACACATTATAATATATTGAATAATGCTTTTAGCATAAAAAAAACGGTGTTATAGTCAATAACAAGAAATTCCATCCAGTAAAAGTTCATTAACAGACAAAAGGTATGATATAGAATGGAGCATTAATGTAACAATAAAACCATATACTTTTGAAGGATTGGAGCTATTTAGATATTGCTGATAACTTTGTCACATAAAAGATAAAAGCGAAAATGCATGTAGCAAACCATAGACATATAGTACAAATAGACTGAATACTGCCATACATTCACGTTTCCGCAATGCGACAGAGAAAACTGACGAAAAGCAATATCTGTATCTTTTTCTAATGGGACGGGTTTATCGACCACGTGACCTTCTCATTGGTCATTTAGGTCACGCGTTCGATAAACCTGGCAAATTAGAAAGAGATGCAGGGACTGCTTTTCGCCAGTTTTCTCTGTCGCACTGGGGAAACGGACCTGTATTGCAACAGTCAGTCTATTTGTATTTTATGTATATGTAGCTAACTGATATCCTCATATCACTATTAAATCTACAAAAAGAAGAAACTGCAATATAAACAAAATTTGTTTAGTACGTGTCTAGAAAAGAACTCTAAAAAAGAATTTGGAGAAAGAAACGTCAACTACATGTGTAATATAAAAATCAAATTTATTCTTTTAACCAAAATGTTCACACCAAGTTTTAATGTATTTAAATATCCGGTAGCTCAAACTACTTGTATGCTATAATAGTATTCAGTAATCCATCTCAATATGTCTGACTTTATTTTTTTTTTATTTTTTGGATAGAATGAAAGAAATATGCCACAATATTTATTATGTACTACATATTTTATTTGACGCTTCAATGTTCAAATAGGAGTTCGTTCTTAAAAATGTACAATATTATTTTTACAAGGTATTACGTATAAGATGTTATTTATGTTTTTACTTTATCTAGTTGGTCATAATAATCAATTAGTTCGCGGTTGTTTCGCAATCTGTATTGATTTGTAATATTATCGATAACAGGTTTATATATTTCTCTAATAATTCTTCCTTCTGCGATGCTCAATCGGCTCTTATTTTGTTTTTTCGTCGTCCATGTTTCATGTTTTAATTCTCCCCGTATAATTAGCCCATTAACAGAGAGTCATTCCATCCAATAAGAGTGGAGGCTGCTCAGTCATCAAAGACAATCATTCCATCCAGTAAGGATGAAGACTGCTTAGTCATCAAAGACAGTCGTTCTATCCAGTAGGGGTGAAGGCTGCCTAGTCGTCGAAGAGACAAGTGCTATCTGCCAAACAAGAGAGTCGTGTCTTGGTTAAGGGGTAGCTGCCCTTTGCGCTATCGCCGATTCTTTTGTGGTTGCTATATGTCAAGGGTCAGCCTACATATCTGTTGCTAAAATTACTTCGCTGCTGTAACGAGTACCATTTACTGGTATATGAATTTTGTTACGAATTTATCTTATGTGCTAAACTCTAATAAATCTTTTACCGCGAATTAAAAAACATGTTTTAACCTTTACGTTTATCTAAATAAATATTTACTATATTGTATAATAGTTGTTTATGTTTGTTTTACTATTTGTATCTCTATAGGTATAATTTAGAATATAATATTATTTGTCTTATATACAAAATCATACGATTTGCGTTACATTGATATTTATGTGGCAATTAGCTATAGAGTCATTAGTCTTTCCTGTCATATCATATTTTCCTGTAATACAATATCCCAATTCGTCTCATAATATTTAGTTTTCAAAACAGCTGTTACGCTAATAATTCGTTCACCTTTGTTAAAGCACTTTGGGTTATGACTACTTTTTCTTGGCTACGCAATTTTAGTTTTTAAATTACAGTATTTATTGATATGTTATTGATAGGGTATGCAAGTGTTGAGGAATAGTTTGGGATTGATATATGAGGTTGTGAAATATTAGGTATTGTTGATAACTGGGTAGTTGTTATATTTTTATCTGTGTATGTAGTTTGAGAACTTGGGAATAATGTTAAGGGTGATTAAGGGTGGAAGAGTATTAATTACTATATTTATAGTAGTAGTTGGCACTGTTGTTGTAAAGTTCTGATTTGGATTTGTACAGAATGACCAATTTGCTACAAAATGGTCAGATTTTTTACAATAGTAACAGATCTGTTTTCTAAAGATAAGAAAATACGATTAGATGTTTGATCGTGGTTTCTGACAATTGAGGGAGAAATTAATGTAGCTTTCAAAGGAAAGATAAATGTATGTCTTGGAAAGCTCAATATATATCTATATACTGGGTTTGTTGTACCTCTTCGTAAAAAATTAATTGGAGGTAATAAATTGAGGCCTAATTTTTTAAGTTCATATTCTATGAAAGTGTGATAAATACTAGGACAAACATTAGAGATCAGTAATCTTTCATTTGGTGTAATTAAGCGTCCAGCATAAATTATTTGATGATTGATAGTTATTCTTTCGTTGTCAGCCTTCATGACAGTTTTTTCTAATTCTTCACTAGCTTCTTCTTAGAGTGCCGTCTCCCTACGGAGGTTGGCAATCATAATGGCTATTTTTATTTTAGAACTTGCTGCTCTAAACAAATCAATCGATCTGCATTGGTACCAATCACGTAGATTCTTTAACCATGAGTTCTGCCTTCGGCCAACAGATCTTCTTCCTTGAATCTTTCCCTGTATTATCAGTCTCAAAATTTCATATTTTGGTCCCCTCATCACGTGGCCTAGGTATTCCAGTTTTCTGGTTTGTATAGTGGTGATTAGTTCTGTTTCTTTACCAACCCTCTCCAGTACTTCTTTATTTGTAATTCTATCAGTCCATGATATTTTCAATACTCTGCGGTATAACCAGAGTTCGAAGGCCTCGATTCTTTTTAAATTACATTTTTTTAATGTCCAAGTCTCAGCTCCATATAATAATATTGAAAATATATAACAGCGAATGGTACGTAGTCTGATCTCCAAATTTAGATTTTTGCACGTTAGGAGTGGCTTCATTCGTATAAATGCTGATCTGGCAATCTCTATTCGTCTGTTTATTTCTACAGTATGATCATTGGTTTCATTGATCAAAGTTCCCAAATACTGATATTTTTCTACTTGTTCTATCACGTTACCATTTATTGTCAATAGGTGATGTATATTTTGTGGCCTTTTTGTAATCAGCATGTACTTCGTTTTTTTTTTGGCGTTTATAGTAATTCCCATCTCAGCACTATTTATACTCAAGCTTTCGATAAGATGTTGTAGATCCTCTATACTCGTTGCTATGATCACAGTGTCGTCTGCATATCTTAAATTATTAATTAATTTTCCGTTAACGGTGACTCCCGCTTCGATATTATTGAGCGTGTTTTGGAAAATTTCTTCAGAATATAAGTTAAACAAAAGTGGTGATAACACACATCCCTGTCTAACTCCTCTACAGATCCTCATTTCTTCTGAGTGTTGCCCATCAATTTGAACTATGGCACTTTGGTTCCAATATAATGTTTGCACTATATTTATGATTTTACTGTCAATGCGCTTGTTCATAAGTATTGATATTAGTTTTTCATGTCTTACTTTATCGAAAGCTTTTTCGTAGTCAACGAAGCACAAGTGTAGATCAACATTCACATCCCGACATCGTTGAATTAATATGTTGATGGCAAATAGCCTTTCGTATATTCTCTTATGTATTATTTTTAGCAGAACTTTTAAAGTATGACTCATGAGGCTCAGTGTTCGATAATCAGAGCACTCTTTTGCTGCTTGTTTTTTAGGGATGGTTATAAATGCTGACTTTCGCCACTCCTGTGGTATTATTCCCGTATCGTACACCGTGTTGAATAAATCTGTAAATACTTCCAAGTTGTCCTCTTCCACTAGTTTTAAGAGTTCTACTGGTATTTCATCTAATCCAACTGCCTTATTGTCTTTAGAGTTTTTGATAGCATATTTGATTTCATCTATCGTGATCTTCTGTATCTCTAAAGGATTTAATTCTTGTATTTTCTGCATTTCACCTCTTTCATCTTGGAAAAGTTCTCTAACGTACTCCTCCCATCGCCTTAACTTCTTTGGTAAATCTACTAGTAGTACTCCTTTTTTGTCTTTTATGTGTCCTTGCTGTCTATTTCGACCCATTCCAGTCACTTCTCTAATTTTTTTGTGCATATTTCTCATATCATATTTTGTTTCTAGTTCTTCTATCTCTTTACATTGCTTCATCAAATAGATTTCCTTAGCTGTTTTGATTTTTTCCTTAATTATTCGTTGTATTTCTTTATACTTCTGTAGATCTTTTCCTTTATATTTCCTTCTTTCTTCCATCAGTAATAGTATTTCTTCTGTCATCCAGTGTTTTTTAGCCTGTGATTTATGTTCTATTAAACTTTCTTGAGCTGGTTTCAGTAATGTGTTTTTTATATTACACCACTTTTTATTTACATCCATAATTTGTTTGTTGTCAGTTAGTGTTTTTTGCATATTAACATTCACATTATTTTTTATTTCGTTTTTTATTTCTTCGTTTTGTAGCATTCTTACGTTAATTTTTGGTTGTTGTTTTCTGAGTTCAATTCTTTTTAATTTTATTTTCACCTCAGCCACTAGCGGATTGTGGTCTGAGTTAACATCTGCTCCAGGATAAGTTTTAACTGAGGTTATAGAGTTTTTATATCTGCTATTTACGAGTATAAAGTCTATCTGGTTTCTGACAATGTGGTTTTCTGTATGTGAAGGAGACGTCAATGTATATAGTCTTCTTTTAGGAAGCTGAAACCAAGTATTGGCAATTACCATATTCTTTTCTTGGCAGAATTCTATGAGCCTTTCTCCTCTCTCGTTTCTAGTTCCTAGTCCGAAGGACTAGTTCGCTAGTCCGTTCACTAGCTAGGTAAATACAAATACGGTGATTTGAAATTCGTGATGAAAAAATGTATATATCTTAGTTCTATAATTTTTCACAGTGCAAGTAGATATTGGAATTTTGGAATTGAATTGATTAACGCTACAGAATATGAAGAAGTTTTATATGATGTCAATAACGTTTGGGGCCTCGACGCCACTGGACTATTAACATCATCCATTTTCGTTGTTTAATGACATCAGGTGATATAAATAATATGAACTTGTTTTGAAGTAAGTATCTAATTAGATTAAAATTCCTTACCGATTTTCTCCATTGTTATTCTCCATTGTTATTTACGGTATCACAACAATTTATTACACTTTTAGTATTAACTGGATATAAATAAAAGCACAAAAACTAGGTGCGATTAGACTGGTAATTAAATAAATCTAGCTTCGACGAAGGTTCAAATCGTTGTCTCTTATTATTTTCTTTTCAAATATTCGGAGTTCTTCCTCACTTGCTTTAGTCATTTGCTATTACTCGTATCCATGTATTAAAATAGGTTTGAAATTAGTAGCAATATTATTTCTCCGAGAAAATGAAGAATAACTATTTGCTATCCAGATTTAATCCATAGAATAAATATTGGAATGCTATAAAATAATGCTATTAGCACCAAAAAAATTTGCTGATAATCAGTAAAAAACTAAATAAATGTCCTTTAACATGCAAAAAAAGATGATATAGAGTAGAGCATAATGTTACAATAAACCAATATCATTTTAAGACATTGCAGTATTTAGTATATCGTAGATAACGTTCTCACATAAGAAATAAAAATGAATATTTAGGGAGCTAACTGATGTATATATTATAACCCTTATAACACTTTTAAATCCAGAAGTCTAATAGGAATCTATAAAATCAGGATATATAAGAAGATAATTAAATCAGTGCTACTGTGTGGATATTTGACGAGAACACTGTCAAAACAATGTAAGTAAAACTCAAGTAGTAATTAGATCAGGATTGCTAGAAATGTCATCAGAAGTATTTTCCAACCTATATAGGTCCGAGTACTAACCAATACCAAACGGAACTAATGCCAAGGTCAAACACATATACAAAGGTAGCAACGTCGTACAAGAAACTAAATCTCAACGCCAAAGTTGCACTGGCTATATCCAAAGGCTCTCTAATAACTGCATTGTCAAGCTAAATTGGGAGGATCGAGAAAAAAAAATGCCCTTAGGACGTCCACGAATGAAGGAGGGAAGTAACATATGGTCAAATTTAGGAATAATGAGACTACCTACATCTTATCAACACATCCCTGTTCAATCACATGCTATCCTACCTACAATCAACAACTTATTTGTTAGGGATTATCAAATCAATTACAAGTAATCAAATGAACTAGACTTAAAAAAGTTATCCCAGGAAAGGCACTTCAGAAATAGGGAAATAAATTTTTACAACGTCATTTACGTGGCTAAGTTTTCAATAGTAATGAGGAGACAAAAAGAAGAAAAGGTAATAGAATCTTGTTGCGTTCTGACTATATGATGACGATGACCTTTATATAACATATAGGGAGAAAGAGAGACGAATGTCTACGTTCAATCTAGAACTCGCTGGTTTTTCTCCATTTCGAATTGGGTTTGTATATGTATTACTATAGAAAATAAACGGAAGAGAACTATAATTATGAAATTTTATCTAAAATGTAAAATCAATAAACAAATTATATATACAAAAAGATTATATAAATCCCTAATATTCACACATTAAAATATGCCCGATAGAAGTATGTCTTCTAAAAATACAAAAAAGTAGTTATTCATAACTCAGGTGGCTTTACAAAAGGTAAACGAATGAGCATAAAAGCACAGCTGTTTTTAAAACTTAATATTATTAGACAAATTGTGGATATCCATTACCGCTTGTCTATAAAATGAATCAGAAGACTATGCTAAAATATGATACGGCAGGAAAAACGGCAATGTAAAGCAAATATGATGATTTTGTCACAGCATAAGAATATTGCCTCGTACTGTTATATAGCAATTTGTTGTCACAAGTTTATAATTTTTCGAAAAATGAACTCAGATTTAAATATTTAAACGTCAAATAAAATATAAAAACCTATTTAACCTTATTCCCAGCATTATTCTTAAACACTGACATAACGTCACAAGAAAATAATTTTAAAAAATCATTGCGAAATTCAAAATTTATATTTATACCGGTATCTCAGAAAATAATAATATTTGTATAAAGTACAGTCATATTTTGAGATAAAATCTTCAATTCAGAGCAAAAAACTGAGCACACAAATATTTATTATTTTATGTACTATGTTGTAAAATAAGTATACTCAAAACAAATAAATATTATCTACCAAGTGCTCTACTCCAGTTTATTATCTTCTTCTTCTTCTTCCTTCTTTATAAATAGGCTTAATGCCTGTTTTACTTCGGTTTTGAGCCTCAATTGACGTTGTCTGACCATCTTTTCCTCGGTCGTCCCAATGATCTCCTTCCATTTGGCGATTTGTCTCTTGCTATTCGTACTATTCTATTTTTTGTCATTCTTTCGAAGTGTTGATTCCATTCCGCTTTTTTCTTTTGGTCCACGCGTTTATTTCCTCTAAACCACATCTCGCTCGTATTTCTTCACTTCTTACTCTTTCTCTTAGAGTTTAGTTTGTTATTTTTAGTTTAGTTTAACAATAAAAGATGTATGCGTTTACACGTTATAGTTTGCAACTGAATAAGTTAAGGACGGGAGAATTGTTTGTCTCAAGTTGGCCATTCAAAATTATGTCTTTATTTTTTAATTTGCTAATTTCCATAGATTCTACTTTTCATAAAATCTAAAGGTAACTTCAGGGCTTTATTATAAATATACTTTTTTAGGAATGAAAATACGTAAATAGAACCTGGAATATGCATGTAACGTAACCTTTGATCTCTGAGATAAACCCAACTCCTGAACAATGGCGCCGATATATGTAGTTAAAATTTTGTACACCTATTTTAACCGTTTATTTCCTTATTATCCATATATGAGTTGTGACCGATATTACAAACTCATTTATTTTTCACAAAGAGACTCTACATATATTAACTACATTTATTACTATACAAATCTGATCGAAATATTGTCTAAAAGTAACAGTATGTAAAATTAAAATTTTTAATGAGAAGTAAAAGATTAGCCATATTTTATAGGGTTTAAAGATCCCAAAGACCAAATCGGCCTTTTTAATGCCAACTATCCTAATTATGTCTATAAATATTAGAGAAGGGAATATCCAGAGATAAAGATAGGTACTTTACTTTACTTAACTTTATCAGACATATGCGGTTAACACAAATGTGACGTACTTCTAGTGCAGGAAACACATTGAGGGCCAAACATAGGCAAACAAGAAAAGAAAAACTTAAAATGAGAGGGGACAAAACCAGTCAGCTAAGGGAATCTTTCAACGGTGTTGAGCTTGGATCTGCTATCTACGTATATAATGAACAATATTACGGCTCCTGACTAAAGATCTGAGCACAAAACTAATTCTAAAATTTGGATCAAAAATACAACAATGGCTTGTATTGTCCGGGTATGCCTACACAACAGAAGATTTTTCGTATCATTCAATGGTAAAAATAACAGATGGAAAACGTAGAAGAACGGTCTCCTTTGGGGTAGCGTAATGGTACCTACACTGTATAATATTTACACAACCCATACCAGTAAATACTAGGACTTTTATTATGTAGACGATACATCTATATTGTTGCACAACCAAAAACTTTTGTTGCTGAAGTATAGAAAAATCTAAATCATACTTTAAACACAATAAAAATAGACTATGAATCAATTTTAAGCCAAACCTCAGAAAAAGTCAGATGTCCTGCTTTAATGTCCCTAACAGAGATGCTTTTAAAAATCTAAACATCCAATAGTGTCATGAAATTTTTAAACTCTGGACTTGCTATAAATACCTTGAAGATAGTTTGTATCACACTTTGTCATTCATAGAACATTGTTTAAAACTAAAAGGCAAACTGAGGACCAGAAAAATAATCTCTGCAAACTTGTCAGCTAAAAATGAGAAGCATCCTTTCATCCTTAAAACGTAGACGCTTGCACTCTATGCTTCTGCTACCGAATATACCTTGCAAGTATGGATGACACCAACACATATTTAACACGTAGATTTAGCTATAAATTAGACAGCCAAATTCAGCGAATATTAAGACACACACACACACACATCCATACATAAGCTCTACAATATCGTAGCTATCAATTCACCTAATATCCGAAGATAAGTAGCTAGACTGCTAGAGAATAAAAGATACAAAGTCTAGAATCGCAACATCCACTCAACGAATACCAGCTCAATTTATGACTAAAATCAAGAAAAAACTGACCAAAGATTATTGCAAATTTGACACTAACTCCACGTTTATTGATTACATATT